>CM067324.1:123240000-124632500 GCA_034376525.1 Nicotiana benthamiana | reverse complement strand
TAGCTAAGAGGCTAGATTTGAAAATTACAGCTCCTAAAGAAATAGTTTCAGAAGGGATGGAAGTGCAATCACATGAAATGGTAACTATGCAGATTCCAGTCCACATACGGAGTGACTTAGCTGATAAAGAGGATGAACCAGTAGAGAGGAATGATCAAAAGGAAGATGCTAAGCCTCCATGGATAACACTCTTCTAGAAGAACATGTTTGCTTTTAATGGTATGTCACTTTCAAACATACCACCATTATTAGTAGATGGAGAACCTGTAGTCTAATTAGACAAGGTAGAGGTGGAAGAAGAAAAATCTAAATGGAAATGTGCTTTGATTGCGTATATCTTAGGAGATGGACCAGTGTATAATGCGATGAAAAGATATATTGGTATTCACTGGTCTTATGTTCCTGAACCTGACCTATTTTACCATGAGGAAGGAAACTACATAATCAGATTTAAGAATATGGATGATGCTCATGAAATCCTTTGTGCATGACCTTATTCCATATCTAGTAAACCTATCATTTTGAAGTCATGGACCCTGGACTTTGATTTTACAGAGGAATTTCCTACATCCATTCCATTATGAGCTAAATTCCCAAAATTACCTATATCATGTTTGGGTGTGTGGTCTTTAAGCAGAATAGCAAGTGTGATTGGGAAGCCTGTTTTAGTTGATGAGTGTACAACAAAACAGACTAGTATTTCCTATGCCAGGATGCTTAGTGAGGTTAATGTTACTAAGGAACTACCAAGTGAAGTGTGAGTGATGGATCCAAGTGGAAAATTTCTTTTACAGTGTGTAGTCTATGACTGGAAGCCTGACTATTGTGAGAAATGATTAGTAGTGGGACACATATGTTCAACTCAGATAAAGACTGGTAACCAAGTGCCTACTAACAAAGGTAGATTTATTCAAGAATGGGAAACTAAAGTACAGCTCCTACTACTCAAGTCGAGTCTGTACAGATTCAAATGCAGGAAGTTCAACATGATATTATTAACAAGATAGCTGAAACTCATAAGACTAAGGAGAAGACTCAACCAAAGGGTGATCATAATGATGCAGGACGGGAAGGTAAAAAGGGAAAGTAATACAGAGTTTAGAGCTGAACATCATAAACTTTCCTCCATTAACACCTATTCCTATTAGAAATAGATTTGAGCCAGTGTCTAATAGCAAACTTGACATTCCACCTAGTGATATAGGTGGAACACGTACTCATTGATAAAGTGGTTATTCTTGAACATGAGGGGTGTAAATAAAAGATATAAGCAAAAGAGAGTTAGAGCATATATTAGAAGAAATAAAATAAAGTTGCTAGGACTAGGAGAAACTAAGGTTAAATGAGAAAATGCTCAAAAAATATCCAAGTATATTATGTCTGGATATGGTATATTGACTAACTATAAAGAAGCTAAGAATGGTAGAGTGTGGCTGTTATGAGATACTAATCATCTGATGGTTACTAGATTCAGTAATGACCCTCAAATGATTCAGTCTCTAGTGCAACGCAGAAAGCGGGATATTAAGTGCTATTTGATTGTTGTCTATGGATTTAATGGGCTAGAACAAAGAAGAGAATTGTGGAAGAATCTTCAACAAAATTCTATAAGTGTTACTGGTCCATGGTTGGTACAGGTGATTTTAATGATGTGTTATATACTAGTGATCAACTATCTTGTAATCCTGTTAGCTTTGCAGAAACTCAGGATTTCAGCTTATGTCTGCAACAGACAGCTTTGTCTGAACTACCTTGGCAGAATGAATATTACACTTGGACAAACAAACAGCCTGGAGGTTATAATATTAGCAGCAGAATTGATAGGGTTCTTGGTAATTATGAATGGAAGATGAACTGGAATCATGTGGAGACAGTCTATGATCTTCCTCAAATATCAGATCATGCCCCTATGGTGTTAACTCTTGAAAGCTCATCTTGGGCTGGGAAATTTTCATTTCGATTCTTCAATTTATGGACTAATCACCAAGAATTCACTCATATAGTGGTTGAAGTGTGGAATACAAAGAACTCTATTGGTACTATGAAATCTATATGGTATAAATTGAAAGCATTGAAAACCCCCTTAAAAGCTTTGAATATTAAGGACTTTAAAGGAATTAATTTGAGAATTGAAGCAGCAAGAATGGACCTTAAATATATACAGGCACAAATCTCAGGTAAGTACTCAGACAGTCTGTTGAAAAGGGAGAAGGAGACTCTAGTTAACTTAGAGAATTGGTTAATGATTAAAGAGAGTATGCTACAGCAGAAAGCAAGCGGTAAATGGATCCAACTGGAAGATACTAATATCAAATATTTTACAGTTGTTATGAAATATAGATCACAAAGGAAGCAGATCAACGAAATCATTACAAGGTGCGGAGATAGAGTCACTAATCCTGAAGGTATTGAAGGAGAGATATTGGATTTCTATAAGTCTCTTATGGGATCAACAACAATATCTCTTTCAGCCATAAACAGATTGTACATGTCAAATGTTCCTAGACTAACTCAACAACAAAGAAGAGATCTCTGTGCAAATATTACTGATCATGAAATTTTAGAGAGCCTTAAAGCTATAGGAGATGATAAACCACCTGGTATTGATGGCTACAATGTTGTCTTCTTCAAGAAATCATGGAGCATTATCAGTAAACAAGTTACAGATGCTATTAGGGAATTCTTCCTAACTTCTAAGATGTACAATACAATCGATTGTTTCGCTATCACTCTAGTACCTAAAGTTGCTAAACCCGCTATATTAAAAAAAATATAGGCCAAATAAAATGTTGTACAGTGTTATATAAAGTGATCTCAAAGGTCTTAGCTGCTATACTTCAAAAGATCATGGCATATATAATTTCTAATCCCAAGCTGATTTTGTTTCTGGTAGGAAAATTGCAGATAATGTGATATTGGCCCATGAGCTAGTAAATCCTACACTACGCCCAAATATCTCCCAGATGCATAATTAAGATAGACCTCTCAAAGGCATATGATTCGGTAGAATGGATATTTTTACAACAGGTGATGGATGAGATTGGTTTTCCTCACAAATTTATAAAGTGGATCATGGAATGTATCAAATCAGTCAGCTACACTGTACTTATTAATGGAGAAACTACTAGCTAAGGGTCTTAGACAATGAGATCCTATCTTACCTTTCCTGTTTGCTATTGTCATGGAGTACTTGAGCGGATCATTCATTGAAATTAGAAAGGACAAGTTGTTTCAATATCATTCTAGGTGCAAAAAGTTGGGCATAACTCACCTGAGTTTTGCTAATGATCTTCTTCTTTTTTCCAGAAATGATCTTACTTCTATATCTACCCTATACTAATACTTCTCTCAATTTTCAAAGGCATCTGGGTTGCAAGCTAATATGGGTAAAATCTCAGTGTATTTTGGGGTGTGAAACAGGAAGTTATGTAGCAGATATTGAACTATCTTGGATTTGTACAGGGGGAGTTACCTTTTAAATACTTACACATTCTTTTATCTTCCAAGAAAATTGCATTGATCCAATAGCAGCCCTTAATTAATAAAATCACAAGAAAGATTTCATCTAGGACTGTAAAGAAATTCTCTTATGCTGGTCGAATACTATTGGCCCAAGAATAGGTGAAGTTTTGAAGAATGACAAATGAACTCAGTCATGGAACAAACCCATTATGTGAAGCACAGCGTTTCTCAATCTATATATGTGAGATGCACGTAAAGGAGATAAGTCCCATTAATCAAGCAGCAATATCTCCTGAAATGATCGAAAATATTGCATACGAGATAAGGAGAAAACCTCCTTATGAGAAAGGAACACAATCCGGATAAAGATAGCGTTGGAGTTTGTGTTTTTCAAGGAATCAACTTCTATGGAAGATCAACAATTGAGTCTCAATCAAATTCTAATTACTAACTCATTAAATAACAGTGATTGTTCTATTTTATAGGTAGTTGCACAAAAATGCGGAAGTTAAACATGATTGAGAGTAAAATAGCATGGCTTTTTGCAAGCAGTTCGCATGTGATTCTAGTGTGCAAACCTGAAGCTACATGAACCAGATTGAAGAACTAGCTCCATAAAGAGTTTTATGTGTCTTTCTTTATTTCCAGTTCAATTGTAGTAGGTGTTTTCATATTATACCTTTAAGCTTTCATAGAAGCAATTGTATTAGGTAATTAGAGTGTTCAAGTTAGAGTTAACTTGAAGTTGTTGTGATAGTTAGAGGCTGGTTGCCATAACGGGATTAGAGGTAATCCTTAGGTTTACAAAGAGTTTTGTTTTGGCTAAATGATTTAGTGAAGTGTGGGGAAAATCCTACTGAGCAGTAGGTCGTCCTTTTTTTCACCTTTTGAGTCGTGTGGTTCGTGCGTAAAATCTCTATGTTTTTTATTTTCTTATTTATTATTCCGCAACAGTAGTAGTTGGAACACAGAAAAACCAGGTCCTTCATAAGCAGTTTAAAAAAAATTAGGTACCACACAAATTACCCCCTCTTGTGTGGTATTGACGTATAAAACATCAATTAGTATCAGAGCTGGTTATCCTTGAAGAGGCTAACACCTTAGGAAAAGATCAAGATGAGTGCTCCACGTGGAAACTAGGAAGGGCAATCCACTGATAGGCCTCCACTCTTTAATGACCACCAGAACTCTTGCTGGAAAAACAGAATGAGAGATCACATCATCGAAGAAGACATTGAATTATAGGACATTGTCACTTATGGTCCCCTGGCTACCATGAAGAAAACTGCTGAAGGAGTAGAAGTACAAAAACAAAAGCTGACTGCATTGCTGAGGATTTGAGGAAAAGGGAAAAGAATGCTAAAGCTAAGAAATGTCTTGTGTGTGGACTTGGTCTAGACATTCAAAGTTGTACCACTGGTAAGGAAATCTAGGACACTTTTCAAGTGGCTCATGAAGGAACACCTCAAGTGAAGAGGTCCAGAGAAACAATGCTATATTCTCAATATGAGAATTTTACCATGAAGGAAGGAGAAACCATCCAAGAGATGTATACAAGGTTCACCACACTGACAAACGAACTTAAGTCTCTTGGAAGGGTTATTCTTGAAGAAAACAAATTTGAGAAGATTTTGACCAGGGTTCTGCCAGTCTCTTGGTAAAGCAAAACCATTGTTATTCGGGAATCAAAGAACATTGTCACTCTTAATTTGATGAGCTAATTGGAAATCTCACTGCCTATCAACTTAGAAGGCAAACCATGAAAATGGATGCACCCAAGAAGGAAAGGAGTCTGGCATTCAGAATCATTGAAAGTGATGATCTAGAGGAGGATGAAATGACCATGATCATAAATTACTTCAAGAAGTACCTAATGAGAGGAAATGATCCTTCAAGAAGTGGAAGCTACAGCAAACCAAGGGTTCCATAAAAACAAACCAATGAGGGTTGTTACAAGTGTAAGAAGACTGATCACCATATAAAAAACTGCACTCAATGGGAAATTAAATGGAAAAAGGAAAGAGCTAAACGAAGGAATAGGAAGAAGGAATAGGTCCAACCCAAGAATAACAAAGTATCAATAATGGCTATGGTTGCCGCTTGGGGAGAAATCTCAGATAAGGACTCAGAGGGTGAAGATGGAGATGAACAAGCACTTATGGGAATTGGAGAATCTGATGAGGAATCTTAGGTAAGTATAATTCATCTCAAAGACAAGATTAATCTTTTGTCTAAAGAAAGGTTATCTGAGTTACTTATAGATTTCATTGATGAATTTGAGGTTATAAACAATGAAAAGGAACAGTTGTCTAAGAAATGTGTTATTTTGAAAGCTAAGTGCAGAAATCGAGAACTTAGGGCTAGTGAAAGTGAAAGTAAAAATGTTGATTTAAAGAACCAGGTTCATAGACTTGACACCACAGTCCTAAAGCTTAGATCTGAAAATCTAAAATTGAAATTAATAACTGGTATAAATAAATATGATCACACACAACTCACTTTAGAAGATAATGTAGGAAAAATGAAATGTGAGTTATACAAGAGAGATGAGAAGATAAGAGTCCTTAAGGAAGATCTAAACAAGGTTAAGCACGAGCTAGATAGAACCTATAAATGGAATAGGCTATAAGACAGGACTTGGCTACGGGACCCCTGCACCTAAGTGGGATCTCAAAATCAAGTACCTCACACTTTATAAGAACAAAATTTGCACACATTGTGGTAAAAATAGTCACTATAAAAGTGAATGCATTGCAAAAGAAAAGGCTAGTCAAAAGAATAAAGAATTTGTTCAAGGGAAAAATAGGTTGCCAAGTTGGGCTAAAAAGAATTTGATTTACCCTTTTGCCTATAGAAAGGGACCCAAACTAGTTTGGGTTTCTAAGACTAACCCCTGATTTCCTTTTGCGGGTCCAAGTGAAGGGGAGCAGCCTAATATGGTACATGGATAGTGGCTGCTAAAAGCATATGACAAGAAGCAAGAACCAGTTACTTTCACTTGAGGACTTCAAATGAGGTAATGTCTCCTTTAGAAATGGGAAGAAAGGTGAGATCATTGGGGTTGGAAAGATATGTAAGACTGTTTGTCACACTATTGAGAATGTTTACTTGATAGATGGCCTATAGTACAGTCTAATCAGTGCATCACAATCATCTTGTAAATCTAACTTGGTAGCATTCACCACTACCAAATATTTTGTGATTAATCTTACCACCGACAAGATTGTATTGAAGGAAAAAAGAGTAAACAATACATACATTGTAGATTTGTCCACACTTTCATAAAATGAACTCACTTGCTTAAGTGTGTTGGACAATGATCCCCTCCTTTGGCACACGAATCTTGGACATGAAAGTCTGAGTCAACTCAACAAATTAGTCTCTATGGATTTGGTTATAGGGTTGCCTAACATCAAGTTCAAGAAAGACAAAGTTTGTGAGGCTTGTGCAAGGGAGAAGTAGGTAAGATCTTCTTTTAAATGCAAGAAAGTGGTAAGCACCACCAGAACGATGGAATTGGTCCATATGTATCTCTGTGGCCCAATGAGAATATTAAGCATAGGTGGTAAAAGATATATGATGATGCTTGTTGATGATTACTCTAGGTTTACTTGGATATTGTTTTTAACATCTAAAGATGAAGCATTTGACATGTTAACTTCTTTTGTTAGTAAACTCTGAAACAACTAGGTAATTAACTTGCATCAATTAGTTCTGATCATGGAACTGAATTTGAAATGCTAAGTTTTGCTGAATTTTTGCATGCTACATCATAAATAGTTACATGACTAGACCTCTTGTTAAGAAGATTCCTGATGAGTCACTTAAAGGGAGAAAGCTAAATATATCCAATCTTAAGGCATTTAGATGCAAGTGCTTTGTGCATAATAATGGCAAAGACTCCCTAAATAAGTATGATCCCAGAAGAGACGAGGGAGTATTCTTGGGATATTCTTTACATAGTAAAGCTTATAAGATCTATAACAAAAGAACTTTGTGTATAAAAGATAATGTACATGTGAATTTTGATGAAACTAACACTCTTTATGAGAAATATGAACATGAAGATGAAGCAATTGGGTTGGTAAGAAATTTAAATGAAATCACATCCCATACTGAAGCTGTAACAGAAGAAGGAATAGGTGATGGAACAGGTTCTTCTACCCAGGGCATCATGACAGGGGGAATCAACTAGAGGAACTGATCCTCAAACCTCGAGGGAACGTGTCCATGAACCTATTGACAAAACTAGGAAGGAACATTCAAAGAAATTGACACTCCTATTGCAACATCCACGAAATTGGATATAGATGAACCTGGTTCATCTGTTGATCAGAAGTTGTATAGGGTAATGATTGATTCTGTTTTATATATCACTACTAGTAAACCTGACATTACGTGCAGTGTAGGTCTTTATGCTCGATTTCATGAAAACCAAAAGGAGTCCCATTTGACCAATGTAAAGAGAATATTGAAATACTTGGAAGGCACCAATGACCTTTGCCTTTTGTATCTAAAAGGTAGCAATTTTAACCTAGTGTGATATGCTGATACTGATTATGCAGGTTTTCTAGTGGATAGGAAGAGAACCTCAGGTATGGCACACGTCCTTGGTTCATGTCTTGTGTCATGGGCTACCAAAAAGAAAAATTCAATGGATCTATCTACTGTTGAAGCTGAGTATGTTGTTGCTGCTTCATGTTGTGCTCAATATTTATGGATCAAACAACCATTATTGATCTTTGGAATTGATGTTGGTTGCATCCCCTTTTTTTTGTGATAACACTAGTGCTATTTGTATGAAGAAGAACCCGATTCATCATAAGAGCTTTAAGCACATAGATGTTAGGCACCATTTTTGAGGGACAACTATGAGAAAAGCTTGATGCACTCAAACTGGGTGAGATCCTGGATATACCTACTGAAGGTATGATGACTATACAAGGCAAAGGTGGCCATGTCAGGATTTTCTCCCTACTGCTCTTGAAATCACTAGGAGGTTCTTTGACTCTAGAGATGTGTTTGAAGCCATATTTGTGTAAAAAAGTGAAATGAGTCCATAGCACAAGGTCTTGTTTGAATTTTTCAACAAGTGCCTCTTGCCCAGACAGGAGAGAAGGCACACTGCAAATTATGTGGACTTGGTTCTTATGGAGTGCTTGTTGAGAGGAATGCAAATCAACTGGCCTGCTTTCATTGTCAAATTGTTCGACAGAGTCATCAATGGCTCCAAGGCTCATGACACTCCATATGAGTTCATATTGACTAATATGATGGACATGGTAAATGTACCTTTGAAGAAATGAGAAATGGCATCATGTAAAGAATATTTTGGTGTTAAGACCCTGCTGGCTTATGACTATCCAGTCAATGCCATCCCAGTTGAACCTGATTCATCTCTGAGGACACCCATCAATAGCAAGGTTAGGGCTTTGGTATAAGAATGAGGAACTAAAGATGACAAAATTGCTAGGCTCAAGGCACATGTAGTTGAGTTGGAAACTCAATGAGATGGCCTTAGAACGGAGCTAGCAAAAGAAAAGGAGAAAAGTGATGGAATGCTTCAGAATATGCTTAACCTTCTCCAACTTCAACCCTCTAGTTCCTCCAAGCCTTAGGTCTCCCAGAACTTGTCTTCTTAACCAGTCTAGTACCCCCAGTAACCCGCAGTGACACAGTTTATGGATTTTTTGTTTGTTTTTGCTCATGTTTTGAAAGTTCTTCTTTCTTTTTGTGGTCTGTTTGTGAAAGCATATCTCTATCAATGACAAATACTGTTTTCTCTTGTTTAATGTTGATTCTGATCTTAATAGTTTAAATATGTTTGTTGATTATTAATAATTGCACGCGTACTTATTAAATTCTGGGATTCACACTGTGTATGCAACTTTTCGATGATGCCAAATGGGGAAGAGATATTGTGCTTTAAATATTATTTTGAATTAACTGATATTTATAACCTAATTAACCTGGTCCTTGATGATAAGTAAAATTTCTAAGTAAAGTGTTGATGGTTAAGCTGAGTTCTTACACGTTCTTTGATTAGTAAGAAGCACCGAATTTGTCATCATCAAAAAGGGAGAATTCGTTGGCCCAAGAACAGTTGAAGTTTTGAAGAATGACAAATGAACTCAGTCATGGAACATGTCCATCATGTGAGGCATAGTGTTTGTCAACCTATACATGTGATATGCACGTGAAGGAGATAAGTCCCATTAATAAAGTAGCAATATCTCCTTAATTGATTGAAAAGGTTGCATATAGGATAAGGAAAGGAAGTCTCCTTAGGAGAAGAGAACGCAACTCGGATAAAATATAGGGTTGGAGTTTGTGTTTTTTAAGGACTCAACTTCTATGGAAGATTAACAATTGAGTCTCAATCAAACTCTAATTACTAACTCATTAAATAACGGTGATTGTTCTCTTTTACAGGTAGTTGCACAAAAATGCAGAAGTTAAACATGATTGAGAGCAAAATAGCAAGGCTTTTTGCGAGCAGTTCGCGTGTGATTCATGTGTGCAAACCTGAAGCTACATGAACCAGATTGAAGAACCAGATCCATAAACAATTTTACATGTCTTTCAATATTTCTAGTTTAATTGTAGTAGGTGTTTTCATATTGTACCTTTAAGATTTCATAGAAGAAATTGCATTAGGTACTTAGCGTGTTCAAGTTAGAGTTAACTTGAAGTTGTTGCAATAGTTAGAGGGTGGTTGCCACAACGGTATTAGAGGTAATCCTTAGGTTTACAAAGAGTTTTGTTTTGGCTAAGTGATTTAGTGAAGTTTCGGGGAAAATCCTACTGAGCAGTAGGTCGCCCTTTTTTCACCTTTTGAGCCAGGTGTTTTCCACGTAAAATCTCTGTATTATTTATTTTCGTATTTATTATTCCGCAACAATAGTAGTCGCAACACAGAAGAACCAGGTCCTTCGTAAGCAGTTTAAGCAAAACATTAGGTACCACACAAATTACCCCCCTCTTGTGTGGTATTGACGTATAAAACATCAAACACAATTAGTCAAATATGTCATTTTGTTATTCAAGTCTATTGGGATCAGCTGTTTATTCTGCCTATGAAAGTGTTAAAGATGATAGATTCTATGTATAGAAGCTACATATGGTTGTGTAGTAATACTATTACTAGGAAGAGCTCTGTGGCATGGGACAAAATGTTTACTCCAAAATCAATTGGAGGTATGAATATCATTTGATGCTCTGGAGCAACGCTGCAATTGCTAAAGTCAGCTAGGATTCAGCTCATAAAGAAGACAAACTGTGAATTAGATGGATCAATGCCTACTACATTAAAGCAGCAACAGATTCAGACCATGCCTATTCCAAAGCAAGATAGTTGGATGGTTCGAAGAATAATAGCTACCTATCAGACATATGTATTTACAACTACTGGGAGCTTTACCGAGAGTGAATTGGAAGAGCTTTGTATTTTAGAATTCTGCTCTATCACACCTCCTTTTTACATACCTGAGGGTATATAAGGGAGTTTTTTCAATTTAATTGACATTATTCGAAATGGGATTATTTATTTAAAGTAGAATCACCACTTGGAATATTTTACTTATATCCCAAGTCACCAGTTTAAATCCCAAATCAAGAAAATTCAACTTTCCTTTTGAAGTCTGCGAACCAAAAATTATGAATAAGGAATTCTGTTAACCTGGGGGGAAGGTGCTAGGCACCCCAGGATTCTGTGGTTCTAGCACGATCGCTTAAACTATTATAATTGGCCAATTATATGATTTTAACTCATGTTTTAACCTATGGTGCATTTTTAAACTTATTAACCGCTTTTAATTATTTTTAGGAAGATTCAACATTATTTAAAACACACCTTGAACCATGACACATGAAATGCACCTGTGATCCACGACACATTTCATTAAACGTTATTGAGAATTGGAGTTGAGTCACATGTAATGCACACCTAAGTTTAAGGAAATTAATTCAAATTACGCGCGCACTTTAAAGTTTGCGAGGTCCAGGGATAAATTAGTAATGGCACACCTCGATTACTAAAGAATTAAAATTAATTAAGTGAGGGACATGAGTTTTGAGATTTTATTTGGCATGGCACACCTCAAATTATTCTACCAAAAGTATTTCTGAATTTAATTTTTGAGGGGTATAAATTATATGTTTGGCTACTATGGCTCACCTCAAGTCTAATAAAAGGTATAATAATGAGCTAAAAGCTTAACATGATTTGAATTCAATGTAGGCAAACATTTAAGCTAGCCTTAAGAACTAATAGACTAAAAAAGAAAGAGATTTTTACATATACATCCCATATAGCAAACCTTATAACCATTATTGTGTCTTGTTTGGTTATTACCCTCATATCCCATGTTTTTGTTACAAAATATGTACCAAACGAAATCTTTGCTGATGTTGCACCCTAAAATAACGCCATTTATTAAGGCTCAAGTTATGTTAAATAATTTATAGCCTAAAATAACGCATGTATTTATGGCTCCTAATTAATCTTTGATTTGTACCAAATAAATGCTAATTCAGTTAAGGTAAAAATCCATTCAATTAATTATACTTTCTTAATCCACCTAATCAATTAACTTAAACACAATAGCTATAACCATTTTAACTTAACGAGGAGAAATAAATCGACTAAACTAAATCCTAAGCAATTCACGGGGCATTAAGGCTGAATATAAACCAAAAATCATATTGGTACTAATAATTAAGCTTAACAGAATACTATCATGTTTCAAATCAGTTCGTACCCAAACCCAAATCAAATCGAATCAGACATTAAAACCAGGATGAAGGATTTACTAATCAGAACAGCACTTAGGTTGAAGGGAAAAACTAACTACACATTGAACATTAAACCTTGAACTAATCTAGAACGAAAGAGGAATGGAATAGAATTCATATATGTATAAATTGACATACAATACAGGACACGCTCGGACAAATCACTAATTTTGGACCAAATAATATATAAAAGAAAAATAGCAAAGCGAGACAGTAATTGAACTCATACTGGACATAAATTAAAATGTAGCTGTTGAACTTGTTTGCAGTGAGTTTTTAAAATGTAGTCAAATGTAGTCAATTGTAGTTAAATGTAGTTAAGGTTATATGAAGTGTTTCCAGTGAATTTTTAAAATGTAGTCAAATGTAGATAAATGTAGTTAAGGTTATATGCAGTGTTTCCAATGAGTTTTTATAATGTAGTCAAATGTAGGTAAATGTAGTTAAGGTTATATGCAGTGTTTCCAGTGTGTTTTTAAAATGTAGTCAAATTTTTGTAGTTATATGAACTTTGTAGTTAATTGTAGTTACTTGTAGTTAATCGTAGTCAGTTGAAAAATATGTCTGAATAGCGTATTTTTTTGTATCTACTGGATGGTATGAGTTGCTGAAAACTACAAATGGGACTTTGATGCAACCGTAGGACTGAAAAATATGGCGGATGAAACTCTCGATCTGAAACAATGGCAACCTTCGACAATGGAGGATGACAATGGAGGATGAAATTAAAGAAGAATGCACAATAATGGTAATAAGATTTGCTATATGGCATGTATATGTAAAAATCCATTAAATTAAATGTAGCAAGTATTTCTATTTGTATCAAATTCAAAACTAGTATCGAATAACATAGTGGAAAACTGGAAACTCCACCCACAAACAAAAACAAAATCGTTGTTAGGGACGAATCTACTCCTTCTCCAACCGAGTTCGGTTTTGCTAATAATCAATACAGAAATCGCATATTTTCCCCCAAAAAACCCTCGTTTCTCACTCATAGAAAAATGGAATTTGAGAATTTGGGACTGAGAAGAAGAAGGAGCAATGTAGTCAAATGTGAACGTATAAAAAAATAAATATGAAAAGATTTTGTATACACATTATGCGGCCAACAATCTCTTCTTTTTCTAACTTATTTTTCTTGCTTATGTCTTTAGTATTGAAGTGAAACCCATCCATACAAATACGATTGAAAATGTTATTAAGGGAAAAGGATCCGATTTGTAATAACTGAAATAATATTCACATTGTTTGAGGAATTTTTTGTGTGAGAGAAGAGGGTGGGAAAGTTTATAGCCACAAATCAAGCCTCTAATTAAATAGTTTGAAAAGATTTTGTTCCATAAATCAAGCAAATAATTAATGAGTTGATTATTAACCTTAAATATAATTTTGGTACATAAATTGAAAGGTGGTATACTTAAATGTAATAAACACAATCCTTAAACATGGGTGGTTATAAGGTTTGTTATATGGGATGTATATGTAAAAATCCCAAAAAGAAATCAATGTTTGATTATGCGAGAGGTCCAACTGGCAACATGCCTAATCGGCTTTTGTGAGCCTACACATCAAAACCCACAGAAGAGCCGGGCTTGAGTGAAAGCTGTAGCACATACTGGGATGTCAAGAAAGCATTGGGCCAACGCTAAGGGCCCAACTGCATGATCCAGCATGATCAATTAAGCAAAATTACAATTATTCATCAAAGTTTAAAATTAAAACAGTTACTGTCCGGCTTTTGCAAATGTAGACAAATACAAAGCATGTTCTTGATGTTCAACCTCATTCCAAGATGAATATTTTCTTTAATATCACGATAACTTATACATAATCATTTAAAATCTAATAAAATAAACATCTCTGTCCCATTCCACACACTAAATCCTATTCCAAATGGCCTTAAACAAATAGTTAATATCCAGATGCGTACATTCTACTGTCCTTAGTATATTTGAAACGTAATATCAACTCATTTGGGAAGTGTTTACGTAATAGCATGAAACCTCTCTCAGAACTATCCACGACATGGCCTGCACTTATCTTTCACAACCACAAAGAAGTCCGTCCGTGGTTGGTGGACTACTTGGCAATCCAAGGTACCAAACCCGAGTGGTTGACTGCGGGGGTGAAGATACTGATGAGGACATTGAACTTTGAGGCGAAGGGGTGGGAGACATTCGTGTGCAGCAGACGAGATCCTACCACCCATGACAACTCACTCCCACTTCACTGGGCGATCTTAGTAGCATACATCATTGTGGGGTACCCGATCAATATCATAATTGTGATTTCTCGGGTCATTGCATGGTAGTGAGTGAGGGAGATAGGTCCTACCCATTTCCCAACTTTCTGACGATGTATTTAGAGGACCTCAATATGGACAAGTATAGATGCGATGTGAAGGTTAAGGAAAAGGCACCCTTCTCACGTTATAGCCTACAAGGTGATGACAAACCCTAAGGGAAAACACTTCAGGGAAATATTTCACTACTTCAATTAGCCAGTCTTAAGGGCCAATAGTGGTAGTGACTACTCCACAGCCTCCTTCTACTTCAGCTGACATGTCTCCAGGTCCATCTACCTCCACAGCTCCTGACATACCCTCTCCACTGCCTACTCATTGACTACTCACCGTCTGAGCCAAGCTAGCATCAACAACTGGATGCGGACAGCTACTTCTAAGTTGTCTGTATTATCTACGACCATGAGTTTCGGGTTTAATACCGATATTTTAGCAACAAATCCAATAAATCTAAGTGTAGTGCTTGGCAGCTCAGTCAGCACCTCCACCTCCATGGGTCCCATAGTCTATTGAGGACGCTCGCAAGGATCTTCTGGACAACCAGAAGAAGATCCTAGAGAACCATAAAGTGCTAATGAATGATGTTTCTTCACATGGGAGGGCATTAAAGGAACTTGCAAAGGAGTCAAAGAAGATGAGGAAGACTCGGGCTTCCAAAGAGTCCGTGAAGAAGTTGAGGGTCGAGGTGGAGAGATTAAAGGCAGATCACTTGCCTTTGGATTTTCTACTATATGACCATGTGCCAGCAACCCATCCCCAGCCACATCAGTCTAAGAGACCTCATAAGAGGAAGAGGGTGATCCCCCAGTCTGATGATGTAGTTATCCAGTTGGCGAACCCACCAGAGACTTCCTCCAGTTAGCCACATGATGCAGCCTCAGAGCTTGTCCAGGCCTGGGTCCCAGAAGCAGAGCAACAAGTCACAGGGAGCCACTCTCAAGTTCCCGAGCATAGAGAGGACCTAACGACCAGACAGATGACCCCATGCAGACGGATGGCCCATAGAAAGTCTTTTTTCCTCTTTCTTTTATTTTTGGTGCTTATTTTGCTTAGTTGGCATTGAAGACAATGCCAACTTTCACTTGAGGGTCTAGGCCCAACTTTGATGTGGATGACTGTATATATACGACATATTTTATGATTTCTTTATTTCTTTTTTTTTATCTTAGGTATGTATATAATTTCAGCATTTTATTACATTTTCATACTTTTTTACCTTAGGTCTGTATATAAAAGTTATAGTACTGTGTATATATTCATATCCCTTATTGTATATTCGATTAAACCCCCTCTTGTATATATTCGTTTTACTTATCGTAGTTTTTCTTTCCTAGCTTCTTATTGATGTTCGTAGCTTCTTGTTTTGGATTTATCAATAAGCCTTTGGTTTTCTGAATGCCACGATTCTTTCCAGAGGTGGAATCTATATGAACCGAGTGGCTCTTCCCGATGATGGATGGAATGACAACTTTTTTTAGGATTTGAGTCTATTTTTCTTTTCTTTTCTTTTCATATTTTTTTAGTAGTTAGTTGTTAAGGGTGCCTCAAACAAAGCTTCACTTAGGCCTAGCACGTTTGCCTTTGATCCTATGGTCAAAAACAAATCGTTGTGTATAGGATGGTGAAAGTCGTGACCTTGAGACTCTTTTATTGGCCGATAATCATCAAGTGGTTTTTTGGGACCATTACATGCTCATATCTTATCTAAATTTGTTGTGGGCCCCTGAATCTGTGTCTTTAGAAGTCCCATAGCTTGTGTGGTGAGAAATTACATTGCAAGACCAAGTCCCGAGCCACTGGTCTAGAACTTGCTCTGAATATTTATCAAAGGCGAAATCCTAAGTGTAATTTGACTTGATACATTATTATAGGGTCTCCTTTATCCAAATGATAGCTTGAACACTTCCATATCCTACCAATGATAAAATTTCTAGTCAACCTTTTTGAGTCTTATACCTTTTTTCTTCAAGGACCATGATACAAGCCTTTACCCATTCTAAAAGATACCTTCCCTTGGCATCCAATCTTTCCTTAGCACATGGAAAAAGTATAAGTTTGGGTAAAGACGAGGATTTAAATTAAGTGGTAAAAAGGCACAGAACGAAGAAAAGGAAAGGTAATGAATAGAATGTTTAATGTAGAAATGAATAAAGGGATTCAATAAAAGCATAGAATGAAAGGTGTGGAAAGTTGAGAAAGGAGAAAAGATTTGAAATGAACAAGAAAGAGTGATAATGTGTCTCTCTAACCCCTTAGAAAGAAGTGAAATGACTTAAAAAGTTAAGTTGAATGCATGCCAAAATGAAGCAAAGGAAGTTATTAGGGAAATATGGAACCTAATTAGACCAAAAATTTCCTACCCTGAACCAAAATCCTTCACTATGTCTCAACAAAAATCCTATACAATCTCTAATTGAATAAAGCTTACATTAGTGGTGACTCACATAAAGGTCAAGCATATGGTACTTATAGTCGGACTTGTGACTTTTCCTTGAGAGAGATGAGTGTATTTCATTAACCTCGTTTTGAGTGCCACTATCCTATAGTTGAGGTTTTCTTAGGGAGTGTTGAGGACGTACGGGTTTGGGTTCCGCAATGACCAAAGTAATAGAAAGAGTTTCATTGATGTGTTGAGTCAACTCTTGATGCATTTGTGTGGCATTAAATCTGTGGTGTTTAAAAGAGTGAATGTTGTTAATGATTTATATGAATTAAGGGCAAGTGTTAGTCCCAATTGATGCTATATGAGGTCACTTTCGGTTGGCCGAATTTTCTTGGAATTGAATCTTCAAGGATGGGTCTTATTTTGTTTGGTTGAGGACAAGCAAAAGCTTAAGTTTGGAAGAGTTGATAACTATGGATTGTGATGCATTTTACACCCCTTTTTGCTTATGTTTTGATTAGAAATATGTACAAAATATTCCCAAAGGCTCACAAGTTGTGCTTGATTACAGGTTTGATCAACAAGGTGACAAGGTATCAAAAAACTAAATAAAAAAGGAGTGAAATTTGCACAAGTACCAAGACAAGACCAAGCTTAGTTAAACAGGCTAGTGAGGCCGCACACCTTTTTATGTGGGTTGCAAAGATTATTTCAGAGACTATGATTTTCAGGCCACCAGGAAATACGGCCGTAAAGGGTTTTGTGCGGTCCGTATTGGGTTCATTGCGGCCGCACAGAGCAAAATTTCAGAGAGATGAAAATTGGAGGCTTATGCCAGATGCGGTCCATGATCCATTTCATGCAGACCGCAGTAGAACCCACCGCGGCCGCGATGCATTGTATGCGGTCCACAGTGACCAACTTTAGAGAGTAGAAAAGTCAAGCCAAGAGCCTTAGTGCAGCCGCGCTCGATTTTGTCTATTTGAAAAACTCTGAATAGTTTAATCTTAGCTTTACTTAGCCTAATTTAGCATTGTATTATAAAATTAGAATTAATATCAAAATCAAAAAATGTTTAGAAGTGAAACTAGGAACAAATATGCAATTCCAATTTTGATAGAAACCCAACTCCAATATCTAGCTCAATGCGGAAATCGATCCCAATCTTCTTGAGTAAAAGCTGCTTCGACCTCTTTTGCTACTTCATAGTAGTACAGGGTTGGCCTCGATCAATAAGTTTGATCCTAATAATAATGAGGGACTATTCTTGGGATATTCTTCACATAACAAAGCTTATAAAGTGTACAACAAAAGAACTTTCTATGTAGTAGAAAGTAAACATGTAGTTTTTGATGAAACTAACATTCTTTCTGAGAGACAGGAACTTGAAGATAAAGCCATTGGGTTGGTAAAAGAATTAAGGGAAGTCAGAGCTCAAGCTGAAGATGCACTAAAACAAGGAACATGCGATGAAACAAGTTCTTCATTCGGGGCAACCTGACAAGGGGAACTGAACAAAGATGAAATAAATCTAACTCCCAAATGGAACCCGTTCATGATCCTGTTCCTTAGCAACAAAACATGGGAGAAACTCCAAACAAAAATCAGTTGGTTGTGAAACCTTACAAGTATCAAAGTTCTCATCCCGTTGAGAACATCCTTACTGATCCAACATCTAGAGTTAAAACTAGACCTCAATTAAAGAATATGTGTTCTTTTGATGCATTTTTATCTCTTATTGAACCCAAAAATGTTGCTGAAGCTTTGCAAGATGCAGATTGGGTGAATGCAATGCAAGATGAACTCAATAAGTTTGAAAGAAGCCAAGTGTGGTATCTGGTCACAAGACCCTAGGACAGATAAGTGATCAGCACTAAATGGATCTCCAGAAAAAAACTTGATTAAGATGGAACAGTTACAAGAAACAAGGCAAGGATGGAGGTACAAGGTTATAGCCAAGAGGAGGGCATAGATTATGATGAGACCTTTACTGCACTAGCCAGACTGGAGACAATAAGACTCCTCATAGCCTTTTCAGCACATATTGAATTTATCCTTCACCAAATGGATGTGAAAAGTACCTTTTTCAATGGCTACTTAAAGGAAGAAGTCTTTGTCAAACAACCTCCAGTGTTTGAAAGTAAAGAGTGTCCAAATAATGTATACAAATTGGACAAGGCCCTATATGGATTCAAGCAGGCTCCTGGAGAATAGTATGAACGTCTATCCAAATTCTTGCTTGAACATGGATACAAAAGAGGTAAGATTAACAATACTTTATTCTTAAGGGAAAAAGGTACTGATATACTAGTAGTACAAATATATGTTGATGATATAATTTTTGGGGCAACCACTAAAAACCTGAGTAAGGAATTTAGAGAATTAATAGGGAGTGAATTTGAAATGAGTTAACTTTTTCTTAGGCTTATAGATCAAACAAAATCCAAATGGAACCATGATCCATCAGCAGAAATACGTAAAAGAGTTGATTAAGAAGTTTAAAATGGATGAATCAAAAGAAATAGACACACCTATTGCAACAACTACTAAATTAGACATATATGAACTTGGTTCATCTGTTGATCAAAAGTTCAATAGGGGTATGATTGGCTCTTTTTTGTATCTTACTGCTAGTAGACCTGACATAGTTTTTCAGTGTAGGCTATGTGCCCGTTTTCAGGCAAATCCTAAGGAATCCCAGTTGATTGTTGTTAAGAGGATACTGAGATATTTGAAAGGAACTACTGATCTTTGTCTTTGGTACCCTAAAGGCTTTAATCTAGTAGGATATGTTGATGCCGACTATGCAGGTTTCCTTGTGGATAGGAAAAGCACCTTAAGTATGGCTCATTTTCTTGGTTCATATTTGGTATCATGGGCTACTAGAAACCAGAATTCAGTGGCCTTATCCACTACTGAGGCTAAATATGTTGTTGCTGCCTCTTGTTGTGCTCAATTGTTGTGGATCAACTAGCAGATGATAGATTTTGGCATTGAAGTTGGTTGCATCCCTATCTTTTGTGATAACACTATTGTTGTGAGCACATGATTTTTGCCTCGCATGAATTACTCATACAGAATTTCCAAAATTAGGATCTCTCTTTTAATCACTTATTTTTTAAAGAAAATTACTGCATAATTTTTCTTGTTTGTTTGCATTTTGTGTGCATATTTAATTTTTTGTTTAATTCATAAAAAGTACAAAAAAAATGTTGTATGTGCATTTAAGATACAATTTTTATTTTGTAGGATAATTAGTTAATTAATGTTAAAAAAATGAAAAAGTCACAAATATTTTAGCTTCGAATTTTGGTAGTTTTTCTTTCAATTTGGTATTTAATTGGTTGTGTTAATTATTATCTGGAGTTAATTGGTTTAAAATTGATAGATAATTTAATTAAGAATTAATATATGTTTATTTTAATTTGAAATCGACAAGAAATCTGAAAATTGAAAAAAAGAAATAATTAAAAGAAGAGAAAGTTTTTGGGCAAAATTGCCAAGCTCCAAACCATTTAACTCGACCAGTTACCCCATACTCGGCCCAAAACATGTCCAAAAGCCGGTCCAAAACCCTCTCTAACCAGACGACCCCGTTTAATGCTCCTTTTCGCAATCGTTGATTCTCCCTAATCCAACGGTTCAAAACTAGAGTACATTAAATATAAATATGTCTAAACTCCCATATCCAACCGAAACTATCTCTCACACAGTCCCTAGAGACACCGACCAAACTACGCCTTGAGCCACCGTCCGCCGCCTGCCGAAATCGCCCACGGCGATGGCCGGCGGCCAATCACACCCAAAATTACACCACCACCTCGCCTTGACTCCCTCTTACCAAATATGCAACTACCTTCCCTCAAATCCACACAAAATTCTTCAAATTTCCGATCAAAGCTCCGAACCCTATCACCGCTATTATTTTATCCGATGGCGGCGGCGCCACCAATCGCTACCAAACTGAAACCCCTTGACCTCCATACCCCCTCATCTTGAATCCCCACTTAGTTTGTTTCGAATCCCCTTGAATCTTCTCGAATATCATATCAAAAGTGAACCCTAAAATCCAAAGTTGTCCAATTCGAGTTTTTCTTCGAAGCTTCAGATTCACCCTGATGTTCGTAGAGTGTTGAGATAAAAATAGCACCCATTCAGTCTCCAATTGAGCTGAAAGTCTGAATATTCAAATTTCTTTTGCATTTCTTATGGTGTATGCTGTTTTTAGGTATGTTATCTTTAATTTCTGAGTATAAATTTCCATGTGAGTTCCTTTATTATCTTTTTCTGTTTCTTGTGTGTGTTTTGATTTTCTTTTCTTCTTTAATTTTCTGACACTTTTAACCTTTTGCATATTTTTCCATTTTAAGTTAATTAGTGTTTCTGGGCTTGAATTTTAGTTTAATTTGATTTACTTTGATATTTGGGCTTTTGAAGCTCTTGCTTTGAAAAGCTTCTTCATTATGTTCAGTCCTCTTCTCCTCATCCTTTTTTAGTCTGTTAAACAAATCCCTTTTGATTGCATGATTAGGATCTTAGCAATTCCTGTTAGTTCTAGATTTCCTCTTTTTCGTGTTAGTTCTGGATCATGAGTTTTGTTTCTTTCATTCTGATCAAGCCCGTTAAGCTTTGTAGAGTCGAAATTGGTTCTTTTAATAAATAAATGCTCAGAAAGGAAGGTCAAGCGGGATTTGGGCTAAGCAATTGGTTCAATGCTGACCCATGTTTATTAGGATAATTGACAGGACCTTAAAGGTTTTGGGTAACTGGTTCAGGGGAAATTATGAGTAACTGTCACGACCCCAAACCGGCTTGATCGTGATGGCTCCTCTTGTGAAGACAATGCCAACAAGCACAACACTCACATTAACCCTTTAATTATTAAGAGTGATTTCTATGCCTTTAATTAAACAATGTTCATAATAACTTCTCAAATAATAATGCGAAATAAAAATACAAGCCCGACATCGGGGTGTCAAGTGACACGAGCATCTATGAAGGACTGAATACAACAAGAAGCCTAAAATAATGTACTAAATACAGTAATAGCAATGTGAGTAATGGAGTGGTGCTGTGAACGTCATGCAGCTACCTACTTACTTTGATGACTCCGCATCTGAGCAAATCAACACCAGCTATTAGGTTCCGATATACCTGCATCTGCACACGAGGTGCAGGGAGTAATGTGAGTACTCCAACCCAGTAAGTAATAAGAGTAAATAAAGACTGAGCAATAAGAAACAATGAATCCACATTCATGTTAGGCTCAATAAACACAACAAGCTTTCAAATCATAATGCGAGTCAACCTTCCCTTTTAAAATCCATCTTTTAGTAAAAAATCATTTTGAAATACTTTCCAGCCATTTCATGTAGGGGTTCAACACCACTTAAAATAATAATAGATATTAAATCCATACTTGGCCCATCGGGCAAAACAATAATCATAAACACTTCATAAATCTCGGTAGAAATTGCCAAATGCCAAATCAGTGATGAATTTTTGAACGTCTCGTAAAACCCAGTTTGACTAATAGTTGTTTTAATACATTTGTTGAACTTTTCTATAGAGGCTGAATGTAAAGATGAATGAAAATAGTCAATTAATCAACATATTTGATAGATACTCGTTTTTAAGAGGAGTGAAATCAATAAGTTCATAAACATGCCTTTCAAGCACAATGTCACTCATGTGCATATATATATATATATATATATATATATATATATATATATATATATATCTATCGCCCTTCGGGCTAGCCTCTCTGTCACTCATGACTCATCTCTTACCAAAAAATACTCGCACTCAGCATTCACGCTCAATAGGTACCATATAGTAATCGTTGCGGCTTGAAGTTTGATCCACATATCGTTGCAGCGTACAACCCGATCCATATATTTTGTCGAAGGCGCTCACTAGGGTTGTGCAGACTCCGAGAGGGTCACCTTACAGCCCAAGCGCAATATTGCTGCGGCGTGCAGCCCGATCCAACATATCACTACGGCGTGCAGCCTGATCAGTATATACATATTTATATATCGTTGTGGCGTGCAGACCGATCAGTATATATATATTATTACTGCAGCGTGCATCCCGACCCATGGAAATATAATCCTCACAACTAGGCCCTCAGACTCCCAGTCACTAACCTCACCATCAGACTCTCAGTCTATCTCAGTCGTCTATCTCACCATCAAACCCTCGGTCTATCACAGTAAAGACAGGGAACTCAGCCGAAAACGGTTTTCACACTTTTAAGAATATTGCTATAAAGCCGAATTTGAGTAATAACAGGTAAAAACATGACTGACGACATGCCTTCAAAAAAATAGAGTGAGGAAAGATAGTAAAAATGCCCCTAAGGATCTCAACAAGTCGGCACGAGGCCCCAAACATGGCATACAACTCAAAATACAGTAACTTCAAACAATTAACTATGCCCGATCCATGGATATATAATCCTCACAACTAGGCCCTCAGACTCCCAGTCACTAACCTCACCATCAGACTCTCAGTCTATCTCAGTCGTCTATCTCACCATCAAACCCTCGGTCTATAACAGTAAAGACAGGGAACTTGGCCGAAAATTATTTTCACACTTTTAAGCATATTGCTATAAAGCCAAATTTAGGTAATAACAGGTAAAAACATGACTGAGACACTCCTTCAAACAAATAGAGTGAGGAAAGATAGTAAAAATGCCCCTAAGGGTCTCAACAAGTCGGCACAAGGCCCCAAACATGGAATACAACCCAAAATATAGTAACATCAAACAATTAACTATCAATTACACATGAAAATAATCATTCGGAATGGACTAGGTCACAATCCCCAGCGGTGCTCTATCCCACACTCACCATCTAGCGTGTAAGTCACCTCACATTAACTCAACAATGAGTAATCCAGGGTTTCAAACCCTCAGGACTGTATTTACAATAATTACTTACCTCAAGCCGCCCAAAACTCTAGCTCGTTATGCCCTTGCCTCTCAAGTGAGCATCCTCTCGCATAGAATTTGACAAAATCACAACAAATATGTCAGAATAGGCTAAGGGAACAATATCCAATCGAGAAAAAACATTAGAAATCACGAAATTGGCAAAACCCGAGCCTCAGGCCCACTTCTTAAAACTCATAAATTTTTGTATCAATGGTTTCCTTATCTCGCCACGAGTTCACACATACCAAAACTTCTAAAATCCGACCTCAAATGTACCGTCAAATCCCAATTGAAAAGTCCAATTTCTCAAGCCATAGTTCTTCAATTTTAGGCTTAGTTTCCGTGAATTTATAAGTGGATTTCACAATAAAAATGAGTTTTGATTCAAAAACCTTGCCTCCAAATGATTCCCCTTGAATCCCTCTTCAATCTCCACCAAGAAGCTCTCAAAATGATCAACCATGGAGGAAAAATGACCTAAAATTGCGGAAGAAATGAAATTATAACCTTCTGCCCAGCACTGTTCTTTCTTCATCACAATCGCGGTCATAGCCTCGCAATCACGAAGAACAAATCCTCAAAGGTCATTATACTATGCGAACGCGATGCATAAACCTTCATACTTATGTAAACGTGTTACATCACATGTGAACGTGAAGAACATTCACCACTAGACCCCCCAGGTCCTCATACGCGAACGCGAGACTCTAATGCAAACGCGAAGGGTAATTTCCAGAGGACCCCTATTACTTATACGTGAACCATGAGGCCTTAGCGAATGTGAAGCACAACTATATGTCCTTCTGTGAACACGAACGCAAAGAGCAAAACACCTGTCATAAAAATTTCTTCTACACGATCACGACACAGCCTACACAATCGCGAAGTCTAAAAACTCGGCAACATCAGAACTGACCATCTGCAATATTTTCCAACTCTAAGCTCCCCGTTAGCCATCCGAAATCACCCCGAAGCCCCGGGGACCTCAACCAAAAGCACCAACACATTGTAAAACATCATCCAAACTCGTTTCAATCATCAAAACACCTCAAACAACGCCAAAACCATCGAATTATATCGAATTCAAGCCTAAGTTCTTCTAAAACTTATGAAACACGCATTTGATAAAAAAAATCCGACCAGATCACCTCCGAATGACCTGAAATTTTGCACACACATCCCAAATATCATAACGAAGCTACAGAAACATTTGGACTTCCATTCTGACTCTCAGATCAAAATCTCACCTACCAACCGGAATTCTCCAAAATACTAACTTTGCCAATTCAAACCTAATTCTACACCGGACCTCCAACACCAATTCCAATAGCACTCCCAAGTCATAAATCACCTAACAAAGCTAACCAAATCATAAAAATTCCAATCCGGTCTCATATCCAAATAGGTCAAACCTTCCAAATTCCAAGCTTTCAGCTAAAATAGTTACTTTAAATTTATTCTTATTTTTCTGAAAATTAAACCAACGATCCATATAAATCATAATACATTACATGGGGAAAGTCATTCTCGAGAACTGGTGATTAAAGGGCAAAAGCTCAAAACGACCGGTCGAGCCTGTA
Organism: Nicotiana benthamiana; assembly: GCA_034376525.1. Taxonomy (NCBI): domain Eukaryota; kingdom Viridiplantae; phylum Streptophyta; class Magnoliopsida; order Solanales; family Solanaceae; genus Nicotiana; species Nicotiana benthamiana. Next base: position 124,607,034 of record CM067324.1, on the reverse strand, counting down.
CATCCTCCCCCACTTAACACACGTTCGTCCTCGAATATTTTCGGGGTTGTTTTAGAAACCAATCAATAGCTGAATAACCTTACCAAGCATGTACCGGGAGTGATCCCACTTCACCCTATCTCATATAGGTCCGATAACGCATAGAAATTGAAATTACACAACCCAATCTGGCATATAACCTATAGGACCACACTTTTTAATTCTTAAACCATCAATACAATCAAAACCTCATACCCATACTCTGAATAGGCTCGAACTACCTGTAATAACCCATGCATGCAACCTCAGGTGCAATCATATGATATACCACATAACTCAACACATGTAGTGGTAACTTCCATTCACAACAGCTGCCCGCAACAGCCAAATACCGATAGAAAACTTCTTACTAGTTAAAGTCTCATTCCAACACTTTTATATACTACCAACAATAAATGAAACACACAGTAAATCATCACCATTTCTCAGATCATCCATTCATAAGGCTACTTCTCCTTTGGCAAGGACCATAGCAATTTCTGAACCGAACCTCGATATTTATCCATCAAGCATGCTCAAACCGAATCCATTTGTATTCATTATAGACCCCAAATGAACCGCTTCATATATGCCCATAATAAAAAAACCATAACATTTTGCAACACGGAAGGATGACATATAGACCTCCCCAAATTACTAAAAAGCTCAATAACGATCGAATTTAACACATCCCTCAACAATACAATTCGAAGTCAATAAAACCATCACGATGCAGGACACATATCTGCATAGGTCCACCGATGGACCACACATCAACTCCAGTTACACGCAACAGGTAAATAATCCTTCGAAGGTCCACAATGACTGAATCATAGCACATACTAATATCTGACTATCTTGCCCACATTTTTCCATCCACAACCACAAGCCAACCTGCATATGAGAACTTCCAGTCTCCAAGTCCATAAAACACACGAATTACCATAGCTGATCCCATTTCCGCCACTCGCATGTATAACTCACTTCTAATACTCAATCATCCCATGAGAGATACTCTAAGATTCTTCCGTGCTGCCAAGAAAACTTGAATATCAGTAGTCGATCTGACACGAAGTGCTGCAATACTACCGAAGTACCATCAACTTAATCACATTGCCTTTTTTACTGAAACATAGACTCTTATCAAATCATTTCCATTTAGCAGTACCATTTCTCTAATCATCTGAGGCTACCTGCTGCCGAAGAGTTTTTATGAACTCCTTTTCAGAATTTAATTGTAACCCATCTATCCAAGAACTTCTATTGATCCCATCTAGAAGAAAATCATTACGTATCCCATACTTCTCACACTTGTAGAAAATACACATCTCCAAGCACGATAGAAATCAATAAGAACTCTCCCAATTCCACTTGCACAAACTAATCAGCCAGGACTGGATCCTTTTAACTAGGCCAAGCTAAGCAAGCCGTCAAAACCCAGGAGCATTACTCCGAAATACCTGTACGAACCCATTACCATTAACACACACAAAGAATTAATAATATCCTTACCATACCGATCTGATATACTATCAAGCTACCCCATATATATAAATTTCCTTCTGATTCATCTTCAACGTGATATTCCTTCTTGTTGTAGCACCACAATTCCTCAATACTTTTCTCTGAAGAACTTACTGCGAATCTAAATCTATTACTTTTACCTTCAGGTTACTAATACATAGATCCCCACAATTAACATAGAAATACCGCATGTCTTGAGCCCTTCCAATGAAAACTCAGTTTCTAGTCACATATATAACTTTAAGATACCCAATTGCTACATGTAGAATCATGAACATATTAGAACCATTCTCAAGGGCCATTCACTCTATTCTTACTGCACTTAACTCGATCAACATAACCCAACAACCAACGCCTCATCCACTTCTGAAATTGTAGCACATAACCACCCCTCAGTCAAAAATTTCATTTACTCTAGCCATCCTCGGTCTCAATCTCCGCAATCAGAACTAATTCACCACACGACTCAAATCGAACCAACATAGCACATAACCGAGCAATCAGCTATTCAATAGCAAGATCCTCCACTTGGCTTGACTCCATAGATCAGAATGCACCCAATAACTCTTAACACTTATACCCTATTGATGTCACAATACCATAGTGAGATTAAACTCAAATCCCTTATAAGATTGTGTAAACACAAATCATCTAGTACTTTAAATCTTCTGCAAATCTCGCATTCATCCTCGCAATAGCCAATCCTACTCTCTTAAGCGACCCAAATTTAAATTTCAACACATATTTTTCACTCATAAATGAGTTCTTCTAACAGATAACATAAGGATCGCCCCACTCTAGAATGCTCCGCAGGATATAACCCACCTGCTTTCCCTTCAACTAAAATTTCTGCATACCTTCCACCGTCACAAACATTACGCAGTCAATTAGCTTTTCTAAGTCTAAAATCATACCTAAACATTAAAGTTACTTCAATCTCAACTGAAAAACATGAAAAGATCCTTCACACGCACATAACTCGGGGCTATACCTCAAATTGCGATGGAATTCAAACAACTAATAGTTCTTCTATCATCTAGCAGGCCTTTCTCGTCACTTCCAAGTCACATAGATACATCTCACAGTACTAACATACTCATCATATAGCTATCCAGCCGTCACTTCCACTAATAGGGACAATACCTAACATATAAGTTCAATACACTTGCTCACACAATCAACACCTCGGTGCTCAAGCCATAGGCAAAGATCTGGCATCAAGTTCTCCAGACTAGCCCAGCATCAAACTCACAGAGATCATATCTCGCTCCTCGATAAGGGAATCCCAATACATTAAGGCACATTTGGAACTGAGCGCTCATGCGTGCATGCAAATGCGTGGAACGAATTTCAAGAGTTACTCTTTCAAGCTAAATCAAGGACGCACAAACAGAATCCAAGAATGTGAAGTTCTCCTAAAGGTTCTGCAGCCTCTCAAGGATAAATACAGACATCTCCGTACCGATCCGCGAGACTCTACTAAACCTGCTCATGACTCGTGAGACCTAGGCTCTGATACCAACTTGTCACGACTCCAAACCGGCCTGGTCGTAATGGCGCCTCTCGTGAAGACAAGGCCAGCAAACACAACGCTCAAATTAATCCTTTAATCATTAAGAGTTATTTATATGCCGTTAATTAAACAATATTCATAATAACTTCTGAAATAACAGTATGGAATAAAAATACAACCCCGACATCGGGATGTCACTAGTCATAAGCATCTACCAAGGCCTGAACACAACGAGAAGCCTAAAAAATGTCCTAAATACAGTAAAAGCAATGTGAAGAAGGGAGCGGTGCTGCGAACGTCATGCAGCCACCTACTAACTCTAATGACTCCGCGTCTAAGAAAATCAACACCCGCTATCAAGTTCTGATATACCTACATCTACACACGAGGTGCAGGGAGTAATGTGAGTACTCCAACCCAGTAATTTGTAAGAGTAAATAAAGACTGGGCAGTAGGAAATAATGAATCCATATTTACGTTAGGCTCAGTAAACACAATATGCTTTCGACTAACAATACGAGTCAACCTTCCCTTTTAAAATCCAGCTTTTAGTAAAAAATTATTTTGAAATACTTTCCAGCCGATTCATGTAGGGGTTCAATACCACTTAAAAGAATAATAGAGATTAAATCCATAATTGGCCCATCAGACAAAACATAGTTCGTAAAACAGCCCCTCGGGCAAAACAATAATCATAAACACTTCATAACTTGAAATCTCGAGGGAAATAGCCAAATGCCAAATTAGTGATTAATTTCTGAACGTCTTGTAAACCCCAGTTTAAATAAAAGTTGTTTTAAAACATTTTTTCAACTTTTCGACAGAGGCTTAATGTAAAGATGAATGAAAACAGTCAATTAATCAACATATTCGATAGACACTCGCTTTTAACATGAGTAAAATCAATAAGTTCATAAACAGGCCTTTCAAACACAATGTCACTCAGTGCATGTATATATCTATCACCCTTTGGGTTAGCCTCTCTGTCACTGATGACTTATCTCTTACCAAACAATACTCGCACGCAGCATTCGTGCTCAATAGGCACCATATAGTAACCGATGCGGCGTGCAACCCGATCTACATATTGCTGCAGCGTGCAGCCCTATCCATATATTTCCTCGACGGCACTCACTAGGGGTGTGTAGACTCCGGGAGGTGCCCTTATGGCCCAAGAACAATATTGATGCGGCTTGTAGCCGGATCCAACATATTGTTGTGGAGTGCAGGCCGATCCATATAAATATCGCTGCATGGTGTTGCCCGATCCATATACATATATTTTATATATTGATGCGGCGTGCAGCCCGATCCATATATATATATATATATATATATATAATCCTCAGGCCCTCGGACTCTCAGTCATTAACCCCACCGTCAGACTCTCAGTCTATCTCAGTCGTCAATCTTACCATCTGACCCTCGGTCTATCTCAGCAAAGACAAGGAACTTAGCCCAAAACGGTTTTCACACTTTTAAGAATATTGCTATAAAGCCAAAATTGAGTAATAACAGGTAAAAACATGATTGAGGACATGCCTTCAAATAAATAGAGTGAGGAAAGATAGTAAAAATGCCCCTAGGGGTCTCAACAAGTCGGCACAATGCTCCAAACATGGCATACAACCCAAAATATAGTAACATCGAACAATTAACTATCAATTACGCATGGAAATAATCATTCAAGATGGAATATGTCACAATCCCCAGCGGTGCTCTACCCCACGCTTGTCATCTAGCATGTAAGTCTCCTTATAATAACACAACGATGTGTAATCCCAGGGTTTCAAACCCTCAGGACAATATTTACAATAATTACTTACCTCAAGCTGGCCAAAACTCTAGCTCGTTGTACCTTTGCCTCTCAAGTTGACCTCCTCGCGTGTCGAATCTGACCAAAACCACAATAAATATGTCACAAAAGGCTAAGGGAACAATACCCTATCGGAAAACATTGAAAAATATCAAAACTCCCGAAATTGGAAAAAACCCGAGCCCCGAGCCCACTTCTTAGAACTCAGAAATTTTCATATCAATGGGTTCCTTATCTCGTCACGAGTTCATACATACCAAAGAGTTCTAAAATCCGACCTCAAATGGTCCGTCAAATCCCAATTTAAAAGTCCAATTTCTCAAGCCCTAGTTCTTCAATTTTAGGCTTAGTTTCCATGAATTTCTAAGTGGATTTCACAATAAAAACGAGTTCTGAGTTCAAAAAACTTACCTCCAAACGATTCCCCTTGAATCCCTCTTCAATCTCCACCAAGAAGCTCTCAAAATGATCAACCATGGATGAAAAATGACCCAAAATCGCGGATAAAATGAAAGTATAACCTTCTGCCCAGCACTTCCTTCTTCATCGCGATCGCGGCCATTGCCTTGCTATCGCGAAGAACAAATCCTCAAAGGTAAAAAATTATACTATGTGAACGCGGACCTCTCTATACGAACGCGATGCATAAACCTTCATACCTATGCAAATACGTTACATTACATGCGAACGCGAAGAACATTCACCACGGGACCCCAGGTCCTTCTACGCGAACGTGAGACTCTAATGCAAACGCGAAGGTAGTTTCCACTGGACCCCTATTACTTATACGCGAACGCAGGAGGCCTTACGCGAATGTGAAGTACAACCAGCCCTTCTGCGAACGCAAACGCGAAGAGAAAAACACATGTCTTCAAAATTTCTTCTACTCGATCGCGACATAGCCTACACGATCGCGAAGGCTAAAAACTCTGCAACATCATAACTGACCATCTGCAATATTTTCCAACTCTAAACTCCCTGTTAGCCATCCGAAATCACCCCGAGGCCCCCAAGACCTCAACCAAAAGAACCAACACATCCTAAAACATCATCCAATCTCGTTCCAATCATCAAAACACCTCAAACAATGCCAAAACCATCGAATTGTATCGAATTTAAGCCTAAGCTCTTCTAAAACTTCCGAAACACGTATTTGATCAACAATTAGACAAAATCACCTCCGAATGACCTGAAAGTTTGCACACATCTCCAGAATCACATAACAAAGCTACAACAACTTTCGGAATTCTATTCCGACTCTCGGATCAAAATTTCACCTACCAAGCGAAATTCGCCAAAATACTAACTTTGCCAATTCAAGCCTAATTCTACACCGAACCTCCAAAACCAATTCCGATCACACTCCCAAGTCATAAATAACCTAAAAAAGCTAACCAAATCATAAAAATTTTGATCCGTGCTCATATACAAATAGGTCAACTCTTGGTCAAACTTTCCAAATTCCAAGCTTTCAGCTGAAAATGTTTCTTCAAATTCATTCCGATTTTCCCGAATATCAAAACCAACGATCCATATAAATCATAATACATTAAACGGGGAAAGTAATGCCTGCAAACTGGCGATTAAAGAGCAAATTCGCAAAACAACTGGTCAGGCCATTATAGTAACCACCTTCGGAAGCTTCTTAAAAGCTAAAAATAGGTTCAGTTGGCCAACAAGTCAGAAAATTAGGGACCAAGTAGCAAAAAATAATAATTGAAAAGGGTCACTCAGTAAAAATTGAATCCTTAAGTCTTCCCTAAGAGCTTTCCTGTGAAGGCATAGCTAAATGACGCTAAAATTAGATTTTAGAGAAGAAAGAAGAGAGAAAATTCTAAGAAAACAAAATGGATGAATGGTCCTGAAAATTACACAGACTTCCAGCATTTTCTTTGATAAAATTAATAAAATTCTGTATTAGCTAGAGGTTTCTGATCTTTTCCTTTAGCTAGAATCCTTGAAAGTTTCACATACTACAATCTTTGGTCAAAAAATGGTTTGATTTTGGCTCTTGAAAAGCTGAAGTTTTGGTTTTATAGAGATTTCTATTTCATTGGTTGAGTCCAATTGGTTTTTGTTTGGTTTCCTACTTCCTGGGTGTTGATTGTTGGTTTGCTAATTGTCGTCTCACCTTTTTCTTCCCTTTTCTCTTTTCAGGCACTTTTGATTCTCTGAAAATATAAGCTGCAAGTTCAAAATGTTGTAATTGATTGGAGATTTCAAAAATGAATACTATCTTTTTCTTATGAGATATTATTTATAATATTAGGAGTTTTTGAAGTAGTGCAATATAACTATAGTTTATTATATTCCTTTATATCTTTTAGATTAGATTTTGTCTTAAAATTAGATATGAAACTTGTTAGTCTGTTGAGTTGTTTGTTATAGTCGATTTTGGCTAATTCTATCGATAACAATGAGCACATGTGTGTTATAAAATCCATGAGCTCTAACTGTAATTCCTTTCTTAGTTTCATTCCTATGTGAAATGTTTAGCTTTATTATGGTTGGTAGGCTTGGTAAATACCCTATAGCTACATTTGTGTTTAAGTTAAGGATTGTTTCATTTGTTTGCTCCCTTCTTCAGTTGGCTTTATGAAGGGTTGGATTAGCCCTGTTATTTTGAGCTCAAAGTCCATGTTGCGGTGTCTACATTGTTTGTGTTTCAGCATCTCTAATGAATCTTTGCTTGATTTCCATTTGGATAAAGTAGTGCAATGAGTCAAGAGATGCTTATTTGAGTCACCACTCTGCCCATTTAGTTAAAAGAAATAAAATGCTTCATTGTGATTTCAATTTTGCTTAGCTTTCTTCAGTAGTTAAAACAAATAAGAGGCTACTTGTTTCACTTATTTAGAGGTTCAGTGTATACATTATCCTCTCCTTTGTTTGCATTCTCATTTCTATGCCTACATCAATTTCGTTTTGTTTCTTTTGTTAATGTTTACTTCCTCTTTGTACTCTTTTAATCAGCATTGTTATCCCTATATCACCACATTTCGAATCATGTTGTCGCTTGCAATTTTATGGGTTCGATACGCAGCCCATTTGGTATTCGACTTGAGCGTTCCTCATGAGAGCTGGGCTCTCCGCTTGGGCTCAAATGAAATTCATTGCGGAGCCCATCACTTTGCGACCTGGTGATTCTATTGAGCCATTGGGTCTCCCTTTAGGCTAAGCCAAATTCTGGAACTGAAATAGAAGGGACCCTGCGTAGTTTTAATTTTAGACTCTCATTTAATTTCAACTATGGTTTAGAAAATAGTTATGACTCCTTTGGCCTTTTTTAATTAGCAGGTCCTCGTAGTTAATTTGAGGTATGCCACGCCAAATAAAATATCAAAATGCGTGGCTCTCAATTAATTGTTTCTTTTGAATCCTTGGAATTTGAGGCGTGCCATTTAGGAAATTTTCCATGGCTCTCGCAAAGTTAAAAACACGTAGTTACTTTAGACGCGTTATTTTAATAATATTACTTTCCTAAATTTGAGTGCACATTTTATGTGACCCAACTCCAAATGTCACAACATTAAATAAAATATGTCTCGGGCTGTGGGTGCATTTCATGTGGCGTAGTCCAAAAATGTGTTTTAGATGACATTGAAATTTTCTTAAAATACTTAAAATTAGTTAATAAGTTTAAAATATACCATAGGATAAAACATGTATTATAATAAGATAATAGTCCAAGTATAATAGTTTAAGCGACCATGCAAGAACACGGAATCCGATGGTGCCTAACACCTTCTCTCGGGTTAACAAATTCCTTATTCAAAATTTTCGATACGCAGACTTCACATGGAAAGTTGAAATCTTCCTCAAATTGGGATTTAAAATAAACTGGTAACTTGGGACACTAGAAAACTAACCATCCCAAGTAGCAACTCTGAAAAAATTAAATAAATAATCTTATTTCGAATGATGTCACTTAAATTAGAAAAACTCCTTTATACACTATCCTTCGGGGGTGGTGTATTGAAAAAAGAAGGTGTGACAGTGCTATAAATATGACAAAGAACTAACTTCATCATAAGAGGACTAAGCACATAGATGTTAGAGATTATTTCTTAAGGTACAACTATGAGAAAGGATTGATTACTATAGAACTCTACGCCACCGATAAATAAATTACTGATATCTTTACTGAAGCACTCAGTAGAGAAAGCTTTGAAAGGAACATATTTTAATTAGGGATGATTAAGATAACCTAATGGGTCCAGTTCAGAATACACAATGAAAAAAAATTGAACAGTAAAAAAAAATTGGCTAAGGAATGAGGAACTTGTGTAAATATCTAGATTAATTTTTACTCAGCTTCATATTGTAAATAGTATACTCCTGTGATATGTGTTGATATGACTCACATCTCAAATAAAATTTTCTCTATTTTGGTAAATTGAGGCATGATCAAGATAATTCTAAATAAAGAACCTGGTACATCAGTATTGGTTCATCTGAATGACAAGGTATGTTTTCTATACTCTGCGCAATTAGAAATATAAATATTTAAATCATGAGCAGATTCCTACCAATGTTCAAAACATCAAAAAATTCTATCAGTTTGTTTTTGAACCAGTTCTGTCCTAATTAGAATTCTCACCACAAAAAATGCATAAAATCTAGGGAAGCCTAACCATTCGTTCAACCTACAATTTCAGGTTGATTAGACCTCTAGTTGATTGCTAAAGTTATCGTTAGCCATTAAATAAGTCTTTCTCTTTAGATATCCATTACTACTTTCTGCCACTCGCATTATTCCAAACCATCAAAAATACTTCTTCACTCTAAATTATTTTCTTCTCCAAAAGCCTAACTCACTAACTTTCTGAAGCCATCAGTTACAATGTCAAACTCTCAAGATAACCCAGGGAATCCTCCACCACAATCCCTTTTCTAGTTCCTCCACACCTTCTCCACCCAGTGCAAACCCCCATCCTAAGAAAAGACATGTCAAAATGCTAGCGCGAAAAGGTATACTTTAGGTGCATTATCAAAGAGATTAAACGCATAATTGAAGGCTGCCCAAGCCCTAGATTTTGAGAACTCAGATGATTCGTTCAAATCTGCGAGTGAGGGGGAAAGACCTAGGTCTTCTGACTCTGAGAAGGCTCAAAACTCCCCATCTAAGGTAAGTTCTGCTTTGGCTAAAAATTTAGAAAATAAGTTTGTTTTGGTTGGGCCTATCGGGGATGTGGAAAATCCTGAATTAGGAAGGAGTGGAGGTAAAACGAAAATTGAAAAAGAAAAAAAGAAAGAGGGTGTATGTGGTGATGTGAGGGTAAAATGGAAAGGAGTGGATGCTTCTTCACCCACTTCTGAATTGCCTTACCAGCTATCTATGGGGTTGCACAGGAAACTGTGAAAGAAGTGGCAAGAAGCCAGGGGGAAATAGTTCAGGGAGGCTGTTGAAGGGTTAGTTAATCTAAGTTCATAGACAGATGAACCTGGTTCATCAATTGAGGAGACCCTAGAAAACCTTCTGAAAAAAGGTAGGTAACAATTATGATCTAAAGAAAAGGAGAACTCCAACACAAAAAACCCACAGCACTGCAAAACCTGCCAAGAAACGAAAGGCTTCCTTTCCAACAACTACTAAAATTCCCTTGCCAAAGGAAAGAGCCACACGAAGTTGAGTGAAACAGGTCGAGAGTGAATTTCAAAAGGCTTTGGATGAAAGCAATAAAAAGATGATGGATAAAGGAAAAGGCAAGGTTGTAGAGTCCTCTGAAGGTGTTGATATTGATAAGATGGAACATGTCCATCAGGAGGAACATACAACAATGGAGGTTGAGACACCCAAACCCAAAAAGACCAAGACTTCTTCCAAGAAGTCTTCATCTATGTCTAAGGCTGTTGAACCTTCATTGACCAAGAGGACAATGTCTGCAGTGAAAAGCAAATGGGTTAGAATTTCTAAAGATTAGGAATGGAGTGGTGAAAAAGAGAGTGAGTCTGATGGTGAACAAGACAAGCTGGCCAAGTTTGGCAAAAGAAAAATTTTGAAGGGAAGATTGCTGAAAGACTTGGTGGAACTAGGAATGGTCTGTTTGGTTGATACCTTAGTTGTTCAGGGATAGAAGGACATGGTCCTTCAGATGTTGGAAGGCTATCTAGGAATTAAATCATTGAATTTATGGCAAATGCAGAGGTTAAAGATGGCAGAGTTACCAGCAAAGTAAAAGGAGTTCAAGTAACCTTTGATGCAGAGAACCTGGGAGAGATTCTTGACATCCCTGTTAAGGGATATGATGACAACACTAGGTAAAGATGGCAAACTCTGGATTCCCTTCCTTTTGTCCTTGAAATCACTAGGATATTCTTTGATGTTGAACAAGTGAATGAGTTCAAGTTTGTGCATATGAGTGAAATTAAGCCACCACACAAAGTTGTCTTTAAGTTTGTCAACAAGTGTCTACTGCCCAGGCAGAAAAGAGGCACATTGCTAACTATATGGACTTAGTTTTGATGGAGTGCCTTACAAGTGGAAGGTAAATCAACTGGCATGCATTCATCATCAAGCTACTGGACACGGTCATAAATTGGCTCCAAAGCCCATGCGACCCCCTATGGATTTATTTTGACTACTGTTTTGGATCGGTGCAAGGTGCCTCTGAAGAAGTGGGAAATAGCCACAAACAAAGATTACTTTAGATTAATATTGTGCTTGCTTGTGACAATCTAGTCAATGCCATTCCAAATGAACCTAGTTCATCCAAAAAGATACCTATCAATAGTAAAGTTAGGGCTCTAGTTTAGGAAAGTGAGGCCAAGTATACTGAGATAGCTAGGCTAAAGGCTCACTTAGCAAAGGTTGAATCTGATAGGGATGCTCTCAGAAATGAGCTTACCAAGGAAAAGAAAAAGAATGATGGGATTCTTCACAATATGCTGAATCTTCTCCAAGCCCAAAACCAACCCTCTAGCTCCCACAAGCCTTAGGAATTCTAGCCTTTATCTCCTGAACATATCTAGTACCACCAGTGATCCAGATTAGGGATTTCTCTTTTTTTTTTTTTTTGCTCACATGTTACATATTTTTGCTTTCTGATTATGGATTGTAGTAGCAACATATCAATGATATCCACTATTTTTATTCTTGTTGACTGTTAATATTTCCTTGATGGTTTAAATATGTCTGCCTGATTACTGATGATTGATCCATGATTGCACTTGCAGTTTCCCTAGTGGCCATGAGTACTCATTAAATTCTGGTACTGACACTTTATTTATGCAACTTTTTGATAATATTAAAAGGGAGAAGAGATATTATGCTTTACATATTCTAAATATGTGATGTTTATAACCTAATTAACCTGGTTCTTGATGATAAGTGAATTTTTCTAAACTCGGTATTGATGAATAAGCTGAGTTCTTACAGGGCCTAAGTAAGTGAAAAGCACAGAGTATGTCATCATCAAAAAGGGAGAATTCGTTAGCCCAAGTAAATGTGAAGTTTTGAAGATTGAAAAAAGAACTCAGACGTAGACCATGTCTATCTTGTGAAGCACAGTTGTGATCAATCCAAACATGTAAGATGCACATAAAGGAGATAAATCTAACTTATCAGAAGTGATTTCTCCTGATCATGATAAAAAATATTGCATATTGGATAAGGAGAAAGACTAATCACACAAAGAGAACACAGTTTAGGAAAAAGATAGAGTAGTTAGAATATGAGATCGACTAGAACTCTTCCACCATAGATCAATAGCACTTGCATCCTAGTAAATCTCTATTTACTAACTCCTTAAATATCAGTGGCGTTCTCTTTTACAGGTAATACACATAAGGAGAAGTTATAGTGAACTGAGAGGAAAATAGCAAGGCAATTTTGCAAGCAATTTATGTGTAATTCAAGCGTGCAATCCTGAACTACTTGAACCAAATAGAAGAACTAGTTCCAAGTGTCTATCTTTTATTCTAGTTCAATTATAGTAGGTGATTTTACATTGTACTTTTCAACTTTTATAAAAGCAATTATATTAGGTACTTAGAATTTTCAAATTAGAGTTAACTTGAAGTTGTCACAACAGTTGAGGCTGTGTACCACAACGGGGATTAGAGTAAATCATAGGTTTACAAAAGAGTTTTTATAAATGCAGTTTTTGGCATAGTGATTTTAGTGGAGAGTTTGAAAAAATTCTACTGGAAGGTAGGTTATAGTTTTTTTTTACCTTTTGAGGAAGATATTTTCCACGTAAAATTTTTGTATTCTTTATTTTCTATACTTATTATTCCGCAACCGTAGTAGTTTGAATACATAGAAGAACCAGATCCTTCTATAATCAAGTTAAGCAAAAATTAAATACTACACAAATCACTCCTCCCCGTCCCCTTGTATGATATTGAAATATAAAACATCCTAAAATTTATAATAAGAGGAACTTGTTAGCGTATATAAATTAAATCTACCTGATATGAAAATCATAACGCTGTTGTTAGTCAATCTTTACCTAACTAATTTTGAGATTTCTGTCACTTATCCATTTACAATAACGTATTAAAGCGATACAAGTTGGGAGAAGATGAACTTGATTAATACTATAATTAACTAGTTTGAGACCTTATTGTTGAATAAACATGAGAGAACGTGCATTTCGTCTCTCCATCAACTTTATATAAATTTATATAGACTAAATTCATTATAAAAAGTCTTCGCAATGATTGATGTAGGCAACTTTCAGAATTGACAATTCGGGAGAAAGAAGAATATACATTCCGTTGAGAGTATTTATTTTTTCCAGATGTACACTAAGCACCCAAAGTACATTATGGTTACTTTGGTTGGAAAGAAATTATCTCATAATTAATTATTATAATATTAGTTATCTCAGAATTAGTTATTTCATTATTCTATGAAAATAAAATAAAAAAGGAATATTAGGATTATGATTCCAACTAAATACAATAACCTTCATCTTGAACAATTCGGAATTACAACTACATGAGCGGAAGCTAACCTGAATCCATGAGTGGAAATTGTTGAACCTCCTTTGATGATTGTCCAAAGTCCTTATGAAGATTGCTCCTTGATCCTTTCTTCAAGATTGTCTTGAAGTATATGTATCCACAACAATTCTTTCACAAGACTTAAACAATATGTGAATGGTTTCACAACAATAATAATATTATGACAATAACCAAAGTTGGTATATGATTTTCCACAAGAATTTGCAAGACAACAACAATGGAGTTTTTACTCTTGATTCAATGGGAGGAAGAAGAGTTTGTATTGCAATAATGTGGGAACCATAACCCCCACTTTATAACAAAAGAGGTACATAACCCAAGAGTCACAAGAGTTACATAACTCAAGAGTCACAAGCTTGTAACCATGGTTACATATATGTAACCTTAGTTAGCCCATCATTAACTAAGGTTACCCTTTTGGGTATCTACACATTAGTCCTACACTTTATATGACAACACATTGGCCCCCTTAACATAATGTCCATAAGACCATAAAATTAGGCCAAACCAAAAGATAGCACATAACATATAATTTATCCATATATTGTTCATATGTATGTAGATATAAGTCCATATATCTTACAATCTCCCACTTGGACGAGATACACAAACATATGTACAAACCTTAGCATTATATGTTACAAAATAACCTTAGGTGCGCAAAATTGCTATCACAATAAAATTGTCATGAACAATCCGGTCCATCAATCATACCAACAAAGGAACTAAGTGCTCTTTGTTACTCATTCGTAACTAGAACCGGCATAGATCACGTATATCAATATAACCAACGACATGGATCAAGCGTTGGTATGTAGCATGGAAATAACATAAAGTGTGGTCAATAGAATGTCTATTTCCAACTGGTTCTCTTTATTGAGATCAATCATAAACTGTAAGAGTACAAAAACTTTAAAACTGAATATCTGCAGATATAACTGAATTACTGAATTTCTGAATATAATGGACAATACATAATTGTATAATACAAACTCCCACTAAAATACATAATCCTTATCTGATTTGACACCCATACAAGCAATATGCTCATGAAATACTTTTGGTGTCAATCCCTTAGTGAGCGGATCCGCAAGCATGGAGTTTGTACTGATGTGCTCAATGCACAACTGTCCATTCTGTACTCTTTCTTTAACAACCCGAAATTTGACGTCCATATGTTTTGCTTTCGTCAAACTACTGTTGTTATTAGCATAAAGGAATCGGAGTCGGTATACCCGATGATCTCAAACTGGTCCGATCTCCGATATGTAAGCATGTAATCCTTTGTTCTCTGTAAGATTGCTTAGATATCTGCCTAACATCCCAACAATGTATGCTATATCAGGTCGTGTAATACCTGAGCCTACATCAGACTACCTACAGCCGAAGCATAAGGTGTCTTCTGCATTTCCGAAGTTTCATAATTATTATTTGGGCACTGTTTGAGACTAAACTTGTCTCCCTTAGCAACAGGGGTGTTGCCTGGTTTACAATCCTGCATGCCAAATCCTTTTAGAACCTTATCGATATAGCCCTTTTGTGACAGACCGAGAACACCTTTAGAGCGATCTCGTTGTATCTGAATTCCTAATACAAAATAAGCTTCACCAAGATCTTTCATTTCAAATTTCTTTGAAAGAAATTTCTTAGTTTCAAGTAATAATGCTATATCGTTATAGGCAAGCAGTATGTCACCGACATATAAAACCAGAAAAATATACTTACTCCCACTGAACTTATGGTATATACAGTCATCAGCAATATTCGGTTCAAAACCAAAAGATGTAATGACTGCATGAAACTTATAATACCATTGACGAGAAGCTTGCTTGAGCCCATAGATGGATTTCTTTAATTTGCAAACCTTCTTTTCTGATTCATCTGAAACAAAGTTTTCAGGTTGCACCATATAAATTGTTTCCTCAAAGTCACCATTGAGAAATGCTGTCTTAACATCCATTTGATGAAGCTCAAGATCAAAATGTGCTACTAATGCCATTATAGTCCTGAAAGAGTCTTTCGATGAAACTGGAGAGAAAGTCTCTTTATAATCAATGCCTTCCTTCTGAGTGTAGCCTTTTGCGACAAGACGAGCTTTATACTTAATAACAATGCCCCCTAAATCCCTTTTGGTTTTAAAAATCCATTTACAACCAATAGGTTTAATACCTTCGGGCAATGTAACAAGCTCCCAAACGTCATTATCGCTCATAGACTTCATCTCATCATTCATGGCATCAATCCACTTTTGAGAGTTAGAACACTTAATGACTTGACGGAAGTTGATTGGATCATCTTCCTCAAGTCCAATATCACTTTCTTGTTCTTGGAGAAATACTACATAATCATCCGAAATTGCATTTCTCCTCTCTCTAGTGGATCTCCTTAATGGCATTTCAGTTTCTTGAGGTTGTTGAGTTTGATTTTCATTAGTTATATCAGGGTCCTGATGGGGGAGATTTTCGAGATTGTCTTGAACCGGAGTTGTGTGATCCGTGTCATGAAGACCAAGATCAACAACTTGAGGGAAAGACACATGTTCTTCCTCAAAGACAAAATCTCTAACAACTTTATCTCCCCACCCCCAAACTCAATATCCTCAAAGAACCTAGCATTACCCGTCTCAAAAATAGTTCTAGAAGTGGGATCATAAACTTAAAACCCCTGGATTTTTCAGAGTATCCAACAAAATAGCTACTAACCGTCTTAGCATCCAGTTTCTTTTCATTCGGCCTATAGGCCTTGCCTCAGCTGGACAACCCCAAATGTGTAAATGCCGAATACTGGGTTTATGCCCAGTCCAAAGTTCATATGGGGTTTTGATTGTAGCTTTAGTTGGAACTCTATTAAGAATATAAGCTGCGGTTTTTAATGCTTCACCCCAGAGTGAGTCTAGCAAAGTTGTACGAGAAATCATACTTCTTACCATATCCTTAAGGGTCCGATTTCGTCTTTCAGCTACACCATTCATCGTAGGACTTCCTGGCATAGTATACTGAGGGACGATCCCACACTCATCTAGGAATTTAGCAAATAGCCCTGGACGTTGTTCACCTGAACCATCATATCTGCCATAGTATTCACCACCACGGTCAGATCTAACGGATTTAATCCTTTTGCTTAGTTGATTTTCAACTTCAGCCTTAAATGAATTGAACACGTATATGGATTGGGACTTTTCGTGAATAAGATATAGGTACCCATAACGAGAGTAATCGTCTATGAATGTGATAAAGTATTGTTGACCATTCCGACAAAGAGTAGGAAATGGCCCACAAATATCCGTATGTATCAATTCTAAGACGTCCGAAGCTCTCTTAGCACCTAATCTAGTCTTGTTTGTTTGTTTTCCCTTGATACACTCAATACAAATTTCCGAATTTGAGGTATCAAGAGAATCAAGAATCCCATCTGACACGAGTTTCTGAATTCTTTGAATGGATATGTGACCCAAACGTTTATGCCAGAGTGATATAGAATTCTCATTAGTTAATTTTCTTTTAGTACCACTTAAACTTGTATGCAAAGTTTCTTTATTTGAAGTTATTGTATCAACCAAATATAAGCTATCAAATGTTGATAAAACACCAGTACCAATAAGATTTGAATTCTGAAAGAGACTAACTTTATTGTCACCAAAAGAACATGTATAACCGGATATGTCCATTTGGGGAACAGAAATTAAATAAAAGACGGTACAATAAAAGTCTCATCCAAATCTAAATGAAAACCGGTCTTAAACAACAACCTAAATTTGCCAATAGCTTCAACTGGCACCTTCTTGCCGTCACCCACATAGATGTATCTTTCACCATCATTTGGTTTTCGGCAGTTCAGGCAACCCTGCATTGATATACTTATGTGAGTAGTAGCAGCAGAATCTACCCACCAAGTATCCTTAGGTACCGAAATTAAATTAACTTCAGAACAAACAAGAGAAAGAAATGTTCCTTTTTTCGCACGCCAAGCGTGGTACTTGGTACAATCCTTCTTCACATGATTAGTCCCCTTACAGAAGAAGCAACCTAATTCAGTAATTTCAACCTTAGGTTCCTTATGTTGCTTAATCTTGGGCTTTGCAACCGCAACTTCCTTACCTTTCCTCTTCCTAGTTTCCTTAGAAGAGGATGCCAAATGAGCACTTTCTGTCTTATCTAGCTTTATCCTTTCCTCTTCTTGCACACAATGTGAAATGAGCTCATTAAGAGTCCATTTCTCCTTCAGGCAGTTGTAACTGACCTTAAACTGATGAAAGTGTGCAGGAAGAGATATCAAAACAAAGTACACAAGCAGTTCCTCAGGTAAATCCAGCTTGAGTAAGTTTAGTTTCGAAGCAAGATGAGACATTTCCATAATGTACTCCCTAATGTTTCCCTTGCCCTTATACCTCATGGAAACAAGTTTACTCAATAGTGTACTTGTTTTCGCCTTTTCGTTTTGCATAAAACGCTGTTCAAGGTTTCCAAGGAAAACTTTGGCATTAGGTTCATCATTCATAGTGCCCCTGAATGATTCTGGAATTGCACGTTTCATAATCATTAGACTCATGCGATTCGAGCGTTCCCACTTCTCCATCACCCTCCTTTCATCAGGAGAGGATGTATCCTCAAGAGGAGTAGGTTGCTCGGTCCGAAGAGCAAGGTCAAGATCCATGCAACCGAGAACGATCATGACGTTCTCTTTCAATTCCTTAAAGTTTGTGCCGTTAAGCACAGGGATGCTATTGATGTTGGCAGAGATCGTAGAATCAGAAGAATTAACTGAAAATAGAACAAAAGGATTACTGAATACATGCTGACAATTACTTGAACTTTAACTTTACTTTATAGATTCAAAATAGGCATATCCCATTACAAGATACCTAGCACAACATTGATTTTAGTCTTTGGACAGAAAAATAACTTGTAAGTGGTACTCTTGGTGTAGTGATCAAACATAGACAATAAACTCCTATCAAATATCAAACCTTCCTTTGGGCCGATTTAATATTCACATGGAAAACCAAATAATTGTCTCATATTTATCACCACAAGCATGTTTGAATTCCTGCCAAATAACTACCTTCCTTTGGGCCGGTGTTAAACGCATGGAAGACTAACATCCACAGTCATCTTATATTTCAAGATTAATCAATCTACACAATAGAGGTTACTTTGGCAACATAATGCTTCAATTGACTAATTTAAAATAATAGATGCTAAAAACTTTAGTTCCTTAAGCCATATTATGAATCTTAACTTAGTATGTTACATGTTTTGACATGCAACAACTGAATATTAATTGTTATTATACTTGAGAGGACAATTCCAAAAATATGAAAATTGATGGACTTTAAAACAATTAATATTCAAAACTGAATATTAATGTATAATACATTAATAATCAAACTTAAACATTTTATGTCAATTAAAAACTGAAACTTAAAAGATTTGAAACGTTTTTAACCTTACTGGTCCAGGATAATCGATTATCTTAAACAGATAATCGATTATTCTGGCATAAAAAAAAATTTCATAAGTTACTGGACCAGAATAATCGATTATCTAAGCCAGATAATCGATTATTCTGGTATTAAGAAAAATTTTCTGAGTTACTCGACTAGAATAATCGATTATCTGAAATATATAATCGATTATCTGGTATACGAAAAAACGTTTCAAACTCACTGGACCAGAATAATCGATTATCTAAGACAGATAATCGATTATTCTGGTGTTCCAAAAACTGCCAGAATTCTAAAACTTGAGAGATAATCGATTATCTAAGAAAAATAATCGATTATCTTTAGGCAGTGTCTTAAAATAATCGATTAACTTCCAAGATAATCGATTATTTTTGGATACTGTTTTGCGAAAATTTTTCTGAATAAAACATGATTTTCAACAAGAATCTTAAACAAGAAAACATGTTGTTTACCAACTAAAATCATGCTTAATACAATGTTTTAATTCAAGTAAAGTTAACATGACATCAAAACATCAAATTTCAACAAAACACAACATTCATAAAATCATGCTATTTCATGGTACTAGAATTTCATAAATAAAATTCTAACATTACTTGAACATGAATTCTAACATAACATGAATCTTATGAACATCCAAATTATCCAAATATGAAGGTGGCTCTGATACCAATTGTTAGGATTATGATTCCAACTAAATACAATAACCTTCATCTTGAACAATTCGGAATTACAACTACATGAGCGGAAGCTAACCTGAATCCATGAGTGGAAATTGTTGAACCTCCTTTGATGATTGTCCAAAGTCCTTATGAAGATTGCTCCTTGATCCTTTCTTCAAGATTGTCTTGAAGTATATGTATCCACAACAATTCTTTCACAAGACTTAAACAATATGTGAATGGTTTCACAACAATAATAATATTATGACAATAACCAAAGTTGGTATATGGTTTTCCACAAGAATTTGCAAGACAACAACAATGGAGTTTTTACTCTTGATTCAATGGGAGGAGGAAGAGTTTGTATTGCAATAATGTGGGAACCATAACCCCCACTTTATAACAAAAGAGTTACATAACGCAAGAGTCACAAGAGTTACATAACTCAAGAGTCACAAGCTTGTAACCATGGTTACATATATGTAACCTTAGTTAGCCCATCATTAACTAAGGTACCCTTTTGGGTATCTACACATTAGTCCTACACTTTATATGACAACACATTGGCCCCCTTAACATAATGTCCATAAGACCATAAAATTAGGCCAAACCAAAAGATAGCACATAACATATAATCTATCCATATATTGTTCATATGTATGTAAATATAAGTCCATATATCTTACAAGGAACACTACAATCTCTGGGTAATTAATTCCGGAATTAATAATACCTCAATTTACCAATCAAACATAAGATATTTTTTTTTTTAAAATTAATTCCGAAATTAATTATTCTTTGTCCTTCCTATCAAACAAGTACTTACTTTGTTTAGGGGAATCAAATAAATGAGCTCCTTTCTATATTTTTTTTCACTCATTTTCCCCTAACGGAACAAAATAAAAACAGTTTAACGTATAAAAGAATACAACTTTGCAGGGGTAAAAAGACAATGATATAGTAGTGACGGCTAGAAGTTGGAAAAGAAGAGAGATATAGTGAATTACCTTATACAGAATCATACAGTCAAAGTGCCGAGCATATATAAAAAATTTAGCACCCACCAACAAAGCGACTTTGTTAAAGTACCAATGACCACTCACGACACTATAAATTTCGTGAATTTAGCAATATATATTGATTTAAAGTTATTTTTCGGAATCATCATTAATAGGTGTTAGGAAAATATTAGGTTAAGTTGGAAAAAAGAGTATCTGAAATTGAAGTTGAAAAAAAAAAACTTAGCTTGAATTAAAGTTATGTTTGGATTTTACTTGGTTGTGAAGAAAATCATTAAATATCGTTTGAAATACTCCTCAAACAAGTTTTTTAAGAGTTCCCTACCATTTTAAATATTGAAGTTCAACCGAATGGTCAAACCAATACTACATCAATGGTCTTTTTTGCTATGTGAGCCCTCTCCTTCTAGGGTTTTAGCAGCCTCTAGCCTGCGTTTAAAAATTTAGCAAGATTATTAATTTAGTACTTATGTGCATTGGAGAAAGATAAGGAGAGCTTTATTAATTTCCATTTATTCTACTCTTTCGACATTATCGCTGAATGGTCGGTTAATGTTATACAAGGCTGCACGTCTAGATTCTTTGCCTAGCTAGATAAATAAAATAATGCGTACTTGTAAACCTGATCTAATAGTTAATTATGAGCAATATTTTCCCCTGTTTATATGAATTTCCTGTTACAAGATAATATTGTTAACAATTATCTATCTACATGTTGAAATATTGAATAATATTCAAGGCTTTGAAACTTCATAAGCTGCTTCCTGTTTGAGATTTCATCGGGAATGCTGCTATATTATACTAATTAAAAATAAGTCTAAACTAATTAAATTTTGACACGGCAGACACAATATTTGAAAAAATCACTAATTTCTTCTAAACCAACTAGCTATATCTACGACAATTCCATTTCTGTATTATGCTGTGCAGTGATTACTCATACTGTCATAAAACAATTAAAAGTTCTTACCATTTTTTAAAATAAATAAAAAAGTCTTACAACACCTCAGACGAACGTGGATTTGGTATTAATGCCTTCAAATTCTGAATTAAATAAACAAATAAATGCGAAGAAAACCACAGGCTGCTGGAAGTTAAGATATGCAAGCATCTTCCTGCCATGTATTTCTTTTTGGTTAATAGTATTTGTTTTCTTCTTCACCACAAGGTTATAGAGAATAGTCTTTGCTCCATATTCTATATAAATACTAACCCTAGATTGTTCATGAACTACACCCTAAACCAATTAAAAATTATAATGGCTTCTCTTCACCTCCCCTCTACCAATACCATCTCTTCTTCATCTTCTTCTTCAACTACCACAACTCTTTCCAATTTGCATTCTTCTCCTTTCTTTACAAAGACCTCAAAAGTTTTCACTTTAAGAAAGTACGGTAACCATCGTTTCCAAGTCTCATGCAAGGGTACAGAAGATGACCAAACCAATAACACTTCGAAAAATTCTAATTCTTCAAACAATAAGATCATTGATAGAAGAAACATGCTACTTGGATTAGGAGGTATTTATGGTGCTGCTACTATTGTTGGTGGTCATCCCTTTGCCTTCGCCGCTCCTGTGCCCGGACCTGACGTTTCCAAATGTGGCGCTGCAAATTTGCCACCAGGTACTGTTACGTAGTCTGTAATATATATGAAGTCATGAGCTTGTCTTACGTTGAAACACAAAAATGGTCAGTTTGAAAGCTTGATATAAAAAAAAAATCTTGATATATTAAACTGATAAAGCTGGGCCTTCTGTGAGAAATGGTTAAGTTAATTTTTAATATACTATTATACTTTTACTGTATTCTGATAAAACTTGTCTATATTTTTCCAAATAATATGGAGTTGTTTTTACGCTTCAAATCCTTTTGTCTCAGATTTGTCTAATTTCTATTTTTCTAACAGGTGCAGCACCAGTCAACTGTTGTCCTCCAACAACGGCGAATATCATTGACTTCCAACTTCCACCACCGTCAACTACCCTCCGCACTCGGCCTGCAGCTCATGCCGCCGATAGTGCCTACATAGAGAAATTCAATAGAGCCATTCAGCTCATGAAACAACTTCCAGATGACGATCCACGTAGCTTCAGGCAACAAGCAAATGTTCATTGTGCTTACTGTGATGGTGCTTATGACCAACTAGGCTTCCCAAACTCTGAACTCCAAGTTCATTTCTCTTGGCTTTTCCTCCCTTTCCATCGTTGTTATCTCTACTTCTTCGAAAAAATCTTGGGAAGTTTAATAAATGATCCTACTTTCGCTATCCCATTTTGGAACTGGGATCATCCTGATGGCATGAGACTTCCTGCCATGTATGCGAACCGTAGTTCTTCTCTCTTCGATCCTCTCCGTGATCGGAGGCATCAGCCTCCGGTCATGGTTGATCTCGACTTCAATGGAACGGATCCTAACATAAGTAACGCTCAACAAACTTCCCAGAATCTGACAATCATGTATAGGCAAATGGTTTCTCTAGGAAGCACTCCGGCGACTTTCCTCGGAGACCCTTACCGTGCCGGTGGTGAGCCCAGTGGAGGTGGGTCCCTCGAGAACATTCCTCATGGTCCGATTCATGTTTGGACCGGTGATAGAACCCAACCTAATTTTGAAAACATGGGAGATTTTTATTCAGCTGCTAGAGACCCTATTTTCTATGCTCATCATTCTAATATTGATAGATTATGGAGTGTTTGGAAAACCCTAGGTGGAAGACGTCAAGATTTTACTGACCCTGATTTTTTAAATGCTTCGTTTTTGTTTTATGACGAAAATGCACAAATGGTACGTATTAGGACACGTGACTGTTTGGATACAACAAGACTTGGATATGTTTATCAAGGTGTAGCTAATCCGTGGATAAATTCTCGTCCAAGGGCTAGGGTTTCAAGTGCTTTGAGTAATGTACGGAGACTTGTTGAAGCAAGAGCAGCTGAAAATTTTCCAAGTGCAAAAGATGTTTTCCCAACGAAACTTGACCATTTGATAAGAGTTATGGTGAAAAGGCCAAATAAGAAGAAGAGAAACAAGAAGGAGAAAGAAGCAAAAGAGGAGATTTTAGTGGTTGAAGGGATAGAGCTGGAAACTGATGTTTTTGTCAAGTTTGATGTGTTGATAAATGATGAAGACGAGACTGTGATTTCGCCGAATAATGCTGAGTTTGCAGGTAGTTTTGTGAATGTGCCACATCATAGTCATGGTAAGAGTGACAAGAAACGTAAGACTAAGTTGAAGTTGGCTATAACTGAGCTGTTGGAAGATTTGGATGCTGAGGATGATGATCATGTGGTGGTGACTTTTGTTCCAAAGAATGGTTCTGGTGCTGTGAAAATAGGAGGTGTCAAGATTGTGCTAGAGGATTGATTAGTAGCTTGGCACACTAAATTTCTAGGAGGGATGGGAAGAATGGAACCACAAAAATTTATTATATTTTCTGTATTCCCATTATGTTTGAGGATTGATTATGAATAGGAAAATAAAAGGATTTTAATTAACTTCCTCAATTAATTAAGCATTTTAAGTTTCTTGATATTGTAAGCGTGTTTGAATGGAATAAAGGAAGAAAACCACTTACATGGATATGTTGTCATTTCTTCTAAATGTATAACTACAACTAGTAATTTTCATACTAAGTAGAATGATTTCTCATTTTACATTATTTCCTAGTGTAAGGGTCGTCGATTGGTGGCGATGTTAGTCCAACACGCACCTCCAGGAAAAAGGAAGAGAAATAAACTTAATTATTCAATGCTTTATTATATTTTTTCTTGAAGACACAAATCACGCAATCTTAAGAATCGGTCAGACGTATATTAATTTTATGGGCTAGCTCTTGCTAATTGTATATACATATACAATTTTGCAAATTGTCGAAAAGGTGATAATGAATGGATTTTGCAATAGCCACATCATTTAGGATATGCTTTATTTACCTTAACTTTTTGACTTCCCATTAACTTTTTCAAGGTTCATGTATATATTATTCCTTCATAAAATATATGTGATCTAAAAGGGGGGAAACGAAGAAACTATAATAAAATTACAAGTAGTACTTCAGTAACGTTTTTTACTTATTTATCATCTTTTATAATTAGTGGAATCTGGCCGGGGAGTAGGAGTAGAATTGATTACGTTTTTCATTATACGTTTTTGACGATAATTAATTTATTTTTTAGTTAAACTTGAGGGAGGGAGAGTTGATTCCCTTAATATCTCCCTCCCCCAATCTTTCACTGATTTATGATCGTAATCAGTATTGTAACCCCCTTTTTCTGTTAATGAAAAGCAACAAACCCAGCATTTGGGGTGGGGGTCTACAAAAGAAACCGTCAAATCACATCAATCCGATAATTCGAGTCTAACTGAGAAAAATAATTTGATTATGGTTTGATTTGATTTGGTGTTGGAAAAACAATCCGATCATAATTGATTTGCTTTGATTTTAACTTTAGAAAATCAAACCGAAACCAAACCAAACCGATATTATATATATAAAAAATTTATATATATAATATATAAATATGCTTATTGTGATGTAATTTGTAAATATTTCTAAAACGTTCTCATAAAATTTTCTTTAAGATTTTATTTCAAGATTGAACTTAATTTTTTTGAAAGTTCCAATAAGTTTTATGGTCATTAATATTAGTAACTTAAATAATGCTAACAAAAGTCCAAACCAAAATCAAATCAATATTAATGCAAATAAACGGCATTCAATTCAATACTACGGACGTCAATGTATTAAATATCTATTTTTTTTTTGTAATAATTTAGGTAAAAATGCATAGCCTATTTTTATTTTTCTTTAATGTTTAGTCATGTAATTAATACTCCCTTATTAGTCTACTTATTTTAGCATGACTTAGTACTTTTAGATTATGTTTGCTTTTATTATGGCTTTTTAATTAACCATATTTATATTATATAATTTTATTATCTTTATTGTTGAATATTTTAGGACAATGCCATGACACATCTCATATTTTATATTATTTTCTTGAAATACGCCTTATATAATTCTATCTTACTATGATTATATTAATATTTGAGCACAAGTTATATGTTATGTGCTACGAAGATATTACCAATAAAAAACCTCAAAAAAAAACAAATAATCCAAAAACCTGAGAAAAATAGAGATTGAAAAAACTCTATTTTATTGGTTTGGTTTGGTCTTTAGATTTAATAACCCTCACAATTGATTTTTTTTTTGGTAATTATAAAATCTGAACCAACCCGACCTATGTACACTCCTAGTTCGTGGTAGTTTAAAAAAAGTGGAATCTTTTCAAATTAAGCGTTAACTTATATATTTAATGGATAATTACTAGAGGTTTAATCTTTTATTATTATATATGGATCGGAATTGTTATTTTTTATTTATAGTTGCTGGGAGTTGGCCGGGAAGTAGCAGTAGCAGAAAAGCATATCTTCAGATTTTCTTTAACTCATAGTTGTTTTCAGTTTTTATATTATCAGTTCAGTTTCAGCTTCAGTATATTGTCTTACATACTTGGTATATTATTTCGTACTGACATCCCTTTTTCTTTGATACGCTGCGTTTCATACCCGCACGTTCTGATAGACCAATCAAGAGCCCTCCAAATAAGCTATTAGCTCAACGGAAAATGTTGGTGCACTCCATTTTCTTCGGAGTTGCTTGTTTTGTTAGTATGACTTAGACGTTTATTGTTTGGTATGGCTGGACTTTGTCCCACCTTTATGACGTTTATGTACTCTTAGAGGCTTGTAGACATAAGTCATATAGGTGAAAGATTGTACGACCTTCTCACCTACGTTTTGAGTTTATAAATGATTATATTAGCCTATTAGGCACGTATGTCACATGTATATGATGATGTAATAAGAAAGATATGTTACGTTGGTACTTGGTTAAATAAGGTACGGGATGCCCATCGTGGACCATTGGTTTGGGTCGTGACAAATATTCAATGGAATATTCTCCTAAATATCTTATTACAAAAACAAGATGTTAACACTACCCTTGATATTTGACCTCAGCTGTTATTGACTTTCCGGCTATAAGCCCCATTGTTTACTAGTCAACCTCCACCGCATCATTGTCCACAATACCAATTTATGCTAAATTTTCTTGAGGTGGATTGAACTATATAGTTAGTTCATTTGCTTATTAAGGTCGACCCTGGGCAACCTCGATGAGCGGACTCTATTATGGTTGATAAATTTAGGCGAGCAGGTCGAGTAGTAATGTATCAGACAAGGTGGAAACGTGGCCTTTCAAGAGCTGAAACCTAGGGTCACATCATTTCTTAATGACGTCATGTCATCATGTATCATTATTATGCATTTTTCCGATACCTTGTGTTGTTTCCTGTGCCTCTGCAGCTTCGATTCGTGAGCCCGGACACAACGGTTTGCTTTCTCGATATTGATGTCCGAACTCTTATAAATAGGGATACAAGATCCTTTGCCTTTTTTCTTTGCAACCTAAAGAATGGATCTCAATTCCTTCTTCTTCCTTCTTCACTCAGAATCCTTGCCCTTTCGATTTCACTTTGTGTTTCTCTTTCATTGAATCTGATGGCTTTTGCTACTCTTGATCCTTCTGCATTTACACCTTCATTACTCATAAACAAATATGGTTAATGTGTCTTCTAATTCTGTGGGATACTTGACGCATTCCCTCGGCAGTGTGCATGCCTCCCCATGACGATGGGGTTGCAATTATTGCTGAGGATAATAGCTTCCCTATGCTGGAGTAAATATTTCCCCGTAGTGAGAATTCTAGATCTGACTTCTCAAAGATGAATGAGAACGACCCTGAGATGTCGGAGTCCTTGATGAAAGACGTGGCCCTCACTGAGTTTAGGGATAAATTTAAAATTCCCGCTCATATAGACATAGTTTCCATAGGGCATGACGTGAGAAAATACACCGCCCTTGGTACTGCGCCTTCTACATGTTCATTCCCTATCCTCCCCTTGATTGAGGAGTTTTGTCGTTATTACCGAGTCTGCCTGGCTCAGCTTTCTTCCTACGTCTACAAACTCATCCACATAATCTTGAAGTATCCGTAGTTAGCCGGGTCGAGGTGACTATTCGCCACTTGATGCACCTTTTTGATCCTAACTTTCAAAGAGGGACGATATTACATCTTCTCCATATGGGCAGTAAATGTCTACTAATGAAAATTGAAGACAAGACAAACCGCCAGTTTTGTCTCAGTTACATCTATGTAAAAACTGAGGATGTGGAGGTTAATAAAAGCGGGTTCCCCGAGATTTGGAACTACTCCCGTAAGCATCTTTCTTCTCTTTTCTTTCATTATATTATGTGTTGGCTCCGTTAGTTTCAACTATATTGATGTTGTCTTCTCTCCATGTACCAGAAGTCGAAATTCCTCCTATGGCTTAGGATATTCACGATTGGGTTAGCCGATTCCTCCCTCATACAGTGGATGCGCGAATGGTCAGCCTTTTACAAGAAGTTTGTGCATGCGCCTTCTACGACCGGTGAATACCCATTTTAAATATTTAATGTCATGGAATTCTGGTCGTTTGTTCCTTATTATTTTGTGGGGATCAACCTCTTAATCTTTTCTTTTTTGCTTTTATCCCTAGGATCCTCGAGGAGGCCGAGGGCCCTTACTTCTGCATTTTTCCAGAGGACCACTATAACAGAGTTCACGCTTGTTGTGACAGTGGTCAGGTCTATGCAGCCCTCCACTTCTGTTCCTCCTTGTGTGGTAGCTAGGTCGGCTCGTTCATCGACGACATCAGTGCCAGAAACTTTGGCCTCTCTCGTGCTTCATTTAATATATGAGGAGTTATCCTCGAGCGAGGATGAGTTGGTTCCGTATAAAAGGAGGTCGGTGGATTATCGATGATGGGATAATTCGAGCCGTAAACTCTACCAAGAGTGATCATGATCCAGTTTCCGCCTTGTCTAGATATGGTTCAAATTTTTATTCTAAAATCTCGATATCAGCGAAAACAGCAGAGAGCGTGCCCTTTTCCGATTCTGAAATTGGAGCTAGTGGACCATCTGTGGGGGTTCGGGATACTTTCTGGAAAGATGAGCCATCATCCTCGTGGCCGGTTGATATTCCCACCTCGTCTACTGATGAGAGAGGTAAGGGGCTTCTTGAGAGAACTTATGAGACTGGATCTAATTTTGATCCTGATGAGGTTCAGATACAGAGCGAGGGGTTTACTCGCGTTGAGGTCTGGCTAGATGGGTCCTCGAGGACCATCGTGGTTCCTAAAGATCGGGACTTACTGGTGAATATAGAGAATGTACTTCCCTCTTTCGGTCCTCTTTGCTTCGATATGGAAGGCAGGACTCTCGAGTCGTTGGAAGACGCTGCCTTATCGATGGGTATAGCCGGTCTTGCCCTTAGGGTAAGTTTTCCAACCTTTCTAGTTTTTGTGCCTTGCACTCTATTTTTTTATATTACTTTGGTTTTCTTCCTATTTGCCTTTTTTCTTTTCATACCATTATTTTGGAGATCGAGAGTGCTCGCCGAGAGGAGAGGCGGAAAGCCATTTTCAATAATATGGCGAGGAAGTACCGTGAATATCGCAATAAGCACCACGAGATATGTAGGAGGTTTGGCGAGAGCGGTGACTTCCAAGATATTCAAAGATGAGCTGAAGAAAAAAGATGATGATTTGATGATATTTATCAGCAAGTGCAGCGTCCTTGAAGAGGAATTAAGAGAGAGAGAGAAGAAGAGCTCGAGCTGAGCAAAGGGGTTGAGGCCCAATGTACCGATATCACGGAACAAGTAATCTCGTTGCAGGCCAAGCTCGAAGAAAATCTAGTCAAGGCATATTCTCTAAGTGGTGAACTCACTGAGAAGGCAGCGGACTTGGAGAAGGCTGCGTTAGCCCGGGTAGCGACTTCAACGAAGGTGGAGGCTTTGAAAGGCCGCAATTCGTATCGTTCGATCTTGGTGGGTAAATGATTTGGAGATAGCCAAACTCAAGGAAGAGCGGCTTGATGGGTGAATAAAGGAGCTGGAAAAAGAGGTCTGGAGCCTTGGTTACCAAGTAATCATTCTCGAGGCCAATAAGGCAAAATTATTGTCTTAGTCATCCTCTTCTCACACTTCTATTTTCCCTGATATTCCACGGGATTTGTATAAGAAGTGGACTCATGCCGAGGCCCAACTGGATATATTTATAGAGTTGATGACGTCGGGGAAGGTTTCTGAGGCAGGCTTCAAGAATGCTTGCACCAAGGCGCGTACAGCTTAGATCGTTTGTGGTTATAACCCTACTACACCAGAGGCCAGTGATGGCGACGTGGATGAAAGTGCGGATCGGATAAAGCAGGATCCCTGGTGTGAGGATGAATATTCTGATGGTAATAGTGAGTGGAGATGGCATTGTTGGGTTAGGTGGAGAGTAGTTATTTTTCTTTCTTTTTGCTTGTAAACGTTGCATATATTTTTGAGGGCTTCTGCTATACCCTTTGTAAAAAGCATATTTTTGTGTATGAAATATCATTTTCGTTGTTCGTATTTGATTCTTTTCCGTCTATTCTGGCTTATATGATTCTTTCTTTTGTTTTTCTGTTTAGCCATTTTGGTCGTATAATCTTGGTTTATGTGTGTTGAACGAAGGCGAAATAGAATTTAGTTTTGATCATGGTCGGATGCCAGTAGGCATTAATTCGAGCGAGGTTGAATGTAACCTGCAGTAAGTTAGTTCAAAGCAAGGTCAAACATAACTTAGTTAATTCGAACGAGGTAGAATGTGGGTTGATTCGAGTGAGGTCGAATGTGAATTAATTCAAATGAGGTCGAACGTCATATTTTTAATTTGAATAAGGGCAAATGTCTTAGTTAATTCGAACGAGGTTGAATGTCACTTAGTTTATTCGAGCAAGGTCGGATGAAAATTTGTTAATTCGAGTGAGGTCGAATGTGAATTAATTCGAACGAGATCAAATGTAAATTAATTTAAACGATGTCAAATGTCACAGTCAATTCGAATGTCACTTTGTTAATTCGACCGAGGTTAAATGTTAGATAATTCAAATGAGGCCGAATATTAGTTAATTCGAACGAGGTCAAATGCCACAGTTAATTCGAACAAGTTTGACTGTCACTTAGTTAATTCGAGCGAGGTCGAATGCCACCTTGTTAATTCGAGCGAGGTCGAATATTATTTAATTCGAATAAGGTCGAATGTGAATTAATCGAACGAGGTCGACTTCATAGTTAATCTGAACAAGGTCGAACGTTTTTTTGTTTTGTTAAGGCTGGGGGATGATTAAGTATTGAGGCAATGTTTCTCTGGCGAAGGTATGGGAGAAATTTACATGTTTTCTGGGTTAGTAATCTAGTCCCAGACTATCATTCCATAGTCCCTTCATTGGGCAACCTAGAGAGGAGTTGAGAGGTTGGGCAATGAACTGATCATCCAATGCCTTCATTCGCTCGCACTTCAACTTGAAGTGCCCCCTTTATCGCCTAGTTAAAAACCTTCTTGTGAAAACCCAACTGAGACAAAACTCAAGTGAGGGAAAAAGAGTATGACTCTGAGAACACTTTTCCTTATAAATTGAAGTACTTGAGGTGGGCGACGTTCTAGTTGTTTGGTAGTAGTTTTCCTTCCATTATTTCTAGTTGGAATGACCGTTTGTTTTCCGCTTCCATGACTTGTATGGACACCCCAATTTGTTGCCAATTTGCCTTCCTACAGGTATTTGCTTGCTTGTGTTTTGGCTTTGAGCACGTAGTCCCCGACTTTGAGTGGTCTGACTTTTTCCTTTTTGTTATAATAGTGTTCTGCATGTTGCCTTTGGGCGACCATCCTTATGTAGGCCATATCTCTCTGTTCATAGGCTTCCTTGAGCTCTTTCCTTTTAATTTTGTCGTTCCTTGGCCCGCTCTTATGGGAATATCTCAAATCGGGCTCTCCTACTCGATTGATATTACCGCATCGGTCCCATTGACTAATGAGTAGGGCGTCTTTCCCGAGCTTGTCTATGGTGTTGTTTGGTAGGCCGAAATCACTTCTGGTAGTAACTCCAGCCATAGGACCTTGGAGTCCTCGAGCTTTTTCTTCACGATGTTCAGTATCGATTTATTGGAGGATTACACTCGCATGTTGCCTGCAAGGTGATACGGTGTTGAGAGTATTCTATTGATATGCCATTTCTCAAAGAATCTGGTGATCTTTTTTCCTGTGAATTTGGGTCCGTTGTTGCAGCAAATCTATTTGGGGAGGCCAAAGCGGCACATGATGTTTTTTATTATAAAGGCGATTACTTCATGTTTGTTGTAACATCCCGTACATTCGGAATATATATGGATATATTAAATGGGTATTAATTTTATAATTTAGACATATGAAGTCCTAGCAGGATGATTATAGGTGAAAATAGTTGTTTTGGAATCAAGACGGAGTGTGAGGTGCATAAGATTCAACAAAATCAATTAAGTTTGCAGAAGTTCCATCTTCCAGCAAGTTTTAGTGAAAACATGTAAGGAATTGGGAAAATCTCAAAGCATGAAACTTTAGGCATAGATTTCCAACAATATATTATAGAGCCCAAACGGAGCTTTGTACAAAACGTTATGTCTGTTTTACAGAAAGTTGTACAACCATCGTGGTCCTGCTGTGTTTCTATTGCGAACGTGGTAGCGAGGCAGTGTCTCAGTGATTTACCGCGGTCGCACCAACTGGGACACGGGGCCAACTTTGAAAGTCATTTTTAGCCCTATTTCGTCCTCCACAGCCCAAAAACATAAAAACTTGCTCTACAAAGAAAACCTCTCAAAAACCTAACTCCTTAAGAATCCCTCCACCATCAAAGTAAGTTCTAATTATGATTCTAACTTAATTTTGATTTTCCAACATCTTATTAACATGGGTAAATCCTCCATAGCATTAGATATTCGATTTGGACACCATTGCTGAGATAAGGAACCCTAGAACTCGAATTCAAGAAGATTGAACATCAAAAATGTAATATCTTCACCCTCTAATCAATTCTATCATTGACTTAATGACTATAGACTCTATTTCATGAGATATGAGTTGATGGGTTTGATAGAAAAGCATGAACGATGATAGGTCTGGGTTGTTATTGGTTATTAATTGTAATAGGTGTTGATTACCTTATGGGTGATAAAGAATAATGTTAATTATAACCATTTGAAACTTTTAGAATATATTTAGAAGCAAGAGAATGGGTTATTGGGTGTAGAGACACCATTAACAAAGGCTATGAAGCTAAGTTGCCAAAATATTACCATTGTTGCTAATTTGGAATCCTTTTGACTTGTATTGACATAGATTAAAGTTGAAAGTATTGGCGAATGTTGTATTATGCTCATGAGCGGGAAGTAAGGTATGTGAGACTTACTCTCATATTTGGAAATGTTAATGACTCTCCATACACTACATTTCTTTTATAATGTAACTAATTGACTCCGAAATATAGTTAAGCCTAGTTCTTTGAATGGTTATAGAGCTTCTATTCACTATCTTCATAATTCGCTCATGACTTTCATTCTGAACGTTGTGAGTTCAGTGCGTATTCGATATAGACTTGGGTTTGATGCTCCTGAGTCTTAGTACAAATTACTCAGTATGCCATATACAGTTGAAATTTCAATATTCATACTCAATTTAAGAACACATGTCTCAGTCTAGTCCCATTCAGTTTTCTAGTATTATTAACCCAGTATGATTCAGTATTCAGTATTATGTAACTCAGTATGATGCAACATTTAAGTATCATGTAACTCAGTATGGTTCAGTATTTCAGTATCATGTATTACAGTATGATTCTCTATTACTGAATTTTAAACACTTATATTTAGGCCTGAGGCCGCAGTTAATGCTTTATGCATCTTTAGGGCTTGAGGCCGCAGTTTATGCTTTATGCATTTTGGACCTAAGATCGCAGTTATGTATATATATACTTGGGCCCGAGGCTACAATATATATATATATATATATATATATATATATATATATATATATATATATATATATATATATATATATATATATATATATATATATATATATATATATATATATATATATGGCATAAGGATGCAATTTAATATTCAGATAAACAGGTTGTTCATCATTCAGAAGAGAGAATATTCATATTCTTACTTCCTTTGTTCAGATCAGTTATCAGTTATCAATTATTAGTTATCGGTTCAGTTATTATTTCAGTTATCAGTTATCATTTTAGCTATCAATTATCAGCAAACAGTTATCGTTTCAGTTTCTGTTTCAATAGTTATCATTCCATTTATCAATTATCAATTCTCAAATTATCGACTTAGTTTCAGTTTCAGTATTAATAATTCTTTCTTTCAGTTGCTTCACATACTAGTGCAATTCAAATGAACCGACGCCCCTTTTGCCAGGGGCCTGCATCTCACAATGCAGGTAATAATTTACATGTTGACGATTCACGGTGCTAGGATTCTCGTACCAGCTATTTGGTGATCCCCAGCTATTTCGGGGCATCATCATTACCTTACAGTCCTCAGTATTTTCAAATAGTCAGTATTTCCAGTACTTCAATAGAGGCTTCATAACATAGACTAGAATAACAGTTAGACAGAGTCTCAGGCTTATCATGCTAAGAAATATTGGCTTCATATATGTTCCATAAATTGTATTAGTATTTATGTACTTTGATTTATATCATTAAGACTTTTAGTATATCAGCATGTGTTAATTTATCTTCAATATTCAGTATGTTATGATATCACATGTTGATTCAGCCAGCCAGTTGGTTTGCTCGGTCATATATAGTATGGCACCGAGTGCTGTGTTACGTCCAGGCCCAGGTTCGGGGCGTGACAAAGCCTTGTATCAGAGCATTAGGTTCAAGCGTCCTAGGGAGTATATGAAGCTATGTCTAGTGGAGTTTCCTTTATATGTGTGTGCTGGCCACTCATATAAATGGTTAACTACCAAGACATCAAGAATTGTCTCACTTCTTTCAAGTCTAGATCGTGCCATGAAGCTTATAGCAAAATATAACCTTCTCTTCCTATCGAATTCCAAACGTATTGGATTCCCAAGCAACGCGCAGGAGAAACATAAGGTCCTAGAGAGGATAATTGCCCATTGGGGTATAATCATGGAGTACAGGTTGGTAAATATGAGACTTTAAAGGATGTTAAAAGTGGTATGCAATGGATTGTGTTACAGATTAGAGCATAACCTTATCAGAAAGTACAAAAGCAGTTATCATATCTTATGGTTATTCGTTTAGCTCAGTTACCAGTTATACAGTCTTCCAGTTAGCAAGTTTGTGGTTATTCAATATGCTATTATTCAATTATATGTTTATCATATATCCAATTTTTAGTGTATTCTATGTGAGTATACAGTGATGCATATGGATGCTCAAAGAGAATGTAAGTAACTGTGATTATAGCAAAATCTTCGCATGTTTTAGGTATTAAGACCCAATACTCACTGGATGGTGCTTTAAAGTGCTTTATCAGATATGTATGGCTATGTATCCATATGTTAGACCCTGCGGTGTATCAGGTTAAGAATTCAACCGCAAGGGGCATAGAATTGATCACTGTAGGTTTGGACAGAAAAGAGCCTAAGGAAAATCTACCTAAGAATAATATGATGTGAGAAATTAGAACCAAGAGCAGGCGATATTGGATTTTAGGGAATGATTTCAATTTGTTTAGATTTATTCAAAGCCGCACTAGAAAGTACCATGTTAGTGAATTTATATACGAAGTGGCTATTATTGTGAGATAAAAGATATGATAGTGCCCCTTGATGTGACTATGTTTAGGTTGGAGGTTTATAGTAAGTGATTTTGAAGTGTATAGAAAGTTAGGGGTTAGATATCTCAATTTTGTTTAAGATAGATGAAATTTCCCTAAGTGTGATCCATGTACATAGTTCAAAGGAAAGATAGTGTATGGAAAAAGAATATGGCCAGATAATAAGGAAAGTTAGGATAAACCTTATGCATCACTTTAATTACTCAAAGTAGAGCAAGAAAATATGATGCTAGTAGGTGGTTAGTAAAAGAATAGTATATATGTTTTGAGTAAATATATTGATTAGCAGTTTCATCAAAGCTAG
Source organism: Nicotiana benthamiana (assembly GCA_034376525.1). NCBI lineage: Eukaryota > Viridiplantae > Streptophyta > Magnoliopsida > Solanales > Solanaceae > Nicotiana > Nicotiana benthamiana. The sequence continues at coordinate 124,570,957 of CM067324.1, read as the reverse complement.
TAAAGGTAAGGTTTGATTCACTTATCCAGGTTAACACTAGTGAATGGATGACAATTTAAAATATTAAACATGTGCTAGATCCCATAGAGTTTAAGTTAAACTCGAAGTACTGTGATTGTGGAAAAATATTTAGCTAGCAGTGAGGAGCAAGCTATAGAAGAATAGCCTTTAGGAATTATCGAAATGTGGTTTCTCCAAGACTGACAGTGTGAGCAGAGTTAAATTATTAAGATTGTATATGATAGTTGTGAATACATTAGCTTTCCGTTGAGCGAATAATTTAGTTTTTCCTAGTAAGAAAAAAATTTCTCAGAAGTAAGTTAGAAGATGAGTCGACATTAACGTAGAGTGCAGAGAATAAGGAAAGTTATTTAGATCCAAGCAAAAAGAGAAGGATCCAAAAGTATAAGACCTTTGGTATAAGGGGTGATGTGAAAATTTTCAGTACGTCTAGTGGGAGATCTGAAACTCGAATAGTAGCATGGGATATGGAAAAGAAAATAAGTTCGATAATGAGGAAAAATTTGTATAATTACCAATCAGATTATTTCTAGCATGGGTAAGAAAAACAAAGTGAGTAGAATGATCACCGAGCTTAGTTATTGATGACAAAGTGATCACAGAAATCTATAAGAAAAAAAAATCATACCCAGTTATGCATCACGAGGGTAGTGCCATCGCATGAGACTCTAATTTTCAGAGTATAGACTTAGCTTACAACAAGTCTATAAGTGTTTTCAGGAAGTGCTTAAGAAGATAATCAAGTGTGGGAAGTATAACTCATGATCGATGTAGATAAGACAACTCTGGTGAAAGAAGTTCACCGCTTAGCCTAGCTAGGAGTTCAATTTGCGTACTCCAAATATAGTTGAGTTGTTATCTAGAATATGAATTGTCCTCCCTTAGTAGGCAAAGTGAAAGAGAAATAGTTGATGATCCCTACTTATTGTAGCTGAAGAAGAGGATTCACATGCATAAAATGATAACTTTGGAATAAAGGGGAGATGATAGTGCTTTGAAGTACCATGACAGATTGTGTGTTCCAGACATAAGTAGACTTAAAGTGGGAAGATCATTCTAGAAGCCTAGAATTTCAAGTATTCTATTTACTTAGATACCACAAATATGTATCATGGTATTAAGGAGATTTATTGGCGGAACGACATGAAAAAGGACATTGAAGACTTTATGGACAAGTATCTGAATTATCAGTAAGTGAAAGTCGAGAAGCAGAAAGCCTAGTGTTTTATCACAAAATACACATATTTTGAGTGGCGATGGTAAATATGAGCCTTATAATAGGATTATCTTGCTCAGTTTGAAAGCATGATTTTTATGGCCGAAGGTGTAGATCACCAATTAGTTGGTCGAAAGTTGGTGAAAGGGAGTGATGGGACCAAATTTGGTCTATCAGACTATAGAGAAAGTTAAGTGGATTCAAGAGCATTTGAAGATAACTCAGAGCCACCAAAAATCCTATTCGAATGTGAGGCATAGAGACCTAGAGTTTCAAGTTGATGATTGGCTATTTCGGAAAGTTTTGCCTGTGAAAGGTGTTATCAGATTTGAAAAGAAGGGGAAGCATAGTCCTTGTTATGTTGGAAAGTATAGAATCTTGTGATGGATCAGTCAATTAGCTTATGCGTTCGAGCTACCACCAGAGTTAATGGTGGTAAAACTGGTATTTCACGTGTCATGTTATAACATTCATGTTTCCAGCACTCAAATACTCATGTTAGTTTAGTATTCAGATAGTCATGCCAGTTCAGTACTCAGATAATCATGTCAATCCAATACTTAGATATTCATGCCAGCTTAGTACTAAGATATTGATTTTATTTCAATACCCAAATATTCGTGCAAGTTTAATATTACTATATCCATGTTAATTCACTATTCATGTATCCATGGCAGACCAATATCCAATTAATGTAGTAGTTATTCAGTTCAGTATCTCAATAGTTCAGTAATCGTGTATTCATTTAATATAGTACGCAAGAGTTAATGAAAGTTCATGTTTCCACCAGACCCGTTTAAGGTACGAAGTTAGCAGAAATTACAGTCAGGACAATCATTCGAGGACGAATGATCCCAAGAGGGAGATAATGTAACATCCCATACATTCGGAATAGATGTGGATATGTTAAATAAGTATTAATTTGATACTTTAGACATATGAAGTCCTAGCGGAGTGACTATGGATGAAAATAGTTATTTTAGAATCAAGACAAAGTGTGAGGTGCATAAGATTCAACAAAATCGACTAGGTTTGCAGAAGGTCCATATTCTAGAAGCTTTTAGTAAAAACGTGTAAGGAATTGGGAATAACTCAAAGCATAAAAGTTGTAGGCCTTTGAAATAGCTTTTCAAGGATATATTGTATAGCCAAAATGGAGCTTTGTGAAAAATGTTATATCAGTTTTACAGAAAGGTGTACAACCACCGCGGTCCTGTAGTGTTTTTACCGTGGCCGCGGAAGCGAGGCAGTGTCTCAGTGATTTACCGTGGTCGTGACCATGATCGCGCCAACTGGGACACTGGAGCCAACTTGAAAAGTCATTTTTAGCCCTATTTCGTCCCCCACAACCCTAAAATATAAACACTTACTTTACAAAGGTAAACTCTCAAAAACTTAAATCCTTAAGGGTTCTTCCACCATCCAACGTAAGTTCTAATGGTGATTCTAAGTTAATTTGAATTTCCCAATATCTTATTAACATGGTTAAACCCTCCATATCATTATATATTCGATTGGGACATCATTACTAAGAGAAGGAACACTAGAACTCAAATTCAAGAAGATTGAACGTCAAAAAGGTAATATCTTCACCTTCTAATCGATTCTATCATTGAATTAATGATTATAGACTCTATTTCATGAGATATGAGTCGATGGATTTGATAGAAAAGCATGAACGGCGATAGGTTTGGGTTGTTGATTGTTATTACTGGTTATGGGTGTTGATTACCTAATGGGTGATAAAGAATAATATTGATTATAACCATTTGAGACTTTAGAATTTATCTAGGAGCAAGAAAATGGGTTATTGGGTGTAAAGACACCATTAATAAGGGCTATGAAGCTTTATGCTACCAAGTGTTTGATAAAATGCCTAAGTGACCAAAACATGACTATTGTTGCTAATTTGGAATCCCTTTGACTTGTATTGATATAGATTAAAGTTGAAAGGGTTGGCGAATGTTGTATTATGCTCAAGAGCAGGAAGTTAAGGTATGTGAGGCTAACTCCCTATGTTTAGGAATATTGATGATTCTCCATACACTACGTTTCTTTTATGATGTTACTAATTGCCTCAGAAGTATAGTTAAGACTAGTTCCTTTAATGGTTGTAGAGCTTCTATTCTCTATCTTCATAATTCGCTCATGACTTTCATTATGAACATTGTGAGTTTAGTGCTTACTCAATATAGACTTGGGTTTGATGCCCCCGAGTCTTAGTATAGATTAGTCAGTATGCCATATACAGTTAAAATTTCAGTATTCATAATAAGTTCAAGAACACATGTATCAGTCTAGTCCCATTCAGTATTACGTAACCCAGTATGATCCAGTATTCAGTATTATGTAACTTAGTATGATTCAGAATTTAAGTATCATGTAACTCCGTATGGTTCAGTATTTCAGTATGATTCTCACTTCCTGAATGTTGAACACTTTAATTTGGGCCTGAGGCCGCAATTAATGCTTTATGTATCTTTGGGCCTGAAGCCGCAGTTAATGCTCTATGCATCTTTGGGTCTGAGGCTGCAGTTTATTCTTTATGCATTTTGGACCTTAGGTCGCAGTTACGTGTACGTATACTTGGGCCCGAGGCCGCCGTTTGTGCATATATATATATATATATGTATATATATATATATATGGCATGAGGCCGCAGTTTAATATTCAGATAAACGGGTTGTTCATCATTCAGAAGAGAGAGTATTCATACTTACTTCCTTTGTTCAGTTCAATTATCAGTTATCACTTTAGTTATCAATTATCAATTATCAGTTCAGTTATCATTTCAGTTATAATTTTAGATATCAGTTATCAGCTATCACTTATCGTTTTTGTTTCTGTTTCACTAGTTAACATTCAAGTTATCAATTATCAATTCTCAGTTATCAACTTAGTTTCAGTTTCAACATTTGTAATTCTTTCTTTCAATTGCTTCACATACCAGTGCAATTCTAATTTACTGACACCCTTTTTTCCCATGGCCTGTATCTCACAATATAGGTAATGATATACAAGTCAACGATTCAGGGTGCTAGGATTCTCGTACCAACTATTTGGTGATCCTTAGCTATTTCGGGGCATTATCTTTACCTTACAGTCCTCAGTATTTTCAGACAACCACTGATTTTAATACTTCAATAGAGGCTTCATAGACTAGAGTAACAGTTAGACAGAGTCTCAGGATTATCATGTTAAGAAATATTGACTTCATATATGTTCTAGAAATTATATTTCGTACTTTGATTTATATCATTCATACTTTCAGTATATCAGCATGTCTTAGTTTATCTTTTGCATTCAGTATGTTATGATATCTCATGTTGATTCATCCAGCCAATTGGTTCGCTCGGTCACATGTAGTCAGGCACCGAGTGCTATGTTACGTCCAGGCCCAGGTTCGGGGCATGACATTAACATATTTGGGTAAACACGCCAGCTTCCACCCATTTAAAAAAATAGTTAGTTAAAACCGAAAGAAATCATATGTTACCTCGCCCCCATATGGAGGGGGAGTCGATGTCTATCCCCATTTATTGAACGGACAAGGGGAAGTGACTGAGTGGAGGTGCTTGCCTGCTTGGTCGATCATTGGGGCGTATTTTTGGCATTGCTTGCATTTTTTCACAAAGTTATCAGCCTCTTCTTTCACGGTGGGCCAGTATTAACCTGCCCGTATAAGACATCTTATCAGAGCTTGGTTTCCGGATTGAGCTCCGTAGTGGCCCTCGTAGACTTCTTCCAGGACACGCCTTGTCTGGTCTGAGCCTACGCATTTCGCTAGGGGACCGCCATATGTCCTTTTGTATAGGTCATTAGGGATGATCTGGATGCTTCTATCAGAAGTTTCTTGGCTTTTTTATCATCTGGGAGTGTGCCATTCTGAAAGTATGTAACAATACAGTTGCGCCAATCCTAATTTCAATATATGGTCCTTACCTCGACTTGAATCGATATATAAGTGGAGGAGAGTGACCACGTTTCCTTCTCTGATTATGGTTTTGGTAGTTGCTACTAATTTGTCAAGGCCATCTACTTCAATGTTTTGTGCTTGAAGAATCTAGTCGAGTTGACATTTATCAAACTCGAGTAGTAGATTACAGATCACGGCCTAGTATTTTTGTAACATTGGCTCTTTGACATTGAAAGTCCGGGTGACTTGGTTGACAATGAGTTGAGAGTTGCAGCATCGTACGACCCGTACTTGAATGTTAACCTTAATCTTGCAATCACGGCCTCATACTCGACCTCATTGTTAATCATGTAGCAACATTTCGGGTTGGTGAATTACTTCGCATGTCGGGACTTCGAGTAAAAGTCCAAGTCTGAACCCTGATGCGTTAGAAGCACTGTTGGTGTACAAAATCCATAGATCATGTATTTGTTGAGAAGCGTGGAAGGCTTCTCTTTTGACTTCGGGTATTATTTTGTGCTAAAGTTGGCGACAGAGTTGGAAAGTACTTGTGACTTTATCGCCGTCCTCGATTGATATGTCATATCATGCTCGCTTAATTCTATGGCCCATTTAGCTAACCTGTCTGATAGCTCGGGCTTATGCAAAATACTTCTTAAGGGAAAAGTCGTGACCATCGAAATAGGGTGGCACTAGAAGTAAGGTCTAAGCTTTTGTGAAGCTGCGACTAAGGCCAGGGTCAATTTTTTGAGGTGGGGGTATCTTGTCTTGGCTTCGACTAAAGTTTTGCTAATGTAGTAGATGCGACATTTCATACATTTATCTTCAAGGACCAAGACCGTACTCACCTCTACTTTACATTCAACGAGGTAGAAGCATGCACTCCCCGTGTTTCTGTTTGGAGAGCAACAACGTTGACGACAAGTATGCCTTTAACCCCTTCAAGGCTTGGGCACACTCGGAGGTCCATTGAAGGTCGTTGTCCCTTTTTTGTATACCAAAGCACCTGTGGCATCTACCAGATGATCGCGAAATGAATCTTGACAACGCGGCGATACGACCACTCAGCCTTTGAACCTGCTTTTCGTGGCCAAGTGCTCTGGTATTTCTTCTATTGCTTTGATTTGGTCAGGGTTAACCTTGATTACTGGCTGTGATACTAGGAAACCGAAGAATTTTCCTGAGGTCACGCGGAATGTATACTTTTTGGGGTTTAATTTCATTTCCTACCACCTGAGTATATCGAGGGCTTATTTCAAGTCGTTGATGTGATCTTCTCTCTTTTGGACTTGACCAATATGTCGTCTATATAGAATTTCATGGTCTTTTCGAGTTTATCCTTGAACATTTTAGTCTCCAACCTATGGTATATCCCCTCTGCATTTTTTATTCTAAAAGGCAAAACTCTGTAAAAGTACGTTCCTTGATGGGTGATGAAAGTTGTTTTCTTCGATCCCCCTCGTCTATGAGAATTTGGTTGTAGCTTGAATAGGTGTCTAAGAAGCTTAGCAGTTTGTGCCCCATCATTGCATTAATGAGTTGGTCGATATGAGGTAATCGGAATGAATCTTTGGGGCATGCTTTAGTTAGATCTGTAAAGTCAAGTCATATTCGCCACTTCCCATTTTTCTTTTTTACCATGACCATGTTGGAGACCTATTAGGTGTATTTTGACTCTTTGGTGGAGCCGTTCTCCAATAGTCTTTCGACCTCATCGCGTACTGCATCATTTATTGAGCAATTGAACTTCCGCCTAACCTGCCTCATGGGGGGTGCAATGGGTCGATGTTCAACTTGTGTGTAACAATCTCTTTCGGGATACCTAGCATATATACATGGCTAAATGCAAACAAGTTTGTGTTAGCAGTTAAGAATTGACGGAATTTACCTAGTTCTTGAAGTTTGCAGCCAATGTAGTCTTTCTTGCTATGGTCACCATCATCAAATTGAATGGGGTCAAGGTCTTTGATGGTTGATTTTGCAGCTTCTACTATTTTGGGGTCTTTGATGATGTTCTTTTTCATCGCAATTCAACCTCATCCATGTTAATTGCTATGCCTCCTTGGCTTTACCCTTCATTTGTTGGATTGTCGTGCAGTCCAGGGCAATGTGGTAGAATTCTGTAGATGTGCGTTGTTCTCCTCGTATGCCGAGTATCCCTCATGGGGTTGGAAATTTAATGATCTGGTACAAGCTGGACGGGATGACCCACATGGCGTGACTCAATAGTTGCCTTATTATGGAATTGTACGACGTGTCCCAGTCCATGATATGGAATGTGGTTTCTAGAGTGATGCCACCAGCCAGGATGGGGAGTGTTATTTCTCCAGATGTTCGTTCAACTGCATTATTAAAACCTGTTAGTGTGATGCAACGCACTACTATCTTATCCTTGAGTTTCATTTGTGCAAGTACTCGAGGGTAGATAATGCATGCATCGTTATCGTCATCCAACATAATTTGTCTCACATCTATATCTAATATTCGTAAAGTAATAACAATGGCATCATAATGAGGGAAAACCAAACCTTGGGTATTTGACTTATCGAAGATAATACTTTCTTTGAGTTCATCGTACTGTTCCTACGTGATCGATCGTTTGAGCTTATAGGTCGTAGTGAACTATATGTTGTTAATAGAAGCATCATCGCCACCCTGATGATCGTTTAAATAGAGCGAGTTGGGGAGGGAAGTTTCAGTGGTCCCTGGTGTTGTTCACATCCTCGGGCAAAGTTTGTCATCCCTTGATCGCTCAGCAATTCTTTGAGGTATCCTTGGAGCATATTTACGTCATCCTGCCTTAGGGTGATGCAATCCTCAATTATATGACCTCGCTTTTAGCGAAGCATATTTATGACCTCCTACGTTAGGGCGATGCAATCCTAAATTTTATGATTTTTCTTTTGGTAGAACTCGTATAGCGCGTCTGACTTTCTGGTGTTTAGGTCTGATCTCATCTTTTACGTCCACTTTACCTTCAACCCAAACTTCTCCAACGCGTAGACTATTTTCGAAGGTGACACACAAAAATTGTGAGCAAATAATAAAGGGTGCATACCTCTTTCATTCCAGTGGGTCCCTGTTACTTGGCCTAGGCATGCGAGGTCCCTCCTTATATCATTTCTACGATCCATTCTGGACTCGGCCTATACCGAGGTCAGGTGATAGGTTGGTCCATTTAGGTCATCCTCATCTGCACGGACCTCGGCATAGTAGGCGTTATGTATTTCATCCCAAGTGGTTGGAGGATATTTCATAAGCCAACTTAAATACTTTTGGGTCGCCCTTGAGCCATTCCTGCTCAGCCCGTTTTTGAAAACTTCTACAGGCATCCCTTCCGATACATTTGGTAGGTTCATCCTTACTCGGTTGAATCGAGCGAGGAAGTCCCTCAATCCCTCTCCGGGAAATTATTTGATGGAGAATATATCCTTCACTCTTGCCTCCGCCTTTTTGGCCCCAGCATGGACCGTTACGAACTTGTCGGTCATCACTTCGAATATTTCGATGGAATGTGTTGGCAGCTGTGAATACCAAGTTATTGCTGCTCTGGTGAGAGTTTCACGGAACTTTTTCAACAAGATGGAGGATTCTTGTTCCTTGGAGAGTTCATTGCCTTTTTACAGCGGTTACATAGTGAGTCACATGATATACGGGATTGGTCTTACCATCATACATTTTTAGATATGGCGGCATTTTGAAGATCTTTAGTATGGCATGCGGGCGGCTTCATCACAGTAATAGTTGTTCAACGAACCGAACAGCGTCCCTTTTTGGCAAGAGTTTTGGGCCACCCGATATTTGGACGACTCTTTCTTGGTGCTCTCTCTTTTGGTCTTGAAGCATCTTGTTCTCGTTTTTTATTTCTTCCATTTTTTTGAAAATGGTTGTGAGGGTGTCATCAAATGTATTATTAAAAGTGTGAGTAATACCTGTTATCAGAGGGAAAGGTCCATATTGCTCGATTATTGTCGGTGCAATGCAGGTCATTACGTTTTCTCATACTGTCTCCGGGGCGGGCTTGTTGAGGATGCCGATTATCGTGTTAGTTAACCAAGTCTCAAGGAGTTTTTCACTATCGGTGGCGTCTCTTCCGTTGTAGACGTGGAAGCTCCTTTACCATGGGATGTTGCAATACTGCAGTGAGGGAGAGGCGACCCGCCTTGCCCGGGAGAGGCATTAGGCGTTATATCTTCGCCTTCTGTTTCAGAAACCTCATTGACGGGGTTTAAAAAATTGGTGGTGATGTCGGCCACTACCCTTATTCTTTCTTCTCTGTTACCTGTCATGTCAGATCTGTGTGTACAAGGAAAAAGGGGCTTCTTTTCTGTGTTTTTAAGCAACACGTGATAGTTATAGATCTAGAAGAAACTAAAAAATTAACTAGGAAGTCCCCACAGTGTCAAATTGTTTGACCAAAAAGTATAATATTTTTATTAAACTAATTAATTTTATGTAACAAGGGGTTAAACCAAATTATTGATAATATCTCTAGATTTATAACTAGTTAACACAAATATTTCAAGATAATGTTGGCATGGGATTAAACGCAATGTGGATTTACTATTCCGAAAAGTTTCAATAATAATAAGAGAATATCATTCAATAAATGGCATCAACATAAATAAGGAGAATGATTCACCCAATTTTGAATGAGGAGGGTGATTCGCTTATCTGACAGTGATAAGTGATAGACAAATCCTAAAATATTAGAACTATTCTCGGATCTGATGGAAAAGTATGGAATAATAGAAGGAAAAACTTGTTAGAAAGATAATGCTTGCATCTTTTCTAGAGAGAGAGTCTTCTTCTCAAAAAATGTTCTTATCAATTTAATTTTACATTCCTTTTCTCTTATCTTTTTTTCTATTTATATGGGACATAACCCTGGTCAACCTAAAATTACAAGTACATTTAATATTCAATGAAATATTATCCTAAATATCCTATTACAAACTAGCCGTTAATAATGCCCTTGATACTTTCCCTTGATCGTTATTGACTACCCGGCTATAAGACTTACTATTTACTAGTCGACCTCGGCCGCATCACTTTTCATAATACCACTTCATGCTAAATTTTCTTGAGGTGTATTTTGACCTACAGACCCTTCCATCATTATATACGCCTAAAACAAGTTACAAATGTGGGCAGAAATACAAGTACACTGGCTAATAATGTAAAAACTTATTACAATGAAATGACAGTATAGATGAGGTTTTGACACTATTACTCACAAAAATAAAACTATTTATCCATTTATTTTTCTACCCATAAACTAATTATATTTCCTACCCATTATAGTTTGTAGGAAATTTTTGCTTTATTCTCCAATTCGTTTTTATTTCTATGCTTCTTTTCTTCTTCTTTTTTTCTTCTTTTTTTCTTTTTTTTTTCTTTTCTCCTTTTCTTGTTTCTCGTTTTCTTCTCTTTTCTTTTCTTTTTTCCTTTTCTAATTTCATTTAACTTCTTTTTGTTTTTATTTTTTTCTCTTCATAATCTAATTTCATTTACTATTTTCACTATTTTTTATTATTCTTTTTTTTTATACAATAAAAAAATAATTGATATAGTAAATATTTGTTCACCTTTTTTTTAATATAACTAGTACAATATACCTTCTTTTTTCTTTCTCATTTTGTAAATTCAATTATTAAACTGAAATAATATCAGTTGTCACTTGATCTAATAAACTGAATATCACATTGACTGTTGTTGAGCACCATAAATTACATAATCAGATTGTAAGAATCAACACGTGATTGCTATGCAAACCTTTATCTTCTTCCCTATCAATATCAATACACACTCTACCATTAGCAGTAATACAACCAGTTATAGAGCAAGAAATTATAGTCTACGGCAACCAAATCTCCATATATACTAGTTAGAATAAAAATGATAATAAAAATTAAAAAATATAACAAAAGTATAAGTAGCGAAAAAGACTTCTAGTACCATGTGATACCAATATGGTATATATGTATACCAACAAAGCATATAATTTCTCTAGAATATCGCTACAACTATCTGCGACTATATTACTCTACCAAAATATTAAAGGACGCAATAAAAGTATGAGAAAATTACATGCTCGTATTGCAAGTTAAATATTTATAAAACAACTTGCTCATTTCATATACTAAGAGGGTATATAGTTATATGGAGTCGTTACAACAATTGCCTATAACTATAAATACTATTAATACACATATTTTATGTCCATTAGCACATAAAAATTCTAGCATTATTGCAACTGATGTTGATATAAATAATTTCATAATAGAATTCGCTTAAAATGCAGCTAAAACAACCAAAACAATATTCAAACTACCATATGAAACCAATAGGGCATATAACTAAACCAACATGGTATACATTTTTATTAGTTAATTTCTGGAAACTATATGACTATACTACTATTGCATAACATACATGCATAAAGAGAAAAAAAAAATAGTGTACTACATATTAATATAAGGTATTTCAAGATATTGTATTATATTACTATTATTTTTGTTATTGTTTTTCCCTTTCCTTTACTGAGCCGAGTGTCGTTTGAAAACAGCATCTCTGCCCTTTCGGGTAGGGGTAAGGCTCGTCTACATATTACCCTCCCCAGACCCCACTTTGTGGGAATATACTGGGTAGTTGTTATTTTTTTTTTTTTGGTAATTAAACTTTGTATTAATCACCAAATTGGTTATCATACAAATCCATAGCGCAGCTTTATACTCAGCTGCCTATCAAAAAATGAACAAAATGACTAACCTATACTGTCCAAAAGTTCAGCATTATAGTAAGTAATGCTGAAGGTGTACTCTTAGTCTAGGAGGAGCTCTAACATTACAAGTGTAAGCAATGCATCTAAGGAGTTTGTCACTGTTACAAAAGGTGTTTCCAAATATTCTCGCATTCCTTTCCAGCCATAGGACATAGAACATTTCTGTCAAGGTCATTTTGACTATATGAGCTCGAGGAGATTTCCCTCTAGCATGCTCAATGAACCAGTGGACAAATTGAGACCAGTTCTGTCCATTAGGTTGTTTAGCTCCAATCCATTGCAATGTGTGATATCTCAGCTGGGATGCAAAGGTGCAGTCCAGGAATAAGTGATCTCTGGTTTCCACAGTTAGTTGACACATAACACAAGTGTCTTCCACATTCAGGCTCCATTTAATCAACCTATCTTTGGTAGGTAGTCTATCTTGTAATAGCAGCCACAGGTTGAAGATTGCTTTAGGTCGAGCAGCATTCTGCATTGTTAAGTTCTTCCAAAGGACTCTAGGTACCTCTCCAATCTATTGTAGATAGAGCATTCTTATAGTGCAATCAGGTTTATGCAATAGTTGGTGTTGTTGCAATAGCACAGTGCCTTCAATGATCTTCCGGACCATCCAACTAGCTTGTTTAGGCACAGTGATGGTCTCCAACTGTTTCTGTTTGATATAAACTGTGTGAATCCATTTCACCCATAATGCATCCTTCTTGTGTGCCAGATCCCAACTGAGTTTAGCAACAGCAGCCTTGTTCCACAGTAAGAGATTGGTCAAGTTTAATCCTCCAGCAGACTTTGGCAGACAGATTTTTTCCCAAGCCACATATGTTTTCCTTGTTACATTAACTGAGCCAGACCATATGTAGGATCTACATATTGCTTCGAGCAGTTTTATAACTTTGGAAGGTATGAGGAAGAGTTGAGCCCAATAAGCTTGAATACCAAAGATTACTGATTGCACCAACTGGATTCTACCAGCATATGATAGTTGCCTAGCAGTCCAGCATGTAATCCTGGCAGTAATCTTGTCGACCAGTGGTTGCCATTGAAAAACAGTCAGCTTCTTGGTAGCCAAAGGTACTTCCAAGTATTTAAAGGGGAGTTCTCCACGTACATATCCAAGATGATCAATAATTTGCTGTTGATCCCCAGGATTTACCCCTCCAAAATAGACCGCACTCTTATGCAAGTTGGTTTTCATACCAAAGGCTGCAGTGAAATGAGAGAAATATGTAAACATGGTACTTACAGACTGAGGTTCTCCTTTGACAAACAGCAATAGGTCATCAGCAAAGCTTAGATGAGTTATTCCCAGTTTTTTACAACCAGGATGAAATGTGAAGCATTTAGCTTGCCTCAGCTCTACCAGTGATCGACTAAGGTATTCCATCACAATAGCAAACAGAAATGGAGATATGGGATCCCCTTGTCTCAAACCTTTGGCTGCTTGAAAAGGTTATGTGGTTTCTCCATTAACAACCACTGTATAGCTGACAGTTTGGACACACTCCATGATCCATCTTGTAAATCTGGTAGGAAAATCCAGAGCTTCCATAACCTGCTGCAAAAAACACCATTCGACTGAATCATAAGCTTTCTGTAGGTCAATTTTGATCATACATCTGGGAGATATATGTAACCTAGAGTAATGCTTTATTAATTCATGTGCTAGAATGACATTATCTGCAATTCTCCTTCCTGGGATGAATCCTACTTGCGCATTACAGATGATACTGCTCATGACCTTGTGGAGTCTATTGGCCAGCAACTTGGAAATGATTTTGTATAAAACTGAACAGCAAGCTATTGGTCGAAACTCTTTGACTGTTTGAGGATTGGACACCTTGGGAATTAAAGTGAGGGTGGCACAGTTTGTTGGTCTATGCATTTTGTTGGTTTCAAAAAAATTCTTGACTGCTTGCAGTACCTGTTTCCCAATGATAGGCCAAGTGTGTTTAAAGAACATGGCATTGTACCCATCTATCCCTGGAGCTTTATCATTACCAATTGCCTTTAAGCTATTTAGAATCTCTGTATCACTGATGTCAGCAGCTAGTTCCATCCTCTGGTGATGTGATAGGCTAGGACCATTGCTCATATACAATTTGTTAACAGCTGGGACGGAAGTGGCTGGTTTCCCCATGAGTGATTTATAAAAATCCTTAATCTCCTTCTTTAGGTCAGCTGGATCAGTTACCTTCAACCCCCCTTCTGTGATCAGTTCAGTATTCCTCTTATATTGGTTTCTCTCCTTCATTACTGCTGAGAAGTATTTGTTGTTTGAGTCTCCAAGTTGGATCCATCTGGCTCTAGATTTTTGTTGTAATGCTGATTCTTCAATCAAAGACCATTTTTCTAATTGTTGTTCCTTTTCTCTAATCTGTAAGGCATATGTATAGGACACAGTCATCTGGTGTTGGACATCTTCCAGTTCCTTTCTGCTAATCTCAATCTTCTGTGTAATATTCTTAAAATCTCTAGTATTTAGAGACTTTAAGGCTGGTTTGAGGGATTTGAGATTGTTCCACACCCCTTGAAGGGTACACTGAGCATTGCCTTTCCAGTTATCTTTGATCAGAAGTTGGAAATCCTTATGTTGAGTCCATGCATTGTAGAACCTGAATGGTGTCTTCCTGCTATTGTATGGGGTTATGATCAGAGATAAGTGGCACTCCATATACAGTGTGTACATGGCTCCACTTTATCATCCGCTCATAATTGCCAAACACCCTATCCAGTCTACTGCACACTCTATCATTGCCACTTTGTTTATTGGTCCAGGTAAAGTAGTCCCCTTTTCATGGTAGTTCAGCCAGATCAGTCTGCTGTATGCAATTGTTAAAATCTACAGTCTCCACTTGCTTAACTTGGTGACAAGATTGTCTATCATTACTAGACATAATGGCATTGAAATCTCCTGCAATTAGCCAGGGGTGTAATAACAGCAGCAAGGTTCTGAATTGTCTTCCACAATGTCCTCCTTTGATCAATGTCATTGAAGCCATATACCACTGTGAGACAGCAGATAATTCCACCAGTGAGGGTCCTAACAGTGCAATGAATGAATTGAGCTGCAACAAGAAACTAGATATTCTCTCTGCATTCTTCTGTTTAACCTTTGTCTCTACCAGACCAACAAGGTCAAACTTATTGGTTCTAAAGTATTCTTTGGCTTCCTTCTGTTTGTACCTTTTATTTACACCCCTAATATTCCAAAATAACCACTTCATTTATTATAGCTGGTTCCCCCTTCATCCAGGGGGTGATCTGCCCAACTCACTGACCCAACTTCAAATCTGTTAGACATCACAATAGGGGATAGTGGTGGAAAGTTTGTGATGTTAAACACTGGAGAAACCTGTGTATCGACACCTTTCTGTTTATTCCAAGCTTCACCTAGATCAGCATGGGGACTTGGTTCCTTTGGAAGGTTTGGTTGCTGAATTTGAGATTCCTGGTTACTCTGGGCCACAGGGGCTGGAGCTTTAACTCTCCATTCCTGTGTCACCTTGCTCTTCTGTAAGGGATTGGGTTGAGCAGCTTTGACCAAACAATTATGTCCCACCATAAGGCATTTCTCACAATATGATGGTTTCAATCGTAGGCCACATCTTGCATAAAACTCTTCCCATTTGGATCCAGTAGTTCAATCTCACTAGGTAGTTCCTTTGATACATTCACCTCAATAAGCATACGAGCATATGAGATTCTAGTTTGCTTAGTCGTACATTCATCAGCAAAGATGGGCTTACCCAACACACTTGCAATCCTACTCAAAGACCTACTGCCCCAACAGGACATAGGCAGGTTAGGGAACTTGATCCACAGGGGAATTTCCGTTGGGAAAGCAGCTTTAAAATCAAAATCAACAGACCACTGTTTCAAGATCATAGGTCTGTTGGCAATAGAGTATGGTCCTCCACACAGTATTTCTTTGGCATCATCCAGAGAATGAAATTTGACAATATAATAGCCCTCATCATGGTAAAAGAGATCATGTTCAGGCACATGAGACCAGTGTATGTTTATAGACCTTTTCATAGCATTGTACCCTGGTCCATTCCTAGAACAAATACAACTAGGGCACACTTCCATTTTCCTTCTTCCTCTTCCACTTCATCCTTAACCAGCTGACCAACTGGTTTACCATTAATGAGTGTTGGGGGAATGTACTCCAGAGACATACCATTAGCAGCAAGGCGATTCCTCTGAAATAGGCTAGCTCACCCTTTGGGTGCTTCAATTTTTGTCCCCTCCTCTGCAATGGGCTTTGGCACATCTGGTTGTGGAGGTTGTTGCATATGGTCGATACCCTTATTTCCTTGCACTATCGGAGCTATCGCCGGTACATTTTTAGGATCTGGACTGCTATCGGCGTTACCAGCAAGTGTTGCTAGCTCAGGAACTTCAGCTGATTCTGAACTGCAGTTGCATGAGGCAATGGAACAGTGCCAAAACTGTGTTGCAATGGAACAGTGTTAACACTATTATGCAATGGAACAATGTTGGTTGGTTTTTCAGCACATAGTGGTTGCGTAACGTTGGGGATAACCCGGTCTATGAGTGCCAGAGGAACTTTCCGAAGTCGGCCCTCCCTCTCGCCATGGAAACACCCTCGGTGCACGTTAACTAACGTGCGCTAAGGCAAGCAGAGAAGACGAAGCAATGTAACAGTAAAGTTAGAGAGAAGGGAGAGCTTCTCTCTCTTAGTACATCTGGGGATATTGTTGTTGCTGTTGTACTATTATTAAATAAAAATTCAATTATTGTGCCAAGTAAATGTTAGCTAATACAACCAAAAATAATTCAACTAGCATATGATACCAATATAGCATATAGCTATACTAATAGGGTATATAGTTGGATGAATTGTATACTAAAATGGTATATTTGTATACTATTTGACTATACAATACAAATTCGTCTTCTTCTCTGATTTCATTATATTTCAACCCAAATTTCTAAAATTTATTATAAAATCTCCACCAAATTGACTAAAACATTAGCTACAACCTCCAATCAACTGTCGAAACTAACCCATATAGGATCAAATCAAAATTATTAAAAACTCAAACAAACCAAGTTATGAGTTTCAAGCTTCAAGGTCCGTTAATGGTGGTTTTAAAACTTTGTACTATCAATCTCCAAAAACCAGCATCAAAGGTACAATTTACACATCAAAGAACAATATTGGTTACATTTAATTGGAGACCAATGAAGTAGTAATGCCTTTTGCATGTTAATGTTGCAAAAGTTACTGAAATGTCACCACTTACCAATGGAGACCAATGGAGTAGTAATGCCTTTTGCGTGTTTAAACACTTATTCCGTTCTTGCAATGCTGGATCAATCCGATAATGTGACTTGGATCTGATATAAAGAAATCATATAAGGGGAGAAATAACATTGATTTTATAGGTAGAAAAAATAAATAGTTTAAGTATAAATATTTAAAGATAAATAGTTTAAATTTAATAAATATAAAGTGAGATTTTTTCAATATAGACTACTATAGCTATTGGGCCTTCTTACTTGGACTGCTGAACCGAAGTTAGGCCACCATTAACATCAAGGGATGAACAATCAATAAGACAATAAGTTTCATACAGATCATTTTACGTATCAAGAAAAAAATATATAAATAACAAAAAAATATTTTAAAGTGAAAGATTTTTTCTTTTTTTTTTTTTGATATACTAAATATTTTTAAAAAAACTAATCAAATACAGATACAACTATTTATTAATATCAGAAAATTTATTTAAAATTTATTAATATTAGAAAATTTTGGGACCCCCTTAGATGTGGGGCCTCAAGCTGGCTTTACCATTGAGCCGGCTCTGTCCTGAAGTTCAATATTGCAAAAAAATGATGGTAAGCTAACGTCTTAAATCCTTTAACCCTTACAGTGATATGTTTGCGACATAAGTGACATCTTACATACTCCTTTTTTTGTTTTCAACTGATACGTCATCAATATAAATGTATTCTATAATCAAGTGGATATGTAAAACAGATGGCATTCCAAAATTACGGTAATTTTTTTGGTAATGTGATTTGTTTTTAAATTACTGTTTCTAATGTGATTTGATCTTGACCATTATGATTCCGGTTCTCATTCCGTGAATTATCATGACGATATCTAGTTCTTATGACTAGATAAGTCTAACAATGCGGAAAATAACCAAAACTTGCAGAAGAAATAACTAAAAGCCGAAATAATGAAATAAACCAGTGTTTAAAAGTGTCGCTTGGCATACACAAAAACAACTCTCAAAAATTAATACATTTCCCAAAAACCGGAATCTCATGATCACAAGCTTTTGAATGTCTACAAGTGTCTACCTCCAAAATGTCTAACAAAGAAACGAAAGTACAGAAGGGCTAATACAATAGGAAGAGTATAAATGGACTCTCTGGTCCACGGATGCGGCAGATATACCTCGGAGTCTCTACAGCGCCTCGCCTCACGAGTGATAAGACTGAGTAGAGGTACCTGGATCTGCACATGAAAAACATGTGCAGAAAGGGCATGAGTACACCACAGCGATACTCAGTAAGTGCCAAGCCTAACCTCTGTTGGGTAGTGACGAGGAAGGTAAGAGCCCTACTGAGATTAAATAAAATATAAGATATAACAGTATAAGGTAAAACAGCATAGTCGAAAGATAACAGTGGGAGCTAAAACAGGATAGTAAGGATAGCAACAATAACTGAAATAGAGACAAAGCAATCACACGAAATAGCACTTTTCACAAAGATAAATATGCGAGGATCTCTTGGTATCCTCAATATATGACAGGGATCTCTTGGTATCCTCAATATATGACAGGGATCTCTTGGTATCCTCAATATATACCAGGGATCTGGTATCACGAGGATCTTTTGGTATCCTCAATATATATTCCAGGGATCTCTTGGTATCCTCAATATATGCAAGGTATCTCTTGGTATCCCAAGAATCTCTTAGTATCCTCAATATATGTGATTGTGATCTCTTGGTATCTTGAGGATCTCTTGGTATCCTCAATATATGTCAGGGATCTCTTGGTATCCTCAATATATGATAGGGATCTCTTGGTATTTCGCACATCAGCTCAAATTATAAATACGTATAGGGGATCTCCCGGATTGCCGCCTGTAGTTCCAAAGTAAAATACACAATAATAGCACAAGGAATACCAATTAAACTCCATACCAAAGTGACACAGGCAATTCTAACCTAGCATGCTTCAATATGCCAATAAGGTAGTTCAACCAAATAAAGCAATTAAGTTCATTAGACATACTTCTCTAAGTTAACAGCAGACTTAAACTCCAAGTAGTATAAGCAGGCAAGGAAAAACACAACTTAAGCTATTTGAGTAAAAGCGGGATTTTTAACAATTAGCACAAGTACGCACTCGTCACCTCGCATACAAGGCATTTCAATTATTACAATATCAATCCTAAGGGGAATGTCCCCCACACAAGATTGGACAAGCCACTTACTCGAACCAGCTCAAAATCAATCCAAAACCATGCTCTTGCCACGAGTACTCGACTCCAAATGTCCCAAATCTATTCAATCAAATTGAATAATGTAAATAACTCTTCAAGTAACTGATTCTACAATTAATTATAAGCTAATACGCAAAAGTAGGTAGAATAACCAAAATGCCCCTCGGACCCACATCTCGGAATCGGAAGAAATTTATATTTTTAGAATCCTCATACCCTCACGAGTTTATGCATACCAAAATTTTCCAAATCCAAGTTCAAATTCCCAATCAAAATTCTAATTCTAGGTCTAAGAACTTTCTTCCAATGTTTCTTCAATTTCTATCTCTAATTCACAATTACATAATAAACTTAAGCATATATTCATGGAAAACAATCAAAACCGAGTAATAATCACTTACCCAAAACACCCATGTGAAAATCAATCTCAAAATCGCCAATCCCAAACTCCCAAATTAATTTTTAGCTTTTTGAAATTAAACCCTCGAAACTTTGATTTCCTTGCCAGCATTTCCGCGTCTGTTGTCAAGGGACCACACCAGCGGTCCCACTTCTGCTGAATAATTATCGCTTCTGCGAAACTCACTAAAGTCCCAAAATTCGCACCTATGACATACTGATCGCATCTGCAAAACTCACTAAAGTCGTAAAATCTGCACCTGCGGCTTACTGACTGCATTTGCGTCACGCAAGTGCGGAGAATATTATGCTTCTGTGTTGCCAGCCTTGCTCTCTCTTTGGTGCTTCTGCAATTAAATATTGCATCTGCGAAAGTCACGTCTGTGGCCTCCCAACCACATATGTGATTATGATAACACCCCAAAGAACTTCAGCTGTCAATTCAAAGTTTCCAACTTTCTGTTAACCATCCGAAATCATTTCGCGGCCCCTGAGACCTCAACAAAAAGCAAAAACAACTCATATACCACTTTCCAAACTTATACAAATCTTCCAAACACCTCAAAAACAGTGAATCAACCAATTAGCATCAAATTCAAGCCTAAAAACTTTAAAAACTCACAAAATACGCTTTCGATAAAAAAGTCTATCAAACCTCATTTGAATGACCTATAATTTTGTACACACATAACATTCAACACTACGGAGATACTCTAACTTTCGGAATTTCATTCCAACCTTCGGATCAGAATTTCACTATCAAACCGGAAACTTTAAAAATTCAAATTTTGGTATTTCAAGCCTAAATTAGCTATGGACGTCCAAACATAACCCGGGCACGCTCTTATACCCAAAATCATCCGACGGAGCTAACGAAACCATCGAAATTCCATTCTGAGGTCGTCTTCACACTGTTCTGACTACGATAAAATTTCTAAAACTTAAACTCTCATTTAGGGACTAAGTGTCTCAAAACTCTCTGAAACTCCAAATAATTCCTCCCGACAACTCACAATAGCATAAACATACACGGGGAAAGCAGTAAATAGGGGATCATGGCATTAGTTCTTAAGACGACCAGCGAGGTCGTCACATCCTCCTATGCTTAAACATTCATTCGTCCTCGACTGAGCATAGAGACATACCTGAAGTGGTGAAAATATGAGGGTAACAGATGCGCACATCCTGCTCGGTCTCCCAGGTCGCCTCCTCGACCAGCTGACCCCGACATTGAACCTTCACTGATGCAATGTTCTTTGACTTCAGCTTCCTAACTTTCTTGTCCAATATTGCCATTAGCTCCTCAACAAAGAATAGATCCTTGTCCAACTGGATTGCACTGAAATCTAACATGTGTAACGGATCATCATAAGATCTCCGGAGCATCGAAACATGAAATATCGGATGAACTCCTGCCAAGGTGGGAGGTAGGGAAAGCTCATAAGAAACCTCCCGAACACGCCACAATATCTCAAAAGGGCCAATAAACCTTGGACAAAACTTCCCTTTCTTCCTAAATCTCATAACACCCTTCATAGGCGATACCCGAAGTAGAAACCGCTCTCCAACCGCATTGGAAACATCACGAACCTTCCAGTTTGTGTAGCTCTTCTGTCTAGACTGGGTTGTATGGAGTCTATCCTGAATAACCTTAACCTTTTCTAAAGCATCCTGAAAAAAGTTTGTGCCCAATAATCTAGCCTCACTGGGCTCAAACCAGCCCACCGAGGATCTACAATGCCTACCATATGAAGCCTCGTATGCTGCTATCTGAATGATGGACTGATATTTGTTGTTGTATGCGAACTCCCGCCAATGCAAAGAACTGTTTCCAAGACCCTCAAAACTCAATCACATACACACGGAGCATATCCTCGAAAAATTGAAATGTGCACTCGTACTGCCCGTCCGTCTGAGGATGAAATGATGTACTTAACTCCACGCAAGTACCCAACTCATGCTGGACGGCCCTCCAGAACCGTGATGTGAACTGAAGTACCTCTATCTCAAATAATGGAAACTAGAATACCGTGCAGACGAACAATCTCTTGGATATAAATCTCTGCCAACCTCTTCGAAGAATAGGTAGTGCACACAGGAAAGAAATGCACGGACTCAGTCAGTCAGTCCACGATCACCAAAATGGCATCGAACTCTCTCAAAGTCCGTGTGATCCAAATTACAAAGTCCATGGTAATCGTCTCGCACTTCCACTCTGCAATCTCTATCTGCTGAAGCAACACGGTCTTTGGTGCTCATACTACACCGACTAACAATTGAGGCACCTAGTTAGAAACCCAACTATATCTTTCTTCATTCACCTCCACCAATAGTGTTGTCTCAAATCCTGGTACATATTCGCGGCACCCGGATGGATGGAATACCGTGAACTATGGGCCTTCTCTAGACTTAACTCTCGAAGCACGTCGATTAGGCACACAAATCTAACCATGTATCCTCAATACCCCATCCTCACCAATATTCACATCCCTCACATCATCGTTCTGAACCTTTTCCTTGAGGAAAAGCAAATGAGGGTCATCAAACTGCCGCTCCTGGATACGATCAAACAAAAAAGACTGAGAAACCACGCAAGGTAGAACCCGACTGGGCTCCAAAAGATCCAATCTCACAAACTGATTGGCTAAGGCTTGAATATCCATCGCCATGGGTCTCTTCGCTGCTGGTAAATAAGCCAAACTCCCTAACTCTCTACCCCGCGGCTCAAAGCATCATCCACCACATTGACCTTGCTCGTGTGATATAAATAGTGATATCATAGTCCTTCAGCAGCTCTAGCCATCTCCTCTGACGCAAATTAAGATCATTCTTCTTGAACAAATGTTGTAAACCCCGGTGATCAATATGAATCGCACAAGGCACACCGTACAAATAATGATGCTAGAGCTTCAAGGTGTGAACAATAGCACCTAACTCAAGATCATGGACTTGCTAATTCTTCTCATGTACCTTCAACTGTATGGAAGCATAGGCAATTAAACTACCATTCTGCATCAACACCGCTCAATGTCCAATCCTCGATGCATCATAATAGACAGTATAAGACCCCAAACTTGTAGGCAACATCAAAAGTGGCGTTGCAATCAAAGTTGTCTTGAGCTTCTGAAAGCTTGCCTCACACTCTTCCGTCCGCTGGAGCAGAGCATCCTTCTTGGTCAATCTATTCATACGTGTTGCAATAGATGAATACCCCTCAACAAATCGACGATAATAACCCACCAAGCTAAGAAAACTGTGAATCTCTGTCGATGAGGATGGTTTGCGCCAACTCTACATTGCTTCCACTTTCTTCGGATCCACCTTTATCCCTTCACTAGAAACCACGTGACCCAAAAATGCCACGGAACCCAACAAATCATCAATACGAGGCAAAGGATAGTGGTTCTTCACTATAACTTTGTTCAACTGGAAATAATCAAGGCACATACGCATAGAACCATCATTCTTCTTCACAAACAAGACAGGAGCACCCCCCAAGGTGATACACTAGGCCTAATAAAACTCTTATCAAGCTATTCTTGCAATTGATCCTTCAACTCAAGAGGAGCCATGCGATACGGGGGAATAGAAATGGGCTGAGTGCCCGACAATAGATCAATGCCAAAATCAATATATCTATCATGCAGCATGCCTAGAAGGTTAGCTGGAAACACATCAAAAAAATCCCGTACTACTGGGACTGAATCAACAGAAAAGGTATCACTACTGACATCTCTCAGATAAGCTAGATATGCGTCACATCTCTTTTTAACCATTTACTGAGCCTTAAGGAAATAAATAACTCTACTGGGAGTGTGATCTAAAGCATCCCTCCATTTAACACGCGGTAAACCTAGCATAGACTACGTCACAGTTTTGGCGTGACAATCGAGAATAGCATAATGGGGCAACAAACAATCCATGACCAAGATAATATCAAAATCAATCATGTTGAGCAATAATAAATCAGCTCTAGTCTCAAAACCACTAAGAGCAACCAAATTTGACCGATAAACACGGTCCACAACAAGCAAATCTCCCACAAGAGTAGAAATATAAATAGGGGATTTCAAAGAATCCTGAGGTATACCCAAATGCAGAGCAAGATAAGAAGAAAAATAAGAATACGTCGAGCCTGGAACAAATAGAACCGATGCATCACTGTGACAAACCAGGACAATACCTGTGATGACAAAATCGGAGGCAATAACCCAGGTACGGGCAGGAAGAGCATAGTATATGTACTGGCCTCCCCCTCTAGGGCGACCTCTATCTCCCCAACCTCCACCTCTAGCTGGCTGAGCAAGTGGGGTAGCAACTGGCGTTGTGATCATAGCTTGAGAACTCTACGGAGCGTGGTGGATGAGAAGTTTTTTGGGGCGCACCTCTCCCAAGTCTAGGGAAATCTCTACCATATGGCATATGTCATCATACTCAAAACAAGCTCTGTGAGGACGTAGAGGTTGTGACTGGCTCGGGCCAAGTCTGCTGGACTGGCCTATAAAAGCACCTCGCGCAAGAGGCGCACTACAAACTGAAGGTGCATAATAAGGCTCCTGAGGTCTAGGAAGAGCTGGAATACCACTGGTTGTTGGAAGAGCTGAATGAATAGGGTGACTCACATAAACCCTAGCATGACGACCTGTAGCTAGGGCACGGGTACCAAAATAATGACCTGGCTCTCAAGACCTCTTGGCCTCCCTATCCTCTCTCTCCCTAGTATGCATACCCGCAATCCTCCTAGCAATGCTCACCACCTGCTGATAAGAAATATCCATCTCCAACTCACAAGCCATGCTAGACCTGATGTTGTGAATAATCCCCTCAATGAACCGGCAAACCCTCTCGAGAATAGTAGAAACCAAGGTTGGTACATGTCTAGCCAAACTAGTGTAACGAACAACGTACTCCGAGACAGTCATAGGATCCTGGCACAAATTCTCAAACTATGCGCGCTATGAGTCCCTGAGGCTCTGAGGAACATACTCTCTCATGAACATATCTAAAATTGAGTGCAAGTCGGGGAAGCTGCCTCATCCAGACTGTGTAACTCATAAGTACGCCACCACTCAGAGGCGGCTCCTCGAAGCTGGAAGGTAGCAAAGGAAACCCTACTCAATCCGGAAATATCCATGGTACGAAGAATACGGTAGCACTCATCTAGAAATCCCAGAGCATCTTCTGATGCTACACCACTGAATACAGGAGGATTATACTTCTTGAACCTCTCAAGACTACAATGCTCATCCTCGTAAGCCGCTACCTTATACTTGGGCCAATGTCGAGTTATGGGTTGTATCGGAATAACCTCCGGGGCCTGATCAACATGCGCTCGCTGCTCAGGAGTGCGGGCAGTGGGATTTGTGCTCCTCTATCGGCCTGGATATTCTCAATATATACCAAGGATCTCTTGGTATCCTTAATATATATGCCAGGGATCTCTTGGTATCCCGCACTTCAGCTCAAATCATAAGTACGTAAAGGGGACCTCCCAGGTGTTGTCCCGTAGTCCCAAAGTAAAACATACAACAATAGCACAAAGAATACTCAATTAAACTCCATACCAAAGTGACACAAGCAATTTAACCTTGCATGCAATAATTCCAATAAGGCAGTTAAAGCAAATAAAGAAAATAAGTTAATTACACATGCTTCTCTTTGCTAACACCAGGCTTAAATTCGAAGTAGTATAAGCAGGCAAGGAAAAACACAATTTAAGCTATTTTAGTAAAAACATGATTTTCAACAATTAGCACAAGTATGCACTCGTCACCTCACATACAAGACATTTCAATTATCATAAAATCAATCCTAAGGGGAATGTCCCTTGCAAAAGGTTAGACAAACCATTTACCTCGAACCAGCACAAAATCAATTCAAAACCACGCTCTTGCCACGATTACTCGACACCAAATGACTTAAATCTATTCAATTCAATTGCATAATGTAAATAATACTTCAAGTAACTGATTATATAGTTAAATTCTAAGCTAATACGCTAAATTAGAAAAAATTATCAAAATGCCCCTTGAGCCCACATCCCAGAATCGGGAAAAATTTATATTTTCAGAATCCTCATACTCTCACGAGTTTGTGCATACAAAAAATTTTCAAATCCAAGTTCAAATTCCCAATAAAAATTCTAATTCTAGGTCTAAGAATTTTCTTTCAATATTTTCCAAATTTCCATCTCTAATCCGAAATTAAAAGATAAATTTAAGCATAGATTTGTGAAAAATAATTAAAACCAAGTAAAAATCACTTACCCAAAATACCCAGGTAAAAGTCCCTCTCAAAATCGCCAATCCCGAGATCCCAAATTAATTTTTAACTTTTTGAAACTAAACCCTTGAACTCTGATTTTCTGCCCAGCATTTTCGCTTATGCGGTCCCGCTTCTGCAAGAAAATAAACACATTTATGAAACTCACTAAAGTCCCAAAATCCACACCTGCGACTTATGACCGCATCTGTGAAACTTACTAAAGTACCAAAACCTGCACATGCGACTTACTGACCGCATCTGCGGTCACACAGGTATGGCTAAGATTCTGCATATGCATTACCAGCCTTGTTCCCTCTTGGATGCTTCTATGGTTAAATACCGCATCTGCGGAAGTTGCATCTGCAGTCTCCCAATCGCAGATACGGTTATGACAACATCCCAAAGAACTTCAGCTTCCAATTCCAAGTTTCCAACTTCACGTTAACCATCCGAAATCATCCCGAGGCCCCCAAGACCTCAATGAAAAGCACAAACAAGTAATATACCACTATTAAAACTTTTAAAAATCTTCCAAACACACCAAACAACATTGAATCAATCAATTAGCATCTAATTCAAGCCTAAGACTTCAAAAACTCACAAAATACGCTTTCGATCAAAAAGTCTATCAAACCTCGTCGAATGACCTGAAATTTTGCACACGCATCGCATTCAACACTACGGAGCTACTCCAACTTCCAGCGTTCCATTCCGACCCTCGGATCAAAATCTCACTGTCGAACCGAAAACTTCAAAAATTTAACTTTCAGCATTTCAAGCCTAAATTAGCTACGGACCTTCAAAACACAATCCGAATACGCTCCTAAACCCGAAAGCACCCAATGGAGCTAACGGAATTCCATTATGAGGTCGTCTTCATATTGTTCTGACTAGGGTCAAATCTCCAAAACTTAAGCTCTCATTTAGGGACTAAGTATTTCAAAACTCTTTGAAACTCCAAATAATTCTTCCTGGTAACTCACAATAACAGAAACATACACGGGGAAAGCATTAAATAAAGAATCGGGGCACTAATTCTTAAAACTACCGCCTGGATCGTCACAAGAAATTAATTTACAATTACTTCTTATAGTAATTAGACTCTTTCAAGTGATTTCTACTGTATCTATACATGATACTAGTTTAGCTTCAAGAAAAAATACATACTAAAAGCGAACATTCTGTTATTTGTTCAAATTGACGAGTCCAATTTGATAAATCACTGAGGTAATATATATTTATATCTTTCCGTTTAAAATTAAAATATGATTCTTTTATAAAAAAGGAAATGAATAAACTACATCAAATCTTAGATTCATCAATTTTAAGTTTTAACCATCAATGAAAGTGCAATTCTTTGGATAGAATCGAAAATCACTATTTCACTTGAATATATCCATGATAAGTTTTTCAATATTTCACCATCATTTCAAATACCGAAGCAGGGGCGGTTCAACGATATTCGGGGCCAAAAACCAAATTCAATAAGGGGCCTTAAATTTTTCATATTTAAAAGCTCTTTTAATAAAATCTTATTTTGAAATTTATTTTTTTAGTTTTTGGAGATTTTAATAATTTTATTAATTTATTTATAATTGTTTTTTAACAAGGACTATATATATTTCTACCTTCTAGGATTATTATTTAATTGTTCTAAAATTTCTTAATTTTCTAAAAGATCTATATTAAACTCTCACCAACTTCTTCTTTTTCTTCTTTTTAGATTGTATTCTCTTCTAGCTCATTTAGGCTAATGATTTGTTTATCAACTATAAATTCTTCATATTTTTGGCGATTGATTAAAGTTTCAATTCTTCTCTTTCTTTCTTTTTTTTTTGGAATTTTAAATATACAGACTCAAAATTTTTTATTGACATATTAAAATTCTAATAAATTTAAAAAGATAATACGTATACTTACAAACAAAGTGGGATTATACTGGGTTCTTAGAGGGAAGGATACCTAGGGTCTATTTGGAAGCAACCTCTTTATCCCAGGTACGGGTAAGGTCTGCGTACATACTATCTTCCCCAGATCCCACTAAGTGGGATTATACTGGGTTGTTGTTGTTGTTGTTGTTACAAACAAAAGATATAAAAAAAAATAGATGTAAAGTAATAACAAAAGTGTAGAACAATTGTGATGATCCAAAACGTCATCACTTGATTTTAATTAAATTCAGTACTTCTGAGACCTTGAAAACCTCATTTAGAGTTACCTCGATTTGTGTGTATAGCCCGGACGTGTAATTGGAAAGCTTCAATTTGAAAATCTGTAAAAAAATAATAAAATTTTGCTATAAATGAATTAATTCGATTTCGGTCAACGTTTTGGGCAAACAGACCCAGACCCATAATTTGATGGTCCCAAAGGGTCCATAGGAAAATATGAGACCTGGAGTATGCCCGGAATCAAATTCCGAGGTCCCGAGCCCGAATGAATTTTTAAAAAAAATTATTTTCTGAAATTGTTTAAGGAAATTTGAAATAAAATTTGATTAGAACATGTTAGTACGTATTTTGGTTCCGGCACCCGATAAAAGTCTTATATATGATTTAAGATGTTTCTGTGAAATTTGATGAAAAATGGGTATCATTTTGACATGATTCGGATTCAAATTGCCAAACTTGATGAAGTTTGAGAATATCCTTTGATTTTGAGGTTTAATTCGTTGTTATTGAGGTTATTTGGCGATATGATCGCACAAATAAATTCGTATGATATTATTGAGTTAGTACGTGTGTTTGGCTAGGAGCCCCAAGGACTCGGCTGTGTTTCAGATGTGTTTCGGGAAGTTTTAAACTTGAGAAAAGTTTTTTTGCAGATTTCTGCTGTTAGTGCCCAGGTATTTAACCTCTCGCGTTCGCGTGGCCCCTCTCGCAAACGCGTAAGGAAAAAATCCCAATTGCCCAATTTCTTCTTCGCGAACGCGGATGTTGTGACGCAAACGCAAAGCTGAGGGGGGGACCCTTCGCTAACGCGTCCCTCCACCCGCGGACGCGTAAGGTGCTGGGGAGGGGTCATCAAATTGTTCACCACGAACGCAGCCACTGATCCGTGCACGTGTAGGCTTGAGGATTCATCGCCCCGCGAACGCGAAGGCCTATCAGGCCTAACTCATCACGAATGTGATGAGCCTGTCGCGAACGCGTAGAGAAAATTCATCCAGTTAAGTTTTAAAGTTCAGGACAATAGCCTTGCAGGATTATTGCAAAATTTCATAAACCCCTTCTTCTCCAAAGCTTTTAGGAGATTTTTGAAGCCTTTTTCACCATAACCTCTCGGGTAAGTAATTTTTAACTTGTTTTCTTCATTTTCCATCAACACCACGCCTAAAACATGTGATTAAGGGTAAAAAAGTTATGGATTTGGGTAGAGTTAAGGCTTTTTGATTAATTGTGATTTAGACCTCATTTTAGGGTCAAATTTGAAAATAAATTATATATTCGGGCTCGCGGGTGAAGGGTAATCAGATTTTGGTCCGAACCACGTATTTTGATCAAGCGGACTTGGGGTCAATTTTTGAATTTTTGGAAAGAAAGATTAGAAAGCTATAATTAAGCATTGGAATTGGGTTGTTTAGCATTTATTGATGTTATTAAGTCAATTATGCATAGATTCGATTGGGTTGGAGCCGAATTTGAAAGGAAAAGCGGCGTTTGAGGCTTGAGTTGGCCGTGAAAGTTCGAGGTAAGTGTTTGGTCTAACCTTAGATTAGGAGTTGAGTCATATTTGTTATATGATAATTGTTGAGTACAACGTATAGTCATGGTGACGAGTATCTATACGTTAGTGTCTAGTATGACCATGAGTATTTATATTGTGAATATCATAATTTCGTTGTATCTTCCATTCCTTGGTAATATTTTCTATTTGTTATAATGTTTGTAAAAAGGAATTGTGACCTTTGAACATCGAGGAGGATTGGCTCAAGTTATATTACAGATTGTGAAAGTATATGAGATGGTTGAACTCTTTGGAGCATTGGCTCAAGTGGTAAAATGGGTTATGAAATAAAAGTGAAAGAAAGAGAAAAAGTTATTAAATTGATCCCTTCCCGAGATATTGTTGATTTGTTTATTATTTCCCTTGCCGGGATGTTGAGATTATTGATGTTGTTGCCTTGCTGGAATTTAATTATTTAATTGTTGTTCCCTTACCGGGATTTCTATTATTATATTATTTATTCCCTTGGCCCCTTTATTTTTTATTGTTGTTTGGGGTGAGGAAGAGTGTTAAAGCACGAAGGTTGATGTCGTGCATTGTCTGTTATTGTTAGAAAATAGTGTAAAGTACAAAGGGTGATGTCGTGACATACGACGTACCATTCCTTACCAATTTTAATTGATTATATGGTGAGGAAAGAAAGTAAAAGCACAAAGGGTGATGCCGTGCACATCTTTATTATATGATTTTTTTGGTGAGGTCGAGAGTAAAAGCACGAAGTGTGATGCCGTACACACTTTTATTATAAAATTGCTTTGGTGAGGACGAGAGTAAAAGCACGAAGGGTGATGTCGTGCAATTGTTGCTTTTTGTTTCTTTGTTAATATTCGAGATATGTTTTGTTTCGTTAGTTGAAGGCTTTCTATTCAGAAAGGTTATCTCCCCCACATCATGTTTCCCCCTTCCCACATTGATTGGTTATTTTTGTATTTCTTCTCCCCTGTATATATTTTTTGAACTGCATAGGTTTATTTGGTAGTCTGGTCCTAGCCTCGTCACTACTTCGGCGAGGTTAGGTTACGCACTTACCAACACACGGGGCCGGTTGTGCTGATACTATAGTTTGCACTATGTGCAGTTTCAAGAGCAGCTTTCGGAAAATAGTTCGAGTACCTCCTTAGTCCACGCGGAGACCCAAGGTAGACCTGCAGGCGTCCGCAGGCCTTAGCATCTCCATCTACCTCTGTTTCCTATTTTATTTTCTTTTATTCAGAAACAGTGTATTGTTTCTTCTTCAAACCTTATATGTAGTAATCTTAGATAGTTTGTGACACTGTAACACTAGGTTTTGGGTATTTGAGGTTTTAAAAGTTGTAATAGGCATAGCCTTAATATATATAATTATTGACTTTTGCTTATTTATATAAAATTCCATTGTTATCATATTATCGCCATGTTTATTAAAAAGAAACAATATGAAGGTGTAGCAAGCAGTTAAGATTTGACTTGCCTATCTCCCATTAGTAGGCGCCATCACGACTCCCGATGGAAAATCTAGGTCGTGACAACAATTGAACTTGATTTAACAAACAGTCATAGATAACTTGATGTTTATTATAAATAGAGTTTTATTTAAGGTGAATGTCAATATTTTAGAGAGATTTTAGCGATTTTAGTTGGTGGTTAAGTCACTTTTTTGTATAAATAGAGGGGTCTTATTCCATTGTAATTCATCCAAAATCAATAAGAATTATCTTATTTTTCTTTTGCAATATTCTTCTTTACTGTTTCATAACGTGTTATCTGCACGAGACTCCAACCAATTGAGTATAAGCTCTGTTTTACATGCATGGTGCTCAACTTATACATATATTGAGCATAATGATTGTCAATTATTCCATGAACTTCCTTCACCAATAAATTATGGATTTAAGGAAAGTATTTTGCCTTATTTTCTCTTTTAAATTCTTGAAATTCTATAATTTGATTTTAAATAAAAGCAAAGAAAATAAATTTTGATTATAACTCTAATAGAGTTTGTAAAAAATTATAACCAAATGAAATGGTAAAATTTTTATGTCCCGCCATAGTCAAATTCATGTATGATTGTGGGCATAAGAAGTAAAAACTCGTCCTATTAAATTTGCTTCATTCTCATTCTCTTAATAGAATATTATAGCAGTATGTGGTAAGTTTGAAAGAAGATAAAATCATTACGGTAAAGGTACCAATGGATGTGGACGTGGCAATAAACGAAATTGTGATAATGAGAACAATAAGGATTCTCAAAATAATCCTTAACTTTGTGAAAATAATGTTTGTCATAGATTTGACATGAGATTTTGTAAATCACATATGGATGATTATGGTCCTTTCAAGATGTGAATGTGACAACATATGATTTATGAAAACATCATCATTCTTGAAAAATACAAATGTGCTAGTGCTAGTAAATATACCACACTCACCTCTAGAAGGAGGCTTGAGGTGAATCAAGAAAATAATTCTATTATGATGGCGTGAATAATCATTTATCACATAACCTATCATGATTATGCCAAAATATTAAGGCAATGTGATTATTACAAGACAAATGTCACGACCCAAAATCCGCTAAGGGTCGTGGTGGCGCCGGAAAACGCTGTCAGGCAAGCCAACCAAAAATACTTAATTAAATTCCAATTTTAGTAATTGTTGAAATTATTTTCTTTACACATTAAATAACAAATAATGAAATTTATAGAATTAATCATTAAGTATTTAACAACTTAACCTTGAACAATCCCAAACAAAGATCCTCCCAGAATCCGGTATCACAAGTACATAAGCAATTTCTAAGAAATTATTGTTAGAATATACGCTTAACGCTAGAGGGGGGGGGTGAATAGCGTTATAATAAAAAATAATATAAACTTGCGGAATTAAAAATTGCAGGATTGAAATAAGTGCCGTAAGTAAATAATAAGGAACAAACGCACCGAAATTATCCTGGTTCACCACAACCTGTGGCTAGTCCAGTCCCCGAGAGACTCTCTCGAGATTCCACTAACTTCGTTAAGCTTACGGGTGCTTAACAAACCGTTACAAACAGAGAACTTGAGTCACACAAGCCTCAACAACCTTTGCTCGAAGATACCACACTTCAAGACTTCAACCGAAGGAATGAAAGCGTTCCTTCTTACAACCACAAGGGATTAACCCTTCCCTTCAAGTGTATACAAACACTTTAGCAATCAAGACAAGACTCTCTTTAAGAGTATATATGAGTAAAATAAATACGCTCAAGAACACAACAACTTTCGTCAAGAGTTTGGCTCTCAAAAACTTATTAAATGAATAGAAAATGATGAATATGAGAGTATGCAAGCTTTAGCAAGAATATAATCAGTTGTTGTACTTAGAAGACTGATTTTGAGTTGTATTTATAGTGTTCAAAACCCCCACAACCGCTGCCTAATTGCCAATCAAGAATTGCTGATTTTGTGTTAAGATAATCGATTATCTGATTTGCATAATCGATTATTTTCCAATCGTTCAAAAATCATTCCCAGATTTTAAGCAGAATAATCGATTATCCAAATCGTATAATCGATTACCTGACAACGTTCAAAAAATCATATTCAGATTTTACTTAGCATAATCGATTATCAAATTGTGTACAATCGATTACCTGACAACGTTCAAAAAATCATATGCAGATTCTACTTAGCATAATCGATTATCAGATTGTGTATAATCGATTATCTTTCAAAGTTTAAAAATACTTTGGCAACGGTCATTTGCATAATCGATTATGCTATAAGGATAATCGATTATCTTTTATATTTTGAAAAACTTCGGACTACACTGTCTTAACATAATCGATTATCATAAAGTACATAATCGATTATTTTACAGTCTTGTAAAATTTTATAGACACTGCCTCAACATAATCGATTATCATAATGTGCATAATGGATTATTTTATAGCTTTGAAAAATCTGATGGACACTGCCTCAACATAATCGATTATCATAAGGTACATAATCGATTATCTTGTAGCTTTGAAAAATCTAATGTACACTGCCTTAACATAATCGATTATCATAAGGTACATAATCGATTATTGTTCAGCTTTGTAAATCTGGTGTACATTGTCTTAGCATAATTGATTATCATAAAGTACATAATCGATTATCTTTGTTCAGATTTGAGAGGCATGTTTAAAAATCATTTTGGCTAAAATAAAATGTTTGAAAATCATTTTTGCTTTAAATTAAATATGCATGATTTGATAAAAATGATTTTACGAGAGAAGGCAAGTCTTGAGTTAATTGTCGGATCAAGATCACAATTAAATAACGACTCATGTATAACTTTATTTCTTTGCTTGATCATGATCTTTGTTCGTCTTGTGCTTGAACCTCGTTATGTGTCAATTGCGCGCTTGTGCTTGGACCTCGTCATATGTCAATTGCGCATCGTTTGTCATTTATCAAAACCTACAAATATGAACACACGTTTAGTTTAGTGCCTTGAGAACGTGTTTCAACTATTTCCCCCTTTTTGATAATGGCAAACCAATATCGGGATATGCATATTAGATAATTCATAATGACGATCCAAGACAAGTATATAGATATTCAATTAGTTCCCCCTCAACATATGAATTCCCCCTCAATTTATGCCAATAAATATTAAGTGCATAGCCCTTATTCTTCCCCCTTTTGACATTAGCAAAAAAATATTAGTAAATAACTTGTTTATTGATTAACCAAAAATTGCAATTATAAAAGGGACAATATAATGTCAACATAATCGATTATTGATACTTGATAATCGATTATGTACATAAGAGAAATCGATTATTCTTAAAAGACATCGATTTTTCTGCACCAGTGCTTTATAATTTCCCCTGTCTTTGGGACGATGCCTGTAAAACAGAATTAGGCGCCTCCGACGCTCAAGTTAGTAATTAAAAACAAAAAAAATGCAATGCATGACTTAGATCAACGTGGAGTCAAGAATTCCGAGTTCACTACGAATTCGGAAAAAGGACTCTTTCTCTAAAGGCTTTGTGAAAATGTCGGCCAATTGAGATTTGGTTTCAACAAACTCAATTTCGACATAACCTTTGAGAACGTGATCTCTTATAAAGTGGTGCCTAATTTCAATGTGTTTTGTTCTTGAATGAAGAACGGGGTTCTTCGTCAAGCTTATGGCGTTAGTATTATCACATCTAAGAGGGATATGATCGATACTTAGTCCATAGTCCGAAAGTTGTTGTTTCATCCAAAGGATTTGAGCACAACAACTCCCCGCGGCTACATATTCAGCCTCGGTTGTGGACAACGCAACACTTACCTGTTTCTTACTAAACCAAGAGACAAGAGAGCTACTGAGCAAATGGCAAGTGCCACTAGTGCTCTTGCGGTCCAATTTGCAACCCGCAAAATCGGAGTCGGAATAGCCAACAAGTTGGCATGAAGAACCTTTGGGATACCATAGTCCCACATTTATAGTATCAACAAGATACTTCATTATCCGCTTAACCGCAGTTAGGTGCGACTCCTTCGGACATGATTGATATCGAGCTCATAAACATACGCTAAACATTATGTCCGGTCTACTAGCAGTAAGATAAAGAAGGGATCCGATCATACCTCGATACTTCTTGGTGTCGACTTCCTTACCTTTCTCATCTTTGTCAAGATGATCGGATGTGCTCATTGGAGTGGCCATTGCTTTGGCGTTGCTCATTTCAAATCGTTTTAGCAACTCTTTGCAATATTTGGATTGACAAATGAAAGTTCCTTCTTTCATTTGTTTCACTTGCAACCCCAAGAAGAAGGTTAGCTCACCCATCATAGACATCTCAAATTCGCTTGTCATTAAATCAGAAAATTCCTTGCACAAAGCATTGTTAGTAGCACCAAAAATAATATCATCCACATAGATTTGAACTAATAAAATATTATTGTTTTTATGCTTAATAAATAGTGTGGTGTCAACTTTCTCCCGAATGAACTCATTGTCCAAAAGAAATTTGCTCAATCGTTCATACCAAGCTCAGGGAGCTTGTTTAAGACCATAAAGGGCTTTCTTAAGTTTGAAAATATGATCGGGAGATTTAAAATCTTCAAAGCCCGGGGGTTGTTCAACATAAACTTCTTCTTGAATAAAACCATTTAGAAAAGCACTCTTTACATCCATTTGATATAGATTGAAATTCATAGAAGAGGCAAAGGCAAGTAATAAACGAATAGCTTCTAACCTTGCTACGGGTGCATACGTTTCTTCATAGTCAATTCCTTCTTCTTGATTGTAACCTTTTGCTACAAGCCTAGCTTTGTTTCTAGTGATTACACCATTTTCATCTAATTTATTTCGAAAAACCCATTTTGTACCAATTATGGTATGATTGTCCGGTCTTGGCACCAATTCCCAAACGTCATTTCGTTTGAATTGGTTAAGCTCCTCTTGCATTGCCAAGGTCCAATGCTCATCCCCAATTGCTTCGGAAATGGTTGAGGGTTCAATATGAGAAACGAAAGCAGTATGTCCTAAGGTGTTCTTAAGATTGTTTCGAGTACTTACCTTTTGTTCAATGTCGCCAATTACCTTGTCGAGAGGATGGTCTTTGATTGTCCTCCACGCGTTGGGCAGTTTCGTTTCTTTCTCCAGTGGTGGCGCTTCCTCCGATGATTGTTCCAAGATTTCATCTTGAATTTCCTTTGGGTTTTCCTCTTGTACTTTGTCTTGAGGACTTATTGTGTTTAAAATACCTGCAAGATCAAAACCTGAATCCTTTCTCGCCAAGCGAGCATTATTTTCGGAAAATACAATATGAGGGGATTCCTCAACAGTTTTGGTTCTATTATTGAATACTCTATATGCTTTGCTACGTGATGAATAACCAAGAAAAATTCCTTCATCCGATTTGGCATCAAATTTTCCCAAATTATCTTTTCCGTTATTAGGAATAAAGCATTTACTACCGAATACTCTAAGATGGGAGAGATTAGGTTTCCTTCCCTTATAGAGTTCATAGGGAGTTTTCATGAGTATTGACCTTATGACTACTCTGTTTAAAACGTAGCATACGGTACTCACGGCATCCGCCCAAAATTGTTTGGGAATCTTAGCCTCATTGTGCATGGTTCTAGCCATCTCTTTGAGACACCTATTTTTCGTTCCACCACTCCATTTTGTTGTGGTGTATGTGGAGCAGAGAAGGTGTGCTCAATACCGAGTTCGTCACAAAAGTCCGTGAAGAGATTGTGATCGAACTCTCCCCCATGATCACTTCTTATGGAAGTGACGGTTGTGTTCTTTTTATTTTGAACACGTTTAAGGAAACATTTAAAATTTTGAAAAGCCTCACTTTTGTGAGCAAGAAATAGTGTCCATGTAAATCTAGAATAATCATCAACAATAACAAAAGCATAACGATTTCTACCAAGACTTTCAATGCGAGATGGTCCAAAGAGATCCATGTGAAGAAGTTGCAAAGGTCTTGTAGTTGAAACAATATTCTTAGATTTAAAAGATGCTTTTGTTTGCTTCCCTTTTTGACAAGAATCACAAATAGTGTCATTTTCAAATTTCAAATTTGGAAGACTAATAACTAAATTTTGTGAAACCAATTTGTTTAAAAGATGCATGTTGATATGAGCTACTCTATGATGCCATAACCACATATCATCTTCTTTACTCATAAGACAATTCACATACTCTGATGAAGAGTTTTCAAGATCAACCATATAGATGTTATCAATTCTAAAACCACGAAGGATAATTTTAAAATCACTACGACGAAAAACTAAGCATTCTTCCGAATCAAACAAAACAAGATTTCCCTTGTCACATAATTGACTTATGCTCAAGAGATTATGTTTTAGACCTTTAACTAGCAATATATGCTTAATGGAAGAAGATTCATTCTTACCGACCGAGCCAATGCCGATAATTTTTCCCTTGTTGTTATCTCCAAAAATAACGTTTCCTCCTTCCTTGTGTTCTAATTGAAGGAACTTGGATGCGTCTCCGGTCATGTGTTTGGAGCATCCGCTATCAAGGTACCAAAGTACACTTGATCCCTTCAAACATACCTACAAGACAAATCAATGAGTTTTTGGTACCCAAGCTGTTTTGGGTCCTTGAGAGTTAGGTGTAAAATGCTGTTGTGCTTGACATGCAGTTAAGTGTCTGTGTCTAGTAAAACAAGCAGGAGCAATATGTCCTATTCGACTACAATAGTGACAAATGACATTAGGATTATGCATTCTTCTAGGTTGGTAGTAGTTGGAGGTACTAAAATCGTTTGCTCTAATTTTGACAATATGGCTATTGCGCAATCCTTGAAAATCATTTCTCCTACTGTTTGTTCTATGATATGCAGCGTTTCTAGAATAACTGTTTCTAGGTCGAGTATGTCTAGGTTGCGATTGTTGAAGGCCATTTCTAGGCGTTCTAAAATGTTTAAAGTTTCTTCTGTGTTTGGTCTAGGATGCATGTTGATTCTAGGATGGTTACTTCTAGGATGAATGTTTATTTTGTTTATCCTAGGTTGAGCCTTGGGTTGTTGGGGGATGGCTTCAACTTTTTCTATAGGCTCGTTTTTGAAACCTATGCCATGTTTGGTCGATTTCAAATTGACAAGAACATCATTCAAATTTTTATGAGAAGAATTGAACTTATCTAGGGTGCCCTTAAGTCTTTCTACTTCATCTTTTAGATGCATGCAAGAAATACAATTTTTACTAGAACTCTCGGGTTTGTCGGCGCTTCTCTTGCCGAAAAATTTGTTTTCTTCTTTCAACTTCTCATTTTCCAAAATCAATTTTTCCAAATCTTTTTCTTTCAAAGAGAGTTGTTTTTCAAAATCTTTTTATTTCAAAGAAGAATTTTTCTTTACGTCTCTAACAGTTTCGGAAGCTCTAATGAATTCACTATATAATTCATCAAAAGCATTTTGCATTTCCTTAAGAGAAAAGAAATTTTTTGAAGAAATTTGACATACCTCTTCTTGATTGTCTCCGTGTGCCATGAGACATAGATTTGCGGCTTCGTCTTCTTCATCGTCGCTTGATTCGTCTCCGGAGTCACCTCCCCAAGATATGTATGCTTGTTGTTTCTTGAAGGGTTTCTTCTCCTTTTTGACATTTGGGCAATTTGATTTAATGTGCCCGATTTCTCCGCATCCATAGCACTTTACTTGATCTCCTTGTTGTTTGCTTTTTTGTTCATACTCTTTTCGCATGAACTTTTGAAACCTCTTAATAACGAGTCCGAACTCGTTATCTCCGTTGTTTGAGTCCTCATCATTTTGAGGTTGAGCTGTGCTTGCCTTGAGGGCGATTCTTTGTTTCCTTTGATCATTGAACGGAGGGTTAAGAATAGTAGATTCATAGGTTTTAAGATTACCTCTTAGTCCGTCGATGGTGACATTTGAAACGCCGATAGACTCTTGAATCGCGTCGGCCTTGGAGCGCCATTCCGGAGTGAGACTTCGGAGAATTTTTCGAACAAGTTCCTTATCCGTGAACGTCTTCTTAAGAGCATGTAGGTCATTGACGATTTTTGAAAATCGTTCGAACATGTCATCGATCCTCTCGCTTTCCTTCATGTGAAACAGTTCATATGCATGGGTTAGAAAATCAATTTTAGCTTCTCTTACCTGGTCCGTACCTTCGTACGTGATTTCCAGCTTATCCCACATTTGCTTAGCCGTTGTGCAACATGATATTTTTCTGTAATCATCAGCATTTACAGCACAATATAATAAGTTGATGGCTCTAGCGTTGTTTTGCACTTTTCAGATATCATCCGCATCGTATTCATCTTCGGATTTTGGAACCCATTCATTTTCAACCTTTTTGGTTGGAATTTGTTCTCCTTTCGTTATAACCTTCCATAGATGAAAATTATTCGATTGGATGAATATTCTCATCCTCTCCTTCCAGTACGTATAGTTTGTGCCGTCGAACAGTGGTGGTCTGGTGGAGCATTGTCCTTCACCTATTCCTGCAATAAAATCACGAGTAGAAGCCATGGATTGTTTCTCTCAAACGGTTAAGTCTTTCAGAGAGTTGGGCTCTGATGCCAATTGTTAGAATATACGCTTAACGCTAGAGGGGGTTAATAGCGTTATAATAAAAAATAATATAAACTTGCGGAATTAAAAATTGCAGGATTGAAATAAGTGCGGTAAGTAAATAATAAGGAACAAACGCACCGAAATTATCCTGGTTCACCACAACCTATGGCTAGTCCAGTCCCCGAGAGACTCTCTCGAGATTCCACTAACTTCGTTAAGCTTACGGGTGCTTAACAAACCATTACAAACTGAGAACTTGAGTCACACAAGCCTCAACAACCTTTCCTCGAAGATACCACACTTCAAGACTTCAACCGAAGGAATGAAAGCGTTCCTTCTTACAACCACAAGGGATTAACACTTCCCTTCAAGTGTATACAAACACTTTAGCACTCAAGACAAGACTCTCTTTAAGAGTATATATGAGTAAAATAAATACGCTCAAGAACACAACAACTTTCGTCAAGAGTTTGGCTCTCAAAAACTTATTAAATGAATAGAAAATGATGAATATGAGAGTATGCAAGCTTTAGCAAGAATATAATCAGTTGTTGTACTTAGAAGACTGATTTTGAGTTGTATTTATAGTGTTCAAAACCCCCACAACCGTTGCCTAATTGCCAATCAAGAATTGCTGATTTTGTGCTAAGATAATCGATTATCTGATTTGCATAATCGATTATTTTCCAATCGTTCAAAAATCATTCCCAGATTTTAAGCAGAATAATCGATTATCCAAATCGTATAATCGATTACCTGACAACGTTCAAAAAATCATATTCAGATTTTACTTAGCATAATCGATTATCAGATTGTGTATAATCGATTACCTGACAACGTTCAAAAAATCATATGCAGATTCTACTTAGCATAATCGATTATCAGATTGTGTATAATCGATTATCTTTCAGAGTTTAAAAATACTTTGGAAACGGTCATTTGCATAATCGATTATGCTATAAGGATAATCGATTATCTTTTATATTTTGAAGACTTCGGACTACACTGTCTTAACATAATCGATTATCATAAAGTACATAATCGATTATTTTACAGTCTTGTAAAATATGATAGGCACTGCCTCAACATAATCGATTTTCATAATGTGCATAATCGATTATTTTATAGCTTTGAAAAATCTGATGGACACTGCCTCAACATAATCGATTATCATAAGGTACATAATCGATTATCTTGTAGCTTTGAAAAATCTAATGTACACTGCCTTAACATAATCGATTATCATAAGGTACATAATCGATTATTGTTCAGCTTTGTAAATCTGGTGTACATTGTCTTAACATAATCGATTATCATAAAGTACATAATCGATTATCTTTGTTTACATTTGAGAGGCATGTTTAAAAATCATTTTGGCTAAAATAAAATGTTTGAAAATCATTTTTGCTTTAAATTAAATATGCATGATTTGATAAAAATGATTTTACGAGAGAAGCCAAGTCTTGAGTTAATTGTCGGATCAAGATCACAATTAAAGAACGACTCATGTATAACTTTATTTCTTTGCTTGATCATGATCTTTGTTCGTCTTGTGCTTGAACCTCGTTATGTGTCAATTGCGTGCTTGTGCTTGGACCTCGTCATATGTCAATTGCGCGTCGTTTGTCATTTATCAAAACCTACAAATATGAACACACGTTTAGTTTAGTGCCTTGAGAACGTGTTTCAACAATTATATAACACAACAACCGTCCTAAATACAATATTGAACAGAAAATTAATACAAAAAACTGAAATAGACTATGTTGGTTGCGGTCCCCTCGAGTAATGCAACTCACCTAAGTCTATGTATCAACCATGCTGCTACGCCCAGTAAGCCACTAGAGATGCATATGTCTGTGCAACAAAAATGCACATAAGTGTAGTATGAGTACGAAAATAACATGTACCAAGTAAGTCTCCCGTCTAATCTTGAAGAAGTAGAGACGAGATGGTCGACTTCGACACTTACTAGTGGTCCAATAGTGATGTCAATAATACATTAAATCGTGAATTTTCGTAAACATGATTCTAATTCAATAGAAGAAAAAAAATAAACAATTAATTCATTTATAGGATATTTCCAAAATTCCTTTTCATTATTATCCAAATATTCTTAAGCCATGAAGAGGCAATAACAACTTTAATAAGTTCAAGGCAGCACTAAGAGCATGCGCAAATCATGCCGAGGCGTACAGCCCGCTCCAACAAAAAATAAACTGTGCACTGCCGAGGGTCGAACGACGCGAACCATAAATGTATCTATTACCCTGCTCGCGAACTATCCATTCGACGCGGTCAACATAAAATAAACAATCACCATGCTCGCGAATCATACATGCGACACAAGTACACATACAAAAACATGCTCAGATAGGCAATTAGGAATTTATCATAGAACATTTATCCAAATAAAAGCCCCTCCACTTCTAACAATTTAAGAAAAAGAAATTTAATCCCTTTTGAAATCCATTTACTAATTCGATGTGATTTAAGCAACTCGAATTGTTAATAAGTTTACAATTAATCCAACTATAGCATGCTTTTGGTCTTAGACTACCCAGACAATAGCATAATAGTAGTTACACGCGGACTCTCGTCACATCGTGCGTATGTAGCCCCCGCAAATAGGAGAATATAAACAATTAATTCACCTATGGAGACGATTCCCTCTTACAAGGTCAGAACAAAGACTCACTATGCTTAGAAGATCCATAACCGGCATTTCACGCTCATCTGAAGACTCAAATTGATGCACAACGTTCCAAAACTAGCCAATAATTATGCAAATCCGTTCATATATGCTCAATTACTAATTACAATCCAATTCATAGCAATTCCTAGCCCCACTCGAAAAGTTAACAAAAACGCCCTCGGGCTCACGTGCCCGGATTCTGAAATTTCTCGAAGATAATTTTACCCATGAACTCACGAACTCAAATATACAGTTTTCTCCTAATTATATACCCAAAATCGTGGTCAAAATCCCAACAATACTATTTTTCTAGGTTTTCCTCAAACTCCAAGTTTTCTACAAATTTCAATATCTAATCCATATATAAATCTTGTATTTAACTCAATACTAATAGAAATCACTTACCTCATGCTTGGTGATGAAAATGACACTCCAAAGTTGCTCCAAGATCGGCTCCCGTGAAAGAAATGAAGTAAAAATGAACCAAAACCGTATTTTTAAAATAACACCACTACCTCCAGCGCTTTCAGCATCTGCGGTCCCGCATCTTCGGTAATGACAGCAACCAACAAGTTCAGCCTTCCAAAAATTCCATTTTCGATTCCTTAACCACCCGGAATCCACCCGAGGCCCCCAAGACCCCAACTGATCATACTAACCTTTCCCAAAACACATTACAGACTTGCTCGAGACCCCAAATCATATCAAACAACACTAAAATCACAAATCGACCTCCAATCCAAGCTTAATGAGCTTTAGAATTTCAAACTTCTATTTCTGATGTTTAAACCTATCAAATCACGTCCGATTGACTTCAAATTTTGCACACAAGTCATATTTGACATTACGGACCCACTCCAATCTTCGGAATTGGATTCCAATCCCGATATCAAAAAGTCTAGTTCCGGTCAAACATCTAAAAAACCTTCAAGTTTATATCTTTAGTTAAATGGCTCTGAAATGACCTACGCTTCCGATCGCGCTCCCAACTCCAGCATCACCATACAGAGCTAATCACATACTCGGAATCCCAAATGGACATCGATAACACTGAAATGCACTTCAAGCCAAACTTATGAAATTTCTTCCAAAATGCTAACTTCCACAATAGGCACCAAAACACTCTCGGGTTATCAAAAACCCAAACAGGGCATACGCCCAAGTCCGAAATCATCATACGAACTATTTGAACCTTTATCCCGACTCCGAGGTCATTTACTTAAAAGTCCAACCCAAGTTAATTCATTCAACTTTAAGCTTCTTAAATGAGAATTCTCTACCCAAATTAACTCCGAATTTCACAAAATTCAATTCCAACCACGCGTACAAGTCAAAACACCTAAAATGAAGCAGCTCATGGCCTCAGACTGCTGAACGACGCGCTAGGGCTCAAAATGACCGGTCGAGTCAATACATTCCCTCCCACTTAAACATACGATTGTCCTCGAATGTGCTGAGAACTACACTGGAGTAGTCAGAAATCACTGTTTTACACCTCGTGCACCTTCCCATGATACCACAACTCAGTTAAGCACTTTAGCTCGATCAATTCTGAAGATATTTCCATTTATTCAAACAGATAAGCCTCAGAGCCTAATTCCAACATCCGTAGTTCTATGCCCGACCTGTTTCCAACATATGCTCACCATATCAATGACTACACCCAACCCCAAAACACGACTGCATACCTTAGCTGAATTCACACTTGCACCACTTTACTCGCAGGACCACAATATCATTCTTTGATCAAATTAATCAAAATTCCACGAATCTGA
This sequence comes from Nicotiana benthamiana, assembly GCA_034376525.1. Classification (NCBI taxonomy): domain Eukaryota; kingdom Viridiplantae; phylum Streptophyta; class Magnoliopsida; order Solanales; family Solanaceae; genus Nicotiana; species Nicotiana benthamiana. The sequence goes on along the minus strand of CM067324.1, from coordinate 124,526,649 downwards.
TGTCTCATTGCACCTCATGACCTACATAGGTCTTGCTCTAACTCTTTTAATACTACCATGACAAAAGAGATGTGTAGAAATTCATAACCAGTTGCTGAATCAATAAATCATTGGCTCTATACTCCTGACAAAGAACTATCACCTCATTCTGAACCAAATAATAGCCTTAGCTCCTTAATATACTTCATATACTCAGATTGCACTGATCTCAAATTCAATGATCTCAACTCACCCAGTATGAACCGCTTAGGCAATAAGCTACCCCGACATGACTAAAAGTCTCATATGATGCTACAATGTGCCAATACGCTACCATATCAAACGCGATACCAGTGAAAAGAAACTTTGAGAAGAAAATTCAATTACACCGCTCGCGAATCACACATGCAACACGGTCATATTATTCAACAAACACCCCGCTCGCGAATCATACATGCGACACGGGCACACAACTAATATGAGCTTTCCTTACAAAATAGGAAACTGAATACATAAAACAGATATGATGAACTGTACTGAACATCACACAGTTGTGCAACCCAATCCAACTAACATACCCATGGCAGCATTCAACTCGATCCAGATAACATACCCATGGCAGCGTGCCACCCGATCCAAACATAGAACTCACATAAGGATATGCACGCCGAGCTAGATTGTTTATTACCACAAAATACCGAATATCGGTCACAAGCACGCTAAGTGCATAATATCGTCCATGGGGGAACATATAGTGCCAAAAGCTACAAAACTCAAGCACAACTGAGGTGCGATAACGATCTGAATCTCAAGAGCCATTTTACCCATATAACATCATCTCTACGCGGAACCTCAACACATAAGCAATTCACCAAGCTGCCTCACAAATTGCATGGTGCAATACATCATTACATGAAATATTTGACAACGAAATAACACCCTCACTACTCCTCCATTAGGAGTGTATCACTGAAATTAACACTTTTGGCTTGATATAGAGCCCATATTCACATTTGAATCCATCTAATGAACTCAGGCCGATTCTGATTGCAGTGAACTAGGCTAATTACCTTTCAAAGGTCCATAATAACTCCTTTTCCGCTCATAACACATAAGAACATCCATCATAGTCAGAGAAACCATCTGTAGTCCACAACTCCATAGACTGAGTGCCCTCGAGACATATATTCTCAAATCAACGATATTATCACAACCTTCACACTAGGTTGAAGTCTTTAATCAACCAAGTGACTACCTGCTACACTTATACAATCTTCCTGCGGGACACACTCCCACGACCTACCATAAATAACAACTGGGTCATACTTCCAAACTACCGGTAGCACTAACACTGAAAAGCGATCAAGAATCATTAACCAGGATGCAAGGCCTTTTTCACAAAACAACGATCTTCGGTGACACTGAAGATAATCAACTTACCTTAAACATCGAAGCCCATTTCCTGCTTATCTGAGCTCGTGACGTCCTTGTCCACACCGAGCTGTTAGCTTGATCTTTACTTCAAATTCCATACCACTCACTGCACCTAAGATGCCAACATACGATAGAACACACTTTTCATCATAGCTTCGGAACCGCTATTGGACTAACACTTCGTCATATAAAAGCTTTCACTTAACTCACGTCAGGCGAACTATAGCAACACACAGGTGAATTCTTATGATCATAGAATATGCAAATCACTAAGTAGTGTTCTAACCCATCATAGCCCTTCTGGGGCTTACCTCCGCATAAAAGGCCACAACAATAGAATAATTTCTGAATAACACCAACTATGGCAGCTGACAGGCCTTGTACTCACCGTCACAGATCACTTGCATAACTCGATCATACTGAAGGAACTGATCACTACCAGCAATATGCCAATTCGACTGTGGTTGACCATATCTTCTTCAAATTTATCCTTGATTGCCATAGAAACAATAATAATTCCATTCAACACTTAACATACTCTATCTGCACTGGTCCCCAATGATCCTGAATCACGAGACCGTGTTGTCTCAAATCCACGAACCATTTAGTACCTCCCAGTTGCTACATTGCAAGCTAAAACACCATAGAACATTATGTCCCTCTTCTCATAGGCTGCTATCAAGCTTGATTCCTAACTGTACCTATAGGATCGAAATCATTAGGTATCACACCTTATCTTTGAATTCTCTAGGACCATTATTGAGAACTACCCGCTCTGACTTGGCCTCGAATATAATCAACTCCTTGAATTCTTCTATCAGATTAAAAAACCCTCTTGGTGAAGCACCCGACATAATTACTTCCCTTGAAACCCGCATCTATACAAAGCATAAATCTTGAATCCATCCCCATGTCTGAACTTGAGCTAATAAGGCAAACCAGAGCACACCTTTATCAATTCCTTTGCTAAAATTACAACTTATGTTATCTTTATCGTAGCTGAAATAACCCATCAATATGCTAATAACCAGAAACCTCGCAAGTAGTTAACCATACAACCCAATCATAGGTGGTGGGACTCTCCCACTTGGCTTGAATCCATTTATTACACAACTCTGGAGTTCGCCAGGATTCTTAATCTCTTATTAACACAACCTTGCAAAATCAACCGCCAAAATTCTCGAAATTTTTCTGTAAAACCCCCTTTTTATATTTTGAATCATCAAACACATTTGCACAACCGATATCATTGCTGTATAACCAATAGAACTCTTCACCGGAGCTTCGCCAACCCCGCAACCGCTAACCTGCTCACAGGGAATAACTCACCTGTGGAAATCACTTTCCGACATCTTCCAACGTTGCTGCACATGGTACAATCACCATGACATCAATAACCCCTCCTGAGTCTGAGCTAACCCTCTAGCTCCATAAGTCTGTTCACCCCTCCTGGACATAAATTAAATGTGCGACAACATCCTTCCAATTCAAAGTTAAGTTGTATCCTTCTTCATTTCAAGCAACTCCTTTCTGTTATGCCAAATCTCGGGCTGCATAATAGTTCATACTTCAAATTAAATCCGTAGACCCCAATCACCAATCACTAACATTCTCAAATCACTCCAAACTCTCCATAAGTATGTGGTCATCCCACTGCAAAGCCCATATGCAACTCCGCCACACTTTCACTTTGGCGGAACTCATCCTCTTATTCGATTACTCGACCATTGGCCTCTTATATTCAGCCTTCTAGAAATTTTAGCCACCGCCTGACACTTCCCACATGTTTTTCCTCATCCTTTTCTATTCAACTACTACCTTAAATAACATCTATCTTCGTGGCACTTGAACCCACGATTACTGCTAACTTTACACCTTTCAGAAGATCATCTTTCTCATGCTGCCAACATTTGAAACACTGATTCAATCCTGCACTACCACACCCCGCGAAATCTGATAACTGCATTTTCGATATTGTTTCACCATAGCTTGCCCCAAAGTCGAACCAGCGACCTTAACACATATAATTGAGGATGACAATACCACGTTGCAGATAAAGATTACACCACACTTGAAAACACCCAGCCTCGCTACTCCATTAACCCAAATCTGAACATTCTTAGTCCGATTGCCTTTCCCCACCGGAAGTAAATAACTGAATCTCTAAATCACACACTGAGTAAACATCCCTTCAAGTCATTCACTGCCCAGACACGTGGGCAAGCATCCTACCATCATTATCACTAATGCGGAACAATCGTTCATAAGTAGCTTGGCAACTTGTGCCTAGCCTATGAGCCACAAAAGTACCACTATCGGGAAAATATCTAATAAAATATCCTTTTATAAAGCGATGATAATAATCTGATCAGCTATACTGCGAGAAACATCCCATATCACATCTATAATACTATTTCAGTTCTTCAATTTTCGATTTATAACAAGCGGTTTGCGTCGCGTAAGATTGAGTAGAAATGAATTAAAGGAATATGCCTCCAAGGATTAAATCGCACGATAAGGATTACGAAGGAAAGTACTCCTAATAGTCCTGCAGCCTCCCGAGGATAAGTGAAGACGTCTCCGTACTGATCCATGAGACTCTACTAGACTTTCTCATGACTCGTGAGACCCTAGGAACCTGGCTCTGATACCATATTGTCATAACCCAATATCCGCTAAGGGTCATGGTGGCGCCGGACAACGCTGTCAGGCAAGCCAACCAAAAATACTTAATTAATTTCGAATTTTAGTAATTGTTGAAATCATTTTCTTTACATATTAAATGACAAATAATGAAATTTATAGAATTAATCATGAAGTCTTTAACAACTTAACCTTGAACAATCCCAAACAAAGATCCTCCCAGAACCCGGTGTCACAAGTGCATGAGCAATTTCTAAGAAATTATATAACACAACAACCGTTCGAAATACAATATAGGACAAAAAACAAATAAAAAAATCTGAAAAAAGACCTTGCTGGCTGTGGTCGCCTCGAGTAGTGCAGCTCTCCTAAGTCTATGTATCAACGATGCTGCTACACCCAGTAAGCCACTAGAGATGCATATTCATGTGCAACAAAAACATGCAGAAGTGTAGTATGAGTACGAAACAAATATGTACCCAATGAGTATCCCATATAATCTCAAAGAAGTAGAGACGAGATGGCCGACTTTGACACTTACTAGTGGTCCAATAATGATGTCAATAATGCATTAAATCATGGATTTCCATAAATCTGATTTTAGTCTAATAGAAGTAAAAAAGTAAACAATTAATTCATTTATAGGAAATTTCTAAAATTCCTTTTTGTTATTATCCAAATACTCTCAAGCCATGAAGAGGCAATAAAAACTTTAATAAGTTCAAGGAAGCAATACAAGCATGCAAAAATCATGCAGAGGCATACGACCTGCTCCAATAAAAAATAAATTGTGCACTGCCGAGGGTCGAATAACGCGAACCATAGATGCATCTATTACCATGCTCACAAAACTATCCATGCGACGCGGTCAATCTAAAATAAACAATTACCTTGCTCGCGAATCATACATGCAACACAGGTGCACATAGAAATACATGCTCAGATTTAAGAGAAAGAAATTGGCTCCTTTTGAAATTGATTTACTAATTCGATGTGATTTAAGAAACTCGAGCTGCCAATAAGTTTACAATTAATCAAGTATAGCATGCTTTTGGTCCTACACTACCCAGGCAATAGCATAATAGTAGTTATGCATGGACTGTCGTCACCTCGTGCATACGTAGCCCCCACAAATAGGAGCACATAATCAATTAATTCACCTATGGTTACAATTCCTTCATACAAGGTTAGAAAGGAGACTCACCTCGCTTCGAAGATCCATAACCGGCATTTCACGCTCCTCCGAAGACTCAAATTGATGCACAACGCTCCAAACTAGTCAATAATTATGTAAATCCATTAATATATTCTCAATCACTCATTACAATCCAATTCATAGCAATTCCTAACCCCGCTCGAAAAGTTGACAAAAACGCCCCCGGGCTCACGTGCCCCGATTTCGAAATTTCTCGAAGATAAAGTTTAAACATGAACTCACGAACTCAAATATATAATTTTCTCCTAATTCCATACCCAAAATCATGGTCAAAATCCAAGAATACTATTTTTCTAGGTTTTCCTCAAACCCAAAGTTTTCTACAAATTTTAATGTTTAAATCCATATATAAACCTTGTATTTAACTCAAAACTAATAGAAATCACTTACCTCATGCTTGGTGATGAAAATGACACTCCAAGATTGCTCCAAAATTGGCTTCCACAAAAGAAATGAAGTGAAAATGAACCAAAACCCGATTTTTAAAAGAACACCACTACTTCCAGCACTTTCCGCATCTGCGGTCCTGCATCTGCGAAAAAATGACCGCATAAGTGATTATGACAGCAACCAGCAAGTTCAGCCTTCCAATAATTCCATTTTCGATCTGTTTACCATCCAGACTCCACCTGAGAACCACTAGGACCCCAACCAATCATACTACCAGTCCCAAAACACATTACGGACTTGCTCGAGGCCCCAAATCATATCAAACAACACTAAAATCACGAATCGACCTCCAATACAACCTTAATGAGCTTTAGAATTTCAAACTTCTCTTTTCGATGTTTAAACCTATCAAATAACTTTCGATTGTCTTCAAATTTTGCACACGTTCGATTGACTTCAAATTTTGCACACAAGTCATATTTGACATTACGAATCCACTCCAATCTTCGGAATTGGATTCCGACCCCGATATCAAAAAGTCCACTTCCAATCAAACTTCTCAAAAACCTTAAAATTTCTATTTTTAGCTAAATAGCTCCCAAATGACCTACGGATCTTTGAATTCGCTTCCGATCGCGCTCCCAACTCCAGCATCACCATGAGGAGCTATTCACAGGCTCGGAATCCAAACGAACATCAGTAACACTGAAATGCACTCAAGACAAACTTATGAAACTTCTTCCAAAATGCTAACTTCCCAATAGGAACCAAAATGCTCTCGGGTTATCCAAAATACGAACCGGGCATAATCATCATATGAACCTACTAGAACCTTCAGATCCCGACTCCGGGGTCGTTTACTCAAAAATCTAATCCAAGTTAATTCTTTTAACTTTAAGCTTCTGTAATGAGAATTCTCTACCCAAATTAACTTCGAACTTCTAGAAATTTAATTCTGACACGCGTACAAGTCAAAATACCTTAAATGAAGCTCCTCATGGTATCAAACTGTTGAACGACGCGCTAGGGCTCAAAACGACCAATCGGGTCATTACAGAAAAAGTAATAGAAGCGGCATATATTGCGTATAACGATTTCGAAAATGGCCATAATGGTATAACTTTCTCTTTAAAAGAGATATTCATCATACATATTTCGATAAATATATGGTAGTACCAAACTAGTAGAGAGCTCTAAAAGAGCCAATTATTACTATTTAAAAAAAATAAAATTGATTATCAATAAGGCATTGTGTTGTAGCAAGTCTCAAAGAAACTTATTTAGTTCTAAAGTATTCGTGAAAGCGGTTGGTTATATGTATTGAGACAATAAATAAAAGAAATATTTAATATCTTCTATTACTACAACTTGTAGCGGGGTAATACGTATGTGAAAAATTTCTCGCTTTATTCTCCAAGAATTATACTATACAAATAAAGAAAATATAACAATAAAGTAGAAGTTTATTGATTTAAAATTCCATTCATAATGAACTTGTATTGTATTGATAATTGCACATGTCGTGGAGTATATCCAAAGTTTATCAATACTGATAATTAGTTGGGAAAAAACTGGATTTTTTGTTGTTGTTGCTGTTATCAACACTGATAATATATTCAGTTGACATAATTGTTTTAATCATGTTAATTTAAGCACGATATGCAAAAATAAAAAAGAATTCACATGGGTAAATATTAAAGAAAGTTATTTACGGATTATCTTATGTTGTTTGTTCTCATTAATTAATAAACCAACTAAAATTAGGATTGAATCCCATAAATACCGAAAATATTAAAGGTGAATATGGTCCACCGCCATGTAAATCTTATGAAGATGCATATGGGAGAGATAGTTACATGTGCGATTATTATTAATATGCAACCTCGTGTTTGTGAGACAACTGCTCAATAATTTAATTTAGAGCATAATTTTCATATTTTCTATTCAAGATAGTTCATCTTGATAAGTTGGTTTACATTAAAACTGGTTTAGCAAAATTATATATTGAGTGGCTATACTTAATAGCTAAAATATTGTTTATGAGAACAAAGTTATCTATATTAGTTTGATAGTATATTACATTATCCCCTCATAAGTAGTTCAGGGTCACAAATCAAATAATTCCACCTTGTTAATATTGATGTGCAGTGTATATTTTGATTGACACCATAACGCACAAAGGTGGGTTTCTAAAGTTGAGGAAGCAAGTTAGTTTTTCTAACATGAGGGAGACATGATAAATAGTTGAGAAAAAGTTATGTGGAATGAATTATAATTTGTATATCTGGATCCTCGAATAAGATAATATGAACTTGAAGTTCTTAAAAGATAATTCATCTATAATATATTGCAAAGCATGTCAGACGCATTTGCTCACCCAAATAAAGTGACTATATTCTCACTCCAAATGCTCCTATTAGAATAGGTCCAAGAAGAACAAATTCTATGGTACGCTTAAAGCGTATAGACAAATCGGTTTTAAATAAAATTCTTGATAAATATATATATATAAGCATCTTAAGTCTAGAGAAACATAGTTCTAATTGATGAGTCGCGAGCCGGTATTAACGAGAGGCTGGAGGTTTAGAGACAGGCTACTGGATCTAAAGGTTTAAACCTTAGCAGGACAAACACGAAATACATGGAATGTACGCTTAGCGCCGAGCAAGGGGGCATGGGCGTGGATGTGAAGCTTGAATCACAGGTCATCTCAAGTAGAGGCAGCTTCAAGTACCTTGGGTCGTTTATCCAGGGGGAGAAAATCGACGAGGATATCATACACTACATTAGGGTAGGATGGATGAAGTGGAGGTTAGCATCTGGAGTATTGTACGACAAGAGAATGCTATTGATTCTCAAAGGTAAGTTCTATAAAGCGGTGGTTAGACCGTCCATGATGTATGGGGTTGAGTGTTGGCATGTTAAGAAGTCACATATCCAGAAGATGAAGGTGGAAGAAATGACGATATTGAGGTGAATGCGGGGGCATATTAGGATGGATAATATTAGGAATGATGATATTTGGTAGAAGGTGTGTGTGACTCCCATTGATGACAAGATGCGGAAAGCGAGGCGCGGATGGTTTGGGTATGTTCATAGAAGAAGCCCAGATGCTTCGGTAAGGAGGTGCGAACGGCTGGTTGTGAAAGGCATGAGAAGAGGTAGCGGGCGGCCTAAGAAGAATTGGGGGAGGTAATCAGGAAAGATATGGCGAGGCTTCAGATTTCTGAGGACATGGAACTTGATAGGAACATGCGGAGGACGAATATTAAGGTTGTAGGTTAGGAGATAGTTGAGTCTTGCCTTATGTCATAACTTTGTGGGACTAGTTTAATAGGGATGCTATTTTGCTTTTGCTTTGTAACTTTCTTCTGTATTTTACGTTGTTCCTATTTCCCTATTATTTATGTGACGTTACTGATTTGTCTCATTTTGTCTTTTTGTCCTATTGAGCCGAGAGACTTTCGAAAATGTCCTTTTTATTCCTTCGGCGAAGGGGTAAGGTCTGCGAACACATTACCCTCCCCAGACCCACACTAGTGGGATTTTACTGGGTTGTTGTTGTTGTAAGTCTAGAGAAACAATTCAAATAGAATTGGTTTCATATGAAATTCCTGTAGTTTTGAACATGTAACTCAAATACTTAAAAGTATAAAGTTAATGGTTTTGCAATCAGTTTTCGATATCTTATTTGTCTAGCATGACATGAAAACTTGATATGCATCTAATTAAATTCTATATATGACCTATATGACTTAACTTATATAACAATCCTTGAAGGATTTAAATCACTTGAAGCATATCATGGTCCTTAAGTACCATATTCTAAATGCTATTTGCGCGCATATATATCTTGCAATAACTATAGGCATGATAATGTAATAGTGAGGATTTTCAAGGTGCAACATATTCATTGGAGTTAATATGGCTATATTATTTATCAAATCTCTGCTGACGTCAACCTTCAAGAAGCCAGTGCAAAAGAATGTAATGCAAATGCTCAAGGATGTGAATGGATGCTCTCATCAGGGGGAGTTAATACGGGTTGTACTATTTTTCCCTTACAAAATTTTGTCTCACTGGGTTTTATTTTATTAAAGGTTTTAATGAGACATTATTTGTTGAGTAGACATCCAAATGGGAGTGTTATAAATAGAGTTTTATTTAAGATGAATGTCTATATTTAGAGAGATTTTAGGGATTTTACTTGGTGGCTAAGTCATTCTTTCCTTATAAATAAAGGGGTCATATTCCTTTGTAATTCATCCTAAATCAATAATAATATTCTCTCTATTTCTTTGCAATATTCTTCTTTATTGTTTCATAACAATATTACTGTTACACGGCACCTCCATGAGATTATTTGGAAGGGCAACGTAAGTCAAAGCAACCGATGTCAGTAAGGTTGTTGTCCGCCAATGAGGTCCCCGCCGCACGCTAGACTAGAATGTCAGTGTCGTGCGGGAAAACCAATATCACGAACAATTGCGGAAGCTGAGAGATAATTGAGTTTTGAATGATGATGATGATCTTATTGATGACTGAACGCTGATAACAAAAGATGCGGTGTCGAGTGGGAGAGACACCAGTATAGAAAATTCTTGCTTGAAAATGTTTGATTGCTTGATCCCCCCTAATAATACTACAAAAATAAAAACCAAGATCACATGACTAGCCCTAAGAAAGCTGTAAAAGCATACTGAATGAAAATGAAGTAAAATTAGCCTAGTAACAATATCTTTGGGTAGGCCCCAATGTTTGACAATGTGTGAGAAGAAGAGTCGAGATGTATCTTCAGCTGAGATACTTTGTGGGGCTGCTATGAAAGTTGCATAGTTTGAAAACTGATCTATGACAACCAAGATGGATGCAAGATTACTAACTTGGGGCAATCCCCTGATGAATCTGAGAGAAACACTCTCCCATTATCTCTGTAGGACATGTAACGGCTGCAATGGTACCATATGTGATGAGTGCTCCGGCTTGTCCTTGTGGCATGGCTAACAAGTCTTAGCCCGCTGAGGGGCGTTACCAGTATGTTGGGGCTGATGACATGAGGGATGATTGTTGTTGCGAAGGATCGCCGGAACCAGGGCTTCATGTCTATTGGCTACCTTCTCTAACTACAAGGCCGAGATGTTTCCAGTGGACATCTTTATGGTGCTGCATGGTATGGTGCAGGGCTTGGCCCTATTTTCTCCAATCATTAGGAGCATGTTAGCATGTGGTACTGGTATGGTGTTGGTCTGCCTCATGAACTCTAAACCCACTATTATGTCGAAGTCATCTATGATTGCGATGCGCAAGTCAATGCTTCCTTTGTATGGGCTAAGTTTCACTGGGACATCTGTAGCTATTCCACCCAATATCTAGGGTGGCGAGTTGATAGCCTTGACGTGGCCTTTACTCTTTTGCACAATTAGACCTAGATACTCTACCTGAGTTGAAGCCGGGTAGTTGTGGGTATCACATGTGTATCTATCAGTGCATGAAGGGGCTTGCCGTTCACTTTCAATTTGACAAACATAAGGGTCCTCGCTTGAGTAGGAGGCCCTTCATCCATCTTTTCCTTCCCTTTATTGGCGATTGGGCTTGAGGTTTTCTTAGGAGAACAGGCACTGGTCTCGCTAAGGCATGCGGGATAGAGCCAACAATTGCATTCAAGGTGCCTACCTGGTCTTCTTATGATGTGTCTGATTCGTCTGACTCATCCTCGATTGTTTGATAAGCATTGACCTTGATGGTTGGGCATTCATTATTCCAATGCTCTCCGCCGCAATGACGGTATTCTGAGGGAGGTTTTCTCCCCTGATTGTTGTTGATGGATGCAGAGTTGTTACTGTTTGAGAGCGGAGTCTTAGTTTTGGATGCACTTCGATCTCCCCCACTTTTGCTTGGGCCACCATTGCTGGGATGGTTTCCGTGGGAGCCCCCTCGGACATGCATCTGGGCCCTGTTGTTCTGAGCTCCCAAATGATAATCGCCAAGGCATTCTGCAGCTTGAATGGCCTTGGGCAGGGTGTCTACCCGTTGTCTCTGTAGTTCCATATGGGCATGAGGTATCAAACCTTCTATGAATGGAAAGAGCTTGTCTTTTTCCCCTATGTCGCGTATGTTCACCATGAGCACGAAGAATTCATGCACGACTCCCTCATTGACTTGGTGTGGCGGAGCTACCGTAGTTTTCTCCTTGCGTTGTATTCCACATTTTCGAGGAAGAACTGCAGGCGCATGGTTGCCTTCAATTCATCCCATGTCTGGAGAGTATCTTCACCGGCCTTGATGGCTTCGTATTTGACCCGCCACCAAAGTTTGGCATCACCCTGAAGATACATGGAAGCAGTTGCTACCTTCTTGGAACCTCCAACTAGCCCACGGCATCGAAGTATTTTTCGATGTTAAAAATGAAGTTTTCCACTTCTTTAGCATCCGGGGATCCGTCGTATGGCTTTGGCTCTAGTATCTTAAGTTTTTGTGGAATGATGTTGGGGCTTACAGTACCCATGATGTGGTTGTTGCCTCCTCGAAGAAGGCTTTGTAGGGCAGCATTGACAACATTGAGCTGGCCCGTCAAGTCATCTATGGTTTGCTGCATGGCAGTTAGTTTTTCTACCTCATGTTCCCGATAGGCTAAATCATCGCCACGTTCCTGCTGGAGGTCCTCAAATTTTCCATGAATGTTGGCAGTTCCAATGGCTGTTGTTTGTCGGTCATCCTTAGAGTCGCGACTGATGTTTGCGATGTCATTCTCGGCCTGCCGCACTTGGCGATCCAGGTCATCCAACCTTTGCACTAGATTGGTGCTCAGATCAGGCACCGTATCCACGATGGGTCGTAACCGGTCAAGCGTTTCCTCTAGGGATGCTAGACGTTCCCCATGATTCACCATGGTCAGAAATAGTGATGATGACAAATATGTTCCCTCGTCTGATGTCGAGCCTAAGCTCTGATACCAACTGTTACGCGGCTCCTCCCTAAGATTATTTGGAAGGGCAGCGTAAGGCTAAGCAACCGATGTCAGTACGGTTGTTATTCGCCAATGAGGTCCCCACCGCACGCTAGACTAGATTGTCAGTGTCGTGCGGAAAAACCAATGTCACGAGCAATTGCGGAAGCTGAGAGAGAATTGAGTTTCGAATGATGATGATGATCTTATTGATGACTGAATGCTGATTACAAAAGATGCGGTGTCAAGGGGGAGAGACACCAGTACAGAAAACGCTTGCTTGAAAATGTTTGATTGCTTGATCCATAATACTAAAAAAATAAAAACCAAGATTACATGGCTGGCCCTAAGAAAGCTGTAAAAGCATACTGAATGAAAATGAAGTAAAATTATCCTAGAATTACAATGAAAGAAGACTTAGTTTATTATAATGTGGAAACAAGTCTGATAGCAGCAACTTTGTCTTGTGGGTCAGGGTTTGCGCGCGCAGTGCTATGGGCGCGCGCGACACTTGTTGTGTTCGCCTGAGGCTGGGCACTGGAGCTTGGCATCAAGGTCTGTGCGCGAGGCGCTGCTGGAATGGGCCTGCCTGCTGGGCGCCGGCAAGGCATCAGGATCTGTGCGCGTAGCATTGTCTGTGTGCGAGGCGCTGTTGTCATTGGCCAGCAGCTGGGAGCTGGCGAGATGCATCGGTGGGACAACAGAGGCGCATGGGCTCTTGTCACTTGGCACAGCCAAGACCACGGGACTGACCATAGCGCTAAGCATTGAGAGGCTTGCTAGGTCGGTATGGGGCGCGATCAAAGGTCATGGGGCGTGTATGGAAAGCAACCCATAACATTACTTTTGTTGTTTCAATATTTTTGGTGTAATACCGTAAAAGCTTGACAAAAAAAGAGTTTGCAATTGCTTTCTGCTATCATATTTGACAAAATATTTTATGAGACAGTGGACATATAAGTCTGAAAATGCTAAAAGAAGTATAAAAGATTAAGTAAAAATCAGTTTAAAGAGAAAATAATAGAAGTAATGTAAGCCATGAAATAATAATAATAATAATAATAATAATAATAATAATAATAATAATAATAATAACATATAAAAGTGGCAAAAAATATATTCACATGTATGTTACTATTTCTATTCCCAAATTATCTATCGGTCCCTATATAGTTTCCTTATTTATGAAAAGTAAATCAGTTTCCTTCGTCTAGCATTAATTCCTAAATTAAGACTCTTTAAAATTTTCCTATTTGACTTCTTTCTAAATATAATTTTTTCTGCTTTATTCATATAGTTCTCTATAATTGAGATGTTTGGTCAAATTTTTGGAGGGAAAAAAAGAATTTTTGAGGTAGTTTTGGAGAAACAGTTTTGGAGAAGCAGAGAAAATATGTTTCTTCAAAAGCACTTTTCTGAGAAGTACTTTTGAGAAAAATATACTTAGAAGTAATTTTCAAAAGCTTAACCAAACACTAATTATTACTCAAAAGTATTTTTTAATTAATTAGTCAAACACAAACTACTTTATACCAAAAACATTTTTTTTAAAAATATTTTTAATAAAAAAATACTTTTCAAAATAAGCTGATTTTAGAAACTTGACCAAAATAACTATTAATCAATAGTACAGAAAATAAAAAAGGATTGCACAAAAATGGCTTTGAGGAATATCATTTTACTTGTCATTTTGTGCCTGACACACTGTTAGTATCTCTTTCTCTCAATATCTTCTTTTTCCTTTTTCTTTCTTTTTTTTCGCTTAAGCATGTATCTCCTTGCTTGTATATAGAGCAAATCTACAATTTCAATTCAATTTATAGTTTGATACAGATTTCCTATCTACACGCTACTCTTTTATTCCAATGAACTATGCACATTTAACGTAAACATAGTAACAAAAACATTAGGTGTTTATATTTCAATCTATTCGCCTTGAAAAATAATAGTATATGATATTTGTCATTGATGAAAGATAGCAAGTATCCCGTAAAATTAATTGAGGTGTATATAACATGTTTCGGGCACCAAAATTATCAAAAAAACAAAGTAAAATAAACCTAGTACATTTATAATGCACAACTCTACAAATAATGAGAATCGAATAATACAATATATCATCTATAGCATGCTTGTAAATTCGCTCAGACATGTTCAGAAAATGATCTTCTACATTAATATATGATTGTTTAAAGTGAACGCACGCATGTTGTTCAATACAAAAGCATGGAATGTGGTCTCATTTTTTTTGCAACAGTGATGAATACTACTGCCAGAATATTTGCAAGGTCAAAATTAAACCCCATTTGTCATGAACGCTTTTGTGTGCGCGCATAGGAGTTACTTTGCACAAGTGCCTTAGATTGTAAAGATAATTTGCATTTTGTCCTCACTCTGTGCTATGTATTCATAAAACATGTACTTGTCCAACCCCATGAAATAAATAACAATGTCATTTTTTTTGTTGAAAGGAAATTTTTATTTCAACCAGTTATCAATGTACATTTTCTGTTCTTTTGAACTATAGAACAGATCTCAAAATTTAATCAACTAGCTACTCTACAACTATTGTTGTTTAGCTAACTCCTAATATACAAGAAAATGTATATATAGTCAAGGGTTACATTAAGAATAACTATTTATATTCTGCAGAATAGGCAGCCATTTTGGCTTCTTCAGTCTAGTGATGTGTATTTGAATTGCAATCTGCCTTGCTCTGTCTATGGATTCGTTGCTCGACTGTCGAAACCTTCTTTCATTCCTTTCCATCCAAATATTGTATATAACTGCTGCAAACACCGCTCCTAGTATAATTTTCCTTGGGTTCATGTTGTTTACCCTGGCAGTCACCCATTGCACTTCTAAATCCCATGTGTTTATCATTCTGTGAAAGTTCAACCAATGTAACAGTCCTTGCCACAGCTTTTGGGAATAAGAACATTCAAAATACATATGGTCATGTTTCTCTACAATGTCTCTCCCACATAGTATGCATGACTGATCGGTGTGAATGCCCCATTTTGATAACATGTCAACTGTTGCCAATCGTCCATGCATTGCCATCCATAATATGAACTTCTGTTTTAGCAGCAACCCAGACACCATCACTAATTTTTTCCTATGAACTTTGGGATATTGTGGAGTAGAGTGTATATATTCCTTCCTGATGCTATAGTTCCCATTCTGGCTGCATGCTTGCACTGCTGTGTTATTAGTTGTCCACCAGTCCCTTGCTCCAAATAACTTCCTTACTAGCCAGATAGCTTGCTTTAGTATTTCCACGGTATCAATTTCTTTCTTCTTTATGTAGTGACAGTGAATCCATTTAATCCAGAGCCTGTCTTTTTTCAACATTAAGGCCTAGAGAAATTTAGACAAGGCTGCTTTATTCCATCTCTCATAGCAAATAATATTCAAGCCTCCAGTTGCCTCTAGTTTGCATATTGTTTCCCATGCTTACCGGAGCCCTGTGACTTGTCTCATGACTGCCAGTCCACAAATAATTCCTGTAGATTCCATCAACCAGTTTTATAACTTTCTTTGGAATGAGAAAAACCTGGGCCCAATAAGTTTGCATTTCAAATAATACACTTTTGATATGTTGAAGTCTTCCAGCATAAGATAAGGCTTTGGATGACCAGCATCTATCCTTTCAACTAAAGGCATGCATTTTGTGATTGTGATCTTTCTTGTTGATAAAGGTACTCCCAGATATTTGAAAGGAAATTTCCCTTCCGCTAGTTGAAAGTCTGCAAGCAGTTTCTCTTTGACTTCCCTTGAAACACCTGCTATATCAAAGAACTTTTCTCCAGATTTGCTTGAAGGCCAGACATTTGTGAAAATTGTTCCAGCATTAACTTCATTGAGGTCACATCAGCTCATCACATCAAAAGATCATCTGAAAAGCATATATGAGTGATTTATAATTTGGAGCATTTGGGGTGGAAGTTGAATCTGGGTTCCTGTTAAGTTTCTTCAAAGATCTAGTGAGGTATTCCATAACTAAGACAAACAGGTAAGGAGACATTTGGTCTCCCTGTCGTAGTCCTTTCCTTGCTGCAAACTTTCTGGTCAGTCCTCCATTTATTAAAAGAGAGTAGCTTGTTAAGGAGACACATTCCATGATTAGAGCTACCATTTTGTAAGGTACTCCAAATTCCAGCAGCACTGCCTTCAGAAACTCTCATTCAACAGAGTCATAAGCCTTCCTAATGTCTACTTTGATCATACATCTGGGAGATACTGCCTTTTGAGTATAAGCTTTTATCATTTCATGAGCCATAATAATATTATCTAGTATGTTTCTCCCCTCTATGAAAGCATATTGTGAATACCCCACCAAATAGTCCACAACCAGTTTAAGTCTGTTTGAAGGATCTTTGCAATGATTTTGTACAATGTTGAGCAGCAAGCAATGGGTCTAAATTCTTCGACATAGTTGGGATTTTTCACTTTTGGAATCAATGTAACAGTTGTGCAGTTAATCTCTTTCAATAGTTTGCCAGTCTGAAAGAATTGCTGCACTGCCTCTATAACTTCCTCCCCCACAATTGACCAAAACTCTTTAAAAAATTCTGCAGGATAACCATCTATTCCAGGAGCCTTGTCATTAGGTAGGTGTTGCACTATCTGGTTGATCTCTTCCTTTGTTACTGGACTTAACACTTGTTGTTGTTGGTGCAATGACAGAAAGGGCCCATCTCTTGCCACATTAATATTTATTCCTAGAAGTTGACATGCTGCTGTGCCCAGTAGCTGTTGAAAGAAGTGAGTGAATTCTTATTGGATCTGCTGTGGATCTGTAAGCTTCATCTGGCTGTCATTGAGAATACTGCTCACCCTGTTTCTAGCTTTTCTGGATTTCATATATGCATGGAAATACTTTGTATTGCTATCACCCAGTTGGATCCAAGTTGCTCTTGACTTCTGTCTCATTATCTGTTCTTGAATTGATTCCCACTTTTCAATATTCTCTAAGGATGTATCTTCCTCAATCACCTTTTTGTTGAAATAATCTTCATTCAGCTTTCCCTGCAGTACCTCCAGTTCTTCTCTCATTTGTTGCAGCTTCTTATCAACAGATGAGGGCTCCTTATGAATGGTTCTGGTATCTTGTTCAAGTTTCTTCAGTTTGCTCCAAATAGAATACATAGTGTAGCCTTTGATCTGTTGACTCCACACTCATTGAAATGCTTCCTTATATTCCTTTTGTTGCATAATTGTTGTTAATAACCTGTATGGTCTATTCACTTTAAGTTTAATTATTTCAGTGTCTATCAGTATAGGAGTGTGATCTGAACATCCAGGTAGCATGTATACTGCTTCCACCTAAGTATAAGAATTAAACCATTCATCATTACCAAAAGCCCAGTCTATATGGCTATAGACTTTGGCTTCAGCATCCCATTTGTTGCTCCATGAGAAGTTGTTTCCTCTTTTGGTAATCTGCCCCACTCCAATGTCATCAATACATCTCTGAAAATCAGATGTTTCTGATGGATGCACTGGATGTCCATTTATCCTATCATCCGCGCCTAGCACACTATTAAAGTCACCCATTATAAGCCAAGGACCACAATATTGGATAGTTCTCAAGTCCCTCCATAGTGATGCTCTGTGTTGTGTAGTATGTAGTCCATACACAAATGTGATGTAGCTAGCAAATGTTGAATTCTTATCTTTCACCTGACAATGGATCATTTGGTCAGTGCTTTCCAGAATTACAACCTGGACATTTAATTCTTTCCACATTATCCATATCCTTCCACTAGGAGCATATGCATAGTTCTTCTCTATTTTCCACTCACCTCCCAGCTTCTTATAGATTGCCTTTGAGTTTTGTTGTTTCACTCTAGTTTCTAGACAAGCTATTATATCTACTTTATTTGTCCTCAGGAATTTTACTAACTCTCTGTTTATAGGACTTGTTTGGTCCTCTAATATTCCAGGATACAATGATCATGAGGAAGTAGTGGTTGAAGTGCCTCCTAGATCCATTATACCTGTCTCTAATCTGCATTATCCCTTCTGTTGATTCCCATCAGAAGGTTCCATTATAATTAGTACTTCAAATATATTCCTCCTGGCCAATTCATCATAGTTGATCTCATTATTTTTTACTCTATCCTTTTCTCCTTGGACAATGCAATCTGTTTTCCTTTATTGTTTATTTGTAGTTCCACTGCAGGTAGCTCTGTTGATTTTTCATTCTGCTGCTCAGCTATATGCTCCTCAGTTACAACTTTTGGTTGCCACTGCATTTTAGTTTTCTTCTTTTTCCTCTTTCTCTGATTCTGTATCCCTTCATTTTGTTGATCCTCTTTCTCACAATCTCCATTTTTGTGCCCAAACGAGTTACGTTCTAGATAAAAAGTTGGCTTCTATTCGAATTCCACAGTTTGCAACCAGCTTCTTCCATCTGGTATCTCAATATAGACATTCTCAGGCATAGGCTGGGTTATATCTACTTCCACAAGAACTCTAGCATAGGATATTCTTTCACACATAGCAGTTAATCTATTAGTACATAAAGGCTTTCCTATCAAGCTAGCTATTCTGCCTAAGTTCTCTTCAGCCCAACATTGAATTGGCAACCCAGGGAAACTGACCCAAATTTGAATAATTCTCATCGACTCGTTCTGAATCTGGAAATTAGGATCCTAGTCCTTCAGTATCATAGGCCTACCATTGAAAGTATACGGTCCTTGTTGCATTATTAGGCTCTTGTCCTCCATAGATTCGAATTTAAAAATGAAGTACCCATCATCATGCAGGCGTTGTAACATCATTCCAAACTCCATAAACATATTTTAGAATTTCTTTAAATGACGGATTACCTCCTAGAACATAGCCTATTAATGCATTCCTCCACTTCTGGGTCTGAACCTCTATCTCCTTTGGGTTCAATTTTGCGATTTTGATTCCATCTTTCACCATCGGAGGATAAAACTTGAGCTGCATGCCCTGATTTTGAACTCTATTACCTTTGACTACCTCAGCCGATGTTTGCTTCTGGGATCCATTTGGGTATGTGAGTTTCCTAGCCGTCAGTGTCACACCTACTTCTTCCTTCTCTGGCGGAGCTTGCATGACTGTAAGAGCACTCCTCATACCTGGAAACCAGTGTAATAGAGGTATTGGGGTTAACTTTTGTGGGATTCCGCTTTCCGGGGTTATCAATCTCGTCATATTTACAGTGAGAAGGTTTTAGTAAGGCTGGTTGGTTTTGGCGGGCGGTGGTGACCGGCGACAGGCAGCGTCTCGCTTACCAGTCGCCAGAGTTTCTCTCTCTAACAACAATGTCATTTTATTTGTTCCGTAGGTAGAGTTAAATATTTCATCATTTTACTGTCTTATTTTTATTTTGTTTTTATGTCTTTTTGATATTGTTCCTTTTCGTTTATATTTTTTATTAATATGGTACTTATATTTTTCTGAACCGAGGATCTATTGAAAATAATTTTCTTATTCTTATAAAGTAGGGTAAGATCTATATACGCACTACTCTTCTCAGATCCCACGGTATGGAATAGTACTGGATATATTATTGTTGTTGTAAGTTAAGTTATATTTCCGAATTTGATTGTTTTTGTCTATCTGGTGAACGTTTCTTAGGTAAAAGAAAACAATCACCAATGGCATAAACCTTGGGAATTACTCTTCCAAAGTTAAAAACATTCCCTACTACATTCATCCGAGTTCAATTAATAATTTAGCTTTTCAGTAAAATAATAAAATATAAAACGATCTGCAAATGAAGAAACATACTTTTTAGTTAAAATGTTATTGGCAATAGAGTTCAAATTAAAATCCACGGTAACCTATACAACCAATAGATAATGAAGTACTAAAATATTTTATAATAATACATCTGAGACATTAAATTACATGAATCTCCAACTTTATGAGGATTCAACATAGTGTAATTATCTAGCTAAATTCGTATAATTCTCCGACAAACGAGTGTCAATTAACACTAACTTAAACAAAGCTAGCTCCGCAATTGCTTATACGTTTAAAGTTGGAGTCTCAACATACCCAACGTCTCTCCTCTCCCCACCCCCACCCCAAAAAAAACATCCATTGAACGCTTGGTTAATTTCCAAATAGATAGACCTAATAATGAGAAATTTGTTATTGCCGATCGATAAATTGTAACTTATATAATGTTGTTCCCGGATTCAGAATAATTAATTGAATTATCAAACATCACATGGTGAATTGTGAAATGGTTTGGGCTTACATCATAACGAATCTGGAATGTTTTAGCCCAATAAATGTTGTCTCCTATTTGGAATTTTTACCTATATATACTATATTAGAAACTTATTTATCTTTACTATTTAGGTTTTAACTTAATTATAAGTTAATATACAATTATCAGCTATATACAAATTAGTATTAATGAGTATCCCTTTAATTTGTATTAGAAATTGAGCGCGCGCTCTCTCTCTCCGAAAAGGGAGAAGTTGGAGAAGGATATAGCTAGTGGAAAGGGTTTGCCAAGTTATGAACTGAAGACGGGATACTGAAAGTGTAAGTGATACGCGTGTTTGTAAGAGAGGACATAGAAGATTTAGTGACCAATGAGAGAGACAAGTTTACAGTATAATTTACACTGCATTTGGTATAAGTGTTTATTGTTGTGTTCATACAATTTGGCCATTTATATATTGTAGAAATGTAGGCGCCATATAATTCGTATTTATAAGAATGTTTTTTTTTGTATGTAACAAATCAACTCATGAAAATAGTCCATGCCACTTTTTAGGTGGAACTTGTATAAACAATTAGTCTACATCATGTGCTTTTGATCTGTATCAATAACTTCTAAATTGCGAGATTTTCATTAGTTGTTTTTTGGCTAATTAGAGAAGTTTATTATTAAGTAAGAAACCAAGAAATGTTATAAAACACGGGACTGATTTTAATAATGTAGTTCCTAATAAGTCTTTGCGTAAAATAAAGAAAGCAAATAAAGATGGTTCACTATATAAATAGTCTTCACACTCACTATAAGTATGTGAGTTCTAAGTTCTTCCATTTTTTGCTAGTGTATGCGCCACTTGATTCTATTCACTGTAGATGTGTCTAGCGGTCGGTTGGTCCATTGCATCGAACAGGAACCTACAGTCATGTAGAAAAGTAACGTAAGCTTTTTTATCACTTGTGTTGTTCAATAAGGAGATAAAAATGCATGGCAGTATGTCTTCACTATTTGTGGTATAGGGGATTTATTGTGAAAGCGAGTTCTAAACCTTTGAGTAATGCAATTATTTCTCCTTGTATTAGTGATGATGCCACTATATGGCAGAGAATCCATCAATCCAATTTTCGTTTGAATCTCTAATGATTCCTTCTGCTCCTCCTATGTTGGAGTATTTTTTTTATGTGCATCATATATATTTAGTTTACAGATGTTTGGTGCCGGGGCTAGCATGTTGGATAACTTTTTTTTAGATTCCTTTTGTTTGTCAGTTAATGGTATTCAGTTGCGTAAGTGTTCGATTACTGTCAAATGGCGTAGAACAGTTTTTGAAGCAGTTATGGTTATTATTGAGAGATATATGCCAAAGAATTATAGATGTTAGAATCAATAGGGGGATTTGTGTGTTATTGGATAGATTCGTGTTTATCGGAGAGGTACACTTTTTTTAGTTCAGTCTAACGGATTATAGGCCGGTGTGTTAGTGTTCAGGACTATCCAAAATGATAATATTTATTGAGCATTGGACGAATAAATTTATCATGACCCAAAATTCAGATGACACCGGACACTATTATCAAGCAAGCTAGCATCGAGTAACTAAAAATATTTCGTTTTAAATATTTTTGAATTCACTTCTTTTACATATTTAAACAATAAATAATAAGTTCCGCTGAATAAATAATGATACCTTTAATAATTTTAAAAATACTAAATAATCCCATAGACATCCCAGAATTTGATGTCAAAAGTGCATGAGCAATTTCTAGGAAACAATATGGTACAATAACCGTACAGAATACAAATGGGACAGTATAGAAAATGCAACACAATATTCTGAAACAGAGTCTGCTGGTTGCGGCCGTCTCCATCGAGAAGTGCAGTTCACCTAAATCTCTGTATCAACCATGATGTTATGCCTATTAGGACGCTAGAAATACATGTGCACGTGCAACAAAAATGCATAGCAAGTGTAGTATGAGTATGAAAACAACGTGTCCTCAATAAATATCTCGTCTAATCTCAAAGAAGTAGAGCTGAGAGGCCGACTTCGACACTTACTACTGGACCAATAATAATGTACCAATTATACAATAAATCAAGGGATTTTTCTTATAAACATGGCTATATCTCAATAGAATGAAGCAAGTAAACAATGCTTTGATTAATAGGGAAACTTCAAAAATATGTTTTCATCATTTATACATTTATTCTCAATCCGCAAAAGCAATATCCTCATTTATAAATATCAATGCAAGCAATACAAGCATGCACAAATCATGTCGAGGTCGTACAGGCCGATCCAACAATATTTAAACTATGCACTGTCAGAGGGTCGAATGGCGCGGACCATAGATGCATCTATTACCCCGCTCGTGAATCATGCATGTGACACGGTCAAATGTAAATAAACAATCACCCTGCTCGTGAATCGTACATACGACGCATGTACACATAGAAACACGCATTCAAATAGTCAATCAAGACTACATAAGGGAAACAATTATTCGAGGATGAGTATAATTCTCTTTTACAAGTCAAGAAAAAGAATTTTAAATCTTTTAGAGAGTCATTTGCCACTTCGGTATGATTTAAGCAATTTAAACATCCAAAAAGGTTACAATCATTACAAGTAAAGCATGCTTGGGTCTTGGACTACCCGGAATTAAGCACAATAGTAGCTGCTCACGGACTCTCGTCATCTCGTGCATATGTAACCCCCACAAATAGCAACATATATCTAACTAATTCACATATGGGGACAATTCCCTCTTACAAGTTTAGAAATGAGACTTGCCTCGTTGCGAAGCCCACTTTCCGATCCAAGATTATGCTCAAACCCTCAATTCGGTGTGGAACAAAATCCAAAACTAATGAAATAGTGTATAAACTAATCAATATGTGTTCAAATATTCATATTCCAACAATTAAGGTGATTACCCAACCCTAAATGCAAAGTTCAAAGAATTCATCCCCAATGCCACGGGCCCGGATTCCGGAAAATTTTAAAGAAAGTTGTTATTCATAACCTAAGGATTAAGAATATGATTTCTACTCCATTCCATAACTATTTTCGTGGTCAAATCTAATTTTTATCCAAATCATATATTTTTCATCTAAACCTTTGATTTCATCAAATTTTTACGTGTTAATCTAGCGATAATATATGTATTAAGCTCATGTTGTGTAGAAATTACTTACCTCAAAGTATTAGATGAAAATTCTCTTTCAAAACCTCCAAAAATCGCCCAAGAAATGATAGGAAATGAGCTAAATGGTCTAAGTCTCGAAATCAATAGTTGTGCATAAGCCTCGGATGTTGCATTTGTGACACTTGGTTCGCAAATGCGAAACAATCATCGCAAATGCAAACCCTGGAGTTCTACTGTCTATGCCCAAATGCGACCAAGAACTCGCAAATGCGAACCCTGTCACACTTGCAAATGCGACTGCCTTTATCGCAAATGCGATCCAAGCCCATGCCAGGCTTCTTCGCAATTGCGAAGCTTTTATCGCACATGCGAGGTTCATATTTGCGAACATTTCTCGCATTTGCAAGACATACAACTGGTGTCAATCCAACTCATCTCACACGTCCGAAATACATCTGAGGCCCCGGGACCCCGTCCAATCACACCGCCCAATCCTATAATATAACACAGACATGCTCAAAGCTTCAAATCACGTCAAACAATGCTAAAACCATAAATCGCACAAAAATTCAAGATTAATAAACTTTAAAATTTCAAACTTTTACTTTTGAAGCTTAAACCTATCAAATCAAGTCCGATTGACCTCAAATTTTACACACAAGTCATATTCGACATTACAGACCTACTCCAACTTCTGGAATTGGAATCCGACCCCGTTATTAAAAAGTCTACTTCCGGTCAAACTTCTTAAAACCCTTCAGATTTCTAACTTTCGCCAAATGACTATGGACCTCCAGATGCACTTCCAATTGCGTTCCTAATACTAGAATCACCATATGGAGCTATTTCAAGACTCGGAATCCCAAACGAACATCGAAAACATTAAAATGCACTTCAACCCAAATTTATGAAATTCTTCCAAAATGCCAAGTTTAACAATAGGCGCCGAAATGCTCACAGGTCATCCAAAATCCGATCTGGACATACGCTCAAGTACAAAATCATCATAAAAACCTACTTGAACCTTCAAATCCTGATTTTGAGGTCTTTACTCAAAAATCCAATCCTTGTCAATTCCTTCAACTTAAAGCTTCTAAAATGCGATTTCTCTTTCCAAGTCAACTTCAAACTTTACGGAATTCAATTCCGACCATGCGTACAAGTCACAATACCTGACATGAAGTTGCTCACGACCTTAAATTGTGGAACGACGTGCTAGAGCTTAAAATGACTGGTCGGGTCGTTATATTTTCTCCCACTTAAACAGACGTTTGTCCTCGAACGTGCTAAGAACTGCGCTGGAGTTGTCTGAAATCGCTGTGTAACACCTCGTGCACCTAGCTACAACAACTCAATTGAGCACATTAGCTTGGTCAAACCCGAAGATACCCTCTTTTATTAGGCAAAAGAGCCTTAAAGCTTAGTTCCAACATCCAAAATTCTCTGCCAAGCCTGCTTCCAACATACGAATATTGATCAATCACCACATGATGCACCGATACATGATTGCATAGCTTCGCTGAATTCACACTATGCACTGCATAACTCACATGATTATAATAACATCCTCTGATAACAATAGCTGAAGTTCCTCAAATTTGATGATCCCAATGCACCTTCTGACAAATATAAGTCTTGTCCTAACTTTTGCAATACCACCATAACTGAACAGATATGTAGAAATTCAAAATCAACTGCTGAGTCAACAAATCATTAAGTCTATACTCCTAACAAGAACCATTACTTCAATCTGAACCAATAATGATCTTTGCTCTTTAATATACTTCATATAACCTGATAGCACTGATCCTAGATCCAATAATCTTGTCTCATCCAGTACGAATTGCTCAGGCAATAAGCCATCTCGAACAAAGTCCCATATGAAGCCACAATGTTCTAATAGGATACAAACTCTAATGGGATACATGAAGAAAACAAACTATGGAATGGACTACTCAACTCAAGTAACTAATATGAGCTTTCCTCATAAAATGGGGAAACAAGCACACAAAAAATAAAATAATAAAACTTTATTCAATGTCACACTGTTGCGGCATGCAACCCTATCCAAATAACATACCCATAGCAGTGTGTCACCCGATCCACACATAAAATTCACTTAAGGAGATACACACCGAGCTAAATTTCTAATTAGTAAAAAATACTAAATATCGGTCACAAGAACGCCAAGTGCACAATACCATCCCTGGGGAGATAGATAGCGCCATAAGCTACAAAAACTCAAGCACAACGGAGGTACAGTATATGATCTGAATCCCAAGAGCCATCCCGCTCACGTAACATCATTGCTACGCAAAATCTCAACGCATAATAAATTTATCAAGTCGTTTCACAACTCACACAGCGCAATATGGCATTACATGAAATAGCTGACGACAAAATAACACCCAACATCTGAATACTCCTCTGTAATTAGTGCAATGCTTAAATGAACACATTCGGCCTGATATAAAGCCCACCTTCATATTTAAATCCATCCACATACCTCAAGTTGATTTTGATCGTACCGAAATAGTCTAATAACCTTCCCTAGGTCCATAATAACCCTATTTTCTCATAACACACAAGAATACCATCATAGCCAGAGCAATCCTCCACAGTCCACAACCCAATAATTCGAGTGCCCTCCAGGTATAAATTCTCAAATTAGTGATATGAGCCCATCTTCATACTTGGTTTAAATGTCACACTTATACAGTCTTCCCATAAGATACGCTTCCACGATCTCATGCACTAGGTAACAAGTATGCGCTTCCATACCACCAGCCTCACAAATGTTGTGAAGCATATCAAGAATCTGTAACCAAGATGCAAAGAATCATACACAAACACTGACCTTAGGTGACACCGAAGACAATGCCAAATTACTCTAAACATCCAAGCCCTTTTTCCTACTCATCCGAGCTCGTGATATTCTTTCCAACACCGAACCGCAACCTTGATCCTTACTTCTAAATTTCATACAACTCATTATACCTAACATGCCAATATGTGATAGTGCCAGAATTTCATCATAACTCCTGAACCACTAATAAGGTAAACACTTCATCATACAAAGACTTTTTACTTGACTCATTATGAAAGAACCATTGCAAAACACGAGTAAATCGTCATAACCGTATAACATTGAAATCTTCAAGTAGTGGTCTAAACCACCATAATCCTTTCGGGATTCGCCTACACATAACATGTCATAATACTTGAATACTTCCGATAAAATCAATCACAACAGCTATCAAGATTCATACATACCGTCACAAGTCACATGCATAACTTAAAAAGGAACTGATCACTGCTACCACTATGCCAATTTAACCATGCTAACCAATCCAACCTCTTCCAGTTTATACTTAATTGCATTAGAGATAATAGTAACTTCGTTCAACACATAACGCGCTCAATCCACACTCATCGCGAGTGGCCTTGCAACACGAGACCATGTTGTCTCTAATTCCAAAAACCATTACCTTCCTTGTGCGCATATTAACATTCTCAACTGATAGGCCCATTCTAATAACTCTCCTACGAATTTAAAGTCTATTTCTCTCTTTCCCCTATATGTTATACCGCAGGCCGAAAATACCATAGAATATTCCAAGCCTCATTTCGTAATCCGCTGCAAAAAGCTCGATTTTTAACCATACTTATGGACTCAAAATCCTTAGACACCGCACTTTAACCTTTGAGTCCACTAGGACTGTTATTGAGAGTCACCGACTCTGATTTGGTTCCGAATGTAATCAAATCCAAGAATCTTCTAGCACATGAACACCCCCTCAGCGAAGCACCCAGCTGAATCACTTTCTTTGAAACTCGTATCTATACAAAGTATAAATACCGAACCTTCCCCAAAGCCTGGACATGATCCAATAAGGCCAACCGTAGCACATCTTCATCAAATCCCTTGCCTCAAATGACCACTTATGTTCTTTTCCCTTAGCTGTAATAACTCGCTAATACACTGAAATTCCGTTAGTATTTCATGAATACTCTGAATCTCTAGCGACATTTGCATATTCGACCTATTACTGGATAGTCAGTGAAATCCTCAGCAGAAGCTTTGGCAACCATGAAACCGCTGACATACTCACATGAGATAACACACATGTGGAAATTACCTACCGGTATCTTCCAATGTCGCTGCACAGGGTACAATCACTACGATGCCAATAACCCGTCCTGGGCACGTGCTTATCCACCAGCTGTACAAATCCATTCACTCATCATGGATAATAACTAAATATGCCATAAAATATTCCTATCTAAATTCATGTTGTATCTTTCTTCTTATCAAGCAAATCTTTTATGTCATATCCAATCTCCTGTCATATACCAGTCAACATTTTGAATTGAGCCCGTAGGCCCAATCACCGTCCACTAAAATTCCCAAATAGTTCCAAACTTCCTTCAAGGTGTGCGATTATCCTGCCGCTGAACCCATATATTTCTCTTCCACTCTCCCACTTTGGCCAAACCCTCTTCTTTAAGAAACTATTCAATTTACGCTTCTTACACCTGGCTTCTTTAGAAATTTAACCACCACATGACACTTCCCACTTGTCCTTCCTCATCCCTTACTGTCTAGTTACCGTCTTAATTTAATCCCAATCTCTATAGCATTTGAAACAACAGATCGCTACTAACTTTAAATCTCCGTGAATATCAACTTTCTCAAGCCATCAACACCAGAAACACCGGTTCAATCCTGAACCACCGCACATCGTGATCTTTGACAGACGCTTTCCATCATTTGACAATACCCTACCCCCAAAGGCGAATTGAAGAAAACCATAACATCCATGAACTTAACATATTCAATCGAGGACGATGATACCACGTCGTAGATGAAAATTCCACTACACTTGAAAACACTGTCTCGTTACTCCATCAACCCAACCTGAACATTCATAGTTCAATTTCCATTCCTCTGCCGAAAATAAAATACTGAATCTCTGAATCATGAACTGAGTAGACCTCTTTTCATGTCATTCCCCGCCCCAACACATAGGCAAGTATCTTACCATCATGTCAATATTGCACGATAACCGTTCATGAGCATCATAGCAGCCTGTGCATAGCCTCAAAGTTCTCAGAAGTGCAGCTATCGAGCTGAAGTGACTGAACATCCTTCTGCAAGGCAACGACAATAGCCCAATCAACTATGTTGAGAGAACATCCTGCACCATATTTGCAGTATCATTAAAGTTCATGTGTTCCCAATCACAACAAGCGCTTAACTTCACGTAGGATTGAATATGAAAGAAATAAGGGCATAAGACTCAAAGAAATCAAACTAAACGATGAGGAATCAAGAAGGGAAGTGCTCCTAACAGCACTGTAGCCTCTCGAAGATAAGTACAGACGTCTTCGTACCGATCTGCAAGACTCTACTAGACTTGCTCATAACTCGTGATACCTAAGGGAACCTAATGCTTTGATACCATGTTGTCACGACCCAAAATCCACTAAGGGTCATGATGGCGCCGGACACCATTATCAAGCAAGTCAACACCAAATTAGTGCATATGGCTTCTCGGGTAGGTTGTGCTAATATGGAAATAAGAGGAGCTGGAAATGGATCCATTGGAAGTCATTGACCAAGAAATTCACGTCAATGTTCATTAAGGAGAGATATTGACAATGCAATAACTTTTCCAAGCAGCCATCCATTTTTTCAGAAAATATATTGGCAGCACCGGGAAAATGATGCTCAAGATCGACCTGAATAAGACTTTCGACAGACTAGAATGATCCTTTGTCAATTAGAAGCTCACTCCAAGCACTAAATTTCCCACAAGACCTAATAACTCTTATCATGAATTGTATATCAACTACTTCAACCTCTATTATTTCTAATGAAAACCTGCCAAATTTTTTGAACCTTCTAGGGGTATTCATCAACGCGACACACTTTCACCTTTTCTATTCATAATCTATTTGCAATCCTTAACAAGATGCATTGATCATGAAGTAGATATTTTGAATCAAAAACTTATTAAATTCAGCCATAATGGTCCCACCATATCCCATCTCCTTTTGCTGATGATCTTATTCTTTTCTCTGAGGCACACAACACTAGTGCAACCTCTATTATAAATATATTTAATTGTATATACCATCAATTAGGTTAAAAAATTAACTTTACAAAATCAAAATTGGGTTTTTTCCTCAAATGTAAAACCCCGGGTCTAAACAAGCCTAGCTACCATCCTAAACATTAGGGTAAAGAACAATGTAGGGAAATACCTGAGTTTTTTCATTACCAACTTACAACCTAAAAGTTCAAACTACCAACTCATACTAGACAGAACGAACACTAGACTAAAATGATGGAAAGCAAAACTTCTAAATCTAATAGGGAGACTCACATTTATTCTCAACAATTTTTGCCATTTCCGACCACTCAATACAACTTAACCTTCTCCCCGTAAAAACTAGAAACAATATTGTTTTTCGTTAGATTTAACATCCATTGTATTGGGAAAAATTATATTTATATATATGGTGATGTGTCATGACACGTGGGTTCAGGAGTAATTGATCAATAAAATACAATTAGTCATGGTTCAGGAGTAACAAAATAGACACGAGCAAGGAAAGAGGAAGAGGCACGGGACAAGAAGCTCGACGCCTGTACCTATTTAAGTCTACTTATATCTGGACATCAGAAAGAATGAATCTGCCTATAGAAAAGAGTGCAGATACGGCATTTATGAGTATTAAATGTTGAGTCCATTAAGGAATTTATACATTCAATGTAATGATTGTGTAACGTAGCATTCAATTTCTTTAATTATTCATAATACCCTCATTATGGTTTAGGCATAACGTACATTCTCAAAGGAACCTATAAAAAGGAGATATGTAATCAGTTGTGGGACAGGGAATACTATTAAAATATACATTGGTATCATTCGTTCTTCTTGATTATCATATTGCTACTCAGAATTATTTTCTTTTGTTTCTTTTCTTGATTATTAGTAACCCGAGTTATTATAAATTTTACCTTTGACTGAAATCTCATTTTTTGGTTAAAAAAATTGGTTCTGTTGTTGGGAATTTGATAACCAGTTATATCTTAGCTTGATTTTCTTTTGTTACATCAACTATGTCAAACAACAATGACAACACCCAAGGAAACCAAGAAAATCAAGCAAACCAACAATTTCAGGGAGATGTGCGAGAAAATAATACATTAGTTCCTTCTCCACAAAGTTCTCCACGACGATCTCGTGAATGAACTCCTAAAGGATCTCACACAGATGGACAAGTTCGATTTGAGAACATTGAAGCTATAGACGAAGCTTTACAAAAACTTATCGCTACTCAGGTCAACAAGGCTTTACAATATTTTATTAGTCAATTACCTGCTGCTCAACCCACACCTACTCCAAATAACAATACTTTGGAGAATCCTCGTTCTGGACTGGTTAATTCAGGTAGCGGTGGAACCCAAGTGAAACATAGGAGGGAGACCCAGGTAATCCAGTTAGTTTTGATTTACAAAATCTAGTATTAACATTGCAGAAATAGCTCAAGGAGCAAAACGACCACATGGAGCAAATTCCCGGGGTACCGCCGTGATCAAGGGGGTAGATATGGATAAGTACTCTCAAAACCCCTGGAAGCCACGTGCCATCCCTCTACGAATTCCAAAAAAGTTCAAGATGCATGATATTCTAAAGTATGATGGGACAACAGACCTGCGATATCACGTTATTTCATTTACAACAAGTGTCAGGGGCAATGATTTGACTAAGCAGGGGATCAAATCAGTCTTGGTCAAAAAATTCGGTGAAACGCTCACTAAAGGAGCACTAACATGGTATTATCTTTTATCTAAAAATTCTATAAATTTTTTTGCTGAGCTTGCAGATTCATTTATCAAAGCACACTTGGAAGCTCAAAACGTTGAAAAGAGAATGGAAGACATCTTCAAAATCAAGCAAGGATATTCAGAGTTGCTTAGAGAATTCATGGACAAATTCTAGTGGGAAAGAATGACATTGCCACGAGTACCTAACAATTGCGCAACCATATCCTTCACCAGCAATTTAAATGAGCAGAGTTCAGAAGTTACGAGGTGACTCAAGGAAAGCCTTTGAGAATTCCCAGCAACAACGTGGAATGACGTCTAGAAAAGATACAGTACAAAGATGAGGATTGAAGAAGAATTATTTTATGACATAAAAAAGAAAAAAAGTAAGTTCAAAGCGTGTAGAAAATGATATGGTAAAAAAAGGTACGAGCCATATATGGGACCTGCGGGAAGATACTCACAATCAAAGCAAGATAGTCAGAGCTACGATCATAGATCGAATAATAGAGAATTAGGCTCGACTCAAGATTTGTGAACGATCGGGACACACGCGGGTCACGAGACGAAGATGGAAGTCTAAAAGAAAGGTTCGGTGGTTACATATCAACGTAAGCGCCTCTGAACTCGTAGCTGTTTTAAGAAGTGTGGGAGATAAGGTACGATGGCCAAAGAAAATGAGATCAAACTCGAACAGAAGAAAACCTGATCATTGGTGTGAGTTTCACAACGATCATGGACACAAAACAACAGATTGTAGCTTTTTGCAGGGAGAAGTTGATAATTTGTTGAAGCAAGGATATTTCACTGAGTTATTCAGTGAGAAAGGTAAATCATCATATATGAAAAACAAACAGGAGCCATCAAAACCACATTCTCCCTAAGGAACAGTTAACGTTATAAGCGGGGACGAAGACATCAATGTTGTGTCATATACTGCAGCTAATAAAATTTCAAAAAGTTACAATTAGCCACGGGAAGCGGTTGCGGCATGTGTTAGAAGAAGAAAACATCACGTTTAATAATGCAGATGGTGAGGGTTTATTAACTCCACATAATGACGCACTGGTAATATCTTTACTCGTATACGGTATTAATGTCAAACGAGTTTTAATTGATCCGGGTACTTCTGTGAAAATTATTTTGTTACGAGTGCAACGTGAAATGCTAGCAGAAGAAAAGTTGGTGCCAAAAGCGCATACTTTGTCAGGTTTCGACAATTCTAGTGTCGTAACAAAAGGGGAAGCGATGCTAACTACATTTGCAGAAGATGTTGTCAAGGATACAAAATTCCAAGTAGTAGAAATGGAAATGGGTTACAATATAATTCTCGGTAGGTCGTGGATCCACGAGAGGGATGTTGTTCCATCGACATTACATCAAGTTATTAAATTTCCAACACCTTAAGGAATATCTCAAATCAGGCAACTCCGTGGTGAATTCAAATGAGAAAGGTGAAGAGAAATAGCAATTACAGAATTCAGTTGGAGAGAACATAACATCAACCTCAGCTGATTCAGGGCAAACAAATATGGATTCAAGACCCAATATCATTCAAGAACCAGAAGAAAATGAAAACATCAAAACTACAATAGAAGAATTGGAGGCAATGGCCTTATTTGTGCATTGGCCAGAAAGAAAAGTGTATATAGGAGCCAATCTTAGCCCGGAGATGAAAGGTAAGTTGATTGAATTTTTAAAAGCTAACATAGATTATTTTGCTTGGTCACATTCTGATATGACAGGTATACCACCAAAGGTAATGACTCACAAATTGAATGAAGATCCATCCCACCCACCGATCAAACAGAAGAAAAGAAAGCAAGGCGCTTTCAAAAATCAGGTGATTCAAGATGAAGTGAAAAAATTATTTAAAAAATGGGTCTATTCGTGAGGTAAAGTATCTTGAATGGCTAGCTAACACTGTCGTGGTACCAAAAAAAGAATGGAAAATTGCGAGTTTGTGTAGATTATATAGATCTTAACAAAGCTTGTCCTAAAGATTCTTTTCCATTACCTCATATAGATCAACTAATTGATGCTACTGCAGGGCACGAATTGTTAAGTTTTTTAGATGCATATTCAGGTTATAATCAGATTAAATGGATCCAAATGATGAAGAAAAACATCACTTATGATAGACAGGGGGACTTATTGCTATAAGGTAATGCCTTTTGGTTTAAAGAATGCAGGAGCAACATATCAAAGGTTAGTTACCAAAATATATCAAGAACATTTGAGAAAACTATAAAGGTTTATATAGATGATATGCTCGTTAAAACAAAACATACCATAGATCATATATCGCATCTGTCTGAAACGTATAAGATTTTTCGAAAATTTAATATGAAATTAAATCTAAAAAAATATGCATTTGGTATTACATCAGATAAGTTTTTGGGTTTTCTTGTTTCAAACCGTGGTATGAAGTAAATCTTGCACAGATTAAGGCCATTGAGGAAATCCCTGATGTAGTAAGAACAAAGTTTAAAGATTAACATGGAGGATTGCAGCTTTGAGAAGATTTATTTCTATGTCATCAAAGAAATGTTTTGATTCTTCTCGGCTCTTAAAAAGCAGGATCATTTCGAATGGAATGAAGAATGTCAACAGGCACTCAGAGATTTGAAAGCATACTTGTCAAATCCACCTTTGCTCGCAAAACCAAAGGTTGGGGAAAGACTACTCATCTACCTTGTTGTTTCAGATGTAGCGGTAAGTGTTGTTTTGGTTCGAGAAGAACAAGGTAAATAATCCCCTACCTATTATGTCAGTAAATCTCTGTTAGATGCGGAGACAAGGTATACTCAGTTAGAAAAGCTGGCTATTGCATTAATCATGGCATCTAGGAAATTGAGACCTTACTTTCAATGTCACCTAATTGTTGTAGTCACCGCATATCCTTTGCGAAATGTATTGCATAAGCATGAATTATCAGGTAGGTTGGCTAAATAGGCTATAGAGTTAAGTGAACATGAGATCACGTACCAAGCTAGAAATGCAATTAAATCACAAGTATTAGCTGATTTCTTGGTTGATTTTAGCCAAGGAATGCAACCAGAAGCAGAAAAAGAAGTACATATACTCAGTGGGGCTAATCTAGGAATTTGAACTTTATTTGCTGATGGTTCATCTAATATGAAAGGAGCAGGTTTGGGGATTGTTTTGTTACCACCTACAGGTGAAACTATACAACAAGCAATAAAATGTCATTCAATAACTAACAATGAGGCAGAGTATGAAGTTGTGATTGCAGGTGTAGAATTAGCTCGAGAACTGGGCATAAATTAGATCATAATAGAGAGCGATTCGTAGCTCTTAGTTAACCAGATGTTGGGGACTTATTCAGCCATGGAAACCAGGATGCAGCAATATTTAGAAAAGATGTGAGAACTAATAAAGCAATTTCAAACCTGGAAAGTTATGCAGGTACCAAAAGATGAGAATCTCGAAGCAGACGCTTTAACTAATCTCGCATTTGTTGCTGATGTGACAAGTGATGTAAATTCCTCAGTTATACAACTATTTCATTCAGCTCTCTATCTAACAAAAATGAGTAAATTTTAATAATTTAACTTGGTATTAGAGAAATGAGATCGTTGCTTTTTTAACAGTATGAAACTGCTCCTGATGACAAGAAAAAAGCTCATGTACTTCGGAAAAAGGCTGCTTGTTAGTGCCTAAATCAAGGTAATTTGTATCGAAATATGTTCGATGGCCCTTAGCTAGATGTCTCGGACCCTCTCAAACAGAATATGTAATGAGAATACACGATGGGCATTATGGAAACCACCCCAGAGGAAGATCACTAGTAAGAACCTTGATTATGTCAGGCTATTATTGGCCTAAAATGGAAGAAGAAGTAGAAAATTTCATGGCCAAATGTCATAAATGCCAGAGGTATGGGAACAATATGCATAGACCGGCAGAGTTGCTACATCCAGTCATCACACCTTGGCCATTTATGAAATGGGGGTGGATATCGTGGGTCCAATACCACAAGCAAAAGGGCAGGTAAAACTTTTGTATATACTTACAAATTATTTCAATAAATGGAAAGAGGCATGAGCCTTCAAATAGGTATGAGAAAAGGAGGTCAAAGATTTCATCTAGCACAATATCATTTGTCGATTCGGAGTACCTAAGGATATTGTATGTGACAATGCCCCTCAATTTATAGGGGCACAAATCAGTCAATTTTTTCAAAGTTGGCAGATTAAAAGGATTACGTCCATACCTTATCATCCAGTAGGTAATGGGCAAGCAGAATCAACAAACAAGGTTATTATTAATAATTTAAAGAAACGTTCGGAATAATCAAAAGGCACTTGGCCGGAAATGTTGTCTGGTGTTTTATGGGCATATTGCAGAACAACAAAAACAAGTACAGGAGAAACACCTTTCTCATTGATTTATGGAGCTGAGGCTCCCATTACAGTTGAGATATGGGAGCGAACTACTAGGTTTACACACGCAACTGAAGAATCCAATAACGAAGAAATGCATATGAGTCTCGATCTACTTGAAGGAAGAAGGGAAGCTGCGTTGGTAAGAATGACAGCACAAAAGCAAGTCATAGAGCAGTACTACAATAGGAAAGCTCACCTCAGATTTTTTAAAATAGGGGATTTTGTGCTCAAAAAAGTTTTTCAATCTACAAAGGCAGCTAATACATGAAAATTAAGTCCAACATGGGAAGGACCCTACAAAATTTGTGGTATTGCTGGCAAAGGGGCATATGAACTGGAAACAATGGATGGTAAAAAGCTACCAACACATTGGAACGCATTTCACTTGAAAAGATATTATTTCTAAGGAATACCCACGATCAGGAACACATATTTAAAATTTATTTTTAAATTATTAAAATTTTACTAACGATTTTAGATGCTAGTCAAAAATCTAACCCGTACTAAATGATGAGTCATGACCTGTAAAGCATACGGAATAAACTAAAATTCCTGGCCTAGGGTTACAATTATTCTGATAAAAATACAAATGGGTTAGTCAGTCTTCATCTAAAATCGTACCTCCGAGTCCCGTGCATTTTTCCTTTTCAGGAAAAGGACCAAAATAGGGGAACAATCAAGTGCTCGAAGCTTCATACTTCAACACTCAAAAACTTGGGGACAACATAGTATATACGAGTACGTATAAATAAGGCAAAGAAGAATGAAGAAAAATCAAGCCTTAACAAATCGAGTGGTCAAGCGCAAAGTAAAAGTCACTAGCCAAGGCTAAAAGAAAACCTTACTATAGTTAGGATAAAGCTATGTACTAAAGTAGGTTATACGGAAAAACCTTGCATTTGTTATGAAATGGGTTGTAAAGACAAAACCTCATGTTTATTATTTTCTTAAAAATCTATTACAAGAAAAATAGTTATGAGAAAATTATATATGTAATTCAAATACATGTAAAGTATTATTTAAAACTTGTCAAAGTTCAAAAACAAAAAATTGTCAAGTTAATTCAAAGAAACATGTGTATTCCTATTTCTTTTATCGTATGCCAACACCATTATGAAGTTGAGACGTATTCTTTATTAAGTTTCGAACTATAAAAGGGCCCTCTTTTATGAAACTCATATTTAAATCATGAGATTAACGGAAGCATTTTCAAAGAATAAAAATGCAAAGTTATTCTATAAGTCCTTAAGAATAAAGGCGAGAATAAGAACAAACAGAAATTAAAACAATAACACAAAAAACTGCTTGAGTACTTAAGACTAAGAAACAACTTAGTCACAAACTATGGAATTATATATACAAATTGCCCCATGAAAGACTTGGGGACTTTCATTCCAAAATCAACCCTCAAAATGATAACCAAGGGTTTGGTTGCAAAAAACTTTTAAAAGAATCCAAGAACTTTAAACATAGTTTTCCAAGAAGGTACATGAAAAAAGGGAATTTAAAGAAATGTAAATTTTTCACCAAGAAGAAAGAACTGAGGGAAGATCATCAACTGGCTCAACTTGGGCAGAATCGTCAACAGATACGGGTTGATCTTCAATCACAGAACTGGAGCACCAACTGACGAAGTCTCAGCTTGGCTTGTAACAAGAGTCACGGTTGGGCTAGAAGAAGGTGCGACACCCGTGGCAATTTAAGCGTTCACGGGGACTTCAACTGCGGGAGTGTCAGTCAAGGAAGTTTCAATCACGGGAGCGTCAACCTCGGGAGATGAAAAATCTTGTGTTTGTTGAGCTCGTTCAATGGTTTCATTCACCTTGGCTAATTTTGATTCCAGGTTGAATCTTTCTTGGCCCGTTTCCACTAAGGTGTCACGACGAGAATTTAAGAAAGCCTAATATACCTCAACATCATTTTTCTCCTCAATGAATTCATAATCCCTCTCCCAAGCAGCGACTTCATTATTAAGTTCTTCGTTCTCAGCAAAAACAGAACTATAAGATGATTGAAGGGTAGCATGAGAGCTCTCTAAAGCGTGCACTTATCAGTAGAGGTTCGAAGATCCTCTTGTGCCTGTGTTAGGTTTTTGCACAAGCTCCCCAGCATAAACCTCTTTCTGAGCCAGCAAAGCCTTTAACGTCCTATTTTCCTCGCTAGCGTTGAAAAGCAATTCTGAAAAGGAAGACTCCAGGTGTTCTTTTTCTTTCTCATCTTGGCTGAAGGAAAACTTGATCACCGCCAGCTCTGAAGTTAATAGGGGTGGGCATAATATCCGCCGAACCGAAAAAACTGGTTGAACCATAAATTTTAGTTTTTCAGTTTCGGTTTAATCGGTTATTCAGTCGGTTTGCGGTTTTTAATTTATTAGATTTTGGTTTTTCGGTGCGGTTTGCGGTTTTGCTGTATCGGTTTTCGATTAAACTTAAAAACTGAAAGTTTGAAGTTTGGACATGAATTGCTATTGGCAGTATTTCTCCTGATACTACTTTCCACTTAGGATAAGTATATTCTTTTCTACATAAATGGACTCTTCAATTCGAATTTCTCCCTCATCTCTGCAACTGAAATCGCCATTTCTTGCTTTAGTTAGCTACTGCTACTTCATTTGCAAAATTCTTCTTCGTCATAACCGTTTAAAATCGAAAAAATAAACCGAAAATAACTGAACTAAACTTTAAAAAGAACTCCACCAAACCGTAGATAATTTGGTTTGATTTGGTTATTAAAATTACAAAATCGAAAATCGATAAACCGCACCATACTTCATAATAACCGACCGATGCCCACCCCTAGAAGTTCATGCTTGAACTTGTTGTTCTAAGGTACTCCTTCTCTCCTGCAAATCCTCCATGTCGTTTTGGGCTCTTTAAAACCAATTCTTCCAGTTGTTTGCCTCCAACTAAGAATCACGAGCAGCCTCCTACTGCATCATGAGCAGCCTTCTCCAAATCACGTGTCATTTTCTCCAAGAGGGGGATTCTGTTCATCAGCTCGATGCCAACAAGATTGGCCTAAGAAAAAATGGGGGAAAGTTAGAATCCCAAAGTCAAAAGTTTTTAAAAAACGAAGAAAAGAAGGAAAGAAATATACCTTTAAAGTGGCATGCACTATATCATTCATGAGAGTGAGGTTGCTGGATTTCAAGCTTAGCTTTCTCGATAAGACGAATCAAAGGCTCGAACCAAGTATCGGCTTGACCGGACTTTCTCAAGAGATTATTGTTGGCAGGAACCTCAATGGTAACGCTCCTCATAGTAGCACTCCTCCTTGAAGATCCCACCTCCGTATGGTGAACAATGGGTGGAGGAATTGCCAAAGGAGGAGCGGTGGAAGGAGTAAAAATAGAGGAATAAGGGACAAAAGGAACAGTTGATGAAGGTAACGAAGCAATCACATGTATAAGAGAGGGAAAAAAAGATAAAGGAAGTTCATCTGGAACAGGTCCTAAAGTTCCACTACCAAAACCACTAACAAAAAGTTGGTCGATAGACTCACGAGCGTCGTGAAGAGGGACATCATCATCAGGGATGATAACTGTAATAACAGGCTCGGAAATACACAGATGATGGGAGACTTCGGCCTCGTCATCAGAGACGATACGTCTCTTGGCTCGCGGTCTTAACATCAAGGAGCCCTCATCTTATTCCTCGGAATCATCTTCCTTAACAGATTTTCTTTTTGAAGAGACCAACAATATATATTGGGCAGAAGAGGTACAAGTACCCAAATCATCACGAGAAGCCATGACTGTCTCTACATTGACTCCTCAAATAGCAAATCTTGATAAGAAGAAGGATAAAAGTTAGAACAAAGTAAATTTTTATATACAGACAAGGCAAAAATGGAAACCCTTACCATGAGTCTTTACTTTTCAACCGTAACGGTTGAAAAGGGTTTTCCATGACCTACCCTCCATTGGAGCGGTCTTCAGCAATTTCCTACCCAACCATGGAAGTTGGTAACATAATCTACAACACCCATGGTTGCTGAGAAAAGAAAAAGAAGCGACATTAGAAAAGTAAGGAAGCTTTGAAAAGATAAAAGCATGAGAAAGATTTAACACTTACGTGAAAAGTTCCACTTCTCAGGGAAGGGAACATTATTTTTTCCCACTAAACCAGCAGTGGGGGCAGCAACAACCTGCGCATACTAGCCACGGTCTTCATCATCCTCGGAGCTCACTAAAACGCTCTTGCTCCTAGCTGCAAGGGTAAACATGTCGTTGTGAAAAAGCCTTGAGGAATAGAGGTGAATTAGGTGAGGAAAAGTAAATTCAACATCCGCCATGTTAGAAAGGTGCCTCAAGCAACCCTCCAAACAATCGGACCAATTTGACCCAAACACATATCGGAAAAATGACAAAAGTCTATAATGATCGGGTCAATAGTTGGTTTAAACCCTAGAGTGAAAGGGTATGTATAAACAAAAAAAGAATCCGATTAAATAAGAAGTGATCCTTTAATTTGGGTTAGGAATGATAATTGGAAAATCGTCACTCCAATGACAATCCTTACGAACTATGGGATTTAAAATATCTATGATTTGCGTGGGGAAAGCATCAACACGATCTAAAGAGGCAACTTGGCTCCTAAGAGACTTTCTATCGTGATAAAAAGAAATTTCTATAGGGACTATTTCTTTAACTAGAGGCTTACGAGGAGGCTTAGAGGATTCTTTGTTCCGAGAAGAAACCTTCTGAGACAGTGAATCTTTAGTCCTAGAAGAAGGGCCAGAGCTAGAAGAAGGAGTGGACGTGCTGCCACCGCGAGCAGATCCTAAGCTACAAAGTCTACCCCCTCTTCTGTGTCTAATCGCAGCATTGGAAAAGTTATCTAAAACGGGGGTTCTCATAGTGTTAGGGTTTGGTGAAGCCATGACAAAGAAGATTGAAGTGAAGCAAAGGTTTTTGAAAAATTAAAGTGTATGATACGTTTTATGTGGTAAAAGACAAGTAAAGAAGTTAAATTTATACTAATGGGTAATCGGCAAAAGGGAAAAGTACGATGATGGAAGAACCATAATAATGATAACTGACACTTCGTGAACATGGAAGCCGAAAAGAAAGCCTGAGAAAGTGCTGCGAAATTGTAGAATCAATAGGAGGATGACATGTGTCTAATGCATTAAATGGAAGTGACAATTGAAGCGTCAACTCTATCAGAGCATTAATGGTGACAAAAATTCTTTTTTAATGAATTCTACTTCCCAAATATTCAAACTAATGAATAACTGAAAAGTGGGGGGACTATCTGTATTGAAAAAAATTATATTTATATATATGGTGATGTATCATGACACGTGTGTTGATCAATAAATTACGATTAGTCATGGTTCAGGAGTTACAAAACATACACGAGCAATGAAAGAGGAAGAGGCACGAGACAAGAAGCTCAATGCCTGTACCTATTTAAGTCTACTTATATCTGGACATCAGAAAGAATGAATCTGGCTATAGAAAAGAGTACAGATACGGTATTTAATGAGTATTAAATGCTGAGTTCATTAAGGAATTTAAACATTCAATGTAATGATTGTGTAACGTAGCATTCAATATCTTTAATTACTCATAATAGCCTCATTATGGTTTAGGCGTAACGTACAATCTCAAAAGAACCTATAAAAAGGAGATATGTGATGAGTTGTGGGACAGGGAATACTATTGAAATATACATTGGTATCATTCGTTTTTCTTGATTATCATATTGCTACTCAATTTTTTTTTCTTTTATTCTTTTTCTTGATTATCAGTAACCCGAGTTCTTCTAAATTGTAGCTTTAACTAAAATCCATTTTTTTTGTTAAACATCCGTGATGTTAATATATGGCCAAGATTTATGTTAAGAAACAAAGGGATATGCACGAACATCTTTAGGAAGCAAATTGAATGTTAGATTTTAATAAATTAAAGTGAATGTATTAAAATTAAGAGATTTTTAGTATCACCTTATTGTTTTTTTCTTTCTTTGCTAGTAATATTACGAAAGTAATTTAATAAAAAAACTAATGAAATTTACCAAATATAAATAGAACCATATAAGGTGATTTGTCTTGTTACTTTATATATTATACTTTTATAAACCAGAATAACTAAGGTTTTAAGGGGCAAGAAGCTATTAAGATAAAAAAAATTCTTGTCAAATTGACTTATAAGCACTTTTTGACTTACCTGCACATTTGGTAAAATTAAAAGTACTTATAAGTTAAGTGCTTATAAGTCAAAAATAAGCCAAAAGCCATAAGTAGGTCTCCCACAGCTTATCAAATTTCATCTTATAAGCACTTTATGTTTGACCAAAATATTTACTATTATATCCCTAAAATACTTCTTTTTAAACAAACTCTTTGTATACCCAATTCTTCAGCTGCTTATTACTAATTTCAGCACTTTTATCCAAATACGTAACTGCTTATTTTTTAAATCAGTTTCAACACTTAAAAGTGCTTCTCAGCACCTAATGATTATCAGCTACTCTAAATCAGCTAAGCCAAACGGGCTCTTACTATTTTATCCCTAAAATACT
The DNA here is from genome assembly GCA_034376525.1 of Nicotiana benthamiana. Taxonomy (NCBI): domain Eukaryota; kingdom Viridiplantae; phylum Streptophyta; class Magnoliopsida; order Solanales; family Solanaceae; genus Nicotiana; species Nicotiana benthamiana. The sequence goes on along the minus strand of CM067324.1, from coordinate 124,483,910 downwards.
TCTTTTTAAAACAAACTTTTCGTATACTCAATTCTTCAGCTGCTTATTACTAATTTCAGCACTTTTATCCAAACACGTAACTGCTTATTTTTTAAATCAGCTTAAGCACTTAAAAGTGCTTTTCAGCACTTAATGCTTATCAGCTATTCTAAATCAGCTAAGCCAAACGGGCTCTTAACCAATAAGTGCTAGTAAGTTTTTAATTGGTGATAATTTATTATGATAAATAAAATTTCAACAAAAATATCTTTGACAAAAAAAAAATACAAACATGATTACATTTTAGAATTTCTAACATTCTCATTTATAAAAATTAATCGCACGATGATAGTAAAGAAATATTGTTTCAAATATTATAATCAAGATTGTCCAAAGTAAATCGCATGATAATAGTAAAAGTATTATAATAGATAAGTTTAAGCATATAAAAGAAACACTTTGATAAGCTATTTAAGGTCCCGAAACATCATGAAATTATGGTTTAACAACAAACATAATTTACAAACATGTTTTTAAATGGAGTCCAAGTGTGCATAGTATAATATTTGAATTTGTTAAAACATTCATTAACAAAAAAACGTTTAAAAAACAAAAATGAAAATAAGGAGAAAAAATAAGAAATATTCGATCAGATGTAGAATAATATATGGCTAAATTCCATGTGAAAGATACGATATATGATAGTTATAACAAATAATATGAACTGTAATATTTCAGATAAGAGCTAATAACATGATTAGATGATAGTGCAAAAGCCAGAAAATAATATCCAATTGATAATGCAAGATTATTTTATCAAAATACAATTATTCATGTGAGGTAATTAGTATCTGTTGTGAAAATTTCACAGAGTTTATAATGCCCGTATATGATTGTCGATTCTTGTTAACAGGAAAACCTAATAATTTTCTGGTTTGAGTTACGAGGCAAACATATTTAGTTGCTTACAATTTAGCAAGAGAGCCTAGATATTATGCTACTCCTTCTGTTGAGAATATGCTCCTAGTTATCTTAAAGCTTGTCGGTTGCTAATTCAACCAATCAAATCTTTGTTTGATTTCAAAAAGAAGAAGCTAATTTTAATTGTGAGCTGTATTTTATTGATATTTTTTAAATCTAATTATGAAAAAGCAAGACTTGATTGTCATTTTTACATACTAATGGTGTTTGAGCTAACTTGCACACTTCTTTTATTATTCTACGAGATATTTTCTACCTTCTAATATTGCAATCATTGGTTAATCATCAATAGGAAGTTGAAATAAATTTACATAAAATTTTATAATTTATATTTTCTAAAAAAAATATAACTTAAATAGCCGTACACCAAATAACTTAAACTAAAAATAGTCAGTAAACGTGTACTACAAGTATGATTTATTTATAATATATCTATAGATACAATTAACATATAATCTGTATATATTATTATTAGTTAAAAAATAAATAATTAATCAGACCCACTATTTATATAAAGATCCAAATATAAGAAGACAACGAAATAAATTTGTGATAACCCGAAAGGTCATTTCATGTTTTAGAATCTAATTATGCGCTTAAGCTTTAAACATCTTATTTTATCATTTTCGAACTGCGTGCACAGTTCAGACGTATTTTTGAAAAGCTTTTATGCTAAAATTGATAAAAATATGAAAAAATTTCTTAGAAATCCAATTGAGTTGACTTCGGTCAATGTTTTGAGTTAAATGGGGCCAGATTCATATTTTAACGGTCCTCGTGGGTCCGTATTATGCTTTGGACTAGGGCGTATGCACAAAATTGAATTTAGAAGTTCCTTGCCCGAGTTATCGGACTTTATCAAAAATTGAAAGTTAAAGGCTTAATGAAATTGAAATATTTGATCAATGGTTGACTTTTTAGATATCGAGTTCATATTTTGGTTCCGAAATTTAGTATAGGTCCGATACCATATTCATGACGTGTCTTTGAAATTTGGTGCGAAATGGAGTCGTTTGATGTGATTCAGACGTTCGGTTGTGAAAATAGAAATTTCAAGGTTTTCTTGAAAATTTCATTTGATTTGTATTCAGTTCATAGTTATAGGTGTTATTTTGGTGATTGATCGGGCGATCAAGTTCGTATGATATTTTTAGACTTGTGTGAACTTTTGGTTTAGAATCCCGAGTGCTTGGATGAGCTTTTGATAGGACACGGAGTGAAAATTGTACTTAGAGCATTGTTGGTTCTGCAGCTTCTATAACTGGTGTCTGATCTCGCATTTTCGAGATCAGTGTTCGCATTTTCGAACATTCCCTATGCTGATAGGCTTACAATTGCAAGTAAATTCTACGCATTTGTGAAAAGTACCTGGGCTAGCCTTAATTCGCATTTGCGATCAAGAGCTTGTATTTGCCGGGAGCCAATGTCCGCATTTGCAGACAAGTATTTGCATTTGCAAAGTGGAACTAGGACATGCAGTGGTCACAATTTCGATCAAATGGTCGCAATTGTGGAATGGTCAAAGTTCACATTTGCAAACTATTCTTCGCATTTGCGGAGAAAACTAATGTGTGATGGTCTTTGTATTTGCGATTGACTCTTCGCATTTGCGAACCCCAGGTTGCAAATGCGACATCTACACCTGATCAAATATGACTTAAACAAGATTTTTGGTTCATTCTTCAAATTTTCAAACTCAAGAACCCTAGAGGCGATTTTCCAAAGAACTGTTCTATCCCAAATTATTGGTAAGTGATTCTGAACAAATTTCTTTCGCTCCTCCACTACATTTCTGAGATTTCAACAAAAAAATTTGTGTTTTCATGGTGGAAATTGGGAGTTTTGGGTAGAATTGTGAATTTTTGTAAATTGAGGATTTAGACCTCAAATTGATGTGGATTTCAAAACAAATTACATAACCGAGCTCCGGGCGAATAGGTAATCGTGTTTCAGTGTGAATTTCGGGTTTGGATCAAGCGGGCTCAGGTGTTGACTTTTGTTGACATTTGCAATAATGAACTAAATTGAATTCTTTACAGTCGTGGATAGTTCCTAAGACTTAATTTGAATTATTTGATTGGTAATCTGTAAGATTCTATTAGTTCGGAGGCTTGTTTGAAAGGTAAAAAGGTGGTTGAGCTTTGAGTTTGATTTTGGTAGTGAGATAAGTATCGTGGTTAACCTTGACTTGAGGGGATACAACTTGTTTGTCTATTTGCTACATGTTTAGATACCGGGTACCACGTATATGTGAGGTGACGAGTACTTAAGCGTTATTGTCGGGTTAAAGCATACAGGTGACTTGATTCATTGTAATTATTGCTTTTTTTATCATGTTATCCATGTTTAGACTAGTTATTGTTAAATTGATCATTCTTATCATGTTCACGGATTTTGTATGATGATTGAGTATTGATTTCAAAGTTGAGATTGATATTTTGGAACTAAATGTTGGAGTAAGGTTTGTTTTTGTTATTCTGTCTCTTTGTTATTTTTTCATTTCTTTATGGTAAGAGAGGGTGCTAACGCACGCAGGGTGATGTCGTGCCATATTGAGAATGTTAAAGCACGAAGGGTGATTCCGTGCCATATTGAGAGTGCAAATGCACGAAGGGTAACAACGTGCCATATTTTAAGCGTTCATGCATGAAGGGTGATGTCGTGTTATTTCTAATGATTTATTTGGTGAGGTTGAGAGTAAAAACACGAAGAGTGATGCCGTTTATTTTTCTTTAATGTGTTTAAGTGTTTTCATTGGTTCAAGGCATGTGGCTGTTATAGTTATCATTCCTGTTGTGTTTCTCTTATCTTGTATTCTCCTCAGCATGTTCCCCTCCCGATATCGCTTGTCTAGTTTTTATTAGCTGTTATTTTGTACATATATTGCTATCTGCACATGTTTATTAGGTATGTATATTATCATAGCCCTGTCACTACTTCATCGAGGTTTGGCTCGACAGTTAAGAGTACATGGAGTCAGCTGTACTCATACTACACTTTGCACTTCTTATGCAGATTTTGGTACTGGCCCTAGATGATCGTGAGATTAGCAGCCGGATTGCTTGAAGGAGACCCAAGGTAGATCCATCGACGTCCGCAGACCATTGAGTCACTTCCTAATCTTATTGTTTTACTATTTCTTTTCCTTATAAAAAGAGGATCCATTAAAGAGTTTATGTTGTCTCTCTCTGACAAACGCTCCCACCCCATCCCCAACGATCAAAACCAAACCACCCCACCCTATTGAACGGCGGTGACCACCCCCACGCCGGTGACCACCCCCACTAACAAGTAAGCCACTCATCTTTCATGCCTCTCTTTCTCTCTCTTTTCTTTCTTCTTTTCTCTTTCCTACTCCCTTACTAGAGCTATATTTTGTTGCTCTACTTTGGTTCTATTTTGGGTTAGATAAAAAGATTGAATGGGTTTCACCGTGAGATTGAAATTGTGTGGTCAGTGCAAGTAAGTAGTAAAAGGGTTTTTTTGTGTTTTTGCTGATCGTTGATTCATATGAATTGTTGAGTTTACTATTATGAGTTTTGCTATTATTTGGTAATTATGTTTGAATTTGTTATTACTTTGTCCAATTGACCACTCCTCGAAAAAATTCACCTAGCTTTGCTCGGTATTTAGTAATTGTTTCTTCGGATTATTTTATTTGTTGTTATATACGTTGTTGTTGATATATTATTCCGACTTTGTTGTATTTTTTAGGATTTTTTGGACTGTTTTTTGTTTGTTTATTATTTAATTTTTTTAAATATAAAATTAAATAAATCAATTCAAGGTTTTATTACAACCTTTTTGCGCTCTTTAGCTACGGGTGGGGCCTCACTAGCGGTAGTGGTGACAACCCCTCCTTTGTTTGTCTTCGTGGTATTTTGTGCGTGTTTCAGGTTAGGACTGTGGCTATTAGCGATGAGCGGAACGCGCATGTGTAAACATAAGAAACAAACCCGGCAAGGGTCCACGAGGGGCGGCAGAAGTGGGGCACGAACGTGCTAGGTGGACACAACATCATCGTATATACCAAGACATTCTTAGGTTCTACTTGGGGGAGTTGTTACCTCCTGTTATTCTTTTCGCCTTTGTTATGTTATTTAAATTATTGCAATCTTAGTTCCTATTAGTTTGTTCACAGTATTAGTGTGCTTATAGTTGCAGCTTGTCTTTATTTAGCTTGGTTTGTTACCTTGTGTGTGTTAGTGATTTTCCCTTAGTCTGTCGTATGTATAGTGGTTGTGGCCTGGAATGGTCGAGTGCGGCTATGTCCTCGGGGGAAGAGGGGGGAGGGGGAGAGGTAGGGCAGGGGTTAGGGGTTGGATCGGAAGGTAATGGAGGTAAAGGAAATAGGGGTGCATATAGGTTAAGAATCGGGTCACGAAATGTAGGTACATTGACAAGTAAGTCTATAGGGTTGGCGAAGATTCTCCAGAAGAAGAGGTCAATATAGCGTGTGTCCAGTAGACTAGGTGGGTAGGGTCAAGGGCGAAGGATGTGGATGAGTATAAACTTTGGTATCAGGAGTCCAGAGAGGTAAGAATGGAGTGGGTATCTTGGTAGATAAGGAACTCAGAGAGTCTGTGGTTGAGGTTAGTTGAGTGAATGATAGATTGATGGCTATTAAGTTGGTGGTTGGAGAGCACACCCCAAACGTTGTTAACGCCTATACGCCACATGCGGGCCTAGATGAGGAGGTTAAACGAAGCTTCTAGGAAGGGTTAGATGAGATTGTGTGCCAGGTTCCGCATGCTGAGAAGCTGTTCATATGAGGAGATTTAAATGGTCATATTGGGGCGACCACAGGTGGCTATGACAATGTGCATGGAGGCTTTGTTTTTGGGGAGAGTAATGGAGGAGGTACCTCGTGGTTAGACTTCGCCAAGGCTTTTGGGATAGTGATTGCGAACTCTAGTTTTTTGAAGAGGAAAGAACATTTGGTTATTTTTCAAAATGCGGTAGCGAAGACTTAGATGAATATCTCCTCTTCAGAATGTGTGACAATGGGTTGTGCAAGGACTTCAAGGTGATTCCAAGTGAGACACTCGTGACACAATAGACTGTGGTATTAGTTTTAAGAGGAAGAAAAGGTCTGCTCGGGAAAAACCAAGAATCAGGTGGAGAGCCTTAACTAAGGATACAACCCAAGATTTGGAGTGTTGGTTGTTGGATATGGGATCTTGGAAGAGTAGTGGGGACACGAACACTATGTGGTCAGCGACAACATACTGTATAAGGGAATCTGCGAGAGAGGTGTTAGGGGTCTCAACTAGTGTCTCTAGTGGGCACAAAGTAGATTGGTGGTAGAATAAAATGGTCCAAGGCAAAGTGGAAGCGAAGAAGGCAACATACTTGAAGTTAGTGGAGAACATTAGTGATGATGAGACGCAAGCGTGCATGGAGAGATATAAGGTAGGTAGGAAGAAATCCAAAATGGTTGGTCATAGAGGCTAAAAATGCGACTTATAGTCGTATGTACGAGGAACGGGGGGAAAAAAGCAGGGAGAAGAAGTTATTCCAGCTTGCCAAGTTGAGAAAGAGGAAGGCTCGAGATTTGAACTAAGTAAGATGCATTAAGTACTGAGTCATACTAGTCCAGACGAGATTCAAGTGGATTTTTAGAAGTGTGTAGGGAGAGCAGGTGCGGAGTGATTGACTAGGTTATTTAATGTTTTTTAAGGCGAAGAGGATGCTGGATGAGTAGAAGTGGAGTACGGTGGTTACATTGTATAAGAACAAAGGTGATATATAGAGTTGTAACAATTATAGGGGTATCAAATTACTGAGTCATACCGTAAAAGTATGAGAGATGGTGGTTGAAGTGAGAGTGACGATGACAATGTCTGTATCCGACAACCATTTTGGGTTTATGCCAGTTCGTTCCACCATAAAAGCTATATACCTTGTTATGAGGATGATGGAATTGCATAGAGAGAGAAAGAAGGATCTACACATGGTGTTTATTGACCTAGAGAAAGCGTATGACAAGGTTCCTATAGAAGTTCTCTGGAGATGCTCGGAGGCAAAAGGTATGTCGGTTTCTTATGTTATGGCAATTAAGGACATGCATGATGGGGCTAAGACTCGAGTTAGGATAGTAGGACGTGACTCTGAGCCTTTTCCGGTTGAAATGGGATTACACCAAGGCTCTGTGCTCAGTCCATTCTATTCTCCCTAGTGATGGATGAATAACAAATCATATTCAAGGGGAGGTGCCATGGTGCATGTTAATCGCCGATGACATAGTCGTGATTGATGAGTCACGAATTAACGAGAGATTGGAAGTTTTGAGACAAACTCTTAAGTCTAAGGGTTTCAAGCTAAGTAGAACAAAGACAGATTGCCTCGAGTGTAAGTTCAACGCTGGGCCGTGGGAAGTGGACGTGGATGTGAGGCTTGAGTCACAGGTTATCCCAAGTAGATATAGCTTCAAGTACCTTGGTTCAATTATCCACGTGGGAGGGAAGATCGACGAGGATGTCACACACCATATTGGGGTAGGATGGATAAAATAGAGGTTAGCATCCGGAGTTTTGTGTGACAAGAGAGTGCCAACGAAACTCAAAGGCAAGTTGTATAAAGCGGTGGTTAGACCGGCTATGATGTATGGGGCTGAGTGTTGGCATGATAAGAACCACATATTCAAACGATGAAAGTAGCAGAAATGAGGATATTGAGGTGGATGTGTGGGCACAATAGGATGGATAAGATTAGGAATGATGATATTCGGGAGAATGTGCACATGGCTCCCATTGATGACAAGATGTGAGAAGCGATGCTCGGATGGTTCGGGTATGTACAAATGAGAAGACTAGATGCTACAGTAAGGAGGTGTGAGCGGCTAGTTGTGGAAGGCACGAAAAGAGATAGAAGGAAGCATACGAAGTATTAGAGAGAGGTGATCCGGCAGGATATGGCGAGGCTTCAGATTTCCTAGGACATGACACTTGATATGAAATTGCGGAGGTCGAGTATTATGGTTGTAGGTTATGATGTAGTTGATTCTTATGGTACTTTATGCCTTTGTGAGCCTAGTCTGGTGGAGTTTTGTCTAAGATAGCCAAGGGCAATATCCTACCTTACTATTTTTTATTTTCGACGCATGATCCATTTATTAGCCATCGTTTTTGCTTTGCATTTCTCTTCTATATTTTATGTTCTTTTTTATCTATGATCTTTGTGGTGAATCTAATATTCTCTTCTTTTGTCTTTTTATTATCTTGAGCCGATGGTCTTTCGAAAACAGCCTCACTACCCCTTCGGGGTAAGGGTAAGGTCTGCATACACACGACCCTCCCTAGACCTCACTTGTGGGATTTTACTAGGTTGTTGTTGTTCCTTCAGAACAATATATTTTCTTTCAGACTCTGCTTGTAGGTAATCATAGTAGATCGTGAGTTGTGACTTAGATCCTAAATGTATAAGATATTATGGGCTTTACGTTATTCCACAAATCAGTTTTAGATTTTGTTTAGCTTAATTGTTCTTGTAATTGAAATTGACTAACGTTGGATTGCCTAACTAGTAAAATATTAGATGCCTTCATGGTCCCCATGATGAAAATTTCGGATTGTGACAAAATTATTTCCCAAAAGACTCCAAAAACTTAAAGGCAAGTTGGAGTGCCTAACAAATAACCAGCCTTGTTCTATCATGAAGAAGGATATCACATAGTGAAATTCAAAACAGTTACTGATGCTAAAGAGATACTGTGTGCCGGTCCATACTCAATAGCCAATAGGCATATGATACTCAAACAATAGACACCCGAGTTTGATTTTTCAGAAGAGTTCCCAACTGAAATACCATTGTGGGTAAAGTTTCTGAAACTTCAAATGTCTTGTTGGGGTATGAGATCTCTAAGCAGAATTGCTAGTGTATTAGGGAAACCAATATTCGCGGATGAATGTACAACAAAACAGACACGGATTTCTTACGCCAGAATGCTCATAGAGGTGACTGTCACTAAATAGCTACCAACAGAGATCTAGGTTATGGATCCGAATGGGAAAAAGTTTCTTCAAGATGTGGTTTATGAGTGGAAGCCCTCCTATTGTGAGAAATGCCAAACAATAGGACACAATTGTGCAGCGCAGCCAAAGCAAATCCCAAAACAGCCTACACAAGTATGGAAGCCAAAGGCAGTCCAGGAATAGAGAACTAAGTGCCCTGTCCAAAATGTGCCACTACAGAAGCAGCCTCTAATACAGCATAATGCAGCCAATAGGTGTCCTACTGAAGCCAGGACAGTCCCGAGCCAGAGGATTGACAAAGGCAGTGGTAAAGGGAAACAAGCTCAGAGCCCAGCTCTCAATATCACTAACTTCCCACCTCTGTCCCCCATCACTGTGAGTAATCGATTTGAAGTAGTCTCAAGTAGTAAAGAAGACCCTCCAGGGGAACTAGGGGGATCAACATCTCATCAATGAAGTGGTTAATTTGGAATATAAGGGGTGTAAATAAAAGGTACAAGCAGAAAGAAGTTAGGGAGTATATTAGGAAAAACAACATTAACATAGTTGGATTAGTAGAAACTAAGGTAAAACAAATACATGCTAGTAGAATTGCTAACCTACTAGCACCATGCTGGGGTATCTTAAAAAACTATGTCTCGGGTGAAAAGGGCAGAGTGTGGATTCTGTGGAATCCAAAAGTCTTTGAAGTCACTAGTGTTCTAGAGGAAAGCCAACTGATTCACAGCAAGGTTAACAGCAGGACATGGGATTTCACATGCTTCCTCACTGTGGTGTATGGCTTTAATGGGCTGGAGCAGAGAAGATCCCTATGGAGCAGGCTACAAACACTGTCATCAGGAATGCAAGATCCATGGGTAGTTGCTGGTGATTTTAATGCTGTCTTATGTGACAAAGATAGGCAATCTTACAAACCAGTAAGGCTCCCTGAAACTCTAGAGTTTAATAAATGTATTCAGCTAACTGGTTTGTCAGAATTGCCATGAAGGGGTGAATATAACACATGGACAAATAAACAGACTGGAGTGGACAAAGTATGCAGTAGACTGGACAGGGTCTTTGGAAACTATGAATGGATGATCAAATGGAACCAAGTAGTAACTGATTATGACCTTCCTTTAATTTCAGACCATAATCCCATGATAATTACATTAACATCAGCTTCTTGTAATGGGAAAAAGAATTTCAAGTTCTTTAATGTATGGGCTGATCATGAAGATTTCCAGCAGATTGTGGCAAGAGTTTGGCAGACTGGGAATTCTGCTACTATGAGAGCAATATGGTCCAAACTCAAAACTTTGAAGATCCCTCTGAAAGTCCTGAATATTAAGGAGTTCAAGACCATCTCACAGAGAATAGAACATAGCAGACAGGAACTGGGGACAATACAAGCCCAAATGACACGGGCATACTCTGATGCCCTACAACAGAAGGAGAATGAGCTGGTGCTGAAACTGGAGAAATGGTCAATGATTGAGGAAAGTGTTTTGCAACAGAAGGCAAGAGCAAAATGGATACAACTAGGGGACTCCAACACTAAGTACTTCTCTGCAGTAATGAAGGAAAGAACTCAACACAAATAGATTACTGACCTTACCAATGCAATGGGTACCAAACTTACTACAGCTGAAGATATCAAATAGGAGATCATGGGATTCTACAAGGCACTGATGAGAACCTCTACAAACACTCTGCCAGCTATAAATCAACTGTACATGACAAATGGCCCAAAACTGACACAACAACAAAGGAAGGTGTTAGATAATACGCTTAACGCTAGAGGGGGTGAATAGCGTTATAATAAAAATTAGCATAAACTTGAGAAATTTAAAAATTGCAGGAAATAAATAAGTGCGATAAGTAAATAAATTAGAACAAACGCACTGATGTATCCTGGTTCACCACAACCCGTGGCTAGTCCAGTCCCCGAGAGACTCTCTCGAGATTTCCACCAACTTGTTAAGCTTACAGGTGCTCAACAAACCGTTACAACTTGAGGACACAAGCCTCAACAACCTTTGCTCTGAGATACAACACTACAAGACTTCAACCAAGGAAACACAAGTTCCTTCTTACAACACAAGGGACTAACACTTCCCTTCAAGTGTACAAAAACACTTAGCACTCAAACAAGACACTCCTTTAAGAGTAGATATGAGTAAAAAGAATACGCTCAAGATCGCAACAACTTTCGACAAGAATTTGGCTCTCAAAAGCTTATGTAATGAATATAAAATGATAAGCAATAAAGTATGCAAGCTTTAGCAATTGTATGATCAGTTGTTGTGTGTTGTTGTGCTTAAAAGACTGATTTGAAGCTGTATTTATAGTTGAAAAACTTTGTATTACCATTGCCTAATTGCCAATTAAGAATTGCTGATTTTACTCTGTGACAATCGATTGTCAAAATGCCACAATCAATTGTTTGCCAATTGTTCCAAAAATCATTCCCAGATTTTACGCTTAACAATCGATTATCTAAGATCAATAATCGATTACTGGCAACGTTCAAAAAATCATTTCCGGATTTTACTTAAAACAATCGATTATAGGAAATCAATAATCGATTACTCAGCAACGTTCAAAAAATCCTTTCCAGATTTTAATTAAAATAATCGATTATAGGAAATCAATAATCGATTACCTGACGGTATCTGAAAACATTTTGGCAACGGTCAGTTATACAATCGATTATATTAAGTTAACAATCGATTATATATCAGTCTTGAAAAATCAATTTAGACACTGCCTCTTGACAATCGATTGTCATAAGTTCACAATTGATTATTTAATAACTTTGAAAAAGTTTGGAAGACACTGCCTCAACACAATCGATTGTCATATGTTCACAATCGATTATTTTGTGACTTTGAAAAATCTGATGGACACTGTCTCTTCACAATCGATTGTCATTAGCTTTACAATTGATTATTTTGAGCTTTGAAAAACTTTGATAGACACTGCCTCATCACAATCGATTGTCATAAGGTTCACAATCGATTGTCATGCAGCTTTGAAAAATCTGATGCTCACTGCCTTAACACAATCGATTGTCATAAGCTCACAATCGATTGTCAAGCAGCTGACTTAAACATAATCGATTATCATAAGTACATAATCGATTATCTTAGTCCAGATTTTAGAGGCATGTTTAAAAATCATTTTGACTAAAGTAAATACGCATTATTTAAAATCATTTTTCTCTAAATTAAATATGCATGATTTGTTAAAAATATTTTTACGAGAGAAGCCAAGTCTTGAGTTTAAGTTGTCGGATCAAGATCACAATTAAATACCGAATCATATAAAACTTAATCTCGATCTTTGTCTTGTGCTTGAATCTCGTTATATATCAATTTTGCTCTTGTGCTTGGACCTCGTCATGTGTCAATTTGCACATAGTTTGTCATTCATCAAAACCTACAAATATGAACACACGTTTAGTATAATGCCTTGAGAACGTGTTTCCAACAGAAGGAACTATGTGCTGATGTAACCGATACATAAATTGTGGAGAGTCTCAAGGCTATTGGAGATGACAAAGCACCAGGGATAGATGGCTACAATGTTGTATTCTTCAAAAAGAGCTGGGGAATCACTGGTAGGCAGATCACCACAACCATCAAGCAGTTTTTCACCTCAACCAGGATGTTCAAACCTATAAACTGTGCAACCATTACCCTCATTCCTAAAGTGTCCAAACCATCCATAGTCAAAGAGTATAGACCTATTGCCTGCTGTTTTGTCCTCTATAAAATTATTTCAAAAATTCTGGCTAACAGGTTGCAGAAGGTAATGCCAAGTATTATCAGTGAAGCCCAGACATGCTTCATCCCAGGCAAAAAGATCCAAGACAACATTATTCTGGCACATGAACTAGTCAAAAGCTACACTAGACAACATGTGTCTCCCAGATGTATGATTAAAATCGACCTCCAGAAAGCATATGACTCAGTTGAATGGGTATTTCTACAGCAGGTTATGGAACAGATTGGCTTCCCTAACACCTTCACCAAATGGATAATGGAATGCATCTCAACAGTCAGCTATTCTGTGCTGGTCAATGGAGAGGCTACTAAACCATTTGCTGCTGCTAGGGGGCTTAGGCAAGGGTACCCCATTTCCCCTTCCTATTTGCTCTGGTCATGGAGTACTTAAGCAGGTCATGCAACTAATTACAAGGAAATCCAGCATACCAGTTCCACCCCAGATGTAAGAAACTGGGTATTACTCACATGTGCTTTGCCGATGATCTGCTACTGTTTGCCAAAGGTGATATCACTTCTGTCATGGCCCTATCCAGATGTTTCTCTCAATTTTCTGAAGCATCTGGATTACAGGCTAATCTGAACAAGAGCTCTGTCTATTTTGGGGGGGGGGGGTTGCACTAGATATCCAGAAACAGATTCTTGACCATCTTGGCTACGAAAAAGGTCAATTGCCATTCAAGTACCTAGGAGTTCCCCTTTTCACCAAGAAAATCACATTGCTCCAATTGCAACTTCTAGTGGACAGGATCACTGCCAAGATCACCTCTTGGACTGCCAAAATACTGTCATACTCTGGGAGAATCCAACTGGTCCAAGCAGTCATTTTTGGTGTCCATGCTTACTGGGCACAAATGTTTATACTTCCTGTTAACGTCCTGAAGATGATCGAAGGCATTTGTAGGAGCTTCATTTGGTCTGGGATAAACACTATCACAAAAAAAAACATGTCTCCTGGGACAAAATGTGCACCAAAATCAGTAGGAGGGATGAATCTCACTAATCTCAAGCTCTGGAATAGAGCTGCCATTGCAAATACATGATGAGATCTAGCTCATAAAAAGGACAAACTGTGGATTAGGTGGATCACTGTGTACTACATCAAAGACAGACCTATTGAATCCATTCCAATCCCTGCTCAGGCAAGTTGGATGGTCAGAAAGATCGTACAATCAAGAGACATCTTACAGAGGGTCCAAAACTGGAAGGAACAGGGATGCTCAATTAGACAATTGTACCAATCACAGATGTAAGACCTGCTGAGAGTCCCATGGAAGAACTTAATCATACAGAACTATGCGAGGCCGAAGGCAACCTTCAATCTATGGCTATTCCTACAGGACAGACTCCCAACAAAAGACAGATTGCACAATTGGGTACTGACTGTTGATCAACACTGTACCTTATGCCAAAATCACCCAGAATCTAGAGACCATTTACTACAGTCATGTCCAGTCACTGCTGACCTGTGGGAAAGAACAATGAATTGGCTGAAAGAGACTTATCCTCAACTCAATGATTGGAACCAGAAAATTCAGTGGTTAGTAAGCAAAGCCAAGGGTCGAACATGTCAAGCAACAATCTTTAAAATGGTAGCAGCTGAATTGGCATATACTATCTGGTTGGAAAGGAATTCAAGAGTCTTCAACAAGACATTTCGCTGTAATACAGCCCTTTTGAGAGACATAATGTATAATTGTAATGTTAGAGGTACCCCACGAATTAGAAAACAATTACAACACCTTCGAATATAGTAGTGATAGGTAGTTAGGATAGTAGATACAGTTTTTAATGTTAACTTACAGATAGTCAGCTGAGCTGAAGCTAGACTATGGTTTTGTAATGTTACTTCATTGGTGATTAATGAAAAGCTTTAATTACCAACAAAAAAATAATCTAAATCTATATCTATATCTATATATAATAAAAGGAGAGGCAAAAGTATATTAATAAGACAAGTGACATAATCACAAAAAGTCAAGTGGCATTGTTAAGACAAAATAAACTACCTTTTTAACTATTTTTTTTAAATTTTGAATTAATTAGTTGCCCTTTTTGAATTAATAAATATAAATATATTATAATTAGATATATTAAAAAAAATAACTACCCATTCAAATTGGGGAGTAATTTATTGTTGGTGTTTAAAGTTATTTTAAAATAAAAAATGAAAAATAATAAAAAATTAAATTAGCCAAAATAAAAAAACAAAAATATTAATTAAAAAAACCTACCTATTCAAGTTGTGGAATAGTTTCAATTTGGAGTTTTAAAATTATTTTAAATTAAGAAACGAAAATAAGGAAATTAAAAATTGCCAATTCAAACAGGGGTATGCTTTCAATTTGGAGTTTTTAAATTATTTTAAAATAAAAACGAAATAGAAAAATAAAAATAGCTAATTTAAATTGAGGAGTAGTTCTTTTTTAATATAGTAGTCTCTCTCTAAATATCTAAATAACTACCCGTTCAAATAAGGGAGTAGCTTATACTTAGTGTTTTAAAGTTATTTTAAAATATAAAAAAAATAAATTAGCTACAATAAAAAAGGAAACTATTAATTAAAAAAAAACTACTGATTCAAGTTGCGGAATAGTTTCAATTTAGAGTTTTAAAATTATTTTAAAATAAAAAACTAAATAAAGAAATAAAAATTGCCAATTCGAATCGGGGTATGGTTTCAATTTGGATTTTTAAAATTATTTTAAAATAAAAAATAGAAATAAAGAAATAAAAATTGCCAATTTAAATTGAGAAGTCGTTTCTTTCTAATATAGTAATCTCTCTATATATATACACACATACATATTTTATAATTAGCTATAATAAAAAAAACTACCCATTCAAATTAGAGAGTAATTTCATATTGGAGTTACTGTAAGAATAAAATAAAATAAAATAGCCATAATAAAAAATGAAAACATATAATAAAATATATCAAATTTTTGCGCATTACGCGGATTATTATACTAGTAAATAAGAATTAGCCACTTAATCACAAACTTTCTACACTCATTACAAGGTATTCCCACTCTCTAATCGGATTTTTAGCTGTTCGATTAAAATTGTAAAATAAGACCTTACAAGGCGGACGGTCCATAGATCAGTTGTAAATTCGTACCATGACGCTTATTTCAATAGGACACATCCCTAGTTAATAAACTGCTGCTCAATTTGAATTCCAACTTTTCACAAGTACTATTCTCTTGGGTCCCACCACAACCCCTCTTCAAAATACACCGCTCAACCACAACAAATATTAGCTTAATCACCCACGCGCCTCTTATTGTATTCGTTTGAATTTGAATCAAAATCCTTATATTTAAACTTTTGACTATTTGTACAAACTAGCATTCGATTGTTTTATTTAATTTTTTAAAAAACTTGACCATACACTTTCATTTAGTTTAAATTATGACACATTTTTTTATTTAACTGAGAATCACAACAATTATATAATGTTATAAATATTATTAATTTAGTTTGAGATTTTGTTTCGACAAACTTCAGAAGAAAAAAAATAGTTCACTGCAAAAAGCATCTCGCATTCACGTATGGTTCGCGAAAAAGTTGTATCCTAAAAAATAAAAATTCAAAGTTATTATTGGGTAAAGTTCAGTTGAAACACCAATGTAATATTTGTAATCAAAATATATTGGTTCAAATCTATCTTAATAATATTTTTCTTGAGTTGATGGTCTACCGAAAAGAACCTCTCTACCTTCACAAGTCAAGAGTAAGATCTGCATATACACCATCATTCTAGAACCAACTTGTGATATTACACTGGATATGTGTATTAATATTGTTGAATTAAAATATATTGGTATTTAAAGCACTCAAGAGTGTAACAAATAATTAATAAAGTGTATTAAAAATCATGAACTTTCAATTCAAATCTAAGCAAACCAAAAATACTAGAAGATTTCTTTCAATATATTCTTGCCTTGATATATAAAATTGCTTGATACATGTGATTGAGGTAGCAACTTACAAGTACTCAGTAGGACAATACGATTGTAAAAAAAATAGTATTTGAATTCAATTTTCAAATAAATAATTAACATAATATATAATATAAATAAGTAAAATGTAACTTGCCTACTATATTCACGCTCCTTCCTCCGAGGGTGGTACTTCTTTCCGTTGAAGCGTAAAACATAAATTAGCCCTCGCCCCTCTCTCGTCCCTTACCCGCACTCTGTATTTTTTGAAACGAGAAAGATAAAACGTATTATCGCACTCGATTTCAACCCATTTTTTTCCAAAAACTCGCCGGCACTCGGCTGAGACCTAAAGGACAAATAACGAAGCAAAAACTAAAACGCAAAACAACCGCTTCCTCTTCCTCCGGACGCTTTTCCGATCAATATAAGCATCGCGAAGTTCATATACATTTTTCCAAAACCTTCTGTGCATATACATAGATATATAGATTACAATGTCGGAAGATGAGAAGTTGTTGAAAGAGGCAAAGAAATTGCCGTGGGACGAGCGATTTGCGCACAAAAATTGGAAGGTCCGAAATGACGCTAACATTGACCTCGCCGCCGTCTGCGACTCCATTACTGATCCCAAGGACCCTCGCCTACGTGAATTCGGTCAGTGTTTACTCCACTTAGGGTTTCGATTCGGTTGGATCTGGTTTCATTTGCTCTGCTTGCGATCTCTTTTATGGCGATCTGTATCTTTTGCTTTATGTAATGTGATTGCATATTTATTGATAATTTTTATGTTTTTGAATTTTTGTATGTGGGTATTTACAGGTCCATTATTTAGGAAGACAGTAGCGGATTCCAATGCGCCAGTTCAGGAGAAGGCGCTTGATGCTTTGATTTGTTACTTGAAAGCTGCCGATGCTGATGCTGGGAGGTAAAGCTTTACGTATATTTTAATTACTTTTAACTTTAATTTTATTTAATTTTAGTTGCGTTGGTTAGTTTAATTTGGTGCGCTTTTGGATGATGAGTAGATATGCGAAAGAAGTATGTGATGCAGTAGTAGCTAAATGCTTGACGGGCAGGCCGAAGACAGTGGAGAAGGCACAGATGGTTTTTTTGCTTTGGATAGAGTTGGAGGCTGTCGAGGCGTTTTTGGTATGTGCTAAAATCAACAATGCTATGCATTTCTGAATTCCTTATAATCTACTTGATAGTTACTCTTGTTTAAATCGAGCACCGTTTAGGCTCTTCTGAGCTTTTGCTAACTGCTCGGTGTAATTGAGTTGAAGTAGTTGGGAAATAAAACAGCAGTGTGGAATTAAAATTTTTGGTCGTTAAAAATTCTTTTAGAAAGCTACCTTTTTCTTTTTCCTCTTTTAAAATTTTTGTCATTGTTTCATTCATGCAACATGAATGATGTTGTTTTGCTAAAGACCGTTGAATCTTATCATTGTAAAACTTCTGATATTAAACCATGCACTTTAGAGTTGCATGTAGAGGGTTAAAAGATGATTGACACATGGAATCCAGGACCAGAACTTTACTAGTACGGGGTATGTCTGTGCTTCAAATTCACTACATATGATAGTGGCCAAATTTTTTGAATCTATAATTCTGTAGGCAAAAGTAATGATTAAATAATTCTTGTGTAGAAAAGTCATGATAAATTATAAGAAGACATGTTAATTTTGAAATAAGAAATTTTAAATTGCTATAACTCTATTTCATATGTACTAAGATTACAGTTTCTGTTGTTAGTGATAGGTCATAGGTGAATAATGTACTTTTAGACCTCTTCAGGCCCAAAATGCTAAAAAACATATCCCACAGCTGTGCAGTAACATTTCTATCCTCTCTTGCTCTTGAGTATCTGCTGCAAATTTTCAGACCTCTTTTTTGAAGATTAGACACGCATTTTTAGCCACTAGGAAAGTGAGACTGCACTTTATAAGGGGCAATGCTTTGCCAAATTTGTTTCATAGGTCACTGCGATTTTGTATTTTGTGTGTCAAGTAAGATTGCGTAGCGTGATTTAACAGACATGTGCCGTCCTTCTTGCCCTTCCGGTGTTGGTTATCTTTCGGGTCTGTACATGTAGCAAAAATATTATATTTTGTATTCTTTATCTGCAGTTTTTCATTTTCATTCCTGGCTTCCTCCAGCTATACGTTTTATTAGTTGCCTTTCTCATTAATATAGCTTATATTTTAGGATGCTATGGAGAAAGCAATTAAAAATAAAGTTGCCAAAGCTGTAGTTCCTGCGATCGATGTCATGTTTCAGGCTTTGAGGTTTGTGAATATTTGTCTTCTCATGTTAGCTTAGTTTTCTTAGTTCCTGGTACCTGGAGGATTATGACGCTTTACCAATATGAACAGTGAATTTGGAGCAAAGATTATTCCACCGAAAAGAATTTTGAAGATGCTCCCTGAACTGTTTGACCATCAAGATCAGAATGTTCGTGCGTCATCCAAGGGGCTGACACTGGAACTCTGCCGCTGGATTTCAAAAGAGACAGTGAAATCTATATTGTTTGAGAAAATGCGTGATACAATGGTATACTGCTGTTCTAGAAAACTTTTGGTGTTTTTATGGTTTGTTGGATGGAACTTCACCTTAAACTTTTCTCTTTCTTTTTTCTTCGTAAGAAAAAAGAATTGGAAGCTGAGCTTGTCAATGTTACGGGGACTGCTAAGCCAACACGTAAAATAAGGTATTTTCTGTAGTTGGCCATTTTTTTTTAGTTTTTCTTTTTTCTTAGTCTATAGCTATTTATCCAAATTTTAGCTGGAAAGGTGTGTTAAATGTGCTGATTGTTGTGGTTCTTCTGTTTCATTTCTCTGATTGTGTGGGACGGAGGCTTGACTTAGTCATCTATTTTTGAGGAATCAAGTCACTGGTCCTTGATAAAGAAGCTCTATTAGAACTTTAGATTCACAGTTCTCACGGATCATCTATTTTTGAAGTAAAGGTAAATTAATAAGGTGAGACATTGATAAAGAGAGATTGCACCTAACCGTATGATTTGTTAAAGATTGACCTTGCAGGAGCTACTTGCTCAAGTCTCCTCATGATTTTTGCCATAGCAGGTGAATTAGAAGAAGCTTTCTAGTTCCCACCTCGAATTATCTAGGAATGACACGCTGTTATAAGTGCTGCGTAATGTAGAAACAAGAAAAAAGGCATGAAAAATCAATTAAGAGCATGCAAATAGAATTTAAGCTATACGAGCTCCCATTTTATTTTCTAAAAAAGAATACATGTATGTAACAATTAGTCACTAACAAATGCTTGAAAATAGATTACCGAATTCCAACAGTCAATAGGTGGGTTGATGATCTTCCGTTGACATTTTACTTATTTATAACATTGGTATATGAATGACTGTCTATCGGAAACAGCCTCTCTACCTTTATAGGATACGCGTAGGCATAAGGTCTGGGTACACACTACCCTCCCAGACCCTATTTATGGGATTACACTGGGTTTGTTGTTGTTGTTGTTGATGATGTACAAATGACTGCATAGCTGATTTGTAGCTGAAATTTGTCAATGATATAATTAAGCTTTTCTTTTGCTGGTTGTTCGTTGACTAGTTAGCGGAAGCTAAGGGTGATACTTTGTGAAATATTGTAATTTGATGGTTATTTATTGTCGTGTGATATTTCTTGTGTTTGGGGGGAGCTTGATGACTCTGCTGTTATGGGCTATATTTGTTGTGTGATCGGTTGCTGCATTGGGAGCTCAATTAGCATGTAAACAAATGTTGCGTGTTTAACAAGTGAATTAGAAGGGACCATGTAGGAATCCCACTTTGAATTATCTTGGAATGACCCCCTATAATAGAGGTTTATTGGAAAGAACCTCTGTACTGAGGTAAGACTGCGTAATCTCTACCCTCCCCAGACCCCACTTCTAGGTATGTTATTGTTATTGTTGTTGACCCCCTTTAGTAGGCTGCATATCTCAGCAACAAGAAAAGAGTCATAAAAGCTCTACTAAGAGCACACAAATTAAACTTGATAAGAATGGACATTGGGCCTAACTCAACCCCAAAAGCTAGCTTATGAGGTGAGGATTGCCCAAGCCATATAAGGAGACCAAGGACCTCAAATCCCTCCGATGTGGGACAACTCAACACCCCCCTCACGCCCAGATCTCTGGAGTGTGGACAACATAATAGGGGGCCCAACATCGGTGACAATAATTGGGATGGTCCTGGCTTTGATACCATGATAAGAATGGACATTGGGCCTAACTCAACCCCAAAAGCCAGCCTATGAGGTGAGGATTGCCCAAGCCATATAAGGAGACCAAGGAGCTCAAATCCCTCGATGTGGGACAACTCAACAAAACTTAACATACATAAGCTCTCGTTCCATTCTATTAGGTGATAGGCACTCGATAAAAAAAACATGTTGCGTTTGACTATATGATTTGTTAAAATAAAGACCTTGAAGGAGCTAAGCTCAAGTCTCCGCATCGTAGCAGGTGGTTGGGAAGGAAATGTCTTGGAATCCCACCTTGAATTATTTGCTTGTGCGTAATCCAGCAACATTAAAAAATCCGGGAAAGCTCTGTTAATAGCAGAGAAGTAGATCATAAGGTACATAATCTCTCATTTTATTTTTGAAAAGATGCATGTATGTAAGAATTAGTTAGTGACAGATGTTTCAAAATAAATTACCTTATTAAAACAGTCTATTGGTGGATATCCATGATGATCTCTATTCGACATTTTATTATTTTATACCATTAGTACAAAAAAGGAATGCATTGCTGATTAATAGCTAAAATTTGTCAGAGCTATTACTCGTCTTTTTTTGCTGGTTGTTACCCAGCAATTTAGAGGCTGATTGGGGATGATTCTTTGTGACATTGTAGTTTGATGGTTGTTTTTGCCCTGTGATGTTTGTTGTGTTTAGTGGGCGCTTGATGTATCTGGTGGATTATCTTGGCTGTATTTGGTGTTTAATTGCATGTTGCACTGGAAGTTGACTTTGCTGAAGTTGAATATGATATATTCTTCCTGTAATGTGGCCCAAATTGTGGCTACTACATGGTATGGATTATTTGAGAAAATGCGATAGGTTATGAATTTATGATGCATGGAAGGTTGGGAAGGCATTGCAGATGGAGAAGATAGAAATAAGATTCTGAGAAATTGAAGTAAGATTCTGAGAAATTGAGAAATCCGGTGGAGTTTGATGGAAGAGTTTGTGTAGGTTTAGGTTGAGGGCTTTGAGGATTATGTGGATAATTGCAAGTCCAAGTTACTTGTTAGGGCCAGGGTTATTAAAAGCGCTCGCTTCTCGCTTTAAGCGACGAAGCGAGGCGAGGCGCAGGGGTTACGCTTTTCTGGGAAAAAAGCGACTCACATTAGAAAAGCGCATGCTTTTCTCGCTTAAACGAGAAGCGACGAAGGCGAAGCGATAAAAACGTTAAAAAGCTTGCTTAAGCGAGCAGAAGGCTGAAGCTAGTTTTTTTTTTAAATTTTGGGCAAATAAACATACGCTCCAAATGTATCTGTTACCAAAGCATATGCAAACGACCACTTCTGTTCTTCTGTTCATCTTCTTCTGTTCTTCTTCTAGTCTTCTTTTTCAGTTCTTCTGTTCTTCTTCTTTATGCTCTGTTTTTTGTCTTCTTCTGTTATTCTTCTTCTTTTCTGTTTTTCTTTCAATTTTTTTCTCCAGATTTATGCTCTGTTCAGCTAACGACCACTGCTGCTCTGTTTTTCTTTTTATTCTGTTATTAAAAGTGTTGTTTATGCTCTCATTGTGCTCTGTTTCTGTTATTAAAAGAGTTGTTTATGACTTTATGCTCTGTTTTCTGTTTAGGGCAGTGAATTTAATTGTTTTTTTTTGCATTTGCTTAAGATATTAAGACTTTTGAGGATTATTCACTATCTAGTTTTAGTATCTATTATGAAACATTTGCTTAATATCTTATTTTTAATGAGTTCTTAGCCATTTATCTATGCCTATTTTTTTATTTTTTTTATGTGTTAAATTACGCTTCACGGCAAAAAAGCGTGAAGCGAAGGCCTCGTCGCTTTTTTGCGCTTAACGCTTCCCAAAACACTGGTTAGGGCTCTAAGGAGATACGATAGGTTTTGTTGTTTTCCATTTTTTTATTTTTTTTATGTGTTAAATTACGCTTCACGGCAAAAAAGCGTGAAGCGAAGGCCTCGTCGCTTTTTTGCGCTTAACGCTTTCCAAAACACTGGTTAGGGCTCTAAGGAGATACGATAGGTTTTGTTGTTTTCTATTTTTTTATTTTTTTTGTGTTAAATTACGCTTCACGGCAAAAAAGCGTGAAGCGAAGGCCTCGTCGCTTTTTGCGCTTAACGCTTTCCAAAACACTGGTTAGGGCTCTAAGGAGATACGATAGGTTTTGTTGTTTTCCATGTAAATATTGTGAGTACCCTGCCTTTTGGAATTACATAGACGTGCATAGTCTTTTTCCCGAAGAAGCTATCATATTTTATATGAATTTTCAAAAGAGAACCTTTAGCACAAAGACTAAGCTAAGAGAAATTAAGTGCAACAACAACAACAAACCCAGTGAAAGTCCTACAAGTGTCGTATGGGGAGATAGAGTGTACATATACCTTACCCCGATAGAGAGGTTGTTTCCGATATACCCTCGGCACAAGAAGAGAACAAAATAGAGAAGCCCAAAAAGTAAAACCTAGTCCTGTAATAGTTACAATACTCCAATGATGTCAGTTACTGAATCTACATCTTCTACTAGGGTCTCTTTACACCAAAAGTGAAACAGAAATATACTATTCATATAGATGTGTATATCTTGTTCTTTGCTTCACTTTTGCTGTCTGTGTTATTATGTGTTACTTAGTACTAGAAATTGATGCGTACTGTACTGAACATAACTATCCATTATTGTATCCAACTTAGTGGGCTTGCTGGTTGTTTGTCCAGCATATTCTGGAATTCTGTACTTGTATAGACTATGAGTACTTTATGTTTATGTGTGAAAGAAAACATGCAGTATTGATGAGTGGCCTCTTTACCCCAAAAATGAAACAAAAATATACAGTTCATATAGACATGTGTATCTTGTTCTTTGCTACAGTGTAGCTGTCTGTGTTATGATGTGTTAGTACTAGAAAGTGGTGATACTCTGTTAAAAGTAACTATCCATTGCTGTATCCAACTTGTGGGCTTGCTGGTTGTTTGTACATCATATTCTGGAATTCTGTACTTGTATAGGTTGTGAATACATGTTTATGTGAGAGAGGAGATTTGCAGTATTGATAAGTGTAATATACAATATTTGTTATTAAACAGAAGAATGTTAAAATTGTGGTAGCAGGTGGAATAGTCGTGGTGCCCGCAAGTTGGCCACAGGGCAAAAAAGGAAAAAAAGAAAAAAGAATGTAAAATTTTTGTCAAAATGTGAGCAGACTTGACTGACTCCTGCAAGTATATTTATAATCTCCCTAATCATGTACTTGTTAATCAACATTCTGCTGAAACTTGCTGGTTTTATTGTTTCGATTTGATGTTAATTGACTGTTTTCATTCTAAAAATTGGGGCTGCTCTGTAGGAATACCTATTCATTGGGGCTGCTGTCAGGACCATCCTATTCATGCGTATTTATGTCTGCATGCCCGATTATCAGTACTTTGATTAGCAACATTCTTTCTAACCTTTTTTTTTTTATTTCTATCAGATCTGAGCAGGACAAGGAGCCAGAGCTGGAAGTGGTTTCTGATGCAGTTGCCGCTGGCCCTTCAGAAGAATCTGCTGCAGATGGTATGTAACTTAACTGAAGAATCCTAGTCTATTTGAATCATTATTTTCTGGGTAAGTCAAAGTCTATAATGAGCACAACAAGAGTAGTGTCAGAAGTATGTAGAGTTGTGTATGTGGCTCAATCAGTAGTGTCAGAAGTATGTACAATTGTGTATGTGGCTCAGTCACAAAAATGTATCTCGTCAAACACCGCTGTCTACACAAAAGGGAATTCTCTATTTACACTTGGAAAAAAAATTTCACTCTCGGTATTCTGGAACATTATCATATTCCTTTATGCCAAAAAAAGTCAAATATATTGGTGTTCTTCTCCAAGATGGCTTACTTTTGCTGCCAATCTTCCACTAAGTTGCTCGGACTTGGGTGCGGGTGTCCGATATGGGTGTGAAATTAGAGGTAGAATCCTTCATGATCTAAATTTTAAGATTCGGGGGTACCGACCCAGGCACGGATACGGGTGCGCGGAGATTTGGCTAAAAATAATTCAAATATCTAAAAATAGATTTCTTTTTAAATGACCGTGGTATCCGGGCCAGCTTGTGTGTACCTCGACTAATTCCAGGAGATATCTGCCATCTCCCACAAGCAATATGTAACCAGGTAACTCTATCAACCAAAGCTTGGATAGATGGAAAAAATCACCTAGTGTTTTTCTGCCTCTGCTGTGATTTCAACCTGAGACCTCATGGTTCTCACCCGCTTCATTAATCATTAGGCCACACCTTTGGGTGCTAAAATAGTGTTATAAAGATATATCTAAATTTTTTGATGTTATGTGAAAAACTTTGAAGGTATTCTAAGAAGGAAAAAATAGTGCTGTCAAAGGCGCGCTTAATCCCTGAAGTGAGGCTCAAAACATGTTGAGCGCTTCGCCTCGCTTTGTGGGTACTTTTGTGTAGCATCAAGGCTCTAAGACATACTTTTCCATGCCAATGAGTATAATCCTGAAAAGGCGATATTAAACAATTATTATTTTGCTTCATCGTAATAAAATTTTAATTTCTTTGTCCATATATTTGTTATTCATGCTTATAATTATTAGTCTTAGATTACATATACATACTTTTACTTTTTCTCCACATGCGGCTTTTTTTATTAAACCCACGCTTTTGTTGCGCTTTGCGTTTAAAGCCCCAACAAACCTTAGAGCTTTTTGCACTTTTTGCTTTTAATAATATTGGGAAGAAATATTGATCAAGAGGAGAAGAATCCGAGTAGGAGTTAAAAGGAAAAAGGACTGAATTAAAAATTTCTATATACAATTTATGTCGTTTTCTTTAATTTCACCCTATCTTTTGTAATGACTTTAAAAATGCATTGTATATATCCCGAATTTCTCCGTCGATTTGGTCAAAGTACCCAAAATCGGTTAACCAAATCCGGTACGGGTCCCACGCCCACATCGTATCGACACGGGTGCGGCATTGAGAGTGAAGAGTCCAAGCAACTTTGATCTTCCATAACCGCGTATTCGACGTTGCTTCACCTACTACTATTAGTAACTCCCATGAATTTAAAACATTGAGAATGAAAGGTCATATCTGTGACATGAAACTAGTTGCATGGTTAGTTATGGATGCCAATCTTTTGTGTGATTTTGGATTTTATGGAGGGAAAGATATATTAGAACTTTCAATATATTAAAAAAAACATTTATCTTAATGCAACAGTTGATGATTAGTCTCCTCCCAATTTATCTGCCTCCTCTTCCTTGAAGTAATCCGTATCACCATTTTGTTTGGGTTAGTTGCTACTCCTTGTTTACGCACTGGAAATTGTACTGTTGTCACTTGGAAACTAAGTGTACATATTTATTAAAACCAAGGATTTTGAAGTAATTGGCACTAATTCAATGTTGGAATATTTTTCTCAATGTGAAAATTCTCTTTGTAGTTTGGGTTATTCCACCTGACACACCTTCTTTCAGTTCCACAGGAGATAGATGAGTATGACCTTGTGGATCCTGTTGACATTTTGACCCCTCTGGAGAAGACAGGATTTTGGGAAGGAGTGGTTAGTGATTCCTTTTATTGCAGTCATTTTATTGCAGTCAACTGGTAGATTTTTTTCGCTAAAATTCTGTTGCATCCTATTTCTGGTGTGACGAATTTCTTTATGAGTGTCATGCAGTCATTCATTGATTTGTTTTTCAACTGATTTTGTGTAGAAAGCAGCCAAGTGGTCAGAGCGTAAAGAGGCTGTCGCAGAGCTGACTAAGCTTGCATCTACCAAGAAAATTGCACCTGGTGATTTTACAGAAATTTGCAGGACACTTAAGAAGGTATATAATGTCATTCTCCTTTATTGAAGAGGTTGATACTTCAGCCGATGCAGAGTCTAATCAGTAGTATTTTTTGTTGACTGGAAAGTATAGAATGATGCTTATACTTGTGTGGCTCTTGGATCACTATGGTATCATCATAGTCTCAAGAAAAATTCAATTCAAAGAGGATAAAAGTTAACAATAATTGGAGGCCAAATCAACCAGTGGTGCTAACCATGAGATGGATCTATTGAGTCTTGATCTCAAGCGAGGAGTATCTTTACTTTATTTCTGATGTTCATCTCTCATCCCCTCAAGGATTAAATGGATCTAAATGTGTATGTATGAGCATGTGCTCTGTTGATTTTGCTTTATATGTTCATGGATGTCTGTTTTTGCATCAAGAAGCTGAATTGAAACTTATGCAGGAGCATAGTGAACATTGTTTTATTTGCTAGTGTCAGTTCACCTACAGTCTGTCATATTGCTGTTCATTGTGGTGCTACCAACTGTTCAATGGGTGTTTTGAACAATGAGGAGTTCTCTTTCTCGTCTAATTTATATTCTTACTTTTTAGCTCCTGGGCTGATTACTCTCTCTTTTTGTGTTTGATTGTGTACTTCTGTGTATGCTTGTTGCATTAATTGGCGGCTAATTAGCTCTTGTTTATCTTTTTCACAGTGCGCATTCGGTTATGCACCGTCTTTCACTAGAAATTGACTGTAGTCTTGTGACCTTGCAGCTCATCACAGATGTAAATATTGCTGTTGCAGTTGAAGCCATACAGGCAATTGGAAATCTTGCAAGGGGACTGAGAACACATTTTTCCGGAAGCTCTCGCTTCTTGTTGCCTGTATTACTGGTAAGCATGTGGCTTTAAGACGAATGTCTTTCTTTGTTATATATTTGGCGCATATGCATCTCTATTTTTGTCAGAACTAGGTTCTCTTATTTGACTGCATGAACTTGCTATTTCGTGGACCTTAAGTTAGTTCTCCTGTTTGGAAATTGAGGTCTCAATCCTGTCCCTTGCGGGGTGTGCAATTGAAAGACAGGTATACGAGGACGGGCATTCACCCTTCATTCACTTATGGCTCTTTGTGATTATTGAGCACTGAGGATAGCAAAACATGTATAAAGTGAGGATAGATAAATCAACTGATCAATGAGAAATTGAGGGGTAGCCATGTCGCGCCTTGCAACTTCTTTGGTGTAGCTTGGAAATTCCTTCCCCCCTTCCCTCCCCTTGTTAACAGACATGTAAATTATCAGAATAGGAGCCCTTAAAGCGGTAGTTTAATGATGGAAATGCTCATGGTAAGTTGTTGTTGAAATAAGCATGAATTAAGATATTCCCTTGAATGCCGTTTTCTCCCTTCTTTTCTTTTGAATAACTTATATTAATGAGCACTAAGGATAGCAAAATCTGTATAATTGAGGATATAATATCATACTTAAATATAGCTGTTTTGTTTCTGTTGATTGCTGACTGTTATTAGCAAGACATGCTATTTTCCTTATTAGCTGACTCGAGGGAGGAGAGAATTTTAGAGAACAAAACAATAGAAATGCTATTGATGGAGGAGATGGTCAATTTTTGAGGGCGATTTACGGACGATAAGAATGCCTAATTTCTAGGTTGTTTCCAAGAGCATTCTTAAACAGTCAGGGAATAGAGTTTGCTGTAGTCTGCAACTTTAGGAACATCAGCGCGATGCAGTTGCCTGTTTATTTATTATTTGATCTAGAGACTGAAACCTTCAGCTGTACTAATTTTCATGACGAAGGAAACTTGGGTCTTTTAGGAGGATGCATTTCCCTATTGTCGATCTGGAGGTTTTTGCAGCATTAACGTACATTACTGCCTCGTATTCTTTTTCAACCTCCTATTATCCTTCTCATTTATTGGTTTCTTTCTGCTGTAATTGAAATCGGATGCCAAGTGCGGGGAGGGAAAAAATAACAACACTCTTCATGTCCTTATTGGATACGTTGACATACCCATATTTATAGCACATTGCATTTATCAGTAAATCATGCATGTAACCAATTTGTGTAGTCTTTTTTTAGATATTTCTTTTGGGTCTTTTAACTGAAAATTTTTCTGATGATCATCCAATAAGGAAAACTGTTATATTTCCCTGTTCCTTGTTCTATTCTTTATAGGAAAAACTGAAAGAGAAAAAACCAACTTTGACGGATGCACTTACCCAAACACTCCAGGCAATGCACAGATCAGGGTGCTTAATTCTCACTGATATTGTTGAAGGCAGGTTCCATTTTCAAACCTAAGAAGCCTTCTTCAGATGATGCAAATATTCTTTAAGATGCCACAACTGATTTTATATATTTTAACTTGTGAATTTTTTTTGGTAGTAATGTATTGCTTCTCAGTGTCCATTGTGATGACATACTCACTCGCACTATCTATTTCCTAGACATCTTTATGTAAAATAAATATAGAATTATATTGAATTTGTACTTGAAGACTTTCATGTCTTACATTGTGAAGGTGACAAACATCCATTCATGCATCTGGTCTATCGTACTGACTTTGTTCAATATTTACTATAATAGTACTTCTAACAATTGTCATTAGCTTCATGTTTTTGTGATGGAGGGGTTGGATATGTTGTCCTTTGCCTTGTAAATTGATTTTTTTAAAGTGAAATATTGGATTGGAAAATTAACTGATTGATTTATGTACTTTTGCAGATGTCAAGACTGCTACGAAAAATAAAGTTCCTCTAGTGCGATCACTGACTTTAAATTGGGTGACATTTTGTATTGAAACAAGCAACAAGGCTGTTATTCTAAAAGCACATAAGGAATATGTTCCCATTTGTATGGAGGTTAGTTCAATGGATTACTGTGTTCTTTTGTTTCTAATAGTGCCTAGTCTTTCTTTTGATAAATTGTTTTTAATTGTGATATCAACTCTCAAGTCTTTCCCTTTTTCCTTTCTTTACAACTCTAGTATGATTAGCGGTTTAACTTCTGCATCGTGCATACACAAAATCCTTGAGCCGATGGTCTATCAGAAACTCTAGCCTCTCTGCCTTCCGGGTAGGGGTAAAGTTTCAGTACACACTACTCTCCCCAGACTGCACTTATGGTATTATACTGGATTTGCTGTTGCTGTTGTTGTATCGTGCGTACGGAAAATCAACTATTTGACTTTGTTTTGGGAGTACAATTGTATTTTGTGGTAATCCTTTGTTGTTCTGACAAATGCTTTATTCTCTTTGCTGACATCACATTATTGAAACATGATTGTTGAACTTGTAAATCATGGCAGAAAAGATTGTGGTTTGTTACTTTGATGACATTCGGCTATGTATTGTTTTCCTTGGATGAAATTCTCTTATTGTCATCTTTTTGTACATAGAATTAGGGTGTCAATGGTTAGATTCGGTCAGTTATTTTATAAAATTTTTACCGTACCAATTTTTCGGTTATTCTATTATGTATAAGCAAAATTAGAATTTTCAAGACCGTCTCAATCATGTCGGTTTCTCTTCGGTATTGGTACGGTTCGGTTAATTGTTGGTATTTTTTAACATCATGTAAAATTCAGCTGTAGAAGTAGAATATAATAACATACACTCTTTTATATAGGACTTAGCAAAACTCGCTGACAGTGATGAATTAAAAAAATAGATTGCTAGAGTATCGATCCATCAACTATTCTACAACAAAGGGAAGACAATATAAATCACACGAGTTGAAAGATATACCAAGGTGAGACTCAAGAATTAAGTCTGTAGAAGATCAAATATTCAAAAAGATAAATCTAAATTATATGAAAGGAAACATATTCAATACATTGTAGTTTGCTATTCATAATCGCTTGAATATTTGTGTCTTGCTAATAAAGATACTTGAAATAACTTAGTTTAGGTAGAAGTAGCATAATAGGTTTTAGGAATTAGTATTTTGATTTTAATTACTTGTTGGCTTGTGTAATAATAAATATATATATTTTCCCAAAGAAAATTTAATGCATTATTATTTTTAAACTTACTAAATAAATATATTTTCCACATGTAAAATTTATTCGGTACTGTTCAATATTTTTTCGGCTTATTTTTATAACATAAAAAATCTACCCTAATTATCGGTGCGGTTATAGATTTATATAAAAACCTACCGTTTCTTAAAATAAAACCTAAAAATTGGTTCGGTGCGGTACGATTTAGTCGGTTTTCGAATATCCATTAACACCCCTATATTGAATGCCCTAGGATGTCTCAGTTTACAAATAATATTTGAATGCCCTAATAACATGTATTCAATTTTTGCTCATCGAAAATTTCAGATCAGGTCGGGGGTAGCCTAGCCAACAACAACAACAACAACTACCCAGTATATTCCCACCAGGTGGGAGTCTGGGGAGGGTAATATGTAAACAAGCCTTACCCCTACCCGAAAGGGCAGTGAGGCTGTTTCCAATCGACCCTTGGCGCATAGGACAAAAGGAAAAACAGCTGTAAAACAAAACAAAAAACAGAAAGCATTAGTGACTCCCGCAGAAAATAGTGAAACTAATTAACTAAAAATAAGAAACATACATACAATCGCAGGCAATAAAATCGTGTAGTAACTACCATAACTAACAGCCACAGGAGTGCACACGCTAACACACAAATCGTCTATGAGAAAACCTACTGACGTGCGAAGGACTCTAGTAGTAGCCCCTAACCTACAACCCTGATTCTGGACCTCCAGACGCTCCTATCAAGGGTCATGTCCTCGGAAACTTGCGTTCTAATCATGTCCTGCCTAATCACCTCTGCCCAATACTTCTTAGGCCTCCCTCTACCTCGCCGACCGCCAACAATCTCCAGCCTCTCGCAGCTCCTTACCGGGGCATCCGGGCCCCTCCTCCGAACGTGTTCGAACCACCTCAGTCTCGCTTCTCGCATCTTCTCATCCACTGGGGCCACCCCTACCTTCTCTCTGATAACTTCGTTCTTAATCCTATCTAGTCTGGTGTGCCCGCACATCCACCTTAGCATCCTCATCTCCGCAACCTTCATTCTTTGAACATGGGAGTTTTTCACGGGCCAGCACTCCGTCCCATACAGCATAGCGGGGGTAGCCTAGCCATTTAGAGGAAATTGTCGTATAAAGTTTGATAGAGGAGTATGTTTATCTTTCCTCCTTTTTAAAGAGAAAGATGCTGTTTTATTTTCAATTGCAATATATCATGCGGCTTCATTGAATTCTATGTTTGGATAGTTACCGTTGCAAGGACATTTATCCTTTCCATCATCTGATAGCATGTGTCTTAGATGGTTTCGTTTAGTCTTCCCTATCTCTTCTTCCTTTTGGAAGTTTTATTCACTCACTACCTTTTCTCGTTGCTTATTTGAATGTTGAGGTGGACCTACACGGGTTGCAGTGACGTTGTACTTTTCATCTCCTGATACACTCTCTCTTAGATTATTTCGTCTTGCCTGTATTTTCTCTTTTGAATGGATGCCAAGTTGATGATACTGGTATATTATGTCGCATAGAGCCTGAATGATGGAACACCAGAAGTTAGAGATGCTGCTTTTTCAGCCTTGGCAGCTGTGGCCAAGGTACTTCTTTCTGGGATTTTTCTCTCTATTTGTAGAGCTTCTCACTCACCTATCCCATTGACCTGTCTTGCTGTGTTTTTCCATCTTTATCAAGTCGGTTGGCATGAGACCTCTGGAAAAGTCGTTGGAGAAACTAGATGATGTTAGAAAGAAGAAGTTATCGGAAATGATTGGGGGCTCTGGTGGTGATCCAGCTTCCACATCCTGCTCTGGTTTGAAATTCTTTTACTTCTAAAAGTTTTCCATTCTATCTGTTGTACTATTATCTGCTTATTACTTTCATGACTGTCTTAATATGCTCAATTGTAAAATAATCAGGTGCAGTCCCATCATCCGGAGGAATCATGTCTTCCACCCAGGTGATTATCTTATCATATAGTAAACAATACTATTTGAGTTATTTTGGGAGATTGTAGGCACACTTTTCAGCTTTACTTTACCACACTCATAAATATAAGTTCATAAGTTAATTTGACTTATTGGTTCTAACTCCAGTTGATGTATTTGTATTTGGAGCATTCGGTGGTACACTGACATTTGGTTCCTATAGTTGGGGCTGTTTAAAAAGTTTTTTTCTTGTCTTTAGAGTTGTATTCAAGTTGATCCCACACTTACTATGTCGTACGATGGCAAGCGTCTTTTTTTTATTGCTTTCTTTTAAATATTTTAGGGTATTCAATATTTTGAAATCATCTGTCCTTATCAGTCTTAGGTGGATTTTGTTTGTCGATATCTTTTTCCCTATTTTATTCTTACATTTCTAGTCTGTGTGCTTTCAGTTTTAAGCAAATTAACCTTAAAACTCATCTTGTAGTCTTCAACTGGATTACTTGCTAAGAGGTCTGCAGCGAGCATGCTTAGTGGAAAGAAGCCTGTCCAGGCTGCTGTAAGTTTTCCTTAATCAGAGCCTCCTAATTATCTTTCCTGCCATAAGTTTTCCTTAATCAGAGCCTCCTAATTATCTTTCTTTTGCTCTTCTTTTTGTTCTTCCTCATTTTTTCTCTTATGATTCTAAGCCTCCTAGTAAGAAAGGGACATCTGCAAAATCTGGTACAAGTAAGAGGGGTGATGGAGCTACTCAATTAAAGGCATCTAAGCCTGTTGAAGTTGAAGATGTTGAGGTGATTCCTAATCCAAATTTAGCTTTTAGCTTAGCATCCTTTTACCATTCTTAATACTGTAGAAATCATACATGAATAATAGATCAATTTTGATATATGAACAGCCTGCAGAGATGAGTCTCGAAGAGATTGAAAGTAAATTAGGCTCCCTTATACAGCCGGAGACGATTACTCAGCTGAAGAGTGCAGTGTGGAAAGAGAGGCTTGAAGGTTTTTTCTGTCTTTCTGTTGTATCATTTTGTGCATATCTAAGATGTTAAATAAGGACGGCCCCCCCCCCCCCCCCCCCCCCCACACATACACACACAACCCCACACACAAAAAGAAGAGGAAGAAGATGGAAGCCTGGATATACATATGGCCTAAGTCCTACTTGCTCCTTAATATGGAATAATGAATGAGGACTTGAAGCATACAACTACCAGAGTTCCAGCTGAGAGTATCTACTTTATTTTGTGATTTGTTTGTCTTAGTTTCAGTTGATTCTGTGTTCTGTTGCTGTGGCAATTCTTTGAAAGTAGGTGAATGCTGTGCCACCTTTCTTTTACCCCATACAAACTGTGGCGGCGTTTGATCCCCTTATTATAGTTCCTTCTACCAGAATTTTTATGTAAATGCCAATTAGTGGATCCTGTAGGTTAGTAAAATATGTATGTACCCCTATAGCAGTTAGGATGTGTCCATGTTAGATGTGGATCCGCTTCAGTGAACTATCAATTATTCGAATGTTGCCAAGTTTTGTGGTAGTTATTAAAAAGCATTTCTTTTCGTTTGTTTAACTTGCTAGTTTTCTTTATTAGTCCCTGCAGTTACTTGCATTTGGACCTGATGTAAAAGGTTAAAACATCTTAAGAGTGCAATATGCTTTTTGATGTATTCCTTACACCTATGCTTGTTTCTTTTTAGCTTACGACAAAAATAACAACATACCCAGTATTATCATGCATTGTGGGGTTTTGGGAGGATAGTGTGTACATAGACCTTACCCCTACCTTGTTTCTTTTTAGCTTAACACTTGATAATATTTCTCTACTATCTTATGCAGCTATTAGTTCATTCAAAGAACAGGTTGAAGCGCTAAAAGAGCTTGACCCTTCAGTTGAGATTTTGGTCCGCCTGCTCTGTGCTGTTCCTGGTTGGAGTGAAAAGAATGTCCAGGTTTTTCTCTTTTACCTGAATTTTCCTGAGTGGAGATGATTGATCTGGAAAAGTCACACGCTTTCTTGGTTTTTGTCAATATATATCAAAGTGCAGGTTCAGCAGCTGGTTATTGATATAATTACCCACATTGCTTCAACTGCATCGAAATATCCAAAGAAATGTGTTGTCCTTTGCCTTCAAGGTCACTCTCCCTTATCTCTTTTTCACCTACCTAGTTTCATCAGTGTACCGTGCTATTTGTTTTTTTGGCTGATTGTCCTTTGCCTTAAAGGTCACTCTTTTTTTTTTCTTCTCCTACCTAGTTGAATCACTGTACCATGCAATTTATCCTACCTAGTTGCATAACTGTACCACATAATTATTTCTTTGGGGCTAGTTTTAAGTTAGAATTCATTTCTTTCAGGGGTAAGTGAAAGAGTAGCTGACATTAAGACTCGTGCTCAGGCCATGAAATGTCTTACTACATTTTGTGAAGCTGTTGGTCCTGGTTTTGTTTTTGAGAGAGTAAGTATTGTACATGCAGTGCTTTTTGGTTTTACTTCATGTTAGGAAATACTGATATCTGGATTAAGCTTTTGAAATACGATTTGTCTATACTTGCATGTTACTCAGCTAATACCTTTTTGATCTGCTTTATTTTAGCTTTATAAAATTATGAAAGAGCACAAGAACCCTAAGGTTCTTAGTGAGGGTATATTGTGGATGGTTACCGCAGTCGATGACTTCGGTGTTTCACATCTTAAACTAAAGGTATTCTGAGCTTGTAAACTTCTGACTCCACTCATGATTGATTCACAGTAGGGTGGCTTAATCTAAGAAAGTGGATATCTTTCCTACAGGACTTAATTGATTTCTGCAAAGACACTGGCTTACAATCCAGCGCTGCTGCCACAAGAAACGCAACCATTAAACTTATTGGTGCTTTACACAAGTTTGTTGGTCCAGGTGAGCTGTCTTCTTGGATAACACTTATGTGCCTTTTAGATTATGGCTAAAGCTGAAATGTACTTATTGTAATTGCAGATATCAAAGGGTTCTTGTCTGATGTAAAACCTGCTCTTATTAGTGCACTTGATGCAGAATATGACAAAAATCCATTTGAGGTATGATTGATTGCCTTCGACAGTTCTAGTCCTTGTTAGTTGTGGCTTTAACTTTTTCTCCATATGTAGGGTGCATCTGTAGCCCCAAAGAAGACTGTGAAGACATCAGATGCCCCATCCTTGTCTAGCGGTGGGCTAGATAGTCTTCCTCGTGAAGACATTAGTGGAAAAATAACTCCTGCTCTGCTCAAGGGACTGGAAAGTTCTGACTGGAAGGTACGCCCTATGTTATTGATGTTATCAGCAATTTCTGTCTTAGTAGTTCTGCTGTAATTCTTGTTTCCCGTTTCAGGCCCGCCTAGAATCTATTGAAGCTGTAAATAAGATATTGGAAGAGGCCAATAAGCGCATTCAACCTACTGGAACTGGTATGGTGGTCTTATTGTTGTGAGTGGTATCTTGCAATTGTACTTGTGTGCGTATGAGTGCCACTTCATATTTTCTTCCTTTGACTGTGTAGGAGAGTTATTTGGTGCTCTTAGGGGCCGTCTAGGTGACAGCAACAAGAATTTAGTCATAGCAACTTTGTCAACTGTTGGTGGTGTTGCATCAGCTATGGGACCTGCAGTTGAGAAGTCGAGCAAGGTTCAATTTGATCAGAACCTCAATTTGTTGTGTCAGTCTTTTTTCTTGTTATTGATTATTCAATTATATTCTTCATTGCAGGGGATTCTGTCGGACATATTGAAATGTCTTGGTGACAATAAAAAACACATGAGAGAGTGCACTTTGAATACACTAGATTCTTGGCTTGCTGCTGTTCATCTTGATAAAATGGTCTCCATCTCTCAAGTTCTGTAGTATGTTCTAGTTTTGGTTTGCATTGTTCAACTCATTGACAATCATGTTATTGTAGGTGCCTTACATTACTGGTGCACTAACTGATGCCAAACTTGGTGCGGAGGGCCGCAAAGATCTGTTTGATTGGCTGTCCAAACAACTAACTGGAATGGAAGAATTTCCTGATGCTGTACACCTTCTAAAGCCTGTTGCATCTGCTATGACGGTAAATTGATGGCTCTTGCCCTAATCGTTCAGTTTCTGGCGTATTTTCTCTGCCTCCTTTTACTGGACGTTATTGTCTGTAACTTGCACTAAAGCGATTGCATTTTATATATTAGGACAAATCTGCTGATGTTCGGAAAGCAGCAGAAGCATGCTTTGCAGAACTTCTTAGAGTGTGCGGGCAGGAGATGGTATGTGAGCTTTAAATAGTTTTAAGCTCTTTCTGCCTGTTTACACCAATTAGTTGCTTGATATGTCTTTCTTTTTTATTGCGTGACTATCTAATGTAGGTGAGCAAGAACCTGAAAGATATTCAAGGGCCTGCTTTAGCTATCGTTGTTGAGCGATTGAGACCATATGGGGTACTTCAAGGTACACTAACGCTATGTTCTAACTTTATGTTTTCTTTTTAGTCCATTAGTAGTGGTAGATCTTTGTAGATCTATCATTTTATCTTTAGATTACGTGATTGCAATAAATTGTTATTCCTTATCAGAAACCTTTGATCTTGGAAGAACATCTTCCACTGGGACAACATCGAAGGTGGGATCAAAGATGGGAAAATCCACTGGTCCTGCTGAACGTGCTTCTAGACATGGAAACAGAGCTGGAGCTTCGGTATGTTTTTATATGCTTGAACGGCTCAAGGCAGGGAGCAACTGGAGTACTGATTTTCTTACTTTTATTTATTTCTCTAGAGAGCTATTCCTACAAGGAACTCAAGGCAAGAGACCTTAATGTCTGTACAGGACATTAGTGTCCAGTCACAAGCTTTGATAAATGTTAAGGATTCGCACAAGGTATATCTAATTTCAGGAAATATTTTATTTGTGTTATCTATTCCTTTTTGTCCAGTAATGTTATGAATGAATACATTTACAGGGTGAAAGAGAGAGAATAGTTGTTCGCAGATTTAAGTTTGAAGAGCCACGGTTGGAACAAATACAAGATCTTGAGGTTTCAAGAAGTTGCATTTTGTAAAATTGTAATTCTTGCAGTAGTTTTCATTTGATTGGTTAATCTCATTAATGTTTAATGGAACAGACTGACCTGATGAAGTACTTCAGAGAGGATTTGCACCGGAGACTTCTAAGTACAGACTTCAAGAAACAAGTTGATGGAATAGAGATGCTGCAAAAGGTGCTTTTATCATTAAATTAACATTATTTTGTTAATTTGCTATCATCAACCATATTGCTTTTGCACTTTACAGGCGCTTCCATCAACTGCGAAGGAACTAATTGAAGTTCTTGATATAGTCCTGAGATGGTTTGTCCTGAGGTTCTGCGAATCAAACACTTCCTGCCTGCTTAAGGTTTATTTCTATCCTTATTCTTTCTATTTGTCCTTTTCCATAATGAGATCACATTATTTTTTTTAGGTTTGTTGTTGTTTACTTTCTCTCCTGAAGTCATTTCTGTACTTTACTGTGGTAATGTTTCTCAGGTTCTGGAATTTCTGCCTGAGCTTTTTGAGATGTTAAGGAACGAGGGTTACATGATGACTGAAGCTGAAGCTGCCATTTTCCTTCCTTGCTTGGTTGAGAAGGTGTACTTGTCCAATGAGCTCTTTTACTTAAAATTATTATGATGTTCTTTATGCGTGTTATTTTTTTTTTGATTTGCACCGGGTGTCCATATCTCTTCGAGCCCCCGCTAATCCTGGAGGCGGACAAGGGCAAGGAGTTTCCCGCAAGTGCACCTCAGTTAATTTAGGTTTTACCCAGTCCCATGACCCTCAGAAATTGTTTGCATCCAGTGGGTTTCGAACTTGAGGCCTTGAAAGGGAGCAAACCCCAAGGCTCATGTCAATTGCCACCGGGCCAACATTCATGCATGTTATTTGTATGTTTATTGTGATTTGTTGCCTCATTTCTAATTCAGGTTGTTTCTGTTATGTTTGCTGAAATGGTAATAATTGTATTAAAAAAAGTACAAAGGTAGCGCTGGTGTTACTGTACAAGTGAGCGCAACCTCTATGAATTATAATAAAATTTCTGCCTCAATATTCGGTTTTTTACACCAAAAGTGAAATAAAATGATTCAGTCTAACTTAATCTCGATTTTTGCTTCTCTTTGAAACATCTTGAGTTCCTTTCTCTCCATATCATCAACCAGATACAAGCTGGAATTGTAAACCACACCATCTATTTCTTGCTTTCTCCAGCCCATGCCTATTCCGACAACAACAAAGATCCCTTGTATTCCCAGGCATGATTCAGCAAAGTTGAGAACTAGCTACCGTAGCTTGTTTGTAATAGGACAGTGCAAAAAAAAAAAGGAGATCGCTAATGGTTTCTGTTTGGCTGCCACATAAGTAGCATTTGACTTTCCATATTTGTTTCTAAGGCCACGGTTGAGATGCTGCAATTCCTGGACAAAAGCCTTTCCATTTCAATATATCTACTCCTTCTGAGCAATCTTGAAACTTCTCCATTTATCAAAGTTACATATTCTGGCATTCCCAATCTTTCATATTTCTTCTAAATTAACTAAGTCCCAGAATAAATGGGACGTAGTTACTTTAGAAGAAATATTAATGTTTGGGAATGCCAGAATATGTCACTTTTATAAATGGAGAAGTTTCAAGGTTGCTCTATCTCTCTTTTGTATTTCTTGCATCTTCTTGATGCCTTTAATGCTATTCTCTTACTTCATAAAAAAGTCCCATTTATTCTGCAGTTAGCTAACGTAGCATTGTTGGAAACCAGTAACTCGTATAGATTCGGAATTGGTCCTTCAACGTACCATGGTCAATCCACACATCCTGCCAGAACACAGTTTTGCTGCCATTTCCAACTCTAATGTTTCTAAGTTGCCTGAATTCAGGCCATAGATTCCTTGTGCTTCTCCAAACTGGCACTCCACGTGTTTTTTTGGTTGGTTTGGTGCATGATGGTCAGATATCACCCTACACCATAAAGCTTTCTCCTCTAGGTTGGACCTCCCTAGCCACTTCATCAACAAACTTTCTTTGTGTATTCAGAGATTCTTGATTCCTAGTTCCCCCAATGATCTTGTGATTGATAAGTGATTTGCATTTAACAAGGTGGAAAGATTTCCCATCCTTGGTACCATGCCGTAAGATATCCCTTTTATCAGTTCTTTGTTTATTCTTTGCTGGGAGAGGGAACAAAGACATAAGACAAGCGGTTAATGAGTGTGATGATCATTTGGCAATGGCAACCCCATCATTTTCTTTAGCACTGTTGAGTTGTCCCACATCGGAGGGATTTGAGGTCCTTGGTCTCCTTATATGGCTTGGGCAATCCTCACCTCATAAGCTAGCTTTTGGGGTTGAGTTAGGTCCAAGATCCATTCTTATCATGGTATCAGAGCCAGGCCCATCCCAATTATTGTTACCGATGTTGGGCCCCCAATTTATGTTGTCCACGCTCCAAAGGTCTGGGCATGATGGGGGTGTTGAGTTGTCCCACATCGGAGGGATTTGAGGTCATTGGTCTCCTTATATGGTTTGCGCAATCCTCACCTCATAAGCTAGCTTTTGGGGTTGAGTTA
Organism: Nicotiana benthamiana; assembly: GCA_034376525.1. Lineage (NCBI taxonomy): Eukaryota > Viridiplantae > Streptophyta > Magnoliopsida > Solanales > Solanaceae > Nicotiana > Nicotiana benthamiana. Next base: position 124,443,731 of record CM067324.1, on the reverse strand, counting down.
GGCCCAAGGTCCATTCTTTTCATGGTATCAGAGCCAGGCCCATCTCAATAATTGTTACCGATGTTGGCCCCCATTTATGTTGTCCACGCTCCAGAGATCTGGGCATGAGGGGGGGGGGGAGGTGTTGAGTTGTCCCACATCGGAGGGATTTGAGGTCCTTGGTCTCCTTATATGGCTTGGGCAATCCTCACCTCATAAGCTAGCTTTTGGGGTTGAGTTAGGTCCAAGATCCATTCTTTTCAACCACAAAATCAATATTTTTCTCCTCTTGCGAGGCAAAAGAAGAGAGACATGAAAACAGTGTTATCAAAGGCGAAAAGCGCAAAAGAGCTCTATAGTCCGTTGGGGCTTTAAGCGCAAAGCACATATAAATACCGGGCTTTAATGAGAAAAGGGTAGTTGTTGTTGTTGCTTTAATGAAAAAAGGCCCAACTGGAGAAAAAGTAAATATGTATATGTAGTCCAAGACGTATAATTATAAGCATAAATAACAAATATACCGACAAAGCAATTGGAAAAAAATTACGAGAAAGTGAAAATATCAATTGTTTAATGTCACTTTTTCATGATTACACTCATTAGAAGGGATTAGTATGCCTTAGAGTCTTGATGCGATACTAAGCGAGGCAACGCGCTCAACATGTTAAGAGCCTCGCTTCAGGGCTTAAGCGCGCCTTTGACAACACTGCATGAAAAGCAACCAATTATAAGATGAGAAATAGTTATTAATAGCTTGGATCCTTAGCATTTTCTTATTTATTACTGGCAATACCCTATTATATTCATCTTTAGATGTGTATATAGACATACCTGTAAATCGAGCTAACTGTCTTTTCTGGTATGCGTTTGCCTTCGGATAGCAGACCTTGTTAGATGTTTTTTTTTTGTTGTCGGACATTGTTTGATGTTACATTCACACTCAAAGGGATATTTAGGGGTGTTAACTGATGGTTTATACATGTAACATATCCTCCTATTTATTTCATTTTAATAGGGACCTGTCTGATATCTTCTTTCAATCTTTTCCAGTCTGGCCATAACATTGAAAAAGTGCGTGAAAAAATGCGAGAGCTAACTAAGCAAATCATTCATGCATATTCTGCTGCAAAGACTTTTCCTTATATTTTGGAAGGTTTACGATCAAGGAGCAATCGAACTCGTATAGAATGTGCTGACCTTGTTGGCTACTTATTGGATAATCATGAAGCTGAGGTAAAGATCTGAGTGTATTGATCATCTCATCTGTTGAAGTTGCTTAATCCTCATACGATATTTCCTGCTGATAGATTGGCGGACAATTAAAATCGTTGAAAGATGTTGCAAATTTAACAGCAGAACGAGATGGTGAAACTAGGAAGGCTGCGTTGAATACTCTTGCTACTGGCTATAAGATTCTTGGTGAGTGTGTGTTCTATGAGGCTTTTTAATTTTGGAAATGGTAACTGTATCTTCATCATCACAAAAATTTTGCTGGCAGCTATATCAACTTACTTCCAGACTAGTGGTGGCAAAATGGATTTAAAAAAAAGTTATCCATCCATATTATACACTAAAAACGGGTTGGATAATGTACTTTTTAAAAGTGGATTGAATATGGATAAAGATTCATATTTCTCACTTAAAATATGGATAACCAATGAGTTTAAATTTTACATTTGCAAAGACTCAAATTGGGGTTCCTCAAATTTGGAGACTAGGAATTCTCCCAAAAGTGATCATAATCAAGAAGCCAGGGATAATATATATATATCCATATTATCCGCTGGTTAACACATTTTATATCCGAATTAAATATGAGCTGGGTCGGATATTTTATCCGTTTCTAACCCGCCCATATCCGACCCGGCCCGCCCACTTGCCACCCTTAATCCAGACTTGTAACTTGCGAGGCCTTCCAAAACAGTAAAATTTGTGCTCAATGAGGCTTGTTTGTTATTAATACTGGTATAAGGTCCAGTTTTGCTGGCTATTGGTTGTAGGAGTGCTTGACCCACTGGTGTGTGTGTTTTGCCTTCTGAACCTTTTTCATTGAACTGGGTGGATGGTAAAATAGTTTGGACGTTGGTTAAGGTTCTATTAAACGTCTTTCAGGTGATGACATTTGGAAATATCTTGGAAAACTGACGGAGGCGCAGAGAAGCATGTTAGATGATAGATTCAAGTGGAAGGTAAACTTCTCTGCTCTTCTTTTTGCTTTGTTTTCTTGCATTTTTCTTCTCTTTCCTTTCTCATAGAATTGCTCATTAATCTTTTCCAGGCTAGAGAGATGGACAAAAGAAGAGAGGGCAGACCTGGGGAAGCTAGGGCTGCTTTAAGGCGTTCAGTGAGGGATAACGGGTATCTAATTGCTTAAGATTTATTTTCTTGGTACACGCACTACATACTTTTGATGTTTAAAGTTTCAACTAGACAAGCAACTTCTTTTGGAGGAGTGCACTTTCAATGTTTAACGTTTCAACTAGACAAGAAACAACTTTTGTGGGGTATCAAATTATCTTTTTTCCCTGTGGACTGCAAATCCAACCTTTTATTTAACAATCAACTGTCTAGGACCTGGATAATTATAGAACACTTTGACTCTCATTCTCAAAATATTTATTGAACACTTTGACCTCGTAACTTACCAATTGCCGGTCTTCCGTTAAGTTCTAATTTGTTTTCGGTTTTGTTTCTATGGGAAAAATAACCACATCTGTTTGTGCTTTCGCTCTGCCTTTCATATTTTACCTTAAGCCAGTAACTTTCTTTTTTGACATTGGAAATGTTGATTTTCTGATCTCTAGGTCTGATGTAGCGGAGCCGAGTGGTGAAGTTTCACGGTCGTTAGCTGGCCCAATCTTAAATAGGTGACCAAGAGATCCTTGCATTTCTCTTACCAATCTGAATCTGGGTTGCTAAGGCTTTTTCTTTGTATGTTTGTTTTATCTTTTCTTTCCAGGGATATTTATAACAATACAGAGTTTCCGATGGAAAGAATTGTGAATTTCCGGCCAGTTTCTGGTACAGTGGCCCCATCTGACTGGAATGAAGCTCTGGATATTATAGCATCTGATTCTCCGGAGCAGGTTGTTTTTCCTTTTGCTTTTTCCTGGATTAGGAGAGGTGGTTTTATCTTAATCACTTGTCATACCCCGTGTTTAAAGAAATATAGGGTTGTATACTCCATACGTCCGCCAGGAGCTGAATAAAAATAACTATACTCTAAATAGTACTACATTATATCAATATTGGGTGTTCTAATGATTGCCAAAAAATTAATATGATGCTCAATGTTTTTGTGTTTTTGTTTAAGAATATGGACGGTATTTGTATCCATTCAAATTTAGAAATCTGGATCCATATTTCAATTGCTCGAGTTTAATCCATTTATTTTTTGGGCATGAATTCTCATTGATGCACTTGTTGTTTGTATTGCACATTTTTATTACGGCTGGTTATGCATCTCTGTTTGTTTGTTTGTTTGTTTGTCTATGTCCTGGTTATTCTGCTTTGGTGGATGCATCATTAAAGAGGATGGAGAGTAACATTGATTTATTCACTGATGCAAGCAAACCTTTCCCGTGTTGCAGTCTGTTGAAGGTATGAAAGTTGTGTGCCATTTGTTGGCCGTAGCAACCAACGATCCTGAAGGCAGTGCCATGGATGACATTGTCAAAGATGCAGACAAGCTTGTTTCCTGCTTGGCAAATAAGGCACAATACTTATCATTCTTTTGTGACTCATTCTTTGTCATCTGTATATGATTCACACTGCTCATATTCTAGACTGACTACAGGTAGCAAAAACTTTTGACTTCAGTCTGATGGGTGCATCATCAAGATCTTGCAAATATGTTCTTAACACGCTCATGCAGGTATGTGGTTTTCCAATTTCGGTTAATTTTTCTCCAATACTGATTATTCCTTGATATGGACCAACATGTATTGGGAATTATCTCAAGCTCTGGTTGTTTCTTTGTTTGCAGACATTTCAGAATAAAACACTTGCTCATGCCGTAAAGGAGAGTACCCTAGATATCCTCATTACTGAGCTTTTGCTTTGGCTTCTTGATGAGAGAGTACCCCGCATGGATGATGGCAGTCAGCTCTTGAAAGCATTGAACGTTCTGATGCTAAAAATCTTGGTATTTCTGATTTTGAAATTTCATCAACTAGAATGTTATACTTGTTTACCTTTGTTTTAGCGGACTTGTCCTGATTATTTTCTATCTATTGTTGGTCCCTAATCTAGGACAATGCTGATCGAACATCATCCTTCGTTGTGCTGATTAAATTGTTAAGGCCTTTGGATCCATCAAGGTGGCCATCTCCAGCAACAGATGAATCTCTTGTCATAAGAAATCAGAAGTTCTCTGATTTGGTTGTGAAATGTCTTATAAAACTTACGAAGGTAATTTTTATTGCTTTTCACTGCCAACATTTCTGGGTTTTCTAGATTGTGACGTGTAGGAAATTTCTATCAGTATCTGTGTCTTTCTGCAAATATGTTAGTAGTAACTTTCTGGATGCAAAATCTATACAAGCTCTCTCAGGTTTTTGGCAGTAATAGTAGACAAGTTTCTTTCTTGAAGGTTGATATTGTGGCTATTAATCTTTTAATCACATTATATAGGTTCTTCAAAGCACCATATATGATGTCGACCTTGATCGGATCCTTCAGAGCATTCACATTTACCTGCAAGAACTAGGAATGGATGAGATCAGGAGGAGGTGTCTTTTAATTAGATTTCAGTTTTTTGCTTATTGGCTATGTGATTCAACATGGATTAACAGCGGCTTTATATCCTAATTCTCATCTTATTAAATATTGACAGAGCGGGAGCCGATGACAAACCTTTACGAATGGTGAAAACTGTGTTGCATGAGCTTGTCAAGCTTCGTGGTACTGCCATTAAAGGTCACCTATCGATGGTGCCGATAGACATGCAACCACCACCCATTATTCTTGCTTACATTGATCTGAACCTTCAGGTCATGCAGTTTTTTTGCATTCATGTGGCTTCTATGCTCTAGTCATTCATGTGGAGTTCGCAACTGATTTTAATAATCTTTCAGACCTTGGCAGCTGCAAGGATGTTGACTCCGTCTGTACCTGGGCAAACTCACTGGGGTGATTCTGCAGTGAATAATCCGGCACCTACAACACATAATGCAGATGCACAGCTGAAGGTATAGTGTGTTGTTCGCCATCATTTTTTTAGGTTGTTTTCCTTTCAAAAGTGAATTTTCCTTCGTTCATCGGCTATTCCACGTTACAATCTAGTACATTTAAGTAGACCACGTGAAATACAATTTTGTTGTACTGTACTAGTTGAAGGGGAGCCTTGGAGCAAGAGTAAAGTTGTCTCTGCGTGACCTATGCCACGGGTTCGAACAATGGAATTAACCACTAATGATTCCATTAAGTTAGACTGTCTATATCACCCCTTTGGTATGGCCTTTCCCGGGATCTATATCACCCCTTTGGTGCGGCCTTTCCCCGGACCCTGCGTGATGCTTCATGCACCAGGCTGCCCTTTTCTTTTGTACTAGTTAATAAAAAAGTTGTGTTACATTGTGTGTTTTACAGCAAGAACTTGCTGCCATATTTAAGAAGATCGGTGATAAGCAAACATGCACAATTGGTCTTTATGAGTTGTACCGGATCACACAATTGTATCCCAAGGTATAATACTTCATTCTTTTAAGTGTCAACTTATGTTCCTGCCTATAATGCTGAACTTCTTGTAATATCATTTTGTCCAATCTGCTTTAGGTTAACATATTTGCTCAGCTGCAAAATGCTAGTGAGGCATTCCGAACATATATTAGAGATGGTCTTGCCCAGGTGTGAATTGGATCTCTTTGACCTACACATTTATAGACTCAGAGTTGTCAGTCATGAAGCAATTATTGTGTGTAAATAATATTACAGATGGAAAAGAATGCTGCGGCTGGAAGGACGCCTTCTAGTGTACCCATGTCAACTCCTCCCCCATCTTCATTAAACCTGTCTTCTCCCAAATTTGGCGCGTTATCTCCCGTAAATACAAACCCATTGAATGATGCGAAATCTGTAAACAATAAAGTTGAACCATCACAATTTAGTTTGCCACCGTCATATGGCGAAGATGACAGGGGTGGTAATGCCATGCTCTCAAGAGGACTCTCATCTGAACATTTGGAGTTACGGCACCAATTGGGGGAACAAAGAAATGATAGATTGCCTTCTGGAGGTATGCATGTGCTAAGCTATTTCTCCTCTAGCCTTTTCCTTCTTCTTTATTCCCTTTTGATATATTAACTTTTCGCAACAAATGTCAGTTACCAGTTAGCTTTTGTTGCAGTTACTAGTGGAACACTAGAAGCAATCCGCGAAAGAATGAAAAGCATGTCATTAGCAGCAACTGGGGGGAACCCGGACCCAAGTAGTAGAACACTATTGTCCATGAATGGTAATGTCAGCCACATGGTGTCAAGTCAAGCTCCTGGTATTGAACATTCTAGCGTTGAAAATTCCATTCAGAGTGGGGTTCTTCCTATGGATGAGAAGGCACTTTCAGGTCTCCAGGCACGAATGGAAAGGCTAAAGAGTGGATCTATGGAATTCTAGATGCAGAGCTTTTGGTTAAGTGTGATTCTTCGGACATTCCCAGTGAACTTGCATCATATGATGCTTTATGTTTGTCGAGAAACACCGTAACAACTATACCACAGTTAATCAGCTCATGCTCATTATAAGTGGGGAAAGCAAGGAAAGCTCAGCTCAAGCGTTGCCATCTAAATTTTATGGGACGGAGAATGTGTTAGTGAGATCAGATTATGTAATGCTTCAAGGTGTACCATAATGATTTTATCCGGCAGGGTTAGCTGTATATTTGTAGAGATATCTACCGATTTGAATGTCTTTTTGATATTATCTAATTTAATTGAAAGGCTCTCGTGTGTTTCAGAAGTGCTGATGTAGTATGTTACGCCTCAATTGATAGCTTCTGCCAAGGTAGTTGTGAGTTGTAAGTTGTATGACGGCACTTCAACTGTTGTAATCTTCCGACTTTTACATTTGAAATATAGTGTGAGCTCTTAACCTGCAAAGATGAATAATTAAATCATTTTCATAATATTAATTAACTATATTTCTTTTACATATTACTTTGTCGTTCTTTAGCGCCCAAACTTTTTCACAAACAATCTTTATGTTAGATTACCCTTTCTGTAAAAAATTATGTGTCCATAGCCCCAAGCTTCCGGCTAATTTTTGTGAGATAAATGATAAGTGTCTATTATCATGTTTAGTAGCTTGAAAGTAACAGTAAGCGCAACTCTAAAATAAATTTTCTTCAAAGTAGAAAAGGTAAAGGAATACTTTGTACCAGAGGAATAACAGTTTCTTTCTTATATTTCTGAATAGTGCATATAGTACCTTGAACTTTTTTTTTCTTCTTCTTTTAAGTCTTTCAGTTGAATAAGGTCATTTCTTTTAACAATAGGGTTAGGATATTTCCTATAACTATTCGACTCCTTATTTTAGCTCTTCAACATTTAAAGTCTTTCCATACTTTTCGCTCCATCACATGTTTTCAAAATCTTATCTTATTTAAAATCGTTTCTTTTTCGTTCTCCCATTGTAGAACTCTTATTACTCTTATGTTTAGTTTTCCTATATCCTTCATGGAATTTCTCACATCCTAGCGGAGAAACTTCAAAAAAATTGCGGTTTCGATGCAATTTAGGTATTTCTTTTATAAATCTGATCTCGCCTTTTCTTTTTCTTTTATTACAAAAAAAGCTTTTAACAATGTCGTTTGATATATTGGTGTCTTGGGGGCAGGGGTGTACATAGACCGGGTTGGTTCGGATTTTACAATTACCAAACCAAACCAATTGTGTCGGGTTATTAAAATCTAAAGACCAAACCAAACCAATAAATTCGGGTTTTTCAATATCGGTTTTTCTCGGGTTTTTTCGGGTTTTCGGGTTATTCGGGTTTTTTCGAATTTTTTCCGGTAAAATCTTCGTAGAACAAAATATATAACGTATGCTCAAAATATTTCTTTAATCCTAGTAAGATACAACTATATGAAGTATTTTTCAAGAAAATAATACAAAATATGAGATATGTCATGACTCATGACATTATCCTAAAATATTCAACAATAAGAAATAATAAAATTATGTACTATAAATATCGCTAATTAAAAAGTCATAAATAAAAATAAACATAATCTAAAGCACTAATTCATGATAAACTAGATAGACTAATGAGGGAGTATTAATTATATGCCTAAAAGCTAAAGAAAAATTAAAAATAGGTTATGTATTTTTATCTAAATTATTGCAAAATAAAAAATAGATATTTAATACATTCTCTTCGTAATATTGAATTGAATGTCTTTTGTTAGAATTAGTATTGTTTGTTAGCATTATTTAATTATTAATATTAATGGCTATAAAACTTATTGGAGCATTCAAAAGTTCTAAATCAAACCTTGAAATAATACTTAAAAGATAAAATTATGAAAATTTTTAAGAAATATTTATAAATTACATTACAATAAGTATATCTATATATTAAATATATCTAAAATTGCTTTATATGTAATGTCGGGTTGGTTTGGTTTCGGTTTGACTTTTTTTAGTTAAAACCAAACCAATCCAATTATGGTCGGGTTTTTTTTTCCAACACCAAACCAAGTCAAACCAAACCGTAGGTGGGTTTTTTTTCTCGGTTTGACTCGGATTATCGGATTAGTGCGGTTTATCGGTTTTCTTTGTACACCCCTACTTGGAGGTATTAATAAAAAATAGAACCAAACGGAAAATCAAATTAAATTGACCAAAAAAACTGATATTTTTTTATTTAGCTTGGTTTTGGTTTTGAATTTTAAAAACCGATCAAATTTGGTTTGATTTTGGTTTTAATCAAAAGATAATCGAAAAACCGAAACCAACCTGACTATAGTAGTAGCTATTTCAAATTTATTATTACACTCACACACACACAAACACACAAACACACACACACACACACACACACACACACACACACACACACACACACACATATATATATATATATATATATATATATATATATATATATATATATATATATATATTATGTATATGTATCTTTATACAAAATTTTAAAAATTTTATGGTGAATGTTAATCGTTTGTACTTTTAATTTAGTACAGTTTTTTGAGTTTATATTCTAGTCTGATTGGTAGTTTCTTTTATTAAGTGTAAGAATCCATTTCATGTTAAAAATATATATTTTTAATTGAGTCCTTACATTATTCATCACTATTTGATTCAATTATTATCAATATATTTTAGTAAATAATAGATTTCTCAAAGGGCAATTAATTTGATAGTGTTACGTTGAAAATCTGATCGTCGAAATATTTATTTGGTAGTTTATCTCTTATATTTAAGAAAAAACCGACAAATAACTGAAAAAACCGAATAACCGACAAAATCCAACTGAATCGAGAAAAAACTGATTTAATTGGTTTGCTTTAATTCTAATATATGAAAAATTGACTTATTTAATTTGGTTTCTTTTTAGAAAAAACCCGATCCAAACTGAACTATGAACACTCCTAATGTCCATCGTTGGAGTTATTTTTCTTTTTTATATTTTCAGAATCATTCAGATGTTTATGAAATGCGGAGATGACATTGTACATTTACTTTTAGAGCCATCTGAATTCACTTGTTTTAAGTGCTTTTAAGTAAAATAGTTTTTAAGTCATTTTGTGGTATTTGAAATAAAGAAAAAAAAATATTTTAAGCACTTATTTTTAAGCAAAAATAATAAAAATAAGCCAAAAACTAAAGCTTAAATTCTTGACTCATGACTTTTGTTTTAAAAGTCAATTAAAACAAGCCATCCAAACGTACTCTTAATTTTAAACAGAGTTAAGTATTCCTTTTCTAGTGTTGACTTGCCCTGCTGTGTGCATTTGCAGTTTGCACTCCTTTTATGCTGAAAATGCTGATGAAGCAGTGAACAAATTGCTGGAATATTCAGCTGCTTTCTATCCTATTATTCATGCCTACATTGATTTTAACCTTCAGGTCAATGGTCATGCAACACTATACGCTTTCTATTCTATGTCATTCAAGCGGAGATGTTAATAATCTTTCATATGTTGGCAGAGGCATTGATGCTGACTCCGTCTCTTCCAGCTCCTGAAACACATAATGCAGATACCCAGTCTTTGCCATCTTTGTTTCTAGCTCGTTTTTCTCTCAAAAATAAATTTTCCTTTATTCATCAGCTATTTACTACTATATTTTAATTGGTATTCCTTTGTTTCTGCTTTTCTCTTTAGCTTTAAGATCACATGAAACATAATTTTGTTGCATGGCTAGTTTAATAAAGAGATTTTTTTTGTGTGTTCTACGGCAAGAACTTGCTGCCATATCTAAGAAAAATTGGTGACAAGCAAACATGCACAATAATTTATAATTTTTTGTGCTTGTTATGTGGTTTCTGAGTCCCAAGTTTGCGTCAAAAAGATGTAAAGGGATGTTCTAATTCTTGAAAATCTGTCCATTCGTTTAGAAAGTTATGGTGCAGAAAGGGCAATCCCTGGACTTCTGAACTGTAACGAAAGTACTACTCCAGCTTATTGCTAAAACAAACAGAGAGTATACTGCGTATGGTTTCGATATTTTCTTAGACATTTACCTCAACTTGTACGAAAATGGTTTTTAACACATTAATTATGCGGGCATTTGTGTACTGCAGGCAACAAAGGGTAGTGCTGGTGCTAAACAAGTTGATGGGCTCGTTATTGGAGAAAGTGGCATTATTATTTAAGTCATCACTCGTAAATCATTACTACTTGAAATAAAATACTAATTATCAGTGGGAACACATGTGATACTTGTAGATTCGTAATAATATATATAGACATAATACTATATGTAGAATAAGGGGTTTATTTGCTATTTAAAATTTGATTTATTTTATATTTTCAGTCACATTATTTAATAAATTTAAACCGAGAGAATTAGATCGAGGTGGGCAAAACTTATTCGATTTGATGATAACTATTTATTTGTGTATAAATAAATTTATAAATTTAAGTGAACTAATTCAAAATGTATCAAGTCGAATGGATCAAACAGATTAAACGTAAACTATAGTTGAGTCTCCTTCACTAATAATTGGTTTGCATTAAAATAATAGCAACCGCAATCATAAATCATAGATCAGCCACTAATTAGACCTTCAATTTAAACATCATAACATATAAACGACCTTATAGGCCAATCATGTATATTCATTAATAATTCTCCAATATTTTTCTGTATAATAATTTAAAAACTTTTGCAAAGATTAGCTAATAAAAATTTGAAAGATGTCAAAGGGGTGGTAGTCGCATCACGCATGCCCCTAAAATCAGAAAAGAGGACAAAAAGAAACATCGATTAGTTGGACGCTTCATTGCAGCTGGTGGAAAACACGTGACCACTTTGTTTTCCTTTACCGGAACCATTTAAAGCCGAAAACAGTAACTTTCTATAACTAAATTTGTAAGGATGGTGAAAATTTATTCGCATTTAATGATTATACTGTTATAAATAGAATCCTATTTAAGGTAAATGTCTATATTTAGAGAGATTCTAGAGTTTACTATTTGGTGGCTAAGTCACCACCTCCCTATACATAAAGGGGTTCTCTCCCATTGTAAATCATCTCAAAGTATCAATAAGAATATTCCTCTCTCTACTTTTCTCTCTATTGTTCTTGTTCTTGTATTATTGTTCTTGTTCTTATATTACTTCATAACACGTTATCAGCACGAGTCTCTAACCAATTGAATTTAATATTCAACAATTATTGCTCTCAGAATCTCGAGTTGCAATCAGATTCACCCACTCTAATTCGTGTTCCGTCGTTTGGGTGAATTTCCAAGCAAAAGAGTGTAATAACGATTGCTACTGCTCCATATGAGAATTTCTATACAGAAAATAGAAGAGATGGTATCATCATAAAATAATGCAATGGGATGGAAACTCAAGAGGTATATTCGATATCACAACATTTATTGGTATACCTTAAAGGTAAGTAATTTACTTTTCCCTTTCAAATTCTTGAAATTCTACGATTTGATTTCATATACAAACATAGACAACAAAGTTTGATTATAACTCTAATGGAGTTTGTAAGGAATTATAACCACGTGAAGTGGTAAAACTTCTATGTCTTGCCATGATTAAATTCATGTATGATTGTGGGCAAAGAATTGAAAATCCGTCCCATTGAATTTGCTTCATTCTCATTCCCTTTAGAGAATGTGATAGCAGTATGTGATAAGTCTGAAAGAATACAAAATTATTACCGTGAAGGTATCAATGGATGTGGATGTGGCAATAGACGGAATTATAATCGTCATCATTGTGATAATGAGAATAATAAAGATTCTCAAAATAATCTTTCACTTTATGAAAGTAATATTTGACATGAGATTGTATATAACACATACAGATGATTATGATCCATTCCCTGAAGTGAATGTGATAATTGTAATAAAGCCCGTAAGTATGGACACGCTCTTGATGTAATTTTGTTTTATGTCTAACATTATGAAGAGAAAGTTTGTTGCCCTTGAAATTTCGGGCAAGAACTATATGACATGGGTGTTGGATGCTGAAATCCATTTGGATGCAATGGGTCCTGGAGACGCCATTAAAGACAGAAATAATGCATCCACCCAAGACTATGCTAAGGCCTTGATTTTCTTGCGCCATCACCTTGATGAAGGTTTGAAACTGTGCTAACGCCTTGATTTTCTTGCGCCATCACCTTGATGAAGGTTTGAAAATTGAATATATCACAGTCAAAGATCCACCTATCTTGTGGAATGGCTTAAAGGAGAGATATGACAACCTAAAGTTGGTCACTCTGCCACAAGCACGATGCGATGAGAATCCAAAAGCAAATAGTTCATAAACTATATATTATCGTTGCGGTGGAAAAGGGCACTGGACGAAAATTTGCCGTGTACCAAGACATTTGGTTGAGCTTTATCAAGCATCTCTAAAAGGTAAATGCCCTGAAACCAATTCTGTCTCTGACGACAATTTTGACATCACCCACTTGGATATGGCAGACTTCTTTGAGCACCCTGAGGGGAAAATAGACCACTTAATTGGTGATGGATCTGTGATGAAGGAAGATGGAATTGTTTGATTTTATTTTACTTATTTGTATTAGTTAGTGAATAAACTAATAGTCATTAGTATCAGCTCGTATTAGTTAGCTTATGATATAATATGTATTAGTTCTTTAGAATGTTTCAATATGCTTAAATTTCAAAGATATTTTTATTTTCCAGTAGAGTTAAGCGACTAACCTAACAGTTAGTCGATTATTAAATATTTCGCATTAAAACTGGATTTTTCCGCAAGGCTAGATAGTCGACTATTTGATTTAGATAGTCGACTAACCTGCTGACTGTTTACTAAGTTAGTCGACTATCAACTTAGTTAGTCGACTAACTAATATTTCGCATTAAAACTGAACTTTTCCGCAAGGCAAGATAGTCGACTATCTGATTTAGATAGTCGACTAACCTGATGACTGTTTACTAAGTTAGTCGACTATCAACTTAGTTAGTCGACTAACTAATATTTCGCATTAAAACTGGACTTTTCCGCAAGGCAAGATAGTCGACTATCTGATTTAGATAGTCGACTAACCTGATGACTGCTTCCCAAGTTAGTCGACTATTAACTAAGTTAATCGACTAACCTCAGCAGATTTTGAAAATATTGTTTAATTATGAAGTAACAGATTAAATTTGTTTATTCTCATGTTCGTATATCTCTTTTGATTAATTGATTCATGTACCACACATACGATATTCAAAGAGAAGAAATATTACTCTCATTTAAGTATGTGTAAGGCAGATGTTACTACAATTTCTGGTAGTAGTAAATTGATTAAAGGCTCCGGAAGAGCAACTATAACTCTGCCTAAAGGAACAACATTTTAGAGAATGCAATGTTCTCCTCCAAGTCTAAAAGGAACTTGTTGAGTTTGAAAAATATCATTCAAAATGGATATCATATTGAGACAATAGATGAGAATAATCTTGAATTCCTCATTTACTCATGAAAACGAGGCTGCCCACTTCGGTTTGGGGTCACGCCATTTTGCATGCAGCAATGCTAGTTCGTCTCAGAACGACGAATTATCACAAATATTCCCCGTTGCAATGAGTTTTGGGTCATGAACCTAATATATCCCACTTAAGAATTTTTGGATGTGCAGTATATGTGCCTGTAGCACCGCCATATTGCACCAAAATGGGTCTGCAAAGAAGGTTAGGAATATATGTTGAGTTTGAATCGCCCTCCATTATTCGCTACCTCGAAACATTGACAGGGGATTTGTTCACTGCACGATTTGCAGACTGTCAATTCGATGAGACACATTTCCCAAAATTAGGGGGAGAAGTTGGTGAAACCAAACGGGAAGTTTTGTGGAAAAATGCATCATTATCTCATCTTGATCCACATACCTCTATTTGTGAAAAAGAGGTGCAAAATATTATCCATTTGCAAAGAATAGCAAATCGAATGCCAGACGCATTTACAGATTTGAAAAGGATAACAAAATCACATATCCCCGCAGTGAATGTGACAACATCTGATTCACGAATACATATTCATAATTGGAAGAATATGAACATGAAATTGGTATTGAATATACCACACTCACCCCTAGAAGGAGGTTTGAGATGATATATGAAAATAATGTCATTGTTATGGCATGAATAGTCATTGGCCACGTACCTATTGTACGCCAAAATAATTTGTCAATGTGATTATCAAAGAACAATAATAATGCAAGAAACATATCTTGCATATAATTTTGACATGACCATAATGGTATAACTTTCTCTTTAAAAGAGATATTCACCACATGGATGTTGATGAATTTGTGGTAGTACAAAATTAATTGAGAGCTCTAGAAGAGCCAATTATTACTATGTTGGAGAAACACAATTGATTACCAATAAGGTATTGTGTTGTAGTAAGTCTCAAAGAAACTTATTTAGTTTCCAAAGTATATGCGAAAGCGATTGATTATATTGAGACTATAAATAAAGGAAAGATTTGATATCTTCTATTACTACAACTTGTAGCGGGATAATCTGTATGTGAAAAACTACCCGCTTTATTCTCCAGTTTGTACTACACAAGAATACCACAATATAGTGGATGTTTATTGATATAAAAACCCATATCATAATAAACTTGAAGTTTATTGATAATTGCACATGTCATGGTGTAAATTTGAAGTTTATCAATATTGATAATTTATTCAGTTGGCATTCGGGTTAGCCATATCATTTTAAGTATGATGTGCAGTAATAGAGAATTCACATGGGTAAATATTAAAGAACTAGAAAGTTCTTTACGAATTCTCTTGTATTACTTGTTCTCATTAATTAATTGACCAACTAAAGAGTTCGGGTTGAATCCCATAAATTCTGGAAATATCAAAGGTGAATATGGGCCCATTCACCTGCCATGTATACCACATATGATGCATCTATGATATGGTTACATGTGCGATTGTTATTAACCCGCAGCCTGGCCGGTGCTTGCGAGGTAAATTGCTCAGTAATATAACTTCGAGCATAATTTCCAGATTTTCTATTCAAGATAGTTCATCTTGATAAGTTGGTTTATATCATAGTTGGTTTAGCAAGATAATTATTGAGTGCCTCCACTTAATAGCTAAACTGTTTCTTATGAGAACAAAGTTATATATATCAGTTTGATATACGTTGTATACGAGAGTATATTATATTCTCCCCTCACAAGTGGTTCAGGGTCAGGAACCAAATAATTTTATCTTATTATTATTGATGTGCGGTGTATATTTTCATTAACACCATAATGCACAAAGATGGACTCTCAAAATTGAGGAAACAAGTTAGCTTTTCTAACATGAGGGGGAGACATGATAAACATTTGAGAAAAGGTTACATGGGATGAATTATCATTTGTATATATAGATCCTCGAATATCATAATATGAACCTGAAGTTCATAAAAGGATAATTCAATTGCAACATATTGCAAAGCATGCTATACGCATTTGCTGACCCAAAGAAAGTAACTATATTCTCACTGCAAATGCTCATATTAAGTCCCAGAAGGACAAAGTCTTTGATACGCTTAAAGCGTATAGACAAATCGGTTTCAAAATAACTTCTTAATAAAGAAGATGAGCAAATGATCAAAGTGATCATAATGGGGAGGCAAGTGATCTAGAAGATCACATGACATAATACTTCATAAAATCTCATGAGAGATTCAGGTACCTGAATATATAAATAAAGAGATCTCCATGTTATGTCTTTATGAAAATTTACTGGAACCGATATAAAATGATCGTCGACGACATCAATGATAGCGCTAAATATCAATGAGGACCTTATGTTTGTCGAATACAAACAAAATATTGGCCAAATGGAAGAGATACAATTCAAGTAGAATTGATTCCATATGAAAGACATGTAGTTTTGGACATGTAGTTCGAATACTTGAAAGTATAAAGTCAATGGTATGTGCAATCAGTTTTCGATATCTATTTGTCTGGCATGACATGAAAACTTGATATGCATCTAAAGTTTATGGCTTATATGACTTAACTTATATGTCAATCCATGAAAGATTGAAGTTGCTTGAATCATATACAATTCTTGGTCCTGAAGTACCACATCCTAAGTGCAACTTGTGTACATATGTATCTTGCTATAACTATAAGCATGATGGCATCGAGAATACCTCTATGGAGATATTGAAGAGTCATTCCACGACATTATATGAAGATGTTCATATCTATCAAGAATGATAATTTCAAGGTGCGGAATATTTATTCAAATCAATATGGATGATTTATTTATCAAATCTCTACATAAGATCGTTTTGAAGATGGTGCACAAGATTGGAATGCAAATGCTCAAAGATATGAATTGATGCTCTTTTCAGGGGGAGTTAATGCGCGTTGCACTCTTTTTCCCTTACAAGGTTTTGTCCAAATAGGTTTTCCTTGCAAGGTTTTTAACGAGGTAACCAATAGGCGCATATTCAAACATGTGTACTCTTTTTCCTTTTCTTTAATTTTTTTCCCATTGGGTTTTGTTTTAGTTAAGGTTTTAACGAGGCACATTATTGAATAGACATTCAAGGGGGAGTGTTATAAATAGAATCCTATTTAAGGTGAATGTCTATATTTAGAGAGATTCTAGGGTTTACTACTTGGTGGTTAAGTCACCACCTCCCTATAAATAAAGGGGTTCTCTCCCATTGTAAATCATCCCAAAGTATCAATAAGAATACTCCTCTCTCTACTTTTCTCTCTATTGTTCTTGTTCTTGTATTATTGTTCTTGTTCTTATATTATTTCATAACACGATATTATTAAATACATATCATGTGTTTGCACACATATTTCTTTAATTTAATTATATTTAAGATATTTTACCAGCAAAACTTATAGATAAATTTTTAAAATAAATACTAATTTATAATCTCAGATAACTAACTTGATATTATTTGGTTAAATTACGAAATAACTTAAATCCTATTGTTGGTTTACCATGGGAGGGAATATTGTTGCAAAGCTCTATATACCGCTTTTTCCTAGTGTATAGCATGCTAGAAACAATAGAGAAATATAAAAATAAAAAGTAGTACTGTTATTGATGGCTTGATTGGAAATAAGTTATTCATGTTATAAAATAGAAGTCTATTTAGAGTGAATGTCTAAGAGTTTTAGCTTAAAGCTAAGTCATTCTTCTTCCTATAAATAGAGGGGTCTTACCCCATTGTAAATCACCCCAAGTATTAATAAGAATACTTCTCTCTCTCCCTATTCTCTCTCTATTTGCTCTTGTTCTTGAGTTATTGTTCTTGTCTTTTATATTATTTCATAACACGTTATCAGCACGAGACTCTACCGTCTCAAGAACCATTCTCGAGAAATCTAAGGTATTTCCCTCTTCCTAATTTAATTTTCGATTATGTCTGACATTACGAAAAGAAAGTTCGTTGCCCTTGAAATTTCGGGCAAGAACTATATGACATGGGTGTTGGATGCTGAAATCCACTTAGATGCTATGGGTCTCGGAGACACCATCAAAGATAGAGAAAAAGCATCCACCCAAGAATGTGCGAAGGCCTTGATTTTCTTGCGCCACCACCTTGATGAAGGTTTGAAGATTGAATATCTCACCGTCAAGGATCCACTCGTCTTGTGGAACGGCTTAAAGGAGAGATATGACAACCTGAAGTTGGTCACTCTGCCACAAGCACGATATGATTGGACTCATCTGAGGCTCCAGGACTTTAAGTCCGTTTCTGAATATAATTCTGCTATGTTCAGAATTACTTCCAAATTGAAGCTATGCGGGGATAATATCTCCGATTATGATATGCTTGAGAAAACGTTTACAACGTTTCATACCTCCAATATAGTACTGCAACAACAGTACAGAGAGAAAGGCTTAACAAAGTACTCTGAACTGATTTCTCTTCTACTAGTGGCTGAGCGAAATAATGACCTGCTCATGAGAAATCATGAAAATCGACCCACTGGGTCTACACCATTGCCTGAAGCAGATAAGGTGCACTCTCATTATGCCAAACATGAAAAGGACCATGGTCATGGTCGTAAACGGGGTCATAGCCAGGGACGTAGACAAGGAAGAAATTCCAATGAAGTCCGTCACCCCCCGAAGAGAGATAACCACCGAAAGCAGAAACGGGGTCATGAAGATCCTAAGGAAAATGGTTCAGAAACGATATGTTATCGTTGCGGTGGTAAAGAGCACTGGTCAAAGATTTGCCATATACCAAGACACTTGGTTGACCTTTATCAAGCATCTCGAAAGAGAAAAGGCCCTGAAACAAATTTTGTCTATGACGACGATGAGGACATCACCCACCTGGATGTGGCAGACTTCTTTGAGCAACCCGATGGGAAAATAGACCACCTAATCGGCGATGGATCCGTGATGAAAGAAGATGGAGTTATTTGATTTTGTTCTACTTATTTGTATTAGTTAGTGAATAAACTAATAGTCATTAGTATTAGCTCGTATTAGTTAGTTCATGATGCAATGTTAGCAGTAGTTCTTTAGAATATCTTCAATATGCTCAAATATCAATAAAACTTTTATTTTCCAGTGGGGGTAATCGACTAGCCTGAAAAACTAGTCGATTATCAACTATTTTCGCATTAAAGTTGAAAAACAATTGATCAACAATCGATTGTCGTTGACTAACAATCGATTGCCTTGAAACAGTAAGGTCTGGAATTTTTCAAAAATCATCCACAATCGATTGTCTTTGTCTAACAATCGATTGTCTTGAAACAGAGGTCTGGAATTTTTCAAAAATCATCCACAATCGATTGTCTTTGTCTAACAATCGATTGTCTTAAGACAGTGTGATCTGAAGTTTTTCAAAAATAGCAAATAATCGATTGTCTATGTTTAACAATCGATTGTCAATGTTCAACAATCGATTGTGTGTGTTTAACAATCGATTGTTTTATGAAAACGTTTAAACTGAAATTTTCAAACTGCATAGTAATCGATTATGGAAAACATATAATCGACTATCTGATTTTGTTAGTCAACTGTTAGCAGCAGATTTTGAAAATATTATGTGACACAAACGAATTGAAGTTGTTTATTCTCATGTTCGTATATTTTCTTTTATATGTCAAACCATGGAAAGTAAATTGATTGAAGGCTCCGGAAGAGCAACTGTAACTCTGCCCAAAGGCATGACGTTTATCTTAGAGAATGCAATATTCTCCTCCAAGTCTAAGAAGAACTTGTTGAGTTTTAAAGATATCATTCAAAATGGATATCATATTGAGACAATAGATGAGAATAATCTTGAATTCTTCATGAAAACGAGGCTGCCCACTTTGGTTTGGGTTCGCACCATTTTGCATGCAGCAATGCTAGTTCGTCGGCTGCCCACTTTGGTTTGGGTTCATGCCATTTTGCATGCAGCATTTTAGTTTGTCGGCTGCCCACTTCGGTTTGGGGTCACGCCATTTTGCATACAGCAATGCTAGTTCGTCTCTGACTGACGAATTGACACAAATATTCCCCGTTGCAATTGGTTTTGGGTCATGGACCCAATATATCCCATTTAAGAATTTTTGGATGCGCAGTATATGTGCCTTTAGCACCGCCATCCCGCACCAAAATGGGTCTGCAAAGAAGGTTAGGAATATATGTTGAGGTTGAATCGCCCTCCATGATTCGCTACCTCGAAACATTGACAGGAGATTTGTTCACTGCACGATTTGCAGACTGTCAATTTGATGAGACACTTTTCCCAAAATTAGGGGGAGAAGTTGGTGAAACCAAACGGGAAATTTTGTGGAAAAATGCATCATTATCTCATCTTGATCCACATACCTCTATTTGTGAGAAAGAGGCATAAAAGATTATCCATTTGCAAAGAATAGCGAATCAAATGCCTGACGCATTTATAGATTTGAAAAGGATAACAAAATCACATATCCTCGAAGTGAATGTGACAACATTTGATTCACGAATACATATTCATTATTGGAAGAATATGAACATGAAATTGGTATTGAATATACCACACTCACTCCTAGAAGGAGGTTTGAGATGATACCACACTCACCCCTAGAAGGAGGTTTGAGATGATATATGGCATGAATGATCGTTGGTCACGTACCTATTGTACGCCAAAGTATTTTGGAAATATGACTATTAAAGGACAACGATAATGCAAGAAACATATCTTGCATATAAGTTTGACATGACCATAATGGTATAACTTTCTCTTTAAGAAAGATATTCACCACATGGATGTTGATGAATATGTGGTAGTACAAAATTAATTGAGAGCTCTAGAAGAGCCAATTATTACTATGTTGGAGAAACACAATTGAGTATTGTGCTGTAGTAAGTCTCAAAGAAACTTATTCAGTTTCCAAAGTACACGCGAAAGCGATTGATTATATTGAGACTATAAATAAAGGAAGGCTTTGATATCTCCTATTACTACAACTTGTAGCGGGGTAATTTGTATATGAAAAGCTACCCGCTTTGTTCTCCAATTTGTACTACACAAACGAAATAATGCCACAATAAAGTGGATATCTATTGGTATAAAACCCATGTCAGAATAAACCTGAAGTTTATTGATAAGTGCACATGTCATGGTGTAAATTTGAAGTTTACCAATATTGATAATTTATTCAGTTGACATTCGTGTTAGCCATCTCATTTTAAGTATGATGTGCAAATTCACATAGGTGAATATTAAAGAACTAGAAAGTTCTTTACGAATTCTCTTGTATCACTTGTTCTCATTAATGAACTGACCAACTAAAGAGTTCGGGTTGAAGCCCCTAAATTCTGGAAATATCAAAGGTGAATATGGGCCCATTCACCTGCCATGTATACCACATATGATGCATCTATGATATGGTTACATGCGCAATTGTTATTAACCCGCAGCCTGGCCGGTGCTTGCAAGGTAAATCGCTCAGTAATCTAACTTCGAGCATAATTTCCAGATTCTCTACTCAAGACAGTTCATCTTGATAAGTTGGTTTATATCAAAGTTGGTTTAGCAAGATAATTATTGAGTGCTTCCACTTAATAGCTAAACTGTTTCTTATGAGAACAAAGTTATATATATCAGTTTGATATACGTTGTATACGAGAGTATATTCTCCCCTCACAAGTGGTTCAAGGTCAGGAACCAAATAATCTCATCTTATTATTAATGTGTTGTGTATATTGACATGATAATGCACAAAGATGATTTCCCAAAGTTGAGGAAACAAGTTAGCTTTACTAACATGAGGGGGAGACATGATAAACACTTGAGAAAAGGTTACATGGGATGAATTATCATTTGTATATGTATATCCCCGAATATCATGATATGAACCTGAAGTTCATAAAAGGGATAATTCAATTGCAACATATTGCAAAGCATGCTATACGCATTTGCTGACCCAAAGAAAGTAACTAAATGGAAGAGATACAATTCAAGAAGAATTGATTCCATATGAAAGACATGTAGTTTTGAACCTATAGTTCAAATGCTTGAAAGTATAAAGTCAAAGGTATGTATAATCAGTTTTCAATATCTTATTTGTTTAGCATGACATGGAAAACTTGATATGCATCTAAAGTCTATTATATGGCTTATATGACTTAACTTGAAAGATTTAAGTTGCTTGAAGCATATGCAATTCGTGGTCCTGAAGTACCACATCCTAAGTGCAATTTGTGTACATATGTATCTTGCTATAACTATAAGCATGATGGCATTGAGAATGCATCTATGGAGATATTGAAGAGTTATTCCACGACATTATATGAAGATGTTCATTTCTATCAAGAATGATGATTTCAAGGTACGGAATATTTATTCAAGTCAATATGGTTGATTTGTCAAATCTCTACCAAAGATCGTTTTGAAGATGATGCACAAGATTGGAATGCAAATGCTCAAGGATATAAACTGATGTACTCATTAGGGGGAGTCAATGCGCGTTGCACTCTTTTTCCCTTACAAGGTTTTTTCCCACTGGGTTTTCCTTGCAAGGTTTTTAACGAGGCAACCAATAGGCGCATATTCAAACATGTGTACTCTTTTTCCTTTACTTTAATTTTTCCCAATGGATTTTGGTTTTAAGGTTTTATGAGGCACATTATTGAATAGACATTCAAGGGGGAGTGTTATAAAATAGAAGTCTATTTAGAGTGAATGTCTAAGAGTTTTAGCTTAAAGCTAAGTCATTCTTCTTCCTATAAATAGAGGGGTCTTACCCCATTGTAAATCACCCCAAGTATTAATAAGAATACTTCTCTCTCTCCCTATTCTCTCTCTATTTGCTCTTGTTCTTGTCTTTTATATTATTTCATAACAATTCATAATTAATTATTGCGTATTTAGTTATCTCACTATTTTATGAAAATTAAAAAATATTACAATTTTCGAATAACTAATTCTAAAATTAGTTATATTATAATTTTATAACCAAATATAAAATTAACTCTCATCTTAAATTTAATTTCGAAATTAGTTATCTCTGTCCAGAGAGTATACAAAGCAGAAAAAGAATAAAGTAATTTGGGCATCTTTCTAGAAGCCTCCTTTACATAGCTTTACTTAGTCAAGAAGTAGCCCATTAGTTCAAATACTCCCACTTTATTTATTTGGTATGCTTGTCTATCTTCAAAAATTTCTAACTTAAGTATACGCATCTAACATTCTTTTATATAGTAATAAAAAAGTTAAGCCATTTTGGTTGCAGAGAGCGGAAAAAAGAAAATGGCATCGACGCTGTTACTGGTAGTGGTTTTTGTGTTTGATCTGATTGCTTTTGGACTTGCTGTTGCTGCTGAGCAGAGAAGAGCCACTGTGAGTTCTTATTTAGCTTTCACTATCATATTATATAGGAGTATATTGTATTGGGAGTCTTTGTATTTTGAGTTAGTAAATTGAACTCCATGCTCAAATTACTAGCTATTTTAGGGTTACAATATGAGCAGTCGTTATGAAATAGCACAAGCAAGCCTAACCCAGGTTGAGGATAGTTGGATACATAGTTTCTACTTTCTAGCTTGTTGAGTTGATGTCCAGGGAAGGACCCAGAAGTTGATTTAATAAATTTAAAAGAAAATGGAAAGAAAGTTTGGCAGAGAGGGTGAAGGGATTTTTTTTTGAATTTTGAACAAGCAGGGTGATGCCCCTTTACAAACAATTACTGGCCTAGTACATGCTTCTTCTTCTTGTGGTCCATTACAACCCTTGCCAGTATATGCTAGTGTGTGTGTGTCTCTGTATATATGCATAGAAAACAGAGACGGAGTCAGGATTATACTTTATGGGTTCAAATTTTAGGATAGTGATATTGGGTGTAGTAACTGGGTTCTAAATTTATTTTTTGTAAATATTTAGTGAATTTCTTAATACGAATACAGTGTTTGGACTAAAGCTGTTCACCTTTTGGCTCCACCCCTGATACAAAATGTGGGACAAAGGAACAATGTTGATGAGAGTATGAAAAAGACTGTAATACTATGTAAAATCTGTTCACCTCGTTTGAGATTGTTTTTTTATTTGCGGACGTGCATGAGTGGATTGATCCGGTGTATAGTTGATGCTGGATTTGGCAAGCAAGCTGAATTGATTTTTATATTGCCATCTCTAATGATTTATACTTGTGTTAGATAAGCTCCAAAATTTAAAGCGCACAGAGAAATATAATGCAATCCAAATTTCTTGGGTTTGTCTATATAAGTCCTCTATGTATTCCGCTATGCTTGGCCTCATTCTGTTCGCTAGCAAGTATGTCTTCAAGGGAAATTGAGGTGTTCTACAGCTGAAGGTTTTCTAATTTACACTTACCTGTATACACTTATCCCTACCCGTTCTAGTGTAAGCGTAATGACAAGAACTGAGGTTTAGTCTGACCAGTTCTGTTTATATGGATCCTTGCTTTCGTTATGTTTTATTCCTTGCTAAGTCTGCGTTGATTACTAGAAACTGTAAGTTTTATAGACAACTTCCCATGCATGTGACCTTAGATCTACCTCTTTTCTTTTTAATACCATAAATTTAGTGTCTCACCTATAGATTGGTGCATTTGGAGGTGTATATACGATATGACTAAATCATATAACCTTCTCTTCAACTCTGTGCATCTTACTTACTTGCGACCCCCATCCACTGTGATCGTTTCTAATTTTGTCCAATCTTGTACAACCACACATTTATAAAATTCCTGATCTCGTAACTGTTCTGGATACCTAGCCTTTTCACTTGGTTAGGTTTCTCTTATTCCAGAACACTCTCTTTATTTTAATCCTTTGTACTACATATTCATGTGTTGTGCCGAGCTGCTTGAAGATTGAGCAGGCATATCTACATTGTCTGTATTAAGTGCCACATTCCGTTCCAATATCACTTCACCGGCATACTTTTTATGGGAGTTAAACTTGCAGTGCATATATTGTATCTTACTTCTATCCTAAAACTCTTTACTCTTTATAGTACTTCTTCTTAACAAAAGGTACTCTAGCTCTGAGATAGTGCATGTTTAAATATTCACCATAGTTTACATAAAACTTTGGGTGTATTGGTGAATTCTCAGTACATTTTGAGAACCCAGGGTCGATTCATTGTCCATAACTGGAACAACTGTGTTAAATTAATATTTCAATTTCTGACCAAATTGAAGTTTCTTTGGATGAGACAGACCAATACGAGGATTAAGAAATTAGAGATGACAGCTTGTTCGATTTCTAGTGCTCGTTGTAGCAGTAATTCTTGCTCACTTTAGAATATACTAGGTAATAGTCTTCAGATGTATGTTCATTGAGCATTGTTTTTTCTTTTATTGCATCATAGTTAATATTATGATGACTCCTTGCATTTTTCAACAGTAAGTGCCAATGAAAATGTGAAAAGCTAAAAACGTTATGGAGGAAATTAAGTTCAGAACAAATATTTTTCCGGCAACTAGCTCATTTTTTATCGTTATGTACGTGCTGAGGTTTACTTATTGAAAAAAAACTGCATATACTGAAGCTTGTCATGATATCATGTCAATATTGTAACCCGAATGAAGGTGTTGGTGATGTGTTTGGTTGTGTCAATATTGTAAACTGAATGAAGGTATTGATGATGTGTTTGGTTTTGTCAATAAAATATTAAATCTTGAAGCATTATGAGCAGTCACATTTTTATCTGGTGGACAGTTTGTAAAGAGAGGAACTTGAGATGCTTTGCAGATAAGCACAGTCACATCCAGAGGATAAATTCAACAGCATTTTCTTGTTTTACTTTTGCTGAATAGTGGAACTTGCAAATAAAGCTGAATCTATTTTAGAGCCCTTAGAATTCCTGTAGATTTAGATAGGGATATGCTTTTGCCTTCACACTTTTGGCACAATGTACATAATTCCAGCAAATTCTTAGTGCTGTTTATGTATACAAATTTACCATGTCAAATATATATATATGAAAGCACATGAACAGAATTGTAACTGTGACCCGAGATAATTTCACATCCAACTTCTTGGATTAAGTTAATCGGTTGATCCTATCTCAGAAGGAGTGCTAGATATATGCATAACTCAGCTAATCTAAGGAGGTTGTTTGGTTGACTCTTTGAGATGGTGGCTTAAGAGGAAACTTTAGGAGATCTCAGAGCAGTGAGAAGAAGTGATTGATAGAAACCAAAACATGTGCTAATCGCATTTAATACGAAGATATTTCTGACACAGCTCCTTTGTCTATAATGTTATTTAATCTTTGTAGCATATATTGTTAGTAATTTTATAATAAACTTAAACTTTTTGGTTCTTTTTTCAGGCAACTATCAGGAAAGATGCAGAGTATAATTACTGTGTGTATGAATCAGATATTGCAACTGGCTTGGGTGTAGGTTCATTATTATTCCTTTTGGCTAGTCAGCTCCTCATAATGTTGGCAAGCCGATGTTTATGTTGTGGGAGGGCGCTGCGACCAGGAAAGTCAAGAGCATGGGCTATTCTTTTATTTATCACCTGCTGGTATGTTTCTCCTTAAACATGGTTCATGATCTGCATTTTGGTGTTTGCTAGCCGTAGTAGGGAAATAAATGATTGCGCTGATGTGTGTAAGAATCTTGTCAAATATGTGAGAATCAAATTTATGTCTCTGAACATATTTGTTTCTGGACCTTTCAGGGTTACCTTCTTTATTGCCGAAGTGTGCTTACTGGCGGGTTCCGTAAGGAATGCCTACCATACAAAGTATAGGACTTATTTGACACAACATCCTCCGTCCTGTGAGGTTTTGAGAAAGGGAGTCTTTGGTGCTGGCGCTGCTTTTATTGTTTTCACTGGCATTGTCTCTGAGCTTTTCTACGTCAGCTACTCCAAGGCAGATGAAGGATCCATTCCTCCTAGAATGGATGGTGGCATAAGGATGAACGCGTTCAAGTGAACCAATTGAGGAGAAGGAGACATTGGTTTTACACTCTCAAAACTTTGCACTGACCTTGATGCGTGCAATTTTAAAAATGTGATATTGGTTATGTGCTATACTTAACCCTGATCGGTTGGTGATTTGCTTCAACTGAGTTAGTGATTCTAATTATGTGTTGTGACTTATGTGCATCCTTCATCATTATTCAAAATTGTTGAGTAGGGATATAGATTTGGTAGGTATTTGTGTGCTACCTGTAAGTTCTATTATACAATGTTGTTGAACAGGGTTTTGCTGGGGCCTGATGATGAAAAACTGTGATGTCCACCTTAGTAATTAAGATTGATTCTACTATTCCTGTTGCCATTTTCCATTCTGTGCTAGCATATTCCTTATGATCTTGTTTTTCTTGGACTTCTCTGATTCTGTTGTTTCTGGTTCATATTTTCTGCTGGAACAATTAGAATAGCATAGAATTTCCTGGACTTAGCTTTTTCTGGTTGATTTCCGTTATAACTTATTTTGTGTACTTCACTCATTGGCAGTTTTCTGTTTCTAGTTTATCTCCAAGTATAGGCAAGGGTTACCAACTTCAACATTTGTAAGTTGGACTAGTCTAGCGAATACCCAAGTCCATGGCTCCATGTTCATATGCTTTGACCTGATGTTAGAGGTCGTCATCTTCTTGAATGGTGTAGCTTTTTATTTCTTTAGGAGTAATTTCTATACATTTATTTCTTCGTTATCACTTCAGTGAGACAAAACACCTGTTACCTCAATGAGATTATACATGGCCATAGGCTCTTGATCAGTCCCAATACCACGTTAGTCCCATGTGCTCTCTAATACAAGCCTTATGTCACACCCTGCATTTTGGGGGTCATCCATGAGTATTGCGCGCTATAGTGCGGCAGAACGAGTGTCAGTCGCGTAGGCAATGTGTGCTCACAATGTGTTATGAAAGAGCATCAGGTAGAAAGGCTTTGCATGAGGTAACAACCATCAAGATATGTTGTGTTGCATGTCCTAAGAGTTCCAAGAGCGTTTAGCGAGGACTTGGGATGAGACCAAGGGTCTATGCTTTCTGAGGCCTATCCAGAAGTCTAAAGTTCTGTCTACAGAAGGTCTAATTCTGAGCCGAAGCTCTATTTATTGCCCTATTCCCTTTCCTGACCAAAGTCACTAAGGAGGGGCCGGGGTGGACTGCAATTCGTCTGAGCTTAGTCTTCTCTTCTGAGACGATTGGAGGCTTGGGAAAGGGCACTCTTGAAGAAGGGCCTGCCGTACGTGCTTGCGCGTGACAACCAAGTACGTGCATGAATGTCATAACAGTACGTTTCCGAGCTAAGATGTGAATCTATGGATTCCGGTAGTAGGCCTTGTTTCTAGTATGACCTTATATATTCTGACCAAGATTGGCGTCATTTGGAGTTTGTTTACCCGTGGGCTTAACTTTGCTAAGGGTAGTGTCATTGTCGTAATTTGCTGAAGTGTCCGAAGGCTATAACTATTTCCACGAGCATGAGAATGGGCTGAAACTTCATGGAAGTGTTGAGAAAGTCAAGAGAAAGCTTTAGGAACAGACGATGCCTTATTCGGAGTTCGGATGAGTGAGAAAGGGTCATTCTGATTTTCTGGCCAAAACTTATCTATTAGGGGATCATGGGCTTTTTTATTTTAAGCATATATAAGGGGGTAGAGGTGTTGAAGCTCAGCCATCCTCCCCCGTGCGTGCTGCCACCCAGTTGCACCAAGTGAGCTACCTTGAGGGGAACCTCAAGGGCCTGCTTGGGCATCTCAAAGTAGTGTTATAGGTATCCATACGAGTTTGGGAACTCTATGGTGGCGCGACGCCTCAGGGCTAACTTTGGGCACAAAACGGGTGCCGAAGGCTTGACGTGTGGTATGATTATGCCTCGCGGGCTACCGAAATGGTGGATAAAGACCTCTGTGCTGATTGGATACTTGAAAAGCACCTATCTTAGGAACCTCATGTGTCGACTTGTGTGCTTGGCTTGGGTACAGCTAGGCGAGCAAGGGTCCAATGGCCTAGACGTGTAGTTGTGGGGCGACACTACACTATGCGGGATGGAAGTATATCGCGAGGGCTATGTTTGTCTATACCATAAGGCAAATGATAGGCATGCTATGAAAGACGCACATGACAAAGGCCAATGAGTAAAGGTTGCTCTACTTGGGCGAAGCGCAAGCTGAGTGCGGATACACGAGGCGAGTGTCAAGCTTGAGGATTGGGCTGTGCACGGGGGAGCGATGCTCAATGCTAGGCGAGGACAGACATGTCCTCAACCGACTCCGGGTGTGCGCATGGATGCGATCCAGTATATGAGAAGCGCCATAGCTAACCAAGGTTACGAGCCTAGACATAAGACGAGCGACATAGTTGGAGCAAGCCTCCTAGGCAAGCTCCACGACAGACACGGGGAAAACCTAGGAAAAAGGAAAGGTTGGCTTGTAGTGCGGGGTGACTATAGGCGTTGCATGGGCTATTTGGTGCCGTTAGCGTCAGGAAAAGGTCGGGCCGTGACACTTAGGCCCACAAGAGCAAAGAAGAGAGGATGAGAGAAATAAATAACAACATAATACCCATTGTAATTTCACAAGTGGAATCTATGAAAGGTAGAAAGTACGCACTCTCACTTTACTTTGTGCAGGTAAAGAAGTTGTTTCCAATGGATTCTCGGCTCAAAGCAAATAACAGTATAGAGAAAAAAATATGCAGTAGTGGAAAAGTCTAAGAAGCAGTAACAATAACAACACACATAGAAATGAAATAAAAATGGGCTGTTATAAATAAAATTCTATTTAAGGTGAATGTCTATGTTCTAGAGAGATTCTAGGGTTTATTACTTGGTGGCTAAGACACCCTCTCCCTATAAATAGAGGGTTTTATTCCATTATAAATCATCCAAAAATCAATAAGAGTTATCTCTCCCTATTTTCCTCTGCAATACTTTTCTTCTTCTTTTGTTGTTTCATAACACGTTATCAGCACGAGACTCTAACCAATTGAGTAAAAATTTCGGGATTTAGCGTAATGATTGTCAATTGTTCCAACTCCCTTCATGATTAAATTTTAGATTTAAGGTAAGTATTTTACCGTATTTTTCTCTTTTATTCTATACTTTAATTTTATATACAAGCAAAGACAACAAAGTTTGATTTCGGCGTTTGTAAGAAATTACAACCACCTGAAATGGTAAAATTTTTATACCTTGCCATGATCAAATTCATGTATGATTGTGGGAAAACTATTAAAAACTCGTCCCATTGAATTTGCTCCATTCTCATTCCTTTAAGAGAATGTGTAACAGTATATAATAAGTCTGAAAGAAGACAAAATTATTACTATGAATGTATCAATGGATATGGACGTGACAATAGACGAAACTATAATCGTCATCATTGTGAAAGTATTATTTGTCATCGATTTGACATGAGATTTTATAAAGCACATATAGATGATTATGGTCCATTCATGATGTGAATTTGACAACATCTGATTACAAATACATATTCAATCTTGGAAGAATATGAATGTGCCAGTGGTACTCACCTTTAGAAGGAGGTTTGAGATGATATAAGAAAATAATGTCATTATTAGGTCATGAATGGTCATTGGCCACGTACCTATTGTACGCCAAAATATTTGGATAATGTGATTCTAAGAATAAAATAATGCAAGAAACATATCTTGCATATAATTTTGACCATAACCATAATAGATGATGAATATGTGGTAGTACCAAATTAATTGAGAGCTCTGGAAGAGCCAATTATTACTATTTTGGAGGAATACAATTGATTATCATGTCAATTTATTGTGTTATATTAAGTCTCAAAGAAACTTATTCAGTTTTCAAAATATACGCGAGCGGTTGGTTATATTGAGACTATAAATAAAGGAAATATTTGATATCTTTTATTACTACAACTTGTAGAGGGGTAATATGTATTTTAAAAATTACCCGCTTTATTCTCCAGTTTGTACCACACAAATAAAAGAATACCATACTAAAGTTGATGTTTATTAATATCAAAATCCATATCATAATAAACTTGGAGTTTATTGATAATTGCACGTGTCATGGTGTGAACCTGAAATTTTTCAATATTAATAATTTAATCAGTTGGCATAATTGATTTAACCATATCAGTTTAAGTATGATGTGCAAAATAATAGAGAATTCACATGGGTAATATTAAAGTACTAGAAAGTTCTTTTTGATTTCTCTTATGTTGCCTGTTCTCATTAATTAATATACCAACTAAAATTGGGATTGCATCCCCAGAATGCTGAAAATATCAAAGGTGAATATGGGCCCATTCGCCTGCCGTGTATAACACATAAGATGCATTTATGAGATGGTTACATGTGCGATTATTATTAACCTGCAACTTGGTGTTTGCAAGGTAATTTGCTCAATAATTTAACTTAGAGCATAAGTTTCAGATTTTCTGTCCAAGATAGTGTATCTTGATAGTTGGTTTATATCATAAATGGTTTAGTAAAGTAATTTATTGAGTTCCTCCACTTAATAGCTAAACTATTGCTTATGATAACAAAGTTATCTATATCAGTTTGATATAGGTTATATACGAAAGTATATTACATTTTCCCCTCACAAGTGGTTCAGGGTTAGGGACCAAATAATTCCATCTCAATATTACTGATGTGCGGTGTATATTTTGATTAACCCGCAATTTGATGTTTGCGAGGTAATTTGCTCAATAATTTAACTTAGAGCATAATTTCCAGATTTTCTGTCCAAGATAATTTATCTTGATAGTTGGTTTATATCACAGCTGGTTTAGCAAAGTAATTTATTGAGTGCCTCCACTAAATAGTTAAACTATTGCTTATGATAACAAAGTTATCTATACCAGTTTGATATAGATTATATACGAAAGTATATTACATTTTTTCCTTACAAGTGGTTCAAGGTCAGGAACCAAATAATTCCATCTCAATATTACTGATGTGCAATGTATATTTTGATTAACACCATAAAGCGTAAAGATGGATTCTCAAGGTTGAGGAAAAAAGTTAGTTTTTCTAACATGAGGAGGAGACATGATAAACAGTTGAGAAAAAGTTACGTGGAACGGATTATCATTTGTATGTATAGATCCTTGAATATCATAATATGAACTTGACGTTCATAAAAAGATAATTCCTTTGCAATATATTGCAAAGCATGCCATACATATTTGCTGGCCCAAAGAAAGTAACTATATTCTCATTTCAAATGCTCATATTAAGTCTTAGAAGGACAAAGTCTATGGTACGCTTAAAGCATATAGACAAATCAGTTTCAAATAAAACTTCTTGATAAAGAAGATGAGCAAATGATCAAAGTGATCATAATAAGGAGGCAAGTGATCCAGAAGATCACATGACATAACACTTCATAAAATCTCATGAGAGATTTAGGTACCTGAATATATGAATGAAAAGATCTCTATGTTATGTCTTTATGAAAAATTATTGGAACCGATATAATATATTTTTCGACGACATTGATTATATCACTAAATATATATGAGGATCTTAAGTCTGGAGACACAATTCAAGTGGAATTTGGTTTCATATGAAAGACAAGTAGTTTTGGACATGTAGTTCAAACACTTGAAAGTATAAAGTCAATGGTATGTGCAATCAGTTTTCGATATCTTATTTGTCTACCATGACATGAAAACTTGATATGCATCTAAAGCCTATTATATGGCTTATATGACTTAACTTATATGACAATCCATAAGGATTTAAGTTGCTTGAAGTATATACAATTCTTGATCTTGAGGTACCACTTCCTCAGTGCAATTTTTGCACAAATGTATCTTGCTATAACTATAAGCACGATAATATGATAGCAAGAGTTTTCACCTCTATGTGAAGATATTGAACTGACGATTCCAACAAGATCATATGAAAATAATACATCTATTAAGAATGATGATTTCAAGGTTCAACATATTCATTCAAGTTAGTATTGCTGATTTATTTATCAAATCTCTACCAAAAATCTTTTAAGATGATGCACAATATTGAAATGCAATGCTTAAAGATGTGAATTGATGCTCTCATCAGGGGGAGTTAATTGCGCGTTGCACTCCTTTTCTCTTACAAGGTTTTGTCCCACTAGATTTTCCTTGCAAGGTTTTTAACGAGGCAACCAAAAGGTGTATTGTTAGATATGTGTACTCTTTTTCCTACTCTAGAATTTTTTTTCCATTGAGTTTTATTTAGTTAAGGTTTTACCGAGGCACATTATCTGTTAAATAGACATTTAGGGGAGTGTTATAAATAGAATTCTATTTGAGGTGAATGTCTATATTCTAGAGAGATTTTAGGGTTTATTACTTGGTGGCTAAGCCACCCTCTTCCAATAAATAGAATGTTCTATTCCATTATAACTCATCCCAAAATCAATAATAGTTATCTCTCCCTACTTTTCTCGGCAATACTTTTCTTCTTCTTCTTCTTTTATTGTTTCATAACACGGCCCTCATTTTCTCCAAGTTTTGAATATTATATTGGCCCTCATTTTACGTGGTGTTCAAGTTTGTTTAAGCGAGTAAAAGAAAAATAAAATGGGGCCCATTTTTTTAAAGTCAAGTCTTGGTCTTCTTGATCTTCCTTAGCCAACAGATATATTTGTCTTTGGGGTTGATTTTGGTTGCACGGAGGAAAAAGATAAAGTTGGCATTAGGAAGATGGCTTTAAAACTATTAGTGGTTGTGATTTTTGTGTTTGATGTAATAGCTTTTGGACTTGCTGTTTCTGCTGAGAAGAAAAGGGGCTTTCTGACAGTGAGTTATTTTCAGTATTATATTATATGATGCATTGAGGTATTTTATCTTGGGTTGGTACGTTGAGAAATTGAATGTCATGCTCAAATTATTGGCTATTTTTGGGGGGTAAATCCTCAACCATTAATTCGCTATCAATAGTACATTTATGAAATAACAATGAATAAAAAAGTACGACCCAGTACAATGCCATTCAGTGGTGTCTGGGGAGGGTAGTGTGTACGCAGCCTTACCCCTACCCTGGGTAGAGAGGCTGTTTCCAAATAGACCCCCGGCATAAATCCCCAGAATTTGCTCCTGGGGAGACTCGAACTCACAACCTCTCGGTTGTAAGTGAGGGTTGGTTACCATCAGACCAAGCCCCTCTTATCTAAATAACAATGAATAGTGGTTATGAAATAACACAAGCAAACCTAACTCAGGTTGAAGATAATTGGATTAATTTACATGGCTTTTAGCTTGTTGTGGTGGTGTCCAGGGAATGATTTAGTTTAATAATTTTTTTTAATAAAAAACGGAAAGAAAGTTTAGCTTAAGAGGTTGAAAGGGTTCTTTTCAATTTTGATTAAGCAGGGTCATGCCCCCCAAAGGTGATTTTGACTTTTTATATCAGTGGTAGGCTCGTCAAGTTTGTAAAAATTACACGGGGTGTCTTATTTGATTGTCCTTATTTAATTTGTATTTATTTTTTAATTTATATATACTTTTTAAACAACTCTAGTTCTCTTTCTCCTCTTCCTTCTCCTCATTCGTTTTCTTCTTCTATTTGGGGTGGCAATGATTTTGTATAGTAATTGTGAACATATGTTAATGTCGTTTTTAATGTTTTACAATAGTGAGCTATTATGACCCTTTATTTTTTTGCTATGGCATAGAGTTTTTTCTTCTTCTTTTTGTTAATTGCAAAATGAGTTCATTAGATTTATTGATGTTTTGACGAATTGATGATGATAAGTTTGTTCCTGATGATATTTGGAGGTTATGCTGTAAATTTTAGCTCATCTAGATTAAATTTAGGTATTAACTATGTGTTTGGTATGAAGGAAAATATTTTTCGAAAAATATTTTTCAATTTTTTCATGTTTGGTTGGCATTTCCTTATCAAGAGAACGGAAAAATTTTCCAAAGCTCTTTCTCAACATTCCCAACCCTCACCAACCCACCCACCCTCACCCAACATTCTCTCTCCAAAAAGATTTTTTTTAATTTTAATTTTTTTCGGTCACCATCCATCCTGCTACACCCCCTACCCCCTTCCCCCACACAATTTTTTTTTTGTAATTTTTAAAATAATGAGTTGTTATGACGCTTTATTTTTTACTATTGCTTAAGATTTCTTCTTCTTTTTCTTTTTTTTCTTAGTTGCAAAATAGGTTCATTAGATTTATTGTTGTTTTGGCAAATTGATGATTATGGTTTGTTCCTAATAATATTTGGAGGTTATATTTCAAATTTGACCTCATTTAGAGTAGATTCAAGCATTAAATCATATATTAGTTTGTTATAATTTGAAGAACAAATTTTGTTTCAGGACAATTTGCACTTCATGCCTATTTGGCCTTAAGTGCATCAAAACATTGGTTGCAATTCAGCCCTTTTGGCCATAGTGCATCTGAAGTGCAAGTTTTCACTTTAGACTTATTGACCGTAAGTGCATGAAATTATTGATTACACTTCAGACCTATTTGGCCTTAAGTGCATTTGAAGTGCAAATTTTTACTTTAGACTTATTGTCCTTAAGTGAATGAAAACGTTTGTTGCACTTCAGACTTATTGGCCTTAAGTGCATCTGAAATGCAATTTTTCACTTCAAACTTATTAACTTTAAGTGCATTTAAAATGTAATTTTACACTTCAGACTTATTAGCCTTAAGTGCATGAAATCATTGATGACTTATATGACTTTAAGTGCATTTGAAGTGCAATTCTATCACTTTAGATTAATTTTTTTTAACTTTAGACACGATAAATCTAAAATTAATCGTAAAGTAAATATATTTGTAAATTTTTTTTACAAAGTGAATATAAATTCAATTGTAACTCCAAAGTCAAATATAAATACAAAAGCCACGTCAAGCTTGCGCACCTCACCTATTCGGTGGCCTAAAGTGAAAACTGAAAAGGAGGCCTTGAATTATTTATAAATTTGTAATCTTCTTGAGTATCTAAATTTGATTTCTCACTAACTTTTTCTCTTAGACTTTATCATCTGACTCATCTAAATTAGTAACTTGCTCGTATTTTCTAACTTAGTTTTCTTATGATCAAGCTCACACCCTTGTCAAAAATTTATATTGCATATATAAGTTAAATTTTATTTTATATGATTATATTTATATTTTAAACATTTTTAACACAATTGGATGAGATAGTCCAACCGCTCAAGGTATTCAAAATGATGTATTATTCATGAATTTTAAAGTTCTACTCATTTTATTGGTCAAACTAAACTGGGAACCCCCATAGAAATAAACAACTAATCTTATCAATAATTTTTAACTAAGCATTATTTCTTAAATAAACTTTATAATTTAAAAATCAAGCTCTACAAATTTTTCTTTTAACAAAACTCTCTACAAATTATAAATTCTCTCGACTCTTTCTTTCCTTTTATTAGTAAAATTTCGAATGTTGTTTTTTTATTATTTTAATTTTGATTTATAAAACTATAGTTCTATTCATTTTTTTATTAAAAATGTTGCATATGTTGATTTAAAAAAATTGGTACACCATTTATCAACAAAGAAATTTATTTACTTGTTTAAAGTTTGAATACATTTGACCAAATTTCTAGCTACACCACTAATTATTGAAAATAAAGAAGTGCTTAATTATACTGAGGCTTGTCATGATATCATGTCAGCATAGAATTATTTGGTGACTTATATTTTCTTTGGCTATTGTCTCATTTATCGTCTGCTGGTAGGTTTCTCCGCTGCATTTTGGTGTTTGCCAACTATAATAGCGAAATAGAGTACTGTTTTCCCTAATATAATGTACACATATTTTCATATCTATAACATATATAAAATCTTATTATTAAAAATATGCATATTTTCGTTATTACCCATCATGTTTATATTTTTGTTACAAAATTTATTTTATTCATTAAATACCCAATATTAAGAATTGATTCCTTCCAAATTAGGCGCCTACAAATCTGGAAAATTTATACCATTCCTTAAATACCCAATATTAAGAATTGATTCCTTTCAAATTAGGCGCATACAAATTGGGATAAATATTTTAATAGCTTATTCCTTCCTAATTAGGCGGCTAAAAATTTAGGACTAAAGATTTTTTCAATATTGTTTTAATGTATCTACAAACTACTACATTTATACTACAATTAAACTGCAATCTATATTGAGAAAAAACGTTGACTACAAAATTTTTTCCTAATCTACAAATTTTCTATAAAAAATCTACAAATAAACTACAAATCAGTTTACGTATGTGTAAAGCAATATTGTTTTGAAAAGTATCTACAAAATTACTACGTTTATACTACAATCTATGTTGAAAAAAATGTTGACTACAAAAATTTCTCTTCATCTACAAAATTTCTACAAAAAAAATAAATACAAATAAACTGCAAATCGGTTTAAGTATTGTATAAAGTTGTATTGTTTTTAAGGGTATCTACAAAATTACTATATTTATACTACAATCTTATGTGAAAAAAAAAGTTGAGAATAAAATTTGCTCTTCATCTACAAAATTTCTACAAAAAATAACAAATAAACTACAATTGCACCCAACTGTCACACTTACAGAAGATTCATATTGCTACCCCACAAATTTACAATTGAGAATTGTTGATTGATCGATTGAGGAAGTCTTCTGTATTATATATCTACTCTCGATCTCGTACTTGTTGAAATTCAGAACAATATCTGACAATTACCAGAAATTACAATAACCGAAACAATGGGTTTCATATTGAATCTCTTTGGCTAAAAATCTGATTATACTCAATGGGTCTCATCTTTGTATTTTTTGAGAAGAAGAAGGAATGGAGAAGAGAAAAAAATGTGAGGGAGAAAATGACGCTGGGATTAGGAGAAAGAAATGTAGGAATTAAGGGGAGAGAGAAACATGAGATATATGGATACCTTTAATTAAGGAGTAAAATCTGCCCATTAATTAGACCCTTAATTAAGTATGGTATATGATTGGTAATTTGGTATACGGGTTTGTAATTAAATCAAACCTTAAACAATGAAGGGTAAAAAGGTTTCCTACATGGTATAGGAATGTAAAAATCCCTATAATATATTCTCTCTACTCAACTTGGATGACACACTTTCCTTATTAACATGTTCTAAAAAGAATAATATATTTTTATAATTAAAAATAATTAGACTTTAAATTCTTTATTTTACTCATTTACCTTTAATAAGTATAACTATACAAATGTCATAACCCTACAAAGCTTTTACCCCTTAAATTTTTAGGATCACAAATTTTAAAAACTTTTTTTTAAACTCTATATTGAATCAAATTACTCATCTAAATTGAAACGAGAGAAATACGTTGGAATAAATCTTATCAAATGTGTGAGCCGCGAATAGGAGCGGAAAGTTGAACCAACTATGACATAAACGTAGTGCACAGCTCACTGGTAAGGCGGGTTCAATTTTTTTTAAGGGAACGTGGTTTCAAAGCCGATCAACAAGTATAACTCTTTTCGTGTATAAAACTATACGCTACTACTTATCGATGGACCTCATTGGAATGTGATTGGTATATTTCTACTACCATTTAATCAAATAATTTTATTTACCGATAAATATTAGTATATTAAAATAAAAAATAATGACTCAGTCTATTCCTATTAGGTGGGGTCTGGAAAATATTAGTATATTATAAAATTATATAATATCAATAATATCCATACTGATAGTTATTCATTGGTGTATTAAAAATAACAACTTCATATTACCAATGGATACCATCGATATATTTAGAATTTTAATTTAGTAATTTAAAAATTAAAAATCGGAATAAATTCATATTCCGATAGATATATGTCGATATGTATTTGAAAATTTGATTTAAGTCTACCGACGTAATCCCTTAGTAAGTAAGAATTTTGGATTGACAAATAAATAATTTTTCCGACAGATTCTGTCAAGAAGTCCCTCGATAAATCTGGTACATTTTTTACATGCAATGTGTATTTTTTGTTGCACCACCTGCCAGCCAGAATATGACAATAAAAACATAAATACAACTACAATAAAACACAAATTAACAACAACAAAACTTTATAAACAATCCAAGCATCCAAGTTATCCAATCAAACATCAAAACTATCCAACCAAACTTAAAAATGTAATATTCAAAGTCAACATCCAACGAAACAACAATCCAACCAATCATAAAATCACTTTTCATCTTCGGATTCTCCCTTATCTTCTTCATCATTTATATTGTTTCCATCACTTTCATCCACTTCATGAATGTGACTTTTTGGCAAAGAGCGGGGCATACCGATTAAGTGGTTCACTTGAGCCTTGAGGGACTCGATATTATTCCTAAGTGCAGTTTTAATCATCTTTTTGTGCTTTCTTTTTTCTTGTTCATCCGCATAGTTCCTAGAAAGTTGTTGAATTGTTCGTCGCATATCCTCAAGGTCCTCAACTGGAATATGGTATCTCCGAAATCTTAAGTGATATGTTAATCAGGGGGAGTTAAAATACGCATTGTACTCTTTTTTCCTTAACTAAGGTTTTGTCCTATTAGGTTTTCCTAGTAAAGCTTTTTAATAAGGTAGCAAATAATACGTGTTTCAGATAAATATGTATTTCCCATGTTTTTCCTATTAAGCTCTTAATGATGCTTTTTTCTTTATATGGTCATCCAAGGGGCAGTGTTGTAAATAATATGTGGATAAAGTCCACGTATGAATAGTTTGTGGATTAACTCCCCTTTATATCCATCCCTTATACTATTTTACTACATTAATATTTACTTTTATGTCTAAAATATAATTGCAGTGGAAGATACACCAAAAAGAAGTGAAATACTTCTTTTTTTATCTCTATTTCTTATTTATATTTTACTAATTTACTTTTATTTTATAACAGTTGTATTTGAAAGCTCCTCATTCTTCATTTTATTTGGATTTGACCTTTCTTCTTTTTCTTAATATATTTTACTTTTGTAGTACCATGAATGAAAATTCTTGTACAATTGACTAAATAACTTAGCTAATATATTCTAATTCATACTTCATATTATAAATTATTCAATGTAGTATAATCTCTACTGTACCATGATGTTTATTGATATATTTTGGTGTATCGATATGTTGAACAGATCTGTAGTTGAAAGTTATTATCAACAAACTATGTCTCTGGTGAAAAGGGCAGAGTGTGGATTCTATGGAACCCAAAAGTGCTTGAAGTCACTAGTGTTCTGGAGGAAAGCCAATTGATACATATCAGGGTTATCAGCAGGACATGGGATTTCACATGCCTCCTCACTGTGGTGTATGGCTTCAATGGGCTGGAGCAAAGAAGATCCCTATGGAGCAACCTCCAAACACTGTCATCAGGGATGCAAGATCCATGAGTAGTTGCTGGTGATTTCAATGCTATCTTGTGTGACAAAGATAGGCAGTCTTGCAAACCAGTCAGACTCCCTGAAACCCAAGAGTTCAGCAAATGTATTCAACAAGCTGGTTTGTCAAAATTGCCTTGGAGGGGTGAATATTACACCTGGACAAATAAGCAGACTGGTGTGGACAGAGTATGCATCAGACTGGATAGGGTATTTGAAAACTATGAATGGATGATCAAGTGGAACCAAGTAGTAACTGACTATGACCTTCCTCTAATATCAGATCATAATCCTATGATAATGACACTGACATCATCTTCCTGGAATGGTAAAAAGACTTTCAAGTTCTTTAATGTATGAGCTGATCATGAAGATTTCCAGCAGATTGTGGCAAAAGTTTGGCATGCTGGAAATTCAGATACTATGAAAGCAATATGGTCTAAACTCAAAGCCTTGAAAAGTCCTCTGAAAGACCTAAATATTAAGGAATTCAAGACTATCTCACAGAGAATAGACCTTAGCACACAGGAACTGGGAACAATACAAGCCAGACGACACAGGCATACTCTGATGTCCTGCAGCAGAAGGAGAAGGAACTGGTGCTAAAACTGGAAAAATGGTCAATGATTGAGGAAAGTGTTTTGCAGTAGAAGGCCAGAGCAAAATGGATACAAATTGGAGACTCCAACACTAAATACTTCTCTGTAGTCATGAAGGAGAGAACTCAACACAACCAGATTACTGAACTTACCACTGCAATGGGTACCAAAATTACTACAGCTGAAGATATCAAAAAGGAGATCATTGGATTCTACAAGGCACTGATGGGAACCTCTGCATCCACCCTTCCAGCTATAAATCAAATGTACATGACAAATGCTCCAAAACTGACACAACAACAAAGAAGGGATCTATGTGCTGATGTAACTGATATGGAAATTGTGGAGAGTCTCAAGGCTATTGGAGATGACAAAGCACCAGGGATAGATGGCTACAATGCTGTGTTCTTCAAAAAGAGATGGAGAATCATTGGTAGGCAGGTTACCACTGCCATCAAGCAGTTCTTCTCCTCAACCAAGATTTACAAACCCATCAACTGTGCCACTATTACCCTCATTCCTAAAGTGTCCAAACCATCTACAGTCAAAGAGTATAGGCCAAGTGCTTGCGGTTCTGTCCTCTATAAAATAGTCTCAAAATTCTGGCTAACAGGTTGCAGAAGGTGATGGCAAGCATTATCAGTGAAGCCCAGGCAGGTTTCATTCCAGGCAGAAAGATCCAAAACTACATCATTCTGGCACATGAACTAGTCAGAAGCTACACCAGACAACATGTGTCTCCCAGATGCATGATTAAAATCGATCTCCAGAAAGCTTATGAATCAGTAGAATGGACATTCCTACAGCAGGTTATGGAACAGATTGGCTTCCCCAGCACTTTCACCAAATGGATAATGGAATGCATCTCAACAGTGAGCTTCTCTGTGCTAGTCAATGGAAAGGCAACTGAACCTTTTGCTGCTGCTAGGGGACTTAGGCAAGGGGACCCTATTTCCCCCTTCCTATTTGCTTTGGTCATGGATTAATTAAGCAGATCATGCAACTCACTAAAGGGAAATCCAGCATATCAGTTCCACCCCAGATGTAAAAAACTGGGCTTCACTCACATGTGCTTTGCTGATGATTTGCTGCTGTTTGCCAAAGGTGACACTACTTCTGTCATAGCCCTATCCAGATGTTTCTCTCAATTCTTTGAAGCATCTGGCTTACAGGCTAATATGAACAAGAGCTCTGTTTACTTTGGGGGGGGGGGGTTACACTGGATATTCAGAAACAGATTCTCCACCACCTTGGCTATGAGCAAGGTGAATTACTATTCAAGTACCTAGGAGTCCCCTTGTCCACCAAGAAAATCAAATTGCTCCAATGGCAACTTCTAGTGGAAAGGATCACTGCCAAGATCACTTCATGGATTGTCAAAACACTGTCTTATTCTGGGAGAATCCAACTGGTCCAATCTGTCATTTTTGGTATCCAAGCTTACTGGGCACAACTGTTCATATTCCCTCTTAAAGTCTTGAAGATGATAGAAGGCAATTGTTGGAGCTTCATTTGGTCTGGAATGAACGGTATCACTAGGAAATCATACATCTCCTGGGACAGAATGTGTACCCCAAAATCAGTAGGAGGGATGAATCTCACTAATCTCAAGCTCTGGAATAAAGCTGCCATTGCAAAGACATGCTGGGATCTAGTCCATAAAAAGGACAAACTGTGGATTAGGTGGATCACTGTATACTACGTCAAAAACAGATCTATTGAAACCATTCCAATTCCTGCTCAGGCAAGTTGGATGGTCAGAAAGATCATCCAATCAAGAGAAGTTTTGCAGAGGGTCCAACACTGGAAGGAGCAGGGCTGCTCAGTTAGACAGTTATACCATTCACAGATGCAAGACCTGCCGAGAGTCCCATGGACGAATTTGATCATACAAAACTATGCAAGGCCAAAGGCAACCTTCAATCTATGGCTGTTCTTACAAAATAGACTTCCAACAAAAGACAGATTGCACAACTAGGGAATGAGTGTTGATAAGCAATGTACCTTATTCCAAAATCACCCAGAAACCAAAGACCATTTGCTACTATTCTGCCTAGTCACTGTTGAGTTATGGGAGAGAACAATGCACTGGCTGAAGGAGATTTATCCTCACCTCAATGACTGGAACCAGAAAATGTAGTGGCTAGTAAGCAAAGCCAAGGGTCGAACATGTCTAGCAGCCATCTTCAAAATGGTAGTTGCTGAGTTTGCATATACTATCTGGCTGGAAAGGAACTCAAGAATCTTCAACAAGATATTTCGCTGCAATGCAGCCCTTTTGAGAGACATAGTATACACTTGTAATGTTAGAGGTATCCCACGAATTAGAAAGCAATTACAACACCTTCGAATATAGTAGTGGTATGTAGTTAGGATGTTAGATACAGTTTAAATGTTATATTAGAGATAGTCAGCTGAGTTAAAGCTAGACTATGGTTCTGTAATGCTACTTATTGGTGATTAATGAAAAGCCTTAATTATAAAAAAAAAGGGTATAAATATTTTTTCAATATCAATGAAAAATTTATTATTTAAAGATATTTTTTAATATTTGAGAAAGGATTTTTGCACGTATACAGAAACTAAAATATTTATATATGAGTTTAAAAAAGAGTAGACATTGATATTGGGTGCGCGCGTTCCTTAGACTAATTGTATTAAAACAACCATTACTTATCAAAAGAAAATTGTGTCATGCCTAATTTAACATTTATTCTCTAGTCTTGCTTGTAAGTAGTTAGAACTTAGAAGCATAGAATTTGCAGGTAATTAATAAAATTCTAACTAACAAATTACCATGAATCGATCAATATCAAACTTATAATTATTTAGAATCTAACATGTAATTATATAAATCAAAAGTAATGACTCATTTTGGTGTAATTATCAATTTATAAGCTAACATATTATTACTAATACACTTCTACGTGATGTAATTATCAATTTACAATCTAATCGAACCTAACATTACTTAAGGTATACTGGCTAA
This sequence comes from Nicotiana benthamiana, assembly GCA_034376525.1. Classification (NCBI taxonomy): domain Eukaryota; kingdom Viridiplantae; phylum Streptophyta; class Magnoliopsida; order Solanales; family Solanaceae; genus Nicotiana; species Nicotiana benthamiana. The sequence continues at coordinate 124,399,735 of CM067324.1, read as the reverse complement.
CTAATTAATAACGCAACTAATATATTTCTACTTACTTTAGCTATCAATTTAAGATAATTAAATAATCACGAAGATTTTTTATGTATACGATCAATAAACTTCTACTTAGTGTATAATTAACAATGTATTGGCTAGTGAATCACTAACATTACTTAAGGATATAGTCTTAGTGCGTACCGTAACAATGCGATTAATTGTTTTGAGCTCTAGCGCGTCATTCGGTGATTTGAGATCATAAGTAGCTTCACTTCAGGTATTATGACTTATATGTATGGTCGGAACCGAAATTCGGGAAGTTCGGATGGGTTTGGAAAGAAAATTCTCATTTTAAAAGCTTGAAGTTGGAAGAATTGATTAAGATCAGATTTTTGAGTAAACGACCTCGGAATCGGAATTTGAAGGTTCCAGCACGTTCATCCGATGATTTGGACTTGGGCATATGTCCGATGTAACAGTCCAACCCGCTAGTGATATTATTCTCTTTGGGCCTAGGCCCTCACAGGTTTAAAACACGTCGCTAGGGTCTAAGGATTATTAACTTATATACTCAATATCTCTCTTGTGTTTTGCCGATGTGTAACTCTGTCTAAAATCTGGGGTGTTACATATACCCCCTCTTATGGACTCAACATCCTCGCTGACGTTTGCCCACCGCATGAGATTCGCCTAGACTCAGCACTGAGGTTTGCCCCGCCTATCTGGGATTTGTCTAAACTCAGTTGAATCCTGACCCACCATCGGTAAGGCTGATACAAGAGTGACTCTGATACCATCTGTAATAGCCCAGCCTGCTAGTCATATTGTCCGCTTTAGGCCTAGGCCCTCACGGATTTAAAACGGATCACTAGGGTCTGTATATACCCAACATCTCTCTTGCATTTTGCCGATGTGAGACTCTGTCTAATGTCTGGGGTGTTACATCCTGATCAAAGTTTTGATGACCCGAGAGCATTTCAGTGCCTGTTATGGAAGTTAGCATTTTTGGGTGAATTTCATAAATTTGGGATAAAGTACATTTCAGTGAACAACGTCCGTTCGGGATTCCGAGTCTAGAAATTTCTCCATATGGTAATTTTAGTATTGGGAGCACGATCAGAAGCGGATTTGGAGTTTCGTAGGTCATTATGGTGTCATTTCGCTGAAGCTAGAAATTTGAAGGTTTTTAAAAGTTTGACCGAAAGTAGACTTTTTGATATCGGGGTCAGATTCTAATTTCGAAAGTTGGAGTAGGTCTGTAATGTCGAATATGATTTGTATGAAAAATTTGAGGTTAATCGGATATAATTTGGTAGGTTTAGGTATCGAATATAAAAGTTCAAAATTCTAAAGTTATTAAGCTTGATATGGAGTGCGATTCATGATTTTATCGGTGTTTGATGTAATTTGAGGCCTTGAGCAGGTATGTGTTATGTTATAGAACTTGTTGGAGTGATTGGATGGGGTCCCATCTGTTATAGATGATGCTGGTGTCTAGTGTTAATCTTCGCGTTTGCGAGGATTCTCTCGCGTTCGCGAAGAAGGATTAGGCTTTAGAGATTTTGTTCTTCGCCTTTGCGAAGATGTTGTCAGGTTCGCGAAGAAGAAAATCTCTTTTACACAAGTCTGTATTTGGAAGCCCATATCCTACCATCTATTAGGAATTTGGAGATGATAAAAAAATGAAAGTATAGTACTTTGTGTCTAGTTTTCAGAAAGATAAACCATTTATCATTTATATTTGGGTAAAAGAGTTATGTCTAGTACAATACAGGCTGTCCGGGAAGATGAAGAAGAAATTTGTGTTGCACAAGACTGACTTTGGCAGCTTATATCTCAAAATATATAAGGAATTAGGAGATGACCAAAACATAAAAGTTGTAGATCTTGGTGTCTAGTTTTCAAAATATTAAATTATTTGTTATTTGAAGTTTTGTAACAAAAGTTCTGGCCATTATACTAGAGTCTATTTGAGAAGAGTTTGGAAGTGACTTTTGAGAATTTTGTTCATAGCGAACGCGATGGGGGCTCACGAACGCGAAGAAGGATAGTCTGAGCAGTGTATAAGTTTACAAACATAGATTTGGCTCATTTCACCTTATTTCCTCCATGGGAGCCAACCTAGGAGCGATTTTGGAGTTTCATCTTCATTATCCATGTCAAGGTAAGTAATCATTTACACACCTTAACTTTACGGACGACTTATGTCCCCCTATTCTTGTTTGGGGTAAATTTGATACCCCATTGGTAACCTTTAGTTAGTCTTGTGGTGGAATATGTGGTACACGTGGCCCCCGTGTCAAAAGCTGTGTTATTTTTTCCACTATTTAATTACTTTTTTAACTCTTTTTTTCATGTCATCTTTATCACCACCTACACCACCATGGAACCAGCTCTAAACCACCGAAAAGATGCAAAAATAGTAAAAAACTCAAAAACAGTGGCCATGTCTACATCCTTCAAAGTCATGTAAATTCGCCACCAAATGAACGCTATTTTTTCTTCTTTTAACCACTAAAAATCAGCTGGCAAAACAGTCTTGAACCTGCCCAGAACAGAGCTTAACCCCCCCAACCCCCCCCCCCCCCCCCAAAAAAAAAGATATAGCAAAATCAGCTGTGAAAACTAGAAAAGAGCTGCGAAATCAGCTCCATGACACCCCCAAATTCTAGCAGTTCTTTCCCCCTTTAAAATCACTCTAAAATCACTGAAAATCGTAGCAAAATCCAGCCCCGAAACCTCCCCAAAACCTATTGAAAGTAGCCCTCAAAACCACCAATTTACCGCTCCAAAACACCTTAAAATCAGTCCAAAAAATAAGCCCCAAAATAGTTGCGAAAACGATCCAAAACACTGCCAGTTCTAGCTTGTAAACCAGCCCCTCTTGCTCATAAAACCAATCCAATACAACCCAAAAATAACTTTTGAAACAACCGTTTAGTCACTCGAAAAATCGACTTTCGATGTGGTCTTAGATTTAGGGGTGTACAAAGGAAGCCGACAAACCGCACAAACCCGATAATCCGAGCCAAACCGAGAAAAAAAACCCGACTATGGTTTGGTTTTACTTGGTTTGGTATTGGAAAAAAAACCCGACCATAATTGGTTTGGTTTGGTTTTAATTAAAGAAAGTCAAACCGAAACCAAACCAACCCGACATTACATATATAGATATTTTAGATATATTTAATATATAAATATACTTATTGTAATGTAATTTATAAATAGTTCTTAAAATTTCATTATTTTATCTTTTAAAGTATTATTTGAAGGTTGGATTTAGAACTTTTGAATGACCCAATAAGTTTTATATCCATTAATATTAGTAAATTAAATAATGCTAACAATCAATACAAATGCTAACAAAAGACATTCAATTCAATATTACGAACGAGAATGTATTGAATGTCTATTTTTGTTTTGCAATAGTTTAGATAAAAATGCATAACCTATTTTTATTTTGCTTTAGCTTTTAGTCATATAATTAATACTTCCTTATTAGTCTATCTAGTTTAGCATGACTTAGTGCTTCTAGATTATGTTTATTTTTATTATGGCCTTTTAATTAGCAATATTTATATTATATAATTTTATTGTCTTTATTGTCGAATATTTTTGGGATAATGTCATGAGTCATGAGATATCTCATATTTTATATTATTTTCTTAGAAAATACTTTATATAGTTGTATCTTATTAGGATTAAAGAAATATTTTGAGCATACGTTATATGTTTTGTTTTATGAAGATTTTACCGAAAAAAATTCGAAAAAATCCGAATAACCCGAAAATCCGATATTAAAAACCCGAGTTTTATTGGTTTGATTTGGCCTCTAGATTTAATAACCCGTCACAATTGGTTTAATTTGGTAATCGTAAAATCCAAACCAATCCGGCCTATGTACACCCCTACTTAGATTGATGATCTAAGCTTTGGTCTATGATATCGCCCTTGGCGGTGAGATATTTTGTCTTCTTTTCTTTTTTATTCTTTGCAGTAGTATCATATTGATGTAGGTATTTATGGGTAAATTATCTTCCCCCCACAAATAATTTATAACTCATAGACCTTTACATTTAATCTTAAATTTAGGAAATGAATATTTCCCTCTTCGACGGAAGTTTGGGATAGTGAAATTACTGCCTTTTCCACTTCACAGTTTAGGGTGATATTAACTTCACCTCAAACAAAAACAAGGGGATATAGATCACCCGTAAAGTTAACGTGTGTAAATAATTTTTCCGGACAAGTTTGATGGGTAACATATGTATTTTCTCTATATATTTTAACACGAAATTCATGAAAAATTAGTGAAAACTTAGGGTTTTGGTAGAAAACCTAAAAATTGATATTTTTAAATTTTGGTCACGAATTTGTACATGAAATTGAGAGCAAATTATATATTTGAGTTCATGAGGTTATGGGTAAATTTTATTTTTTGAAAAATTTCAGAATCCTGGCACGTGAGCCCGAGGGCGATTTTGTCAACTTTTCGATTGGGATTAGGAATTTTTATAAATTGGATCATCATGAGTAATTGAGTACATATTAATGGGTTTGCATAATTATTGGCTAGTTTTAGATCATTATGCATCGATTTGAGTCTTCCGAAGGACGTGGAATGTCGGTTATGGAACTTCGGAGCGAGGTGAATCTCTTTTCTAACCTTGTAAGAGGGAATTATTCCCATAGGTGAATTAATTGGATACGTGCTCCTATTTTTTGGGGGATGCGTATGCACAAGGTGATGGGAGTCCGTGCGTAGCTACTATTATGCTTAAGTCCGGATCGTCTAGGGCCCAAAAGCATACTTTACTTGTAATATTTGCAACTTTGTTGTCAACTTTAAAATGCTTAAAACATATCTAATGTATAAATAAATTTCTAAAAGGTTAGGCATCATTTTTTGACTTTTAAAAGAGAAACTTGCCTTTTTTTCTGAATAATTGTTCCTTGATGAATTCTTGATTTGACTGTTTGTATGTATTTATCTATTGTGAAACGGGCCGAACACCTCGGTATATCAAATATATGCATCAATGGCGTGCTATTCGACCCTCTAGCAGTGCACTATTTAAATAGTTGTTGGATCGAACCGTACGTTCGGCGTGATTTGCACATGCTTATATTTCTTGCCTTAAAATTCATAGAAGTTGATATTTGTTTCTCCCTCTCCTAAGATAAATGTATAAATGATGAAAATGAATTTGAAAATTTTCTATAAATGAACGAATTGTTTACTTGACTCATGCTATTTGAGTTACAGTCATTTTTATGAAATCCTCGATTTACTAAATTATTGGTTCATTATCATTGGACCACTAGTAAGTATCGAATTCGACCTCTTGTCTCTACTTCTTCGAAATTAGACGTGATACTTACTGATTACACGTTATTTTTGTACTCATGCTACACTTGCTATATATTTTTGTTGCACATGCACATGTACCTCTAACCGCTTAATGGGCATAGTAGCATGGATGATACAGACTTAGGCGAGTTACATCTATCGAGGCGACTCACAGCCAGCATAGTCTCTTTCAGTGTATTATATTTACTTCTATCCAAATCTATATTTCGGACAGTTATTATACTTCATTTGATTTTCTAGTGATTGCTCATACAATTGTGATACCAGGTTCTAGGATTATTGTGAGATACTTAATATTAAAAATTGTAAACATTTATTTATTCAGTGATGATTACCTTTTTACTAGTTAAATTAAAAGAATTTATGGTTCCTAAAATATTAAAACGAGAGTTTATTTAATTACTCAATGTTGACTTGTCTAACTGAGATGTCTGGCGCCATCACGACCTTTGATGAATTTTGGGTTGTGACACGTACACTTCTACTTAGTGTAATTATCAATAGCTATAAGCTAATTGTAACTATTACACTTCTATACTTAATGTAATTATCAATGAATTACCTAATAAATTATTAATATTAATTAACGATATTACTCATATAGTTTTACTTACTTACATTGTGAATTTAAGATAATTAAAGGATCACCAATATTTGTCCAGTGTACTGTTAATAAACTTCTACCTACTGTGATCGATGTATAAGCTAGTGTGTCACGACCCAAAATCCCTACAAAGAAATCGTGATGGTACCTAGTTTCTAAACTAGGTAAATCTAATATTTACTGACTTCAAATTAGATAATTCTCAATAAATCACAATTCCCAAAATCGGTGGTACAAATCATAGGCCTTTCTAAGAGTAGCCATACAAAATAAATACAATACTGTTCCAGAACGAGAAGGAATTAATGGAACGTAAATACAAATGAAGGTGAAATCCGTGGCATGCAAGCATAGCAATAGGTTACAGTGAGTCTCCACCACGACGACCCGCACAACTACTATCAATCAATACTTGGATCTGTACACAAAAATGTACAGAATGGTAGAATGAGCACACCACAACAGTGTTCAGTAAGTATCAAGACTAGCCTCGCTGGGTTAGTGACGAGGTACAATTAAAACACCTACTGGTCAAATGAAATAAATAGTATATGATAATAAATTATTGAGATAAAGATAACGAGGAAATATCAACAACAGAGGAAAAAATCAAAGTATGAATAGTAGGGACAATAAAGGGAGAACACAAGCAGTAACGAATGTGTGACGATCCGACCAGTCGTCTCAAGAGTTACCACTCTGTTTCTCCCATTTCTGCTTCTTTATGCTTGTTTATTCGCATTTTGTGGTATTGGGTTGGTCGGGTCGAATACTGAGCGATTTTGGTAAGGTTTGAAACACCTAGTCTCTTTTGAGGAAGCTTAAGTTGGAAAAGTCAACCGAACATTGATTTATGTGTCAGAGGGATCAGATGTGGGTTCCGATGGTTCGTTTAGCTTCAAGAGGTGATTTGGGACTTAGGAGTGTGATCGGAATAGGTTTTGGAGGATTGTAGTAGATTTAGGATTCAATTGGAGAAGTTGATATTTTGGCGATTTCCGGTTGGTAAGAGAGATTTTGATATAAAGGTCAGATAGAATTCCGAGAGTTGTAATAGCTCCGGTGTATCATGTGGGATGTGTGTGCAATATTTCAGGTCATTCGGATGTGATTTGGTTGAGTTTTTGATCAAAAGAGGAATTCGGAAGACTTTTGGAAACTTAGCTTGAAACCGATGTGTTTTGGTTGATTTGATATTGTTTGAGGTATTTTGAAGATTGGTACAAGTTTGAATAAGGATTTGGGATATGATGGTGGTGCCTTTGATTGAGGTCCTGGGGGCTTCGGGTGAGTTTCGAGGGATTGAACGGTTCATTTTCAAGTTAAGAAAGTTGCAGATTTTGGGTTTTAGCAGTTATATATATTTTGGTCTTCACATTCGCGAGTGAACCCTCGTGTTAGCGAAGGTTCAGGAAGGGAGGCGTCAGATTTGGCCTTTGCGTTCGCGAAGGGCCAAAATAGTAAGCATCGCATTCCCGAGAGGCTTGGACGCGTTCGCGTAGGTTTGTGAGGTTGAGGCATCACGTTCGCGATGACAGGATCGCATTCGCGAAGAAGAATTTTGGTCAGCGAAATTTTTGTGCTTCGTGAATGCGAGGCTTTGATCGTGTTCGAGAAGAAGGAATTAAGGCCTGGGCAGAATGTTTAAATATTCATCATGTCTACGAATGTGAGGTTTATTTCTTCGTTTTTGGAGCTTTTTGAGGGGAATTGAAGAGGGATTCAAGGGGAATCTCTTGGAGGAAATATTCTTGAGCTTAAAAATCGATTCTAATGTGAATTCTACCTAATAAATCATGGTAATTAAGCCAAAACTGAAGAGCTGGGGCTTGGATATTTAGACCTTTGATGAGGATTTGATGGACCATTTGAGGTCGGATTTCTGAACTTTTGATATGTATAAACTCATGGGGAGATAAGGAATATATTGGTGTAAAAATTATTGAATTCCGAGACGTGGGCCCTGGGGTCGGGTTTTGCTAATTTTTGGATTTGTGTCATTTGTTGAATGTTTTCGCTTGGGCTTTGTTCCCTTAGCCTATTTTGATGTCCTCGTTCTGATTTTGGTTAGATTCGACGCAATTGGAGGCCGATTCGAGGGGAAAAGGCATCACGAACTAGAGATTTGACCGGTTCGAGGTGAGTAGTAATTGTAAATAATGTTCTGAGGGCTTCAAACCCCAAATTGCACATCGTACTGCTATATTAAAGTGAGACACACACTTGATGGCGAGCGTGGGATCGTGCACTATTAGGGATTGTGACTTGGCCTGTCCCGATTGATGATTTTATTGCATATTTAACTGAAACCTATTTGCTATCGTCATTAATTGGGCTGAATTTCATATTTGGGCTTCGTGCCCACTATTTGAAACCTTCGGGGATTTTATTGATATTTTCTCACTGTTTTGAATTTTTACTTGAACTCATTTATTTTATTTACCTCTGTTTTCATACTCAGCAACGTTTACTCAATTTTAATACTTAAATGATATTTTAAATGATGTTTGGACTAAGAAACACTATTTTACTATTGCGTGAGTGGCTTTTGAGAATTTTGACTGAGTAAAGTCGAAGGCCTATATTGTGAGGAAACACTGATATTGATTTGAGGCCGAGGGCCTGAGATATGTACGCCACGAGGTGGCTTGATTGATATGAGGGACAGAGCCTAGTGATGACGCCACAAGATGAATTGATATTGTGCTTGGGCCGTAAGGGGCCCCTCCAAAAGTCTGTACACCTTCAGTGAGTGCGGGTACCCATTGTGAGGTGAGATTGAGCCCAAGGGGCTCGTATTGTTCTAAATTTTGTCCGAGGGGCGGATTTGTGGAATTGTGCCCGAGGGGCGAATTTCTATGTGTTTATCTTTCATTAAATGCCTGTCAATTACCTGCTTACCAGCTGAAAAAGGATTTTTCTTATCTTTTCATTGGTTTACTATTTTTAAATGGTTTTAGTGCTTCATTATTGAATGCCTTGTGCCTTACGTGTTTTATTGCTTTCAGTCATTATTTACATTTGTTACTCACTAAGTGGGAGCACTCACTTTACTCCTTGCACCTTATGTGCAGATCCATGTGTATCTGGTCTCGCTCCCGAGTGCTGATCATTCGTAGCTGTTGGCATTCGTAGCTCGGAGCTCCTCCCTATCTTATTTCCTCATGTCTTTAGTTGTACCTGCTTACTCGCTGAAAAAGTTTTGCTTATCTTTTCATTTGCTTCATTATAGAATGCCTTGTGCCTTACATGTTTTCTTGCTTTCAGTCGTTATTTACATTGGTTACTCACTAAGTTGGAGTACTCACTTTACTCCCTACACCTTGTGTGAGTTTCATGCATATCTGATCCCGCTCCCGAGTACTGATCATTTCCAGCTTCAGGCGGATCCAAGGAGTCTTTAGGTAGCTGTTACCGTTCGTAGCCCGGAGCTCCTCCTTATCTTATTTCCTCATGTCTTTTGTTTTGTACTGAACTTTGTAGTTGCTTTGGAGTAATCTGTGTTGTTAGATACTTTTGGCTTGTGACACCCGGGTATCGGGCTGTGTTTGGGTTGTATCTATGCATATTATACTATCTTTGCTTAGACTTTGGTTTATTTATTCATGCTTAGTCAGTTTCTTAATACTTAACTGTTAACAATTGGAACATGGGTTTAATCGGTTGGCCTTGTCTTCATGAGAGGTGCCATCACGATCGGGTCTGGGATTAGGGTCGTGACAAGTTGGTATCAGAGCCCAGGTTACATAGGTCTCACGAGTCATGCGCAGGTTTTGTAGAGTTTTGTGGATCGGTACAGAGATGTCAGTATTTATCTTGAGAGGCTGCATAACCTTTTGGAAAAACTTATATTCTTGAAATTCTTGTTGTACGAATTTGTTGAGCCAAGTACTAAACTTCTGTTATTCTATTCTCTCATAGATGGTAAGAACCTGTGCTACCAGTTAGGGCGGACGCCTAGAACTACCACCAGCTATGTCCATTAGAGGCCGAGGACGCGGTCGTGGTAGAGGCAGAGCAGCTAGGGCAGCACCTATAGATCCACCAACTTCCCTAGTTCAGGATCAGCGTTCCAGTTGTGGACGCTCCAGTAGCACTTTCTCAGGCACCAGTTGTGCTATTGTGATTATGGATCTTTCAGAGGCCTTGGCTCAAATCTTATCAGTCTGCACTGGCCTAGCTTAGACGGTTTCAGCCACAACAACTACAACTACTTCTCAGACCAGGGGAGGCAGTTAGACTCCCGCGGCTCGGGCACCAGAATAGGTCGTGCATAGACTTCAGATGCTGGGGGCACATCCAGCCCAACCGATTACAACTGCTCAGAACTATGTAGTTCTTGCCATGCTAGAGGATGAGCAGTGTAGGTTGGAGAGATTTGGTAGGCTTCAGCCTCCGACCTTCAGTGGTGTACAGGGCGAGGATGCCCAGGGATTTTTGGATAAGTTTCAGAGGATGCTTCGTACAACAGGTATTTGGAGTCCAATGAGGTCGCTTTCACTACTTTTTAGTTTTCAAGAGCTGCTTTCACTTGGTGGGATGATCTTGAGAGACGCCAGCCTGTTGGTGCAACACCCCTTACTTGGCAACAGTTCTTTATTCTCTTTTTCGAGAATTATGTGCCATAGTCTCGCAGAAAGGAGATGCATAGGCAATTTGAGTGGTTGCGTCAGGGGGAGATGACCGTGTCGCGGTATGAGTTGAGGTTTTCCGAGTTGTCTCGTCATGCCATCTGGTTGGTGCCGACAGATAGAGAAAGGATTATGAGGTTTGTTAATAGTCTCACTTATCAGCTCCGTGTTCTCATGACCAAGAAGATGGTGACTGGTGCTACTTTCGAGAAGGTTGTGAATAGTGCCCGTGAGATCGAGTCTGTTCATCGCCAAGAGCGATAGGAGAGAGAGGCCAAGAGGCATCGATGATCTGGTAGTTATAGTGGTGCTCCTTCGAAGGGTCAGTTTTAGTATGGTAGAGGCCGTCCATTCAGGCTGGCTCAGCCAGCTCGCCCAGATTACCATAGGGCGCTATCGGGTCATGGTTCTCACAGTTCTCATTAGGGCCAGTAATCAGTTAGTGTCCTTCCAACTCAGAGTTCATCTCGTGCTCCAGTAGTACAGGGTTATTCTATGCCGAGTGCATCTGCTAGTCACTCCAGTGCGAGGGGTTCCCTTCTCCAACACCTGAGAGTTTTTATGAGTGTGGAGAGATGGGTCACATATGGAGGAAGTGCCCTCATCGTTTTGCTAGTTCATCCTAACAGAGGGTTCAGTCATCGACTTTAGTTCCAGTTGCTTCACCACCACCTGCCCAGCCAGCTACTATGTCAGTCAGCTAAGGGTCGCCCTAGAGAGGGAGGTCGATCAGGGGGCGGTCATGCCCATTTCTATGCTCTTCCAGGTAGACCCGATGTTATTGCTTCAGATGCTGTTATTACAGGTAGTGTTTCAGTCTGCCACAGAGATGCCTCTGTATTATTTGATCCCGATTCTACCTTTTCTTACGTGTCATCATACTTTTCTCGTTATTTAGGTATGGCCCATGAGTTTCTTGCTTTACCTATTCATTTATTTACTCCTATATGCGATACTGTTATTGTAGACCATGTGTGTCGGTCGTGTGTGGTGACTATTGGGGGTCTGAAGACACGAGTGGATCTATTATTATTGAGCATGGTGGATTTCGATGTCATTTTGGGAATGGATTGTTATCTCCGTGTCGTGCTATTCTGGACTGTCATGCTAACACAATCACATTGGCTATACTGGGTGTGCCACGGATTATGAGGGAGTGATCTCTCTCATAATACTGGGTGTGCCACGGATTATACTGGGTGTGCCACGGATTATGAGCAGGTGTGACTGATTATGTTCCTAGTAGAGTGATCTCTTTCTTGAAGGCCAATCATATGGTTGGGAATAGTTGTCTTTCATATCTAGCCTTTGTGAGGGATGTCGGAGTTGAGACTCCCAATATTGATTCCGTTACAATTATGAGGGAGTTTCCTGATATATTTCCTACAGACTTGCCGGGCATGCCACCAGACAGGGATATTGATTTTGGTATTGACCTGGTTTTGGGCACTCATCCCATTTCGATTCCTCCATATCGTATGGCACCAGCGGAGTTGAATGATTTAAAAGGGCATTTTAGGAACTCCTTGATAAGGGGTTCATTCGACATAGTGTGTCACCTTGGGGCGCGCCAATTCTATTTGTGAAGAAGAAGGATGGCACCATGAGAATACGCATTGATTACAGGCAATTGAATAAGGTAACAATTAAGAACAAGTATCCATTGCCTTGAATTGATGATTTATTCGACCAGCTTCAGGGAGCGAGATTTTTCTCCAAGATTGATCTTCGTTCAGGCTATCACCAGTTAAAGATCATGGATTCAGATATTCTTAAGATGGCGTTCAGAACCAGATTTGGTCATTATGAGTTCCTGGTTATGTCTTTTGGGCTGACCAATTCCCCAACAACATTCATGCATTTGATAAACAACATGTTCCGAACTTATATTGACTCGTTTGTCATAGTCTTTATTGATGATATTATGGTATATTCACATAGTCAGGAGGAGCACACGGAGCATTTGAGGGTTGTGTTGCAGAGATTGAGAGAGAAGAAGCTTTATGAAAAGTTCTCCAAATATGAGTTTTGGCTTTGTTCAGTGGCTTGCTTAGGGCATGCGGTTTCCAACGAGGGTATTCAGGTTGATTCAAAGAAGATAGAGGCAGTTCAGAGTTGGCCCAGACCGTCCTCTGTCACAAAGATTTGCATCTTTCTTGGTTTGTTCAGATATTCTCATCTATCGTATCACCCTTGACCATGTTGATTCAGAAGGGTGCTTCATTTGTATGGTCGGACGAGTGTGAGAAGAGCTTTCAGAAGCTCAAAATAGCCTTGACTATGCTTCGAGAGTTGGGATTGGTTGTGTGTTGATGCAGGAGGGTAGAGTTATTGCTTATGCTTCTCATCAATTGAAGCCCTATAAGAAGAACCACCCCATTCATGATTTGGAGTTGGCTAGCATAGTTCACGCACTGAAGATTTGGAGGTACTACTTGTATGCGCATCTTGTGAGGTGTTCACTCATAATCGCAGTCTTCAGCATTTGTTCATGCAAAAGGATCTTAATTTGACGTAGTCTTCAGCATTTGTTCATGGAAAAAGATCTTATTATGAGGCAGCGGAGGTGGTTGGAGTTGCTTAAGGATTATGATATCACTATATTATACCATCCGAGAAACGCCAATGTGCTGGCCGATGCTTTGAGCTGAAACGAGTGAGTATGGGGAGTTTGGAATATATCCCAGTTGAGGAGAGACCTCTTGCGGTTGATGTTCAGATCTTGGTCAATCGATTCGTGAGGTTGGATATTTCGAAGCCCATTCTGGTATTGGCTTGTGTGGTTCGATCTTCTTCATATGATCGCATCAGAGAGCACCAGTGTGATGATCCGCATTTGCTTGTCCTTAGAGATAGAATTCCGTATGATGATGCCAGAGGTATGACCATTGGTGATGATGGGGTGTTGAAGATACATGGCCGGATTTGTGTGCCCAGTGTGGATGGGCTTCGGAATTTGATTTTGGAGAAGGCCTATAACTCTCAATATTCCATTCAACTGGGTGCCAAGAAGATGTATCAGGATTTGAGGCAGCACTATTGGTAGAGAATAATAAAGAAAGATATTGTGGGATTTGTAGCTCGGTGTGTTAATTATCAACATGTGAAATATGAGCATCAAAGACCGGGTGGCTTGCTTCAGCAGATGGATATTCTAGAGTGAAAGTGGGAGATGATCACTATAGACTTTGTTGTTGGACTTTCATGGACTTTGAGAAAGTTCAATGCTATTTGGGTCATAGTGGATCGGCTGACCAAGTCCGTGCACTTCATTCCTGTGTGTACTACCTATTCTTCAGAGCAGTTGGTAGAGATCTATATCCAGGAGATTGTTTGTTAGGATGTTGTCCCAGATTCCATCATTTTAGAAGGGGCACTCTGTTTACTTCACAGTTTTGGAGGTCTGTGTAGCGAGAGTTGGATACTCGGGTAGAGTTGAGCATACGTTTTCACCATCAGATGGACAGGCAGTCTGAGCACACTATTTAAATATTGGAGGACATGTTACGTGCTTGCGTCATTGATTTAGGAGGGTCATGGGATCAGTTTCTACCACTTGCAGAGTTCGCTTGTAACTACAGCTAAATCGAGTATTTAGATGTCTCCATATGAGGCTTTGTATGGGAAGTGGTGTAGATCTTCGATTGGTCGGTTCGAGCCCGGTGAGGCTAGGCTATTAGAGACAGATTTGGTGCAGGATTCTTTAGAGAAGGTGAAGGTGATTCAGGAGAGGCTCCATACAACGCAGTCGAGGCAATAGATTTATGCTTATAGGAAGGTTGGAGATGTGTCCGACATGGTTGGTTAGAAGGTTCTGTTGAAGGTTTTGCCCATGAAGGGTGTTATGAGATTTAGGAAGAAAGGGAAGTTGAGTCTGCGATTCATTGGTCCTTTTGAGGTACTTTGGAGGTTTGGGGAGGTGTCTTGTGAGCTTGGCTTTCCACCCTACTTGTCGAGTGCGCATCCGGTATTTCATATTTCTATACTCCAGAAGTATATTGGGGACCCATCTCACCTTTTAGATTTGAGCACGGTTTAGTTGGATGATGATTTGACCTATGATGCGGAGCCATAAACTATTTTGGGTCGCCAGTTTCAGAAGTTGAGGTCAAAGAATATAACTTCAGTGAAAGTGCAGTGGAGACGTCAGCCCGTAAAGGAGGCTACCTGGGAGACCGAGCGAGATATGTAGAGCAGATATCCTTACCTGTTTGAGTCTTCAGGTATTTTTCTTGACTCATTCGAGGACGGGTGTTTGTTTAAGTTGGAGAGGATGTGATGACCTGGCCAGTTATCTCATGAGTTACCGCTCTGTTTCCGCCATTTCTGCTTCTTTATGCTTTTTTATCCATGTGTTGCAGTATCGGAATGGTCGGATCGAATCCGGAGTGATTTGGGTAAGATTTGAGACACTTAGTCTCTTTTGAGGAAGCTTAAGTTATAAAGAATGTTGACTTATGTGTTAGAGGACTCGGATGTGAGATCCGATGGTTCGGTTAGCTTTGGGAGGTAATTTCGGACTTAGGAGTGTGATCGAAATGGGTTTTGGAGGTTCGGAGTAGATTTAGGCTTGAGTTGGCGAAGTTGATATTTTGGGGATTTTCGGTTGGTAGGTGAGATTTTGATATAAGGGTCGGAATGGAATTCCGAGCGTTACACTAGCTCCGTTGTGTCATTTAGGATGTGTGTGCAAAATTTCAAATCATTCGGACATGGTTTGGTTGGGTTTTTGATCAAAAGCGGAATTCAGATGATTTTTGGAAACCTAGGCTTGAATTCGATGTGTTTTTGGTTGATTCGATGTTGTTTGAGGTGTTTTGAAGGTTGGTACAAGTTTTAATAAGGTTTTGGGATATGTTAGTGCCTTTGGTTGAGGTCATGGGGGCCTTGGGTGATTTTCGAGGGGTTGAACGGATCATTTTCAAGTTAAGAAAGTTGAAGATTTTGGGTTTCAGCAGTTGCAGACATTTTGGTCTTTGCGTTCGCAAGTGGACCCTCGCGTTCGCGAAGGGTTAGGAAGGGAGGCGTTAGATTTGGCTTTCGTATTTGCGAAGGGGAGTCACGCGTTCGCGAAGGGCTGGAATAGTAAACGTTGCATTCACAAGAGGCTTGGTCGTGTTTGCATAGGTTTGTGAGGTTGAGGCATCGCGTTCGCAATGGGAGGATCGCGTTCACGAAGAAGATTTTGGTCAGCAGGTGCTTCGCGAACGCGAGGCTTTGACCGCGTTCTCGTAGAAGGAATTAATGCCTGGGCAGAATGTTTAAATACTTGTCTTGTCCGCGAATGTGAGGTTTATTTCTTCCATTATTGGTCGTTTTTGGAGCTTTTTGAAGGGAATTGAAGAGGGATTCAAGGGGAATCACATGGAGGTAAGTTTCTTGGACTTAAAACTCGATTCTAATGTGAATTCCACCGAGTTTATCATGGAAATTAAGCCAAAAATTGAAGAACTAGGACTTGGAAGTTTAGACCTTTGAGTTTGGGTCAGGCTGCACGATCCGCAGCGGATATATATATTGATATTGCACTTGGGCTGAAGGAGCCCCTCCAGAGTCTGTACACACTCCCAGTGAGCGACATCGACGTTAAATCATATGTATGGTTGGCTCGAGATGCACGCCGCAGCGTATTCATGTGCATTGCATTGCATCTTTATCTGATACTTGTTTGTTGTTGTGATAATGTTATGTTGTTAGCCTGTAGCTTAGTTATAGGATTGTTAGTTATAGCTTTACGTTGTGGTACTTTGTGGATTTCTTACTTTTAGTCATTTTCTATGCTTATTGTTCACTGAGTCGGTAGTACTCACCCCTACTCCCTGCACCTTGTGTGCAGATTCAGGTGCATCGGAGGCGTAGCTGATTCTTGTAGTCTCCAAAGATATTTCAGAGTCGTAGAGGTAGCTGCATGACGTTCGCAGGATCCGGCTGCTCTTCCTTCATTTTATGATTATTATATACTTTCCCAGATTTTGGTTTTAGTATTCAGATTCAATTATTATTACTCAGTTTTGTTTAGAGGCTCTAGACTCGTGACCCCCAGATCATATGGGTGTTTGATTTGTTTTTCGTATTCTACCTATATCACATTACTAATATTCTTGGCTAATATTTTTGTTAAATTCTCGGGTTGAGACTTAAAATGTTACGTTAAAAGCGATTGTTGGTTAGGCTTATCTAGCCTTAGGGCCGGGTGCCATCACGACCGGGTTAGGTCGTGACAATGTCAAGTTAAGCCGCCGGCTAGTTTTAGTAAGAAGTACAATCGCCTAGCTTAGTCTACTTCGAACTTGATTCTTCTATGAAAATGCTAAGCTAATGATCGTGTCTAGTGATAATGTCTACATGTCTTGCTTGCTCCTTTGCTATGGTTGAAATTGATATTTAATAAAGTTATCATAGTTTGTGTTCAGTTTTTGGATAATTTCGAGCTCAATCCATGCCCGTCGATGCTCGGATTCATGAATTGTGGTTGTTGGATCTTTAGTTGTGCTTGGTGTCTTGTTTGCATTCATAGTCCAGGGAAGAGGCAATGCTATAGATGAGTTGGTATTTCAATTACATTTTCTATTTGTGTTACGTTCAGTTCTTGACCAGTCGCTTTCGTAGATCCTATTCTTTGTTGTCAAAGTCCTGCAGCTATTTGATTTGTTTGATCTTAAGTGTAATGAGGTTGTTGAATTTGGAGGATTTGTATGGTCAAGTTCTATGTGAAGTTAGCACTTGTTGAACTTTTTTTTTGGAAAGCGTAATAGAAGCTTTGAGTTCAATAGTGATAGTAAGTCATTAGGTGTACTTTGGCGTTCATTACAATTGAAATGGTTCTAAGTTTGTTTTGAGTTTTGTTTCCTTCAATTATCAGTAGGGATTTTACCTGCATTTCATGGACAAGATTATCAGTATTGTTAACTTATATCCAATAGAAGTTGTTATTTGCCCATCCATGATCCATTTCATAAGCTTTTTGTGTCTTCGTGTCCATTGGATCCGAGGTGTTTGACTACAAAATGTGTCTACTTATTTTGATGTGGAAATTATAGTTGAATAAACTAGTTTGTGTTCCTGTTAAAAAAAGTAAGTCATTAGGACGGCTATTTGTTTAATATTGAATTGATGTTTACATCGTTGTAGTGATATGATCTGATTTGTGTAGTAAGAACGGCCTTTTGGGCGTTAAGACCAGCTCAAACTGCCACAAGTTGAAATGGATTAGAATAAAATTTCAAAACCCATGGTCCTCATTTAATTAACACTAACTCCTTAGAAATCAAGGCGTGCCATCAGTTGAATTTTTATGGCCCTCGCAAAGTGCGAACGCGTAGTTACTTTAGGTGCGTGTTTAATAATATTACTTTCCTAAATTCGGGTGCACATTTATGTAACCCAAATTCAAATCTCAACAAAGTTAAAATGTTTCAAAAAATTCCGGGTGCATTTATGTAACGTGATTCGAGGCATGTTTAAACAACATTGTAATTTTCTTTTAAAATAATAATAAAAGCGTGTGAAAGTTAAATTTTGCACATAAGTTCATAATGTTTTAAAATGAGATAATGAAGCCAAATACAATGGTTGAGAGACCGTGCTAGAACCACGGAACTCGGGAGTGCCTAACATCTTCTCCCGGGTTAATAGAATTCCTTACCCGAATTTCTGGTTTGCGGACTATTAAACAGCGTCAAACCTTCCTCGATTCGGGATTTAAACCGGTGACTTGGGACACCATTAATTATCCCTAGTGGTGACTCTGAAATTCTCTTAAATAAATGAATCTCGTTTCGATTGTCGTTTAATTAGAAAAAACCCCTTTAACTATGCCCTTCGCCGGGGTGTAGTGGTAAAAAAGAGGTGTGACAATATATACTATTAACCATAGATTTGGTTTAGATATAATATTTATTATGATAATATTGTTGATTAAATTTTAATAAAATTTTTATAAATTATATATTAGTCGGTGTCTTTTGCTTATATAGTAGGTGATTTAGTGTACAGAGTTTAGCTTATACACGGAAGATTAAATCATTGGTTCTTATAAGTATAAAGTTTGAGTTCACAATCTAATGATGGAATTGGACAAACCATCAGGAATGATTGTAGCACAAGATTAAATATAATTTATCTTAATTATGAAAATGGTTTAATTCCAACTTCTTATGCTAGTACATTTTGTATGTATTGAACAGACCAGGTAGAGATAAGTATTTTATACTAACTTAATAAAATAAACTCTCTAGCCATTAAATGTACTTATAGTCTTAATCTTGATATAATTATTATTAGCCGTGTATATTATTATTGTTTTGATTTATTAAAAGGCGAGATTCTTTCGTGGGTCAATATGCCTGGTAAATTGGATAATAATAATGTACATTGCGAAGTAATAGTTAGTTAATGGAATCCATATCTCGGTTTAGAGATTGATGATACACCTTTATGAAAGCTTATAAGTTTTCATGTGTAAACTCAGCCGGTGAATTTTGCATCCGACACATGAAATAAGTTAAGAGAAAGCCTAAAGGAAATAATCAATAAATTAAATCGTCAGTAATTTAATTTAATTGATTAGTATCTGAATCTTAACCTGGGAAGTTAAATAAGATTTAATAGATGAATTTCGAAATTGAATAAGGAGTGTAGTTATGAATTTTTAGTGGTATAATTCATAATTAATTATGGTAGTTCAAAAATTAGAAATTAATTCCATAATTGGAGCCTTGTTAATTAAATTTTGTGGTCCCTGCTATGCCTAAATAATAGGAAAAAATGAATCTTTTGTCTAGTGGAAAGGAAAACCTAACAGGTTTTGAAAAAAGGGTTTTAACCCTTAAAACTTGTGCTACCTAGAGGGTAGTACACGGTGGCTGAAATTTTCAGCCATATTTTTCTAAAAATTTCGCCCACACGAAATTGCTATTGTCGGATATTATTTGGATAACACAGTAGTAGATTGTGGAACGTTTGATGATCACGATTGCGCGGGTGCTGAAGATTCCATTGAAAAGTTATGGATTGAAGGCTCACGTGATAAATGAGTTTTCTTCACGCTTCAAAATGTAACTCGTGAAATCTCGTTTATGCTAGTTGTCTAGATTATATGTGATTTTGATATTGGGATTGCTTCCGCTGCACATAATAATCCATCACAAATGAACCTAAAAAGAGGAATATCGCATGTTTTGTATCGGTCAAGTTCACGAGTTAAAGGTAAGCAGACTGTGGCTTCCTCACATCAAATGAAAGATTTTTCTTCTTTCTTCTTGAGAGGGAAGACGAGGATGAGAGGAAGGGATGAAACAGATCCGAATGAAGCATACATATATGTATTCAACTGATCCTAATATTTTTCACATGAAACATAAATATGCGAAGAACTGGTAACATTTGACGAATATTAAATTATGAACCTATTCTTTCACTTATTTTCCCTTGAAGCAAATTTGCTTAGGGATGTGCACGGTCGGATCGGATTAAGCACATTCGGATTTCAAATTTTATAAAATACTATTCGAAACTAATCCAAATTAAATTGGATCGGAGCGGATTTCAAAGTTTGAATCAGGTAAATATTTTCAATTTTCAAATCGAAATGTACCCCTTATTAAGGTTACTGACCATGTAATCGGCTATCCTACTTTTTAAGGCTATTGTTATTTATCATTATATTAAATTGAAAGGCAACAAATATTTTTCATAGCAATAGACCAATAAAGTTTCATAGCAAAATAAAATAAACTGAAATTTCAAACAAATATTTAATAAGTGAGAGGCGTCATTACCCGTTGATAGAAAGGAGTGATTGAGAATGAGAGACACAATAAGACTTCATAGAGCTAGGCATAGCATTTTGAAGAGAGGTTAGAGAGAGAAGCTTTAATATAAGCTAAGAAAAGAAGAGTCCAAAATAGTGGTGGATGAAATGAGAAGATTTAATCCTGAAATATAGGTTTAATATTTATAAATGTCCATATCATTCAGATTTTGGATCCGATTGGATTAAAATTATACAAATCCGAATCTAATCCGGAATTTTGAATTTTTTTAAAAACCTAATCTATATTTGATCCGAATATCCAAATAAAGTAGATCGGTTTTAATTCATAAATATCCAATCCAAATACACGGCGTAAGTTGGGTGCCTATTTCACATAACGTGTAAGAGCTCTTTTTAACTTTTCCTATGACCAAATATAAATAAGGTTACGGTTTATTACAAGAGATAATTCAGAGCTAATTTCTGAGGTGGTACTATTAGGAAAGAACTGTTAAAAAAATTAGTATTTTTTAATGTCTCAAAAAAATTGAAAATAAAGTAAAATACTTTTGAGTATAGTGTTTATTAATATTGAATGGGTAATAAATTAGCTCTATTTTTGTAAGTTTGAAATTGACCAAAGTTGATCTTGTCCGTTTGCTAGTATTAAATTTGATAATCATTTCCTTCAAAAGTTAGCATGAATGCTTATAACTGTTTCATTTTGGAATTGAATTCTTTGACTTGAATTCTTAATAATTCAATTTCCGTTTCGGCTTCAAACCCTTAGCACTGAATTCACAATGAATTCTTTACGTTTCTTTCATTAACTTTTGAGAATAACAGTTGCATTTTAACGTTTTAAATGCATTTTAACGTTTTAATTTAATGCTTTTTAAATGTTACCTATCAGATGGTCCATTTGTTTTTGGATTATATATAGTTTTGTGTTCTCGTGTTAAAAAGTAGTGAAAAACAAAGTAAAAACTTTTCTTCTTCTTTCTTTTGTATTGAGTTTTCTTTTTATAAATTTTTGTTGTTTCTGCTTCTAGTTATACTAGAAAAGCTTGTTGGATTCTGGAGAATACGCCTAATATTATTCATTTCGATGTGGGCAAAATATCCTTAAGGACAGTGTCTTTGACACCCCTCAAGCTAAAAATTTTATTCTCCATAAATCATCCAATATTTTCTAACAATCTTAAGGATATTTACACGCTGTTATTATGGAGAATAACGTTGTTAATGTTGTTGTTGTTGTTGCTACTACACATGATGCACCTATTGTTTATGTTGTTGTTCCCTCGCTAATTATATGTGCCAAATCTTTTCCCGATATTTCAAAGAAATATAATTTTTGGTGGAGATAATTTTAACCGCAAGCACGTTGTTGTTGACAAAGAAAAAGAAATTCCTACTAGAAGTAGCTTTGTGGAAGACAACCGTCAGAGAAAATCAAGTAACATGTATGATAAAAGGAATGGTTATAAACCCAAACCAAGAATCAAATCTTCAAGGAAAAAGGCAACTGCTTTGTGTGTGGCAAACCTGGCAATTTGTTGCTCAATACCAAAAAGGGTTGGGAATGACAATCACACTAAAGCTAAAGTAAATTTGACTGAAGCCAGTGGATGATATAATTGTTGCGGTTATTTCCCAAGTGAACCTTGTGGTCAATGTGAAAAATTGGGTGTTAGATTTTGGTGCCACTAAGCACATATGTGCTAACAAAAAAGATTTTATGTCTTACACCCAAGTTGAGAGAAAGAAAAATAGGACTACTCAATGTCTATCTTGGTGGTCGAGAACTACTCAAGTTCTTGGAAAAGACAAACTTCTTCTCAAACTCACATCAGGCAAAACTTTGGCAGTGAATAACGTGTTGCATGTTCCTAGTATACGAGCCAATTTGATCTCTGTGGAATTATTTGAAAGAGTGGGGGTGAAGGTTCCTTTTGAATCTGATGAGGTCGTGTTGACCAAGAATAATAATATGATTGGCAAGGGTTATTATAACCATGACTTATTTGTACTCAATGTTATCAATAAAAATGCTAGTACTTCTGCTTACTTGATTGATTCTTTTAATTTATGACATACTAGATTAGGACATGTTAGTTTATCTTATATTAAAAAAAATGCATTCTGCAGGTCTTATTTTAAATATTAATTTTTCGAATATTGATAAATGTGAAGTATGTGCAGAGACAAAACAAACTAAGAAGTCATGTGCTTCAATATTTAGAGAATTTGAATTGTTAAGTTTAATTCATACTGATTTATGAGACTTGAAACAAATTATGACTAGAGGAGGAAAAAAATATTATGTGACTTATATAGACGATTTCTCTAGATATACAAAAGTTTATTTGTTGAGAAATAAAGAAGAAGCATTTGATAAGTTTTTAATTTATAAATCTGAAGTAGAAAATCAATTGGATAAGAGAATCAAAAGAGTTAGATCCGACAGAGGTGGTGAATTTATTTTGTTGAATGATTATTGTGAGAAAAAAGACATACTTCCGGAGATAACTCCACCATATTCTCCACAATCAAATGGTGTAGCGGGAAAGAAAAATATGACTTTAAAGAAAATGATGAATAGCATGATTGTTAGTTTTGGTACTCCAGATACTCTTTGGGGTAAAGCCAATTATCTGCATGTCATTTACAAAAAAGAATTCCTTATAAGAAAACGAGTAAAACTCCTTATGAGTTGTGGAAAGGGTATCCACCTAATTTGAAATATTTGAAAGTGTGGGGGTGCCTTGCTAAAGTTATGTCCTAAGAAAAGGAAAATAGAATGTAAAACATCTGATTGCATGTTTATTAGGTATGCTGAAAGTAGTGCAGCTTACAGATTTTTAGTGGTCAAAAGTGATGTACTTGAAAATAATACTATTGTTGAAACAAAAAATGCTGAATTTTTTAAAAGTATTTTTTCTTTAAAATTTGAGAAAATTTCTGATGCACATATTATTCCAAGTGATAATATTTCGCATGTTTCAATTGTTCAAAATGATCTTGAAAGTGAGAATTTAAGAAGAAACAAAAGATCAAGGAAAGAAAAATCTTTTGGTAATGATTTTTATACTTATCTTGTGGGTAATGATCGTTTAACATATTCTGAAGCTATTTCTTCGTCTGATGCGTCATTTTGGAAAGAAGTTATTGATGTAGAATTAAATTTAATTTTACAGGATAAAACTTGAATTTTAGATGATTTCCCTCCGAGAGCTAAATCCATTGGTTATAAATGAATTTTTTTGAAAAAACTCAATCCGGATGATTCTATTAATAAATACAAAGCTAGACTTATTGCAAAAATTTTTACCCAACAACAAAATATTGATTATTTTAACACTTATGCTCCTGTAACTAGAACTTTCTCGATTCATGTTTTACTTACCTTGGCTTCTATTTATAAATTTTATATTCACCAGATAGTTGTTAAAACTGCTTTTTTAAATGGTGATTTGGAAGAAGAAATTTAAATGGAGCAACCTGAGAGTTGTGTAATGTCTGGCCAGGAAAATAAAGTATGTAAATTGCTAAAAATTTTATATGGTTTAAAGTAAGCGCCTAACAGTGGCATGAAAAATTTGATCAAGTATTGTTTAATGATGGTTTTTCATCAATTGAAGTAGATAAATATGTACAAAATGTATTGATGGTACATGTGTTATATTTGCCTTTATGTGGATGATATATTTATTTTTAGTTTTAGCCTTGATTTGGTACATAAAATTAAAATTTTTTTGTCTTCTAATTTTGAGATGAAAGACATGGGAGAAGCTAGTGTTATTTTAGGTATGAAAATTATAAGACATGGCAATAGTTTGATGTTCACTCAAGAATATTATGCTGAAAGAATTCTTAAAAAATTTGATAATTTTGATGTGGTACCTGTAAGCACTCCTTATGATGTTAGTAGTCAATTAAAAAAGAATAATGGAGATCTTGTAGATCAAAATAGATATGATTAAATTATTGGTAGCCTAATGTATTGCATATGTTGTGTGTAGATTGAGTAGATATACTCGAAACGTGAGTCGTGATCATTGGAATGCATTAGTAAGAGTAATGAAATATTTGAAAGGTACCATGAACTATGGTATTAAATATAGTAGGTTTCCCACTGTACTAGAAGGATACAGTGACGCTAACTGAATCTTCATTCAGATGAGACAAAAATCAGTAGTGGTTATGTGTTTATCCTCGGCGAGGCTGCTGTGGCAGAAAATCAGCTAAACAAACAATAATAGCTACATCTACCATGGAATCTGAGTTTGTGGCATGGAATTAACTGGCAATGAGGCTGAGTGGTTAAATAACCTTTTGGAAAGTATTCCACTAGAAATAAAACTGACACCTTCTGTGTCGATGCATTGTGATTGTCAACCTGCAATAGTCATTGCTAAAAATAAATCATTTAATGGGAAGAGTAGACATATCCGATTGAGACATAATGTGATAAAGCAACTGATAAAATATGGAATTATTTCTATAGATTATGTGAAGCCAGAAGTGAATTTGGTTGATCCTCTGACTAAACCTTTGGGAAGAAAATTAGTATCTGAAACATCGAGGGGAATTGGTCTTTTGCCATTTGAGTTATATCAACTATGATGGTAACTCAACCTATGTGATTGGAGATACTATGAAATATGTTCTTATGGGTAATAACAAGTATGCACTATTAAATTATGTCCCTTCCTATGGCGTGTGTGTATATATAGTGTAAAACTGATCTAATAATCCATAGCCTTTTATAGGCAGTGTATTGTGCTGCAGAATACACTTGATGGATGGACGTATATGAGCGTGGAGTGAGGCCGCTCCTATGAAATTTGTGGCGAAATTTCTAGAGCACTCGTGAAAATCAGGTGCGCGCATAGCCTAGTAGCTCAAAACCGCGACAAACAACAAAGTGTGTGCGGGTATAATGTGATAGATAAGACACTAAACTTACAAAAGAATTCTTGGTTCATAGAAGTTTTAAACTTCACCAATTGTTCTGTAAGTTTAATCTTATTTTATCTAGGTCTGGTTCATAGTACAAGAGACACCAGATTCAATGCATTATACTTATTTGTGAAAAACCGAGCAAATTTTTTTATTTCATTATAATACTCTTTTTTGAGCTATATGAAGGATTGTTAAAAAAAATAATATTTCTTAATATCTCAAAAAGAATGTTCAAATTGAAAACAAAGTAGAATAATTTTGAGTATAGTGTTTATTAACGTTGAATGAGTAATAAATTAATTATATTTTTGTAAGTTTGAAATTGATCAAAGTTGGTCATGTTTGTTTGCTAGTATTAAATTTGATACTCATTTCCTTCAAAAGTTAGTAGGAATACTTATGACTGCTTCAGTTTGGAATTGAATTCTTTGACTTGAATTCTTAATAATCCAATTTCTGTTTCGGCTTCAAATCCTTAGCATTGAATTCACAATGAATTCTTTATGTTTCTTTCACTAACTTTTGAAAATAATATTTACATTT
This sequence comes from Nicotiana benthamiana, assembly GCA_034376525.1. Classification (NCBI taxonomy): domain Eukaryota; kingdom Viridiplantae; phylum Streptophyta; class Magnoliopsida; order Solanales; family Solanaceae; genus Nicotiana; species Nicotiana benthamiana. Next base: position 124,373,888 of record CM067324.1, on the reverse strand, counting down.
TAATATTTCAAATGCATTTTAACGTTTCAATTTAATGCTTTTTAAATATTCTCTTCTTGGACGTAACCTATAAGATGGTCTATTTGTTTTTGGACTATATATATAATTTTGTATTCTCATCTTAAAAAGTAGTGAAAAACAAAGTTTCAATTTTTTTTTCTAGAGCATGTAATGTGTTCAAACAGTAAGCTTTACGGTGCTGATTAATGGAGAAGCAACAGAACCATTTGAAGCTGCTAAAGGCCTCAGGTAAGGTGATCAATTATCCCCATTCCTATTTGCAATAGTCATGGAGTACCTTAGCAGATCACTAGCTGAACGAAGGAAAGATTAAACTTTTCACTATCACCCTAGATGTAAAAATTTGGGCATTACTCACATAAGCTTTGCTGATGATTTACTCTTATTTGCTAAAGGAGATATCAAGTCTATCATAGCTACGTTCCAATATTTCTCTCAATTCTCTGAAGCTTCAGGACTGAAGGCTAATCTGGGCAAAAGCTCAGTATATTTTGGTGGAGTTAAACAATAAGTGCAACAACAGATTATTGATCACCTTGGCTTTGTTCATGGAGAATTACCTTTCAAATATCTTGGCATTCCTTTATCCACCAAGAAGATGTTACTGATTCAATGGCAACCATTAGTGGAAAAGATTACTGCTAGGATCACATCATGGACTGCCAAGAAACTGTCCTATGCTGGGAGACTGCAACTTGTCCTATCTGTAATGTTTGGAATACAAGCATACTGGGCTCAACTCTTTCATTCCAGCTAAAATACTGAAGCTAATTGAAGCAATATGTAGAAGCTTTATCTGGTCTGGATCAAATTCCATCACTAAAAAAGCTTATGTATCTTGGGAGAGAATGTGTACTCCTAAATCAGCTGGTGTATTGAATCTTACTAACTTATCTCTATGGAACAAAGCTGCAATTGCAAAGCTCTGCTGGGATATAGCTCACAAAAAAGACAAGCTGTGGATAAAATGGATAAATGATGTCTATATAAAGCTGCACCAGTTAGAGAATATGCAAGTTCCCAGACAGGCTAGTTGGCTGGTCAGAAGGATCATAGCAGCAAGAGGTATTTTGCAGCAATGCCAAGGCTTCAATATGCAAGTGTGCTTCATGAGGCAGATATATCTACTACAGATAGGGCAATTGCTGAGAGTCTCTTGGAAGAACTTAACTACCAGAATTATGCCAGACCTAAAGCTGTGTTCAACCAATGGTTAGTACTTCATGACAGACTTCCAACCAAGGATAGGCTAACACAATGGGGAATGAATGTAGACCAGATATGTGTGCTGTGTCAAAATCATACAGAAACTAGAGATCATATATTCCTTACTTGCTCATTTTCAATAGAGCTATGGGAGCAAACAATGAATTGGATTCAAGAGGAGCATCCCAGAACACAGAACTGGGACCAGAGACTCCAGTGGCTAATTAACAAAGCTAAAGGGAAGTCAAGTAGAGCCAACATATTCAAAATGGTGACTGCTGAAGTATACTATGTTTTGTGGCTGGAAAGAAACTCGCATATATTTGAGAATGTCTTTTGTAGCAGTGAAGTTTTAGTCAGGGAACTTGCATATATATGTAATGTTAGAGGAAATCCTAAACTTAGACAGCAGATGCAGCAATTTAACTTGTAAAATACAGTAAAGTTTATAGTGACAGGGGATAGTTAGATAGATATGATTAGATAGTCAGCTGCGTATAAGCTGGACTATGACATTGTATTGTTAACATCTTTGGTGATTAATAAATTCTTAATTACCAAAAAAAAAAATCTTCTTTCTTTTGTGCTGGATTTTCTTTTTATAAATATTTGTTATTTATACTCCTAATTATAGTAGAAGAGTTTGTTAAATTTTGAGAGATACGTCCAATATTATTTATTTTGATGTGGACAATTAAGCACAATGTCTTTAACACGTCTCAAATTAAACGTTTTATTTTCCATCATCATTCAATCTTTTTTAACAAGAAGAAATTGCTAATAAAAAAGATAGCTTATTGTGTAAAGTATTTCGTACTCATATATAATTTATCTAAATATTATAATTTAAAAACTATAATATAGATAATCAATTATAATATAAATATTATAACTGATTCCACGATTCAAAATCGTAAAATATAAATAGAACACAAAATGTTATTCTAACAAAACAGAATGATATAAGAACTAGGGAGCAAGAAGGGAATGACGCCCCTAGCTAATCGACAGATGTAGGGAGCACAAGAAATCTTTGCAGAATTATTGTAGATATCTATCCACAGATTATACATATCCACAGGAATCTTCTATCACATCTAAATCATTCCACCCTAGCTGGAAAAGACCCATCAATCTCTTTTAGTGGCGGCAAGATCGGTTAAAAATACAGTTACCTATTCATATTATTCATTAAAAAATAAATTAAATAATAAATTTTTAAAAATAAATTAAAAATAAATAAAAATTTTATTATTCATTTAAAAAAATAACTACTGAGTTTAAATTTATATTTATAAAATTTCAAATTGAAGATTTCTTAAATTTAGGAGATTAGTAATTTAAGATTTCTAAAAGTGATCATATTGTATAAATCATGGATAATAATATGAATGGCTATATTATCTATCGATTAATTACTTTTCTATTCGTATTAAATATGAATCGGATCGGATAATTTGTCTATTTTGCATCATCCAATTTCAACCAGCTAATATTCTATCTGACGTACCGGTTCCCTAATCTCTTCTACGTTTACCTGTCAAAATCTCACCTTTTGCTGTCAAGAATCCATGGCAAAAAGAAATTTGCACAACCTTCGATCTGTACTTGTTTGCTCATTGAATTGACGAAGATAGGGAATGAAACTGAACATTATAGCACGAAGCTTATTATTAAACGAAAGTTACTTTTGTATACCAACAGTATACACAAATTTGTGCACTGTCAATCACTAAAAAGGGTAACTATATGTAACTTCATAAAAAGTGGAGTTAGCACGCTGGAAAATTAGGTAAGTTTTACAGCAAGTTTAATACACTGAGTGTATTGTCAGTATCTATAAGTTAAATCCTTATCTAAAAAAAGTCAGTTTCAGAAATTCGACGGTTACCAAGATAAATAGATGATATGGAATATACATTTTGTGAAGAACCAAGGTCAAGTTACTAGTAGTAATTAAAAAGACTTGAACAATAGGAAGCATGAAATTTACACACTATAACAAATCCTTGAACTGATCAATATAGACAAACTCTTCTAATAAAATCGACATTTTTCTTTATTCCCTTATGGTTTGATCTCAAAATCATCCCATGCTATATTGAGATCAGCTGTATTCAACGTGTCGATTTCGTTCCAATTCCAATAACTTGACATATTTTCAGTAACATCGCTTGTTTCTGGAATTTGCCATGGCTGAGAAAGGAGATCACTGTTGCTTGTAATTGGCTTGACTGTGGTTACGGTTGACTCCTCCACTGTGTTATCAAATTTTCCCATGTATTCATTGCAAACATTTGAAGTTTGAGTAATAAGAGAACATGGAACAGTATCAAAACAGAAAGAAAAATGTGTGTTTCCATCTAACTTCAGACCTGAAAATATGTCATTGTAATTTCCATTGAAAGGTTTCTTGGAAATATTGGTAATTGTATGATCAAATGGTAGTGATGTTGAAGGAAAATTTAGTGTTTCATAGAAAATATCAGATTCCTTTTTCTCTTCATCCAAAGTAGTGATATTTCCCCTTATGGTAGAAGTTGGCACGGTCGTGCTGATTAGAGGACACCTCTGATCGTTCGCCTCTAATGTGACACATTCCATCCTAATTATATGATCAACGGGATCAGTCGGCCTCAACCGCTTATTTTTTCTGCCACCGCCTACGGGAACGTTACGAAGAGTACCACCTTCTGTCCAATGTCTTTTACAATCTTTACAATAATGGCGAGGCTGTGATTTGTTGTAATTGTTGTAGTAACAAAACTTGGTATTGATTGAACTGCACCTCGGACACTTCAATGGCTCCGGTTTCGGTGTCGGCTGCCGCCTTGTCGTGGGTGGTTCTGGCAGAGGATTCTGGCTCAAATTATCAAGCCCATGATCATCAAAGGAAACCAACTTAGTACTCAACCCCATATTTGACACACCAATGATAAGCAAATCAAGGATCTTGATGCAAGAAGAGATATGGAAATGAAGAGAAGGGAGTTATTATTTGGGTTTCTTTTTAAAGCAGGATTTATGAGGATGCATGGTATATAGCAAGTTTATAAAAATTCTTAGGAAGATGATGAGAAATGAGAGCATGTCATCTAAGATTCTCCATAGCAAATATTTATTTTTTTTAATAAATGTGAAAGTGTGTATATACTTGTGGAAGGGGTCAATGGTTATCAGTCTGTTTGTAAATAAAAAAATAATATATATATATATATATATATAGATATATATATATATATATATATATATATATATATATATATATATATATATATATTATAATAGGAAGGGGGCGGTACTGGAGAAAATCTATAATTCTTAGGTATGATCACTTGAGAGCAACTTGTATGGTCCAAGAGGAGGGTTTTGATTGATACTTAGTGGCTGTGGGGTGCAGTCTTTGGTGTCAATTATATTAAATTATGACTCTTAGGTTTCCTTCTAGCAGACAATCTATAAACATCCCTCCCATTATTGTATTCTTTGATCTTATAATTCTTGATTTCAAATTAAATGGAGTGTTATTTCAAGAAAAAAAATTTTCCTCCCTCTCAAATTATTTATCATGATTTTCAAAAGTAATTATATCAAATTCTTAGTATGTGAAAATGTGTTGTTAGGTGTTCCATTTTATTTTCTTATTGAGGCCGAATCTAAACATGTGCTCGAGTTTGTCATTTTAGGAATTCAAGATAAAATTAATTACTCCCTCCATTTCATATTAAATAATGTACTTTCCTTTTTAGTCTGTTCCAAAATAACTGACACATTTCTAAATGCGGTAATAATTCAACTTTAAACTCTTTCATATTATCCATTTACCCTTAATGACAAGCTGTTATAGCCACATAAAATTCATAGCCCCACAAACTTTTTACCTCTTACGCTTCAAGATATAAGTTTTAAAAGTCTTCTTCTTTTTTTTTAAACTCATTGCCGAGTCAAACTACCTCATTTATTATGAAATGGAGAGAGTAATTTTTTCTAGTAATTGTTCTTGAAAATAAAGATAACACATAAATAGAGTAAATATTCAGTGAAGAGAGATTAATTATATCTTAATACATAAATAAGGGTGAAATAATCCAAAATCTCTTCTAATTAATGTTTTATGAAAGGATGTGTCAAAAGAAATACGACAAATAATTTGAGACATGGGAAGTATGTATATTGTACTTCTCAAAACAGTACCTTTTTTTTAAAGTACACCTCTTAAAGAATCCATTTACTTTTTATAATGTTGGTTTCTGGTAATTACACGCACTTTTATTATTCCGTTAAATATTTGCCAATTCTCTTCAGCATAAATATAGAATGACTTTACACGATAAAAGTTAAATGGATGAAATATATCACCTTACATTTTTCTTAACGCATACGACGTAAAAGTATTTTCTGCTAACAAGAATGAGCTATTAATCCATATATTCTCATTTACTTCGTAAATAAGTTTGAGCAGCGGGGAAAATCAGACATGGAAGAATATGTACCGTTGATAGTGCGCACCCTTAGTTTGGTAAAAGAGATCTTTCATATGCTAAATTTGCACTAAAAATGGCCATGTTTGACATATGGATTATTCACGTAGTCATGTGGTCAATTAGCAATTAAAAGAAAAAATAAAGGAAACCAACAAACATATAGAAAACAAGAGTACCACCGTCCTTGGTTTCTTAGATATATTCCTTTAAACTAGCCATACAAATTGTTTTTTACAGTCAAGTTGGTATCATTATTTTAGAGAATGAAAGGGAATTGTCGGTGATGAATTGACTCCCCTTGTGAATTTTGATGCTTTAAGAGGTTAAGATTTTTAGGTGTAATGGTTGCGCGTAGTGTTTCTTTAGGCTTTTAGGATGACAGAACAATTGTAGAAAATGTGTATGTGTAAAAAGGAGGGGTGTACATAGATCGGGTAGGTTCGGATTTTATAATTATTAAATTAAACTAATTGTGTTGGGTTAATAAATCTAAAGACCAAACCAAACCAATAAATTCGGGTTTTTTAATATCGATTTTACTCGGGGGTTTCGGGTTTTTCGGTTTTTTTCGAAAATAATTTCCGGTAAAATCTTCGTAGAACAAAATATATAACATATACTCAAAATATTTCTTTAATATTAGTACGATACAACTATATAAAGTATTTTTCAAGAAAATAATACAAAATATGAGATATGTCATGACTCATGACATTATCCTAAAATATTCAACAATAAAAAATAATAAAATTATGTACTATAAATATTGCTAATTTAAAAGTCATAATAAAAATAAACATAATCTAAAAGCACTAATTCATGCTAAACTAGATAGACTAATGAGGGAGTATTAATTATACGCCTAAAAGCTAAAGAAAAATAAAAATAGGTTATGTAATTTTATCTAAATTATTGCAAAATAAAAAATAGACATTTATTCATGTTCGTAATATTGAATTGAATGTCTTTTGTTAGCATTAGTATTGATTGCTAGCATTATTTAATTTACTAATATTAATGGCTATAAAACTTATTGGAGTATTCAAAAGTTCTAAATCAAACCTTGAAATAATACCTTAAAAGATAAAATTATGAAATTTTTTAAGAAATATTTATAAATTACATTACAATAAGTATATTTATATATTAAATATATCTAAAATTGCTATATATGTAATGTCGGGTTGGTTTGGTTTCGGTTTGACTTTCTTTAGTTAAAACCAAACCAAACCAATTATGGTCGGGTTTTTCTTTCCAACACCAAACCATAGTCGAGTTTTTTTCTCGGTTTGACTTGGATTATCGGGTTGGTGCGGTTTATCGGTTTTCTTTGTACACCCATAGTAAAAGGGATATCTAATACTCCATGTAACATGTTGAATGACCTTTAAATCGAATAGTATATTTTTTATGGGTCGTTTGGTTCACATATTAGTTATACATGAATTGCAATGGAGAAATTGTTTATCGGGAATTAATACTAAAATGACTATTATAAAAGAATTGTTAATTTAGAAGGTCTTTTTTGCCTCGCCTGCTACTGAAAAGAGAGAGTCGTTATCATTCTTTGCTTCGTTTAAGAATCAACTACACAAAGGGACCTCCTTCTCATCTTAGGAGTTAGCAGGTATGAAAGAGTTCCATCTCTGTCTGTCTCTCCGAATTTTTATTGTTAAGTAGCACTTCTGCTAAGCAAAATTTGTCTTTAAATAGTTTAATCTAAGCATTGCCAATAAATGTATTCTTATTCGACATTTTACCTCACAAAAAATAATACATATCCCATCATAACTTAATGCATGTATTATTTAATACCATCAACGAAATGTTGCATTAATTATGCGACAACTATTATTTTTCTTCTTAAACTCACCAAGTCACCAAACATTATATTATCTCTTGGGCAATTTTATGCCAAGAATAATTATTCTAAACTATTAACTCCAACGACCCCATATATTGGTACATGTCAAATAATCTTTAAAGCGAATTGCCATATTGAAACATCCTAGTCATTGTTTTCAATGGTAAATTGATAATTATATTGGCTGCAACAGTATAGTACAAATCTAGATGTCAACGGTAGTGTCAAATATGTCTACTTTTGGCCATTTCTTGGTACTAAGGTGCTATAAATTAAACGTTGTAAGATGGCTTCTCATATGTAGCATGGTTTTTTTCTTTATGAATCGCAATATGGTCAGCCGTCGAATGATTATTATGAAAATCATAGGTCCATAGCCATGCCCACCTATCCCTAGAATATATATACACTACTGCCATATACCCCTACCTCTCTCAATTAATATCTACAAATGAGGGATACATTTTGAAACGGAAAAAGTTAAATATATCTTTTTATTTTTAAATATTGTTTATTTGTACATTTCATTATATTATTGGGCTATTCATACGTTTATTGTCATACTTTGTAGCAATATTGCCCTTAATTTGGATGGAGTGCCACATGGTAGCTCCTGAATAAAACTTTCCATTTTATTTTATACCCGATCCGTTACCCATTTAAACCCCTAACCCGACCCAATTAAAATCCAACCCACCTTAAATCTGCAGAAGAAACACACGAAATACACCGCAAAACTTACCCTTCTCCCCTCAATAAAACAGATCCCCAAATCCAAAAAATAGGGTTCCTCATATTCCAATTTCTAGGTTTTTTCAGTTCGCTTATGTGATTCTTAAAGTCTCTCTTATCTTATTTATTTTAATTTTCCTGGGCAAGATTATAATTTAATCTGCAAAGAAGTTGATAATGTCAGAAAGTAGCTGTTTTTCCAAGAGGAAGTGTCATTGCGGTGAATTTGCTCACTTACATTTCAAAAACTTCTTTTAACTCCGGAAGAAGATTTTATAACTGTTCTAAGCCTGAAGTAAGTACTATGATTAAATCTATTATTTCTTTTATATGAAAAGATTTTTGGTTTCCCTCATGGATTTAATAGTTGAAAATTCGAAAGTCTAATTTTTTTTGACAGGCCAATTCTTGTGGATATTAGGAGTGGTATGACGAAGTATTCTCTGATCGAGTACTTGTGGTGATAAGTAATTCAAAGACTCAATTAGAGGCAACTACGGTCAAAATCAATACTTTGAGTATGTCGTTATATGCGGTTAAGATTGAAGAGATAAGTTAAAGGAAAAGGTGAAGACCATGGAGGTTATAAACAATTCCCAAGTGAACAAAGCAAGGGAATTAGAGGAGAAATTTATGAAGTTGAAGAGGTTTATTATGATTTTTTTGTGTGATATTTGTTGGATTTATTTGCCGCATTATTGTTAAAGTGATGTAGTTTGTTAGGTTGTATGAATTCTCAAATCTTTGTAATATTAGTCTGAAGGTTGTGTTTTAAGTTCTCAAATTAAGTTGTTTTGAAAAAGTTTTGACTCTCATATCTTTAATTTTGAGACTGTTTTAATTTGTGTTTTGCACCAGTTTAATCTGTGTTAAAAGGTTGTGTTTGAGGCTATTTTAACCGTATATTTTAAATAAAGTAATTAGTAGAAGACATTAAGAGTAGAGTAATTAAACCACTTATATGATTCTACAGTGAATAAGCATAACAAAGAGCATTGTCCAGAAGAAGTCCAGAAGTAATGATATGTGTTCTGGATAAGAGTGTATTGTAGGCCAATCGGGCCGGTCTCACATGGTGCAAAGGCCCATGACGGGCCGATCCTATCCAAATAGCCCGGGACGGGCAAGCGTACCTGGGCCGGTTCAACCTGGCCCAACGGGCCTAACGGCTATTTTAAAAGAAATATTTTAAAAAAATTGACCAACGGTCAGATTTTTAAAATCTAGCCGTTGGCCTTCAATTTCAACCGTTAGGCACTTTAAAAAATAGTTATTTGGCCCCCAAACTTTGTTTTAACTCTAAATTTTTTTATAATTACATTTTTTCCCAATTCTCAACTATAAATACTCCCTAATTCTTTTATTTTTACTCACAAATTCATCAATCTCTCTCTAATTTTCTTCTATAATTGCTTACTTTATTATTGCAATTTCGTGAAAAATTATGAAGTTGGTGAATTGAAGTATTCAAGTCTTCAATGATATTAAATTTTCAAGAAGTTGTTCGTCAATTCGGTAAACTCGTTCCAACTCTTAAGTTTAATATTATAATTTTATTTGTTTTAGCTTGTATAATTATAATTAATATGGCATTTTCTTTGAAAAAAATGTTTGGTGGTAAGGGAAAATCTAAAATTTGTGAATTTAGTCGTCAAGATACTACTCTTCCCCCGGCTCCCCGATATAGACCTGTTACATGTCCTCCTCTACCAGTTATTCTTGATAGTGATAAATTTTGTTTTCAATTTTCCAATAGTCCATTTTGTCATGATGTTGCACCAGATCAACAATTAAATGAAGACGTTATGAATGCTCTTTATCCTAATGAAACTATCTTTGTAAATGATGAGGAAAATGATGATTTAGATAAAATGCAACCGGATTTAGATGATACACCTACTAGTCCTATTAATAACCCAACTGATGCCCGCCTGACCCTCCTATAATAACCCCTACTTTTAATAGACAACCTTCTAAACGGCCCGAAACATCTCTTGTTTGGCACTTTTTTACTCAACAAAGAGAACAAAATAAGGCTAAGTGTAAAACTTGTGAGACCGTAGCGATACGGATAGTTTGATTAGACATATAAAGAAATACCCTAGAGATAAAGCTAAATTTCTTCAAATGAAAGTTGCGCAAGAGGGGAGAAGCGTATTAATTCACGCCACACAGGTAAGTTTATTGCTAACACAGTTGCAGATATTTGTAGATTTTTTTGTATTAGAGATAAAATGATGTCGATTTTAATGGATAATGCTTCTAGTAACATTAACGTTGTATGCTTGCTTACAACTACACTAAATCATGCATTTAGTAATATTTTTCATGTTAGATGTATTTGTTATATTTACCATTTAATCGTCGGTGCTGGTATGAAAGTTTTAAATGTAGAAATTAAAAAGGTTAAAATGGCTCTTAATTGGCCTTTTTATTCAAACCGTAGAAGTAGGCTTAGAGACTATTTTAAAAAGTATGATGAATGTGACCTTAGAGAAAGAAAGATTCCAAAACCTTATCCCAGTAGATGGAATCACATGTATAAAAGTTTAGTTGTTGCATATGAATATAGGAACCCAATAAGCGCAACGTATAATCCTCGTATAGGTGATGGTGATGATGATGAGCACCCTACAAATCAAGATTGGAGTAATGTTAAAAAGTTTGTAGACTTTTTAGAACAATTTTATATTGCTACAAATGAATTATCTGGCCAATATTATCCTACTATTTCTAAATGTTTAGTTTATATTGCAGCAATTGTAGATTTATTTACAGCATTTTCAGAGGGTGGGGTAATTTATCAAGAAGCTATTAATTCTATGAAAGCTAAGTTTAAAAAATATTGTTTCTCTATCCCCTTATTTTTGTTGTTGCTGCAACAATGAAATTAGGAGGTCCTTACTTTTGATATTCAAAAATTTATAATGCGTTACCACTTTCAGCTGAGGAATTTTCTACACTTGGAGATGCAAAAACCTCAATTAAAATAAATGCTCAAACAATTTATAATGCTTATCAACTTGTTGTAGATCATGCTAGACCAAATGTTCCAACTCCTATTTCGTCTAGTTCGCAATCATCGAGAAGAACTGCAGGCCTAAAATCCCTTAGTTCAGGGGTTCTCAAGGTGATAATTTTGGTGATAATTCACAACTAAATGGCTTCAAGTTTATTTGTCGCAGGGCCTTGAAAAGAAGAATCCAGATGGCACCTTTGATCTTTTGGAATGGTGGAAAGACAAATAAATACTATCCGATTCTTTCAAGGATGGCTCGAGATATTTTACGTGTTCAAGCTTCAACAGTAGCATCAGAGAGCGCTTTCAGTCAAGTGAGACTTTAAATTGGTGATCATAACGCGTCTTTGAGAGAGAGCTTGGAAAAATCGGTACTCTTCAAAGATTGGATCCGTTCGAAAAGAAGAAATTTTGGACTTGCAGAATCACAACCGGAGATAGACGAAGCTTACGAAGAAATACTAGCAGAACTTGCGCAGGATGCTGCTTCGCCCAGAAGTGGTGATGAACAAGGCTCTTTTCCACCACCACCAACGGAAATTCCTCCAAACCTTGAAGGATTTATGAGATTTGTTAGAGATAATACATAGACTAATATGTAACTTATATTTTGGAATCTCTTCTCTTAGTTTTTTTCCTTTTAATGGTGGTATTAGTACCTTGTTCTGCTCATTCCATTGGAGGGGGAGGAAGACTAAGAAAAATATTGTCATTCTTTGTTAATGTCGTAATATTAAAATTATAAGACATTCCCTTGAATATTTCTTTGCAATTTATTTTGTGTTTAAATTTGATATATATATATATATATATATATATATATATATATGTGTATATATATATATATATATGTATATATATATATATATATATGTGTGTGTGTGTGTGTGTGTGTGTGTGTGTGTATAAGCTATATATTATATAATGCAATATATAATTATATGTATACATAATACACCCTTATATATACATACTATATATATTTATATAGATATATATAAGCAATTTATTTTAGTATATACATATATACTTTACAAGATATTGCCTTAGATAAAAGAAAATTAAAAAAATAACCCGAAATAAAAAAAGCCCGTTAGGCCCGTTTAAGACCGTGGCCCCGACCGATTAAGCTCGGGACCATGTGGGCTTAGGCCATGACAGGCCGGTTCCACCCATTGGGACAGTTTGGCCCGGGACCGCCAAAGCCCTGGCCCGTTTGGATTGTTTAGGTTCGGGCCCGGCCCAGAATACAGGCTTAGTTCTGGATAATATATGTTCTGTAGTGTTTTAACAACATAAGTAGTCCAGAAACTTAACACATAACAAGTTATATAGTACTGCCAGACCAAATTAACCAAAATAATAAATAATCAGTCTAGAACCTAATCAGTAATTAACCTAAAGAGTAATGGCATATGCAGTAATTAAAGAAAAAGGCACTATCATAAGCAGTAAATACATCACTAAATTAACCAACCAAAACACAAACTAGTGTAAATTAGCCAAAAGAGTACTGTCATATGCAGTAGTTACAAGATAAACAATCTTAAACATTAATAAATTACTGAAAATGTCCCTTATTTAGCTTCAACTTTCCAATCATTTTTTGATATTCAACTTCCAATTGATTTGTAGTCATAGCAGCTTTGCCCTTCCACATTAAGTTGTCTGGTGTATATAGGAGATTTGTTGGAATACTAGCTCCTATATGGTCATCTCTGAAGCTAATTTGCTTGGTCCTAGTTGGTATAAGTTTTTGCTGCCTCTTTTGGAGTCTAGTAAGTGTTGAGATAATCATGGGCCTTAAATCAGAGTCTGCCTCATGCTCATGCTCAGAGCAGGGGTTCTCAAAGTCTGGAAATGAACCCTTACTGTTTTGCAATCTTGGAATAGGCATGAATACAAAAGTGTTGATTTGTCTATCTTGTGAGTGTTGGAAGGCTAATAGGTTAATGTCTTCTTCGATTGGGCCCACCTCTTCTTCACCATTTAAACCCCTAATAGGCTGTTGCTTCTTTTTCCTTTTAGATACTACTTTTTTTTGTTTTGCCTGTCTTGGTTGTTTTGGCTGCCACATAGTAAATTCAATTAATAAAAAGTTTGACAAATTTAATAAATTTGAATAACTAGAAGTTATCTTGTCACATCCTCGATCATTGCGATTTGTCTCTCCGCAATTACTACAATTCATTACTTTACTCTTCCTTGAAAGAGACCATTCTCCTTGTCTCTTAACTGCCTCTTCTTTCTGTCTCTCTCTCTTTACCTTAGGCCTTCCAACTTAGCTTGACCAACTCTGAGGTTCCATTGCTTGAGAAGGGTCAACTTTCCATAATTTCTCTTCCCTTATATGTTGCAACTTATGTTTATACGTTAGCAAGAATACATTCATATCTCAACTATGCTTATTACTTTGAACAACCTCTAACTCTACCTTATTAACCAAATAATAAAGTTTAATGCATTTCCTTGCTTCTGGTATGTCATTGAAGGATATACCCTTAAATAATTCTTTGTAATCTTCTAGACTCACAGTAATCTTTCTTTTCTTTTGAGTAGCAATTAACTCCAACTCTTCATAGTCATATTCTGGACAATCCGAACCAGCTTCACAGTCACTTTTACTCTTATTCTCACTACAATTAATACCAACCTCATTAACTATAACAAAAAAAATGATTCAGTATGTTGGACAATATTGGGAACTTCTACAGAAGACTCACATTCATTTACTACATATATGTTAATGGTACGATACTCTTCAGAAACAAGGGACAATAACTTCCTAATCCCATCATTCCCCTCTATTTCATAGTATTTTTTAGAAAGAGCAGTTACACTAAGCTGTTGAATACCTACAAATACTAACTCTGTAGTATACTCATTTACTATGTCAATAAAAGATAAAAGATCAGAGTCATATCCCGGGCAAGTGTGAACCAATTTCTTAGAGTATAGTAGATGTGGGTCTCTTATCCAATCACCACCATGATTGAAGAGTAAGTCAATTAACCATTTTATACCCTGCAAACATTTGAGGGGACCACTTATTAAAATAATTTTTAAATTGCATTAAAGAATAAAAAATACAGTTATTCTGTCCCATTTAAAAAGGACAACCAAATTTAAAACATGAAAAAGGACCATATTGTGCTACTTAAAAAAAAATCAGAGTATACATGAGGAATAAAATAATTAGAAACACTGTTAACTAATTAAAAACGAAAAGGGACAACACTGTTATAGATGAAAAATACAATGCGACAGATGAAGAACAAAATACACGATGCCCTATTAAACTAAATCACATATCTCTGAAATGCAATATCCCCAAATTTTTGAACCCCAAAATTTTCTGAAACGCAAAAAAAAAATCCAAAAGGACCACCACTTGGAAGTACACGTGCAAACAAAATTTAGCATTAAATCTAAATAATAAGACCCTAAATATATAGATATACATATATATTGTCGATTTGTACCAACACCAAAAACCCTAAACTAAAAAAAGTTTCTGAAATTCTTAGATGATTTAGTTGTAAATCCTAAAAAATTCTTAAATAATTTTAGAAACATTCTAAATAAACATAAACAAAGATTTAATCAAAGAAAATTGTTGCTTCGGTTGCACAACAGAACTATGAAGCAGATGATATGGAGGAACCCTAGTTTTTGAATTTGGGAATCTGTTTTAACTGTTGGGGAAGCAACGACAAAAAAACACAACAGAAGCGCAATACAATCTTTTTCCCCAAATAAACACAATGAATGACAAAGTCACAATAACTTCCAAAATAATTTCCAGCAGCAGATACACAGCAGCAACAATTCAGTAAAACAGTGGAAATAAAATAGACACAAGCAATTTACGTGGAAACCCCAAATTGGGGAGAAAACCACGGGACCGATCAACAACGATCCAAAACTTCCACTAATCAACAAGAACCAAGTGGGTACAACAAGTTCTCCTCTCTAGTAAACACTAGAGGCAAATACAATCATCAAACAACAACCAACAGCCAACAATTTCACCAAAATAGAGAAAAATACCAAAATCGCAGGGCTGTAAAAAACGCAGCAAAAACCGACCTTCCGGGCCTCAAAATGAAAAACTGTTTCGTGTACTTGTAGAGGAGAGTCTCACGAACAACATACTAAAATTTGAGGACGAACGGACTCCGTTTGACCTCCGATCCGGAAGAAAAACCAGGCTGCTGCACAGAGGGTTTGCTGCTGCCTTTTGATTCTCTCTGCTTCTCTATTCTCTACTGTATTTTTGATTTTTTTTTTTCTGCATTTTTACTGCTGGCAGCTGCAAAATATTTAGAGAATGGGCCAAGACCAACATAAAATATTTGGGCCAAAATGCAATACATTTGGACTTAAATTATAAAGAGTCCAAATTAAAATATAGGAGCCCAAAATAATTGGGCTCTTCCTCCATGTAGGAGGGAAAATTCCCAACAAATCTCCCCCTCACTCCTACATGGAGTGAGCAAACAAACCGGCCTTCTCTCGACAAAACACGAGCTTCTCCTTAGGCAAAGTCTTGGTCAGCATATCTGAACAATTATGACTTGTGTGAATCTTCACAAGTTCAAATGACTTGTCCTCCACAACTTCTCGAATCCAATGATATCTTTTCTTAATATGTTTGGTTCGAGAATGAAAAGCGGCATTCTTGGCAAGGTGGATGGCACTCTGAGAATCACAGTGTAGAAGATAATTTTCTTGTTTCAAACCAAGCTCCTCAAGAAAATCTCTCATCCATAATAACTCCTTACCTGCCTCAACAACTGCTATATATTCAGCCTCAGTAGTGGACAAAGCAACACATTTTTGCAATCTTGATTGCCATGAAACTGCAGCTCCAGCAAATGTCATCAAGTATCCAGAGGTAGACTTTGCAGTATCAACATCTCCAGACATATCTGCATCTGTGTACCCAGACAACTCAGGTTGTCCAATACCAAAACATAGACAAACTTTGGAAGTATCTCTAAGATATCTGAGAATCCACTTCACGGCTGCCCAGTGCTCTTTACCTGGATTCGACATGTATCGGCTAACAACCCCAACTGAATGTGCAATGTCTGGCCTCGTACATACCATGGAATACATCAAACTGCCCATAGCAGAAGCATAAGGCACCTTATTCATCTCTTTCTTTTCTTCCTCACTTGAAGGACACTGATCCATACTCAACTTCATGTGTGCTGCAAGTGGAGAGCTCACGGGTTTAGCATTGCTCATGTTGAATCTGTTAAGCACCTTCTCAATATATCTCTCCTGTGATAGCCAAAGTTTCTTGTTCTTTCTATCACGAGCGATCCTCATGGCTAAAATCTCTTTAGCAGGGCCTAAGTCCTTCATTTCAAAGGACTTGCTCAAAGACTTCTTCAAGCTAGCAATCTTCTTGGTGTCCTGGCCAACAATCAACATATCATCTACATATAAAAGGAGAATAAGAAAGTTACCTTCGGAGTAATTCTTCACAAAGACACAATGATCAGAATGTGTTTTGTGGAAGCCATGATCAACCATAAAAGACTCAAACTTCTTGTACCACTGCCGAGGTGCTTGTTTCAAACCATACAAGCTCTTCTTCAAATGACACACCAAGTTCTCCTTTCCCTTAACCTGAAAGCCTTCAGGTTGCTCCATGTAGATCTCCTCATCAAGGTCACCGTGAAGAAATGCTGTTTTTACATCAAGTTGCTCAATCTCCAGATCCATGCTAGCAACTAATCCAAGTATAACTCGAATAGAGGACATTTTCACAACTGGAGAAAATATCTCATCAAAGTCTATGCCTTTCTTCTGACTGAAACCCTTCACAACCAATCTTGCCTTGTACCTTGGTTGTGAGCTATTCTCGTGACACTTCAATCTGTATACCCACTTGTTCTTAAGTGCTCTCTTGCCCTTAGGCAACTCCACAAGCTCATATGTGTGGTTCTGATGCAAGGATGTCATCTCCTCTTGCATGGCATCATGCCACTTCTCACAGTGCACATGTGACATAGCTTCATCATATGTCTCTGGCTCTCCTCCATCAGTGACTAACACAAAATCATCCTCTGAAAGTCTTGTGGAAGGTTTTCTGTCTCTGGTGGACCTTCTCAACTGAGGTGGTGGTGGTGGCTCTAAATGTGGCTGTGACTCAGGAATATCATCATTACCAGCATCATGATTATCATCTTCAGGAGTGTCATCTGCATGATCTTGCATATCTCCCCCATGATCTTGAGGGACTACAACACGAGGATTATATGGAACTGGATCAACTGTGATGCATGGAGAAGGATTTGCCTGCTTTTTCTCACAATCTTCAATGGTCTGATCTTCAAAGAAAGTCACATCTCTGCTTCTGATCACTTTTCTATTAAGTGGATCCCATAATCTGTATCCAAACTCATCCTCTGAATATCCCAAGAAAATGCACTCTCTGGTTTTCTTATCAAGCTTGGACCTCTCATCTCTGGGAACATGAACAAATGCTCTGCAGCCAAAAACTCTCAAATACTTGTAGGAGACATCTTTCCCTGACCAAACTCTCTGAGGAACATTGCCTTCAAGAGGAACTGAGGGGGAAAGGTTAATCAAGTATACTGCAGTGGACATTGCCTCCGCCCAAAAGGACTTTGGCAGCTTAGCATGAGATAGCAAACATCTGATCTTTTCCCCAATGGTTCTGTTCATTCTTTCTGCAATTCCATTAAGCTGAGGTGTCTTGGGAACTGTTTTCTCAAGCCTGATGCCCTGAATCTTACAATAATTCTCAAATGGACCCCTGTACTCACCACCATTGTCTGATCTGACACACTTGAGTTTTCTGCCACTTTCTCTTTCAACTCTAGCATGAAACTCCTTGAAAGCATCAAGTACCTGGTCTTTATTTTTCAACAAGAAAGCCCACACTTTTCTAGAAAAATCATCAATAAAAGTCACAAAATATTGTGCACCACGATGTGATTTAGCATCCATAGAACAAACATCAGTGTGAATAAGATCTAGAGAATTTTTACTTCTATGTGGGGAACGTGTATGAAATGCAGCTCTATGCTGTTTTCCAGCCAAACAATCAATACAAGAGTTTAAAGGCATAGCTGAAATATCTGGAAGATAATCTTTCCTGGAAAGTATCTGCAAGCCTTTTTCACTCATATGGCCAAGTCTCTTATGCCACACTTCACTGGAGGCATCACCTGTGACATTGGCATCCCCGCTGCATACATTTGCCTGCATAACATAAAGTGAATTCTGCTTCTTACCTCGAGCCACAATTAAATTTCCACGAGAGAGTTTCCATTTTCCATCACAAAATTTGTTGGCATAGCCTTCATCATCAAGCAAGCCAACTGAAATCAAACTCAGTCGAATATCTGCGACATGTCTCACATCCCTGGGCATCAACCTGCAACCAGTGGAAGTTTCTAAACAAACAGTGCCTCTACCGATGATCTTAGACGAACCACCATTTCCCATTCTCACATGACCAAAATCGCCACCAGAATAGGACGAGAAATACTCCCTGTGTGAAGTAATATGATAAGATGCACCAGAATCAATCACCCAGGTGCAGTCATCACATATTGCTGCATTTAATAGTAAATGTTCACTGATAATAAACAAGTCATCATCACTAGATACCAAAGCTGTGGTGTTCTTCTCAACTGGCTTTTGCTCGGAATTCACAGTTTTTCCTTTTCTCTCCATGGACATATCTCTCTTTTTCTTATAGCAGAATTTCTCAATGTGACCCGGCTTCTGACAATAATGGCAAATGAAATTTCTTTTTCTTGATTTGGATCTCCCCTTGGACTTGTCCCTGAACTGAGGATTTCTTGTCTTGCTTCTCCCCCTGCTGGATTCTGGAATCACATTTGCTTCAGCTTGGCTAGGGAAACCTGATTCTCTCCTCCTAGCCTCTTCATTTAAAAGACTAGCCTTGACCATATCCATAGTCATCTTGCCATCCGGAGCAGAATTGCTAAGTGAAACTACCAAAGTATCCCAACTATCAGGTAATGAGGAAAGCAACATCAAAGCTTGAAGTTCATCCTCCAATTTCATCTTCATTCCAGCTAGTTGGTTTACCACACCCTGAAACTCATTCATGTGAACTACAATGCTATCACCATCTTTATATTGCAATTTAACAAGCTTCTTAATCAAAGAAGCTTTGCCCATAGCGTTGTTTCTCTCATACATTGATTCAAGTTTCTTCCACATATCAAATGCATTAGTTTCATTAGCAACATGTTGCAACACACTTAAAGAAACATGTTGACGTATGGAGGCAACGGCTTTTCTATTTAAGATAGTCCATTCTTTCTCAACAACACCTGTTGGACGATCTTTATATAAAATTGGGTCAAGCAATTCTTTTGAACACAAATAATCCTCAATCCGAATTTTCCAAATAGAATAATTCGTGGAGTCCAAACTAACCATCCCTTGTACAATTACTTTGTCATCCATTATAAACAACACAAGAACCCAACCAAAAAATAACCAAGCTCTGATACCACTTTGTTGGGGAAGCAACGACAAAAAAACACAACGGAAGCGTAATACAATCTTTTTCCCCAAATAAACACAATGAATGACAAAGGCACAATAACTTCCAAAATAATTTCCAGCAGCAGATACACAGCAGCAACAATTCAGTAAAACAGTGGAAATAAAATAGACACAAGCAATTTACGTGGAAACCCCAAATTGGGGAGAAAACCACGGGACCGATCAACAACGATCCAAAACTTCCACTAATCAACAAGAACCAAGTGGGTACAACAAGTTCTCCTCTCTAATAAACACTAGAGGCAAATACAATCATCAAACAACAACCAACAGCCAACAATTTCACCAAAATAGAGAAAAATACCAAAATCGCAGGGCTGTAAAAAACGCAGCAAAAACCGACCTTCCGGGCCTCAAAATGAAAAACTGTTTCGTGTACTTGTAGAGGAGAGTCTCACGAACAACATACTAAAATTTGAGGACGAACGGACTCCGTTTGACCTCCGATCCGGAAGAAAAACCAGGCTGCTGCACAGAGGGTTTGCTGCTGCCTTTTGATTCTCTCTGCTTCTCTATTCTCTACTGTATTTTTGATTTTTTTTTTTCTGCATTTTTACTGCTGGCAGCTGCAAAATATTTAGAGAATGGGCCAAGACCAACATAAAACATTTGGCCAAAATGCAATACATTTGGACTTAAATTATAAAGAGTCCAAATTAAAATATAGGAGCCCAAAATAATTGGGCTCTTCCTCCATGTAGGAGGGAAAATTCCCAACATTAACAAGGGGAGAAGGGTAAGTTTTGCGGTGTATTTAGTGTGTTTCTTCCGTAGATTTTAAGGTGGGTTGGGTTATGGGTTTAAGTGGGTAGCGGATCGGGTATAAATAAAATGGGAAATTTTATTCAAGAGCTGCCACGTGACACTCCGTCCAAATTAAAAGCAATATTGCTACAAAGTATGATGGTAGAGATATGAATAACCCAATAATATAACGAATGACATAAGCGAACAATATTTAACTGTAATGAAGTATATTTGTCCTTTTCCGATGATGAAATCAGAGCTTTCAACTTCAATTTTTAACTTCAAGGGTCATATGGGAAATCCCTAGTCCCTTTTTCTATGGGGGGAATCTAGTTTTTTTGAACCTTTGGGAGATATTTGATAAAATTGAAAAGATATGCACGACGCGGAAAAATGAATTAACACTAAATTACAAATCCTAGCAAAGCTTTTTGTGTTGTAACCAAATAATACCAATAGTTCTCCGATAATATCGTCAAAATATGATCATGCTCAATTATACTTATAAAAAAACAATGTGGTCTTCGCAAATATAATTCAATTTTAAAAATCCAAGCAATTTTTCTAAGTTATAACCAATAATCAACACCTTTATTCCTGGATAACGATGCCAAATTTTTATATGCCTAAAAAAGAATTAAGTAGTCACTTCAAAGATAGTCCTATGGTATCACACGGAGAACCAATTGCAACGCCCTTCTTAATGACCTTACTTGGATCATTGCTAGTGTTTATTAAACCATGATAATTAAAACAAAATATTGAATTTATCGATCAATTGTTGACATCGATATTGTTGAAATAAAGGGACAATGCATCTTTTTATGGTACAATTTCATATGTCGTACTATAAGATCAACACTAATTCTCTCAACAATTAGGGGTTTATAAGCTTTAGAGTCTAAGCGAAGGGGCACACTAAAATGGCGAGAAGTTTGGGTTTTAACATTCCTGAAAACAATGAAATACTTCTTGTATATATCTATTATTTTAGTTGGTATTTATCGTATGGCTGTGTAGGTTTTAGATCATATACATTTAATTTTTTTTCTCCTCATAGAACGTTTGCTTCATATTGTCATGATCGGTTTATTCAAAATATTTATATAAATAAAAATCCAAAGGTTTCTATTTGATGATTTGAACTAATGTTCACAACTGTCAAGTGGTTCATTAAGATGGAGGTGCTGAGAATATTTGGTGGTAACCTGATAGTAATGGTACAATCAAGTACTTTGTTCCTAAAGTATTCAATATTGGAGAAATGTCGCTATATGTACTGTTCATTCTGTCCACATTATTGTTCATTTCACATTATTGAAGAGATTAATGCAGCCCAGCCTAGCAGAAACGACCTTGTTTGTTTTGATATTTTGTGGTGATTATAGTGAAATACTATTATACATTATATATATATTATAATATAATATTAAAATTGGTTTGGAAAAAATTTAATTTTTATCATGAATGACTATTATATATGGATGGTAATATAAAGAGGTCTAACTATAGTATGTATACTTAAAGTTCAGAATTCGCATATTTATGATGAAAATAGTTTGTCCCTTTTGACGTTTTTTGTATTTTCTTCTTATTTCAGTGGCCATTTTAACGCGAAAGTTCAATCAATTGGTTATTTTTAGCTTTTGATTATTTTTTCATATAGTAGACATGAATTTTACACTTTGAAAGTCGATAGATACTGACAGTTAGGGGTGTACAAAGAAAACCGATAAACCGCACCAACCTGATAATCCGAGTCAAGCCGAGAAAAAAAATCCGACTATGGTTTGGTTTGACTTGGTTTGGTATTGGAAAAAAAAACCCAACCATAATTGGTTTGGTTTGGTTTTAACTAAAGAAAGTCAAACCGAAACCAAACCAACCCGACGTTACATATATAGAAATTTTAGATATATTTAATATATAAATATACTTATTGTAATGTAATTTATTAATATTTCTCATAATATTATCTTTTAAGGTATTATTTCAAGCTTGGATTTAGAACTTTTGTATGCTCCAGTAAGTTTTATAGCTATTAATATTAGTAAATTAAATAATGCTAGCAATCAATACTAATGCAAACAAAAGATATTCAATTTAATATTATGAACGGGAATGTATTGAATGTCTAATTTTTGTTTTGCAATAATTTAAATAAAAATACATAACCTATTTTTATTTTGCTTTAGATTTTAGGCATATAATTAATACTCCCCTGTTAGTCTATCTAGTTTAGATTGAATTAGTGCTTTTAGATTATGTTTATTTTTATTATGGCTTTTTAATTAGCAATATTTATATTACATAATTTTATTATTTTTATTGTTGAATATTTTAGGATAATGTCATGAGTCATGACATATCTCATATTTTGTATTATTTTCTTGGAAAATACTTTATATAGTTGTATCTTACTAGGATTAAAGAAATATTTTGAGCATACGTTATATGTTTTGTTTTACGAAGATTTTACCGGAAAAAAATTCCGGAAAATTCGAAAAAACCCGAGAAAAACCGATATTGAAAAACCCGAATTTATTAGTTTGGTCTTTAGAATTAATAACTCGATACAATTGGTTTGATTTGGTAATTGTAAAATTAGAACCAACCCGGTTTATGTACATCCTAGTGACAGTTGAGAGTGAACAGTATCAACTAGCTTCTGTTAGTAAGATATTAATACATCAAACGTGGTCGGTTTGTTAGGTATGGTCACTTTGAGAATGTCTTTTCCCCTCAAATATATTATAAAAAGACAAAACAGAATATTTTTTGTTCGGACAACTAAGACTTCCTCTTAGCTTAGTTATTAGTTGTAAAGCTTAGATTGAATAAAATCATATATTAAGCTGGAATTTAAAAGAGGAAGAAAGATTCTAATTTGACAGGCTGATTAGTGTGGATTAATCAATTGACTATAGCACGTGTACATATAATCCACTATCTCAAATCTTTGTGCGCTGTGGATTAAGCAACTTTTGGTTTTAGCGTCATTCTTATTCCAATGTTCCATTCTTATATTAGATCTCTTTTGGTTTTCTTAGTTGTATTAACATTAATTAATTAATGGCAGAAATCATTAATCATCGGCCATGATGTGGTGTACCAAACCAATGGACCACTTGAGAAAAAAGAATGTATGATAAGTTCAAGTTTGGTTAAATCATAATGATTAATGAATATGGGGATCTTAGCCGTGAACTAATTAAGGCAGGTCACGGGTGCAAATTTCATCATGATTCAGCTAAGCCACCCACTGCATGATTATTCCCACTACACAATTCTGAAGGGGAAAAGTTGCGCAATAGCCTTTTGATTTTTGGACAAAGTTATGCAAAGATTATAATGTGAGAATCCTAATCCAAAAATCAATAATAATAATAATAATAATAATAATAATAATAATAATAATAATAATAATAATAATAATAATAATAATAATAATAATAATAATAATAATAGTAGTAGTAGTAGTAGTAGTAGGAGGGGGATTAATTAGTGAATATTTTTATTTTGGTCAATAATTGATTCGTCGTATTAAAGATGGGATACATGACGTACATTATTTTAAACTTACTATTTTACCCTTGTTTTCTAGTAAATGGAAAGATAAAAACATTGCAAATTTGGTCTTTTAGGTGTTTTATCTTCGTATAGCTAAATACCGTACAAAATTATTGTTGATTCCTGTATAAAGCGGTAAAATTTATACAGGTATTGCTTATACCTGAAACAAAGTACCAATCAGAGGCAGCATAAAATAGTACACGAATTGCATACTGAGATATATTCTTAATTCCAGTAACTAAACGACCCTATGCTGTCTTAACTTAGGAAAAAGAATTGGTTTGCTTTCTTTAACCACAACAACATACTCAATATTATCCCACACCGTAGAATCAGTGGCGGATCCAAAATTTTAAAATTATGGATGCTCGCTGATAAAAACTTCAAAAAAAGAGGAAAAATAAATTTACTTGTGAGTGCTCACTCAATATTTATCTAAATATTTGTAATGTTGCCTATATAAAATTATTAATATGGTCAATGTTAATGGGTGCTTAAGCACCCATAACTCTCGATGTGCATCCGCCACTGCGTGGGGTCTAAGAAGGGTAATATGTACGCAAACCTTATTTCTACTTTGTGAGAATTGAAACGATGTTTTCAATAGACCATCGGCTCAAGAAAACATAAGCACCGCATTAATGAAAATATAAACAAGAATAGACAATACCAAAAGGCTATATAAAAAGTAGAATAAAAACAAAAAGATAGCAAGGTGATCAACAATGAAGGAAATAACGGTTAATTATAAAACCTACTACCAACATAAAGCGAGAAAGCGTGTCAATACTACTATTGTGAGCACTCTAGACTGCCTACTCTACCACCTTAATATTCGACCTCCATACCTTCCTATCAAGGGTCATGTCCTCGGTCAGCTGAAGCTGCACCATGTCTTGTCCTACCTCTTCTTTGGCCTAACTCTACCTCTACGTAAGCCCTCCAATGACAACCTCTCACATCTCCTCACCGGCGCGTCTATGCTCCTCCTCCTCACATGACCAAACAACCTAGTCGCGCTTCTCGCATCTTGTCCTTAATAGGGGTCACACCCACCTTGTCGCGAATAACCTCATTTTTTATCTTATCTAACCTGGCGTGCCTGCACATCAACATCCTCATCTCTGCTACCTTCGTCTTTTGGACATGAGCGATCTTGACTGGCCAACACTCAACCCTATAAAATATTGTTGGTCTAACCACCACTCTATAAAACTTACCCTTAATTTCGGTGGCACCTTCTTATCACATAAAACACCGGAAGCGAATTTCCATTTCATTTTTCCCCCCAAATACGATGTGTGACATCTTCATCAATCTCCCCATCCCCCTGAATAATAGACCCAATGTACTTAAAACTTCCTCTCCTAAGGATGACCTGCAAGTCCAGCCTCACCTCCACTTCCCCTCCTTGAGTCTCGCCACTGAACTTACACTTCTAAGTACTCTTGTTCCTGTCCTAGTTTTATACTTCCTTTCATATACAATTGAAATCAAGAAAATCCTAACGAATAGAGACCATTTAAGGAAAACATATATAGTCTCGGGACAAATAAGGAATAAAAATGTGGCATTTAGGCGATCATTTTTGCAAGAACAGTCACACATTGTAACGAAATTGAGCACTGTTTTCCTGCTAATATGTCAATATTGAACCCCTGGAAGTTGTGTAGAACCATGAAACATGCTTGCAATCATGGGAAATCTGCAAAAAGAAAAGGAAAAAAAAACTTTCATGTGTAACTGAGTTCTCATAGTATAAGATACCATCCTCTGAATCAAGACACCTGAATCCTGAAGAGAATTAGTCCATTTCTCCTAGTACATTAAGAATTTGTATGCTTCATAATTTCTCGTACAAAATACCTGCTTGCATATGCATCATAAATGAATTTAACAAGAATTGTGATGCACTAGAAAGTAACTAGAATCTTGCTAGCCTAAAATACTTCAAATTATTATCCATTTAGGCAACAAAGAAATATTTTGGATATAAACCTAGCTCCAACTTCTTTCTAGGGTCCGATCAAATCTCAGTATTCCGATCACCAGCATCCCTCCTCTCAACCATCTTTTCTCATTCTCTCAACCTCCTTCCACACCCTCCATTCATAACTTCATTCTCATTCTCAGAGCAACCTCGGATCAGTCTAGATATAAATCAGTTTCTATTTCTTAGTAATTGTAGCAAAATTCACAGATTCTACATATGCAAGCGAATAATTTGCACGTTCGCTAGTATTTGATTAACTTCTCTCGATAGAATACGCAAAGAAGAGATTCATCTAAGCCCCTTCCCACACCCAAAATCCCCAATGAGAGAAAAGAACTCTAACAGGAGAATGACATATGCTCATTTCCTCAAAAGAGTTACCCAACCAAATTTTCAGTAGTTAACTAGTCTTCAGAAGTTGCTCTCTAACAATTTTACTAGTATTTCGTACTGATATAGTGCTGACAAAGGTTACTAGAGAACACACTTGATCTTAACCAAAAGGCTGAGAAAGGTATCAAAGGTTACTAGAGAATAAATCATAAAGCTCCTAAATGCAATAGATGCAGCATTAGTGAAGACAGCTCCGTGAGAGTGAGTGAAACAGAAGCCTAAAATGCAATTACTACATATCTTAATAACGAGCTTAGGTTAAATTAAGGAAGATCATAGTGTGCATCCTTGCCAGAGAAAATAGGATTCTACTTCAGAAATCAAAGACCAGCAGAAAAATCTCACCATAGAGATGAGCCTCCTACTTCTGCCGTGGTCTAAGCAATTAGCACCAAGAAGTTGCATGTTTATGATCCATGAAGATACTCCAACTCAGCAATAATTCTGCATTCAGACAAAAATAAGACAGAATATGAAAATAGTTTTAAGAGTTTGAAAGCAGCAATAACAAAGATAAATGATTTTAGTCTGGAAGGAATTGAGGATACCGAACTCACCCACAACAAGCTTGGAACTACAGGCAATAAAATGAACGCAGGTACGGGTTGGATTTGAATATTAGGACCTCCTGCCATCAATCAGTCAATCAACTATGCTTCAATCACAAATTGGTTGGGGCGTCGGCTGTATGAATTCTCTTCATCCATTCATATGTTCATCTCTGTTCAAGTCCATTTCAGCCCAAAGCTACCTTTTCCTCAATGGGCATGTCCCAGTGAATTCAGTATTTACCAGGAGAAAAATAGTAGAAGGTCCCTCTTTCCCTGCTTTTGGCACCTTTCCTTTGTGGAAGCCGTGCAGCTTAAATTTTAATATGTGAGACAAAATTTGTAACTAGTGTTAGGATACAACAGACGGAAAGCCCACAACTGTGCTATGATTCAAGACAAGTTCATTGTCTGCCATGTTTCTGCATATTTATTCCGACTCCTAGGTAAATAGTTCATTTTGTGCAGAATATCTACCCTCGGTGCTATGATTCAAAACATGACGACAAGTCTCCACTAAAAGAGTAGCTTTAGAATTCGGCAGTTCAAGTACTACTAGCACCAAACAGATTGCTGCAAGGTGCTATTTCAATCTCCAGATGTCAAAACAAATCTCAAATCAGGTGTATAACCCAAAGCCTTCATATTCACCATTAATTCTTCCAGCATAAGATAAATGTCTTTTTTCTCTGGGTGTTCCTGATCGCTTGCATAAAATTTATGGGCTTTACCATTAATCGTAATCCAACTAAATCCCGGCTCCTTTCTCACCCCTTGCTTTTTCATCACATTTCTCAGGTCAATTCCCTCTCTGAAATTCCCAGTTTCCATATACGTATTGGATAAAAGAACATATGTAGCTGAATATTGAGGGCAAAAAGAAAGGATTTTCTTCGCAGCTATTTCTCCCAGCTCAGAATCACCATGAATCCTACATGCACTCAACAGTGATTGCCAAACCATTTCATCTGGTTCAACAGGCATTTTTCTGATAAATTCAAACGCTTCACTTAGAAGACCCACACGGCCAAGGAGGTCAACCACACAAGCATAATGCTGCATCTCTGGTACCAAATTATACCTTTTACCCATTGACCAAAAAAAGTGAAGACCTTCTTTAACCAATCCACCATGGCTACAAGCAAACAAAATGCTCAATAATGTAACTGCAGTGGGTTTAATGCCCAACTGCTCCATTTTCTTGAATAATTCAAGTGCACAAAATACAAAACCATGTTGGGCATACCCAGATATCATGGCAGTCCAAGAAACAGCATCAGCATTGGAAATACAACCAAATACCTTTTCCGCCTCAGTTATGCTCCCACACTTGGCATACATATCTACCAGTGCACTTTCTATGCAACTTTCATTCTGTAACCCAGTTTTGTACAGGAGTCCATGAAGTTGCCGACCGTACTCAAGATAGCATAGGCTAGCGCATGCAACAAGGGTGCTAGCCAAAGTATACTGATTGACTGCAAAGCCTTCTTCCCTCATCTGAGAAAAGACGGCTATAGCTGTCTCCCGTTGGGAACCTTGAGAATATGCAGTCACAAGAGTGGTCCAAGACACTATGTCTCTTTGTTCTATTCTGTCAAAGATCTTCCTTACACAGTCAAGAGACCCACATTTAGCATAAGCATCTGCAATTGCATTCTGCACACTAAGGGATATACTATCATATTCAGATTTAAGAACCGCCGCATGAACCTCCATTAAAAACTTGGAACATTTTAATTCAGCAATCGCGTCGAACATACTACAGTAAGTGTAAATATCAGACCTAACATTCTTTTTACACATATTAACATACAGCTGCAAAGTTTCTTGGCTACATTTACACCGTGTATAACCAGAAATCATTGCGTTCCATGGCATATTTACTCCACAATTGCTGAAATTAGAATAAAAAACAGTCTTTGCCTCACATAAAGCACCGCATTCAGCATACATGTCAATCAGTGCAGTGCCTACAACAACATTAGAATCCATACCTAACTCAGAGACACAGCTATGGACTACCTTACCCTTGCCAATATCACCTAAACTCCCGACTGCCTTCATTACACCAACTAAAGTGTATACATCTGGGGAAAATCCTTTATCTTTCATTTCAAAAAAACGATTAAACGCTTCCAAATGAAGACCATTAGCTGTAAGTCCTGATATTATTGCATTCCAAGAGACTGTATTTCTTTCATTCATACTGTTGAAAACCAGAGATGAAG
The DNA here is from genome assembly GCA_034376525.1 of Nicotiana benthamiana. Lineage (NCBI taxonomy): Eukaryota > Viridiplantae > Streptophyta > Magnoliopsida > Solanales > Solanaceae > Nicotiana > Nicotiana benthamiana. The sequence goes on along the minus strand of CM067324.1, from coordinate 124,344,491 downwards.
CCTCAACATTCCCCAACTTTGCATACATGTTAAGAAGTGATGTATTAATAATAACATTTGAAGTAAAGCCTCTCACAACAATCTGAGCATGTACCATTTTACCCAATTCAAGGCTGCCTAAAGCAACGCACAACCGCAGTGCAGCCGAGTAAGCAAATCCATCTGGCAGCATTCCGTACTCTAGCATCTCTCGGAAGTATTTGAACCCGTCATAGAAAAATCCATTTTCTATTGATCCCACAATCATGACAGTCCAAGAGAAGACATTCTTCTGCAACATTTTATCAAACAATACCTGACAAGAGCCAAACTCTGAGCATTTCGAATATGCGTGTGATACATGATTAAGCAGCAGCAACAAGTTATTATCCGAAAAATCAGACTTCAGAATGTAACCATGAATAGCTTTGCTTTCATCTAATAACTCTTCATCACTGCATACATGGAGTAGATTGACCAGTTTTTGGACTTGAGCTTTGATGGAAGCTTCAGAACTAACACTAGTTTCAAGCATCTTGCTACAAACAACCCCATTATTTATCTTGATATTTGGCAACGACAATTGTGATCTCGATATAACTACCTGTATAGAAATTAAAATAGGATCACTAAACTGTCACTCAACTAAGCGGAAAGTAACTTTAATGGCTGAAACATATAAAGTAATAAAGATGATATGAGAACTATCAGAAAACCAACTAGACCAATTATGACTATCTTGTCACATTGTGGAAGAAAGTATTTGACTTAAGCTTCGTGTGTTCTCGAAATCTAACCTTTAGATCTCAATTAAGATTCATACAGAATTAACACTAGTTTCATTCCTCCTTTTCTTTTTCTTTTTCTTTTTTCCTCTTAGAACCATTTATTTGCTCTTAAAATGTTTGATTCACTCCAATCTTGTACAGAATCTTAAAATGATTAAGATTCCTGTGAAGGCTATTCTTTTATCACTACTCTATTCACTCCCAAAGCATAACCACCACCACTAGCCACCACCTTCACTACCAACCATCTTCCACTGCACAAACAATACCACTAACTACCACCATCAACCAATATCACTAGCCTCTACCACACAACCACCACCACCACCAACTACCCCACGGTCATCACTTTTTATTACAACTACAAAACTACCACCGGCAGTTACCTCCACCAACCATGACCATGATGAGTCACCACCTCACAACCATCGCCCCGACCATCACCATCAATAGCTGCCACTACCACCAGCTTTTAGAATTTGCCTCATTTTAAAACACCGTGTAAATTAAGATTCACTCTAATATTTTATGGATATAATATTTAAATATTACTTAACTTAAACTTTATATGTAATCGTTTTAAATAATATAAATTATACACATTCAGATGCTGAGAAAATAAACAAATTTAATTATCCAGTGTTTAATTTAGAGACAATATCCAAAATAATCATACATTCAATAAGTCCAGACATCTTAATCTTAAGAAAACAACAAATGGAAGCTCAGAGGCCGATCCAGGATTTGAGGCCTATGGGTTACTACCGTAATTTTAGATTAATATGAAATAATAACTGGGTTCACAGTTAGATATTTATAAATATTTAGTGAATTTATTAATATAAATATAAAATATACGCAAAAGTTACTGGGTTTCTGAAACCCATATGCTATGCTCTAGGTCGGCCCCTATGGAACCTTATATAATATATTAGTAATAGTGGAAGAAATTAATAAGGAGTAATTTACAATAAAAATGGCTGCTAACAGTCTCCAATTTTCTTTCTGATAAGTAGTCTACAAGCACTTATACCACATGTTCATCTCTTACTCTGTTACTTGAAGGATTAGCGGGAAACTGGCATTGAAAAACTGGGCAGCAAAACTTAGCTTCAAGAATACCACATTTAGCAGAGGAATGACAATTCATAAGCGATATTGGGTGCATTGAAGCTTCTAGAATCATGGACTACGATCTTCAGCATATACACTTAGTTCAGGAACTATATCAAACATCTGGTTTGCATGCTAGTGGGTGTGACCAAAGAATTAAGCTTCAGTGCTTTACACATATAGGAAGCTTCACTGTAGGATTTACCGCTTGGAAGTAGGAATGAGATAATTAAGACGAATTTTCCTCTATGGGAACCACGATATCCATTTGATCGATGAAAGTTCATCAAAAGTAACTTCTTTTTTCTTCAAAAAAATTAAAAAAAAAATAGCTCATTTCTTATCTTATACTTATCGTATATGAAATATTTATGTTGGAAAAAAAAACGTGTCTTTTCCACACCCTTCTCTCTTAAGTATTTTTTTCACCAACTATACCGTATTCGGTAATTAATCGAGTGCAATAAATGAGTAGGCACTGTTCGAACCCAAAACTAGTTTATTGTTTTTTAAAATAAAATATTGGAATAATTCAATTCCTTAATTCTAAAATAAAAAATTGCAGAGACTATATCTTATTACTCCTATTAGCTGTATTTATATTTATATTTATATTAATATTATTATGAAGGTACGAATAATTTGCACTAAATATTAATCGACAAAAATATTTCTAAAATATTGACAGACTTTTATACCCGTATCAATCTTTAACATAAATCATTAGGCTTTTCCGGGTTTTAAAAAAAGGACATATTAGAGGTGAAATTTTAGGTCGATACAAAATCTCAGTTGGGTCCTTCTCCTTGTTGAAACAAAATTCAATAAAAAAGTTAATTGTCACAAGATTTGATAATTTACGAATATTATCTTTGTTTTTTTGGATACTGTCAAAGTGATATTAGAAGTCTTCCACTTCTAATATTGATCGACGAAAATACCCCTAAATATTGATAGACGCATAACCTTTTTTGTATCAATCTTTAACACAAATCATTAGGCTTTTCGATATTTTTTTAAAAAAGAACATACTAGAAGTGAAATTTTACGTCGATACTGAATCTCAGTTGGGTCCTTCTCCTTGTTGGAATGAAATTCAATTAAGAAGTTACTTGTCACAAGATTTGATAATTTAAGAATTATTATCTTTTTTTAATATTGTCAAAGTGATATTAGAAGTCTTCCACTTCGAATGTTGAATGACGAAAATATCTCCAGAATATGGATAAACTTACACCCTTATATGTATCAATCTTTAACATAAATTATTAGGCTTTTCGATTTAAAAAAAAGGACATACTAGATGTGAAATTTTAGACCGATAGTGAATCTCAGTTGGGTCCTTCTCCTTGTTGGAACGAAATTCAATTAAGAAGTTAATTATTACAAGATTTGATAATTTAAGAATTATTATCTATAGTTTTTGGATACTGTCAGAGTGATATTAGAAGTCTTCCACTTCAAATGTTAATCGACGAAAATATCTCTAAAATATTGATAGACTTATACCCTTCTGTGTATCAATCTTTAATATAAATTATTAGACTTTTCGGTTTTAAAAAAAGGACATACTAGAGTGTCGCACCCCCTTTTTTATCGCGAAATCGAGTTTTTGACATTTGGAAAGATAATTCGTTCCTTTTTGGGAATTGGGTTTAAGAAAATTGAAGAGTCGCCACCTAATGATTATAGTGCATTAGGACACTAAGAAGAGTAGTTCAATTTGGATAACCAAAGATTGGGTAAGGGCTTGAAATTATCCCGAGGAAAAGGTGTTAGGCATCCCTCAAGATCCACTAGTATGGTTCCCGGCCAAGCTATTGTTGTGACTTAAATAACACATAAGCAAATAAGAGTATCACATAAGAGGAAATTTTCACATAAAGGTTAGAAATAAACGAAGTTGGAAGGCATAGGAGAGAATTGATTTAAAAGAAACATTTTTAAAGATTTAAAGAAACAAAGAGACAAAGGAGGGGAGTCCTAGGTTTATTAATAATATAGATCACATCAATGCAATACCCGGTAATCACTCCTCAAAGAGGGGCTACACGTGGTATTAGCGCACCAGTCATTATATTCATATCTACCCTTTCCCACCCCGTTAAGGTATTAAAGCGCGGAATGATCTCGTTTACCTATTTCATGCTATTACCCGTCCCGATACTATCAATCCCGGAGGTATTTGGGATTACTAATCCTAAATGGAGGAGACATTGGCTTATTTGTGGTTTCAAAAGGTTTAAAATACTAAGGCTACAATCAAAACACATATATCAAGTTTGAGGGAGAACATATAAACAAACAACAAGGCTTAGACAAACCTCTTTTAAAACCAGAGAAAGCACATCATTTAGCATGTCTTACACGTACTGTTTAAGGTCTAATTAAAACATAAAGATTTGAGGCAAACTGATATGCTACATAATTCAGATAGGAAGCCTGAGTCAGGCCTGCCTGCTGGTTGTAGTTAATAAAAGAAGGAACGATTCAGTTTATAACTTACCCTAAGGGTTGCCTAAGTGATAGACGAAAACCTATAGGCATGACATCTACAGATTTCAGAAATAAGAGTATGAACTGATTACATGTTGATTTAAGGAAAGGCTGCTAGTTTAAATAGAAGGAGTACAAGTTCTGCAATTGATAATGCATTACTTATGACAGTTCAAACTTGCAAATGAGCGAGGCTATTCAGATTTGAATTAGGACCCCTATAGGCATGCTTTCTATGTGTTTTCCAACATAAAACATTGTAATAGACATAGAAGAGTGCAGAGATTATGTAACATGATTATCCAAACGTTATGTGCTATCTAGTTACATTTTTTGTTATTAGGACATACAGACAAGTTTTCCTAGTGAAAAGGAGGTGTCCAAGAAAAAAAAAAGGACCTTTAGGCATATTCTCTATGTATGTGTGTAGGATTTATAGATATAGTATCTACATGAAAGTGCAGGATCCCTATAAACATGGTAGCTAAATAAGATGCAGAAGTTCTTATAGACATGGTAGCCAAATGGGATGCGGAAATCTTATATGCATGGTAACTATATAAAATGCATAAGTCTTATAGGCATGATAGCTACATGAAAACTGCATAAGTCTTATAGGCATGATAACTACAAGAGAAATGCATTATAGGCATGATAACTACATAAAAAATACAAGAGTCTTATAGGCATAATAGCTACATGGAAATGGAGAAGTCTTAAATGCATGATAACTACATGAAAATGCATAAATTAGAGATTCTTATAAGCAAATTATCTACCCATATGCATAGTTATCCCTCCCTTTTCACTAGTCTTCCCCAAAAGTTATACAAAGTTATTACAGTCCAAAGAAAAATAAAGTAAAGAAAATACATCAGAAATTTGAAAGTTACCACCTAGGAAAGCCTGACTCAAGCTTCCTGTCTGATTTATGAAGTAAACCAACTCCAAAGATTAATGTTTCAAAGCCTTTCTCTCATTTGAATGTGTAAGATTTTCCTAAAAGCCTCATATGGACTCCGAGCAGTGCTCACACCCAAATGCATTACAAGGTTTGGATATAGTGCGGTGTGGAAGGGCCAGCCCTCAGGTGTCCAAGTTCAAAGGGAATTCAAGGTCCCAAGGCAAGGCTCACAAGAGGGGGGAGGGGAGAACTTAGGAACTAAGAGGAAGAGTGCAAGTGCAGAATTCCAAAGAGGGAACAACAAAAGGAAAACATCACAATATGGATATAAGGTATGGGGAATTGCAATAGATAAATGCAAGCTGATGGGCACAACCCAATAATGATAGATGCTGGCACACCCATAAGCCTACTAGAACATATTTTTTTAGAGGTTAGGATCCCCTAAGGGATCAATTTTAATCCATAGACAATAACTTGCATATTTTCATGTTTTAAACTGTAACTCAAAACACATAAAGGGAATAGGGAAGAGGAGTTCTTTATAGAAACAAACAAAAGAAAATCAACATGCTAGTTTAAGTATATGAAGTAGTAAAGAGATGGAGATGTAGGAAGCTATAAGTAAACACATTTGGTGATACTGATAGTTAGAATTAGGACATAGCGGTTTTACGGAAACAAATAGGAAAAGCAGTGGTCTTGTGAAAGTCAGAGTACATATAAGAGAGTTCTCTTATATGAGAGTAAGAGTTCAGAAGAACTGTGAATTTTAATAGTGGATGATTATAAAAATCGTGTGTATTGTGAAAGAAAAGAGTCATATGTTTATGGTGTGAAAGTCATGAGAAAATAATTGAAGACTAATTGTAAATCAATTGCATAAGACTCTCTTTAATTAAGGGATTCAAATTCAAACGGGTAAAACCATTTAAGGAAAGGATTTAAATAAACATTTTGTGCAAAGTAGTAAACTAGGGGCAAATACATAAAAACTATTTAAGGACAAGGTCCCTAAAACATATGGTTATACAATTTAAGGAAAGAAAATCAATTAACAGCCAAGAATTTTGAAGCCAGAGATTTTGTATGAACGAACCAAGTCAGAAAGATGGGAAGATTTTTAACTTAAGAAAAATCAGTAGACAAATCAATTAGATTCTCATAAAAGGAATTCTGAATCAATTCACAAGTTTGAAAACCTTTTCTTGAAGAAAGATTCATCACATATAAAAGCATACGGACACGTTAAACATGAAGGAAACTTGTCCTGCCCTTGTAAAATCAGTAGAAAGAATCTAGTGTAGAGGAGTTTAGCAAAAGGTTCGACATTGTATGAAAATAAAGGTGTAAACTCAGTTCAGAGACTCAAAGTTAGTCTGACAAAGCTAGGGTTTTCGAAATGAACCCCTAGTTCAAACAAACCATAAAGCAAGGATGAGAGGGCTGGCAATCAAATCCAAATCATATTCAAAAGTTTCAGAAAAAGGACAGGCTTTTCCAACAGAATTTATGAAGATATGATAGCAAAGTAACATGCAATCACAATAGAAGGATTCAAAGAACATAATGGCAAATACCAATACGAACAGTAGAAAAAAGCATGCTTTGAAGAAGCTTAAACAGGGCTCGGTAGAAGGCAAACAAAGAAACTCAAAAAAAACTTAGCAGGAAAATGCAGTAGAAGAACACAAGAACACCATAAAAGTAAAGCAGAAGAGAATATAGGAAAATACAGTAAGATAAACATGCAAGAGCATGATAAAAGGAAAACACAAGAACATAGTAGAAGAACATGATATAGAAAACACAATTGAGTAACATAAGAACATAGTAGCGTCATACGAGTCCACAATATAGGAAAACATAGTATGAGAAGCATACAAGAACATGATACAAGAAAAAAGTAGAGACAAATACACATATATGACAAAGAAACATCATGAAAACATTTGAACATTTCAGAAAACCCTAGATAAAAAAGAAGCGACTTTGGAAGTAATTTTTGAAAGAAAAGCTAGGGAAAACGTTTGAAAACTCAAGTAGAGAATAGATACACAACAAATCTAGAAAGATCAGAGGAAACCTCGAAGGATTTCATAAGAAACAAAAAATGAGAAAGGCTTTGAAAAGGTCACCGATCGGAGTCAGAGAAGTTAGAATCATGCTCAGAAGACCAGGATACGCCAGAGCAAGGCCAGGGATGGCCATGAAACCTTGAGTAGGCCAAGGTCTGAGTGAAGACCTTCGAGGTCTGGCCTTGAATCTTCGTGTATCAAGCACATAGGAGCAATAAGAGGTGAATATAAGACTCCCAAGGCCGGAGAAGCCATGATTTCCTGTGGGTTTCGAGGTGGGAGTGATTAGAGATGGCTAGGGTTAAGGAAGGTTCGATAGAATCTGAGAGAGGAGAGGGGTTTCAAGGGCGGCATCTCTAATGAGAATGACTTAAGGTTGGGGTTTCGCAAATTAAAAAAAAAGGTATGGGGACATCGTGGCAGTTGATCAAAATGATCAACGACCTGGATCAAAAAGGAAATCGGGCAGGTTGGATAAATGGGTTAATGGTCGGGTTATATTGCAATTGGACCGGATAACTTAGAATGTGAAATTGGTTATTGGGGTGGTCAATTTTGGCTATAATTGAAACGAAATAGGGCTAGTATTTAAATAGCCACTTTTTACCTTTTATTTTTTAAAATTATAAGTGATTTATAAAAATAAATTAAAGGTACTAAATTAATTATATTTAAATAAACATTAAACTAAAAATAATGGAATCAATTTTGTATTATAAACGCTATTAAATCTTAAAATAGGCAAAAATTATAATTTAGTGCAATTTAGCTTTAAAATTACCAAATCAATTTATAAATATATGCAGAAATTATCTTAGCTATACATTGGCATAAATACGAATCACCAAAATGATAAATTGAGGAACAATTATTGGTTTTTGTATTGCTAAAATAAGGCAATAAATTGGTTTAAAAAATCTTTTTAAAAATTGGAAAAAATAATGAAATACTTGGACATGCTTATATAAACATGCATATATATATATACACACACTATTTTGAAAATATTTGACATACAAAAAATATACAGGAAAAATTTGGGTATCAATAACTGCCTCTCTTTACCCGGGAATGATGAAAGAATTGTTGGGTAAAGATATGATGGCCAATATTTTGACCGGGTAAAATGGTTTGAAAAGGTTGGCTGTGGTCTGGTTCATGAGCTGCGCACATATCCCTGGTCTTACAGGAATCAGGCCATATATAGTTCAGGATCTGTCGGCGGAGTATGTCGATGGAGGTTTTCTAAGAACGGACGCAACGTTTGGGTTCGAAATGGTTAAAGTCTAATAGGGATGCGGGAACAGGAGTGGGATAGCTCCTGCTGAAACGACTGTTGCTCACCGATTTACCTGCAAATAAGCAAACAAGCATATATTGTGCATAAATTTAAACGTGATGCAAATTGCCATTGGACTATGAATGTTGTCTTTGGACGGTTAGGATGAAGTCCTTAGACCATGATGTCCTGGGCCATGAAGCGTATAATAAAGAATTCGCAAGCCATGAAATGATGCTCTCGGGCTATAAGGATGATGCCTCCAAGCTATAATACCTTTGAATAATGATATGCAAGAGATAAAAAAGGGGTCCTTAGGCCATGACATGACGTTATCGGGCTATGAAGATGGTGCCTCCGAACAATGACGCCTTTGGACAGTTTGGCAATCTTTAGCCCATGAGATGCAGAAGGTGGCAATCTTTTAGCCAATGCAAAATGCAATAAGTGGCGATATTTCAGCCGAGTGTAAATGAGGTAGCGGTATTTCAGCCGATACAAGATATAAATGAGGTGGCGATATTTTAGCCAAGGCAAGAAGTAAAATAAAGTAGATATTTCAGCCATGCAAGTGCAAAATAAAGTGGTGATATTTTAGCCATTCAAGTGAAAAATAAAGCGGGGATATTTCAGCCATGCAAGATGTAAATGACGGTGGAGATCTTTCAGGGGAGGAAGAAGTAAAATCAAGTGAAAATTCTCAAAGCAGACACAAAACAAATTAGCGATGCTATTCAGATGGACCCCAACAAAGTCACCATGCTGTCGCGCCCCTTTTTTCTTCTAGCCTCGGCTGTATAGTCCCAAGGTATGGCATTCGTGCGGAATGGTGTGATTACTGACATTGCCACTAGGATTGGCATGGCTATCTCTACTCCGAATGGAGCAGGCCCCTTAGGCGGTAATACTGCAACTTCAAAGGGTATGGGTGTTTCTGCCAGTGACATGAACTCAACCTCAATCAGCACTGGCATCTTTGCAGAGGATGGTGCTTCAAACTCGAGTGGTATGGACATGTTTACCTCGGTGTCCCCAAAAGGCTTAATTTGGACCACAATCGGATTGAGGGTGACTACTGACTTCTTTGGATCGTTGCATTCTATGATCAAACCGATCGATTCCTTGGGGTCATAGTGATCCTCTATCTCGATCATACGACACCTCCACCTTGTGGTCTAGCAGAGGGTTATTGCGGACATTCGGATCATGCTCCTTTTGCTACAATGATCTTATTGTCGATCAAAGTCTGAATCTTATCCTTCAGAGAGCGGCATTCATTGATGGTATGTCCTTTTGTGCCGGAATGGTATACACATGATTTGTCTGCATTGACCCACTAAGAAGGGTTTTCAGGGGGTATTGCACGGATAAGGGTGACATAACTAGCATTTTTGAGTCTTTCGTACAGCTGGTCAATTGGTTCAATAATGGAGGTATCCTGTTTGGGAGGTCAGGGGTCGAAATTTGTCGAGGTGTAGGGAATATTTAACGCGGGGGAGGTGATTGATAGTGAAATGGTTGTATGTTGTAGGCTTGGTAAATAAGTGCTAGTTGGGAGTATTTGGGTGAAGTATGTTGGTATGTGGGAGGTGGGGGTTCTTGATAATTTGGAGTAGGTTGATATGTGAGTGGAGGCATTGGGTAGGTTTGGTACTTGACAGTGGATTTGGTCCTCTATGCAACCATTACGACACCCATGTCCCTTACCACCAGACTGTAAAGCCTTGTTGATGGCTTGCAAAGCTTCAAAGTTTGTGAATATACCATTTTTAATGCCTTCATCGATCCTCTTACCTAGCTTGATGATGTCAGAAAATTTCTAGCCTTCAATCAACATCAGTCTTTCATAGTAATGGGGATCCTGAGCCCTGACGAAAAACTTGTTCATTTGTTCTTCCTCTAGAGTAGGCCTCACTTTAGCAGCCTCTGACCTCCAACGAGTGGCATACTCACGGAATGTTTTCGCGGGCTTCTTCTTTAGGTTCTGAATGTAGAACGCATCTGGTGCATTTTCTATATTGAACTTGAACCTGTCCATGAAATCAGATGCCATACTCACCCAATTTGACCATCTCTTCAGGTATCCGATAATGTACCAAGACAGAGCATCTCCTTTTAGACTTCTCATGAAAAGCTTCATGCGAACCCTTTCGTCCTTCCCTACTCCGACTAGTTTGTCGCAATATTCTCTTAGGTGAACTCTTGGATCCCCTATGCCATCAAACATCTCAAACTCGGGAGGTTTGTATCCCTCGGGCAGTTCGACATCAGGTTGTATGCACAGATCTTCATAGTTTAGCCCCTCAATGCTTTTACTTTCTTCGACACCCTAAATTCGACTAGTCAATTTCTTGAGTTCTGCAGCCAAGTTTCTGATGAGCATATCCTATTCATCGGACTCGGGTGCACTCGAGATAGGCTGGGTGGAGTGTGGAGCAGTCCCCATGTAGATGGGGGTTATGTGTTGGGTGTAGCAGTGGTCATTTGGTGGAGTTCTGGAGTTCTGAGATGGTCGGCGGAGTGTTATTGGAGGTATGGAAAGTATTGCAGTGGTGGTGAGGAGTGGAGTGATTTTGTTGCTTCAGGATGTTTTGTGGAGGTGCATGATTCTGAGTAGTTGGGAAAGTAACCTCTGGAGTGGTGAGGTAAAATGACAAACTTGACGAATTCCGGACTTGATCAAGTTCTTCCTGAAATTTCAACAGTTTTTGTTCCAGTTGGGATGCATTTTCCTTGGGAACCAGAGCACGATGAGTGACCTCTACCCGTTCAGTTGAGTTTCTCAAATCTTCCATCTTCCTTTTGTTTTTGTGTTTGATAGGACTAGGAGGAGGAGTAGGTAGAGGGCCGCTGGATCTCGTAAAATATAATGATGTTGCTAGAATTCACGAACTAACCTTTGGGGAGAGAAATAAACATAAAGTAAAAACAAAAAAGGCAACAAGTCAGTGAGGATCATTAGAGAAAAAAAATGTTGCAATACTTAAACACGTAGTGGCGCATCCTATTTTAGGGGCCTCGTTGTGCCCGAGGTAGGCCAGATGTCCGCCTTCATTTCCTTCAGCAGCCCGTTAGTCTTTGACCCTCTTTAGGAACTTCTTTTCCAACTGTACTATGCCTCACTCCAAATAGACCAAACATTTGTTGGCGATGACGGCCATATCCTTCCATTCTTCAATTGATTTCTGATTGGCTCATGTATCTCACGGTGTTCACTTTCTCATTCTCGGATTCTCACGCGCAGATAGTTGTAATTGGCCTATGCTTCGGTCTTTTTATATATGATCTGGTTACCTCAAACAAACTCGGGTTGACCCAGACTATTATGATTATCCTCCAACCAAACTTAATAATAGGGATCATGACCCGCATGGTATCTGTATGGTTCAATGGTGTCCCTTCCCGTGACGATTTTTCAATGCACATATGCTGAGCCTAGCATCTATAAGGGCTATCGTCATTCTAGAACTCAGCCCAGACGTGACTCATCTTGTCGACCCTTGGTATAACCTGCTTCCTACCCACTTGTCTCATGATCCGAAGAAGTGCGTATAGGTATGTCCCTTTTAAGCCAGTTAATATTAGGAAAGGTGCGCCCCTGGATCGGACGATGAACTCCTTGGTTGGGAACCACTTGAACATCCATTATACTCAGTCCTCAGTTAGATTTTAATAGAGTTCGACCCATTCTCTAACATTCTTCGGTTGGGAGAACATGTTGGGCATGTAATTCATTTGCTTTGGGTGATGGAAAACGATATGATCATCCCGGTCCCTTTAATGAATTTCCTATCAGTGCTCACCTATTTGGAGATGTTCCACGAGCCAAAGTTAAAGTAGCAGATTATAACCATCGAAGTGTCTGGCTCCTTGTTGACACTTTTCCAAGGCTCGGTATATTTCTGCAATGATCATTGGTACAAGATTAAATAGTTGTCCGTCAATTCCCTCCATCAGAGTTTTGGTGACCATAGCTAGCCTGGTATGAATCCTTGATTTCTTCATTGGAAATACTATCATTCCCAAGAAACAGAACATGAAGACAAAGGCCATTCGATGAATATTCCCTAATGACGTAAGGGCAAACTCATCAGGATAAGTACAAAAAATTTGCTATGACCATATCTCTCGTACAAATAGTCAAAGGGTATGTATGACACCTTCAAACATGTCAAGTTTGTATTCTTATTTAGACCCATCATTTTGAGAAAACCTCTGCCTTTGCGATTTTCCGGTATTAATTAACTTGGAGTTTCCCACGGTATACCAACTAGTCCTCCTACTTCCTCGAGCATGGGTGTCATCTCAATATCTCCAAAATGGAACACAGACCCCAGAATAGAGTGGCCGCTTCTATGATTCTTTTGTTGGGTTGAACTTCCAAGAGAGAGGGTAGGTTCCCTATATATTTTCGGACGAGTGTCTGATCACTAGAGTGAAAATCCTTCCTCTAGCTTAGTAGTTAGGGGTGGATGTTAGTGACCATGCCGAATCTGGGGATCTCGTGCCTCATGTTTCTTCAAAACAAAGGGTTAGGCCCTTCCCCCCCCTCCCCCCCCCCCCCCCGAGACTTGACTACTAAATATCAATAACCGGCATAGAAGTATTCAATTCTCCAAATAAATGCACAACGTGGTAGCGTCCGTTTGGGTTTTGGGGAAACCTAGTGGACTTTGGACAAGACTATCTTAAAGTGTCATTATGCGAACAACATAACTGACTCGGCTAGGTTTGACCATGATACATGCATATTACACAGAGTAAGGTTTCTATGGAGTACTAGACTGGTACCTTTGAGCGGACAACTCAAGAGGGAAAGGCACGGAACCGTCAACTACACCGTTGATCCACTTATTTTACCGCAAATATGCTTTTGTCAGATTTATAGGGTGATAATATTAGAAGAGCACAACCACTCATTATAAGCGTTGCTATGGTATTTTATTTAGCACGAGTGGAATGTGATGTTGAGAATATGCAGTTGCAATAATTAAAACAAGCTGCCGCATATCTGAACGTTCATTATAATAATTACAACAAATTAAAATAGTAATAAAGGAATGGAGTAGGAAAGCAGTAAAAGAAATAAGGGAAAGAGACAAAAGGACAAGTCAGTTTCGTAGTAGGAAAAGGACTTAAAAGATTAAACAAATAAAGGCATATAAGAAAATATAAAGTCACAGTAATATCTTGAAATGGTAAAAGCCTAAAAGAATTTTCCAGCAGAGTCGCCATGCTTTCGTGCCCCTCTTTTCTCACGAAATCGGGTTTTTGACATTTGGGAAGACAACTCGTTCCCTTTTGGGAATTGGGTTTATGAGAATTGAAGAGTCATCACCTAATAATTATAGTGTATTAGAACACTAAGAAGGGTGCAATTTGGATAATCATAGATTTGGTAAGGGCTTGAAATTATCCAGAGGGGAAGGCGTTAACACCACCCCTCAAGATTCACTAGTGTGGTTCCTGACCAAGCTATTTTGTGACTTAAATAACACATAAGCAAATAAGAGTATCACAAAGAGTGGATTTTCACATAAAGATTAGAAATAAATGAAGTTGGAAGGCATAGGAGAGAGTTGATTTAAAAGAAACATTTTAAAAGATTTAAAGAAACAAAGAGCAAAGGGAGGGGTGACCTAGGTTTACTAATAATATGGATCACGTCAATGCAATATCCAGTAATCACTCCTCAGGGAGGGGCTACACATGGTATTAGCGCGCCGGTCATCATATCCATATCTACCCTTTCCCACCCCGTTAAGGTATTAAAGCGTGAAATGGTCTCGTTTACGTATTGCATGCTATTACCCTTCCCAATCCTATCAATCCGGAGGCATTTGGGATTACTAATCCTAAAGGGAGGAGACATTGGCTTATTTGTAGTTTCAAAAGGTTTAAAATACTAAGGCGACAATCAAAACACATATAGCAATTTTGAGGGAGAACATATAAACAAACAACAAGGCTCAAACAAACCTTCTTTAAAACCAACGAAAACACATAATTTAGCATGTCTTACACGTACTATTTAAGGTCTAGTTAAAACTTACAGATTTGAGGCAGACTAATCTGCTACATAATTCAGATAGGAATCCTGAGTTATGCCTGTCTATTTGTTGTAGCTAATAAAAAAAGGAACGAATTCAGTTTATAAGTTACCCTAAGGCTTTCCCAAGTGATAGATGAAAACCTATAGGCAAGACATCTACAAATTACAGAAATAAGAGTATGAACTGATTACATGTTGATTTAAGGAAAGGTTGTTAGTTTAAATAGAAGGAGTACAAGTTCTGCAAGTGATAATGCATTACTACTGACAGTTCAAACTTGCAAATGAGCGAGGCTATTCAGATTTGAATTAGGACCATATAGGCATGCTTTCTATGTGTTTGCCAACTTAAAAATATTGTTATAGATATAGAAGAGTGTAGAGATTCTGTAACATGATTATCCAAAAGTTGCGTGCTATCTTATTACATATTTTGCTATTAGGACCTATAGAAAAGTTTTCTTAGTGAAAAGCGGGTGTGCAAGAATCAAAAAAGGACCTATATGCATATTCTCTATGTGTGTGTGCACGATCTATAGACATAGTATCTACATGAAAGTGCAGGATCCCTATAGACATAGTAGCTAAATGAGATGCAGAAATCTTGTAGGCATGGTAACTATATAAAATCGCATGATAACTACATGAAAAATGGATTAGTCTTATAGGCATGATAACTACATGGCAAATGCATAAGGTTTATAGGCATGATAACTACATAAAAATGCAGGATTCTCATAGGCATGGTAGATGTATGGAAATGTAGGAGTCTTATAGGCATGGTAGCTATATGGAAATGCAAAAGTCTTATAGGCATGATAAGTACATGAAAATGCATAAATTAGATATTCTTAGAGACAAATTATCTACCCATATGCATAGTTATCCCTACCTTTTCACTAGTCATCCTAAGAAGTTATACAAAGTTATTACAGTACAAAGAAAAATAAAGTAAAGAAAATACATCAAAAATTTAAAAGTTACAACCAAGGAAAGCCTGACTCTGATTTCCTGTCTGATTTATGAAGTAAACTAACTCCAAAGATCAACGTCTCAAAGATTTTCTCTTATTTGGATATGTCAGAGTTCCCTAAGAGCCTCATATGGACTCTGGACAGTGCTCATACCAAAATGCGTTACAGGGTTAAGACACAGTGCTGTGTAGAAGGGTCAGCCCTCAGGTGTCCAAGTTCAGAGAGAACTCAAGGTCCCAAGGGGGGCAGAACTTAGGAACTAAAAGGCAGAGTACAAGTGCAGAATTCCAAGAGGGAATAGCGGAAGGAAAATAACACACATATGGATATAAGGTATGTGGAATTGCAAGAGATAAATGCATGGGCATAACCCAACTATGAGAGATGTTGGCACACCCATAAGCCTACTAGAACATATATTTTTAGAGGTTAGGATCGCCTAAGGTATCAAGTTTAATCAATAGACAATAACTTGCATATTGCCATGTTTTAAACTGTAACTCAAAACACATAAAGAGAATAGGGAAGAGGAGTTCATATCAGAAACAAACAAAATAAAAATCAACATGCTAGTTTAAGCATAAGAAGTAGTAAAGAGATAGTGATGTAGGAAGCTATAAGTAAACACATTTGGTGATACTGTTAGTTATAATTAGGACATACCAGTTTCGGGGAAATAAATAGGAAAAGCAGTGGTCTTGGAAAGTCAGAGTGCAGACAAGAGAGTTCTCTTATATGAGAGTAATAGTTCAGAAGAATTGTGAATTGTAGAAGTGGTGGATTACTAAAATCGTGTGTATTGTGAAAGAAAAGAGTCATGTATTTATAGTATGAACGTCATAAGAAAATAATTAAAGAATAATTGTAAATAAATTACATAAGACTATTTAATTAAGGGATTCAAATTCAAACGGGTAAAACCATTTAAGGAAAGGATTTAAATAAACACTTTGTGCAATGTAGTAAATTAGGGGCAAATACATAAAGACTATTTAAGGAAACACACCGTTGTACAATTTAAGGAAAGAGAATCAATTAACAGCCAAGAATTTTGAAGCCAGAGATTTTGTATGAATGAACCAAGTGAGAAAGATGGGAAGATTTTTAACTTAAGGAAAATCAGTAGACAAATCAATTAGGGTCTCATAAAAGGAATTCTTAATCAATTCACAAGTTTGAAAACCTTTTTTGAAGAAAGATTCATCACATATGAAATCATACGGGCAGGTTAAATATGAACGAAACTTGTCCCGCCCTTGTAAAATAAGTAGAAAGAATCTAGTGTAGAGGAGTTTAGCAAAAGGTTCGACATTGTATGAAAACAAAGGTGTAAACTCAATTAAGAGACTTGAAGTTAGTTTGACAGAGCTAGGGGTTTCGAATGAAACCCTAGTACAAGAAGACCATAAAGCAAGGATGGGAGGGCAGGAAATCGAATCCAAATCATATTCTTAAGTTTCTGAAAAAGGACAGGCTTTTCCAACACAGAACATATAAAGTATGATAGCAAGTAATATGCAATCACAGTAGAAGGATTCAAAGAACATAATGGAAAATACCAATACAAACAGAAGAAAAAAGCATGCTTTGAAGAATCTTAAACAGGGCTCAGTAGAAGGCAAACAAAGAAACTCAAAAAAAAAAAACTTAGCAGGAAAATGCAGTAGAAAAATACAAGAACAACGGAAGGGTATAGCAGAAGAGCATATAGGAAAACATAGTAAGATAAACATGCAAGAGCATGATAAAAGGAAAACACAAGAACATAGTAGAAGAATAGAAAACACAGTAGAGTAACATAAGAACATAGTATCGTCATACGAGACCACAATATAGGAAAACATAGTAAGAGAAGCATACAAGAACATGATTCAAGAACACAGTAGAGACAAATACACATAAATGACAATGAAAAATCATAAAAACATTTGAACACTTAAGAAAACCCAAGATCGAAAAGAAGCAGTTTTGAAAGTAATTTTGAAAGCAAAGCTAGGGAAATCGTTTGAAAACTCAAGTAGAGCATAGATACACAACAAATCTAGAAATATAGGAGGAAAACTCGAAGGGTTATATAAGAAAATGAGAGGATTTGAAAAGGTCACCGATCGGAGTCGGAGAAGCTAGAATCAGGCTGAGAAGACTAGGATACGCCGGAGCAAGGCCGACGATGGCCGTAAAACCTCGAGTCGGCCAAGGTCTGAGTGAAGACCTTCGAGGTCTGGCCTTGAATCTTTGAGTGTCAAGCACATAGGAGCAATAGGAGGTAAATATAAGATTCCCATGGCTAGAGAAGCCATGGTTTTCGGTGGGCTTCGAGGTGGGAGCGATTAGAAGCGGCTAGGGTTAAGGAAGGTTCGAGAGAATCTGAGAGAGGAGAGGGGTTTCAATGGAGGCATCTCTGATGAGCATGAATTAGGGTTGGGGGTTTGGGAAATTAAATAAAGGTAAGGGGACATCGTATCCATTGATCAAAATAATCAATGGCCTGGATTAAAAGGGAAGTCGGGCGGGTTGGATAAATGGGTTAGGGGGTGGATTATATTGCAATTGGACCAGGTAATTTAGGATTTGAAATTGTGTTATTGGGATGTTCAATTTTGGCTATAATTAAAACGAAATAGGGCTAGTATTTAAATAGCCACTTTTCCTTTTTTATTTTTTTAAAATAATAAAATGATTTCTAAAAATAAATTAAAGGTACTAAATTAATTATTAATATATAAAAATTAAATTAAAAATACTAAAATCATTTTTATAATAATAAACGCTATTAAATCTTCAAATAAGCTAAAATTGTAATTTAGTGCAATTTAGCTATAAAATACCAAATCAATTTATAAAAATGTGCAAAAATCATCTTAGCTATACATTGTCATAAATATAAGAATAAAACTAATTAATCACCGAAATAATAATTTGAGGAATAATTATTGGTTTATGTATTGCTAAAATAAGGCGATAAATTATTAAAAATTAAAAATAATAATAAAATACTTGGACATGCTTATATATATATATATATATATATATATATATATATATATATATATATATATATATATATACTATTTTAAATATTTGCATATAAAAATATACAGGAAAAATTGAGTAGCAACATAGAGGCAAAATTTTAGAACGATAGCGAATATCAGTTGGGTCCTTCTCCTTGTTGGACCGAAAGTCAACTAAGAAGTTAATTGTCACAAGATTTGATAATTTTAGAATTATTATCTGTTTTTCTATACTGTCAAAGTGATATTAGAAGTCTTCCACTTCAAATGATGATAGACAAAAATACCCTTATTTATATCAATCTTTAACATAAATCATTATGCTTTTCGGTTAAAAGAAAAAAAAGGACATACTAGAGGTGAAATTTTAGATCGATATTGAATCTCAGTAGGGTCCTTCTCCTTGTTGGAACGAAATTCAATTAAGAAGTTAATTGTCACAAGAATTATTATCTGTTTTTGGTTTTTTTATTTTGGATACTGTCAAAGTGATATTAGAAGTCTTTCACTTCAAATGTTGAGCAACAAAAATATCCCTAAAATATTGATAGACTTATACCCTTATTTGTATCAATCATTAACATAAATCATTAAACTTTTAAGTTTTAAAAAAAAAACATACCGGAGGTGAAATTTTTTATCGATACTGAATCTTTGTTAAGTCCTTCTCCTTGTTGGAACAAATTCAATTAAGAAGTTAATTGTCACAATTTAAGAATTTTTATCTGTTTTTTTTTCTGGATAATTTAAGAATGCTCCATAAAATGGAACAATTATTTTTCTCCAAGAGGATCTTACAGTATTTTTTATCACTACAAAGCTCATCGAGTTCAGCTTTTATTCTTTATTAGTTTTTTATAATGAAAATAGAACTTTAAAGTTTCAGCGAGTCATTAAGTTGATAACTAATTAGGTTCCTGGGACTATTGATTAATTATAGGCGGATGACAAATCTACGGCTACACAAAGTCAAAAAAGATAGTATACTATTAAGAACCAAAATATCTATAAATGTCTGAGGCAGAACAATTAAAGCTAAATCATGAACAAGAATAACTTTTCAATACTATATTATAAATAGTCGACTGGTATAGCGGGACTATCGACAACAAGAGTTTTGGTTAAGGCAGAACAATCAAAGCATTTGGAGGAAACATACACAAAAAAGTATTATCCACAAAGAAGTTTTCGTTAAGATACCATCACATTAAATACTTTTAAACTACAATACATAATTATCTAACTAACATAACAAAATTGATGTTATGAAATATAACCCAAAATAACAATATAGAATAAGCAAAAATAAACTAAGAGATATAGAGAGAAAGAGAAGAAGAGAGATTCTTATTTCTTCTTCAATTATGTGTATTTCCTATTTATTAAAAGACCTTTATATAGGCATAGAAGTGAAGAAAATATGTCATTGAGCATGCAAAATATGTCATTGAATATGTCATTAAGTATTTGAGATAGAAGATCATGGAAGAAGAGTAGGCATCCACCATAATATGATATTTATTATAACACTTTCCCTTGGATGTCCATAAATAATGTGCCTCTTTAAAACCTTATTAGGAAAAAACCCTTTGGAAAAAAACCTAAAGAAGGAAAAGAGTATACATTTTTAGAAATACGCCTTTTGGTTGTCTCGTTAAAAACCTTGCAAGGGAAAAAGAGTACAACACATATTAACTCCCCCTAATGAGAGCATCAATTTACATCCTTTAGCATTCGCATCCCAATCTTGTACATTAGTTTCTTGAAAGTTGACGTATGTGTGAACAAATAGTCATATTATCACTTGAACGAATCTGTTGTACATTTATATCACCATTCTTTTGAAGATCATGCGTGAAAAATAACTTTGGTCAAATGTGCTTTGTCATATCTCCTTTTATGAATCCTCCATTCAATTAGGCTATGTATGCTGCATTGTCTTCATACAAAATTATGGGTAATTTGTTACACTTCAAACCATATTTTTCTCGGATAAGATGTATTAGAGACCTCAACCAAATACATTCTTTATTTGCTTCATAAATATCAATTATCTCAGTATGATTAGAAGAAGTAGCCGCTATTGATTGCTTAGTCGATAGCCAAGATATGGTAGTGCCATCGCATGTAAATACATAACCTATTTGTGATCGAACCTTATGAGGTTCAGATAAATACCCAGCATCGGCATAACCAACAAAATTGGAATTGCAATCATTGTAATAAAATAAGCCTATATTGGTAGTCCCTTTTATCGCAATATGTTTTTTATCCCATTCCGGTGTCTACTTATAGGAGCAGAGTTGTATCTCGCTAATACATTAACAAAAAAAAGTTATGTCAGGACTTGTAGTGTTAGCAAGACACATTAGTACACCAATTGTACTAAGATATGGTACTTCAGGATCAAGTAGCTCTTCATTCTCTTCTTGAGGTTCGAATGGATCCTTATTCACATCAAGTGATCGAACAACCATCGAAGTACTTAATGGATATGCTTCATCCATGTAAAACTGTTTCAATACCTTTTCTATGTAGGCAGATTGATGAACAAAAATATTGTTTGCCAAATGTTCAACTTGTAAACCAAGACATAATTTTGTCTTTTCGAGATCTTTTATCTTGAATTCCTTCTTTAAATAATCAATTTCCTTTTGGAGTTATATAGGAGTTCTAATAAGGTTTATGTCATCAACATATACGACAAGTACAATAAATTCCAATGTTATTTCTTTATAAAAATACATGGACAAATGGCATCATTTATATAATCTTCCTTTAATACTCACTAAGACGACTATACCACGTTTGTCCTAAGTGCTTTAGACCATACAAAGATCTTTCTAATTTGATTGAAAATATTTTTCGGAACGATTTATATGCGTTAGGAATTTTAAATCCATCGAGAATTTTTATGTACATCTCATTATCAAGTGAGCCATAAAGGTAGGCAGTAACCACATCCATTAAATGCATGTCAAGCTTTTTATGGATAGCAAAACTAATGTGATAACACGAAATTATAGCATCCATAATGGGTGAATATGTCTTTTCATAATCGACATCGGTCCTTTTTGAAAATCCTTGTGCAACAAGGCGTACCTTATTTCTTTGTGCCTAATTTCTCATTCCGCTTGCGTACCCATTTATAGATAGCAGGTTTAATACCATTAGGTGTTTGGACTACAGGCTCAAAAACTTCACGTTTTTCAAATGAGTTCATTTTGGCCAATCACTTCTTTGTCGACATTCTCCAATAGATTGAGGTTCAAGATCATCACTATCTTGCATAATTCTAGATGCAACATTATATTCAAATATATAATCCACCGCTTTATCCAATCGATTCAAATTTGTCTCAATATCGATTGAATTTATTAATAGTTCCTTATTTTCTTGAGTCTCGAGCTCGGTGGTTTCCTCATGAATCTCAGCATTTATTAAATCATGGATTTTCTTCGTGAGACTCTTTTGTAGTCTCATTTTGATAATTGTTTTTCCTTTTTCTAGGATTTCGATCGTTAGAACCTAATGATTTGGCATGTTTTAGGCGTGCTTTTGACTCATTAGCTATGACACTAGAAGATTGTCCAATAGGGACATCAATACGAATTGGAACATTCTCTGCATGGATATATGATTTTGTTATTCTTTTCAGATCTGTAAATGCATCTAGTATTTGATGTGTTATTCTCTGCAAGTGAATAATCTTTTGCAACCTCCTTTTCATAATAGAGGCACGTCGACCAAGATTATATAAATGATGGATTTTTTCACAAAATCTTCCATTTGGTTTCACCAATTTCTCCCCTTAATTTTGGGGAAATTCCTCTTCGGATCCACATTCTGCAAATCGAATAGGAACAAATCTAATGTTTTAAGTTAGTGAATAATGGAGGGCGATTCAAACCCAACATATATTCCTGACCTTCTTTCGAGGCCCATCTTTGTGCGTATGGGGGTGCTACAGGCATATATAAAGCGCCTCCAAAAATTCTTAGATGAGATATATTAGGTTCATGACCCAAAATTAATTGCAACGGGGAATATTAATGATAATTTATCGGTCTGAGACGAACTAGCATTGCTGCATGCAAAATGGCGTGACCTCAAACAGAAGTAGGCAGCCTCGTTTTCATGAGTAACGGTCTTAGTATCAGTAGCAGATGATTAATGGCCATTTTGAGCGTGAACATGAGCTACAAGATGTTCCACTCTTATCTCAATTGATAAGCAATAATCAATAAATGCTTGGGATGAAAACTCAGTAGCATTATCAAGTCTAATTGGCTTAATTGGATTATCAGGAAATTGTGCCCGTAATAGGATCATTTGTGCAATTAATTTTTCAAATGCGAGGCTGGGAGATGACAACAAGGCACACACGAGACCATCTAGAGGATGCATCTATTAAGATCATAAAATATCTACCCGACACACTAGGTGGGTGAATAGGTCCACAAATATCCCCTTGTATACGTTACAAAAACGCATGAGACTCACTCCAAACCTTTATTGGTGATGGTCTAATAATTAACTTGCCTTGATAATAAGAAGTACAAGAAAATTCATTATTTTACAAGAATCTTTAAATTTTTTAATGTATGCCCATTTGAGTTTTCTATAATTTGTCTCATCATAATTGATCCAGGATGTCTCAATCGGTCATATCAAAGTACAAAAGTATTGGAATCAGTAACCTTTTGGTTTATGGTAGAATGTGTCTCAACTGCACTAATTCTTGTCCAATACAAGCTACAAGATAAATATAGAAACTTCTCAATAACCCTCTTTAGGCTAAAGAAATTTTTGGTAATGATGAGATATTCAAGATTATTCTCATTTATCGTCTCAATATAATATCCATTTCGGCAGATATCCTTACAACTCAACAAGTTCCTCTTGGACTTGGAGGAGAACTATAATGACCAGAACGGTCGTTTTGAGATATTACACTTCACTCACCAGTTTTCGGGCGTGCTTAGACTCGTGTGATATATTATGACTTATGTGAATCATTGGTTTTGGTTTTCAGGGTAATTGGAATTGATTTGGAAGAACAGTTCTCAGTTTGGAGCTTAAAAATAGAAAGGTTCGACCAAGTTTTGACTTGTTAGTATACGATCTCATATTGGAATTTTTGTGATATGGTTAGCTCCGTTAGGTGATTTGGGACTAAAGAGTTTGACCAGAATGTATTTTTGAGGTCTGTGAAAGGATTAGGATTGAATTGGCGAAATTGGGATTTTGGCATTTTTCGGTTGATATGTGAGTTTTTATTATAGGAGTCGGAATGGAATTTCGGATGTTGGAGTAGGTCCTTGTGTCATTTTTGATATGGGTACAAAATTTTAGGTCATTCAGACATGGTTTGGTAGACATTTTGATCAAAAATGTAATTTGGAAGATTTTGGGAACCTTAGGCTTGAATTTGATGTGTTTTGGTTGATCCGATGTTGTTTGAGGTATTTTGAAGATTGGTACAAGTTTGGATAGTGGCATGTCACTTGCGTGTGCTTTTGGTTGAGGTACCGGGGGCCTCAGAGTAATTTTGGATGATTGACGGAAGATTTGAGTTTGGTTTTGGCAGCTGAAGATGTTCCATTGTTGTCATAACCGCACCTGCAGCTAGGGGATTGTAGGTGCGGGCTTGCAGAACACCGAGTTGGTTGCAAATGCGAAATTGGCCATGTGGGGCTGGGACAGCAGCAGCGGCTACAAAAGCCCACATGTGATAGCGCAGGTGCAGGAATTTCATCGTAGATGCGAAAAATGGGATTTAAGTGAATACAGCAGAAGTAGTAGATTCATCGCAGAAGCGGAGAAAGGGACCGAAGGTGCGAAAGACCTGGGTCAGAAAATATATAAGGTTTCCTTCGCGAACTTTTGGTTATTCCACCATTTCTAACTCGGATTTGGAGCTTTTTGGGAGATTTTAAAGAGGGATTCAAAGGATATCATTTGGAGGTAAGATTTTTGAACCTATTAATCAATCCTATGACATTATTTTACTTTTTTGACCAACAATTAATGGAAATTGAGGGTTAAAAATTGGAAAACTAGGACTTGACAACTGGAGACTTTGAGCAAGGGTTTGAGGGGTCGTTTGTGATTGGATTTTAGTACATTTGATAGGTATGAACTTGTGGGGTGATAAGGAATTTAATGATTTAAAATTTATTGAATTTTGAAACGTGGGCCCGAGGGTTGGGTTTAGTTAACATCGAGATTTGTGTGGTATTTTGATTACTTTTGAGTGGGCTTTTTTCCCTTATCATGTTTTGATGGTTATGTACTATTTTTTGGCTAGATTCAGATCATCTAGAGGTCGATTCGAAGGGCAAAGGCATCGCGAGCTAGGGTATAGACCAAATTGAGGTGAGTAGTGATTGTAAATAGAAATATCGTATTTCACATCGTTGTGCTATGTTGAGGTGACGCACACGCTGTATGACAAACGTGGGGCCAAACACCGCTGGGGATTATGACTTAGTCCATCTTGTATAACTGTTGTACTGCGTATTTGATTAAAATTTGGTTGCTACCATCATGTTTTGGGATGAGTGCCATATTTGGGCCTCGTGCCAACTATTTTGACCCTTAGGGGAGTTTTATTGATATTTCCTCACTGATTTGACTTTATACTTGTACTCGGTCATGCTATATTCTACTGTTTTCATAACTCAACCATGTTTACTCTATCTTAACACATTAAATGACTTTTAAATGATAATTATGTTGAGAATCATGTTTTACTGTTGCCTGAATGGCTTATGAAACTCTGACTGAGTAAGGTCGTGGGCCTATGTTGTGAGGATACTTTTGGGTCAGGCTGTACGCTGCAGCAGTGATACACTGATTTATGATTATGAGGCCGAGGACCTAAAATTATACGCCACGAGGTGTCTTGTTGATATGAGGCCTAGAGCCTATTGATTATGCCACGAGATGGCTTCACATTGTGCTTGGACCGTAAGGAGCCCTTCCAGGAGTCTGTACACCCCCAGTGAGCGCGAGTATTGTATATGAGATATAGCCCGCAGGGCTGGTGTTGTTCCATATTATTGCCCGAGGGGCTGATTCTATTGACATTATGCCCGAGGGGCAGATTATATGTGTTTATCTCTTCTAGCTATCTTTTATTTACTTGTTTAACTATTAAAAGGTGTTCTAAAGAAGCTTATACTGAACTAAGGTGTTTTATGAGATTTCACTGCTTTATTGCACTTTATTAGTTTTACTCTATCTCTTTATAGCATGTTGTTGTGATTTTACGTGATTTCCTATGGCTCAGTCTTCATTTATTATTATTACTCACTGACTTGGAGTACTTACTTTACTCCCTGCACCCTGTGTGCAAATTCAGGCGCTTCAAGTCCTGCTAGCTAGGATTGATAGCTCACGGCAAATTTTTGGAGATTCACTAGGTAGCTGTTGTTGATACCCAATTTTTTCCTATGTATTTTTCATATACAAAATACTTTCAAAATAACATATATATATATATATATATATATATATATATATATATATATATATATATATATATATATATATATATATATATATATATATATATATATATATATATATATATATATATATATATATATATATATATATATATATATATATATATATATATATATATATATATATATATATAAGTGTACCAAAGTGTTTTAGTATTTTTTTCCAATTTTTTATAGAGTTTTTAATTGTCCATTTTAGCATTACAAAATCCATAATTATTCCCATAATCATCAATTTTCGTGAATAATTTATTTTATTCCCATACTTATACCAAAATATATTCAAGGTAATTTTTGTATATTTTTACAAGTGTATTTGGTATTTTAAAGCTAAATTGATGGTGAACCTTGGTTTCACGATATCAAGGAATACATCAGGATGGGGGCACATCTAGTACAAACAATTCGTCACCTATCAAGTGGATTTTTCTTTAGTGAAGGGGTATTGTACAAAAGAACGCCAGATCCTGGATTGTTGAGATGCTTAGATGCTATACAAGCCACGGCCAACATGACCAAGGTACATTCTAGAGTTTGTGGACCGCATATGAGTGGATATGTTTTAGCAAAGAAGATTCTCCGAGCAGGTTATTATTGGCTCACCATGGAGCGAGATTGTATCAATTTCATGCGCAAATATCATTAACGTGAGGTTCACGGGGATTTGATTCATTCCCCACCATCTGAATTACATAACATATCTACACTATGGCCCTTCCTTGCTTGGGGAATGGATGTCATTGGGCCTATTGAGCCAGCGACATCCAATGGGCGCATGTTCATTCTGGTGGCCATTGATTATTTTGCCAAGTGTGTTGAAGCTAAAACTTTCAAGTATGTGACCAAGAAAGCCGTGGTCGATTTTGTGCATTCAAATATCATCTGCCAGTTTGGGATCCCAAAGGTAATCATCACAAATAACGATGCAAATATCAATAGTCATTTGATGAAAGAGGTATGTCAGCAGTTTAAGATTGCACATCGCAATTCCACCCCATATCGCCCTAAGGCAAATGGAGCAGTCGAGGCAGCCAACAAGAACATAAAGAAGATACTTCGGAAAATGGTGGACGGTTTCAGGCAATGGCATGAAAATCTGCCCTTCGCATTGTTGGGTTGTCGCACTACTATTCACACTTAAGTGTGGGCAACGCCTTATTTGTTGGTGTATGGTGCAAAAGCATTGATACCTGCAGAGATTGAAATCACATCCCTTCGGATTGTCGCTGAAGCCAAAATTGATGATGACGAGTGGGTCAAAATCAGCCTGAATCAATTGAGTTTGATTGTTGAGAAAAGATTAACACCAGTGTGTCACGGCCAGTTATATCAATAGAGAATGTCAAGAGCATATAACAAGATGGTGCGCCCCCATAGGTTTGAAGTGGGTCAGTTGGTATTGAAACGTATCCTCCCTCATCAGGTGGAGGCAAAGGGCAAGTTCTCTCCGAATTTGTAGGGGCCGTTCATCGTGACAAGAGTGTAGTCCAATGGGACTTTGTATTTAACACATATAGAAGGCAAGTGTGTAGAAATGGCCATCAATTTCGATGCGATTAAGAGATACTATGTCTGATTTTATTTGGTTAAATTGTACTTGTTTGTACTTGGCATATTTTGAAGGTTGAAATGACGAAGGCATTTTTTTCTACTATCTAAACATTTTATCCTTTGTTACCCTCTTTGAGCCTTATTTGTTTTTTTCATATCTCTCTTTCGGAATCAAAGGCAAATCCAGAAGCAAAAGCGTGAAAGATAAGTAAAGGAAAGAGAAAAGGAAAGGAATGAGAAGAAAAAGAGGAAAGAGAAAAAAAAATAAAAAAAGAGAAAAAGAAAAGAGAAGACAAGAAAAAGAGAAAACAACAAAATAACCAAAACAACAAAAAGAAAAGGAAGAAATAAAAGAGAAGAAAAAAATAGAGAAAAGAAAAAATCACAACAATAAAGCAATTTCTTACATGAACTACGTTTGACCTAATTCCTTTTAAGGATATGTAGGTAGTCTCACTGTTCGGTCCCATCAAAATAAAAATCCAAAGGTCCCCAAGCAAGAAACTGGGCAGAAGTTGTGGTTGTTATAGGAAATCTCATTCCGGAAATTGTAAATTTGAAGCCATTTGAATTGTTTTAAACCTTTGATACCCTTTCTTTCCAACCCCGTCTAAAAGCCCACATTACGGTCCAAAAAAGACCTTCTGATCAATCGTCAAAAGATGCCAAGTCAAGCAAGTAGAGATGATGTCTGTCAAGGGCAACACTCTGGTCCGAACAAGGAAAATGAAAATGAGAGAGTCTTATTGGTGAAAACCCTCACGGGTTCCGTAAGGCGACGAGGTTTAAGAGAAATAAAAATGAGAGAGTCTTATTGGTGAAAACCCTCACGGGCACCGTAAGGCGATGAGAGTTAAGAGATATGAAAAATGAGAGAGTCTTATTGGTGAAAACCCTCACGGGCATCGCAAGGTGAGGGGAGCAGAGAAAAATAAAAAATGAGAGATTCTTATTGGTGAAAACCCTCGCGGGCCCCTTAAAGCGAAAGTTAGCTGAGAGATGAACAAATGAGAGAGGTCTGTTAGTGAAAACCTTTCAGGAGCACCGCAGGATAAACAAGGTCAGGGTTTGGTTGAAGAAATCGGGTTATGGAATTCTTGGGCAACAAAGCATGGCGACTGAAAGTTAATTGGTTGGACAGACTGGGCCGATAAGTCGAAATGCATGTCATGATCATTCGTATAAGTTGTTCCATGCAGATAAGTCTCTTTTCCTTTTCCTTTTAGCGGTCATCCAATTTTGGATTCTTCTTATCCTTAACACTCAAAGTCATTGCATTTCATTTTCTTTGAGTTTTTATTTCTCTAAGATGTTTCAATGTCAATCTGATTTGAGCAAGTAAGAAAGGATTTCAAAGCTTACTACCAGCTCCCAAAAGTGCGAAACACAATATGGACAAAACATTCCAAAGAAAGCATGATGTAAAGTGGGATATGAAGAATCGTTGGAACCTTCATCGGTGGAATGATTTGGTAATCTCAGGAGAAATGCAAAGATTCTGATAAAGGGGTCAGAGATGTAATACAACGGTTTGGGTACAGAACACTTGATTAATCCAAGATCATAAAGTTTGAAAGAGTCAAAAATTAGGATGTTCAGGGCCAGTTCGGGGAAGTTAGTCAAGACAAAGCATGACAGCAGGGAGGCCACTTTTAATAAGAATGCCACAAACTAACCGCCACATTTCAAACTGACAAGACTTTTTTTGATTGAAAAGGGGGTAGAAAATTCTGGTTGTCACAAGGAAACCCTACGTAGGGGAAAAGCAAGCATCATACAGGTATGACCATAAATTTTCAGGACCCTCCTGGAAAATGGGACCTAGTAAAATTCAAAATAATCACGAATGGCAAAAAGAAACATAAATAGCATAATCTAACATACATTTACCCCAAAAGAATTAAGTCTGTTTCAAAATTTTGTTTTGGAGATAGAATTAGTTCTGGAGATAGAAGCTAGGAGTTGTCAGGACTCTCCTAGAAAATGGGACCTAGTTTTAAAAATGAGTAGTAAATATACATAAGTCATTCCCAAAGGAATATAAGTTGGTTTCAAAGTTTGCATTTATAAGATAGGATTCAGTCGGGAGTTTTCAGGACCCTCCTGAATAATGGGACTTAGCTTTAGGATTTCCATTGGATGACAATATTTAGTGTGAGTTCTGTCGTAGAGTAGTATAATTCAGTTGTAGGGAATTGTCACTCTTAGAAGAAAATTTGACTCTAGATTATCAAGACCCTCCTGGATAATAGGACTTAGCTTTAAGGTATGCTTAGATAACAAGATGTAGTGAAAGTTTTACCATTAGGAGATATAGATTAGATTCAAAATTGTCGTTAATTCAGAGTTGTCAGGACCCTCCTGATAATGGGATGTAGCTTTAATACCTTCTTAGATAACAAGATATAGTGGAAGTAATACCTCCAGAAGATATAACGTAGATTTAGAATTATCGTTTAATTAAGAGTTGTCAGGACCTTCCTGTTTAATGGGAGGTAGTTTTAAGACCCTCGTAGACAACCAGACTTAGTAGAAGTCATACCTTTAGAAAACATAATTCACCTTTTAAAACTGTTATTTAACTAAGAATTGTCAGGACCCCCTGGATAATGGGATTTAGCTGTCAAATTCTAAGAATATTGGTAACATGATTCAGTTTAACACACACATGATGTGCCCAGCCACCAAACTGGGACACAAAATTTTCTTTGTTTTGTCTTTTTTGTTGAAATCAGTTACCCACCTGGAGAACAAAGGAATACAATTTAAAGTTTGGCAATTAGGAGCCCACCTGGAGAACAATGGAATACAATTCAAGTTTTTATTATCATGCGCCCACATGGAGAACAACAGTATACAAATGTCAATCAGGCACCCACTTGGAGAACAAGGAAAAACAGTTCAAGTTTTTGGTACTCAGGCGCATACCTGGAGAATAAAGGAATACAATGTTGGAAACATGTTCTCAAGGCATTATACTAAACGTGTGTTCATATTTGTAGGTTTTGATGAATGACAAACTATGCGCAAATTGACACATGACGAGGTCCAAGCACAAGCGCAAAATTGATATATAACGAGATTCAAGCACAAGACAAAGATCGAGATTAAGTTTTATATGAGTCGGTATTTAATTGTGATCTTGATCCGACAACTTAAACTCAAGACCTGGCTTCTCTCGTAAAAATATTTTTAACAAATCATGCATATTTAAATTAGAGCAAAATGATTTTAAATAATGCATATTTACTTTAGTCAAAATGATTTTTAAACATGCCTCTAAAATCTGGACTAAGATAATCGATTATGTAGTTATGATAATCGATTATGTTTAAGTCAGCTGCTTGACAATCGATTGTGAACTTATGACAATCGATTGTGTTAAGGCAGTGAGCATCAGATTTTTCAAATCTGCATGACAATCGATTGTGAACCTTATGACAATCGATTAATATGAGGCAGAGTCCATCAAAGTTTTTCAAAGCTTAAAACAATCGATTGTGAAGCTAATGACAATCGATTGTGAAGAGACAGTGTCCATCAGATTTTTCAAAGTCACAAAATAATCGGTTGTGAACTTATGACAATCGATTGTGTTGAGGCAGTGTCTTCCAGAATTTTTCAAAGTTATTAAATAATCGATTGTGAACTTATGACAATCGATTGTCAAGAGGTAGTGTCTAAATTGATTTTTCAAGACTGATATATAATTGATTGTTAACTTAGTATAATCGATTGTATAACTGACCGTTGCCAAAATATTTTCAAATACCGTCAGGTAATCGATTATTGATTTCTTATAATCGATTGTTTTAAGTAAAATCTGGAAATGATTTTTTGAACGTTGCCAGTAATCGATTATTGATTTTAGATAATCGATTGTTATGCGTAAAATCTGGGATTGATTTTTGGAAGATCTGGCAAACAATCGATTGTGGTAATTTGACAATCGATTGTCACAGAGTAAAATCAGCAATTCTTAATTGGCAATTAGGCAACGGTAATACAAGGTTTTTCAACTATAAATACAGCTTCAATTCAGTCTTCTAAACACAACAACTGATCATGCAATTGCTAAAGCTTGCATACTTTATTGCTTATCATTTTATATTCATTACATAAGCTTTTGAGAGCCAAATTCTTGTCGAAAGTTGTTGCGATCTTGAGCGTATTCTTTTTACTCATATCTACTCTTATAGGAGTGTATTGTTTGAGTGCTAAGTGTTTGTATACACTTGAAGGGAAGTGTTAGTCCCTTGTGTTGTAAGAAGGAACTTGTGTTTCCTTGGTTAAAGTCTTGGAGTGTTGTATCTCCGAGCAAAGGTTGTTAAGGCTTGTGTCCTCAAGTTGTAACGGTTTGTTGAGCACCCGTAAGCTTAACAAGTTAGTGGAAATCTCGAGAGAGTCTCTCGGGGACTGGACTAGCCACGGGTTGTGGTGAACCAGGATACATCGGTGCGTTTGTTCTAATTTATTTACTTATCGCACTTATTTATTTCCTGCAATTTTTAAATTCCGCAAGTATACGCTAATTTTTATTATAACGCTATTCACCCCCCCCCTCTAGCGCTAAGCGTATTATCTAACAATTGGTATCAGAGCCCAACTCTCTGAAGACTTAACCGTTTGAGAGAAACATCCATGGCTTCTACTCGTGATTCTTTTGCAGGAATAGGTGAAGGACAATGCTCCACCCGACCACCGCTATTCGATGGTAGAAATTATACATACTGGAAGGAGAGGATGAGAATATTTGTACAATCAAATAGTTTTCATCTTTGGAAGGTCATAATGAATGGAGAACAAATTCCAACCAAGAAGGTTGAAAATGAATGGGTCCCAAAGTCCGAAGATGAATACGATGCGGATGATATCCGAAAGGTGCAAAATAATGCTAAAGCTATTAATTTATTATATTGTGCTGTAAATGTTGATGATTATAGGAAGATATCTTGTTGCACAACGGCGAAGCAAATGTGGGACAAGCTGGAAATTACGTACGAAGGTACGGACCAGGTAAGGGAAGCCAAAATTGATTTCCTAACCCATGCATATGAATTGTTTCACATGAAGGAAGGCGAAAAGGTCGATGAGATGTTTGAACGATTTTCAAAAATCGTAAATGATTTACATGCTCTTAAGAAGACCTTCACGGATAAGGAACTTGTCCGAAAAATTCTCCGAAGTCTCACTCCGGAATGGCGATCCAAGGCCGACGCGATTCAAGAATCCATTGGCATTTCAAATGTCACCATCGACGCATTAAGAGGTAATCGTAAAACTTATGAATCTACTATACTTAACCCTCTTGTTGATGATCAAAGGAAGCAAAGAATCGCTCTCAAGGCAAGCACAAGCCAACCTCAAAATGATGAGGACGGAGACAACGAGTTCGGACTCGTTATCAAAAGATTTCAAAAGTTCATGCGAAAAGAGTATGAACGAAAGGGCAAAAATCAAGGAGATCAAATAAAGTGCTATGAGTGCGGAGAAACCGGGCACATTAAATCAAATTGCCCAAATGCTAAAAAGGAGAAGAAACCCTTCAAGAAGCAACGAGCATACATATCTTGGGGAGGCGACTACGGTGACGAGTCAAGTGAGGAAGAAGAAGACGAAGCCGCAAATCTTTGTCTTATGGCACAAGAAGACAACAAAGAAGAGGTATGTCAAATTTCTTCCAAAAATTTCTTTTCCCTTGAAGAAATGCAAAATGCTTTTGATGAGTTGTATAGCGAATTTATTAAAGCTTCAAAAACTGTTAAGAGTATAAAAGAAAATGCTTCTTTAAAAGAAAAAGATTTTCAAAAACAACTCTCTTTTAAAGAAAAGGAATTGGAAAAACTTATTTTAGAACATGAGAAGTTGAAAGAGGAAAACAAATTTTTTGGCAAGAGAAGCGCCGACAAGCCCGAGAGTTCTAGAAATTGTACTTCTTGCATGCATCTCAAAAATGAAGTTGAAAGGCTTAAGGGCACCTTAGATAAGTTTAACTCTTCTCATAAAAATTTGAATGAAGTGCTTGTTAATTTGAAGTCGACCAAGCATGGCATAGGTTTTAGAAACGAGCCTAAAGAGAAAGTTGAAGCCAACCCCCAACCACCTAAGGCTCAACCTAGGATAAATAAAACAAATGTTCATCCTAGATACAACAAACCTAGAAATAGTTTTCATCATCGCAACCTAGAAATAATCATCCTAGAAATAATGCACATTCTAGGCCAAACACTAGAAGGAATTTTGAACCTTTTAGAACACCTAGAAATGACTTCCAACCTAGAAACAACTATTCTAGAAATGATGCATATCCTAGAATAAATGGTAGGAGAAATGACTTTCATGATTTGCGCAATAGTTATATTGTCAAGAATAGAGTAAATGAATTTCGTCCGTCCAATTACTATCAACCTAGAAGGATGCATAATCCTAACGTGACTTGTCATTATTGTAGACGAATTGGACATATTGCTCCTGCTTGTTTTACACGACATAGACATAACACTCAATCACATCACTATGATTTGCCTAACCACCAAGGACCCAAAATGGCATGGGTACCTAAAACTCATTAATCTGTTTTGTAGGTATGTTTGAAGGGATCAAGTGTACTATGGTACCTTGATAGTGGATGCTCCAAGCACATGACGGGAGACGAATCCAAATTCCTTCAACTAGAACACAAGGAAGGGGGAAGTGTTATTTTTGGTGATAACAACAAAGGAAAGATTATCGGCATCGGATCGGTCGGTAAGGATGAAATTTCTTCCATTAAGCATATATTACTTGTGAAAGGTTTAAAACATAATCTCTTGAGCATAAGTCAATTATGTGACAAGGAAAATCTTGTTTTATTTGATTCGGATGAATGCTTAGGTTTTAGACGTAGCGATTTTAATATTATCCTTCGTGGTTTTAGAATGGATAACATTTATATGGTTGATCTTGCAAATTCTTCACCCGAATATGTGAATTGTTTAATGAGCAAAGAGGATGATTCTTGGTTATGGCATCGTAGAGTAGCTCACATCAGCATGCATCTTTTGAACAAATTGGTTTCACAAAATTTAGTTGTTGGTCTTCCAATTTTGAAATTTGAAAATGACTCTATTTGTGATTCTTGTCCAAAAGGGAAGCAAACAAAAGCATCTTTTAAATCGAAAAATATTGTTTCAACTACTAGACCATTGCAATTGCTTCACATGGATTTGTTTGGACCATCTCGCATTGAAAGTCTTGGTAGAAATCGTTATGCTTTTGTTATTGTTGATGATTATTCCAGATTTACTTGGACTTTATTTCTTGCCCATAAAAGTGATGCTTTTCAGAATTTTAAATATTTTCTTAAACGTGTTCAAAACGAAAAGGAAACAACCGTCACTTCAATTAGAAGTGATCATGGGGGAGAGTTTGATCACAATCTCTTTGCGGACTTTTGTGACGAACTCGGTATCGAGCATACCTTTTCCGCTCCACGAACACCACAACAAAATGGGGTGGTGGAAAAGAAAAATAGGTGTCTCGAAGAGATGGCTAGAACCATGCTCGAAGAGGCTAAGATTCCCAAACATTTTTGGGCGGATGCCGTGAGTACCGCATGCTACGTTTTAAATAGAGTAGTCATAAGGCCAATACTCATGAAAACCCCTTATGAACTCTACAAGGGAAGGACACCAAATATCTCCCATTTTAGAGTATTCGGTTGTAAAGTTTTTATTCATAACAATGGAAAAGATCAATTGGGAAAATTTGATGCCAAATCCGATGAAGGAATTTTTATTGGGTATTCTTCACGTAGCAAAGCATATAGGGAATTTAATAATAGAACCCAAACTGTGGAGGAATCCACTCATATTGTGTTTTCCGAAAATAATGCTCGCTTGGCGAAAAAGGATTCTTGTTCTGATCTTACAGGTATTTTGAATAGTTTAAAAGACAAAGTACAAGAGGAAACTCCTAAGGAAATTCAAGATGAAATCTTGGAACAATCAACGGAAGAAATGCCACAATTGGAGAAAGAAACAAAAATGCCTAACGAATGGAGGACAATCAAAGATCACCCTCTCGAACAGGTAATTGGCGACGTCGGAGAAAAGGTAAGTACCCGAAACTCTCTTAAGAACACCTTAGGACACACTTCTTAAGAAACACGTTCTCATTGCATCATTTCGTTACAAATTACTAACTTGAGCGTCGGAGACGTCTAATTCTCTTTTGCAGATATCGCCCTAAAGGCAGGGGGAATTATAAAGAAATGGCATAGAACAATCGATTGTTACAGAAAATAATCGATTATTTTACTGTGCGGACAATCGACTAGCAAGTATCACTAATCGACTATTCATGTTTGATGCGTATTATGCACTTGTGTTTAATAATCGATTTTTTAACTGTATAATCGATTACCGTCTCAGCTATTCAGTACTGCTTTCCTAAAACAATCGATTGTTTCATAAATATAATAGATTATTTTCCGAGTCAGAAAATCTCCGTGCTCACTGTATCACACCAATCGATTATCATAATTCAACAATCGATTATTTTTTGTCAGTAATTCAAATATTTGTTACCGTTTGGGTCCTGCAATCGATTTTGTGTCAGTTCCGAGTTCAAGTCAAAATCTGCTCAACAATCGATTATTTCGTTTCAACAATCGATTGTCTAACGGTCAGTGCAATTTATTTTCACCGTTTCTGACTGTTTTGGCTCATAAATTTCTGCAGATTTTCATCATAAATGAAATGCCATTCTTCCCATTATAAATAGGCATCACAAGTCTTCAAATTTATTCACTCAAGCATCAATCTTTGCTCCCAAACCTTCAAAAATCTTCCAAGTTTCTTACAAAGTTCATTACTACTTTTTGAAAATGTCGGGCAGACACTCTAAACGTTCCCGTTCAGGTAGACAAGGTGCATCTTCTTCTGCTCCTCCACCTCCAAATTTCCCTTATCAAGATGGGTCTATTTTACAATTCAACACTGAAACCGAGCTTACTAGATTTTTGAAAAAATTCGAAAAGCGTGACATTCTTCCTCCTCGCTTTTCAACAAGCAAGTATCTTGAATCTTATGCCCCCGCTGCAAACATTCTTAAGGAATGTCAACTTCTTGACTTTTTATATCTTACCTATCCTTATATTAATCCTCCATTGATTCAAGCGTTTTACTCAAACCTTCATGAGGATGACGATGGTGAACTTGTGTCAAATATTAATGGTGTTCAAATTCTTTTGTCAAATGAAAACTTGCATTCCATTGCCCATCTTCCTCGAAGTGGCGAAAACATTACTCGCTACATTAGAGAGGCTGGCGCCTTATTTGATGAGAAAATTCTCCTAAACCAAATAGGTCTTACATCTTATGATCCTAATCTATCTACTCGGTGCCCTACTATCACGGGAATGCTCCCCGAATATGGTTTGATTTTCTATTTCATCACCCCGAGTCCTCAAGCCTCGGAAGCACAATCATACCACTCTTTCCCAAGAGGACGCTAAGCTCATGCATGCCATTATAACCGGAGCTCACATCAATTGGTGTAAGTTCGTCAAGATTCACATGCTTGATGCCATCGGAGATGATAGACCTCTTCCCTATGCCCTCCTTATTATGAATTTTCTTGAAGCTTCCGAGTTCAACACTTCCATCGGTCCTCTCAAAAAGAGCACCAAGAAGTGGGAAATTTCAGAATCCTCCTTTCCCCATGACGGTGATCATGCAGCTCCTGCTCCTCCTCCAACCCGTCAATTGCGTCAGCCTCAAGAACCTACTCTTCAATCCATTTCCGACCAAATTGCTTCATTGACCACCTCTGTCGGTCAATTGACACATGAGATCCATGGATATTTTGACCATGTTCATTATCCATATGCCGGTCTTGTTCCCTATGAAGTAGTGCCGGATGATGAGGCGGGAAATGATGATGAATAATTTCTTTATTTGTTTTTCTATTTTATTGTTCTATGTTTTTTATTGTTCCCGTTATGTAACCGTTTTTTAATAAATAAACAAATTATTTAATTATTCTATATATATTTTTTGCTAATGGCAAAATGGGGAAGATAACGGGTATGCACTCTCAATACTTATCGGCATAAATTGAGGGGGAATTCATATATTGAGGGGGAACAAATTGCATATCTATATACTTGTTGCATATCTTTACTTGTCTTGAATTGTCATTATGAATTGCCTAATATGCATATCCCGCTTAAAGTTTGCCATTATCAAAAAGGGGGAAATTGTTGGAAACACGTTCTCATGGCATTATACTAAAAGTGTGTTCATATTTGTAGGTTTTGATGAATGACAAACTATGCGCAAATTGATACATGACGAGGTCCAAGCACAAGCGCAAAATTGATATATAACGAGATTCAAGCACAAGACAAAGATCGAGATTAAGTTTTATATGAGTCGGTATTTAATTGTGATCTTGATCCGACAACTTAAACTCAAGACCTGGCTTCTCTCGTAAAAATATTTTTAACAAATCATGCATATTTAATTTAGAGCAAAATGATTTTAAATAATGCATATTTCCTTTAGCCAAAATGATTTTTAAACATGCCTCTAAAATCTGGACTAAGATAATCGATTATGTACTTATGATAATCGATTATGTTTAAGTCAGCTGCTTGACAATCGATTGTGAACTTATGACAATCGATTGTGTTAAGGCAGTGAGCATCAGATTTTTCAAATCTGCATGACAATCGATTGTGAACCTTATGACACTCGATTGTGATGAGGCAGTGTCCATCAAAATTTTTCAAAGCTTAAAACAATCGATTGTGAAGCTAATGACAATTAATTGTGAAGAGACAGTGTCCATCAGATTTTTCAAAGTCACAAAGTAATCGATTGTGAACTTATGACAATCGATTGTGTTGAGGCAGTGTCTTCCAGACTTTTTCAAAGTTATTAAATAATCGATTGTGAACTTATGACAATCGATTGTCAAGAGGCAGTGTCTAAATTGATTTTTCAAGACTGATATATAATCGATTGTATAACTGACCGTTGCCAAAATGTTTTCAAATACCGTCAGGTAATCGATTATTGATTTCTTATAATCGATTGTTTTAAGTAAAATCTGGAAATGATTTTTTGAACGTTTCCAGTAATCGATTATTGATTTTAGATAATCGATTGTTATGCGTAAAATCTGGGATTGATTTTTGGAAGATCTGGCAAACAATCGATTGTGGTAATTTGACAATCGATTGTCACAGAGTAAAATCAGCAATTCTTAATTGGCAATTAGGCAATGGTAATACAAGGTTTTTCAACTATAAATACAGCTTCAATTCAGTCTTCTAAACACAACAACTGATCATACAATTGCTAAAGCTTGCATACTTTATTGCTTATCATTTTATATTCATTACATAAGCTTTTGAGAGCCAAATTCTTGTCGAAAGTTGTTGCGATCTTGAGCGTATTCTTTTTACTCATATCTACTCTTAAAGGAGTGTCTTGTTTGAGTGCTAAGTGTTTTTGTACACTTGAAGGGAAGTGTTAGTCCCTTGTGTTGTAAGAAGGAACTTGTGTTTCCTTGGTTGTAGTCTTGGAGTGTTGTATCTCCGAGCAAAGGTTGTTGAGGCTTGTGTCCTCAAGTTGTAACGGTTTGTTGAGCACCCGTAAGCTTAACAAGTTAGTGGAAATCTCGAGAGAGTCTCTCGGGGACTGGACTAGCCACGGGTTGTGGTGAATCAGGATACATCGGTGCGTTAGTTCTAATTTATTTACTTATCGCACTTATTTATTTCCTGTAATTTTTAAATTCCGCAAGTTTACGCTAATTTTTATTATAACGCTATTCACCCCCCCCCCCTAGCGTTAAGCGTATTATCTAACATACAATTCAAGCTTGGGTAATCAGGCACCCACCTGGAGAATAAGGGAACATAATTCAAGCTTTGGTAATCAGACACCCACCTGGAGAACAAGAGAATACAGTTCGAGTTTTGGTAATCAGGATCCCACCTGGAGAACAAGGGAATACAATTCAAAGTATTATCAATCAGGAGCCCACCTGGAGAACAAGGGAATACAATTCAAGTTTTGGCAATCAGGCACCCACCTGGAGAACAAGGGAATAAAATCCAAAGTTTTGGTAATCGGGCGCCCACCTGGAGAACAAGGGAATACAGTTCAAGTTTTTAATAATCAGGCGCACACCTGGAGAGCAAGGGAATACAATCCAAAGTTTTGGTAATCAGGAGTCCACCTGGAGAACAAGGGAATACAATTCAAGTTTTAGTAATCAGGAGCCCACCTGGAGAACAAGGAAAATACAATTCAAGTTTTGGTAATCAGGCGCCCACCTGGAGAACAAGGGAGCACAATCCAAAGTTTTGGTAATCAGGAGACCACCTGGAGAATAAGAGAATACAATTCAAGTTTTGGTAATCAAGAGCCCACCTGGAGAACAAGGGAATACAATTCAAGTTTTTGGAAATCAGGGTCCTACCTGGAGAACAAAGGAATACAATTCAAGTTCTGGAAATCGGGAGCCCACCTGGAGAACAAGGGAATACAATTCAAGTATTGGAAAGCAGGAGCCCACCTGGAGAACAAGGGAATACAATCCAAATTTTTGGTAATCAGGTGCCCACCTATAGAACAAGGGAATACAATTCAAGTTTTAGTAATTAGGAGCCCACCAGGAGAACAACGGAATATAATTCAAGTTTTTGGCAATCAGGGTCCCACCTGAAGAATATGGGAAAACAATTTGAGTTCAGCAATCAGGCATCCACCTGGAGAAAGGGAAAATATCTCATATTACAATTCGAATCAGCAATAAAGGAATTTTACAGGAAGAATACAAGTCAACGGGGCAACAAGGATCAAGAGCAAGTTTGAAGATATACATAGGATCTATTGTAACTCATAGATCATAACCTAGTCTAGCTTCTTTTTAATTTATACATGGTATAATAAGGGGGTTCAGTAAACAGTAGCAGCAGTAGCAGACACAGTGACATCACACCTTCATGGTAGTCCCAGCTACAAAATATTCCCGAACTACACTGACCTAATTCCTTTTTAGCCAAGGATATGTAGACAATCTCAGAAGCAGGGTGTGTTCAAATCTTTCAAAAAATGCTTCCCACGGAGTATTCAAACGAGCAAATATCGCTTGTAGCCACTCACTTTATCTTTGCACGAAAACTCTTCGTGTTTTCGAGCAATGAGGGTCAGCTGTACGCACGTGATTATTGCCCAATATGAATTACTCCCATAATTTTAAAAATAAAATAATTTCTTTTCATCATTTTCAATTTTGTAGATTTTTATGGCATTTCTGTTAATTGTTTGGATTTTTGTCTGTGCATTTTAATTGGTGCAAAATACAAAAAAAATATTGCATTTGCATTTAGGGGTTTGATTTTGAATTTTTAAGAATTAATTAGTAAGTATTTATTTTACAAAGAGGGAAAATACACAAAAAATAATCTATTTTCACATTTTAATTTTAGTTTGGAATTTTGGTAGTATTCCTTTTAATTTGGTTTTAATTAGGGTTAGTAAGTATTAGATGTGGTAATTAATTAAACTTTATAGGATAATGTGATTAGGGATTAGTTTAGGTTTGTTTTTATTTTATTTTAATTTAAAAAAGAATTTAAAAGAAATAAGAAAAATAAAAAAAATAGAAAAAGAAAAACGAAAGAAAAAGAATTAAGGAAGACAAGTTTTGGGCTGTTTTTTAGCCTGCTCAAGCCCAAACCAATTCCCCACACCCAAATAAATCCCAGCCCCAAATGTTTCCTCCCAAACCCTCCCACGTCCAATATGTTAACTGGTCCAGCCCCGTCCTCAGTCAAACGACACCGTTTAGTCTAGTTTAGATCTGAGCCGTCGAGGATCTTTGATCCAATGGCTCTAAAATAGGGGTCATTTATATATTATTGTCCAAACGCCCCCTCCCCCTTATACCCCATCTCTCGTCTCACATCACCCCACATAGCCCCATTAGCACCACCCTAAAACCGTCGTCTGCCGCGTGCTAAAAATCGCCTACGGCGGCGGACGACGTCCAACCACCACCAAATTTACTCCACACGTTCATCTCCACCTCCCCAACCTAGATCTCCACTTTGTTTCCCTATCGCCTCAAAACCTGGAAACCCTAGAGCCGCCCAAACTTCCTCCGGTGGCGGTGTTGTCCCCAAACCCCACCGAAATAACACCCCAAAGCCTTCTAGACCACCTCTTCCCTAGTTTGTGTCCCTTTAACTTTGAATCTTAATACAGCATCTCGAATCTGTCCTTGAAAGAAAATCCTAAAAATCACAAAATCCCAAAGCAAAGTTCCAGTAAAGGGTTGGGGTCTAGTTGGACTTTATTCGTGTGTTCTTGAAAGGAACACACGATTAAGGTCTAAGTTGGCTTAAGTTGGAGGTGTGAAGATCTGCTTCATCCCCTTAATGTCCAAGTCATCGTAGGTATTGTCTTTTTGTCTTGTTTATTTTTTTTCGTTTTTTGTCTCATCTTTCATCATCTTCTGTCTGGTTTTTTCTTTTTCTTGATTGTTTCTTGTTTGTCAAGTTATCCAAAGCCATTTCTTATGCACGTTCAGTATCAAGTTTACTTAATTAAGCATGATTTTGTGTTAGATTCTGTTTCAAAAAAAGGACCCAAGACCTTATAAGCTTTCATGATTTGTTTAGGCATTAAGTCTAGTAGCTCGGTTTATCTTTGATTGTTAATATGAACTTGGGTCCTGCAGGCCCAGATTTGTGCTGGGGTCCTAATGGATTCGACCCAGGGTAGATTTGATCCATAACCCATTTGATTACAATGTAAAATTCATGGGTGTAAAGGGTAATTTGGGTAGTCTAGATTAGGGAATCTTTTGATAATAGATTTAGAAGATTCTAGGAGGCTAGGTGGGGGGTTTAAACTGAATTTCAGACTTTTTGTAGGATAGCTTGACCAACAAGTCAATAATTGAGAGATTTTTAGGCTAAAAATGAGAACTAAAGGGGGAGGGAGTGCAAAATTAAAATCCTAATATCTTCCCTAGTCCCTTGCATATAAAGACACCCTAAACTTGCCTTGCAAGGCAGACCCTAAAAACTCTATAAATACAAATTCGACCAAAAATTCTATTGTGATATTAAAATTTCTTCAGTGATCATAAGCTTGCGCATAAAAAAGTTCTAATTCTCTGATGTTAATGTGGAGTTATCTGGTTCTCCTTTAAAACCACTGATTGGAAGTTTGCTGGGTTTTATTCATTCCAATTGTTCACTGAGTTGATTAACTCTATTCCTGAGTTTGAATTTGATCGATTGGTTGATTGTGGTTGCAGATTTCTGCTGTTTGGCTGCTTGGATGACCTCTGCTTTCTTTATTTTATTCCAATATTCAAGTATGCCTTGGATCTGTTATGTATGAGAATGGATGAACATGAAGATTGGTTTAATCAAATAGAGATTTGTAATAATATCATTGTTAATTTAGTGTTTCTGCCCTTTCGAAGCTGTTTAGTTTAGTTTAATTTTATTATGTCTCTCTCTACTTAGTTTTAATATGGGATGGTATAGGAGTATTGGGCTGGTAGTTCATTGTGTTGATTATTAAATATGCTCAGGAGGTCATGATTAATGTTGGCAGTGTATGGAATTTGTATGCGTTCATAGGATTGAGTAGTAGTTAGTTCATTGTGTTGATCATTTGTGGAGGCGATCCATACTAGATGATAAATAGTTTGTGGCCTCGCATTAATTTCATAACCTAGATATTAAAAATGATTAATATTCGTAGAAAAGCCTTAAGGGCCATTTAAAACACAATTGTGATTGTGTATATGTCCGCATAATATAATTACGATTTTAAAAACAAAACCGGAGTGTGTATTCACGAAACTTTGGCCAAACTCTCTTAACAATAATATAGCATTATTAATTGTAGACACGTTCGTGTGACATGATTTTGACGCTCCAAATAAATGGGCATACGCACGCGTAACCCGTTCCAAGATAACTTTTTTAGTTAAAAGCGGTAAATGCACATAGGTCCTAAAATTATTAATTAAACAATTTGACTAAGCCAAGTATGATTAAAGCAACAGTGTTGTAACCATGGAATCGGGAATGCCTAACACCTTTTCCCGAGTTAATAGAATTCCTTACCTGAATTTCTGTGTTGCAGACCGTAAATAGAGTCAACTTTCCTCGATTCAGGATATTAAACCGGTGACCTGGGACACCATAATTATCCCAAGTGGAGACTCTGATTTTAAATAAATAATCTCGTTTTGATTGTCACTTTAATTAGAAAAAACTCCTGTATATACATCCCTCTTCAGGGAGTGTAGTGAAAAAGGAGGAGTGACATTTTATAATTATAAAATTAGTTCCAGTATTTTTAATTAATATTTATGTGTTATTAACTAACTTATTACTTTTAATTTGCTTTTAAAATTATTTTTACTATTTTTTATAAAATAAAAGGAAAAACTTGCTATTTAACATTTAGCCTCATTTCGTTGCAATTATAACCTATTCATATTTCAATTTTAGCCCTCAATTGACCTAACCCTAACCCCCA
Organism: Nicotiana benthamiana; assembly: GCA_034376525.1. NCBI lineage: Eukaryota > Viridiplantae > Streptophyta > Magnoliopsida > Solanales > Solanaceae > Nicotiana > Nicotiana benthamiana. Next base: position 124,300,166 of record CM067324.1, on the reverse strand, counting down.
ATTGGACCGACCTAATTTCATTTTTCAAAAAAACCTGCTTACCCCTTCATTTAATCTGAGTCGTTGATCGTTTTGATCAACGGCCACGATCATCCCTTTCCATTTTGAATTCCCCTACCTAACCAAATCCCTCCATTTCGTTTGGTCTACCGTCTTTGAATACTCTCCTCTCTCAAAACACCCTCGAAGGATCTCCTAAACCCTAGTCTCCTTCGACCCTTTTTTCACCGTACTTTAACCGGAGTCCATGGCTTCTCAGGCCATGGATGGTCCGTACTCACCCCCCTCCACCATTAAACCCCTGGGTGTTCGAAGTTTTGAGGTCTGACCTCGATGGTTCTCTTTCAGATCTTCTCAGATCTATGGTTCCATGGCCTATCCAACCATGCTCAGGTGTATCCAAAGCATTAAGAGTCTCTTTCTAACTCGTCCGACTCCAGATCAGACTTTCTTCCAAGCTTTTCTCATTTCTAGGGTTTCTCTGAAATCTTTTGCTATTCGAGGTTTTTCTTTGTTAGTTTTCTTAAATCTATGATATATTGTGTTCTACTGGATGTTTAAAGTATTTCCCCCAATCTTTCTTTCAATAATTGCTTCTCTACAATTTAGGGTTTCTGAAAGGTTTTCAAAACCTCTTTCTGATTCTTCCTTTTCTTTTCTTTATGTGTGTTCGTTTATATTATGCTCGTGTGTTTGATTTTCTACCACGCATGTATTGTTCTTCTATTTTCTTCCTACTATACGTGACTCTTACATACCTTTGTACTTTACTATGCCTCTAGGTTAGGCTCGCATGTTAATCTTTGTTATGTTTTCCTACATGTTCTATGCTATACTTTCCAGTATTCTTCTAATGTACGTGTTTCCTACTGAGTTCTTAAATTTTGTTTGCTCTACAGGACTTTTGTTTGAGTTCTAAGAATGCTTCCTTTACAGTTTCTTATGTTTATATCACCCTTCTGCTCTCTTCTGAACTTGCTTAATTTCTGAGTTTTTCCTAAAACATGTTCTTTATGATTTTAAATCAAACTTTCACATTGTCGCTTCAAACCTGCAATCGTATATGTGTGTTTCCTTATGAGGCTCTAAAACAGGCCTCTAAGTCTGTTTCGATGGCTTGCCTTCTCATCTATATACCTGATTCGAGTTAAAACCTAGGATTTGGGGGTTTATTTGCCAAGTTTGATTTTGTGTTTTGATTGGGGTTCTACTTTGAAACCCTGAACTCTCAGACTTATTCCGAGTCTATAAATTGGATCTGAACCTTTTTATGACTTTTTCTATGATAGTCTTTTCTAATCAGCATGACAACTCCTTCTTGTTTGATATTTGTGTGCTTTATATATGAGAAATTCTTCTTTCAAAAAAGGTTTTGCCAACTATTGATTTATTTTGAATCCCTATTAATAAAGTTTGACTGGTTGTAACTGATTTTTTCATTGATTGAACCTTCTTTACCTTTTCCTGACATGGTTCATGCGGACAAAGACTGCAATTTTTATTTTACTAGTTGTTTGATTGATTTCCTTTCCTTATTTATCACAAATCGTGTACCACTGAACTTTTTCCTTAAATAAATCCTTGTGTGTTTGCCCTTATTATACTGCTTTGGAAAAGATTTTGATCAACTATTTTCTTAATTGTCTTTTATCCATTTGAAATTAGAATCCCTTAATTAAAGAGAGATTGATTTCAATGCTATTTTCTTACCTTTTCTTACTTGCTTTCTGCACTATTAAGGGCTACGACCCTTCTGCACTTTGACAGACTTCAAATTCAATACTTTTACACACCATCCATTCCAATACTCTTTAAGACACTCTCAATTACTCTCACATTCTCATCTGAGTTTCTTCTGGCTGTTTGCTTGCAATTTTGGCTTTACAAGACTTCTGTTTTTATTTGTTTGTTTCTGTGAAATTCCAATTTAGTTTCAGCCACCACCAATATGTTTATTTACAGCTTCTGCGATCTTGTTTACTTTACTATCCATGCTCAGTGATTAATATTAACTATGCATTTTCTTGCATCTGTTTCTATTGTGGATCCCTACCCCTATTCACTTCTATGTGTTTGAGTTAAGGTTCAGGAATGTTTGTATCCAAAATGCTGCTCATGTCTAAACCTGTTCCTTAATGGATCCTAACTTCCAAACAAATATGACTAACAGGCTAATTAGGGGTGTTCTAGCACTCCTAATTGTTGTGTATGACCACCAGCTTGCCATGGCCTTCCCTAAATACCCTTTATGCTCTTGCACTCTCTCTTAGATTCTAAGTTCTGCCCTACTCCTATGAGCCCTGCTTTGGGACCTTGAGTTCCCTCTGCTTGGACATTTGAGGGCTGACTCTTCCACACTACATTATAATTAATTTTTCAATGTATTTGACTGTAAGCATTGCCCGGAGTCCACTTGAGTCTCTTGGGAACTTTGACACACCCGAACAATGAGAAAGGCTTTGGAAATCCTAATCTTTGGAGTTGGTTCATCTCATATTTTAGACCTTGAGTCTGAATTAGGCTCCTTGGTCGTAGATTAATTTCTGATGTAATTTTACTTTTGGTCTGTAAAAATTTGTAATAACTTATGGGGTTTTAGTAAAAAGGGGAGGGTCACTCATGTATGCATATGGGTAGAAATCAAGTTCATAGGTATTTATTCCTGCAATCACATCCTGCTTTGCACTTCAGCATCTCATCTAAAAATCATGACTATAGGGTTTTTCTTCACTTCTGCATATAGAGATCATGACTATAAGGTTTTTCTGCACTTATTCATATAGAGATCATGACTATAGGGTTTTTGTGCACTTATGCATATAGAGATCATGACAATAGGGTTTTTTTGCGCTTCTGCATATCATCTATCACTAGGCAAATGGTTTATAGGCTCAAATAACAAATTGCACTCTAGACACTATGTCTATAGGATTCTTTCACTTTTATAAACGTTTTAAAATCAATCACGCCTAGAAAGAATGCCTATAGGAAAAACTAACTGAATCTGAATCGTCTATCTCACTTACAAGTCTAAAACAATTAGGAGTGTCGTTTAATATCCGTAGAACTTATGTTTTTCTATAATCAGTACCTCTTTCAAATCAGCATACTCCTGCATTATTAGATAGCATGCCTATATGTGTCACCTAGGCAAGCCATTAGGTAACTAATTAATAGAATCAATCTTTGATAATTACAACCAGGGGTAGACCTAATTCAGACTTCTTACTGAGAAATATGTGATTAACCAGCCTGCCTTAACGTTTTAAATTTAATTCATACCATAACTAATATTTGTTAGTCATGCTAAACAATCTGCTTTTAAGTGGGGAGGCCTGTCTAAGCTTATTAATTGTGTTGTGTTTCCCATAACTGCATTACGTGTTTTGTTTGTCGCCCTAGAATTTTATCCTTTTTAAACCATACCAACTTCACTTTTCCCTCCCCTTTAAGACTAGTTGTTCCAAATGCCTACGGTACTGATAGGATCGGGACGGATAATAGCATTCAATAAGTAACGAGACTCTTTTGCGTTTAATACCTTAACAGGGTAGGAATGATAGATATGGACATGATGACCATGCGATAACATCACGTGTATAAATGGTTACCGGGTGTTGTGTAGGGTGATCCATATTATTTATAAACCTAGGACCCCCAATTTATATTACTTTTCTACATTCTTAGAATTTTAAAACTATTTAATTTTCGGCTTATTTAACCTCTTCTACTTTAATTAACTTGCATCAATTATGTGCAAACCCCTTTTCCCTTTACTTGTATGTGTTTTTAGAATTTTAAAATGGCTTTCTTCTAAATTTCAGCTTCTTTAACTTCTTGTATTTCAGTTGTTTACAACCGTTATGCAAAAGCTACCTAGTATTTCCAATGCTTGCTTGTTTACTTGTTAATGTCAAAATTGTAGCATGGCCGGGAACCACACTAGTGGATCTTGAGGGGTGCCTAACACCTTCCCCTTGAGATAATTTCTATCCCATACCCAATCTCTAGTTTTCTAAATCAAATTCATTTTAGTGTTCTAATGCACTTAATCATTAGGTGGAGACTCTTCAATTCAAAAACCCAATTCCTATAAGGGAACGAGTTGTCTTCCTAAATGTTGTAAACCCGATTTCGCGAGATAAAGGGGGCATCGACAGTATGGCGACTCTGTTGAGGAATGTTTAGGCTTTTACTATTTCATGTTGCTTGTGACTTTACTGCTTCTTTGTTGCCTTACTTAATGTCTTTATCTCTTCTTCTACTATGAAACTGATTTGGCTCTTCATTTCTTTTAACGCTTTCCTTTACCGTTTTCCTACAATGCTGTTGTAAATTATGAGAAACTATTGTAAACGTGCAAATACGTGACAATTTGTTCAATTATTGTAATTTCATCTTCAACATCATATTCCACTCATGCCAAATAAAATACCATAGCAACGCTTATAATGAGTGGTTTCACCGTTCCAATATCATTACCCCCTAAAATTGGCAAAGGCGTATTTGCAGTAAAAATAGTCGATCAATAGTGTAGTCGAAGGTTCCGTGCATTTCCCTATTGAGTTGTCCGCTCAAGGGTACCAGTCTAATACCCCATAGAAATCTTACTCTGTTAAACTGTGTATGCATCATGGTAAAACCTAGCCGAATCATTTATGTTGTCCGCATAACGACTCATTAAGTGTAGCCTTGTCCAAAGTCCACTAGGTTTCCTTGAAACCCAAACGGATACCACTATGTTCTGTGAATTTATTTGGAGAACTAAATGCTTCCATGCTAATTGTTGATATTTAATAGTTGAGTCTAGCGAGGGTAAGGGTCTGACACCTTTGTCTTGCAGGAAATAAGGCACGAAGTCCCCATATTCGGCATGGTCACCAACATCCACCCAAGGTTGCTAAACTGGTGGAGATATCTTCATTCTAGTGATCATGCTCTTATTAGCACATATCTAGGGAACCTGCCTTCTCTCCTAGAAATTTAACCCAACAACAAAATTATTGAAGTGCTACCCTGTTCTGGATTGCGATGGGTCTGTGTTTTGCTTTGGGGAGATTGAGATGACACCTTTGGTAGAGGAAATAAGAGGACTAGCTAGTATCTTGTGGGAGACTCTGGTTTGCTTTATGCCGAAAAATTGCAAGGGTAGAGTTTTCTCAAAATGATGGGACTAAAGAAGAACCCATACTTGACCTGTTTGAAGGATTCTTACATTCTTTTTGACTATCTGTACGATAGGTACAGTCATAGCAAGTACTACCGTACTTATCCGTATGAATTCGACCTCACATCATTGGGGCACATCCACTGTAGGGTCTTTATCTTCATGTTTTGCTTTTTAGGGATGATAGTATTTCCTATGAAGAAGGCTAGGATCCATACCAGACTAGCCATGGTCACCAAGACTTTAATGGAGGGAATTGGAGGGCAGCCATTTAGCACAGTGCCCATGATTATTGCAGAGAATGCCAAGCCCTGGAGAAATACCAACGCTGAGCCAAGCACTTCGAGGATTGCAACTTGTTACTCCAACTCTGGCTCCTAGAACATCTCCAAAGAGATGAGTATCGATAAGAGATTCTGCGTAGAGATCGGGACTATCACATTTCCTTCCATTAGACAAGGCGAATGAACTATATGCCCAACATGTTTTCTCAACCAAAAGATGCTAAGGGATGGGTAGAGTTGTTCAAAAATCTGGAAGAGGACCAAGTACACTGGATGTTCGAGTGGTTCCCTGCTGGAGAGTTCATTACCCGATCCATAGAAGCACCATTCGTGATACTTATCGGTTTGAGAGGAACTTACCCTTACGTTCCTCTCCAAGTTATGAGGCAGGCAGGAAGGAAACAGGTTATACCAAGGGTTGAGAGGATAAGTCACTGATCACTGCCAACTTGACACTACACTAAGGTAGGAAGAGCGGGTCTCAATAGCTTTTACCTGATTTGAGGTTTGGGATTGATTTCCTCAGGGAGATAGTATTGGAGTTGGAATATCTATCTAGCCTAGAGATGTGCGTTTGCCTCAGATATCACTTCAAAAATATTTTGGGTTTTCAAATTATAAATACTATTATCTAACTATTAATTGCAACTAAATTATACTGCAAGATGATTGCTAAAGTTTTATCTAATGGGAAGAGGGGCACTAGGGTCATGATATTACTTAGGTGGCTAATTGATGAGTAGATAATACTAAGGTTTGATTGACATGATTGGGGCTTATGCTATAACCGTTGCACAAATTTAACCACTCTCACACCTCTCCGTAGAAAGAGTGATTTTGCCCAATTGACTCTCTCCAGACCAAATGGATAGGCAAATCATATCAAGCAACTATGCTTCAAGTATGGTGATAACTCTTTCGAGATTTAACTCGTTAATTGGGACTATCATTTCATATGAGTCCATCCCAATTCCTTGTTGGGTCAATTTTAGAGACATAGACTCTCATTCTCAAGAAGAATCATGTCCAAAAAACTTGAATCAATGTTTGCAACCACCAATTCTTAAATTAAAATATAAAATCAACCCAAATAGCAAACACCCATAGTCAATCTAACCCTAGACGGCAACACCCATCAATTACCCACACTAGGGTTGACTTTCAAGATGACGATAGTCCATACAAGTGCCAAGCTCAACCTATGTAGCACTACAAATCGTCCTAGGAAAGGATTCCATTGAACTAGATAGGTACCATACTGGTTACACTCCATACTATCCAAGCTGGTTGGAAGATGATCATAATGGGTTAGGTCAACCCAAGTTTGTTCGAGGTCACAGGATCATCGCCGAAAAAGCTGAAACGCAGGTCAAGTACAACCAACTGCGCAATAGGATTCGGGATTGTGAAAATGAGCACCGTAAAATACAAGAAGCCTGCCAAAAGCTGATTGAAGAATGGAAAGGCATGGTTGTCGGCGCCAACAAGCGACTAGGATACTTGGAGCGGGGTTTAGTGGAGCTAGAAGGGAAATTCATCAAAAGGATCGAAGAATGTCAGAATGCTGAAGGAAACGAAGGTGGACACCTTGCTAGAGCTTACTTGATGTTGAGACTGCGTGAGCTGGTGAAGCCGTTAGATGGAGCTAAAGATGATGAGTCTAGGTAAGGTCCTTCTGGGACCACGTATTAGGAGTCTTTTCTTTGCTTGTAATAAGGCCACAGGCCATTAGTGATATTTTATTTTTTCTGCAATTATATAGTCGTTTTGGGATTTGTCTTATTTTTATCAATGAAATGAGGCATTTAGCATTATAAGTTCTCCAAATCAACTTGTCGCTAGGCCTATCTCAGGCACAATGAGGCTCTCAAATTAGGACACAATTTATATTCTTGCAATATGTATTTAAATATTGCAACATTTTCTTCTCATAATCCTCACTAACTTGTTACCTTGTTTTATTTTACTTTTGTTTTATTCCCCTCCCCCAAACGTTAGTTCATGCACTTTGGCATTGTCATCATACTCCACAAGATCCAAGGGCCCTCCACCTACTCCTCCTCCTAGTCCCGTCAGAAATAGGAGCAAGGGTAAAATGTAGGATTTGAGCAACACCAAGAAGGAGAACTCAGTCAAATGGGTAGAAGTTCCTTAGGGTATTCAGGCTTCCAAGAAAAGTGCCTCCCAACTCGAACAGAAGTTGTTGAAATTTGAAGAAGAACTAAACCAAGTTCGGAACTTGGCAAGCTTGTCCTTTTCCCTCACTATCCCAGATGTCAGTTTCCCGAACACTCAAAATCCCACACCACCACAAAACATTTCGAAACCACAAAGCCACTCCACTCTTCATCACCACTGCAACGCTTGCCACACATCCAACAATAATTCACTGCTCATCTCGGAACCTGTAGACTCCACAAATGACCATCTTCACCCTTATCACATCACCCCCATCTATGTGGAAACTGTGCCGCATCCTACTCAACCCATTTCAAGCACATCCGAGTCTGATGATAAGGACTCACTTATCGGAAATCTGGCAGAAGAACTCAAGAAGCTGACTAGCAGGATTCAGGGCATCGAGTGAAGTAAAGGGATTGAAAGTTTGAATTACGAAGACTTTTGCATTCAACCTGATGTCGAACTGCCCCAGGGGTACAAACCTCCCAAGTTTGAGATATTTGATGGCACCGGGAATCCCAGATCTCATTTGAGAACATACTGTGACAAGATGGTCGGAGTAGGAAAGGACGAAAAGATTCGCATGAAGCTCTTCATGAGAATTCTGAAAGGAGATGATCCATCTTGGTACATTAGCCAAGACCCAAAGAAATGGTCAAATTGGGTAAGTATGGCATCCGATTTCATGGACAAGTTCAGTTTCAACACGTAGAATGCGCCAGAAGTGTTCTACATCCAGAACCTAAAGAAGAAACCCACAGAAACTTTCCAAGAGTATGCTACTCGTTGGAGATCATAAGCTTCTAAGGTCAGACTGGCATTAGAAGAGGAACAAATGAATAGATTGTTTGTCCGAGCTCAAAACTACAGTAATACGAAAGGTTGATGTTGATGGAAAGCAAGAAATTTTCCGACATCATCAAGCTAGGGGAGAAGACCGAGGAAGGTATCAAAAGTGTTATGGTCACTAACTTTGAAGCTTTGCAGGCTACCAACAAGGCTCTACAATCTGGTGGCACGTCCAAGAAAAGAGACGTAAGCATCGTGATGGTTGCATAGAGAACAAAGTCCTCAATCAAATACCGAACCTACCCGATATCTCCTATCATATATCAACCTACCCCAAATTCCCAGCACCCTCACCCTCCTACCAAGCTCCACCACATACTTACCAGTCACATCCACCATCCATATACCAGCCTACTTCACCCATATACTCCTAACCCGCACACGTCTACCAAGCCTACAACACCAAACAAGCCCATTATCAATCCCCTCCCCCTCGCCAAAACTTTCCTAGACCCCGACCAAATTTCAACCGTAGACCTTCCAAACAGTATACCGCCATTGTCGAACCTATCGACCAGTTATATGAAAGGTTCATAGGTGCTGGTTATGTTACCCCCATCCTTTCTATAACTCCTGAAAACCCTTCCCATGGGTCAACCCAAACAAATCATGTGCGTACCATTCCGGAATGAAGGGGCATACCATTGATGAGTTCCGCTCCCTGAAAGATAAGATCCAGGCACTGATGATAACAAGATTATTGTGGCTAAAGATCCTGCTCCAAATGTCTTCACCAACCTCTTGCCTGACCACAAGGGTGGATACGTTCATATGATCAAGATAAAATATTATTGGGACCCCAAGGGATCGATCGGTTGATAGTAGAAGGTGATGATCCAAAGAAACCAACAGAGACCCTTAACCCGATTGTGGTCCAGATTCAGCCTTCTAAAGACGCCGAGGTGAACATGTCCATACCACTTGATCTTGAATCACCATCCTCCACAAAGGCGATAACACCAATTGAGGTCAAGTTTTGGTCTTTGAAGGCATATGTACCGTTTGAGGTTGTTGTATTACCTCCCAAAGCAAGGGTGCCCATTTTGGTAGAATGACACCCATAACACCATTCTATACAAAGACCATCCCTTGAGATTACACAGCCGTAAGTAGAAAAGGGAAAGCCAAATACGGAGAAGCAATTGTGGCACAGGGCATGACAAGAACTAGCATGGTTTATACTCTAGAAAATTTAGTTGAGTCAAGTAAGTAGGCCTCTAGACGCCAACCATCACTGAGACTGGGTCCGACTACCTCTGGAGGAAGATACAAGCCAAAGAGTATTTGGTCATTGATCAACTAAACAAAATTCCAGCCTAGATCTCTATCCTAGCTTTACTACAAAGTTCTGATGCACATAAGAACGCTCTGTTAAAAGTGTTGAGTCAGACATATGTGCCAAGAAACATCACTGGAGAAGAAATGGCAAACATGGTAGGGCAGGTATTGGAGAGTCACAAGATCACTTTCCATTAAGATGAGTTGAAACCGGAAGGGTTAAGCCACAACAAGGTGTTGCACATCACCGTGCAATGCGAGGATTATTTCATCACTAGGGTCCTGTTTGATGGAGGGTGCAGCCTCAATATTTGTCCATTGGAAACACTCAGGACATTGAGGAAGGATCTGCATGAGATCAGAGACGGGGCCATCAACGTCAAAGCCTTCAATGGTTCTCAAAGGTCCACTGTTAGGGAGATTAGCCTGTGTTTACAAATAGGGCCTACTTGGTTCGATGTTGACTTTCAAGTAATAGACGTGTCGGTGTCTTACAACTTGCTATTGGGATGGCCTCGAATTCATGTCGCTGGAGCTGTAGCATCAACCCTACATCAAGCAGTGAAATTTGAGTGGAATCACTAGGAGGTGATCATTCATGGTGATAGTATCAATCCCATATATAGTCGCCAGACCGTTCCAGCAATTGGAGGAGGAAGAAGGATAGGCGGGGAACTTATGACCACATCGAGCGAGTCAATGCCATCGATAAAGATAAATGGTGGGACAACAAAATTAAAAGCATACTAAAATGGAGCAGGTATAAACCTGGCAAGGGACTTGGCAAGAATCTCCAAGGAATCGCTAAGCCCATCAAGCTCAAGAAGCACGGAACCACCTTCGAATTGGGATATGAGTAACCTGGAAAGAATTCAAGGAATGGTCACCACCCTGGCACGGTCCTTACTATCCATTGGAGTAGTTGATACCCCGTTTGGAGCAGACTTCCAACCAGCCGAAGTCATCTATGGGACAGAAGAAGAGGAAACATTAGCAACAATGAGGAACTTATTCCTGGAAGATGATGATATGGATTGTTGTGTTATTTTTTAGAAGGAGGGGAGGAAGGCCCTTCTATACAAGCAGTGAGCTGAGTGGCAAGCCTCAACAATTGGACTGTCAGAACCACCATAGCCCAAAAAGCTTCGGGGTAGCAAGGTTGAACTTGATGAACTAATGACTGTGACATGCAACGAGACAATGCAATAAACGGGCATAGATTTAGAGGAAGATGAAGTACCAGAAGAGGTTGTCAAAGAGGTTGAGGATTTTGAGAATATACCTAAGTCCAACCTGGACGAGACTGAGGTCGTTAACTTGGGAAATGCAGAAAATGTCAAAGAAACGTGCATCACTGTTCATTTGTCACCATCATAAAAGGAAGAGTGCGCGGAATTTCTAAAGGACTACGAGGAAATATTTGCATTGTCGTATGATGATATGACAGGTCTGAGTACATCTACTGTGGCACACAAGCTGCCAACCAATCCAACATGTCCACCCATGAAACAGAAGCTCAGAAAGTTCAAACCTGACATGAGTCTGAAAATCAAGGAAGAAGTCACTAAGCAAGTAAGAACTAAGGTCCTCAGAGTAGTAGAGTATCCAACATGGTTAGCCAATATTGTGTCAGTGTCAAAGAAGGACAGGAAGGTTAAAGTCTGTGCCGACTACCGGGATCTCAACCGAGCCAGTCCAAAAGACGACTTCCCCTTGTCAAACATACACATTCTAACTGACAAATGTGCCAAGCATGAGCTGCAGTTGTTTGTTGATTGTTTTGCTGGGTATCAATAGATATGGATGGATGAGGAGGACGTTGAGAAAACGGCCCTCATTACGCCGTGGGGAATGTATTGTTACAAACTGATGTTGTTTGGGTTAAAGAATGCTAGGGCCACCGACATGAGGGCTATGACTACCATCTTTCGTGACATGATACACAAGGAGATCGGGGTGTATGTAGATGAAGTTATCATCAAATCCAATAAAGCCATGGATCACATAGAAGACTTGAGGAAGTTCTTCAACAGACTGAGAAGGTACAAGTTGAAGCTGAATCCCACGAAATGTACATTCGAGGTTCCTGCCGGAATGCTACTAGGGTTCATTGTAGGTCGACAAGGAATATATTGGATCAATCAAAGGTTAATGCCATTCAAGAATAGCCACCACCAAAGTACAAGAAAGAAGTCATGAGTTTCTTTGGGGAGACTTAACTACATCGGTCGGTTCATAGCACAATCTACTGTCGTTTGTGAGCCAATATTTAAGATATTTAAGAAAGACGTCGCTACCAAATGGGCTGATGACTGCCAAAAAGCCTTTGACATAATCAAGGAGTACATATCAACACCGTCAGTTTTAGTCCCGCCCAAGCCAGGAAGACCCTTAATACTCTACCTTTCAGTATTGGATGGAGCGTTCGGTTGCGTTCTTGGGAAACATGATGAAATAGGAAGGAAGGAACATGCTATCTATTATCTCATTAAAAATTTCACCCCATACGAGGCCCGTTATTCTCTGTTGGAACGCACCTGTTATGCTCTGACTTGGGTAGCTCAGAAGTTGAGGCACTATTTCTATGTTTATACTACGTACCTTATATCAAGAATGGATCCGCTGAAGTACATCTTTCAAAAGCCTATGCCTACTCGCAAGCTAGCCAAGTGGAATCACGTTAAGTGAATTTGACATTGTCAACTTAACTCAGAAGGCAATCAAAGGACAAGCATTGGCAGATCATCTTGCCGAGAATCCCGTGGACGGAGAATATGAACCCCTAAAGATGTATTTTCCCGATGAAGAGGTATCCTTCATAGGAGAATATATTGCAGAATCCTATGATGGTTGGAGGTTGTTTTTCGATGAAACGGCAAATTTCAAAGGAATTGGCATAGGAGCAGTCCTAGTATCAGAAACTAGCCAGCATTATCTGGGATCCGCCAAGCTTAGGTTCCCTTACATTAACAATATGGCCGAATACGAAGCCTGCATCTTAGGGCTCAAGATGGACATTGACATAAACGTCCAAGAGTTTCTAGTGATTGGAGATTCAGACCTGCTTATACATCATGTTCGAGAAGAATGGGCAACCAAGAACTCCAAGATACTCTATTACCTGCATCACGTGTAGAATTGAGGAAGAGATTCACGAAGACAGAGTTCCAGCATGTTCCCAGAGTCCAAAATGAGTTCGCCTATGCTTTGGCTACCCTGGCCTCTATGATACAACATCCAGATAATAATTTCATAGATCATACTCCCATGAGGATCTACGATCAGCCAGCTTATTATGCTCATGTTAAAGAAGAAGCGGATGGAAAACCTTGGTTTCACGACATCCAGGAATATTTAGCCAAGGGAGAGTATACAGAGCTTGCAAATACCACTTAGAAGTGCACACTTCAAAGATTGTCCAACAATTTCTTTCATAGTGGAGGAATCTTGTATATGAGAACACCATATTTGGGGTTTCTAAGGTATGGAAAGGAAGCATCTAAAATGTTGGAGGAAGTTCACGCCTGGACCTGTGGTCTACGTATGAACGGTTTTGTCTTAGCCAAGAAGATACTCCGGGCAGGTTATTTTTGGATGACGATGGAGACGGATTGCATCCAGTATGTCAGTAAATGCCACCACTGTCATGTACATGCGGGCATGATAAAGGTAACTCCCAATGAGCTTACTGCAATGAGCTCTCCATAGCCGTTCACCACATGGGGAATGGATGTTATCGGGCCAATCGAACTTGCCGCATCAAATGGGCACAGGTTTATCCTAGTAGCAATTAACTATTTTACCAAATGGATTGAAGCAGAGTCTTACAGAGTAGTGACCAAGAAAGTCATGGAAGACTTTGTCCGTGACCGTATCATTTATCGATTCGGGATTCTAGAATCAATCATTACTGACAATGGCTCCAACCTCAACACTGTTTTGATGAAATCTATGTGTTCAAGATCAGACACAAGAATTCCACATCTTACAGGCCTCAAATGAATAGAGTTTTAGAAGCCGCTAATGAGAATATCAAGAAGATACTCAGGAAAATGATAGAGAAGCATAAGCAGTGGCACGAGAAACTATCATTTGCTTTATTAGGGTACCGCACCACATTTCGCACATCAACTGGTGCAACTCCCTATATGTTGTTTTATGATACCGGAGCGGTCATTCCCACCGAGGTAGAAATTTCCTCCCTAAGGATCATACAAGAAGCAGAAATTGACGATGCAGAATGGGTAAAAAGTCGCTACAAGTAGCTACCTCTAATAGATGGAAAAAGAATGAATGCAGTTTGCCATGGTCAACTTTATCGGAACAAAATGTCCAGAGCCTTCAACAAAAGAGTCAAGCCGAGATAGTTTACACCGGGGCAGCTGGTGTAAAAGAAGATTTTTCCGCATCAAGATGAAGCTAAAGGGAAATTCTCCCCCAGCTGGCAGGGCCCATGCATGGTTCACCGGGTTCTAACAGGAGGAGCCCTCATACTTGCAGAAATGGACGGAGATGTTTGTCCAAACCCAATCAATTCAGATGCAGTTAAATGATACTACGTGTAACCAATTATGATTTCCTCTATGATGTAATATGAACTACGCCTAACCTGATTCCTGTTTAAGAGGGGATACGTAGGCAGCACTATGGGTTCGGTCACAATTCAATAAAAAAAAATTATTTCCCCCGCTATTGGAAACTAGAGTAGAGTTTTGAGGAGGACCCTCAAAATTCTAAAGTTGATTTTAGCCATTTATCAGACGCAGCCGTCAGAAGTAGAAATCCAGTAAACTGGGGCAGAATTTTAAGGATGGCCCTCAAAATTTTAAGGCAAGAGAGGTTGCAATGTCTTGAACCGCGTCGCAATCATTGGTTCATCTGAAGAAAACTATTTTTGCGTAGATATTTATGTTTTTTTACTAAATCATGCATGTCTATTATCAAAATTTCTTTGTTTAACAATGCTACCCTAAGAAAACATACAGTATCATCAAAGCAGAGTTGAGTGAGCCAAGCAAAATCAGCGGGGATACGAACTAACCCTTCCCTTTACAAAACTCACGAATTTTCTTTGGATGCAGGAACCCGAGTAACAAATTACTGAATACATTTATACACCCATACTTTTCAATAGTACGACTATCAGAACCGTCACTTAATTACAATCGCAATACATGCACAATGTCCCCAGCAGCCGCAATATCGCAATCAACTATCAGCTAGAAAATCTTATAATTACTCGCCTGACATTTCTTGCATTGCATAAGGCTACCATTCTGCCTTCCGAGGCTAAGCTTTGTCTCCATTTGCATTTTTTTTCATTTCATAAGTCTACTATTCTACCTTCAGAGACTAAGCTCTGTCTCCATCTGCATTTCCTGCATTGCATAAGGCTACCATTCTGCCTTCCAAGGTTAAGCTCTACCTCCCTCTGCATTTCTTTGCATTGCATAAGGATACCTTTTTGCCTTGCGAGGTTAAGATCTACCTCCATCCTGCATTTCTTTACATTGCATAAGGCTACCTTTCTGCCTTCCGAGGTTAAGCTCTACCTCCATCCTGTATTTCTCTACATTGCATAAGGTTACCTTTCTGCCTTCCGAGGTTAAGCTCTACCTCCATCTGCATTTCTGCCTTCCGAGGTTAAGCTCTACCTCCATCTGCATTTCTCTGCATTGCATAAAGCTACCTTTTCGTCTTCTAAGACTAAGCTTTGTCTCCATCTGCATTTCTTTGCATTGCATAAGGCTACCTTTCTGCCTTCCGAGACTAAACTTTGTCTCCATCTGCATTTCTCTGCATTGCATAAGGCTACCTTTTTGCCTTTCGAGGTTAAGCTCTACCTCCATCCTGCATAGCTGAAAGATCGCCACCTTTATTTACAATCCCTGCATGGCTGAATGATCGCCACATTCACTTACATTGTTGTATCAACTGAAAGATCGCCATCTTCCCTTATATTTTTTTCATCGGCTGAAAGATCGCCACCTTTATTTACAGTTCCTGGATGGCTGAAAGATCGCCACCTTCATATTCATTCTTGCATCGGCTGAAAGATCGCCACCTTTATTTAAAATTCCTGCATGGCTGAAAGATCTCCACATTCATTTACATTCTTGCATCAGCTGAAAGATTGCCACCTTCATTTACATTCCTACATCAACTGAAACATCACCACTTTTTGCATCTCATAGGTTGAAAGATTACCAAATTGTCATAAGGCATCATTGTTTGGAGGTACCATTTTCATAGCCCGAGAACGCCATGCCATGGCCTGAAGACCTCACTTTTATATTTTTACATATCACTATTCAAAGGCATCATTGTTCGGATGAATCATTCTCATAGCCCAAGAACATCATTTCATAGCCTGTGAATCCTTTATTATACGCTTCATGGCCCAGGGTTTGAAGACGTCAACTTAACCATCCAAAGACACCATTCATGGTCCAACGGGAACTTGCATTATGTTTAAATTTATGCACAATATATGTTCGTGTTGCTCATTTGCAGGTACACCGACTAGCAACGACGTCTCAGCATTAGTGACCCCACTCCAGTTCCCGCAGCCAACTAGACTTTGACCATCCTTCCCAACCTGAATATCGCGTCCATTTTTCGAAAACCTCCAGCGGCATATTCCGCAGATAGATCCTGAACTACGTATGGCCTGATTCCTGGTAGACCAGGGATATGTAGGCAGCTCAGGAATCAGAGCACGATCAAACTCTTCAAACCGTTTCATTCGGTCAAATTGGACATCATATCTTTACCCGACAACTCTTTCATCCTTCCCGGATAAAGAGGGGCAGTTGTTGATACCCAATTTTTCCCTATGTATTTTTCATATACAAAATACTTTCAAAATAATATATATATATATATATATATATATATATATATATATATATATATATATATATATATATATATATATATATATATATATATATATATATATATATATATATATATATATATATATATATATATATATATATATATATATAAGCATACCCAAGTGTTTTAGTATTTTTCCAATTTTTTTAAAGAGTTTTTAAGTCAATTTATTGTTCATTTTAGTAGTACAAAATCCATAATTATTTACAAAATCATCAATTTTAGTGAATAATTTATTTTATTCTCATACTTATACCAAAATATAGTCAAGGTAATTTTTGTATATTTTCACAAATGTATTTGGCATTTTAAAGATACATTGCATATAATTGTAATTTTAGCCTATTTTTAGATTAATAGTATTTTATAATTGTAAAATTTGTTCCGATATTTTCTAATTAATATTTATATGTTATTAACTGACCCAGAACTTTTAATCTGCTTTTAAAATTATTTTTACTATTTTTTTATAAAATAAAAGGTAAAATCAGCTATTTAACATTTAGCCTCATTATGTTGTAATTACAGCCTATTCACATCTTAATTTTAGCCCTCAATTGACCCAACCCTAACCCCCAATTGGAGCAGCCCAATTTTATTTTTTAAAAATCCCCTGACCCCTTCTTTTAATCCGAGTCGTTGATCGTTTTGATCAATGGTCATGTTTATTCAGACAAAGCCTGCTATTTTGATTTTACGTACTATTTGATTGATTCTCTTTCCTTATTTGTCACAAACCGTGTACCACTAAACTTTTTCCTTAAATAAGACCTTGTGTATTTTCCCTTATTATACTGCTTTGGAAAAGATTTTGATCAACTCGTTCCTTAATTGCCTTTTACCCGCTTGAAATTAGAATCCCTTAATTGAAGGGAGATTGATTTCAATGGTATTTTCTTACCTTTTCTTACTTGCTTTCTGCACTATAAAGCGCATGACCCTTCTTCACTTTGACAGACTTCGAATTCAATATTTTTACACACCTTCCAATCCAATACTCTTTAAGACACTCTCAATTACTCTCACATTCTCATCTAAGTTTCTTCTGGCGATTTGCTTGCAATTTCCGCTTTACAAGACTTCTGCATTTACTTGTTTGTTTCCCTAAAACTGGTGTGTTCTAATTTATTTCAGCCATCATCCCAATATGTTTATTTACAGCTTTTTCGATCTTGCTTACTTTACTGTCCATGCTCAGTGATTAATCCCATCTATGTGTTTGAGTTAAGGTTCCGACATAGCAGTATCCAAATTGCTGCTCATGCCTGAACCTGATCCTTAATGGATCCTAACTCCCAAACAAATGTGGCTAACAGGCTGGTTAGGGGTGTGCTAGCACTCCTAATTGCTGGGTATGACCACCACCCTGCCATTGCCTTCCCTAAATCCCCTTTATGCATTTGAACTCTCTTTTAGATTCTAAGTTTTCCCCCTCCTATGAGCCTTGATTTGGGACCTTGAGTTCCCTCTAAACTTGGACATTTGAGGGTTGGCTCTTCCACACTACACTATAATCAATTCTGCAATGTATTTGGGTGTAAGCATTGCCCGGAGTCCACTTGAGGCTCTTGGGAACTTTGACACACCCAAAGAATGAGAAAGGCTTTGTAAATCCTGATCTTTGGAGTTGTTTCATCTCATATTTTAGACCTTGAGTCTGAATTAGGCTCTTTGGTTGTAGTTTAATTTCTAATGTGATTTTACTTTTGATCTGTAATAATTTATAATAACTTATGGGGTTTTAGTAAAAATGGGAGGGTCAATCATGTATGCATACGGGTAGATATCATGTTCCTAGGTATTTATTCCTGCAATCGTACCCTGCTTTGCACTTCTGCATCTCATCTAGAAATCATGACTATAGGGTTTTTCTGCACTTCTGCATATAGAGATCATGACTATAAGGTTTTTCTGCACTTATGCATAAATAGATCATGACTATAGGGTTTTTCTGCACTTCTGCATATCATATATCACTAGGCAAACGGTTTATAGGCTCAAATAACAAATTGCACTCTAGATACTATGTCTATAGGATTCCTGCACTTTTACAAATGTTTTAAAATCAATCACGCTTAGAAAGCATGCCTATAGGAATAACTAACTGAATTTGAATTGTCTATCTCACTTACAAGTCTAAAACCAGTAGTAGTGTCGTTTAATATCCGCAGAACTTATGTTTTTCAATAATCAGTAAGCCCTCTTTAAAATCAACATACTCTCGCATTATAGGTGTCAACTAGGTAACCCATTAGGCAATTAATTAATTGCATCAATCTTTTATAATTACATCAAGGGGTAGGTCTATTTCGGACTTCTTATCTGAGAAATATGTTATAAACCATCCTGCCTTAATGCTTTAAATTTAATTTAGCCTATAACCTGTATTTATAAGTCATGCTAAACAATCTGCTTTTAAGTGGGGAGGCCTGCCTGAGCCTTTTAATTGTTCTGTGTTTCCCATAACTACATTACGTGTTTTCTTTGTCGCCCTAGAATTTAAACCTTTTTGCACTCTAGATACTATGTCTATAGGATTCATGCACTTTTATAAATGTTTTAAAATCAATCACGCTTAGAAAACATGCCTATAGGAATAACTAACTGAATTTGAATTATCTATCTCACTTACAAGTCTAAAACCAGTAGTAGTGTCGTTTAATATCTACAGAACTTATGTTTTTCTATAATCAGTAAGCCTTCTTTAAAATCAGCATACTCTTGCATTATTAGATATCATGCCTATAGGTGTCACCTAGGTAAGCCATTAGGTAATTAATTAATTGCATCAATCTTTTATAATTACATCAAGGGGTAGGTCTATTTCAGACTTCTTATTTGAGAAATATGTTATAAACCATCCTGCGTTAATGCTTTAAATTTAATTTAGCCTATAACCAGTATTTGTAAGTCATGCTAAACAATCTGCTTTTAAGTGGGGAGGCCTGCCTGAGCCTTTTAATTGTTCTGTGTTTCCCATAACTACATTACGTGTTTTCTTTGTCGCCCTAGAATTTAAACCTTTTTAAACCATACCAAATCTATATTTCCCTCCTCTTTAAGACTAGTAGTTCTAAATGCCTACGATACTGATAGGATTGGGACGGATAATAGCATTCAATAAGTAACGAGACTATACCGCGTTTAATACCTTAACAGGGTAGGAAGGGTAGATAAGCATATGATGACCATGCGATAACATCACGTGTATAAATGGTTACCGGGTGTTGTGTAGGGTGATCCATATTATTTATAAACCTAGGACCCCCATTTCCTTTTACTTGTCTATATTTTTAGAATTTTAAAACCATTCAATTTTCAGCTTCTTTAACCTGTTCTAATATTTTTAACTTTCATCAATTATGTGCAAACCCCTTCCCCTTTACTTGTGTGTTTTTTTAGAATTTTAAAACGGCTTTCTTCTAAATTTCAGCTTCTTTAACTTCTTGTATTTCAGTTGTTTACAACCCTTATGTGAAAGCTACCTAGTATTTCCAATGCTTGCTTGTTTACTTGTTGTTTGTACTTAATGTCACAATTATAGCATGGCCGGGAACCACACTAATGGATCTTGAGGGGTGTCTAACACCTTCCCTTTGAGATAATTTCTAGCGCTTACCCAATCTCTGGTTTTCTAAATCAAATTCATTTTAGTGTCCTAATTCACTTAATCATTAGGTAGCGACTCTTTAATTAAAAAACACAATTCCTAAAAGGGAACGAGTTGTCTTCCTAAATATCGTAAACCCGATTTTGCAAGAAAAAGGTGGAATCAACAGTTGCTCGGCGCTCGTAGCCCAGTGATTCTCCCCCTATATTATTATCTCTTGTTTTAGTTCTGTAATAGACTATGTAGACTCTTCTTATTTTAAATAGTTAGTAGATGCTCATAACTGGTGACACCCTGATGTTGGGTTGTGTTGTTTCTCACTAATTGTAGTATTCACCTTTATGATGGGATATTATGTTAACAATTTAAAATGAATTGTGTTTTGTGTCGGCTGGCCTTGTTTTTATGAGAGACTCCATCACAATCGGGTTCGGATTTAGGGTCGTGACAAGTTGGTATCAAAGCCTAGGTTACATACATCTCGCGATCCATGAGCAGGTTTAGTAGAGTCGCGCATATCGGTATTGAGATATCAGTACTTATCATCGGGAGGCTGCAGAACCTTTAGGAAAAAAATCACAGCCTTGAATTCCTATTGTGCATCTTTAAGTCAGCTTGAAATGTAATTCTTGAAATTCCTTCCACGCGTTTGTATGCGCGCATGAGCACTTAGTATCAGATGTGCATCGATCACTAGTGATTTCCTTATCAAAGGGAGAGATGTGATTTTTTTCTGTGCGTTGATGTTGGGCCAGTCTGGAGGACTAGAGGCCGGGATTGCATGTAGCTTGAGCACTGAGGTGCTGATTGTGTGAACACATGTTCTTGAACTTATATGTTTGGTAGTGTCCCTATTAGTAGAAGTGATGGCTGGATGGCTATGTGATAAGTATGTTATGACTGTGAGAGGTATCTGTATGATTTGGAAGCGACGAGAAGGGTCTGTTGGAGGATAGAAGAACTATTTGGTGCTTGATTTCCATTTAGCCCCGAATTATGGGTGTGTAAAAGAACCTTTCATGTTTTCTAGTTGGGGAGTGAAGTGGAATTGCACATTGTAGTATGAGTTCAAACTCAGGAAGCTCAAGTGCCTGGGTAATGTCTATGATGGTGGAAGGGTATAAAGCAATATTAGTTAAGGCAAAGCAGGTGGATTATCTCCTGTGGATTGTTCTGAAGTTTGCCTAATCCTTTATGTCATTTATTGGAATATCTCTATTATCATAGAAATACATGTGTTTCAATTTGAGTTTGGGTCGCCTAAGAGAGTGGGTTTAACTATTACGAGAGTGAATGCGAGATTTGCAGAAGATTTAAAGTACTAGATGGTTTGTGTTTCACGACCTTATGAAGGATTGAGTTTAATATCACTATGGTATTATAGCAGCAATTGAGTATATACATTATGAGTTATTGTGTATGTTTTGATCTATGGCTTCGAGCCAAGTAGGGGAGTCTGCTATTGATTAGTTGACTGCACGGTTATATGCTATGTTGCTTCCAGTTTGCGTGCTGGTGAAACAACTATGGCTTATGGAGATTGAGATCGAGGATAGCTCGAGAAAAGGAAAATTTGAGTTATATTATGCTTTATGGGTGTATGAGAGTCACGGGATGACTTGGGTCGTTATTGGTAAAGGATGCTCGGCGCATAGGACAGGAAGTTGCTTAGTTGTATTAAGGTGAGGTTACATTTTGCGGTGTTGGAGTGCTAACGAGGCACAGTTTGTTCGATTTATTGATTAGGCTAATTGCAGTTTGAGTAGAGTTTAAGACTCTCAAGAATGGTTCTAAAGTGTTCAAGATTTTTCAGTTAATAATTAAAGATTTTCAAGTTGTATAATTTGGCTAGAAACCGAGGTTTGCATTGGAAGGTGTCAAGACTTGTGGCATTTTTATATCAATTGTGGGATTCTGTATATGTCAATATCAGAAAAGTGAAGGTGATGGCTTTGGATTCGCATGGAGCCATTTCAGGGTAGGTATTTTGAATATGGTGTGCTTGGGAATATTTAAGAGAGTATCCAGTGGTTTAGGAGCCTTAGGCGGCATGGTTTTTATGCTTGGGTCTCGTGTGGTGAGTCTGGACTAAGGAATTGTAGTGTTATAGAAAGAAGGAGTATCAAGTTGAAGGTAAATTAGAGGGAAACTCGGATATATGGGATAGTTGGTAGTAGGATGGATCGGCATGGTAAGAATATGATTAGTTCTTTGGATTCTTATGAGGTATGATTTTATACAAGTGATTCACTGCAATGATCTTGGGTTTTAGTGGTCTTTTTAGCTTGGACGAGTTAGAAGGATTCAGTCCTGACGGGTTAGTTTTTTGCAAATAAAATACAGAGAGTTCTTGATGGCTTCTACCACGGTTAGGGATGTATATTTTCTACGAGTGTGAGGAGAATCTGATGTATAGTAATTTTCTTCCAGACGGGATCAATGGAAAGTTCTTGGCTAGTTGAGTACATAGTTGCTTGTGGCTCAAAAGGGATATGAAGTTCTCATTGTTATCCTAGGATGGTATGGTTTATGTGGTATGTTGTGTAGGATTGAGATTTGCATGTGTAAGGTCATGGTCCAGTTCTGAAAGGAAGGTTATAAAATTCTTAGGCAGCTTCAGATGATTAGGGAAATGATCTTCGAATGATTAGGGAAATGATATTGCTAATTGGTGTGGCTAGATGGGGGTATACATTTCAAAAGGAGGACAAGTGTTTGAGGTGATGGTACTTCTTTAGTATTGTGGCACTCTCTTGTTGGATCAATTGTTGATATTCGACTGTGCTTGTTGGCATGCGAGAATTTTTGGAGTATCTATAGTGGAATGATTGGGTAGTAAATGTGTGGTATGTATTCGGATGGCGGAACTAGGATATGATATGGTAATTTGTGTGTTATATAGAGTCGGAGACTGGGAGTTCTCGTAAATAGGTTATGTTGTGGTTGTGAGTCGCGTGTATCATCACTGCGTAGTAACTATCGGTGTTTGGAGAACCGAGTGGATCTTCTGCTGCTTGGTAAGTTAGAATCTGATGCGATATTGACTATAGATTGGTTGTCTCCATGTCGTGTTAAGCTGGATTGTTGTGCTAATTCGGCGGCTTAGTGTGGTTCGTCGAATTATGTTCTCAGTAGGGTGGTTCCATTTTTGAAGACCCAGCGGATGGCTAGGAAAGGGTTGCCTTTCCTATTTGGCCTTGGTGATGGAAGTCAGTGCAGAAACTCCTGCCATTGATTTAGTTCTGGTAATGAGGGGTTTTCTGGATGTGGTTCCTACTGTCGGGCATGTCGCCGGACGGGGTTGTTGATTTTGTTATTGATTTGGTGCGGAACATCATAGCGTGTGACATCGACGGAGTTAAAGGGGTGGAAGGAACAACTTCAAGAACTTAGAGTTTGTTGTATGTGTGTTCTGCATCAAGACGACTTTGTTGACTTAGAGTTTCTATTAGTGAGGGATGTGTTGATTCGGTTGTTATTAAGATATTAGTTTCTGAGGTGATTTATGAGTTACTTTTCTATGTCTCGATGTGTTATAATTTGTTGGTTATGGGTATATATGGTGCGATTTATTGGGGTTTTATAGCAGAAGTCGAGCGGGAAGAATACTGGGTATTGCTCGGCAGATGGCGTATCGGTTGTGTCCTTTTGGACTTGGGTATGTTATCTCAATTCCTTCGTTGTGGTCATGATGATTTTCTTTCCTAGAAATCAATTGCTAGCGGTTGTCGATTTTGAGCATAGTGACTTGAGGTGTTTCATGTGGACCAGTGTTTGGATGAAGTCGTGCATTGGAGTGTAGTTATGTGGAGGTATGACCCTTTGGGTTTGATTTGGGTATTCTGTGTCTACGATGTGTGACGGGTTCTCAGCATTTTGTGTTGTGGTGGTACTGGCAAGCTTGCGGTACAGCTCTTTCATTTGAGTCATTTTTCATTATTTGAGTACGTTAGGATTTTTGTTTATTGGTGTGCGGATTGCACAAGTTGTGGCTTTAGATGGTATTGATATGTCATGCATAGTTGTGTTGGATTATATGAGATTGTTGGGATCTAGAATAAATACAAATAGATTTGGTTTTCGCGTGTTGGAAGGATAATATCAATGTTCGGCTCAGAAATTCGCTATGGTTCTTGCCAAGGAGGAAGTGGCTTTACGAATGGTTGACCTGAGGAATGGTTATGACTTTCTACGTGTTTTATTTATTATTGGTAGTATACAGAAGTGTTGGAATGAGGCTTTATTTGATAAGAGGTTTATTATCGATATTCGGTTTTTCTGAACAACTGCTATGATTAGAAGTTATTGCTACAAGTGTTTGAGTTATGCGGTATGTCATGTAATTGCACCAAAGGTTGCAGGTATGAGTTATCACAGCTGGTTCAGGCTTATCCAGAGTATGGATGTGAGATCCTGATCTTGTCGACTGGTTCAGAAGTGGAAAAATGGTTCTAAGATTTATGGGCTAGGTTGGATTGTGGAATTTAAGGTACATTGTGTTATTGAACCTATATGAGATAGGGTGGCGTAGGATCACCCCTGGTATGTGCATGGTAAGGTTATACAGCGATTTGATGATTTTCGGAACAACTCTTGGCACGTTCGAGGATGAACGTATGTTTAAATGAGAGGATGTAACGACGCGAGCGGTCGTTTTCAACTTTTACACTTTGCTCACTAGTTCTCGAGCATGACTAGCCACGTGTGATGTATTATCACTTATGTGAATCGTTGGTTTTG
This sequence comes from Nicotiana benthamiana, assembly GCA_034376525.1. Taxonomy (NCBI): domain Eukaryota; kingdom Viridiplantae; phylum Streptophyta; class Magnoliopsida; order Solanales; family Solanaceae; genus Nicotiana; species Nicotiana benthamiana. Next base: position 124,275,157 of record CM067324.1, on the reverse strand, counting down.
GTTTTCAGGGTAATTGGAATTGATATGGAAGAACAGTTCTCAATTTGGAGCTTAAAATTTGAAAGGTCCGACCAAGTTTTGACTTGTTAGTATACAATCTCGGATTGGAATTTTGTCATTTGGTTTGCTCCATAAGGTGATTTTGGACTTAGAATCATGATCAGATGTATTTTGGAGGTCCGTGGAAGGATTAGGCTTGAATTGGCGAAATTAGGATTTTGGCATTTTACGGTTGATAGGTGAGATTACGATATAGGGGTCGGAATGGAATTCCAGAAGATGGAGTAGGTCAGTTGTGTCGTTTTCGACGTGTGTGCAATATTTCATGTCATTCGTACGTGGATTGGTAGACTTTTTGATCAAAAGTGTAATTCGAAAGATTTTGGGAACCTTAGGCTTGAATCCGATGTGTTTTGGTTGATCTGATGTTGTTTGAGGTGTTTTGAAGATTGATACAAGTTTGGATAGTGGTATGTGACTTGCGTGTGCTTTTAGTTGAGGTCCTAGGGGCCTCGGAGTGATTTCGGATGATTGACAAAAGATTTGAATTTGGTTTTGGCAGTTGAAGATGTTCCATTGCTGTCATAACCGCACCTGCGGCTAGGGACCATAGGTGCGAGCTCGCAGAAGCGCCCAGTTGGTTGCAGATGCAGAATTTTCCATGTGGGGCTGGGACCGTAAAAGCAGCTAAGGAAGTGCACCTGCGATACGCAGGTGCGGGAATTTCATCGCAGATATGGAAAATGGGATTTAAGTGAAAATCACAGAAGCGGTAGATTGACCGCGGAAGCGGTAGATTGACCGCAGAAGCGGTAACGCAGAAGAGGAGAAAGGGACCGCAGGTTCAAAAGACCTGGGTCAGAAAATATATAAGGTTTTCTTCGCGAATTTTTGGTTATTCCACCATTTCTAAGTCGGCTTTGGAGCTTTTTGGGAGATTTTAAAAAGGGATTCAAAGGATATCGATTGGAGGTAAGATTTTTGAACCTAGTAAACCATCCTATGGCATTATTTTACTATTTTGGCTAACAATTAATGGAGATTAAGGGTTAAAATTTGGGAAATTAGGACTTGAGAATTGGAGACCTTTGAGCAAGTGTTTGAGGGGTCATTTCTTATCAGATTTCAGTACTTTTGATAGTATGAACTCATGGGGAGATAAGGAATTTAATGATGTAAAATTTATTGAATTCTGAGACGTGGGCCTGGGAGTCGGGTTTGGGTAATTTCAGGATTTGCGTGGTATTTTGATTACTTTTGAGTGGACTTTTATCCTTTAGCATATTTTGATGGTTATGTACTAATTTTTGCTAGATTCGGAGCATCCGGAGGTCGATTCTAGGGGAAAAGGCATCGTGAGCTAGGGTTTGGACCAAATTGAGGTGAGTAATGATTGTAAATATTGTCCTGAGGGTATGAGGTGACGCACCGCTGGATGACGTGTGTGGGGTTGTGCACCGTTGGAGATTGTAGATTAGTCCATCCCGTACGACAGTTTTACGGTGTATTTGATTGAAAAGTGGTTGTTATCATCATGTTTTGGACTGAATGCCATATTTGGATCTCGTGCCAATTATTTAGATCCTTAGGGGAGTTTTACTAATATTTCCTCACTTATTTGAATTTATACTTGTACTCAGTTATGCTATATTTTATTGTTTTCATAACTCAGCCATGTTTACTCTGTTTTACCACATTAAATGACATTTTAAGTGATAATTGGGTTGAGCATCATGGTTTACTGTTGTCGGAGTGGCTTATGAGATTCTGACTGAGTAAGGCTGAGGGCCTGTGTTGTGAGGATACTTTTGGGTCAGGCTGCACGCCGAAGAAGTGATACTGATTTATAATTATGAGGCCGAGGGCCTGAGATTTACCCACGAGGTGGCTTGTTAATATGAGGCTGAGAGCCTATTGATTATGCCATGAGATGGCTTGATACTGCGCTTGGACCGTAAGGGGCCCCTCCCGGAGTCTGTACAGCCCTAGTGAGTGCAGATACCCATTGTGATATGAGATATAGCCCGATGGGATGGTGTCGTTCCATCTTATTGCTCGAGGGGCTGATTCTATTGACATTGTGCCCAAGGGCGGATTATATGTGTTTATCTCTTCTAGCTGCCTTTCATTTGATTATTTAATTGTTAAAAGGTGTTCTAAAGAAGCTTATACGAAACTAAGGTGTTTTATCAGATTTCACTGTTTTATTGCACTTTATTGGTTTTTTTCTGCCTCTTTATAGAATGTTGTTGTGATTTTACGTGATTTCTTATCGCTCGGTCTTCATTTATTATTATTACTCACTGAGTTGGAGTACTGACTTTACTCCTTGTACCATGTGTGTAAATTCAGGCGCTTCAGATCGTGCTAGCGAGGATTGATAGATAGCTCCTGGCAGATTTTCGTAGATTCACTAGGTAGCTGCTCGGCGTTCGCAGCCTAGTGCTTCTCCCCTATCTTATTTTATCTTGTTTTAGTTCTATAATAGATTATGTAGACTCTTCCCGTTTTAATCAGTTAGTAGATGTTCATGATTGGTGACACCCTGATGTCAGGCTATGCTATTTTCCAGAAATTGTATTATTCACCTTTATGTTGGGATTATTATTATCTTAAAGACTTAAATAAATTTGTATTATTTTAATTGTTTAAAATAAATAGTGTGTTGTGTCAGCTGGTCTTATCTTCACGAGATGCGTCATCACGATTGGGTCCAGGTTTAGAGTCGTGACAAGAACATTGCATTCTCTATAATAAGTATTGTTCCTTTACAGAGTTATAGTAGCTCTTTCTGAGCCTTCAATTAAATTGCTACTACTAAAAATTATAGTAACATCTGCCTTACACATACTTAAATGAGAGAAATATTTCTTCTCTTTAAATACTGTATGTGTCGTACATGAATTAACTAAACAAATATTTTTATAATTAAACATTGCTCCAAATTTACTTTGTGAGATATCCATATTTGCTTCATATGGTTTGACATACAAAAGAAGTACACGAATAAATATTAGTATTTTCATAGAAAATTCATAGAAAAGGGAAAAGAAATAAAGTTAAATTAATAATTCAATAATGACCTTTTAATGCAATTTCGAACAACTCTGATTATGACAAAAATAATGCAATTCAGCTTTATAGTAAGGAAATACAGAGAAAATTGGGTCTTTCAAAAATATACTCAATGACTTATTCAAAAATTGTGTAGATGCTTTATTTTTATCTTTAATAACGTCTCCAAGACTGATTACATCTAAATAGATTTCAGCATCTAACATCCATGTTATATAGCTTTTGTCCGAAATTTCAAGGGCAACGAACTTTCTTTTCATAACGTCAGTCATAATTAAAAAAATATATAAATTTGAGAAAAATATGCCTTAATTTTCTCGAAAAGCTTCTTGAAACGGTAGAGTCCCGTGCTGATAACGTGTTATGAAATATAACCCAAAATAACAATATAGAACAAGCAAAACAAACTAAGAGATATAGAGAGAAAGAGAGATTCTTATTTCTTCTTCAATTGTGTGTATTTTTCTATCTATTACAAGGCCTTTATATGGCATAAAAGTGAAGAAAATATGTCATGAAATATTGAACATACAAAATATGTCATTGAATATGTCATTAAGTATTTGAGATGAATATCATCGAAGAAGAGTGGTCATCCAACATAATATGATATTTATCATAACAATTGATTATTTCTATAAGTTTTGATGATGCCATTTTATTTTAAATTCATGTATTATGCTAATGTAATAATATTTTTCGGCATTTAGATGATCGTTGTATTATTAAAATTTCTATCATTAATTAAATTTTGATATTTCTTCCTATAAATAAATATTTAAACCATCACGTCTCATTATTAACATGCTTGCATGTTCATATAAACTAGTTTTATTAATATCTAAAATGCTTGAAAAAACGGCATTTTAAGAAGAAAAAAATTGATTGTCCAAAATTTTGGCGATATTCACAATCAGCGTGCTTGCTGAATTTTAGAAAACTATAGTTGCACAATGTGACGCATATATGTTTCATGAACATTTCATAGTTGTCATCAATAGGTTATCATTTCCTTGGTGAATTGGTAATCTTCACTTGAATAACTTTTAGAACAATAACTAATTGTATCACTAAGCCAACCCTTGAAGTGTCTAATATGCAATAATATTGACAAATCGAATTAAACTTCTTTCTGTTCCTCAGAAGGCTAAGGGTTATATTTGGCTCCACCACCCATTATGCAGACACAGAGCTCCAGTGCCAAAACCATATCTTTCGCGCCATGATCAAGCATAGCAATCCCTTTGTCTCGTCCAAAAATCACTACTACAAGGACAAACATAGTGACTTTCTCATCATTTATTTCTCTTACTCTTGTATTATACGTGAAGAAAAATGACCTAAAAAGAAAATATCGACTAAGACGTGACAAAAGCTAGCAAATCTAATATTGGTATGGTGCAGCCCGATAGCAAAATGGGCACAACTGTACGATACGGAGATTTGAGAGTTAATGTCTGCGTAGATGAAGGGATAGGCACGGGAAGCCGCATAGCTTAATGACTTCTTCAAGTAATAGTCATACATTTACGTAACATCTATATTGAAACTAAAACAAAGATTACAATAAAGTTGCACATATTAGAACAAGAGCAAGACAGTTTTTCAATGTAAGGTACAGCTGAACAACCTTACAGTTGCGTATAAACCGTCAACCACAGCATGCAGAAGTGAAATGAGAGCGCCATAAACTAAGAATCACATTGATAGGATCAAGTTATCATACAAGCATTTCCTATGCTTAAACGCATGGAAAATACTTCACTACAACATACAGATCTCTCGTAGTGCAAATTGAACGACTAATGCTATTTCTTCAAGACGGGATGCCCCTTAGCTGGAAATACTGCAGCCCTAAAGTAACTAGATGGTACATTATATAAACCCAAAACCACCTCAAAACTTGAAATCCTTCTTTTTGGACTTGCCTTCCTTTTCCTGCATTTTACGTTTCCTCTTCTTCTCATTCTGCAATAATCTCATCTCATTAGTACTGATACTCCTCATAAACCAACAATTCCAAGAAATATAAGGGGGATGGGGAAAGATGGGATGAAGAGGAAGAAACAAAATAACCACACACCTCTGCTACCATGTCACTGAAATCCTCACGCTGGCTACGAAGCTTCTCTTCCTCTCTAGCTTCCTCATATCTATAAAAAGCACGACAATGTTTTAGAAAAATTTAAACTAATATGTAGAAGCCTGTAATTAGAAAAGTATTAAAAGAATCGTTACTTACTTGGCTGGTAAGACATTGTCCATGAGTTCCAACTCTTCAGGTGCCAATGTGACATCAACTCTATCTGACTTCTGACCTTTGAGCAGATCAACCTGCAGTGAACATTTCAAGCAATCAGCCTCAAATTCTAATCTAGTGCCTCGCCTAAATGTGTACATCTGTATATATAGTATCAGACAATGGCACAAATGAAATTGACGTATTGAATAAGATTAGTCAAAAAGAAACGAGACTTTTGGTGGTGGTACTTCGCCCTTGTCTTTGATTACGTGATTTTCCATTAGGGCCCAATTACTAACAAGACAAAGTTGAAAATGTTGCCCTATTATGATTTATTCAATAGCCCCATCAATAGGGCTTTGAGAAAACTGAGATCTTGTGTTCTGCGAAGATTTCAGCATAAATTGTTCATAAATAAAACCCAACAAGAAGGTAAACTTGCATTTGAACACAGGACACACACAGCACAGAAAGATTCCCTTACCCTTTTGGCACCAGTCTTGTCTTGAGTACCAGTGTTGATCACATACCTGTAGGATGAGAGCACAAATCAGTTGCACACTGGTGGAAGGGGTAAATGTTAATGCTCAACACTATTTGTGTGAGTATAGAAAGGTAGGTAGATTACTTACGTATGGGTTGTTCCAAGAAGCGTTCCAGGAGCTATCTTTTCTTCTTTTTCTTCAAGCACCTTAATAGAAGATGAGATGTAATGAGTTTCCTTACTCCTTTAATAGAAGATCATGCGAAACGCAAGGACTGGAAGTCAAAGTTGGTCCAATTACCTGGTAGAGGGGCTTCTCGGGCTCCTTCCTCTGCTGCTTGCGAAGGTCAATAACATCAGGAGTCTCAACGCCAGTAGGAGTACTACAACAAAAACAAAAATACATTGAGAAAAATGCCTCAAATGGATTCTATAGAGAATGAATAAACTAGTGAAGGGAATTGAAAGCGAGGACGATGTCAAGCTACTTCAAGATTTCTGATAGATAATGGGTATTAAAGGTATGATCAAGTGCAATACCTCGAAAGGCTGTCCACTGACTGAATACCATCTTCCAGCTCCTCTTCCTCCATCTCTTCTTCCTCTTCTTCTTCCTCCTCTTCTTCCTCTTCCTCCAAGTCACCCCAATGCTTAGTCTTGTCAACAGGTTCATCCTAGACATGAAGATCCGCACAATTACTTAGACACCACACGGGAAAAGTGATACACAAGCTTTTGTGGCACCAACTATGAGACCACATACATGAATTTAATAACAGCATTAAAACATCATAAGTGGGACACCTTTGCAAGGTTACCAAATAAAGTTAGTATGAGAATTCTTCATTTTTACCATTCTGAAATATGGCAGCATACCAAGCAAAAAAAAAAACACAACATACCTCATAGTTAGGCTGGTCTTGTTGCAACACACCAAAGACATCTCCATATAAAGGGCGTCCGAACTATGTCAAAGAGAAGGGGGGGAAAGGTTAAAACTCAAAATAAGAAGAAACTTTAACGCAGTAAACTGAAAGAGAATATAAGAAACTCTAATATACTTAAAGTTGTAAAACCTACTTCATCAACAGGTGGTTTACCCCAACCTCCCGGCTGATAGCCAAACTTGGCTCCTAGTGGAATAGGAGCATTGAGTCCAGGGATTTTCAGCTGAGGATAAGAGGGTGGGGGACCGTATCTCTGCACAGAAAATTGGAGTTTTAAGATCACATCGGCAATGGAACTCATTCTAGTAATAAAACAGAACACGGGGGAACAAAATGATCTCTTCCAATAAAAACAATTAGTTTTAAGGTTTTTTCTTTTGTTGAAAGTAGCAAAGTAGTTTTATTAGCTAACCTGCATATTGATGAGCCAAGGAGGAGGAGCACCTTCAGGCATACCAAGGGCCTCTTTCAGTTCATGAGACAACATCCCGGGTTTCATTTCCCTCAACTTGACCTGCACATCAAAATCAAATGATGGTTAACAGACAAAAGAGTATATTAATAAAAAGAATTAGCCCTCATACAGCCCAACACAATCAAAGATCAAATCAATACATAAGGTGAAACACATCTCCAAGTTGGGCAATTCTATCCAAATCACCCCAGTTCGGTCATATGAGATAACAACAAAAAGACTACCATTGCTATTCCCAGAATTGGTGAAATATATGAGCAATGCTGAGAATGGTCAAAATTAGCATGAAAAGCTAGACATGAAAGAGCATAAGTTTGATGAACAATAGCAATGGCTATTTGTACCTCAAACTCCTTCCCTTCATAATACAGATCGCCATGATGTGTCAACTTCGGTTTTGTCTGATACTTAAAAAAGGCATCATGGAGAACCTGTGAAGAATAATCCAGAGCAGTAAGCCTCAGAAACATAAACATTAACTAGAAGTTCATAAGTATTTAAAAGGTCAATATCATAGAGGAAACAGAGGCTATGTAAAAACCTGATAATCGATATCCATCTTCCCCATCTTTGGCTGCATCCTTTCCCGCTGCTTTTGTTTAAGCTTCTTACTGTCCTCCTTTTCAATATAAGCCTGCAGAAAAAGAGCAAATAAGATATACTCAAACGACGCAAGGAAACCAGAGAAAACTACATACGCTCATAGAAAGGTGTCATAATTCAATAAGTTTTCACACAAATGATTCCTAAACTCAGTATCTTACTCCAGGTAAATAGTCTTACGATGGACTGCTTTGCAGTCAGAAGTTTAGAACCGCTAAAGGGTTAACCGCAGGAAAAAACACATTTTGGTGTAAGAAGAATATTGTAATTAAAATTGCCTCACTAATGGATCTTTTTTGTTCTTTCAAGATATAGAAGGCGTAAGACCTTCTATCCCCCCACCCCCCACAAAAAAAAAGGCTAAATGTTTGCTTCCATTAAAAGAACAGGGTCACTTAGGCTCATCACAAGATAAATTAAAATGAGAAAGCATCAAGGAGTTTTACTCGAAACTGTTGCTTCATTTTAATCATAATCATTACTTCAAACTACTATGATAAAAGACCAGCCTGCTTCTCATTTTTCTGTCATCAGAATGAGAAACCTCCATTTCTTAATGCCCGTATTTTTGTAGTTGATCATTTTTGAGAACGATCAAAGCATCTACTTGAGAATCATTTATTCAACACATTCCTATTTAACAAAGCCATCTGGAAAGAAAGCTAAAGTTGGACAGAGTAATCATACTTGTCTAATTTTCTCAATTCCTGTTGCAGCTATAAAGTCAGGAAGTTGAAATGGTTGTTTCTCAATTCCACGCTTCCCCTGAAAAAATATTCAATGTCAGTGAGATAAAAGCTAATAAAAAAAGAGACTAAGATAACTGTATCGACATACTATGAGCGGCTTATATAACTATACTACTGTACTGGCAGATCCCATCATAACAGAAAATCTAACTTTGAGCCGACAAATAATGCAAAGATAGCTGAAACTATAAGAAGTCAGATAGTTGAAAAATATTAGTCAGTCAAGCTTTAAGATGCATGCTTGAAAGCAGCCAGTTGTTTCAAACAGATAAGACAAAGTGAATCCACAGCACCATAGACACCCAACAGACAAATGCATTTATCCCAACCCACTAAAATATATATATATAGAAACAGATATCATGCAAGGATTCTCCTTGCCAAACACCTACATGTTTGAGGCTCCACCAGTGTCACAGCCGCTCTCCTGCAAGAACCACATGTATATACATATAAGACAAACCTCATTTATCTTCTATGAGCCCCTTCGTAAACTAAACCTTGTTTCCTATCAAGCAATTCTATTTTAACTAGATACATGCGGAGCAAGGGGTATAACTTATTCCTCACTTTTATTAACCTTTCAATATATGTACCATTGCGATGACTAACCTGCAAAAATTTCCGTTTCTGACACCAGTGCCTTGGAACAGGAACAGTATTTCGATAAGATTTCAGAAACACCAAGAGCTTAGGATCTGCTGCAGTAGCATCCCACACCTAAACAAATATATATATAATCAGTACCAAGGGAAAGTAAGCTACAGCTAGAAACAAAATCCAGAGTCTAGACATCAATAATAGCAGTTATCTCGTATATAAATAACTAAAAGTAAGATAAATTATATTACATACAAGTTATATATAAACAATATAAATTTTCGTACAAATAAGAAACCAGACATTTTATCACACCAACGATGTCATACTATCAAAAAAGTATAACCAAAACCTGTGTGACCATCATGCAAAATTTACTTCCAGTAAGAGAAAAAGATGATGGTTTGCATGATGAAATAAAGAAAGAAACGAAGGTTATTATGTAATTTTATCTTCGGGTCACGCTGACCCTCCAACTTGATCTGCAAAGATAACAGTCCAAAATATTCACTAGATCTAGCAGTTTACATGGGCAACTTGATCTGCAAAGATAACAGTCCAAAATATTCACTAGATCTAGCACTTTACATGGGCGCTTTGCCTTTTGTGAACAAGTGAGCGGAAAATTTGGACTGTTATCTTTTTCGTACAAATAAGAAACCAGACATTTTATCACACCAACGATGTCATACTATCAAAAAAGTATAACCAAAACCTGTGTGACCATCATGCAAAATTTACTTCCAGTAAGAGAAAAAGATGATGGTTTGCATGATGAAATAAAGAAAGAAACGAAGGTTATTATGTAATTTTATCTTCGGGTCACGCTGACCCTCCAACTTGATCTGCAAAGATAACAGTCCAAAATATTCACTAGATCTAGCAGTTTACATGGGCAACTTGATCTGCAAAGATAACAGTCCAAAACATTCACTAGATCTAGCACTTTACATGGGCGCTTTGCCTTTTGTGAACAAGTGAGCGGAAAAGAAGGCAGCACATAAGACAAAGAAACAGCAGAAAAATATTCTTCCACGCTAGCCCAAACTAGAGATGCAAATAAAAAGGACATTAATACCTTCTTTTGATAGTTGATAATACTATATCCATAAAAAAATTAATATCTGAATCCTCAACAACAACAACAACTACCCAGTATAGTCCCACAGAGTGGGGTCTGGGGAGGGTAATATGTAGACAGGCATTACCCCTACTCGAAAGGGCAGAGAGGTTGTTTCCAATCGACCCTCGGCTCAGTGAAGGAAAGGGACAACAAAAACAAAAACAACAAAAGAGCATTAGTAACTTCAACACAAATAACGTAAATAATTATCTAAACATAAAAACCTAAAATAAAAAAAACATAAAAACTATAAATAAAATATCATGCAATAATATCGGACAGTAACTAGCATAAGACAAAATCCAATACATAAATCATCTATGAATAAGCCTGCCAAGCCTCACCCAGGTGTGGAGTATGAAAAACTCTAGGGGCCCTCATAAATGTCTGAATCCTCATAACTCTTATTTAATAAATGATTAAAACCATAACAATTGACACAACCAGAAAGCAAATTGAAAATGCAAGCAAAGAAAATTCAAAGAGCTTAGGAAGGGAAGAGCATAATCACAAAAGAATGAACAGAACGACATACAGAAAATGACAATGTAGACATTTATTCAAGGATAATTAATAACTCATTTTTGGCTCATGACAAGACAAATACACAGGCTAAAAGTACGCAAAACTGCATGGAGAATATATGTCCAGTTAATAACAATGAAACAAATGCCTTCCATACCTCAACGACATCGGGCTTCATAGATATTTGTTTCAGTTCTGCAATCTTCATCCTACGCTGAAGCTGAAATGAACAAGCAATTCAATATGGGGCCTACTGAAGGTAAACAACTTAGAAGTAACAAGAAATATCAACAAAGAATGCTGAAAATCTAACTTTTTTCTTTTTGTTGGAGATGCCCTTCTCCTTTAGCTGTGCGTCATCCTGTTCGTCGTCCTCAGAATCAGAATCAGCCTTTTTCTTGGAGGCTCCATCCACAGCAGTTTCATCCTTTTTTTCATTCTCCTGAGGATTTCAAATGAAAAGAAATTAGGCAAACTGGCTTCAGTGGAAAATGACCAACACCAAATACATTTCTACACTTTGACGTGTGACAAGAGACAAGAGGGGTTGCTCTGATGGTAAGCAACCCCCACTTCCAACCGAAAGGTTGTGAGTTCGAGTCTCCCCAAGAGCAAGGTGGTAAGTTCTTGGAGGGAAGGATGCCGGGGTCTATTTGGAAACAGCCTCTCTATCCAAGGGTACGGGTACTACCCTCCCCATACCCCACTAAGTGGGATTATACTGGGTTGTTGTTGTTGTTGTTGACGAGTGACAAGAGACCAACAACAGAGAATCCCTAATCTAAGTCCATTTACACTCAAAACATCAGAACAAAGTTCCGTTTACCTCGGAACCAGCGGCATCTGTGAAAGTAAATCTCTCAAAAACCTTCCTGAATTCCTCATCGAATTCACCATCTAATTCAGCCTTCTCTGGTACATACTCCACTTCAACTAGCTCCAAAGACTGTAAAAACCCAGGGAGTAAGGTCAACATTGAAAGTTTAGGTAAATACACTTCTTTTTATAGTGGTAAGAATATTTTCAATAACATAATAAAACCAACAGTAAAAGGTGCTTTTTGAGACATGGACCAGGTTTCTGCTGCTTCCACAATATTCTTTTACATTCAGTGCTGCACATTTCAAAGGTAAAGCTTCAAACGCACAAGATGGAATAAAGAATAAAACACCCATTTCTGCAATTTAGCAGTAAAAATTTCCAGAAGGTTTGATATTTCTACAGATATAACAATAATCTCTTAGGAAAAGATTGACGTCAAAAAGGAGGCAGTGAACCAAGCAATCCTGGTGGTCATCTATATCAGATCAGTATCCTTTTCAGAGACAAATAGATGAGCAGAATTATTACTCGCTGAAGCTCGGAAATTCACCAATTGCCAACTATTTTATAAACATTAGACGATGCAAAAATAATAGTCAAAATATCCTCATTGAATGATAGTATATGAAAGCATACTACTAAAACCCAAAAGTTATAACAAGCATGCGCAAAAAGCGCAGAAGCGAGAGGAGGCGCAAGACTTGTGCTTTTCTACCCTAAGGGGAGGCATCTAATAAAAAGCGCACGCTTCAGGCAAAAAAACAAGAACCAAGGCGCAAGAGAAAAGCGAGAAAAGCTCGTTTAAGCGAGTTCGACAGCTGCCTAGGTATTTTTAAAAAAAATTGCAAATACACTCTTACGTGACTTCTCTTCCAAAACATCTGCTTCGAGTGACTGTTGCAAACCTTGCGACTTCTCCTCTTCTCTTGACTGTTGATAAGAATGGACCTTGGGTCTAACTCAACCCTAAAAGCTAACTTGTGAGGGGAGGATTACCCAAGACCATATAAGGAGACCAAGATACCCGTAACCCACTGATGTGGGACACAACTCATAATCCCCCCCCCCCGGGCCTGCAACTGGAGCGTGGACAATATAAATGGGGGCCCAACATCAGTAACAATAAATTAAAATGGGCCTGGCTCTTATACCATGATAAGAATGGACCTTGGGCCTAACTCAACCCCAAAAGCTAGCTTGTCAGGTGCCCAAGACCATATAAGGAGAAAGATACCCATAACCCACCGATGTGGGACAAAACTCAAGACTTCTCTCAAGGCAAGTTTCGCTTCTCTTCTTCCCTTCTCTTGTGCTTTACCTGCTTCCTCTTTGACTCCTCTCCAATTTTCTCTTCCTCTTTTTTCTCTTCTTCTTTTCTATTTTTTCCAGTTCCTTTCTCTCTGTTTTCTATGTTATGCTTTTGCTCTATTTTTTTTGTTAATCTCTGTTCTATTGACTGTTTTGGTTTTTTCTCTGTTTTAACTGTTCTGTTTTTATTTTATTTTTTGTGATTGTAGTAAATTCTATCTTATAATTCAATGACATCAAGCCCAAAAAAAAGATCCAACTTGACTGTTCTGGTTTTTTTGTCTGTTTTAGTTGTTCTGCTATTTTTTATTGAGTTTTTGGTCCTATTTAATATTTTCTATTTAGTATTAAATTGCGCTTCACATGGAAAAAGTGTGATTCACTTCGCGCTTCTCGCTTTGGAGAAGCGAGGCCTCATCACTTTTTTCCGCTTCTCACTCTTCAACACACTGATAACAAGTAGCAATTCACCTATGCTTCTAAAAAACAAATGATTTCGCTTATACCATTTGCAAAACGGCAACAGAACTATCCGTAAGGGTGGCAAGTGGGTCGGTTAGGCCCGGGACTGGCCCAGGCCCAGGCCCGCGAGCCCTTATAGGTAGTAGGCCTAAACGGTCCTACCCATTTAAGCCCATCACAAAGGAGATATATAGGCCCATGTAGGCTGATTCACTTTAGGGGCCAGTTAGGACCAGGACCAGGACCGTTTGGGCCCGAGACCGGTTCCTAAGTGGGCGAGTTCAGTCGGTCCTAACAGGTCCCAAACATTCCCCAACGACTAATTTTTAAAAAAAAATCTCAATTAAATTCCTGACTGTTACCATTTAAAATGTAGCCGTTATTGCTACCAAAATAGACATTAACTATTTATAAAATAGCCATTTAACCCCTCCCCACCTCCTACAACTTTGTTTTAACCCCAAACTTTTTATAATTACAATTTTTTCCTATTTTCAACCATAAATACCCCTCATTCTTTTATTTTTCTTCACCAAATCATCAACCTCTCTCAATCTTTCTCTAATTTTCTTCTAAATTTGGTTACTTTGTTATTGTAACATGTGTGAAAAATTGTGAAGTTGGTGAATTGAAGTATTCAAATCGTCAAGTCTTCAACAATAATTAATTTTCAACAAGTTATTCGTCAATTAGGTAAACTCGTTCCAACTCTTTAGTTTTAATATTATAATTTTGTTTGTTTTATTTAATTAGTTTGTATAATTATAATTAAGATGGCTATTCCTTAAAAAAGTGTTTAGTAAAAATAAGAAAAAATTCAAGAGTGGTAAATCTAGTGACAAATCTATTCCTCCTATAATTCCCCGGCCCCCTACCCAAACCCCATAACCCGCCCTCCACCTGCTCTTATTCTTGATAGTGATAATACTTTATTACAATTTACGGAGAGTCAATCATGCAGTTGGAGGTGGTAAAAACTTAGATCATGAATATATGAATTCTCTTTATAGTAATCCAACTATTGATAAAAGAAGATGAGCCGGAAATAGATTTAGATGAACAATATTTTGTGTTATAAATTAAAAAACAAGTCACAACTATATAATATAATTTACAAGAAAATGCCTTAGATAAAAAATTTAAACAAATAAATAGGCCCACTTAGGCCCATATATATATATGTATATATATATATATACACACACACATATACAGAGCCCACTTATGCCCTATATTGTATAGGCCCGTTTAGGACCGGCCCCGGCCCGTATAGTCCGGGACTATTAGTTCGTGGTCCCGATCCCCTTGTTACACCCAAAAGCCCACGAAGCCCGAGACTGTTTAAGCTTGGCCCACGAAGCCCGAGACCGTTTAAGCCTTGCCCACGAAGCCCGATCCGAAAGGCCCGTTTAGGACCGAGCCCGGACCATTTGCCACCCTTATTTTTCAGCAAGAACATCAATATGTCAAAAGACCAACAATCACAAAGGTGCATATTTTCAATCCATCAATCCCGTGAAAGAACAAGTTTTAGATTGAATCGTTTTTCTCAAAAAGGGAGCCGGGACAGACAGTCTAACGTCAAATTCTTATAAGGGCATAACCTAATTTCTTCCACGTCAATATTTATTTATTATTCAATAATGGTGTTGGGGCCATCTTTCGTGCACCTCGACCATCGCACTGAGTACCTGCTACCTCCACCATATCGGTATCGAGTAACCACCTCCGAGTCAACCCGGAATAAATTTCTTCCACAACAAATCTTTCACGCTCCCAAATTTTTTACTAAGAAACGGTCCTCTAATTTCTGTATTGAAGCAACAACTCTATCAAACTAATTCATCTAAAATCTTCAATATGTATCTACAACCAGTAGAAGGTAGCCAATGTATATTACTTACTACGGAAAGATAAAAGGTTAAGGTTGCCAACTATTATCATTATGCAATACACTGGTGTTAAATGCTTGATCGAGGTGCATTTAAACCCTAAAAATAGGTGCAACTTGGTCTTGCTTAGCTGACTCTTCCATGTGCAGGCACTAACGCATATACCTTACCACCCATAGAGGCTCTATCTAGAAAGAGAAGGCACTTAACAGTAAATAAAGGAATACTATAATGAGCTTGTTATTGATTAAAATAACTAGTACTAAGTCTGAATTAGAAACACATAGTTGGATCTCCTCGCACATAGGCAAACCTCAAAAATCAGTTTTTCAAGTTGATTTACATGTTTTAGCTTCATACCTTTCCTTTAATCGCAGTTTTTCAAATTTCTTTGTTCCTATAATTATCATCTGTAGTATATTTTTCTTGGATTATGTTCACCAAAAAAGCCAGAACACCGTAAACATTACAGTAAGGATAACCATAAAATACCTTCTGAGGATCGGAATTGTCCTCAGCGCCATCCTCAGCACCGCCATTTGCGTCTCCGGCAGCGTTATCACTATCTTCTCCGTTGGCGACCTGAGACGCCGACTTGCTCTTCTTCTTCTTCCGCCGCCTACGGCGCCGCTCGCTTTCCTTCGATTTCTTAGAGGCGGCGTTAGGGTTTTGAGGTTTCAAATCGCCGTTTGGATAGCCAAGAGTTTCAGCTACGCTGTTTAATACTTCAACCGGCATACTTTCCCGGCTGTTTTGTGTTAAAGTAGTTTAAGTTGTGAAATTATTCCGGTGCCGTTGTACGAGAAGAAGAAGAAAAATATGGACGTAGTCCGAGGAGAAAGAAATGGAAAGAAGATATCAGAATCGTTGCCAGTGATAGTTGGGCTGAACCTTTGAGAGAGAGAGATAGTTGGGCTGACCGCTTTGTCTAGCCTTGGGCTTACATTTAATAAGGGGGAGAAATTAGAAAGGATTTTTTGTACATTATTATGTCATATTTTCATAAAATAGTATTTTTTTTTTGTAGTAATTAGTTATTTATAAATATTATTTACTATATTACGGATAATAGATATCTTTTTTATGGTTATATAATATATTTTATGTATTTAAGCTATTGTATTCATGAATACAGTAGCAAAAATAGGCATGAACCAGGGAAGTCCAACTAATCAGTTGTCGTATTTAAGTATATTCAACTGTATTTATGGCGTGAAACATGAGATTATAGCTAGACACGTTACTGTATTTGACTGTATTCATGGCGTGAAACAGGGGATTACATTATTTTTAAGCGGAAAATATCAATTAACATAGTAAACTACTAATACAACTCAACAAACTCAATTATAACACACAAAATTTGTATTTCCGGTTATAAAGGGATTCTTAGTTGGAAAAATCCCAAAAACATAGCAATTTTTAGAGAAATTATATAATACATCTGAATACATAAATTATATTAATTGAAAAAACATATGAATACATCAAATATAGCGGGATATATTGAAATACAATTAAAAAAAGATAATGGACACAATAAAATACACGGAATATAGCGAGATATATATAATTACAATAACAAAAGACAATAAATATAATAAAATACATAAAAATAAAGCGTGATACATTGAAAATACATTAAGATATTCTAACAGAAAATCAAGTTTCTCAACCCCAAACTCCGTCGTCTTTGCTCAACAACAAAGCCTAATTTCCGCCTTATAGCCAAATAGTCCTTCCATCTTCAAAGATCTTGCACGCTCAAACCTGGAGGAAGTGACTGCTTCAACTTTGAGGGCTAGCAAAAAGGAAACCCAGAAAACCAGCAGAGGCTCTAACTCCTCAATGCAACTTTCTTTTACACTTAATATTAGTAATTAAAATATTTAAAATCCCGCCATATCGCCCCAAAAATATTTCAAACATAGTGAAATTCCCGTCAAAATCCACCCTTTTAGCCTAAAATTTCCATTAAACCAAAACCCTCTTCTCCATAACCACCAAAATCCCATTTTTATCTTTTACAAAAAAGAAAAAAAAATTTAGTGATCCAATCTAGTGGAGGATGTCACAGATCGTATTTAGGAGATCGATAAGGATGTCACATACCGTATAGGGTAGGATGGATGAAATGGAGGTTAGCATCTCGAGTCCTGTGCGATAGGAGAATGTCGCCGATACTCAAAGGTAAGTTCTATAAAGCGGTGGTTAGACTGACTATGATGTATGGGTTTGAGTGCTAGCCTTTTCAGATCTCACATATTCAGAAGAAGAAAGTAGCAGAAATGAGGATATTGAAGTGGATGTGCGGGCATACCAGGATGGAGAAAATTAGAAATGATGTTATTCGGGAGAATGTGCATGTGACCCCCATTGATGACAAGATGTGAGAAGCCAAGCTAAGATGGTTTGGGCATGTTCAAAGGAAAAGCCCAAATGGACCAGTAAGGAGGTTTGAACGGCTGGTTGTGGAGGGCACGAGAAGAGTTAGAGGGAGGCTTAAGAAGTACTAGGGAGAGGTGATCAAGCAGGATATGGTGAGGTTTCAAATTTCCAAGGACATGACACTTGATAGGAAGTTGTGGAGGTCGAGTATTAGGGTTGTAGGTTAGGAAGTAGTTGAGTCTTGCCTTACTTCGTACTATTGTGAGATTAGTCTAGTAAGGTCTGTCTAAGATAGATAGTGACAATGTTGTGTCAATGCATGACCTATTTAATAGCTATTTCTTTTGCTTTGCTTTGCATATTTCTTCTGGATTTCATGTAGTTCCTATTTTACATATGATTTCTATGGTAATACTAATATTTTTTCCTTTTGTCCTTTTATTTGCTTGAACAGAGGGTCTTTCAAAAACGGCCCCTCTACTCCTTCGGGGTAGGGGTAAAGTTTGCGTACACACTATCCTCCCAGACCCCATTAGTGAGATTTTACTGGGTGGTCGTTGTTGTTGTTGTTGATCCAATCTAGAAAAATATAACATTGTATAAGCAAAAATACCCATGGTATATGAAGATAAAGAAGGTGATGTATAAGTTTTACAAGTACTATACACGTTATACACTAGTGTGAAGTGTATATATATTTTTTTTATACATTGTCAAACAATATATACACTATTGTACACTTTATATATAAAATTATATGAACATTGAATTTGTACAAAAAAAGTATATGTATTATATCAGTGTGGATACCCTTTCATATAAATGTGCATACATAATACATACATATTATATACAATATTTTCAACACACACCATAGTCACTGTAATCTTTCACGTCCATTTTGTATAATACGTGTATAATAAATATATCATTAGTATATAATATATATGCACCGATTATACACTTAATACAATTATACACTGCTTACACAATATATAAATAAAGAAGCGCTGATGATAATGGAGGACACCAACCTTGGCCAGAAAAAGCTTTTCTCCGGCAGCGACTATTTTATTTTCTCCATTTCTCATTTCTTGCAAAGTCATTCAAAAAATTATCATGCAATATTATATCTGAAAGTGGATAGAAAATAAAGAAAGCATCAACCACAGTCAGACTTTTGTCAGAAATTACTCAATGAAGATAGATATTTTTGTATTTAAGTAAAAGAGGAGGAGATCGCAATGAAAAAGAGAGAAAAAATGTGTGTCGGTATCCCTATAGGAGAAGAAAAAAAAAAAGGAGGGAGTGGAAAGATAAGAAGAAAGAAAAGATGAAAGATTGAAGATTGGAGGAGCTGAGAAGAGAGAGAGAGGAGAAGCAGTTGGTTGAAAGTGAGTGGAAGTTTATTGGGAATAGTAATTATAACTTGGGAAAAGGGTCAGAACTGCCCCTAACGTATTGACGACAGTTTAAAAATGCCCTCCGTTAACCTATTTTGAAAAAAAAACCCTACCGTTAAAAATTTGGCATATTTGTGCCCTTAAGTCTAACAACTGACTGTACTTATATTTAAACGGTAGGGGCATTTTTTTCAAAATAGGTTAACGGTAGGGGCATTTTTAAACTGGAATCAATACGTTAGGGACACAAATATGCCAGAATTTTAACGGTAGGGGCATTTTTTTCAAAATAGGTTAACGGAAGGCATTTTTAAACTGTCGTCAACACGTTAGGGGCAGTTCTGACCCCTTTTCCGTTATAACTTATCAATAAATTGGGCCTAAAAGCTATTTCATGTTTATGAGAAAAAACATGAGCTAATAAAATTTTGAAGGGTTAAGATAATAATTTTCTCTTAAAAGTTAAAGTAATTATAAAGAGTAAAAAGAATGAGTTGCATCTATAAATAAAAGAAAGTCATCTTTCACCTTTTTGATGAATAATGTTTTCTCTGTATAACGTGTTTAGCAATGAAATAGTAAAAGCGAAAGAAATCCTTTTTTTTTGTAACCAAATACTAAAATTAAAATGTTCTTCTGAAAATGACTTCCTTTATACTAAATATTACTTCATCCATTCACTTTTTTTTAGCATATAAAACTACTTGTCAATTTACATATATTAAGAGAAGATAAATATTTTTTCCTATTATATTCACGGTATTTATCATTCATATAAAATCATCTTCTCAAAATTAATAAAATATGCATCAATTAATATGAGTATCATAATAAATCATGCTCTTCATTTATTATTTTTTAAAGGACGTAAAAAATTAAAACGTGCCAAGTAAAAATGAACGGAGAAAGTAAAAGAGATCAGATTGCCTCAATGACATTGTTCTCACCTTTTCTTAAGAAAATAAGTAATAAATACATGTATCAATTTATCACAAAAGCTAAGTCAAAATTCAAGAAAAAGTGGAAATAATAACTGTTAGTAAATTGTATTTGTAAAATAATTTTAGAGAAAATAAAAAAACATATAAACAGAAATATAAACAAAGCAGAAGTTAATCCGAGCCCATTGATCACAATGTTTCCTTAAGTAATTTAACCCCTTCCTAGTATCTAAGGTTGTGGATTATTTCCTCCCAAAATAGAATGAATTATACACTGGTGTAATGGTACTTCATACCTCAGTATTTCATCGAACACAAAGTTCGATAGCAAATCACACTTACTGATGCTTTCTTTGAAGTTAAAACAATGGAGAAGAAAGGAGGAGAACTCAGAAAATCGTATGGAAATTTTGAGAAAATGAATTGCTATTTATAGCCAATATTAAGCTCAAACTGAAGGGGTGCAACTCTTCAGAATATTTGTTTATGTAAAACGACCATAACATGAATGACTATTTACGCAACAATAAACTGAAAATTAAAGAGGGAGTTAATTATCAATTACAAGTCCGGAAAACTGAAAACGGATAACCAAAAAAAACATTTAGTATTTCCTTTGGATTTCTGTTAATATTTGCTACTAACAAATAAATTTGATCCAAAAATTAATCGACCAAATCCAAAACCAAGCGATGACAACAATGCAAGGTTTGCCTTCTTAACTCTTTAAAAGCTAGAAGAAGTGCAACTGTATATATACCCGTCAAAATTATTTTCCTTTTTCAATATAGGACAATACCACTTTATCAAGGAAGAAATCTCAAATGAAACTCAAATATTTTATTTTCCATCAATTTCTCATCCACCATCTTTTAAGCCTAATTTAGCTTAAAACCTCATCGGTAAGTACTTCAAATGACTCCCGATTTGAAAAGCAAAACAATTGATATTTCCCAAAACAAAACTTATGTGTTTATGTTCTAAAAGAGTACTCCGTACACTGTAGTAAACTTGTCTACCGACAAAATTAAAGCCAATCAGAAAATTTATATTTCGTAATAACACAACTACACAAATTTGGTAATATCCTTTTTTTTTTTTTTGGTATGAGAAAATCCCCCTTCAAGTCATAACAACTCTTGCTTGTTTTTTCCTTCCTCGTGCCGTAACAGACCAATAGGGTGGCGCTTTACATCATAGGAATTAGGGAAAACATCATTGACCCTTCTAAGCTGGAGTTTCAGACTCACATTGGTCCGAAGTTGCTATTTTCACAATCTTTCTTCTTCTTTCCTTAGATCTAGGAATAGTCTTTCCAACAGAAAGAAGAAGAAAACTGCAGATTCCATATTGCACACATTAGATATACAAAACTCTCTTTCTGTCTCCTCTCTTGTTCATATGATATGATCATATGAAACAAGGAGAAAAAAATAATAAAACCCCAGAAAAAAAAAACATTTCTTTTTTATTTCATTAGTGTATAGAGAGGGATATAGATATAGATAACTATAGGGAGATGGGTATTCAAGAAAAAGGGAATGGGGGTGTTCTGAAGTATAAGAGGATGGATTCTGATGCAGTGGAAGAGGATGGTGTATTATATGAAGAAAAAGGAAATGACAGCAGCAGAAAATATGTTTTGGTTTGTGCTATCTTTGCCTCACTTAATTCTGTGCTCCTTGGATATGGTTGGTATATTTATCTACTTCTTCTCCAAATAATAGTAGTAATTAACTGCTTATTTTTGTCCTGTTTTCTTTTTAATCTATTCCTTCTACATTTATATTAATTCTCTGCTTTACTATTGATTTGCCTGTGTCCATGATGTATCTTTTAAAAGGCATGTACTTAAAGTAGCAAGATTCATTTATGTTGTGGATTAGGATTCTGTTTGAACTATGATAAGCTTGGAAATGAATCTTTTCCTTTTTTGTGATAAGGGTCCTAATGCTCTGGATTATGCTTTTTCTGTCATCATAAAGCTCCAAGATTTAGAGACAGTAGAAGGATTTTATTATACTAATACCTCAGTTGATTCAATTTATTTTCTTATTGACCTCTAAAAGAACCTAATAATTAGCCAAGACCTCCTTTTGAGCAAGGTAGAATCGTTTGTATCCGCTCTTGGCAGTTCAAATGAATGATAAGAGTTGTAATTGTTGCAGACTAGTGTCTTTGGGTTTAGCATTTTGATGTCACTTCCCTTTAAATAGGTCGTTTGGTTTGGAAACAAGTTATGCTGGGATTAGTTATTCCAATATTATACTGTTGTTATTTCTTATTGACTGTTTGGTATGTTGTATTAATCTTGGCATTGTTAATTTTACTGCTTTATCCTATGATAACTTATCTTGAGATTACTATTCCACCATCTAGCAGGTATAAGTTATCCCAATACTATTTTTAATCATGGGATAGGAGTAACCAAACAAGGGATAAGGAGATATTAAAATTTTATCACAAAATTATTTTTGCTTATCCATCATACCAAACGACCCCTAATAGTTCAGTATAAAAGCCAAGTGCTTTTTGTATGTTGACCTCAATGTTTTAGTTGGTTATCTGTTTAATTGAAAGCTAGCAATTAATAGGGACAATTCCAGTTACAGATGTTGGTGTTATGAGTGGAGCTATTATCTTTATTCAGCAAGATTTGAAAATTACTGAGGTCCAAGAGAAGTCCTTGTTGGAATCCTAAGCATAATTTCACTTTTGGGGAGTTTAGCAGGAGGAAAAACATCAGATGCCATTGGCAGGAAATGGACCATGGCTTTTGCAGCCATTGTGTTTCAATCTGGTGCTCTTATAATGGCTCTCGCTCCTAATTTCAAGGTGTTAATGATAGGCAGGTTTTTGTCCGGAATTGGTATTGGTTTTGGAGTTATGATTGCTCCTGTTTATATAGCTGAGATATCACCTACAGTTGCCAGGGGATCATTTACTTCTTTCCCTGAGATATTCATAAATCTTGGAATTCTTCTAGGTTATGTTTCAAATTATGCTTTTTCTGGTTTATCCCCTCATATAAATTGGAGAGTCATGCTTGGTGTGGGGACTCTCCCCTCAGTTTTTATTGGAATCGCGCTATTTGTTATTCCTGAATCACCGAGGTGGTTGGTGATGAAAAATCGGATTGATGAAGCGAGGGTGGTGTTATTAAAAACTAATGAAAATGCAAATGAAGTGGAGGAGAGGTTAGAAGAAATTCAACAAGCTGCAGGGCATGTTAATGCAGAGAAATTTGAAGAGAAAGCCGTGTGGCATGAACTGCTAAATCCTTCACCTGGAGTTAGAAGAATGCTGATTACAGGTTGTGGGATACAGTGTTTTCAACAGGTCACAGGTATAGATGCAACTGTGTATTATAGTCCAACAATTTTTAAGGATGCCGGGATTAAGAGTAACACTCAACTCTTGGCTGCAACTGTTGCTGTTGGATTCACAAAGACAATATTCATTTTGATAGCCATATTTATCATTGACAAAGTTGGTAAGAAACCTTTGTTATATGTCAGTACAATTGGTATGACTACTTGTCTATTCGGTCTTGGGCTCACACTTGCTTTACTGGGGAATGGTTCAGTTGGTATCAAATTGGCAATTTTATGTGTATGTGGAAATGTAGCATTCTTTTCTGTGGGGATTGGTCCTATTTGTTGGGTCTTAACATCTGAAATCTTCCCTTTAAGACTTAGAGCCCAAGCATCAGCTCTTGGTGCAGTGGGAACCAGAGTTAGTAGTGGTGTGGTTGCAATGTCTTTCCTCTCCGTTTCGCGTATGATTACAGTAGGAGGAACATTGTTTGTATTTGCTGCTATATCAGCTATATCTGTTGCTTTTGTTTATTAATGTGTTCCAGAAACAAAGGGTAAATCGTTGGAAGAAATCGAAATGATGTTCCAGAATGATAGGCCACAGCAAGGTGGTGAATTGGAGCTTGAAGATGTCAAACATCTAATGCAGACACAATGAAGAGGCATAAGATATCATAGTTTTAGCAGCAGTGAAAAGAAAATTATACTCATTCGTTGTTAGGGCTGAAGCTGTCTTGTACCTTGATGACATTGGAATATTTGATATCTAGAAAATTAGAAGTAATACATAGACTTTCCTCCTCTTCCTCTTCTTCTTTTACTTTTCCTTTTTTTTTTTTTTTGTAAAATCAAGAGGGTAGTGATATTGAACATCTGTAAATAGGTCAAATTGGTATTTTTACGAAGACTTGTGTTGAACCACAGTTTTCTTCTTCTGTTTCCTTGGTATTATTGTGAGTTAGAGTGGATTACATTACCTTATATCTCTGTGTTTACCCATAGGGATTAATGTCACCCATGCAATTTTTCAAGAACAATGGTCTTGTGGTTTAACCTTATTTTCCCTTTGCCTTACCTTCCTTTCATCTTTCTGTTTCTCTTGAATTTTTTTCTTTAACAAAACGCGCAGAAATCTGAAGTTTCTGTCATGAAATGGTTGAGCGGAAGATGAATAAGAGTGACAACAACAACAATTACAACCCAATAGAATCCCACAAATAGGGTATGGGAAGGGTAGATTGTATGCAGACCTTACCCCTATCCCGGAGCGATAGAGAAGCTGTTTCCAGGAGACCCTCAGCTCAGAGACAGATGAATAAGTGTTAAATGGCAAGTCAAAGTTTTGGTCAGTCCTCAATGGTAAAGGAATTAAATGTACAGCCTTTTTCCATCTAAAATACTCTTCCGCTTCTAAGGTCTTTAAAGAATAATAGTAGCAATTATTTTGAGCATTTTGTAGATATTGAGTTGGAGGTACACCAAACAGATAGACCTGAAAATGAAAGCACTTAAAGGACCACATGCAATAATAAAAAGGAAAGGACTGATCATCAAAGTTTCACCAGCTAAAACATTAATACTCCTACCTTTTTTAGTCCTGCAAGTTGGTTAAATTATAGACTTTGTAATACCAAATACACCAATTTTGATCAGCAATGCAATTGGAGAAGCGAATGAAAAAACAGATAAAAAGACGAAACTAGATTGGTCCAAGTGTGTAGTAGTATCTACTCAAAGGACAGCAGTCATGTGCAGCACATGCATTTCCTAAACAAACTTTACCAACACTTAGCATTGTACCCTAACACTGCTTGAAATCCCAAATTGAGCCATTTCAGGAAAGTTTATTTAGCAATTGACCGCGAGATAAATATTGTTCGTTCTCCGTGTACACTTTTTTGTATTGCAAGGCAGAGAATATGAGATACGGAGAACCTCACATTCTAGTACCATGCGACCACAAAACTTAATCTCCTCTGGCCTCTTCAGAGAACCTCAGTTTAATGACATTATTGTAGTCTTGAGAGGATTAACATGAAGATCACTACAGGATACAAATTCAGTTCTAATAAAGTAATGTAGGCAGTGAAAGCTCAATAATCAGTGTCAAGAAACCATCAATTAGCAACTGTCAGACAGACTAGTCCTGGTCAAGAGCAAAAGAAACATCAAGAAAGTTAGGAGCTGCTGATTCTATATGTTTAGTGGTTACTTTACTTAAATTGATTTAAATTGATTTTACAGATAGAGATATGAAAGAAAATTTCCAAATGTTCTCCATAGTAATCTGCTTCTGATCAACAACATAATCTGCACCAACTATGGAGATATATACGCTGAAGGTGGTTGGTTCACAAGATCTCCATGACCTTTCTGCACAACTACATTCACATGGAACTAACCAGATAAAGTTATGCATTACTTTATTAGTTAGTAGTGTAGTTTCTGTATTACTATTAGAGTAATTTCAGTAGAAACTTGCTGTGTGACCTATTTTCAGACAGGTGGCACCTTCGTCTCCTACACAGAATTACAGGGAAAAGTTTTACTGGCTTCCATCGAGCCAGCATAATTTCATGAACAACAATGCTAACAAACCTTGGACCAAAATTAAAAGTAAGGACAAGAGCTAATCAGTAGTAGCTCAAAGGTTTGTTCAGTTTATAGGTGAACAGCCTTACAACACATATAGTGGTCATGAATATTCACCATTTTACAGCCGCACTCTCACCTTCGCTTCCAACTGCTTTTGTACCTTAGATATTATGGACAACTGAAATATTTGCCAAAGTCAAACAAAGAATCAAGATAATTATCCATGTAAATTGTGTGCCAATAGCATTTCAGTTGCTGGGAGCTTAACAATATTTTGTTGTTTTATCATGTATAGTTTGCTAATCACATAGACAATGACGTAGAATACATGGATCCTGCATTATTTCTGTACCACCTAAATTTCTTCAAAGACAGCCTACGGAATGAACTGAGATGGTCCATAATCCTATAATAATTATTGAAGAATAAAACAAGTCGATAATTAATTGTACGTGGTGTATACTTACAACTTTGCTGAGAAAGAATTGCAGAAAACACAACAATCTGACATTATATGTTGGATTATGCTTCCTTCTTCAACCTTAAGCCCTCTACTCTGCTTGTTCCAAAGATGCACAGCCAAACTTTGGCTCTGAATCTGCCGGAGTTTAGAGAGCAACCATTTCGAATGAGTCTCATTCCTCGGCCCAAGAAAGAGACTACCAATCCTACTCCAATCAACTGGATAAAAAGCCATTGGAGGCAAGACAGTGAAATTGTATCCATCCCTTCCACTTACCCTTGACACGACCCTTGATACTAAGTAAGGACCATTATGACCCCATTTATTCCCATCAAATGTAAGTGCAAATTCTTCAATGAACTTGTACAACAAAGGATGCCCCTTATCAAAAATCATTACAGCATTATTTAACCTGCTCCAATTTCTCGTTTCAACATCAATAGTTTGAGCCCCAATTACATTTCTTAGCTTCCCAAAACTTCTCAAAACTATAACATCAGTATCTAAATAAATCCCACCAAACTTGTACAATAAACCAAGTCTAAGCAAATTTGAGAGGTTTTGACCTATAGAAACTTCCCCTGGATCTATATTACCCTTCATTAAGCTATCAACCCAGGCTTGAGCCACTGTATTTTTAAACAAATAATAATAATCAGGTGAAATTGCAGTTACCTTTAATCCTTTCTCAAAGAAAGGCTTTAAAACTTGCATTCCTTTT
Organism: Nicotiana benthamiana; assembly: GCA_034376525.1. Taxonomy (NCBI): domain Eukaryota; kingdom Viridiplantae; phylum Streptophyta; class Magnoliopsida; order Solanales; family Solanaceae; genus Nicotiana; species Nicotiana benthamiana. Next base: position 124,248,022 of record CM067324.1, on the reverse strand, counting down.
GGTGAATCCATTGAAGTGGACATAATTACCAAACAGCCATTTGGATGTGCTTTAAATAAACTCTCAATAGTAAACTGTTCCCTTTCACCAAAAGATTCAATTGAAGAAATCCAAGTCATAAAAAACCTATACTTACAGGAATTATTGTATGATTTAGCTCCAAAAAAGTCCTTCATTCTCGTTGAGAACTCATTAATTCTTGCCCCTGAACCAAGAACTTTCACCAAAGACTTCTTTTTTCGATTTCTTCTAGGATAATAAGCCGCTGAATTATTTGTAAAACTCACAAAGTTCAGATTTTTGCGGGAAATTGTCAACTGGGTGTTTGTTTTTTGAAGTGGGGTCTCTTCTTTTACTGCATATATTGCAGAAGATGAGAGTTTAGTTGAAGAAGATAAAGAAACCAATTTCCTTGATTTTCTGGCGACACTTTCAGTTAAAAAGCTAGAAATTTCCGGCGAGGAGTTGGCCGTAACTGGAACTTGAATATAGAACACATTGGAACTGTTGTAAGCTAAGAGAAAAAGCAGAAGACAAGAAACAATTGCATATAAGGACCTTTTAGGCAACTGGAAATTACAGCAATGGCGAAAAAAATTAAACAAATTAGAATTGGTAGTTCTCTTAGTATTATTAATCACACTGTTCATTGTCTTTTCTTGGACATAAAAATGTCTCCTTTTTCATAGCTGATGTCTGAAGTATTTTCTAGCTGTGAGAAAGAGATGAAGGAGAGAGTTCAGCAAGTCGAAGAGCATTTTTTCAGTGGTGGAGGCGGCAAAAAGAAGTGCAGGAAAATTGAAAGAAGTTTTTTAGTGTGCTTTTTGGAAATTTTTAGAGGCAAAAAAAGATTTTATGGGATGAAAAGTTCTTGGGTGTTGAGCCTGTTTTGTACTTTTGTGAAGTGAGGGAGAAAGAGAGAATGAGAATTAAATGTAGGGCAGTACTAGAGTTGGTTGATTGGGTTCTTAGGCTTGGCAGTTGGTTTCCCCTCTGCTACTCCTTTATGAAGAACAACTATATAGCGTTGGCTCCTTACCTCGCTTATAATACTTGCATTCTGTTTTCATTATTGGATTCCTATTTCATATTTTCTTCATTTTAATTTATGTAAATTTATTTGATTCGATATGAATTTAATAAAAAATAAAGTTTTTTAAAATTTATAGTTCTAAACAAAATAAAAAAGGGTCAGTATATTTGTGTAGTTATAAAAATTTGTCATTAAGATTGTTATGAAATAATATAAAGACAAGAACAATAATGCAAGAATAAGAACAATATAGAGAGAGAATAGGGAGAGAGAGAAGTATTCTTATTAATATTTGGGGTGATTTACAATGGGGTAAGACCCCTCTATTTATAGGAATAGGAATGACTTAGCTTCAAGCTAAAACTCTTAGACATTCACTCTAAATAGACTTCTATTTTATAACAGTCCCCCTTGAATGTCTATTCAATAATGTGCCTCATAAAACCTTAAAACCAAAACCTATTGGGAAAAATTAAAGAAAGGAAAAAGAGTACACATGTTTGAATATGCGCCTATTGGTTGCCTCGTTAAAAACCTCGCAAGGAAAACCCAGTGGGACAAAACCTTGTAAGGGAAAAAGAGTGCAACGCGCATTAACTCCCCCTAATGAGTACACCAATTTATATCCTTGAGCATTTGCGTTCCAATCTTGTGCATCATCTTCAAAACGATCTTTGATAGAGATTTGACAAATCAACCATATTGACTTGAATAAGTATTCCGCACCTTGAAATCATCATTCTTGATAGATATGAACATCTTCATATAATGTCGTGGAATAACTCTTCAATATCTCCATAGATGCATTCTCAATGCCATCATGCTTATAGTTATAGCAAGATACATATGTACACAAATTGCACTAAGAATGTGGTACTTCAGGACCAATAATTGCATATGCTTCAAGCAACTTAAATCTTTCAAGTTAAGTCATATAAGCCATATAATAGACTTTAGATGCATATCAAGTTTTCCATGTCATGCTAGACAAATAAGATATCGAAAACTGACTATACATACCTTTGACTTTATACTTTCAAGCATTTGAACTATAGGTTCAAAACTACATGTCTTTCATATGGAATCAATTCTTCTTGAATTGTATCTCTTCCATTTAGTTACTTTCTTTGGGTCAGAAAATGCGTATAGCATGCTTTGCAATATGTTGCAATTGAATTATCCCTTTTATGAACTTCAGGTTCATATCATGATATTCGGGGATATACATATACAAATGATAATTCATCCCATGTAACCTTTTCTCAAGTGTTTATCATGTCTCCCCCTCATGTTAGTAAAGCTAACTTGTTTCCTCAACTTTGGGAAATCATCTTTGTGCATTATCATGTCAATATACACAACACATTAATAATAAGATGAAATTATTTGGTTCCTGACCTTGAACCACTTGTGAGGGGAGAATATACTCTCGTATACAACTTATATCAAACTGATATATATAACTTTGTTCTTACAAGAAACAGTTTAGCTATTAAGTGGAAGCACTCAATAATTATCTTGCTAAACTTACTTTGATATAAACAAACTTATCAAGATGAACTATCTTGAGTAGAAAATCTGGAAATTATGCTCGAAGTTAGATTACTGAGCAATTTACCTCGCAAGCACCGGCCAGGCTGCGGGTCAATAACAATTGCGCATGTAACCATATCATAGATGCATCATATGTGGTATACATGGCAGGTGAATGGGCCCATATTCACCTTTGATATTTCCAGAATTTATGGGCATCAACCCGAATTCTTTAGTTGGTCAGTTCATTAATGAGAACAAGTGATACAAGAGAACTCGTAAAGAACTTTCAAGTTCTTTAATATTCACCTATGTGAATTTGCACATCATACTTAAAATGAGATGGCTAACACGAATGCCAATTGAATAAATTATCAATATTGGTAAACTTCAAATTTACACCATGACATGTGCACTTATCAATAAACTTCAGGTTTATTATGATATGGGTTTTTATACCAATAGATATCCACTTTATTGTGGTATTCTTTTGTTTGTGTAGTACAAACTGGAGAACAAAGCGGGTAGCTTTTCATATGCAAATTACCCCGCTACAAGTTGTAGTAATAGGAGATATCAAAGCCTTCCTTTATTTATAGTCTCAATATAATCAATCGCTTTCGCGTGTACTTTGGAAACTGAATAAGTTTCTTTGAGACTTACTACAGCACAATACTCAATTGTGTTTCTCCAACATAGTAATAATTGGCTCTTCTAGAGCTCTCAATTAATTTTGTACTACCACAGATTCATCAACATCCATGTGGTGAATATCTTTCTTAAAGAGAAAGTTATACCATTATGGTCATGTCAAACTTATATGCAAGATATGTTTCTTGCATTATCGTTGTCCTTTAATAGTCATATTTCCAAAATACTTTGGCGTACAATAGGTACGTGACCAACGATCGTTCATGCCATATATCATCTCAAACCTCCTTCTAGGGGTGAGTGTGGTATATTTAATACCAATTTCATGTTTATATTCTTCCAATAATGAATATGTATTCGTGAATCAAATGTTGTCACATTCACTTCGAGGATATGTGATTTTGTTATCCTTTTCAAATCTATAAATGCGTCAGGCATTTGATTTGCTATTCTTTGCAAATGGATAATCTTTTGTGCCTCTTTCTCACAAATAGAGGTGTGTGGATCAAGATGAGATAATGATGCATTTTTCCACAAAATTTCCCGTTTGGTTTCACCAACTTCTCCCCCTAATTTTGGGAAAAGTGTCTCATTAAATTGACAGTCTGCAAATCGTGCAGTGAACAAATCTCCTGTCAATGTTTCGAGGTAGCGAATAATGGAGGGCGATTCAACCTCAACATATATTCCTAACCTTCTTTGCAGACCCATTTTGGTGCGGGATGGCGGTGCTACAGGCACATATACTGCGCATCCAAAGATTCTTAAATGGGATATATTGGGTCCATGACCCAAAACCAATTGCAACGGGAAATATTTGTGTCAATTCGTCAGTCAGAGACGAACTAGCATTGCTGTATGCAAAATGGCGTGACCCCAAACCGAAGTGGGCAGCCGACAAACTAAAATGCTGCATGCAAAATGGCATGAACCCAAACCAAAGTGGGCAGCCGACGAACTAGCATTGCTGCATGCAAAATGGCGTGAACCCAAACCGAAATGGGCAGCCTCGTTTTCATGAAGAATTTAAGATTATTCTCATCTATTGTCTCAATATGATATCCATTTTGAATGATATCTTTAAAACTCAACAAGTTCCTTTTAGACTTGGAGGAGAACATTGCGATTGATATCATTAAAACTCAACAAGTTCTTCTTAGACTTGGAGGAGAATATTGCATTCTCTAAGATAAACGTCATGCCTTTGGGCAGAGTTACAGTTGCTCTTCCGGAGCCTTCAATCAATTTAATTCCCATGGTTTGATATACAAAAGAAATACACGAACATAAGAATAAACAAGTTCAATTCGTTTGTGTCACATAATATTTTCAAAATCTGCTGCTAACAGTTGACTAACAAAATCAGATATGTTATCCATAATTGATTACTTTGCAGTTTGAAAATTTCAGTTTAAGCATTTTCTTCAAACAATCGATTGTTAAACACAAACAATTGATTGTTGAACATTGACAATCGATTGTTAAACACACACAATCGATTATTTGCTATTTTTGAAAAACTTCAGATCACACTATCTTAAGACAATCGATTGTTAGACATAGACAATCGATTGTTGGTTATTTTTGAAAAATTCAAGACCTCACTGTATAAAGACAATCGATTGTTAGACATAGACAATCGATTGTTGGTTATTTTGAAAAATTCCAGATTACTGTCTTAACGACAATCGATTGTTAGACATAGACAATCGATTGTGGATGATTTTTGAAAAATTCCAGATTACACTGTCTAACGACAATCGATTGTTAGACATAGACAATCGATTGTGGATGATTTTTGAAAATTTCCAGATTACTGTCTAACGACAATCGATTGTTAAACATTGACAATCGATTGTTGACTGTTTTTGAAAAATTCCAGAACACACTGTTTTAAAGACAATCGATTGTTGATCATTGACAATCGATTGTTTTGCAGTTTTTATGCGAAATATGAGATAACCGACTAGTTTTTCAGGTTAGTCGATTACCTCTACTGGAAAGTAAAAATATTATTGATATTTGAGCATATTGATACATTCTAATAATACTAACATTGCATCATGAACTAACTAATACGAGCTAATACTAATGGCTATTAGTTTATTCATTCACTAATACAAACAAGTAAAATAAAATCAAATAGCTCCATCTTCTTTAATCACGGATCCATCACCGATTAGGTGGTCTATCTACCCCTCGGGTTGCTCAAAGAAGTCTGCCACATCCAAGTGGGTGATGTCAAAGTTGTCGTCAGAGACAAAATTCGTTTCAGGGCGTTTACTCTTTCGAGATGCTTGATAAAGGTCAACCAAAAGTCATGGTATACGGCAAGCCTTTGACCAGTGCCCGTTTTCACCGCAACGATAACATATAGTTTATAAACTATTTGCTTTTGGGTTCTTATCGTATCGTGCTTGTGGCAGAGTGACCAACTTCAGGTTGTCATATCTCTTCTTTAAGCCATTTCACAAGATAGGTGGATCTTAGACGGTGAGATATTCAATCTTCAAACCTTCATCAAGGTGATGGCGCAAGAAAATCAAGGCCTTAGCATAGTTTCAAACCTTCATCAAGGTGATGGCGCAAGAAATTCAAGGCCTTAGCATAGTTTCAAACCTTCATCAAGGTGATGGCGCAAGAAAATCAAGGCCTTAGCATAGTTTTGGGTGGATGCATTATTTCTGTCTTTAATGGCGTCTCCAAGACCCATAGCATCCAAAATGGATTTAAGTATCCAACACCCATATCATATAGTTCTTGCCCGAAATTTCAAGGGCAACGAACTTTCTTTTCATAATGTCAGACATAAACCAAAATTACATCAAGAGCGTGTTCATACTTACGGGCTCTATTACAATTATCACATTCACTTCAGGGAATGGATCAAAATCATGTGCTTTACACAATCTCATGTCAAATATTACTTTCATAAAGTGAAAGATTATTTTGAGAATCCTTATTGTTCTCATTACCACAATAATGACGATTATAACTTCGTCTATTGCCATGTCCACATCCATTGATACCTTTACGGTAATTAGTCTTCTTTCAGACTTATCACATACTGCTACCACATTCTCTAAAGGGAATGGAGCAAATTCAATTGGACGGAATTCTTTGCCACGTCCACATTCATTGATACCTTCATGGTAATATTTTAGTCTTCTTTCAGACTTATCATATACTGCTTCCACATTCTCTAAAGGGAATGGAGCAAATTCAATGGGACGGATTTTCAATTATTTGCCCACAATCATACATGAATTTAATCATGGTAGGACATAGAGATTTAACCACTTCATGTGGTTATAATTTCTTACAAACTCCATTAGAGTTATAATCAAACTTTGTTTGTATATTCAATCAAATCGTATAATTTCAAGAATTTGAAAGGAAAAGTAAATTACTTACCTTTAAGGTATACCAATTATATTTTCAATGTTTTCTTCCTTTTCTCCACTGATGCAGACGACGGCGGCTTAATCTTCTTAAAGAGCTTCTTGAGACGGTAGAGTCTCGTGCTGATAACGTGTTATGAAATAATATAAAGACAAGAACAATAATGCAAGAATAAGAACAATATAGAGAGAGAATAGGGAGAGAGAGAAGTATTCTTATTAATACTTGGGGTGATTTACAATGGGGTAAGACCCCTCTATTTATAGGAAGAGGAATGACTTAGCTTCAAGCTAAAACTCTTAGACATTCACTCTAAATAGACTTCTATTTTATAACAAAGATAAAATTGTAAGTTTAAGCTAAATTGTTACTAACTTTGGAAAAGAATATTTTTTGGAACAGACAAAAAAAAAATAGGTTCACATAAATTAAAACAGAGGGAATAATATATTGTATTATATTATATCTTATTATTTTATAAATATAATATTTGGATAGATTGTATTGTTTATTATTATTAAATAATATTTTACTGTTTGATTGACTATATCGTATTATATTGTAACCGATAAGTTGACTAAAATATATTCAATTATTTAAATATTAATTTTATAAAAAAAATAGATGCATAAAAATAATTTTAAAAAAATAAAATAGAAGAATGCGAAATACCTTAAGAAAACAGAACAAAAAACCGGACTGGAGAAAGCAAAACAAAAGAGTACAACTAATTAGAATTAAGTTGAAAGTAAAATAGAAGAAAAAATAGAACAGAAGGCGGCAAAGTTAATACCTGACAAAGTCAATTTACTTTACTCTTTTGATCAAGCAACCGCAATTTACTGTTTATGGTATTAAACCTGTTTGGGCTATTATAACTACCCATAATGTGGTTTAAGAAGTACAGTAATTTTTTTCTTTTTGGTGAGTTTGACAATCGCATAGGATAAATATCAAGAAAGATCTCGTTGTTGCATAGTTATGTCAAAATAAATTTCTATTTGACGCTTAATAAGTTATTACACGACCAAACGCTCGTATCTTGACATCATCAATATACACTTTCGTGAGTAGGAAAAGTATATCCTATCTAGTCATCTTAATGGACAATATATACATGAGAAAAACTACTAATTTTTAATTAATATTAAAATTTTAAATTTCATAATTTTAAAAGTACAATAAATTTAGTGCTAAGAGCCTTAAATATTAAAATTGCCAATTTTAAATTCTGTCTCCATCCCTAAACCTTCTCTCACATGCTTCTGTTTGCGTTTGGTGTGGTGAGAATAACTTTTGGTTAACATTCATAGTTTGCTACAAACATATTCTTGACAATTTGTGTGAGTAACCATTCTTGTATATCTTGTTAATTAACTACCAAATCCCAAAATTTGACAACTTTTCTCCCTTTAACATTTCACAAATGATAACACGATCTGTTGAGTACCATATCGATAATGAAGGAGATAAATATTCTTATATAGTGTTGAGTAATCCTTATTTCATAAATTTGCTTTTGGGGTTAAATTAGGTATAATATCTATTTTATTAGAATTAAACGTGTGTTTTTAAGTATATTCTTTTCATTAAGATGCATGTGAGTATTTGGATGCTTTATATTGTCAGAACATCAATAATTAATTCATTATAAAGATTGAAAACTGTTGACAGAAACTCGAAATATCCCAGTGAAAACTCCAATCTCCAAACAGTAATATCAACAACAACAACAACAACAACAACTACCCAGTATACTCCCATCCAAACAGTAATATCATTTCTCATAATTGATGAAAGGTCGATCTAATCAGGATGAGGGAGCCAGCAATTATTATACACTTTTTCTAGAAAAAGCATAGACATGTCTAAAACGTTTCAAAAGAAAATATGTACATATTACTACATCAAAAAACTAAAATTGTACTATGATTTTTATATATGTCATTACCTTCTGGGAAAAGTTCTACAACTAAATTTTCATTTCTCATCTTCTTTTTATTGGTTTCCTTTTTGGGAGGAAGAAGTGTTGCACATGTTAAATGATTCAACTACTCAACATTTCCTTAGAAAATATTCCCTTTTAAATTCCATTCACATGACAGATTTTTACTTACCGAAAACAAATTCGATTAATTAAAAGGAATTGGTGCATTTAATTCTCGAAACTTAATAAAATCTTCTTGTGACATATTGTGTATTACTTTCTTAAAAGTTATACAGTTGTTTACCTACCTTACTATAAGTTCCAATAAGAAATTTATAATGCTACAAAATTTACAAGAAGTAGGATGAAATTGTAATCTACTAATAACATTTAATTTAGTATATTTCACTAATTATTATTATTATTATTATTAATAATAATCTTTATCTCACATCTTATAAGTTGGCCAGTGGATGGTCAAGTCGTGTATTTAATAAAACACGAGTTGTTAATCAAGAATTAATTCCATCCCTATTGACGCAATTAATAACTATTTTTGCGTCTAAATACTATTTTAAAGCGGCATTATTAAATGATAAAATAATATTTACGCAAATTATAAAAATGAGAAAAAAGAGAGACTTACCAGAATGCCAAACAAGAATTACAAATAGAGAGTGGAGAAATAATGTTACGAATTCTCAAACACTGAGGACCAAGATCAACCACGATCTACATTAATTAAAAAAAAAGGAAAAAGGAAAGGATAATTGAATAATAGTTTATATACTCCTTGTGAAAAGTACATTAAAATTGAAGGGCATCTGCTCAATTAAGCAGTACTTATGACTTCCCACTAGCATAAGTATAAGGTAACTTTACATACTAGAATTTAGATCAATTTTAATATTTTTTTGTCTCCGAAAATTTTAGAATTAGTCTTTCATAATTTTCACCCAGTGTATCAAGTATAACTAACCCAAATAGTCGTCTATTAACTGTTTAAATTAAAAATAATCAGTGAAAATATAATATATATATATATATATATATATATATATATATATATATACATATATATATATATATATATATGTATACATATATATATATATATATGTATACATATATATATATATATATGTATACATATATATATATATATGTATACATATATATATATATATGTATACATATTTATGTATCGTATTTGTATAATTACGTAAGTATTGAGTATGTATAGGTTAGAAAAAGTAAATAATGAATATGCTCTGTTATTTGTGTTAGGACCGAAAAAATCAGGTGTCATGCGGAAGCTAGTAACGCAAACCTTGAGCGACGATAAATTCAACAATAAAAGAGAAATCTACCAAAAGAGACACAAACATCTAACGTGGTTCGGTCAACTGACCTACATCCACTGCGAAGATGAGGAATAAAAAGAGAGTATAAAATATCGAGAGAACCACCTCACGAAGAGGCAAACACAAGTGACACACTAATACTTGTCCCATAAAGTTCTCCCCCTAAATACTACTCTCAAACCCATATGGGTATATTGTGGATGTTACTGAATGAAAAGTAAGATCCTCAATTTATAGAAGTATAAACTTTTTCCTACAAAAAAAGGACTAACCAAATATGAAAGATTTGTAATTTCCCTCTACAAGAAGAAAAAACCAATTGAGGTAATTATATTGCCATTTTCCTTCAACAAATAGGAAAACCAAATTAAGGTAAGAAAAAATCTGAAGAAACACCTAACAATTTGTGTAAAAATCCAAGAATTAACCCATATAAACGACCAACGAACCGCTTAAACTAAAAATAGCCAGTGAATATGTAATATATGCATAATTTATATATTACATGTGTATAATTAAGTATAATCAATATATAAATTATGTCTATAGCTAAAAAAAATAAATAATAAATATAATTAGATATTTGTGCAAAGATCCCATTATTAATCATTTGGCCATACCCTTGCATCCATCCTTCTTATCAATGATGAAATTTCAAATGTATCCAAATGCTCAATTTACGATCAAAATAAAAATGAAATAAGTACTTTCTAGAAATTTAAAAAAATCATTTCGTTCAGTTTAACGAGAATATTATAGTAATCCGTTATTCTAACGATATTGTTGGAAATTTGTTTGGTATGTAAAATTAGTATAGATGAGAAATGTGTACAAGGAATTCAATCTTTCCTCAATAATTGCTCTATATTTAGTTATTACTTACTCATGTCACCAACAGTGACAAAAAACGACTCTGATAATCACATCATAACAACTTGGACTAATTTAGTAAAACATATAAAAAAAATAAAGAAGAAAGTATTTAAATGTGAACGTGAGAGCATGAAATAACTAACACGTAAATTTTATATATAAGAAAAAGACTTGTAATTAAAACAACTCCGATCTACTTCTGTTTTTTTTTAAGGAATGAAGTCATAACTGCCTCCAACGTATTGACTCCGGAACAAAATTGCCCTTCGTTAACCTTTTCCAAAGAAAATGCCCCTACCGTTAAATTTGTGGCCTACTTTTGCCCCTAAAACTAACAGCTACCTTGTTATTATTTTTTATTTTTTTAAATTCCACGAGTCTCATTTTGATTGGCCATTCATTAAACCTGACCCAAAATTATTTTTACCCGCCCCTACCCGATGCTCCGACCCAACCCGACCCATCAGAACTTGTCGTTAGATGAAGAAGGGGCTCCATCGGCACCTTCTCTTCGTCGGGCTGTGCTGAGGATTGCGACCACTGAGATAGGTTTAGAGGCTGCAGCAATTTTTGAATCTGAAGCGCAATGTGGGGCATCTAAACATACATTAAAAGAATCTAATAAATCGAATGAAGAAGCCATGAGGCTTGCTGCTGAGGTGCAAATGGAGAAATGAATGATGCGTTGCAAACTGAATCTACGGACTGCCTCAGATGGTTTGCTGAGTTGGTCTCCAATCACTGTTGTGTTCAACAAGAATCCATTGCTAGAGAGGTCTGCTCAGGTAGAGCGTTCGAGTTTGATGAGATTCCATTCCCGATGGCTCTGATGGGTCGAGTCAGTCAGGCTGGGTCGGAGCGTCGGATAGGGACGGGTAAAAATAATTTTGGGTCAGGTTTAATGAATGACCAATCAAAATGAGACACGTGGAATTTAAAAAAATTAAAAAATAATGACAAGGCAGTTGTTAGTTTTAGGGGCAAAAGTATGCCACAAATTTAACGGTAGGGGCAATTTCTTTGAAAACGGTTAATGGAGAATAATTTTATTCCGGAGTCAATACGTTGGAGGCAATTATGACCCTTTTCCGTTTTTTTAAGTTAATTGCCTAACGACTCAGCAAACAGTGAGTGAAGCTTGTTTGCCTAAATTTGGCATACTCACCATATAAAAATCGTAGTATTTGTTTTGCCAGTCAATTTATTATAGACTTCAATAGCATGTATTCAAGGCCAAATGCTATACTAATTTGAGGATAGAGAAAAATAACCAAACGCCACCAGTTTACTAACCCATTGAGAAAAACCAAGAAATAAGTGGATTACTTTTCTTTAGGCTTATAATATTTATAACTCACTGACTCGACTAATCCAGATTTGCAAGAATAGATCCACTAATACGATAAGTATTTTGTACCGAAAATTTTTTCATTTCCATAGCTCAAATCAATTTGAGACCTGATTTAAAGTAGAAATCAACTTACTTTCACTAGTAAAGTCACTTGTTTGCAACAAATTATTTTTCTAGTAAATGTGTTTGCTATAGTGTTTAAAAATTTAACACAGCCAGGCTATATTCAAATTGATTTAGAAAAAGAACCAGAAAAAGCAACTGAATGAAAGAAATTAAAATCCAACTAAAGTTGGTAACTATTTTGATGGTATATATTGGGTTAACAAAGGACATTAGCTTTGACTTGAAAATAAAAGCAACCTCATCTAGACACAAAAAATTACAACTGCTTATTGCCAATATTTATCTAGTTGATTTTTAGTTTGAGCAAATTGAGGGTTTTAGGTACAAAATGAGATCATGAATATGTAGTGGCATGATTCTTTAATATTTTAAGGTGTTAATGAATATTTAAAAACCGATTAAATCGATCAAACCGTGCCACATCAAATCGATTCTTAAATTTCTTTTAAAGAAATCGTAGGTTTTTATAAAATTTATAACCGTACAAATAATTAGGATAGATTTTTTATTTTATAAAAATAAATCGAAAAAATATCGAACCGTACCGAATAAATTTTACATGTGAAAAATATATTAATATAATAAGCTTAAAACTAATAAAGCATTAAATTTTTCATTGGGCCTTGGAATTATGAAAACTATTACCAGCCAACAAGTAATTAAACTCAAAATACTAATTCCTAAAACATATTATCCTACTTATACTTAAATTAAGTTTTTTTAAGTGTCTTTATTAAGAAACACAAAGTATTCCAGCGATTATGAGTAGCAAACTATAATGTATTGAATATTTATCCTTTCATATAATTTAGATTTATCTTTTTTAATATTTCATATAAACTTTATTCTTGAGTCTCAGCGTGATTAATATCTTTCCACTTGTGTAATTTATATTTTCTTAGCTTTTACTTCATTTTTTACGCTATTGTCGAATAGTTGATGTATCTATACTATAGCCATCTTTTATATTTTTAAATTCATCGCCTCTTAAACAGTAAAAATGTCTAGAGAGTTTTGCTAGGTCCTATAAAAGAATGCATGTTATTGTATTCTATTTTTACTGGTAAATTTTACTTGACATTTAAAAAAACAAAAATTAACCGAAATCGTACCGATATCGAAGCGAAACCGACATGATTGGGACGGTTTCGAAAAATTTAATTTTAATTATGCATAATAAAATAACCAAAAAATTAATATGATACAAATTTTTATAAAATAATTGATCGAACCGAACCATTGACAACCCTAACTTCACCTAACAAAATCGGTATTCATATCTCGAAGACATTCAAAATAAAATACCTTATGATTTGACTAATAAGGTAACAAAGTGGTTATAATTTAACTGCCTGATTAGCAATTTGTCGCTACAAATATTTCCAAGATCTGTTCACTCTTGACCTATGTATTTATTATATAGAATAGAAATCGTGGTACCATTGGATCATAGAAAACCGTCGAAAGAAAAATAGAAGATAGAGGCTACTTAGAATCACGATTTCTGTGATCTTGTTGATGGTTTGAAGGGAAGTAACAAGGGGTATGTAAGTGGGGTTGGTTTTGGTTTTTTAATTATCAAATTAAATTAATTGTATTGGATTATTAAATTTAAAGACCAGATCAAATCAATAAAAATTCGATTTTTCAATTTCGATTTTTCTCGGGTTTTTAGTTTTTTTTCGAGGAATTTTCGGATTTTCCCGGTAAAATCTTCATAGCACAAAATATATAACTTGTACTCCAAATATTTCTTTAATCCCATTAAAATACAACTATAAGGTGTTTCCCGAGAAAATAATATAAAAATGAGATGCGTCACGACAGTGTCCTAAAATATTCAACAATAAAGATAATAAATCAAACAAAAAAAACATTGCTTAAATAAGCCATAATGAAAATGAACGTAATTTAAAAGTACTAAGTCATGCTAAAATAAGCACGACTAATAAGTACTATTAAATAAATAATTAAATACTAAAGAAATATAAAAATAGGTTATGCATTTTTATCTAAATCATTATAAAATTAAAAAAAATAGATATCCAACATATCATTCCTTGCATTGAATTGAATGTCTTTGTTAGTAGGGTACTTATCGGGCATTACACTTAGTGGTTTGACTTATCAGTTATCAAATTATAAATATAATAATTTGTTAATCATTCAATAAGATAATGGATGAATTGGTATCGAATTAACGATTATCGAGTCGTTATCGGACGATTTATCGGCTAAACCAAATAAAAAGAATTTAAAAAATACTAGTCTTGTGATACCAAAAGCCAAACTACATAGTTCATTCGCTTCTCATTTCAACTCTCCAGCTGTAACAACACAGAAAGCTCAAACTGAAACAAAGATAAAATCAGATGAACCAACACAAAAGCAGCCTGCGCCAGAGGACACCACCAAGCACTCCCAATGTTGCTCTTATGCAGCTGCAGAAATCCAACAGTGATTCGATAACAGTTAATACTTTGCCGGAAACAACATCCCAGCGATGGACACAATAAAGACAGTTGATTCTAATACAACGACTCAAACTTCTGTTGCGGCTGTGATGTTTAACCAAAAAAATGATATTTTAGTCAAAGCTTTAATATAGAAGAACTCATGTTACTGACAATCAAAGACTATATAAAAGAAATTAATTTGACTAGAAATAAGGTAATCAGAAAAGTAAAGTAGACCAGTATATTCAGATAGTGTTTTGTATCCTTACAATTGATCTATTCTCTCGCTTTTATATTTTTTTTTGGAGATATGCGTTTTGCCTTTGTCATAATAAGGCCATTATAGACAATTAGTGACATTAAATGCTACGTTACATAATCATTATATTTAATACAGATTCTCTAATATTTCTTATACTTAAGGCTCATTAAATACTGTATGTGTACTATAGGTGACCAGTGGGTGGGCCGGGCCGGGTCCGGGTCCAAATTTTATGACCCGTCCGGGTCCGGGCCGGTCCGGTCCGGGTTCAATTGGGGGCGGGTTGCAATTGGGCTAGGTTGAGCCGGTCCGGGCCGGGCCGGGCCGGGTTAATCTTTTTTTTTTTTTTTTGAATTACGTATAGTATAAATATTAAGTTATATTAATACTTTGTAATAATTGAATGAACACAACAAAAGATGGGGAAAAAATTGCACTTATTGCAAGTGCTACTTTATTTCTTAAATTCAAAATTTCAAAACTAAAATGTATCATAATTAGTTTACAATTTACATCAAATGGCTTGCATTGCAATAGCAAGTTCTTCCATATTAATATGAACCTCTGGACCTTCTTCTGGAGTGTTAAATTCGGATGGGTTTCCGTGCGTTAATATATCTCCAAGTTCTTCGTCTTCCGGGCTATCAAGATCTTCCTTTCCTTGATTTCTTCGTTCAGATCTTATCCAATCTCTTAGACACACTAAGACTTCCAAAGCATTGCTTCCCAATGAGTGCCGCGTGTCTCCAAGTTGTTGTCTTGCTTGGCTAAATGCACTCTCGGATGCAACAGTGGAAATTGGGACATTCAGGACATCCCGCGCCATAGCGTAAAGAACGGGAAATTGCTTTGAATTTTCCTGCCACCAGCCTAACGGTGAAAATTCCTTGCTGCGAGGCTCCTTTTGCTTCTGCAAGTAAAATTGCAGTTCATCTATATTCCTACTACTACTTTGAGTGTTAGAAAAAGTTGAAAAAATATTAAAACTATCAAAGCCTTCATCATCATCTCCGACTACATTAGAAGTGCTACATTGCATAGTGGGATTTGCAGCAGTTGAAGCACGAGCATTATCACATTGAGTTGCATAATAAGTATATAGATATTGTAAATGTTCATTTAGTTGGTTCATAGATTCATACAAATTTGGGCTTTCAGTAGGCCCAATCTCCATATAATTGTATAAAGCATTCATTAATTGTTGACAATCAGACATTTTAATTGAAGGATTTAAAACTGCACCAATTAAGTAAACAGGAGGAATTGGAAAGAAATATTTTTTAAATTTTGCTTGCATACTTGCAACAGCATCCGTATATCTATCTTTCTTCTTAAATTCAAATAGTAGCAAAGAAATTTCAGCTATATGTACTAAAGCCAAAGTAATAGTTGGGTAATATGCCCCAGAAAATACAACAGTAGCAGTATAAAATTTATGTAAAAATTTAATCACATCACTAATGACCTCCCAGGTATCACCGGTTAACATACGCCTAGGATCAGTACAATGTGCATTAGCAACTTCTGTTATTGGAAATCTATATTTGTAGCAACATTTTAAAAATATATACGTATAATTCCATCTAGTAACTACTTCGTCGGGCATGAATCTAGGTGTAAGGTTATATTGCATACACTTGTTCTTAAATTCTCTTATTCTAGATTGTCTATTATTTCCCTGAATTACTCCAACAGCTCTTCTAACTAGAGTAATCTCAGTTGAAAATAAATCGAGCCCACTTTTAACAATTAAATTGTAAACATGACATGCACATCTAACATGAAAAATATCATCAAGAGGTGGATGTAAATTCAATTTTAAAATTGAAACTGCAGCATTGTTGTTTGAAGCATTATCAAAAGACATACACAAAACTTTTTGGTTTAGATTATAAAATTCGACAACTTCAACAATTGTACTACTAATAAATGTTGCAGTATGACTCTGATCTTCATCATATTTAAAAGCAATAATACGTTTTTGCATACAAGTATTGTCATCTATCCAATGACATGTAATTGTTAAATAATCATTTCCATTTACAGCATGGCCAATATCAGAAGTTAGACATACTCTAGAAGGAAGGTGACTAAACAAATAACGTATGTATGTTTGATATTGGCCGTGAAGTCTAAAGATGTCAGATCTACAGGTACTTCTAGGGATACCTTTAAACATAGGGTTGTATATCCTTTGAATATACGTAACAAGATAAGAGGAAGAAGCAAAAGAAAAAGGTAGACAACCCAAAGCGATCATTTTCGCTAATTCCTCTCGATCCCTCATTTTATCATATTTTAGGAGACCTGCAGTAGTAGGGTTACCGGTTGTTTGACTTCCATCCCCATTAACCCCCCATTCTATAGGATGATAATTTTGCATATGTCTAATTAGTGTGCCAGTCCCCCCTAAATTACCTCCGGTCAAATGTTTAAACGTTTCGTTACAAAGTCTGCACTTAACTCTATCACTATCTTCTATCTCATCAAAAAATTTCCAAACAGGACTTCTTTTTCTACGATTAGATTTAGAAGTTGGAGCGACTGGTGGTCTTCTACCCCTTGTTGCACTAGCAACTCCAACTCCAATACTACCAACATTTGCACTAGTAGGTGTAGGTGGTATCTCATCTTCTATTCCAATTTCGTTATCTTCTATTCCGAAATCTTGGTGTAATTGTTCATAATCAATATTTACATCTTGCAAATTAGGCGATGATTCAGAAACATGTGTTATTGGTTCATTATTACTATTACTACCAGAAGCTACATGACTTTTTTTACTACTTCCACTACCACTTCCACTCCTACCAGTAACTTTTCTACACGCTCTTTTAGCAGCATTCAACATATTGGAAAATTTAATATATAAGCTAAAATCAAATATGCAATTAAAATATTAAATAAGAGAAAGAGTTGGAGAGAGTGCACCGAATTCGACAATAAATTGAGCACTTGAACAGTTGAACTTCAAGAATGTTCACTTGAACTTCAAGAATCAAGCTTCGAATGCCGATTTCCAAATAAGAAATTACGATAAATTAAATTCGGGAAAATAAAGACAATAAAATTATGAAAGTAGAATATGAATTCTTGAAAATTGAAGAGAAGAGAGTGATTGATATTTGCTAATTTGAGAATTGAGAGAGAGATAGATAATTTTGAGTGAGGAAATGAAGAAGAGGGGAGGGTATTTATAGATTTTTAGAAGGGTTATTAATGTAATTTAATAAAAACAAAAAAAAAAAAAACAAAAAAGGGCCAAAAATGCAAAAAGACCCGTTGGCCAACGATTCTGGACCGTTGCCAACGGGCAAGTGAGCCCCAGCAGCTAAAAAAAATTTTTTTTTAAAAAAAAAAAAAAAATTTTACCGTTATAACCGGTCCGGGCCGGTCCGGGTTGGCCGGTTCGCCCGGTATTTCTCTTTCCGGGCCGGTCCGGTCCGGGTTAATTGCCCGGTAAGGCCTTACGTCCCAACCCCCTTCCCCCCCTAACCCAGCCCGGCCCCCCCCCGCGCTAAACCGGTCCGGTCCGGGCCGGTTTTGACCGGGCCGGTCCGTGCCGGTCCCGGGTCAACCCGGCCCGGTTGACACCCTTAATGTGTACTCCCTTGTACTGTCATATTCACTCTCCTTGATTCTTAGGCTTAAATAGGTACAAGCATTGAGTCTTTTGAATAACCGCCCGTGCCTCTTCCTTTGCCTATGCTCGTATCTGTTGCAACTCCTGTCTCTTTGTCAATCATAACTCGTTGACCAATCTACGTGTCATGACACGTCATCTTTATACCACTTTAATATATAAACTCAATCTTTCCCAATACAGATAGTTTCCCCACTTGCCACTTATTCATCAATTGGATATTTGGGAAGTGAATTTTAATAAAGCGGGAATATTTGCGCCATAAATGCTACAATAAAATTGACGTTTCAATTGTCACTTTCATCTAATGCATGTTACACGAGACATCTTTTTACTAGTTCTGCAACTTTGCAGCAACTTTTAGGGCTTTTTACGGCTTCACTAAATACGAAGCGTCAGTTTTCATTATAACCTTTCTATCATTACGCGTTTTCCTTTGACGGTTGCTTTCTAGTATAAACATAGTTTTCTTCTTTGTTCTTACAATATAAAGTTTTCTGAACATATAATTTCTCAAATCATTGTTTGTTTCTTCCTCGTACTGTCATGTCTTCACCAAACCCTAACCCTAGTAGAGTTTCCATAGTTGACATTCTTCCTCTTGCCCCTAATAGGAGTAGAAGGGGATGAAGTAGACAATGTCATTTAGGGCTTCGTCCAGTTCTGGCCCTTCATTTAGAACCAGAAGTTCACTTTCACATAGTCCTTCTTCTAGAGGTAAGGAATCCTCCGAGCCTCTCCATGAACCTCTAGTAGAGGAGTTAGTTCCTACAGAATTATCTTTTTATAATGACAGAGAATCTCTTAGAAATTAAGTATCTTTTTTAGATTGTGCTGATATTTATCGCATTCAAATCATTAAAGGTTTGATATTTTTAGTTCGTACAGACTGCCATTGTGATTAAGACTTTTCTATCTTTATTCCCAATCTAAATCAAAGAATTACCTCCCACTTAACCGAATTTTCTTTTGTCTATACATACCCTTTTACCTTAGGATTCAAACCTACTATTGATCCTGTTATTCTTGAGTTTGTCGTTTCTTTGATGTTTGCTTAGGTTAAATTGACCCAATAATATGGAGGGTTGTCGCCTGTTTGAGGCATTTGACCAAACAGCCGGTGCGCCTTTTACTTTCCTGCATCTGATTGATCTTTACTCTCCTAGATTTTTTCGCAATGGTATTTTTACACTTCGTAGCCAGGAGCAAAAAAGTTCTAGTTAGTCTTGAAGATGACAAAGACCGTGGCTGGTATGCCATGTTTGTTGCTTCCCTCACTATTGGTTTAGTGGGTGATGAGAATGTTCTCTTCCCTGAGAAGTGAAATTTTGCACGTGAGTCTTCTAACTTTCTCTTACCTTTTTCTTTAATTTTGATAATTTTTCTAATTTTATTTTTCTTTTCCAGCAACTATAGGAGTTGTGAAATATGATCCCAATTTCCGTGATTGGATAGGAAAACTTTGACTACTACTCCAATGGATGGTAGATCTTGGAAGACCATTTCCCAATAATTTGGTTGGAAAGTAAAAACTCATGGTAAGAGCTTTTATTTTTATTTACATATATATTTTTACTTTTATCTTACTTCAATCATTCTTTCTATCAGGATTTGTTATTCGAGGAGTACTGCCGAGGCGGTCGCGGATTCTCGTATCTCTTTGGAAAGGGCCCAAGAAATCATCTTGGGTTCTTCATCAAAAAGAAAATTTGTTGATGACCAAGATTCTAAAGAAAAAGAAGATGGAGGCTCTTTGGTAACAAGGCCACGGGCTCGTAGACGCATCATTTCTGATGATGAAGCGGAAGCATCCCCCCTTCGTTCTATTCCTCTTATCAAATCTGTTGAGACCCCAGTTGTAATTCCTGATGACGATGTTTCTCCCGTTGCTGCTCATGACTCAGTTGAGTAGCTTTTTATCAGCGTTTTGGTAGTGAAATCCTAGGCTTGGATTTTAATGAAGCACCCTTGGCTTCTTTTTCTACACCTATGTATGTGCCTCCTTCTTTGCTGATCTCGGTTGTTTCCGTTCCTTCCCGGACTGCCTTTACTACTTCTACTATTCCTGCAATCCCAAGTTAAGTTATTAAAATTTGCCTCATTCTTATTGAGGTCGAGAATTGAATGAAATAAATGAATAATTGAAGTATTTTCATTGATTTCCACGTCTGCCGCATATGCGAGATTAGCTAGGACGTCTGCTTCAACATTTTCATCCCTTGATATTTGTGTCACTTTCTAGGTTTGAAATTGCCTTATCAAATCCCGTACCTTTTCTAAGTAGTGTTGCATCCTTGCTTCCCTGGCCATATAAGTCCCCAACTTGTGATTAACTACAAGCTGAAAATCGCTTTTGATTATAATCTGACTTATGCCAAGTTCTCATGCCAGTTCTAAACCTGCAATCACAGCCTCATACTCTGCCTCATTGTTGGTTATTGAATGATATTTAATGGCTTGTCTACTGGCTTTATTTCTAGGTGGTATCAAAATAATCCCTAAACATGTATCCTTTACGTTAGATGAACCATCAGTAAATAAGGTCCAAGTTCCTAGGTTAGCTCTATTGAACACGTGTAACTCTTTTTGTGCTTCTAATTGCATCCCTTGTCTAAAATCAGCCATAAATCAGCTAACACTTGAGATTTTATAGCAATTCTAGGTTGGTATGTGATATTATATTCACTTAATTCTATAGCCCACTTAGCTAACCTTCCTGATAACTCATGCTTATGTAAAATATTGTGTAATGGATAAGAAGTTACTACGACAATAGGATGATATCGAAAATAAGGTCTTAAGTTTCTAGATGCCATGATTAATGCAATTGCAAGCTTTTCTAATTGAGAACGCAGTGTCTCCGCATCTAATAAATATTTCCTGACATAATATGATTGGAGATTATTTACCTTGGTCCTCACGGACTAAAACAACACTTATCGTTACTTCTGAAATAGCAAGGTAGATGAGAAATCTTTCCCCAGCCTTTGGTTTTGCGAGCAATGGTGGATTTGATAAGTATGTCTTCAAATTTTTGAGTGCCTGCTAACATTCTTCTTTCCATTCAAAATAATTTTGCTTTTTAATAGCTGAAAAGAATTTGAAGCACTTTTTTGATGATTTAGAATGAATCTTCCTAAGGCTGCAATTCTTCCTATCAATCTCTGCATTTCTTTTTTACTTGAAAGCACATCAGGGATTTATTCGATGGCCTTAATCTGTGCGTGATTCACTTCAATACCACGGTTAGAAATAAGAAATACCAAAAAAATTCCTGATGCAACGCCAAATGCACATTTCTCCGGATTTAATATCATATTAAATTTGCACAAAATGTGAAACATAACAGACAAGTGTGATATATGATCTTTTGAATGCTGAGTTTTAACGTGCATATCGTCTATATAAACTTCCATGGTTTTTCCCAGATGTTCTTGAAACATTTTAGTCACTAGCCTTTGATATGTTGCACCAATATTTTTGAGACCAAAAGGCATTACTTTGTAACAGTAAGTCCCCCTGTCTGTTATGAATGAAATTTTTTCCTCATCGACCTAATCCATTTTGATCTGATTATAACCTAAATACGTATCTAAAAACTCAATAGTTCATGTCCTGCAGTAGCATCAATTAGTTGATCCATATGTGATAGTGGAAAAGAATCCTTCGGACAAGCTTTGTTAAGGTCTGTGTAATCATCTACACAAACTCTCCACATACCATTCCTTTTTGGTAGTATAACACTATTGGCTAACCAATTAGGATATTTTAATTCACGGATAGACCCAATCTTTAATAATTTTTGAATCTGTTCTTGAATCACCTGATTTTTGAAAGCTCCTTGCTTTCTCCTTTTTTTTGACATGAGGGTAAGATGGATCTTCATTTAATTTGTGAGTCATTACCTTCGGTGGTAATGCTGTCATATCATAGTGGGACCAGGAAAAACAATCTACATTAGTTTTAAAAAATTCAATCAATTTACCTTTCATGTCTTGTCTTAGATTGGCCCCTACGTAGACTTTCTTTTCAGTCCATCGTGCAAATAACACTACAACCTCTAGTTCTTCAATAGTTATTTTTATATTCTCGTTTTCCTCTAGTTCTCTAATGACATCAAGCCTTGAGTCCACGTCCATTCGCCCTTGTTTAGTTGAGGTTTGTATCATGATATCCCCAACTGGATTCTGTAACTGATATTTTTCTTCGTCTCTCGTACTTGAATCAGCTACGGAATTGATGCTCCTGGATGTCTGTTGATCTCCACAAATTTGACATATTCCCCATGGTGATGGAAATTTGATAACTTGACGTAAGGTTGATGCAACAACATCTATCTCGTGAATTCATGGTCTCCCAAGAATCATGTTGTAAGCCATCTCCATATCTCCACTTAAAATTTTGATTCTTTGATAACACCTTATGTGAATGTACTGAGTATCACCTCTCATTTTATTATGACACTAGAATTGTCAAATCCAGACAAAGTATGGACCTTTGGTACTAATTTGTATTTAGCTTGCATCTCACGTAGCATTCTTAGAAAAATGATGTTCACGGAACTACCTGGATCAATCAAAACTTGTTTCATATTAGTATCATGTATAAGAAGAGATATTACCAGTGCATCGTTATGTGGAGTTAATACGCCATCCGTATCTGCATCATCGAACGTAATAGTTTCTTCTTCTAAAACATGTCGCACCTGTTTCCTTTGAGTAATTGTGATTTTGGAAATCTTATTAGTTGTGGTGTATGTCACAAAATTGTTGTCTTCACCTCCGCTTATAACGTGGATGATCCTTTTGGGAGAAGGTGGTTTAGGGGGCTCCTGCCTATTCTTCATATATGCTTGCTTACCTTTCTCATTGAATAACTCGGTGAGATACCCCTGTTTTAATAAATGATCAACTTCACTTTGTAAAAATCTACAGTCATCCGTTTTATGCCCGTTATCATTATGAAATTCATACCAATGATCAGGGTTGCTCCTGTTTGGATTCGATCTCATCTCTTCTGGTCATCGTACCTTGTCACCCATGCTTCTCAAAATAGATACGAGTTCGAAAGTGTCCACATTGAAATTATAACCGCCGAACCTCACCTTTTAGTTTCTATCATCATCCCGAGACTCACGTGTGTTTCGATCATTCCCTAATCTTGATGACAAGCCCGAATCTTTATTCGTTGATCTATGGTCGTATCTCTGATTATCCTGTTTTGACCGTGAGTCTTTTCCCGCAGGTCCCATGTATGATTCGTACATGTTTTTACCGGACCTTTTTTCAGTTTCCACCTGTCTCGAACTTATCTTTTCTTCTTTTTGATACCGTGAAATAATGTCTTCTTCGATCCTCAGCTTCGTGCTACATCAATTATAAACATCATTCCATGTTGTGGCTGGGAATTCATGAAGATTTTCCTTTAGTCGCCTCGTTTCCTTGAAGCTCTTTTCATTCAATTGCTGGTGAAAGATATAGCCGTCCAATTGTTAGATACACGCGATAATGTCATTTTTTCACGTTGGAATCTGTCCACGAATTCTCTAAGTAATTCTGATTCTCTTTGTTTGATTTTGAAAATATTTTCCATTCTTCTTTCGACTTTTTGAGCTCCCTAGTGTGCTTTGATGAAAGAATCTACAAGCGCAGCAAAAGAATTTATAGAATTTTTGGGTAAAAGAGAATACCATGTTAATGCATTCTTAGTGAGTGTTTCACTGAATTTCTTGACCAATAATGATTCAATCTCCTGTTCGGTGAAGTCATTGCCTTTGACGCATGTTGTTAATGCAGTCACGTGGTCTCGTGGATCAATTGTTCCATCGTATTTAGGAATATTAGGAATTTGAATTTATTTGGAATACGGAGGGGAGAAGCATTTGGCGTCCAAGGTTGTTGTGAATATTTATCCATGTCTATCCCTTTAATTGTAGGCAGTACCCCAGGTAGTTGCTCTATGCGGTCACTTTGCTCCTTGAGCCATTTCTACAATGTTAACACTAAATTTTGTAAATCTAAATTGACTAAATTACCTGGTACTCCTTATTGTGACTCACTGGGGGTTCCACCACTTCTTGAATTAATAAGCCCAGAACGAGGATTCTCCAGAGTGTTGTTATTTGGAGTGGGTGTGAGTGCTGCAGCAGGTAACTGACTAGCAAAAGCTTCAAGAGCTTTCTTGACATGTTCAATAATTAGTTTTTGCAAAGCTTCATCGGTAGCTTCAACATTTTCAAATTGGTGTTTCCATATGCATGAGATCATCAGGAGTGCCTTCTCGAGACCGTCGAGGAGAGATTTGTGGAGAAGGGACCGGGGAGTTATTATCCTGTAGATTTCCCTGAAGTTGTTGGTTTCCTTCATTTCCTTGAATGTTGTCATTATTGTTCGACATGGTTGATGCAACAAGGAAAATTAAGCTAAATAGATTATCAGATTTCCGGTAACACAACTAATTTGTTTAACCAAAAAATAGGACTTTTGTCAAAGCTTTAATTTAGAAAAACTCGGGTTACTGATAATCAAAGAATGTATAAAAGAAAGTAATTTGACTAGAAATAAGGTAATCAAAAAATTAAAGCAGACCAGTATATTCAGATAGTGTTTCGTGTCTTTACAATTGATCTATTCTCTCCCTTTTATAGCTTTTTTGGAGATAGACATTTTGTCTTTATCATAATAAGGCCATTATAGATAATTAATAATATTAAATGCTACATTATATAATTATTGTATTTAATTCAGATTCTCTAATGTTTTTAGTACTTAAGGCTCATTTAATACTGCATGTGTATTCCCTTGTACTGCCAGATTCATTCTCCTTGATTCTTAGGCTTAAATAGGTACGGGCACACTGAGTCTGTTCAATAACCGCTCATGCCTCTTCCTTTGTCTCTGCTCGTATCTGTTGCAACTCGTGCCTCTTTGTTAATCATAAATCTTTGACCAGTCTACGTGTCATGACACGTCATCTTTATAACACCTTAATATATAAACTCAATTTTTCCCAATACATGTAGCACAGTGACATATTCCCCACTATATAGCCTGTCTCATTACCCTGTTTTTCATTAACCTGACTGTTTAATTGAGAATTAAAAATTAGGAATTTAGTCATATAAGGTTTCAATAGTAATTTATGTACATAAAGGTAAAAGTATAAATATAAAAATTCTTAACGGGCAAACAGTTTATCCGATAAGAAAATTGAATAATCTGCCTCCCAAACTGTCAAGCCGTTAATTATAAAATCTCAACTTGTTCACCATTCATTGCCCCGATAACCCGATACCAATAAGCCAACAAGTCATCGGTTCGAACGATTACTGTTTGATTTTGAACAGCCTTATTTGTTAGCATTAATATTAATTTGATTTTGATTTGGGCTTTATTTGTAAGGGACTGTAAAACTTGTTGGAGCCTTCAGAAGTTCTAAGTCCAAACTTGAAATAACACGTTAAAAGATAAAACTATAAAAAAAATTTAAGAAATATTTATAAATTACATTATAATAAATATGTTTATGTATTAAATATACTTAAAATTTCTATATATGTAATGACGGATTGGTTTGATTTCCTATTTTCTAGTTAAAGTCAAACCAAATCAAACCAATTTTGGTCGGGTTTTCCCCCCAACACCAAGCCAAATCAAAGCGAACCATAGTTTATAATTTTTTCTATTTGACTTAATTATCGATTTGGTATAATTTATCAATTTCCTTTGTACACTCCTAGAAGAAAGTTGGAAATATGTCTGATTAGATGCACACAGAAAATGAGCTTATACACTATGATATTCACCAAAAAGATCATTCTAAAAGGTGTAACGTATTCATCGTCTAATAGATTCATCAAATGACTCATGAAATGTCAAATTCAAATTGATCACGTCTTTCTTCGACTCCTCGACCATGGTCAATATGGCTTCTTGGATCATCTCAAATGAGGATTTGAGGAGCTTTCTCTGTAATGTCATTTTGACATGTATATTCAAACGCATATTTTGACTCATACAATTAGTCACTCCGCTTAATAAGGTTGATCTCAGGAGGACTTGATGAGCGGATTATATTCTTTGCGGTCAAAATGATTTGGAAAGCTGGTGGATCGCGATGATTGGGGCAAAGTGATAAATGTGACCCTTCGCGAGTCACAATTTTTTGGCGTTGCACTATCCATGACTCAGAACGACCTCATGATGCATGTGTCATCATGATGTGTATTCCCGAGGCGTTACTTTATTTCGCGTGTATCTCCTGATTAGACATGCTGCTTCAGTTCTGGTTACAGAAAATGATGAGTCAGCTTTTCGATTCTGATGCTTGAACCCTTGTAAATAGGGATATGAGGCTGTGGTTTCAAAGTTTACAGAATTCCTGCATTGAAACTCTATATCCTCCCCTTTTCTCCCGTCGTTGTGCAACTTTCTTTCCCATTCTAGCAACTCTCGTCATTTCTAATCCTTACATGTTCGGCACCCTCTTCTTTTTATTTGTGTTAATATGTCTAGCGTTCTTTCTGAATCAAACAAGAGGAGTGATGCAGTCCCTTTTCGATTGTTTTTCCTCACCATGTGGAGAACTTTTCTATTGTTGTTGAGGACGAAAACTTTTCGATGATGGAGGAGATAGTTCCACGTAGTAAGAAAGTCAGGTTTGATTTTACAAAGGCATATGAAGTTGAGCCTGAGGCCTCTGAGTCAATGATGAAGGAAACTGATTTGTTAGAGCGAAGGGCTAAATACGACATTTCTGCTCACATCGAGTTGATCCCTGTCGAGCGGGACATGGTGTGAGTCCACCGCCTCGAGTATTGTGCGTTCTATGCTTACCCCTTTCACATTGGCTACACTCTTCTCCTTCTTCCGCTAGCGGAGAAGTTTTTCCAATTCTATGGCCTTTTCCCGGCTCAGATTTCACCGTATATCTGCTAGCTCATAAGGATGCTTACCAAGTTTGCAAAGTTGGTCGGAATTGAGATCACACTTCGGCATCTAATGCACCTATTTACCCCTAGTTTCTATAAGGGGGCAATGTTTAAATTTCTCCACCGAGGGGGCAAATCCCTGGTGGTGAAGATGGATTACAAGGCCAACAATTTCTTCTTCGTTAGAACTGCGGACATGGTTATCGACGCAAACAACTTTCCCTGAAACTTGGAATTGTACTCATAAGTGTCTAACCTTTCTATATTTAGGTACTTGGTTTATTTTACTTAGTTGCAGGTTCTGAACTCTTCCTCCTTACATATGCAGCCAAGACTTTCCCCCCTTCCTTTGGTTTGTGATATTTTTGATTATGTTAGTCAGCTCCTTCCTTACATCGCAAGTATTCGCTAGTGGCCGTGCTTTTTCAAGAAGTTTGGGCCTGCTCCTCCCTTGATCGGTAAGTTCCTTTGCCTTGGCCTCTTCGGCACCTATATTTTACGATTTATTTTGGTTGACATGTTCCCATTTCACTTCCCTTATCACCAACTAGAAGGCCCTCAAAGAATCTAAAGCCCATGCCCTGCGTTCAGAAAAAGGAAGAACACAAAGGACTATTCTTCAGCTCCTTCCTCGATGGTTTCATCTTCGGCTCTTACCCTAATCCCCCATTCAACTGTTGTTGCTACCATCTATGCCTCGACTCTTATTGTTGGCATATCTTGTCATTATACCGTCTCATAGACAAAGACAAGGAGGAGTTGGCACCTGGCGAGGAGGATTAGATGCCTCGCAAGAGAAGGTATGTGGACATTGGTAGTGGGATTTCCCGTGCCGTCAATATGATAGAGGGTGACTTCTCGGTCGCGAGATGGCGACTATCGTCATTGTAGATGAGGGTGGACCGGTATCAAAGATTTTGAGATTGTCGGAAGCCGATATCGATGCCCCATCCCCTCGATGATGATGAGACAATAATGCCGGCCTTCAGGATCATAGACACTTTACGACGACATGAGTCGTTAACTCTGCAACTAGCTGATGATATCTTGATGCCGACCGTTGAGAGGGGAAAGGGTGTTGCCATGGAAGGCTACGAGACCGTCTCGGATATTGATGTCGGCGATATGCGAAAAATCGAGGAAGGCTTTACCCCACTGGAGGTAAGGTTGGAGGGGTCGATGAGGACCACCGCGATCCCTATATATCTTGATACGTTAAAAAATATGGAAGATATATTTCCCAGCCTCGGCCCCCTTTGTTCCAAGATGAGGGCAAGACTATTAAACAGTTGGACAATGATTCTCTGTCGAGGAGCATTGCTGGTCTCACCCTTAGAGTGAGTTCTTCGCGTTCTATTTTCTCTTATTTCTAACCTTGCTTTTGCTTTCTACTCACTTCTTTTCTTTTTCTGATCACGGATGTTGATATTAGAGATTGAGAGCGACCTAAGGGAGTAAAGGTGTAAGGCAATTTATGAGATTGCAGAACAAATATTTGAATATTGGCGCAAGCACCAGGAACTTCGTCGACTACTTGATGAGGAGGGAGATATACAGGATCTTCGAGATAAGTTAAACGAGAAAGGTGACGATTTGGTAAAGTCTATCAAGAAGTGCAGCGTCCTTAAGGGGACATTGAAAAGTAAGGAGGGGATCTTAAGGTCAGCAAGGGTGTGAAGGCCTAGCGTAGTGATCTTCAAGTGCAAGTGGTTGAGTTATATAGGCAATATGATGGGTTTTGTCTTTAGTTGCAATGCCTTATTAGCGAAGTTCTGTGAAGCAAAGCGGGCTCGAGAAGGAAGAGTCTTCCCCCTTGGACACTGAGAGAAGATTGGAGGTGCTTGAGCAAGCGAACAACGCCCTTCAGGCTGAGCGGGAGAATGACCAATCTGCAACGAAGGCTAAGGAAGAGCAATTAGAGTGGAGGGTCAGAGATATGGAGAAACATAATGCTTTCCTCCATGGTCATGTGGTCTCATTGGAAGCTGATAAGGCTCAACTGTTTGCACATCCCTATTCTTCTCATATTTCAGAATTTTCCAACGTTCTTCGGGCATCGTATGAGGAATGGATTCATGTAGATGCTCTATTGGATGTGATACCAAGATATTTACAAGGCAGGATCCGTTTCTGAGGCTGCTCTCGAGGAAATCCTTGTTAAAGCCTGTGAAGCTTGAGTTTCTTGTGGGTATGATCATGCTACTCCTAAAGGCAATGAAGAGGAAGGTGATGAAGT
Source organism: Nicotiana benthamiana (assembly GCA_034376525.1). Classification (NCBI taxonomy): domain Eukaryota; kingdom Viridiplantae; phylum Streptophyta; class Magnoliopsida; order Solanales; family Solanaceae; genus Nicotiana; species Nicotiana benthamiana. The sequence goes on along the minus strand of CM067324.1, from coordinate 124,218,236 downwards.
TGTGGACCATCTTGAAGAGATTCTTGGTATGATACCTCTTATCTCGCGGCGGGGACGGTGTAAGTGGGGGTAACAAGGGCGGTGAAGACATCAGTGGTCAAGCTGGTGAAGGTGCGAAAAGCCCTGATAGTGGTGACCAATAGTTTTTCTTCTTCTTCTTTTTTAACTTTTATGTGTTGTTTGTGGCATCTTCATGAGCCTTTGTAAAAATGTTTCAAGCATGAAGTGCCAATTCCGTTTTTTGTATCTCCTTCTTTTCCTGTGATTTGTTTTTATATTCGTATGTTTTTAGGATCGAACATAATCTAAATTGAATTATGGCCAAGGGCTGGTAGGTGTTAGTTCGAACAAGGTTGAACATAACCTGCATTTAGTTATGGCCAAGGGCCGGTATTTGTTAGTTCGAACAAGGTCGAACATAACTTGTGTTCAATTATGGCAGAGGGACGGTGGGTGTTATTTCGAACAAGATTGAATATAACCCGCATTGAATTATGGCCGAAGGTCAGTAGGTGTATGTTCAAACAAGGTCGAACATAACCTACATTCAATTATCACCGAGAGCCGGTAGGTGTTAGTTCGAACAAGGTCGAACATAACCTGCATTTAATTATGGTCGAGGTCCGGTAGGTGTTAGTTCAAATAAGGTCGAATATAAATTGTGTTCAATTATGGACGAGGGCTGGTAGGTGCTATTTAGAACAAGGTCGAACATAACTTTGCGTTCAATTATGGCCAAGGGTCGGTAGGTGTTAGTTCGAATAAGTCTAAACATAACCATGCATTCAATTATGGCCGAGGGTCGATAGGCGTTTGTTCGAACAAGGCCGAAAATAACCCTACATTTAATTATGGCCGAGGGTCGGTAGGTGTTAGTTCGAACAAGGGCGAACATAACCATGCGTTCAATTATGACCGGGGGTCGGTCAATGTTAGTTCGAAAAAGGTCGAACATAACCTGCATTCTAGAAAGATGTGTTGATTACTGTAAAGCTTTATTGTCTTAGCATTGTTGCTATTGTCCCATACTTGGAGAAGTTTACAAGTTTTTTGGGCGTTGGCTAGCATTCCAGTCCAGTCCCGGTCTATCTAGTCCTTTCATTGGTTGACCTTGGAGTGCTTGAGAGGTCAAGCAATGGATTAGCGTTTAAGAACCCGTCTTTGTGTACTTCGACTTAAAATGTTCCCGTTGTCGCCTCGTTAAAAACCTCCTTGAGAAAACCCGACTGAGGGAAAACTCAAGTAAGGGAAAAAAGAGTACAACTTAGGAGACGTTTTATCTCTTAAAAGTTAAAGTACTTGAGGTGGCTAATATTCCAATTGTTTGGTAGTAGCTTTCCTTTAATTGTTTTTATTTGGAATGACCCTTTGTTTGCTTTTGTCTTGATTTTGTACATGCTATCTCAATTTGTTCCTAGCTTGCCTTCTCGTGGGTTTTTTCTCGTTTGTGTTTAGCTTTAAGCGCGTAGTCCCCGACTTTGAGCGTCCTGACTTTTGCTTTCTTGTTATAATAGCATTCCACTTGTTGTTTTTGGGCGATCATTCGTATATGGGCCATATATTTTCGTTCTCCGGTTTCATTGAGCCCATGCCTTCTACTTTTGTCGTTTCTTGTACTGCTCTCATGGGAGTACCTTAGGCTGGTTCTCCGACCTTGACTGGTATTACTACATCAGTCTTATAGACAAAAGAGGGGGCATCTCTCATGTGCTCGTTTTCAGAGTTGTTCGTTAAGCCCACGGTAATTTTGGTAATATTTCTATCCACAGCCCATTGGCGTATTCAAGTTTTTTCTTCATGATATTAGAGGATTCTAATTATCCTTTGCTTGCGGGGTGGTATGGTGTCGAGAGTATCCTTTTGAGATGCCATTTTATAAAAAACTTGGTAGCCTTCTTTCCATGAACTGGGTTCCGTTGTCGCAACTGATATCTTTGGGGAGGTCGAATCGTCATACGATATTTTTTCATATAAAGGCAATCACTTCTTGTTCACGTATTTGGGCGAATGCTCCTGTTTCCACTTATTAGAGAGATAGTCAGCTAAAACCAAAAGGAACCGTATATGACCTCGCCCTACCAGTAGGGGCCCACAATGTCTATTCCATATTTAATGATAGGCCAAGGTGAGGCGATCAAGTGAAGTTGTTATCCCTTTTGGTGAATCATTAGAGCGTACTTTTGCCATTGCTCGCATTTTCTCAGGAAGTCTGCGACCTCTTTTTTCATGGTAGGCCAGTAATACCCTGCCCGCATGAGGAACTTGACTAGTGCCCAATTACCGGAGTGTGACTTGTAGTGGCTTTCATGGATTTTTTCAAGGATGCACCGAGTTTGATTCGGCCCTAGGCATTTTGCTAAAGGTCTGTCGTAAGTTCTCTTATATAAGTCATTAAGGAGTATATTGTATCTGGTCGCTTGCATTCTCAATTTCTTGGCCACATTTTTTTCATCTAGGAGTGTGTCATCCTGCAAATATGTATAATACGATTGTGCCAGTCCAAGTTAAGCTTACGGCTCTTACCTCGACTTGACCAATCGATGAGTTGAGGAGATGGACTACATTTTAGTCTCTGGTTTTGGTGCTTTTGGTGGTTGTGGCTAGTTTATCAAGGCCATTCGCCTCAGATTCTTGCTCGGGGAATTTGGCCGAGCTGACATTCGTTGAACTTGGGCAGTAGCTTGTAGATTTTGGTCTGATATTTTTTCAATCTTTGTTATTTTATTTGTTACGACCCTGTGATTTGGTTGACTACGAGTTGTATCACACCGTACTTTTAAACATTTTGATGCGTACTTTACCGCTATTCTCAAACCTGTAATTATGGCCCCATACTCGGCCTCGTTGTTAGTCATATTTGGGTACCTTATAGACTAGCGAATTACTTCGCCTATTGGGACTTCAAGTACGAGTCCCAGTCTAGACCCTACCATGTTGAATGAGCCATCATTGTATAGGACCTAGAGGTATTATGTTTAGGGGGAGTTTATGCGGCTTCCCGTTCAACTTCGGCCATCACTTTTGGGTTGAAATAGGTGACACAGTTCGCGAGTACTTGTGACTTTTTTGTTGTTCATCACTCATTTGTAATATCGTGCTCGCTGAGCTCAATAGGCCATTTGGCTAGCCTTCTCGATAGCTTGGGTTTATGCAAAATTCTTCTTAGGGGAGAAGTCATAACACTGGATGGGGTGGCATTGGAAACACGATCTAAGCTTTCGCGAAGCTACGACTAAGGCCAAGTCTAGTTTTCGAGTTGAGGATACCTTGTCTCGACGTCGACTAATGTTTTGCTAATATAATAGATTGGGGATTGCGCACCTTTGTTTTCTCAAACCAGGTTTTCCCTCACAACTACCTCGGATACAGCGAGGTAATGGAAGAGACTTTCTCCTAGCTCTGGTTTTTGAAAGCAATAATGGTAACGACAAGTATGCTTTTAATTCCTTCAGGACTTGGAATCACTCAAAAGTTCGTTGGAGGCAGTTATCCTTCTTAAGTATGGCAAAGAATTTGTGACATCTATCCGACAACCGTGAAATAAACCTTGATAGGGAGGTGATTCGGCCAGTCAACCTTTGAACCTACTTTTTAGTGGTTGAGTATGCTGGAATCCCCTCAATGGCATTGATTTGGTCAGGGTTGACCTCGATACCTCTCTGTGATACCAGGAAACCTAGAAACTTTCCTGAGGCCATGCCAAATGCACACTAGTCGGGGTTCAATGATGGGGTCCAACTAACCCCACACACTACAAAGTGGCAAGAGCGGTCGATGCAGCTTTTACCTGAGATGGTCGAGATCAAATCCACAGGGAACTAGATTATTTGGGATTTGGATTCCTATCTAAACTAGCAGTGTGTAGTGCTCTTAATTAGACTTCTAATCATAATTGTTCGTTTGTTACTTCTAATTTTATACAAATGAGATGCTAAATTCTAAGAATAAATTCTTGTAAGGTTTTCTTAATGGATAACGAGGCACTAAGGAAGTGACTTTTTCCTAGGTGAATACTTGACGGGTTCTAAAGCCTAAAACAAGTTTTTATGTTGGGGATTGCGATATAACCAATGCATGAAACTACTCGCTCTACACCTCTCGGTATCTTGAGTAACTTTGCCCTAATTGACTTTCTGAAGACTAATTAGGAGTCAAAATTTGTGCAAGTAATATAGGATTAAGTCGGATATTATTATCTCTAGGTTTAACCTTTAATTGTGGCTATCAGTCTCTTGAATACACCCTAATTCCTTTTTGGACAAATTTTCCTAGAATCAAGCTCTCTTTCTCAATAAGAGCCCAAGTTAAAAAGGCACAAATTAGTGTTTGCAACCACTAATTCAACATAGAAAACACACATCATTGCAAATATCAATCATCCATAAACATCTAAGCCTTAAACCAGAAGACCCATCAAATACACACACTAGGGTTGAGCCACAACCCTAGCTAATGGGTCTAGCTACTCATATTAATGGAAGAAATCAGATATTTAGATGAAGAATAACCCATTAATATGTTTACAAGCTAAGAATTAAAGATTCAATTTTGAACTAGATACAAAATTACTCAAACTAGGTCCAAAACGACCTTCACGTGCTCAGATACGAATTAGATAACCTAAAAATCTGAAAAATATGTATTGATACAAGGCCAAATTTTCAGGACAAAAATACCCCTGATAGAGGTACCGCGAACTTCGAAAAATGTAATGCGGCCGCGGTGAGGCTTTTTGGCTTGACTTTTCATTCTCTGAATCTAGCTACAGCGGACCGCATAAAATGTACCATGGCCACGGTGGCTTCATACGCATAAAAAGGACTGTAGTCGTGGTGTCTTGAAACCTCAAAGTCCTGAGCTCTATGAATCTTCTCTATGCGGATCGCAACAAATGGTCGCCGCAAAAAATCTTCCATGGACCGCACTTCCAAACACCACAAGGATTGCACCTCTCTAAATCTCCTCACCGCAGACCACATTAAATGGATTGCGGTCGATGTTGGTCTGTTGCAGCGGCAGTGGATTTTATGCTGCAATGGTGCTTTGATTTGTTCTTGGTACTTGTGCAGGTTTCGTTCCTTTTTTAGCTAGCTTTGACTTCTTGTCACTTTCTTGGCCAAACCTTGCAAACAAGTACAACATGTAAGCCTTTGGTACAATTTGCATACATTTTAATCCAAACTCAAGTAAAAAGGAGTATAAAATGAACTAGAATCCGTAGTTATCATTCAACTTCATTCTGTATCGTTTTGAGTATGTCGAAAGTTTCTCATATGGTCGATATGATCTTCTTTCCTTTTATACTTGAACAGTATGTCATCTATATAGACATTTATTGTTTTGCCGAGTCAGCCCTTGAACATCCTCATCACCAACTTTTGGTAAGTCGCCCCTGCATTCTTCATCCCAAAAGGCATAACCCTGTAGCACAACGTCCTTTGATGGGTGATGAATGTGGTTTTTCCTGATTCTCTTCTTCCATGAGGATCTGATTAAAATCTAAATAAACACCCAAGAAACTTAGTAATTCATGCCCGGCTGTGGCGTCGATGAGTTGGTCAATATGGGTTCATGGGAATGAATCGTTGGGGCATGCTTTGTTTAAATTTGTGAAATCCACACACACCCGCCATTTTTCATTATTCGTTTTTTTATGACCACATTGGAGACCCATTGCGGGTACTTCGACTCCTTGATAGATCCATTCTCCAATAATTTTTCTACCTCTTCATGTACCGCATCATTAATTACGGAGTTAAATTTACGTCTGACCTCTCTTACTAGGGGATGGAATGGGTCGATGTTCAGTTTGTGCATGGAGATTTCCTTTGGTATACATGGCATATCTACATGGCTGAAAGCAAACAAATCTAGTTTAGTTGTTAAGAATTGACGAAAGTTACCGGGTTCCTGAAGTTTGAAGCCAATCTAAGCTTTCTTGCTGTAGTCGTTGAGGTCTACTTGAATGGGGTCGAGGTCTTCAACGGTTGATCTTGCAGCTTCGGCCATATCGAGGTCATTGATGACGTCCTCACTATCGTCACGTATCGACCTCGTCCTTATTGATTGTTATGCCTTTTTCTCCTTGTCCCTATTTTGTTGAGTGACCGTGTTGTCTAGGGCGATATGGTAGCATTCCTAGGATATGCATTGTTCCCCTTGTATATTGAATATTCCCACAATCGGGAACTTGATGACCAAGTATAAGTTAAAAGGCACGGCTCTCATGGTGTGTATCCATAGTCGTCATACTATGGTGTTGTACATTGTGTCTTGGTCCATGATGTGGAACGTGATTTCAAGAGTGACGCCACTGGCTAGAACATGGAGTGTGATTTCACCAGTTGTTCACTCGACTGTATTGTTAAAACTAGTTAGTGTGATACAGCGTGACATTATCTTATCTTCGAGTTTTATTTATGCAAGTACTCGATGATGGATAATGCACGTGTTGCTCCCATGATTTACCGTAATGTGTCTCACATCCATATTTCAAATTCATAAAGTTAATAACAAGGGCATCATAGTGAGGAAAATCCAAACCATTAGTATCTGACTTATCGAAGATGATACTCTATTCTAGTTCGTCATACCTTTCACGGGTGATTGATTGTTTGAGCTTGTGGGTGGTGATGAACTTCACGTTGTTGATGGAATCATCGTCATCGTTACCGATGATCATGTGGATGGTATGAGCTAGTGAAGGCAGCTTCAGCGGTCCTTGGTGTTGTTTTCCTTATTTGACAAAGTTATCCTTCCGTGGTCGCTCAGCAACTCTTTGAGGTGTCGTTGTCATAACATGTTTACGAACTCCTACCTTAGGGCGATGCAATCATCGGTTTTGTGTCCTTGTTCTTAATATAACTCGTAGAGGGCATTTGACTTTCTAGTACTCGGATCTGACCTCATCTTTTGCGATCATTTCACCTTTGGTCCAAGCTTCTCTAGGGCATAGACTATCTATGTAGGCGATCCACAAAAGTTGTGAGTAGATAATAAATGGGGCATATCTCTTTCATTCTGATGAGTCCTTGTCCTTGGTCTAGGTGGGCATTCTTCATAGTGGGAGGAGGGCGGAACGGCCGTTCTGATATATGGTTGATGTCATTCCTTGTTAGGTCGCGGAGCCACGAGATCTCTTCTAATATCATTTCCTTGATTTATTCTGGATTCGGCATGTACCGAGGTTAGTCGATGAGTTGGTCCATTGAGTTCATCTTCATTTGCTTGGACCTCAGCACAATATGCATTGTGTATTTCGTCCCAAGTGGTTGGGGGGTACTTCATTATTCGACTTAATAACTTTCTAGTCGCCCTCAAACCATCTCTTCAGACAGTTTTGAAATGATGCGACCACTATTCCCTCAGATACATTCGGCAAGGTCATCCTCACTCGGTTGAACCGGGTGATGAAGTCTCTCAGCCCTTCCCCTAGTGCTTGTTTAATGGAAAATATGTTGTTCACTCCCACCTCGGCCTTTTTGGCCTCGGCACGGGCCGTTACAAACTTGTCGGACATCTCCTCAAAAGTTTCTATGGAGCATGCATGTAGCTGCAAATACCATGCTAATGTTCCTCCTGTGAGGTTTTCACCGTTTTGTTTTTAGTAAAATAGAGAACACTTGCTCTTTGGTGATATCATTGCCTTTTATGGAGGTGATGTAATGAGACACATAATCTTCTAGGTCGGTCCGTCGGTCATGTCGTCGTATATTCTGAGGTAGGGCGGCATATTGAAGGTTTTTGGTATTGCATGAGGAGCTGCATCATCGCTATACGAGTGCTCTATGAATCGGTCGGCGTCCCATTTCAGTAAAAATTTAGAGGCGCTAGTATTTTATCGACTCGCTCTTGATGTTCTTTCATCTAATCTCGGAGCACCTTATTTTCATCCTCCATTTCTTCCATTTTTAGGACGGTTGTAAGGGCATTGTCACCTACATTATCAATGATATTGTGAGTTATACCTGTCGTAGGACAGGGTGGATGATTGCACTGCTCGTCCCTTTGTTGTATTGCGGCAGTCCATGCAGTCTTCGATATTGAGCCTGGAGGGGGTTTGTTGAGGATGCTCGTCAGTGTGTCCGTTAACCACGCCTCGAGAAGCTTTTTGATATTGGTGGTTCCCCTTCCTCTACAGACATGGAGGCCCCTTTACGATTAGATTTTATTATGCTACAGTGTGGGTGTGGCGACCCTTCTCACCGAGGGGACGCGCTCGACATTGCATCCTCACCAGCTATTTCTTTGCTCTTGTTGAGGACGATTATGAGGTTGGTAAGTAAGTCACTTGTTATCCTCATCATTTCTTCTCGGTTACCTGCCATGTTAGATATTGCACAAGGGAAGAGGGGAGATCTTGGGTTTTGCGATGCTAATGATCGGTGTTAACTATAGATCTTGAAGAAACTAAAGATTTAACTAAGAAATCCCTACAGACGGCGCCAAATTGTTTGACCACGAAATATAACTTACGGTTCAAATAATTAAATTTATATGATAATAGGTTGAACTTAGTTAATAATAATAATATCTCTAGATTTGGTTTTCGATGGCATGGTATACACCAGACTGATATAATAGAAAGATGATGAAAATGTGCAATAATTATTCCAAAAATCATGAGTAATGAGGTAGCATTTAATAGCACTGCATAACAATGTATGACATTGCATGATTAAGAGGAATAATCCAATCAATAAGAGGTGGAAAAGAAGAACCTTCCACTTGTCAATGATTGAATGATAGATCCTAGAACAGCTGAATATTCCTCGAATCTGGCAACAATATTAATGAAATTTCAAATCTTGTATTGAGTCAAGAAATCGAAAATTGTTCAAAGTGTTGTTCTTACAAAGCTAATCTCACGTCCTCTCTTCTCTCTCTCCTTTTCCCTTTATATAAGATACATTCCCAAACAAAATCGTAACAATATAAATGCAAGGAATATTCACTAGAATATTCCCTTCCTGGTTCTATTTTGAGAACTAGTTGTTACTGCTCTACTGTCGTTATTCGACAGTGACCCTCATGGATGACATTAATTGCGGTTCTCCTCGACTTCTAGACCATGATCCCCACTAATGATTTGACCATGGCTCTCCTCGACCTCTCGACCTTGATCCTCATTGAAGGTTTGACCTCGGCTCTCTTCGGCTCCTCGACCATGGTCAATATGGCTTCTTGGATCATCTCAATGAGGATTTGAGGATCCTTCTCTGTAATGTCATTTTGACATGAATATTCAAAACGCGTATTTTGACCCATACAATTAGTCCCTCCGCTTATTAAGGCTAATCTCAGGCGGGCTTGATGAGCGGATTATGTTCTTTGAGGTCAAAATGCTTTAGCGAGCTGGTGGGTCGCGATGATTGAGACAAAGTGGTCAACGTGGCTCTTTGCAAGTCACAAATTTTTGGCGATGCACTATCCATGACTCAAGATGACCTCATGATGTCATGCATCATCATGGCGTGTGTTCTCAAAAAAAATGCTAACAGTATAAATGCAAAGATAATTCACTAGAATATTCCCTTCCATATTCTATTTTGAAAACTAATCATTACTGCTCTACTATCGTTATTACTGTCGTTATTCGACCGTGACCCTCATGGATAACATTAGTTGTGGTTCTCCTCGACTTCTCGACCATGATCTCCGCTGATGATTTGACCACGGCCCTCCTCGACTTCTCGACCTTGATCTGCATCGAAGGTTTGACCGCGACTCTCCTCGACTTCTCGACCGCGTCCAATATGGCTTCTTGGATCATCTCAAATGAGGATTTGAGGATCCTTCTCTTAATGACATTTTGACATGAATATTCAAAAGGTAGATTTTGACCCATACAAAAAAGTAGTTTTCTTGTACTTTTTGGGTAAATTAGAGAATAATAAACCAGTGACACCAATGCATTCTTCGTCCAATTTGTTCAAACTCTAATGCTGATTCCATTTCCAATCGTGCACAGATTATGGAAAGAATCTCTGTATGAAAGCAACTCCAATTTGCCCCATGCATGCCAAAATTACTTTATTCATACCTACACTAGCAAAAAATTGACCACAGGTTCTCCTTAACATAACGTTCAATTATCTTAGTTCTAGGTAAAAATTATGAAATACCACCAAAAGTTGAAGTATCTAGATGAGACTTTTTGTCAGCTTATGGAAGATAAATCCTAGAAATATTTGAAGTATAAGAGTGACGTTCTCAGTAAAGCTCAAAAGGCCCCTGGTAGCTACCAATAGGTCTTTTGCAATAAAAGCACAAAGCCAAAGAATTTCAAAATGCTTGATATAACAGTTAAAAGCTCACTCTAGTTTCACAATTGTAAGTAAATCCCCAGTAACAACAGTCCAGAGGGAAGGACAATCCAGTTGGCTTAATACAAAAGCATAGACCAGCTCATATCTAGAAGAAACAGATTGGAAGTGGTAACAGCAGTACATCTCAAAGGAGCCCTCTCCTTCTCTTGTAGTCGCTGACACTTAAAGTTAGTGCATGTCTTCTCCCATCATTCTCAGGAACTCTACATCCAACAGTTGCTTCTATCCTCTGTTTTCGAGCCATAAATCCTGCTTGGGATCCTTGAGGCCCTCCGAACTTCTGAAGCACAGCCAATGAGATAGGCAGATCGAAATCATGTAGCGTATTTGATTCTGTTCCTAGATCAACCGGAGCAATAGTATCCACCAACTTCCCAGCACCTGCTGCAGCCTGCAAGGCTGCTGCTGTAGCTGCCATTCCTCCGTCGGCAATACCACCAGCCCCATTATTATCTACAACTGCCAATGCAGCAGCAGCTTCACCATTTGGTGCACCTTCTGCTGCTTCATTAGCACTTTTTGAAAAATAATTTGTAGACCTAGTCCACCTTCTCGAGAAGGGATCATACCCAGCCTCGCCAGCTTTTAACAGTTGATTCACTGGTCTGAGTTCTGACGCATTCTTGAAATTCTCGACCCTATTCTTTCGGTTCATCTCAGCCAGCCTGCGGGCCTTGTCATCTTTCTCTTGGGCCTTCCTACTGGCCTCCAGTTCCTGCAGTCTTGCCTTAATCCTCTCAACCTCTGCCTCATCATTCTTCATTTTGGCCACTTCCATCTCCCTTCTCAAACGATCCTTCTCAGCAGCTACATTGAGTGGCCTCCATGTTGCAGATTTTTTCTGCTGCAACATCTGCTTTACAGTGTCAGCAGAGTAAACAAATGTGTTAGACTTCTGTATGGCCTCCTTTTTTTCCAACACATCTTGTTTGCTGGGCATACGACCACCACTTCGTTCTACTTCCTTTACCCACTGATCAAACTCATCCCTAAGAGGAGGAGAGTCTGAAACCATAGCCATCTGCCACCTAGCAGCAGAGCTATCATTTCCCCAAACAAGATTTAGAAATTTGAATGTGGTTTTATTTTCTAGCTTGTACTGTCGATTAGGATCTGTGGCATCAACATTGCGGACAATACAGAGCCTATAGATAGGACCAGACCTTGACCTCCCAATGCCAACTCGTACGAAACAACCCACAATTAACTCATCAAAGAAGGGCTCCATAAACCATTTCGCCAGTTTTGACCGCCGAATGGTGATTTCTTTTATATCCTCAAACGTTGGCAACTGTGACTCTGGTGATTTGTCATCATCACTGTCATCCATTCCATCATCGCCTGATGAATCTCCCTCATTACTGCGTGAATCGCTTTCTCCCCTGCTAGGACTACTACCCAGGGCTGCAGCTGTAAAGCTTCTACGTTTGACTGGTGAATAACCCCTGCCTCCAGAACCTTTTCGACCTGCATCCCTCAGTTTCCAGTTACCCTCTGGATCCTGCTGTCTTGCTCGTTTTGCTCGTATCTCATTCAATGCATCATCTCTATCAGCTGCTCTGTCCAAAGCTCTTGTTGATGAGCGCATGCCACGTGAATGTGAAGGGGGTGAACTTGGTTTCCTGGGTTGGCTCCTATTCTTGATTTTTCCAGAGATTTTTTCCTGCAGACTCCTGTCAGATTTCTTCGATGCACGATCAGTCAATATCATTTCTCTATCCAGTTCTGACATCTGAGCAAGCTTTTGCCTGTCTTCTTCGTCCTTGTAAAGATCACTGCCAATAGAATCATCATCACTATCGCGCTCATCCCCATAACCATCTCCATCATCGTCACCTTCTCCGTGACTGCTACGATCATCATCTCTTTCCGGAGGGTCCAATCTCTTCTTGAGAGGAACTTGTGAACCGGAAAGCTTTCTATTCGAATACCCACGATCATCATCAGAATCATCGTCCCTGGAATCACTTCCATCATCAGAATATGAACTCTTGTGATGCCTTCTAGATGATGGAGGCGGGCGGTTCCTTCCGCCCATATTAGTTCTACCAGCAGCCTCCAAGAGCAAATCAGTTAACTCTTCTTCCATGATCTTCTATTCCACTCAGCTACTTGGCAAATAACAACTTCAAAAACCGCGTAAAAAGAAGCAAAATTTTAGTTAATATTTGGATAATTTAGACAAAATGAAAGCAATAATCACAATAATTAGCAGATTGACAAGGAAATACGGAGTAATTTATTAGTCAAAATCACCCAATTGAAACCCTAAGGCTGGATACAGAATACAAAAAGAACAGGCAAATATAGTATGGTGATGAACCAAACAGGTAACTACCGATTCAGATCCATTCAACTCTATTAATCATTCAAAAATTCTAAATTTCTGCTCAATCAAGCCAAAAATTTAGCACTAAAATAATAGCAAAGCAAATAACAGAAAGGATAACAAGTAAGGGATTGAGTGAGAGAGAGAAAAAAATATTAGAGACATACAATTCGATACAGCCGGATTATGACGAGAACGTGGAGAAGTTCGCCGGAGGGAGATGAGAAGGAACAGATTAGGGCGCAGAGCAGAGAATGGTTCGCGAAGACAGTTAGCGGTTCGGATTTGGATTTAGGGTCCATTTGTTGGGCTTGGGCTAAATATTTTTAAGAGCAAATTATGTTATATTTATCCATTCTAGAAATAATTACAGTATATACCTATACCTATGCAATTAAAAATAATAATCCGATTGTTACAAATCGAATTTTATTTATGGTAAATATTTATATTTAGAGAGATTCTAGGGTTTATTACTTGGTGGTTGAGTCAATCTCTGTCTAATCGAGGGTTCTATTCCATTATAAATCATCTCAAAATTAAATAAGAATTCCCTTTATCTTTCTCTGCAATATTGTTCTTCTTCTTTTATTGTGTGATAATACGTTATCAGCACGAGACTCTAACCAATTGAGTAGAAGCTTTGGGATTGAGCATAATGATTATCAATTGTTCTACGAACTTCCTTCAAGATTAAATTCTAGATTTAAGGTAAGTATTTTACTTTTCTCTTTCAAATTCTTGACATTCTATAATTTGATTTTAAATACAAGTAAAGACGATACATCTTGATTGCAACTCTAATGGAGTTTGAAAGAAATTATAACCACCAAAAATGGTAAAATTTCTATGTCTTGCCATTGAATTTTTTCCATTCTTATTCCACTTAGAGAGTATGATAGCAATATGTGATAAGTCTGAAAGAAGACAAAATTACTACTATGACTGTATTAATGGATGTAGATGAATTATAATCGTCATCATTGAGTAATGAGAATTATAAGGATTCTCAAAAATAATCATTCACTCTGTAAAAGTAATATTTGTCATAGATTTGACATGAGATTTTACAAAGCACATATAGATGATTATGGTCCATTCATGATGTGAATGTGACAACATATGCTTTATGAATATATATTCATTCTTGGAAGAATATGAACGTGCTAGTGGTAGTGAATATACCACACTCACCTCTAGAAGGATGTTTGAGATGATATAAGAAAATAATGTCATTATTATGGCATGAATGGTCATTGGTCACGTACCTATTGTATGCCAAAAAATTTTGGCAATGTGATTATTAAAGGACAACAATAATGCAAGAAACATATCTTGCATATAATTTTGACCATGACCATAATGATATTACATTCTCCTTGAAAGAGATATATGACCATATGGATCTTGATGAATATATGGTAGTACATTAATTGAGAGCTTTGAAAGAGCCAATTATCACTATTTTGGATAAACACAATTGATACCAATAAGGTATTGTGTTGTAGTAAGTCTCAAAGAAACTTACTCATTTTCCAAAGTACACGCGAAAACGGTTGATTATATTGAGACTATAAATAACGGAAATATTTAAACTCTTCTATTACTATAACTTGTAGCGCAGTAATATGTATGTGAAAAGTTACCCATTTTATTATTCAGTTTGTACTAATAAAAGAATACCATAGTAAAGTAGATGCTTATTGATATAAAACCCCATATCATAATAAACTTGGAGTTTATTGATAATTGCACACGTCATGGTATAAATCTGAAGTTTATCAATATTGATAATTTATTCAGTTGGCATAATTGGTTTATCCATATCAATTTTAAGTATAATGTGCAAAAATAATAAAGAATTCATATGGGTAAATATTAAAAGAACTAGAAAGTTCTTTACGAATTCTCTTATATTGCTTGTTCTCGTTAATTAATAAATCAACTGAAATTGGGATTTAATCCCATGAATACTAGAAATATCAAAGGTGAATATCGGCTAAATCACCTACCATGCATACCACATAAGATGCATCTATGAGATGGTTACATGTGCGATTTTTATCAACCCGCACCATGGTATTTGCGAGGTAACTTGCTCAAATATTTGATTTAGAGCATAATTTTTAGATTTTTTATTCAAGATAGTTCATCTTGATAAGTTGGTTCACATCACAGTTGGTTTAGCAAAATAATGTATTGAGTGCCTTTACTTAATAACTAAACAATTGCTTATGAGAACAAAGTTATCTATATCTATTTGATATACGTTATGTATCAAAGTATATTATTTTCTCCCCTTACGCATAATAACTAAAAGGCGTATTGTTAGATATGTATACTCTTTTCCCTTCTCTAGAATTTTTCCCATTGGATTTTATTTTAGTTAAGGTTTTAACGAGACACATTATCTGTTGAATAGACATTCAGGGGGAGTGTTATAAATAGAATTCTATTTATGGTGAATGTCCATATTTAGAGAGATTCTAGTGTTTATTACTTGGTGGCTAAGTCAATCTCTACCTATAAATAGATGATTCTATTCCATTGTAAATCATCCCAAAATACAATAAGAATTCTCTATCTCTTTTTCTCTACAATATTGTTATTCTTCTTTTATTATTTCATAACATGTTATAAATAGAATTCTATTTATGGTGGCATCTATATTTCAATTTTTGTTTTCTCTGCAATTAACTTTTCTCCTCCCTTTTTCTTTCATCCCCTATCCTTTTTATCTTTCTTTCTCTTTCTTCTCTTTCTAATGTTACCAGTATCCCTATATTTTCTAAGTAGATGTATGATCTGTGCACCTTTTCTTTCATGTCTTTATATTATCCATCTCAGGGGGAAAAAAGGCTAACAAAAAAACTATCAAAAAAGAATAAAATTTTCTAAGGTTTTAGTCTGCCACTAAATTGTAAGGTTGTATAAGTAGTCATCATTTATAACGACCCAATTGATTATTTTATTTATTTACGCCTTCTTTTTCCTTTTGATGCTTTACACACGTATAATTTTGGCTTTATAACTTGCGAGGTTATTTTTGTTCTGAAAATGTTTCGAGT
The DNA here is from genome assembly GCA_034376525.1 of Nicotiana benthamiana. NCBI lineage: Eukaryota > Viridiplantae > Streptophyta > Magnoliopsida > Solanales > Solanaceae > Nicotiana > Nicotiana benthamiana. Next base: position 124,202,511 of record CM067324.1, on the reverse strand, counting down.
TATTTTGGTTATTTTTGTTCTGAAAAGTTGGAAATGTTGACCGAAATTTATTTTTTGTGAAAACAACCCTGGAACAATATTTGTTCGGAGTCAAATTCGTAGGCCCGGAGGTTGATTTGTATTGTTTTGCCGAAAGTTGGCAATTTAGGTTTAGAGGATTTTTCAAGTTGACTGATATTAGATTATGATGCAGAAAATTGAGTTAATTAGATTGTGTGACAACTGATATTATTTCAGTTTAATAATAGAATTAAATCTTTTTAAATTGTTCACATAAAACTGTATATCATGTTGGTATATCTATACTATACTAGTATCATATGTTAATTGGAACATTTTTTGTTGTGTTAGTTATATTTAATTGGTATACTATTTGACTTTTCTGTAGTAATAGTAGAATAGTACAATATTTTGAATTTTTTTAATTTTCCTTTATGCATGTTTATTGTATAATTATTTTAATTATTTCTTTATGCATTTGTTTTATGTAATAGTATTACATTATAATATCTTGAAATATATTACTATATTAATATAGTACACTATTTTTTACTTTTCTCTTTATGCGTGTGTATTATGTAATAATAGTATAGTCATATATAGTTGTCTGGAGTTGATTAGTAGAGTCGTATACCCTATAGGTATAATTATATGTTATATTAGTATCATATACGAGTTGAATTATTTTTTGATTGTATTAGGTGCATTTAATTGGTATATTATTTGATTTTTTAATAATAATAATATAGTACAATATTTTGAAATACTCTATTATATTAATATGTGGTGCACTACTTTTTAGTCTTTCTCTTTATGCATGTGTAATAGTAGTATAGTCATATAGTTGCCGAGAATTAACAAGTAAAATTGTATATTATGTTGGTATAGTTATATACCATACTGGTATCATATGGTAATTTGAACATTTTTTTGTTGTTTTAGTTGCATTCTTAAGTGAATTCTATTCTAAAATTATTTATATGAACATGATTTGCAGTACTGAAATTTTTTTGTGCTGATAGACATAGATTATGTGTATTATAATAGTTTCTATATGTATAGGCAATTGTTGGAATGACCCCATACAACTATATACCATGTTAATATACTGAATGAGCAAGTTGCTTTGCAAATATTAAGCTTGCAATGCGAGCATATAATTTTCTTATACTTATATTGCATCCTTTAATATTTTGGTAAAACAGTATAGTCGCAGATAATTGTTGCAATATTCTAGAGCAATCATATACTTTGTTGGTATACATGTATACATATTAGTATCATATGGTACTACAAGTCTTTTTTGCTACTTATACTTTTATTGTATTTTTTAATATTTTATTATTATTTATATTTGAAACTAGTATACATAGAGATTTGGTGGTTATAGATTATGCTGTCTTGCTCCATAACTGGTTGTGTCACTGCTAATGGTAGAGTGTGTATTGATTTTCCATAGGGAAGGAGATCAAGGTTTGCATGGCTGTCGCTTATTGATTCTTAGAATCTGAATATCTAATTTATGGTGCTTAGCAACAGTCACTGTGATATTCAGTGAATTAGATGAAGTGACAACTCATATTATTTCAGTTTAATAATTGAATTACGAAAATAAAAAAAGACAAAGGTATATTCCATAAATATTTTAGAAATCATACAGTAGAAGAAAAAGATATAAAGTTTTTCATTGATATTATTTATAAATATACTCTAGAAAAATTAACTATGGATGAAAAAGGTGAAGATAAATTAGTAGAAGAACATATAGAAATATTATATAACATTATAGAAAATATGGAACATAGAGATGACACTACTACCTCAGTATCTACTGAAGACTACCTAAGTGATGGTTAAAATGGAAGCCATAAATAATAAAATAGAAATAATAAATAATAATATTTTAGAATCAAATAAAGTAACATTAGAACAGATAAAAGAAATAAGAAAAAGGATAGAAAATATAGAAACAGAAATTAAAAATATAAAATTAAGAATATTACAAGAAAATAATAAAAAAGAAAAAGAACCTATAAATAAAACTGGCTATGTTAATATACCAGGATTAGGATGGATGCCAATTAAAGTACCATTAACTACTGAAAGAATAAAAGAAGAATTATGAAAAGAGGAGAATATGTAAAAATTACATATATGGAAAATAACAAAATAAAAGAAATGTCAAATTTGAATAGAATATTTATTAAGCTAAATGATAATTATAGACTTATGCAGAAACAAGATAATATTATAGAATCACCTTTAGAACAAATAGTAAGATTAACCAGAGAAAATAATGAAGAAAATAATAACGAATCATATAATAATAATAGTGATAGTAGTACAACCAGTTATGAAATCACTAAAAGAAAAAATATGAGAAAGAAAAAGGTGACCATGGAAGATATTTTTGAAAAATTAGATAAAATGGATAAAAGAATACAAAAATTAGAAAAACATGTATTTAAAAAGAAAAAACAAACAATAAACTCTGACCCTGAATATCTAGAAATAGATTAGATTCAGATACAACAACAAATATAAGTTCAGAAGAAGAAAAAACTGATAAGAAATTAGTAGAAGTAATAAATAAAATGGAAAATGATTCGGATATTAATATAGACGAAGATAGCACTTCGGATACATATACTGACTTAATAAAGAAAACAAATAAATTATATATAGAAACTAATAATTTAAAAGATACAATTAAGGATGAAGATATAATAACAAATCATATAAATATGACTAAACCAGATGGCCTAGAAAATAGAAAAGGATTTTATACAAATGTCGCAACAGGAAGAGATAAAGACTATAAAAAAAGAAGTTATTATGAAAAAACAGATTATTCAAAACAACATAGGAACGATAAAATATGGGGATCAAGATTATTAAGAGGAATAGCGGAAATGGTAAAAACAACTACAGGAGAAAATACTAACTCTTTTTTAGACTTAGACTGCTCTGAAGATATTACAAAAGAAATACAAAAATGGTCAGCAAAAACAGAGAAAACGATTTTAGAAACAAAATTACCAATAGAAAAAGTAGGACAATATATTGTAACCACCTTAGTAGGAAATGTTAGAGAATGGTATGAAAATTTAGGAGAGGAAATGATAAAAGCATTACATGCAGCTACAGATGCTAATGCACAGCCTACAACAGATGTGAGTAAAATACTTCAAAAATTTGTAATATCAATTACAGCCGAATTTAGCACGCCAGGAGCAGAAAATTCAATAATTTGTAAAAATATAGAAAAAGCAAGAAATAATCTATTAAACTTAGTTATTTGTGATTTATGCTACTATGAAGAATATGTATGTGAATTTAGTAATTATTTTCATAAAGGAAGATTTAATAATAATGAGAAACCTATGATCTTAGACTTATTCCTACATAAACTACCATATCCAACTAATTTACTAGCATTTAAAGATTATAAAATAGAAGCTAAATCAATAGACACCTTAGGAACTAGGATAGAATATGTAAGAAATTGGATAAATGATAGATGTACTCAAGCAACAAATCTTAGAAATTTATTACAATCAGATATACAGTTATGTTGTGCAAAAGATAAACCAAGTAAATACGGATGTAGTAAAAAATACCCTAAACAAATAAGAAAACACTACAAGAAAAGAAATAAAAAATACATTAGAAGAAATTACAATTTAAGGAATTTTACAAATAATAACAAAAAACGAAGATATATAAATAAAAGAAAATATAGAAATTATTTCAAAAGGAATCCTAAAAAATGTAAATGTTATAATTGTGGAAAAATAGGACACATATCCACAGAATGCAAAGAACCTAGACAAAAACAAATAAAAGAAATTCAGTTAGATAATGATGAATTTATAGACATAGATATAGTTAAGCAAGAAATAGATACGGATAACTTTTCTAGTGAAGATGAAATAATTGAATCAGATATAACAAGTGAAGAAGAAAATGAATCAGACTAAAATAGGAGAAACAAGCGACAAAGATATAATAATAAATTATACACAAGACATAGATTATGAGAAACAACAGATAATATTTGATGAAAAAATTTATGAGAAAATTAGGAAAGAAGAATTAGACCTTACACCAGACTTAGTTTTTAAAAATCAATTTTGGAATGAAACCTTAAAAATTAAAAAACAAAATTATTATATAATCACTAAAAAGGAATTTGTATTAGACATAAAACATTTAAATGGAAAAACAATGATACCTTTAGTATCTAAACAGCTAATTGAAGAAGAAACTAAAAGTATTAAAAATAAACATAATCTAAGATATTGCTATTTTGGAGGAATACAAATTATGTTATATGCACATTTTAAAGAAGGTATAGATACACCAATAGAAATATATTTAGCAGATGATAGAATAACTCATCCTATAGAACAATCCATATTAACACAATTAACCGGAAACCTAATATACCAAAAAGCTAAATTTTTATTTAAACCTGATTTTAATATAAGCATGACGGAACAAAATATAGACAAAGCATTAACGATTTATTGGAAAATCAATGGAATAGAAATGCTACCAGGAAGTAAAGTATTAACTATCAAAGCAAAACAATTATACGTATTAAGTAATAAACCAGGAATAAATAAAAATAAAAGAAAAGGATTAACACATATAAGTAAAATCTTTGAACCTATCCTAAAAGAAATACCTAGGAAAGAACAATTATATATACTACCTAACCAAAACCAAGACTTAGAATTAGTAACTTATAATTTAGAGCAACGAAGAAATCTTCTTAATAGAAGTATGAGTAGAAGGAATCTAAACATAATACCTAGAATTAGGAAAAATATATCGGACCAATATTACGAAAACCAATATTACATAAAAGGAAGAATAATAAGAAATGGAATAAGAATATTAGTACCAATCTTAATTGCTACTAATGCAGGAGAAAATTATATAGCTAAACAACTAATAAGTGAGATTGACAAAATAGAAGAAAGTAATCACACATATACTAATTTCATTACACAACAAGAAGTAACAAGTATGGGAAAAATAAATAGCCCAATAGAAATAGAAGGATTATTATTCAACATAAATCTAGAAATAATGGATAATGAACCAGAAATTATATTAGGAATTAAATGGTTAAATATGGTAGAACCATGGAATCTAACAGAATCAGAATTAGAAATAACAGTTAATACAATAACAATTAATATAAAAAGAGAAACAATTAATGCTATAAATATAATAAAAGAAAGTATATGAGTCATGAAGAAATACATATCTTAATTAAAGTAAAATGTGAAGGATATAACAGTAGATATTATACAGCATATATAGATACAGGAGCTGGAACTAATATATGTAGAAGAAAAGTATTACCAGAAGAATATTGGAAGGAATTAAAAAATCCAATTATAATTGCTGGATTTAACCAAGAAGGAAATCTAGTCCGACACAAAGCTACAAATATAACAATACAAATATGGGATAAAGAACTAGTACTAAATGAATTATACCCATGTGAGGAAATATTTCATGATATAATATTAGGTTATAAAAAATTCTTAAAAAATTATGAACCCTTTACAATCACAAGAAATTATTTATTATTAACTACCCCTTGCAAGCAAAAAATAATAGCTAAAAGAACCTTGGAAAAACAAAGTGAACTAATACCTTGGATTAAAGGAGATAGTAAAATTAAACAATCACTACCTTGTAAAAGTAAAAATAATAAATTACAAATAAGTGAGATTAGTATTGAAGAAGAATTAACTAACGAATTTAAAGAAGTATTTAGCGAAGACCCATTAAAATATTGGCAAAAACACAAGACCCAAATACCAATTAGATTACTAAAAGAGCATGATTTAGTCTATAAAAAACCTATGAAATATACTGAAGAAGATATGATTCAATTTAAATTACACATAACAGAATTATTAAAAGGAAATTTTATCAGAACTAGTGAATCTAAACATAGTAGTCCCGCATTCATAGTAATGAAACACAGTGAACAAAAAAGAGGAAAATCTAGAATGGTAATAGACTATAAAGACTTAAATAAAAAGACAGAAACATTAAATTATCCAATACCTAATAAAGCAGTAATATTAAACAAAGTTAAAGGTTATGAATGGTTTAGTAAATTCGATTGTAAATCAGGATTCTATCATATTAAAATAATAGAAGAATATAGGCATTTAACAGCCTTCTCAATACCCAATGGATTTTATGAATGGAATGTATTACCCTTTGGATTTAAAAATTCCCCAGGATATTTTCAAAAATTTATGGATACATATCTTGGAAATATAGATGGTATTATTGTATATATAGATGATATATTATTATTCACTAAAACGAAAGAAGATCATATAAATTTATTAAAAAGATTTAAGAAAATAATAAAAGATGCAGGAATAGCTCTAAGTGAAAAGAAAGCAGAAATATTAAGGAATAAAATAGAATTTTTAGGAATAAAGATAGATAGAAATGGCGTAGAGATGCAAGAACATATATTAAAAAAGATAGCAGAACACATGGAAGAATTAAAAGAAAAGAAACAATTACAAAGTTTTTTAGGCTTAGTAAATCAAATTAGAAATTATGTACCTCATTTAAGCGAAAAATTAGTACCACTACAAAAGAAATTAAAAACAAAAACAGCAGTATTTGAATGGACTATAGAAGATAAAGAAAACCTGAAAAAAGTAAAAGAATATTGTAAGAAATTACCCAAATTACAAATCCCAGAAATAAATGAAAAAATAAAATGGATAATATATACAGATGCATCAGATTATGCTTTTGGAAGTATGTTAACATATGTAAATATGGAAAATAACACACAACATATTACATCATTCAACTCAGGAACTTTCAAAGAAAATGAGACAAAATGGGAAATAAATAGAAAGGAATTATTGAGCGTATTAAAAGCATTATTATACTATGAAATATATATAGCACATACACATTTTATATTAAGAACAGATAACACCCAAGTTAAATTTTGGTTAACAAAGGATTTAAAAAATCAATCAATTACTACCAGAAATATTAGAAATATAGTATGTCAAATATCTTTATTTAATTTTGATATTGAACTAATCAGTACTAAAGACAATTTTATTGCAGATTTTTTATCTAGACATATGATACAGGAATAGCTATGAGCTTATAAAGAAGCATTTTATTATGATTGACAGGTACAACCTGAACAAGGGGAAATAGTACAAAAGCTATTACAAGACATACTACAAAAATTACAAGGTATGGAAAAAAATATTGAAAAGCTGGAAAGCAGAATTAGTCAAATGGAAGATAGCAAAAAAGAAGAAATAGACCTGCAAGAATTTAAAGAAATAACGATTAACCAAGAAAAATATGACAAAAAAGATAAAGGAAAAGGGATAGAAATTACTACCCACCAGGCCAAAAAACTTAAACCTTTCAATATCCAACTTAGACCAGAACAACCTATTCCAAAAAGAACAGACTTTATTTACCAACTACCAAAACCCCAAACAAATACCTACAGTGAAATAACCAAAAAACCTACACAAAACCAATTTGTACAACGGATACACAACTACCTCAACCAGTTTATACAAGTTGCCAATTACCTAAATAAAAATATACAATCACCAGACTTCAACCCAGAAGAATTAATTGGATGGCAAACTAAACCTCTAAAAGGATATAATAAATTAATTGCCCTAAATAAGTCAGATCCAAAATTAGTACAAACTATGTATAACTATGGACTATTACATGCAGTGTATACACAAAATGGAGATAACCTACAATACATACCCGAATTATACCAAGTAGTAAAAAAATACTTGGGAATTACTAAGGCAGACTTAATATTTATTAGGATCTATTCGGCACCCTGCGAAGTTACACCACAAGAAATATATCATTCTATTACAGCAGTAAAGCTAGGACTAACAAGAACAATTATGTGTGAAGAACCTATGGAACAACCTGATTTAACCATTCAAGAAATAGTAGAATTTCTACAAAATAAAAGAGCCATTATGACCAAAGTCATTATTCAAGAGCTAATAAGCAGCTATGAAGAAGGAGGAAAGTGGATCTACAACAGCAAAAATAGCACAATTATCTACTCAAATGCCAAGACAACAAAAGACATAGAAGAACTACCAAGATGGATCACTACCCTGGCAAATTGGGAAGCTACACCAACAACTAATGCACTAAGAACTTATCCAAAGCAGCTGACAGAAAAAACAAAATATCTACTATGTCAACAATTAAAGGATTTATTCAACCTACACCATTGCAAATATTGCAATCAAAAAGAAGACATTCCCAAAGTTTATCTTCCACCAACTATGGCAAAAGAAAAAGGAAAAGAAAAAGAAGAAGAGGAAGAGGACAAGCAAATTGAAGACAAAAGAAGTGAAGACTAAAACTTTCGTATAAAGTCTTGCAAACAAGTTTCAAGACAATTGAAGTAAAGTCTTGCAAACAAGTTTCAAGACAATTGTAGTATTTAGACAAACATTTTCCAATGTTTTGTCTTTACTTTTAGTTTTGTTTTTTAGTATTAATTAAAAGTTTTGTTTTTTACTCATGTATTATTTCAAGAAATGTAATATTTCTAGGATAGATTTTTAGTCTTATTAGGAAAAGTATTTTGTCTTGGTAGTGTAGTATTCATTCCTTGCCTATATATGTAAGACTTTGTAATTTAGAGAGGGGCATTATCAGCTCTTCTTACTCTTGTACAATAAAAGTCTCTCTTTGAAAAACACTCTCTCTCACATACTCTTACTCTTGCAAAAATCTAGCATCAACTAAAGAAATAATGGAGCAAAATAAGGTACGTAATACTATGACTAGCTAAATTTTCTTTGGCAAGATTTTAGGAAAGTAGTAATAATACTAACATGATAATGATCCTGTGAACACCGGGAGTTCGGCATAACACCTGTTTAAAGGTTTAATAACAGCAAGTATTTAAAGCTAAAGTGGATTTAGCCTTGCACTTTATCCGCTCCAGGCAGAAGGCCGTTATGCGGTTTTGTGGTGCTTAAATTGGCTTGGGATCCTTACCTGCTTTACTTATCGCTACTAATATTGTACCTTTAGCCATTCGTTATTCCGTTCCCTTCCCCTTTTGGTATCAGAGCCTCAGTATCATATTGGTATTATCATTATCGTCCTAAAAACTTGCCTTATTAAAAAATTTGGACTTGTCAAAAATTTGAATTAATTTTGCCTTATTAGTTATTTTGACATGGATTTAAATGCTTGTTTGTATGCTTACAATAAAATACTTGTTTATACTGGAGACATAGAATTTGCTAATGTTACAAGAAAATTAATGGAAACATATCCTATTACTTTCCAGATTGGATTAGCAACTACTCCTTATTTGCATCAATTAGAGAATAACTTTGGAAAATTTTTAACACACTTAAAGTTAGGAATAGAATATTTAGGTATACATCAAATAGTTAGAAAATATTTAGGAACCCGACCTAGACATATTGGAATAACTAATGATTATTTTACATACTGTCAAAGTATATTTACTTTCATAAACCTACAGGATAAAAATAAAGAACTGCTGACCATTTTTGTATTTCTTTTGTAATATCTTCAGAGCAGTCTAAGTCTAAAAAAGAGTTAGTATTTTCTCCTGTAGTTGTTTTTACCATTTCCGCTATTCCTCTTAATAATCTTGATCCCCATATTTTATCGTTCCTATGTTGTTTTGAATAATCTGTTTTTTCATAATAACTTCTTTTTTTATAGTCTTTATCTCTTCCTGTTGCGACATTTGTATAAAATCCTTTTCTATTTTCTAGGCCATCTGGTTTAGTCATATTTATATGATTTGTTATTATATCTTCATCCTTAATTGTATCTTTTAAATTATTAGTTTCTATATATAATTTATTTGTTTTCTTTATTAAGTCAGTATATGTATCCGAAGTGCTATCTTCGTCTATATTAATATCCGAATCATTTTCCATTTTATTTATTACTTCTACTAATTTCTTATCAGTTTTTTCTTCTTCTGAACTTATATTTGTTGTTGTATCTGAATCTAATCTATTTCTAGATATTTCAGGGTCAGAGTTTATTGTTTGTTTTTTCTTTTTAAATACATGTTTTTCTAATTTTTGTATTCTTTTATCCATTTTATCTAATTTTTCAAAAATATCTTCCATGGTCACCTTTTTCTTTCTCATATTTTTTCTTTTAGTGATTTCATAACTGGTTGTACTACTATCACTATTATTATTATATGATTCGTTATTATTTTCTTCATTATTTTCTCTGGTTAATCTTACTATTTGTTCTAAAGGTGATTCTATAATATTATCTTGTTTCTGCATAAGTCTATAATTATCATTTAGCTTAATAAATATTCTATTCAAATTTGACATTTCTTTTATTTTGTTATTTTCCATATATGTAATTTTTACATATTCTCCTCTTTTCATAATTCTTCTTTTATTCTTTCAGTAGTTAATGGTACTTTAATTGGCATCCATCCTAATCCTGGTATATTAACATAGCCAGTTTTATTTATAGGTTCTTTTTCTTTTTTATTATTTTCTTGTAATATTCTTAATTTTATATTTTTAATTTCTGTTTCTATATTTTCTATCCTTTTTCTTATTTCTTTTATCTGTTCTAATGTTACTTTATTTGATTCTAAAATATTATTATTTATTATTTCTATTTTATTATTTATGGCTTCCATTTTAACCATCACTTAGGTAGTCTTCAGTAGATACTGAGGTAGTAGTGTCATCTCTATGTTCCATATTTTCTATAATGTTATATAATATTTCTATATGTTCTTCTACTAATTTATCTTCACCTTTTTCATCCATAGTTAATTTTTCTAGAGTATATTTATAAATAATATCAATGAAAAACTTTATATCTTTTTCTTCTACTGTATGATTTCTAAAATATTTATGGAATATTTCTTTAATCTTATGTTCTTTATTTTTATCCTGTAGGTTTATGAAAGTAAATATACTTTGACAGTATGTAAAATAATCATTAGTTATTCCAATATGTCTAGGTCGGGTTCCTAAATATTTTCTAACTATTTGATGTATACCTAAATATTCTATTCCTAACTTTAAGTGTGTTAAAAATTTTCCAAAGTTATTCTCTAATTGATGCAAATAAGGAGTAGTTGCTAATCCAATCTGGAAAGTAATAGGATATGTTTCCATTAATTTTCTTGTAACATTAGCAAATTCTATGTCTCCAGTATAAACAAGTATTTTATTGTAAGCATACAAACAAGCATTTAAATCCATGTCAAAATAACTAATAAGGCAAAATTAATTCAAATTTTTGACAAGTCCAAATTTTTTAATAAGGCAAGTTTTTAGGACGATAATGATAATACCAATATGATACTGAGGCTCTGATACCAAAAGGGGAAGGGAACGGAATAACGAATGGCTAAAGGTACAATATCAGTAGCGGTAAGTAAAGCAGGTAAGGATCCCAAGCCAATTTAAGCACCACAAAACCGCATAACGGCCTCCTGCCTGGAGCGGATAAAGTGCAAGGCTAAATCCACTTTAGCTTTAAATACTTGCTGTTATTAAACCTTTAAACAGGTGTTACGCCGAACTCCCGGTGTTCACAGGATCATTATCATGTTAGTATTATTACTACTTTCCTAAAATCTTGCCAAAGAAAATTTAGCTAGTCATAGTATTACGTACCTTATTTTGCTCCATTATTTCTTTAGTTGATGCTAGATTTTTGCAAGAGTAAGAGTATGTGAGAGAGAGTGTTTTTCAAAGAGAGACTTTTATTGTACAAGAGTAAGAAGAGCTGATAATGCCCCTCTCTAAATTACAAAGTCTTACATATATAGGCAAGGAATGAATACTACACTACCAAGACAAAATACTTTTCCTAATAAGACTAAAAATCTATCCTAGAAATATTACATTTCTTGAAATAATACATGAGTAAAAAACAAAACTTTTAATTAATACTAAAAAACAAAACTAAAAGTAAAGACAAAACATTGGAAAATGTTTGTCTAAATACTACAATTGTCTTGAAACTTGTTTGCAAGACTTTACTTCAATTGTCTTGAAACTTGTTTGCAAGACTTTATACGAAAGTTTTAGTCTTCACTTCTTTTGTCTTCAATTTGCTTGTCCTCTTCCTCTTCTTCTTTTTCTTTTCCTTTTTCTTTTGCCATAGTTGGTGGAAGATAAACTTTGGGAATGTCTTCTTTTTGATTGCAATATTTGCAATGGTGTAGGTTGAATAAATCCTTTAATTGTTGACATAGTAGATATTTTGTTTTTTCTGTCAGCTGCTTTGGATAAGTTCTTAGTGCATTAGTTGTTGGTGTAGCTTCCCAATTTGCCAGGGTAGTGATCCATCTTGGTAGTTCTTCTATGTCTTTTGTTGTCTTGGCATTTGAGTAGATAATTGTGCTATTTTTGCTGTTGTAGATCCACTTTCCTCCTTCTTCATAGCTGCTTATTAGCTCTTGAATAATGACTTTGGTCATAATGGCTCTTTTATTTTGTAGAAATTCTACTATTTCTTGAATGGTTAAATCAGGTTGTTCCATAGGTTCTTCACACATAATTGTTCTTGTTAGTCCTAGCTTTACTGCTGTAATAGAATGATATATTTCTTGTGGTGTAACTTCGCAGGGTGCCGAATAGATCCTAATAAATATTAAGTCTGCCTTAGTAATTCCCAAGTATTTTTTTACTACTTGGTATAATTCGGGTATGTATTGTAGGTTATCTCCATTTTGTGTATACACTGCATGTAATAGTCCATAGTTATACATAGTTTGTACTAATTTTGGATCTGACTTATTTAGGGCAATTAATTTATTATATCCTTTTAGAGGTTTAGTTTGCCATCCAATTAATTCTTCTGGGTTGAAGTCTGGTGATTGTATATTTTTATTTAGGTAATTGGCAACTTGTATAAACTGGTTGAGGTAGTTGTGTATCCGTTGTACAAATTGGTTTTGTGTAGGTTTTTTGGTTATTTCACTGTAGGTATTTGTTTGGGGTTTTGGTAGTTGGTAAATAAAGTCTGTTCTTTTTGGAATAGGTTGTTCTGGTCTAAGTTGGATATTGAAAGGTTTAAGTTTTTTGGCCTGGTGGGTAGTAATTTCTATCCCTTTTCCTTTATCTTTTTTGTCATATTTTTCTTGGTTAATCGTTATTTCTTTAAATTCTTGCAGGTCTATTTCTTCTTTTTTGCTATCTTCCATTTGACTAATTCTGCTTTCCAGCTTTTCAATATTTTTTTCCATACCTTGTAATTTTTGTAGTATGTCTTGTAATAGCTTTTGTACTATTTCCCCTTGTTCAGGTTGTACCTGTCAATCATAATAAAATGCTTCTTTATAAGCTCATAGCTATTCCTGTATCATATGTCTAGATAAAAAATCTGCAATAAAATTGTCTTTAGTACTGATTAGTTCAATATCAAAATTAAATAAAGATATTTGACATACTATATTTCTAATATTTCTGGTAGTAATTGATTGATTTTTTAAATCCTTTGTTAACCAAAATTTAACTTGGGTGTTATCTGTTCTTAATATAAAATGTGTATGTGCTATATATATTTCATAGTATAATAATGCTTTTAATACGCTCAATAATTCCTTTCTATTTATTTCCCATTTTGTCTCATTTTCTTTGAAAGTTCCTGAGTTGAATGATGTAATATGTTGTGTGTTATTTTCCATATTTACATATGTTAACATACTTCCAAAAGCATAATCTGATGCATCTGTATATATTATCCATTTTATTTTTTCATTTATTTCTGGGATTTGTAATTTGGGTAATTTCTTACAATATTCTTTTACTTTTTTCAGGTTTTCTTTATCTTCTATAGTCCATTCAAATACTGCTGTTTTTGTTTTTAATTTCTTTTGTAGTGGTACTAATTTTTCGCTTAAATGAGGTACATAATTTCTAATTTGATTTACTAAGCCTAAAAAACTTTGTAATTGTTTCTTTTCTTTTAATTCTTCCATGTGTTCTGCTATCTTTTTTAGTATATGTTCTTGCATCTCTACGCCATTTCTATCTATCTTTATTCCTAAAAATTCTATTTTATTCCTTAATATTTCTGCTTTCTTTTCACTTAGAGCTATTCCTGCATCTTTTATTATTTTCTTAAATCTTTTTAATAAATTTATATGATCTTCTTTCGTTTTAGTGAATAATAATATATCATCTATATATACAATAATACCATCTATATTTCCAAGATATGTATCCATAAATTTTTGAAAATATCCTGGGGAATTTTTAAATCCAAAGGGTAATACATTCCATTCATAAAATCCATTGGGTATTGAGAAGGCTGTTAAATGCCTATATTCTTCTATTATTTTAATATGATAGAATCCTGATTTACAATCGAATTTACTAAACCATTCATAACCTTTAACTTTGTTTAATATTACTGCTTTATTAGGTATTGGATAATTTAATGTTTCTGTCTTTTTATTTAAGTCTTTATAGTCTATTACCATTCTAGATTTTCCTCTTTTTTGTTCACTGTGTTTCATTACTATGAATGCGGGACTACTATGTTTAGATTCACTAGTTCTGATAAAATTTCCTTTTAATAATTCTGTTATGTGTAATTTAAATTGAATCATATCTTCTTCAGTATATTTCATAGGTTTTTTATAGACTAAATCATGCTCTTTTAGTAATCTAATTGGTATTTGGGTCTTGTGTTTTTGCCAATATTTTAATGGGTCTTCGCTAAATACTTCTTTAAAATCGTTAGTTAATTCTTCTTCAATACTAATCTCACTTATTTGTAATTTATTATTTTTACTTTTACAAGGTAGTGATTGTTTAATTTTACTATCTCCTTTAATCCAAGGTATTAGTTCACTTTGTTTTTCCAAGGTTCTTTTAGCTATTATTTTTTGCTTGCAAGGGGTAGTTAATAATAAATAATTTCTTGTGATTGTAAAGGGTTCATAATTTTTTAAGAATTTTTTATAACCTAATATTATATCATGAAATATTTCCTCACATGGGTATAATTCATTTAGTACTAGTTCTTTATCCCATATTTGTATTGTTATATTTGTAGCTTTCTGTCGGACTAGATTTCCTTCTTGGTTAAATCCAGCAATTATAATTGGATTTTTTAATTCCTTCCAATATTCTTCTGCTAATACTTTTCTTCTACATATATTAGTTCCAGCTCCTGTATCTATATATGCTGTATAATATCTACTGTTATATCCTTCACATTTTACTTTAATTAAGATATGTATTTCTTCATGACTCATATACTTTCTTTTATTATATTTATAGCATTAATTGTTTCTCTTTTTATATTAATTGTTATTGTATTAACTGTTATTTCTAATTCTGATTCTGTTAGATTCCATGGTTCTACCATATTTAACCATTTAATTCCTAATATAATTTCTGGTTCATTATCCATTATTTCTAGATTTATGTTGAATAATAATCCTTCTATTTCTATTGGGCTATTTATTTTTCCCATACTTGTTACTTCTTGTTGTGTAATGAAATTAGTATATGTGTGATTACTTTCTTCTATTTTGTCAATCTCACTTATTAGTTGTTTAGCTATATAATTTTCTCCTGCATTAGTAGCAATTAAGATTGGTACTAATATTCTTATTCCATTTCTTATTATTCTTCCTTTTATGTAATATTGGTTTTCGTAATATTGGTCCGATATATTTTTCCTAATTCTAGGTATTATGTTTAGATTTCTTCTACTCATACTTCTATTAAGAAGATTTCTTCGTTGCTCTAAATTATAAGTTACTAATTCTAAGTCTTGGTTTTGGTTAGGTAGTATATATAATTGTTCTTTCCTAGGTATTTCTTTTAGGATAGGTTCAAAGATTTTACTTATATGTGTTAATCCTTTTCTTTTATTTTTATTTATTCCTGGTTTATTACTTAATACGTATAATTGTTTTGCTTTGATAGTTAATACTTTACTTCCTGGTAGCATTTCTATTCCATTGATTTTCCAATAAATCGTTAATGCTTTGTCTATATTTTGTTCCGTCATGCTTATATTAAAATCAGGTTTAAATAAAAATTTAGCTTTTTGGTATATTAGGTTTCCGGTTAATTGTGTTAATATGGATTGTTCTATAGGATGAGTTATTCTATCATCTGCTAAATATATTTCTATTGGTGTATCTATACCTTCTTTAAAATGTGCATATAACATAATTTGTATTCCTCCAAAATAGCAATATCTTAGATTATGTTTATTTTTAATACTTTTAGTTTCTTCTTCAATTAGCTGTTTAGATACTAAAGGTATCATTGTTTTTCCATTTAAATGTTTTATGTCTAATACAAATTCCTTTTTACTGATTATATAATAATTTTGTTTTTTAATTTTTAAGGTTTCATTCCAAAATTGATTTTTAAAAACTAAGTCTGGTGTAAGGTCTAATTCTTCTTTCCTAATTTTCTCATAAATTTTTTCATCAAATATTATCTGTTGTTTCTCATAATCTATGTCTTGTGTATAATTTATTATTATATCTTTGTCGCTTGTTTCTCCTATTTTAGTCTGATTCATTTTCTTCTTCACTTGTTATATCTGATTCAATTATTTCATCTTCACTAGAAAAGTTATCCGTATCTATTTCTTGCTTAACTATATCTATGTCTATAAATTCATCATTATCTAACTGAATTTCTTTTATTTGTTTTTGTCTAGGTTCTTTGCATTCTGTGGATATGTGTCCTATTTTTCCACAATTATAACATTTACATTTTTTAGGATTCCTTTTGAAATAATTTCTATATTTTCTTTTATTTATATATCTTCGTTTTTTGTTATTATTTGTAAAATTCCTTAAATTGTAATTTCTTCTAATGTATTTTTTATTTCTTTTCTTGTAGTGTTTTCTTATTTGTTTAGGGTATTTTTTACTACATCCGTATTTACTTGGTTTATCTTTTGCACAACATAACTGTATATCTGATTGTAATAAATTTCTAAGATTTGTTGCTTGAGTACATCTATCATTTATCCAATTTCTTACATATTCTATCCTAGTTTCTAAGGTGTCTATTGATTCAGCTTCTATTTTATAATCTTTAAATGCTAGTAAATTAGTTGGATATGGTAGTTTATGTAGGAATAAGTCTAAGATCATAGGTTTCTCATTATTATTAAATCTTCCTTTATGAAAATAATTACTAAATTCACATACATATTCTTCATAGTAGCATAAATAACAAATAACTAAGTTTAATAGATTATTTCTTGCTTTTTCTATATTTTTACAAATTATTGAATTTTCTGCTCCTGGCGTGCTAAATTCGGCTGTAATTGATATTACAAATTTTTGAAGTATTTTACTCACATCTGTTGTAGGCTGTGCATTAGCATCTGTAGCTGCATGTAATGCTTTTATCATTTCCTCTCCTAAATTTTCATACCATTCTCTAACATTTCCTACTAAGGTGGTTACAATATATTGTCCTACTTTTTCTATTGGTAATTTTGTTTCTAAAATCGTTTTCTCTGTTTTTGCTGACCATTTTTGTATTTCTTTTGTCATATCTTCAGAGCAGTCTAAGTCTAAAAAAGAGTTAGTATTTTCTCCTGTAGTTGTTTTTACCATTTCCGCTATTCCTCTTAATAATCTTGATCCCCATATTTTATCGTTCCTATGTTGTTTTGAATAATCTGTTTTTTCATAATAACTTCTTTTTTTATAGTCTTTATCTCTTCCTGTTGCGACATTTGTATAAAATCCTTTTCTATTTTCTAGGCCATCTGGTTTAGTCATATTTATATGATTTGTTATTATATCTTCATCCTTAATTGTATCTTTTAAATTATTAGTTTCTATATATAATTTATTTGTTTTCTTTATTAAGTCAGTATATGTATCCGAAGTGCTATCTTCGTCTATATTAATATCCGAATCATTTTCCATTTTATTTATTACTTCTACTAATTTCTTATCAGTTTTTTCTTCTTCTGAACTTATATTTGTTGTTGTATCTGAATCTAATCTATTTCTAGATATTTCAGGGTCAGAGTTTATTGTTTGTTTTTTCTTTTTAAATACATGTTTTTCTAATTTTTGTATTCTTTTATCCATTTTATCTAATTTTTCAAAAATATCTTCCATGGTCACCTTTTTCTTTCTCATATTTTTTCTTTTAGTGATTTCATAACTGGTTGTACTACTATCACTATTATTATTATATGATTCGTTATTATTTTCTTCATTATTTTCTCTGGTTAATCTTACTATTTGTTCTAAAGGTGATTCTATAATATTATCTTGTTTCTGCATAAGTCTATAATTATCATTTAGCTTAATAAATATTCTATTCAAATTTGACATTTCTTTTATTTTGTTATTTTCCATATATGTAATTTTTACATATTCTCCTCTTTTCATAATTCTTCTTTTATTCTTTCAGTAGTTAATGGTACTTTAATTGGCATCCATCCTAATCCTGGTATATTAACATAGCCAGTTTTATTTATAGGTTCTTTTTCTTTTTTATTATTTTCTTGTAATATTCTTAATTTTATATTTTTAATTTCTGTTTCTATATTTTCTATCCTTTTTCTTATTTCTTTTATCTGTTCTAATGTTACTTTATTTGATTCTAAAATATTATTATTTATTATTTCTATTTTATTATTTATGGCTTCCATTTTAACCATCACTTAGGTAGTCTTCAGTAGATACTGAGGTAGTAGTGTCATCTCTATGTTCCATATTTTCTATAATGTTATATAATATTTCTATATGTTCTTCTACTAATTTATCTTCACCTTTTTCATCCATAGTTAATTTTTCTAGAGTATATTTATAAATAATATCAATGAAAAACTTTATATCTTTTTCTTCTACTGTATGATTTCTAAAATATTTATGGAATATTTCTTTAATCTTATGTTCTTTATTTTTATCCTGTAGGTTTATGAAAGTAAATATACTTTGACAGTATGTAAAATAATCATTAGTTATTCCAATATGTCTAGGTCGGGTTCCTAAATATTTTCTAACTATTTGATGTATACCTAAATATTCTATTCCTAACTTTAAGTGTGTTAAAAATTTTCCAAAGTTATTCTCTAATTGATGCAAATAAGGAGTAGTTGCTAATCCAATCTGGAAAGTAATAGGATATGTTTCCATTAAT
The DNA here is from genome assembly GCA_034376525.1 of Nicotiana benthamiana. Classification (NCBI taxonomy): domain Eukaryota; kingdom Viridiplantae; phylum Streptophyta; class Magnoliopsida; order Solanales; family Solanaceae; genus Nicotiana; species Nicotiana benthamiana. Next base: position 124,183,288 of record CM067324.1, on the reverse strand, counting down.
TTTCTTGTAACATTAGCAAATTCTATGTCTCCAGTATAAACAAGTATTTTATTGTAAGCATACAAACAAGCATTTAAATCCATGTCAAAATAACTAATAAGGCAAAATTAATTCAAATTTTTGACAAGTCCAAATTTTTTAATAAGGCAAGTTTTTAGGACGATAATGATAATACCAATATGATACTGAGGCTCTGATACCAAAAGGGGAAGGGAACGGAATAACGAATGGCTAAAGGTACAATATCAGTAGCGGTAAGTAAAGCAGGTAAGGATCCCAAGCCAATTTAAGCACCACAAAACCGCATAACGGCCTCCTGCCTGGAGCGGATAAAGTGCAAGGCTAAATCCACTTTAGCTTTAAATACTTGCTGTTATTAAACCTTTAAACAGGTGTTACGCCGAACTCCCGGTGTTCACAGGATCATTATCATGTTAGTATTATTACTACTTTCCTAAAATCTTGCCAAAGAAAATTTAGCTAGTCATAGTATTACGTACCTTATTTTGCTCCATTATTTCTTTAGTTGATGCTAGATTTTTGCAAGAGTAAGAGTATGTGAGAGAGAGTGTTTTTCAAAGAGAGACTTTTATTGTACAAGAGTAAGAAGAGCTGATAATGCCCCTCTCTAAATTACAAAGTCTTACATATATAGGCAAGGAATGAATACTACACTACCAAGACAAAATACTTTTCCTAATAAGACTAAAAATCTATCCTAGAAATATTACATTTCTTGAAATAATACATGAGTAAAAAACAAAACTTTTAATTAATACTAAAAAACAAAACTAAAAGTAAAGACAAAACATTGGAAAATGTTTGTCTAAATACTACAATTGTCTTGAAACTTGTTTGCAAGACTTTACTTCAATTGTCTTGAAACTTGTTTGCAAGACTTTATACGAAAGTTTTAGTCTTCACTTCTTTTGTCTTCAATTTGCTTGTCCTCTTCCTCTTCTTCTTTTTCTTTTCCTTTTTCTTTTGCCATAGTTGGTGGAAGATAAACTTTGGGAATGTCTTCTTTTTGATTGCAATATTTGCAATGGTGTAGGTTGAATAAATCCTTTAATTGTTGACATAGTAGATATTTTGTTTTTTCTGTCAGCTGCTTTGGATAAGTTCTTAGTGCATTAGTTGTTGGTGTAGCTTCCCAATTTGCCAGGGTAGTGATCCATCTTGGTAGTTCTTCTATGTCTTTTGTTGTCTTGGCATTTGAGTAGATAATTGTGCTATTTTTGCTGTTGTAGATCCACTTTCCTCCTTCTTCATAGCTGCTTATTAGCTCTTGAATAATGACTTTGGTCATAATGGCTCTTTTATTTTGTAGAAATTCTACTATTTCTTGAATGGTTAAATCAGGTTGTTCCATAGGTTCTTCACACATAATTGTTCTTGTTAGTCCTAGCTTTACTGCTGTAATAGAATGATATATTTCTTGTGGTGTAACTTCGCAGGGTGCCGAATAGATCCTAATAAATATTAAGTCTGCCTTAGTAATTCCCAAGTATTTTTTTACTACTTGGTATAATTCGGGTATGTATTGTAGGTTATCTCCATTTTGTGTATACACTGCATGTAATAGTCCATAGTTATACATAGTTTGTACTAATTTTGGATCTGACTTATTTAGGGCAATTAATTTATTATATCCTTTTAGAGGTTTAGTTTGCCATCCAATTAATTCTTCTGGGTTGAAGTCTGGTGATTGTATATTTTTATTTAGGTAATTGGCAACTTGTATAAACTGGTTGAGGTAGTTGTGTATCCGTTGTACAAATTGGTTTTGTGTAGGTTTTTTGGTTATTTCACTGTAGGTATTTGTTTGGGGTTTTGGTAGTTGGTAAATAAAGTCTGTTCTTTTTGGAATAGGTTGTTCTGGTCTAAGTTGGATATTGAAAGGTTTAAGTTTTTTGGCCTGGTGGGTAGTAATTTCTATCCCTTTTCCTTTATCTTTTTTGTCATATTTTTCTTGGTTAATCGTTATTTCTTTAAATTCTTGCAGGTCTATTTCTTCTTTTTTGCTATCTTCCATTTGACTAATTCTGCTTTCCAGCTTTTCAATATTTTTTTCCATACCTTGTAATTTTTGTAGTATGTCTTGTAATAGCTTTTGTACTATTTCCCCTTGTTCAGGTTGTACCTGTCAATCATAATAAAATGCTTCTTTATAAGCTCATAGCTATTCCTGTATCATATGTCTAGATAAAAAATCTGCAATAAAATTGTCTTTAGTACTGATTAGTTCAATATCAAAATTAAATAAAGATATTTGACATACTATATTTCTAATATTTCTGGTAGTAATTGATTGATTTTTTAAATCCTTTGTTAACCAAAATTTAACTTGGGTGTTATCTGTTCTTAATATAAAATGTGTATGTGCTATATATATTTCATAGTATAATAATGCTTTTAATACGCTCAATAATTCCTTTCTATTTATTTCCCATTTTGTCTCATTTTCTTTGAAAGTTCCTGAGTTGAATGATGTAATATGTTGTGTGTTATTTTCCATATTTACATATGTTAACATACTTCCAAAAGCATAATCTGATGCATCTGTATATATTATCCATTTTATTTTTTCATTTATTTCTGGGATTTGTAATTTGGGTAATTTCTTACAATATTCTTTTACTTTTTTCAGGTTTTCTTTATCTTCTATAGTCCATTCAAATACTGCTGTTTTTGTTTTTAATTTCTTTTGTAGTGGTACTAATTTTTCGCTTAAATGAGGTACATAATTTCTAATTTGATTTACTAAGCCTAAAAAACTTTGTAATTGTTTCTTTTCTTTTAATTCTTCCATGTGTTCTGCTATCTTTTTTAATATATGTTCTTGCATCTCTACGCCATTTCTATCTATCTTTATTCCTAAAAATTCTATTTTATTCCTTAATATTTCTGCTTTCTTTTCACTTAGAGCTATTCCTGCATCTTTTATTATTTTCTTAAATCTTTTTAATAAATTTATATGATCTTCTTTCGTTTTAGTGAATAATAATATATCATCTATATATACAATAATACCATCTATATTTCCAAGATATGTATCCATAAATTTTTGAAAATATCCTGGGGAATTTTTAAATCCAAAGGGTAATACATTCCATTCATAAAATCCATTGGGTATTGAGAAGGCTGTTAAATGCCTATATTCTTCTATTATTTTAATATGATAGAATCCTGATTTACAATCGAATTTACTAAACCATTCATAACCTTTAACTTTGTTTAATATTACTGCTTTATTAGGTATTGGATAATTTAATGTTTCTGTCTTTTTATTTAAGTCTTTATAGTCTATTACCATTCTAGATTTTCCTCTTTTTTGTTCACTGTGTTTCATTACTATGAATGCGGGACTACTATGTTTAGATTCACTAGTTCTGATAAAATTTCCTTTTAATAATTCTGTTATGTGTAATTTAAATTGAATCATATCTTCTTCAGTATATTTCATAGGTTTTTTATAGACTAAATCATGCTCTTTTAGTAATCTAATTGGTATTTGGGTCTTGTGTTTTTGCCAATATTTTAATGGGTCTTCGCTAAATACTTCTTTAAATTCGTTAGTTAATTCTTCTTCAATACTAATCTCACTTATTTGTAATTTATTATTTTTACTTTTACAAGGTAGTGATTGTTTAATTTTACTATCTCCTTTAATCCAAGGTATTAGTTCACTTTGTTTTTCCAAGGTTCTTTTAGCTATTATTTTTTGCTTGCAAGGGGTAGTTAATAATAAATAATTTCTTGTGATTGTAAAGGGTTCATAATTTTTTAAGAATTTTTTATAACCTAATATTATATCATGAAATATTTCCTCACATGGGTATAATTCATTTAGTACTAGTTCTTTATCCCATATTTGTATTGTTATATTTGTAGCTTTGTGTCGGACTAGATTTCCTTCTTGGTTAAATCCAGCAATTATAATTGGATTTTTTAATTCCTTCCAATATTCTTCTGCTAATACTTTTCTTCTACATATATTAGTTCCAGCTCCTGTATCTATATATGCTGTATAATATCTACTGTTATATCCTTCACATTTTACTTTAATTAAGATATGTATTTCTTCATGACTCATATACTTTCTTTTATTATATTTATAGCATTAATTGTTTCTCTTTTTATATTAATTGTTATTGTATTAACTGTTATTTCTAATTCTGATTCTGTTAGATTCCATGGTTCTACCATATTTAACCATTTAATTCCTAATATAATTTCTGGTTCATTATCCATTATTTCTAGATTTATGTTGAATAATAATCCTTCTATTTCTATTGGGCTATTTATTTTTCCCATACTTGTTACTTCTTGTTGTGTAATGAAATTAGTATATGTGTGATTACTTTCTTCTATTTTGTCAATCTCACTTATTAGTTGTTTAGCTATATAATTTTCTCCTGCATTAGTAGCAATTAAGATTGGTACTAATATTCTTATTCCATTTCTTATTATTCTTCCTTTTATGTAATATTGGTTTTCGTAATATTGGTCCGATATATTTTTCCTAATTCTAGGTATTATGTTTAGATTCCTTCTACTCATACTTCTATTAAGAAGATTTCTTCGTTGCTCTAAATTATAAGTTACTAATTCTAAGTCTTGGTTTTGGTTAGGTAGTATATATAATTGTTCTTTCCTAGGTATTTCTTTTAGGATAGGTTCAAAGATTTTACTTATATGTGTTAATCCTTTTCTTTTATTTTTATTTATTCCTGGTTTATTACTTAATACGTATAATTGTTTTGCTTTGATAGTTAATACTTTACTTCCTGGTAGCATTTCTATTCCATTGATTTTCCAATAAATCGTTAATGCTTTGTCTATATTTTGTTCCGTCATGCTTATATTAAAATCAGGTTTAAATAAAAATTTAGCTTTTTGGTATATTAGGTTTCCGGTTAATTGTGTTAATATGGATTGTTCTATAGGATGAGTTATTCTATCATCTGCTAAATATATTTCTATTGGTGTATCTATACCTTCTTTAAAATGTGCATATAACATAATTTGTATTCCTCCAAAATAGCAATATCTTAGATTATGTTTATTTTTAATACTTTTAGTTTCTTCTTCAATTAGCTGTTTAGATACTAAAGGTATCATTGTTTTTCCATTTAAATGTTTTATGTCTAATACAAATTCCTTTTTAGTGATTATATAATAATTTTGTTTTTTAATTTTTAAGGTTTCATTCCAAAATTGATTTTTAAAAACTAAGTCTGGTGTAAGGTCTAATTCTTCTTTCCTAATTTTCTCATAAATTTTTTCATCAAATATTATCTGTTGTTTCTCATAATCTATGTCTTGTGTATAATTTATTATTATATCTTTGTCGCTTGTTTCTCCTATTTTAGTCTGATTCATTTTCTTCTTCACTTGTTATATCTGATTCAATTATTTCATCTTCACTAGAAAAGTTATCCGTATCTATTTCTTGCTTAACTATATCTATATCTATAAATTCATCATTATCTAACTGAATTTCTTTTATTTGTTTTTGTCTAGGTTCTTTGCATTCTGTGGATATGTGTCCTATTTTTCCACAATTATAACATTTACATTTTTTAGGATTCCTTTTGAAATAATTTCTATATTTTCTTTTATTTATATATCTTCGTTTTTTGTTATTATTTGTAAAATTCCTTAAATTGTAATTTCTTCTAATGTATTTTTTATTTCTTTTCTTGTAGTGTTTTCTTATTTGTTTAGGGTATTTTTTACTACATCCATATTTACTTGGTTTATCTTTTGCACAACATAACTGTATATCTGATTGTAATAAATTTCTAAGATTTGTTGCTTGAGTACATCTATCATTTATCCAATTTCTTACATATTCTATCCTAGTTTCTAAGGTGTCTATTGATTCAGCTTCTATTTTATAATCTTTAAATGCTAGTAAATTATATTTTAGAAAAAGGTGAATAAATATTTATCATATGTTATTCTTTCTTATTGTATAAAAATAAGAATAATAAAAAATAGTGAAAACAGTAATAAAAAGAAAAAGAATATAAAAAAAGTTAAATGAAATAGAAAAAGGAAAAAAGATAACAAGAAAACAAGAAAAATGAAAAGGAGAAAAGAAAAAAAGCATAGAAATAAAAAAGAATTGGAGAATAAAGAAAAAATTTCCAACAAAAATTACTATGGGTAGGAAATGTAATCAGTTTATGGGTAGAAAAACAAATGGGTAAACAATGGTAAATGGTTTTATTTTTGTGGGAAACTGTGTCAAATTCCCATTTTCAAAAGGTTTAAAATTAGAAAATCTATGTATAGCGGGAGAAATTAACAAAATAGCCGGATTTACAAGTAGTCCTTTAAAAATAACCAGTTTTAAAAGTAATCGAAATTTAGCCATTTTTTATTTAAAGATATACTTAAACAAAAATATTATTTAAAATCTCTAAACATGAAAAAATATCAGCCAAAAATTAATGAAAGAAGAAGATTTCTACGGCTAGCATAAAACATAGTACAAATATGGTTAAGCACTACAAAAAAAATTCCAATTGCTAACGGATTTTACCAACGCCCCCGAATTTGTTGGTGTATTAGCAACAAATTGCTAACCAAATGGTAACTAATTTATTTTTCAGAATTTAGTAACAGATTCCTAACGAATTGCCAACCAAAATGTTACTAACTAAACAATTTAGTTGGTAAATATGGCGGGAAAAATAGGCGGCTAATATAGCAACTGCGTACTAATGGATTACCAACTCAAATGTTACTAACAAATATTTTTGGTTGGTAATATTACCAACGGAGTACATATCCGTTGCTAAATATGGTGTAAAAAATGAAGTATTGTTATGAAATAGAAGATTCTTACACTTCTATTTAAGGTGAATGTCTTTAATGTATTTAATTAGAGAGATTTTAGAGTTCTATTAGTAGTAGCTAAATCTTCCTCTCCCCTATAAATAGAGGTGCCCCCTACCATTGTAAATCATCCCTTGGTACCCCTCTCAACTCAATAAGAAGAATTCTCTCTACTCTTCTCTCTATTGCTATTGTTCTTGCATTATTGTTCTTGTCTTTACTTTATTTCATAACACGTTATCAGCACGAGACTCTACCGTCTCAAGTATCATTCTTGAAAATCCAAGGTATTTTCCCTCTTCCTAATTTAATTTTCGAGTATGTCTGACATTATGAAAAGAAAGTTCGTTGCCCTTGAAATTTCGGGCAAGAACTATATGACATGGGTGTTGGATGATGAAATCCACTTAGATGCTATGGGTCTTGGAGACGCCATTAAAGACAGAAAAAGTGCATCCACCCAAAGCTATGCTAAGGCCTTGATTTTCTTGCGCCATCACCTTGATGAAGGTTTGAAACTATGCTAAGGCCTTGATTTTCTTGCGCCATTACCTTAATGAAGGTTTGAAACTGTATGAAGGCCTTGATTTTCTTGCGCCATCACCTTGATGAAAGTTTGAAGATTGAATATCTCAACATCAAGGATTCACCCATCTTGTGGAAAGGCTTAAAGAAGAGAGATGACAACATGAAGTTGGTCACTCTGCCACAAGCACGATACGATAAGAATCCAAAAGCAAATAGTTTATAAACTATATATTATCGTTGCGGTGGAAACGGGCACTGGTCAAAGGATTGCCGTATGGTTGACCTTTACCAAGCATCTCGAAAGAGTAAACGCCCCATAACGAATTTTGTCTCTGACGACAACTTGAATGTGGCAGACTTCTTTGAGCAACCCGATGGAAAAATAGACCACCTAATCGGCGATGGATCCGTGATGAAAGAAGATGGAGTTATTTGATTTTGTTCTACTTATTTGTATTAGTTAGTGAATAAACTAATAGTCATTAGTATTAGCTCGTATTAGTTAGTTCATAAAGCAATGTTAGCAGTAGTTCTTTAGAATATCTTCAATATGATCAAATATCAATAAAACTTTTATTTTCCAGTGGGGGTAATCGACTAGCCTGAAAAACTAGTCGATTATCAACTATTTTCGCATTAAAGTTGAAAAACAATTGATCAACAATCGATTGTCTTTGGCTAACAATCGATTGTCTTGAAACAGTGTGTTCTGGAATTTTTCAAAAATAGCCAACAATCGATTATCTTTGTCTAACAATCGATTGTCTTGAAACAGTGTGTTCTGGAATTTTTCAAAAATAGCCAACAATCTATTGTCTTTGTCTAACAATCGATTGTCTTGAAACAGTGGTCTGGAATTTTTCAAAAATCACCCACAATCGATTGTCTATATCTAACAATCGATTGTCGTTAGGCAGTGTAATCTGGAATTTTTCTAAAATCATCCACAATCGATTGTCTATGTTTAACAATCGATTGTCTTAAGACAGTGTGATCTGAAGTTTTTCAAAAATAACAAATAATCGATTGTGTGTGTTTAACAATCGATTGTCTATGTTCAAACAATCGATTGTGTGTGTGTAATAATCGATTGTCTTATGAAAAACGCTGAAATTTCCAAACTGCAAAGTAATTGATTATGGACAACATATCTGATTTTGTTAGTCAACTGTTAGTAGCAGATTTTGAAAATATTATGTGACACAAAAGAATTGAACTTGTTTATTCTTATGTTCGTGTATTTCTTTTGTATGTCATACCATGGAAAGTAAATTGATTGAAGGCTCCGGAAGAGCAAATGTAACTCTGCCCAAAGGCATGACGTTAATCATTGAGAAATGTTCTCCTCCAAGTCTAAGAAGAACTTGTTGAGTTTTAATGATATCAATCAAAACGTTCTCCTCCAAGTTTAAAAGGAACTTGTTGAGTTTTGAGAATCTATCTTAGAGAATGCAATGTTCTCCTCCAAGTCTAAAAGGAACTTGTTGAGTTTTAAAGATATCATTCAAAATGGATATCATATTGAGACAATAGATGAGAATAATCTTGAACTCTTCATGAAAATGAGGCTGCCCATTTCGGTTTGGGTTCACGCCATTTTGAATGCAACAATGCTAGTTCGTCGGCTGCCCGCTTCGACTTGGGACCACGCCATTTTGCATGCAACAATACTAGTTTGTCGGCTGCCCACTTCGGTTTGGGGTCACGCCATTTTTGCATGAAGCAATGCTAGTTCCTCGGCTGCCCACTTCGGTTTGGGGTCATGCCATGTTGCATGCAGCAATGCTAGTTCGTCTCTGACTGACGAATTGACACAAATATTCCCCATTGCAATTGGTTTTGGGTCATGAACCCAATATATCCCATTTAAGAAGCTTTGGATGCGCAGTATATGTGCCTGTAGCACCGCCATCCCGCACCAAAATGGGTTTGCAAAGGAGGTTAGGAATATATGTTGAGTTTGACGCGTCCTCCATTATTCGCTACCTCGAAACATTGACAGGAGATTTGTTCACTGCACTATTTACAGACTGTCAATTTGATGAGACACTTTTCCCAAAATTAGGGGGAGAAGTTGGTGAAACCAAACGGGAAATTTTGTGGAAAAATGCATCATTATCTCATCTTGATCCACATACCTCTATTTGAAAGAAAGAGGCACAAAAGATTAATCCATTTGCAAAGAATAGCAAATCAAATGCCTGAAGCATTTATAGATTTGAAAAGGATAACAAAATCACATATCCTCGAAGTGAATGTGATTCACAAATACATATTCAATGTTGGAAGAATATGAACATGAAATTGGTATTGAATATACCACACTCACTCCTAGAAGGAGGCTTGAGATGATACCACCCTCACCCCTAGAAGGAGGTTTGAGATGATATATGGCATGAATGATCGTTGGTCGCGTACCTATTGTACGCCAAAATATTTTGGAAATATGACCATTAAAGGACAACGATAATGCAAGAAACATATCTTGCATATAAGGTTGACATGACCATAATGGTATAACTTTCTCTTTAAGAAAGAAATTCACCACATGAATGTTGATGAATCTGTGGTAGTACAAAATTAATTGAGAGCTCTCGAAGAGCCAATTATTACTATGTTGGAGAAACACAATTGAGTATTGTGCTGTAGTAAGTCTCAAAGAAACTTATCCAGTTTCCAAAGTACACGCGAAAGCGATTGATTATATTGAGACTATAAATAAAAGAAGGCTTTGATTCTCCTATTACTACAACTTGTAGCGGGGTAATTTGTATATGAAAAGCTACCCGCTTTGTTCTCCAGTTTGTACTACACAAACGAAAGAATGCCACAATAAAGTGGATATCTATTGGTATAAAACCCATGTCATAATAAACCCGAAGTTTATTGATAAGTGCACATGTCATGGTGTAAATTTGAAGTTTACCAATATTGATAATTTATTCAGTTGACATTCGTGTTAGCCATCTCATTTGAAGTATGATGTGCAAATTCACATAGGTGAATATCAAAGAACTAGAAGTTCTTGTTCTCAGTAATGAATTGACCAACTAAAGAGTTCGGGTTGAAGCCCATAAATTCTGGAAATATGAAAGGTGAGTATGGGCCCATTCACCTGCCATGTATACCACATATGATGCATATATGATATGGTTACATGCGCCATTGTTATTAACCCGCAGCCTGGCAGTGCTTGCGAGGTAAATCGCTCAGTAATCTAACTTCGAGCATAGTTTCCAGATTCTCTACTCAAGACAGTTCATCTTGATAAGTTGGTTTATATTAAAGTTGGTGTAGCAAGATAATTATTGAGTGCTTCTACTTAATAGCTAAACTGTTTCTTATGAGAACTAAGTTATATATATATCAGTTTGATATAAGTTGTATACGAGAGTATATTCTCCCCTCACAAGTGGTTCAGGGTCAGGAACCAAATAATTTCATCTTATATTAAGGTGCTGTGTATATTGACATAATGCACAAAGATGATTTCCCAAAGTTGAGGAAACATGTTAGCTTTACTAACATGAGGGGGAGACATGATAAACATTTGAGAAAGTGTTACATGGGATGAATTTTCATTTGTATATGTATATCCCCGAATATCATGATATGAACCTGTAGTTCATAAAAAGGAAATGCAATTGCAACATATTGCAAAGCATGCTATACGCATTTGCTGACTCAAAGAAAGTAACTAAATGGAAGAGATTCAATTCAAGAAGAATTGATTCCATATGAAAGACATGTAGTTTTGAACCTATAGTTCAAATGCTTGAAAGTATAAAGTCAAAGGTATGTATAATCAATTTTCGATATCTTATTTGTTTAGTATCACTAATGAAAACTTGATATGCAGCTAAAAGTCTATTATGCGACTTATATGACTTAACTTGAAAGATTTAAGTTGCTTGAATCATATGCAATTCTTGGTCCTGAAGTACCACATCCTAAGTGCAATTTGTGTACATATGTATCTTGCTATAACTATAAGCATGATGGCATTGAGAATGCATCTATGGAGATATTGAAGAGTTATTCCACGACATTATATGAAGATGTTCATATCTATCAAGAATGATGATTTCAAGGTGCGGAATATTTATTCAAGTTAATATGGTTGATTTACCAAACGTCCACCAAAGATCGTTTTGAAGATGATGCACAAGATTGGAATGTAAATGCTCAAGGATATAAATTGATGTACTCATTAGGGGGAGTCAATGCGCGTTGCACTCTTTTTCCCTTACAAGGTTTTGTCCCACTGGGTTTTCCTTGCAAGGTTTTTAACGAGGCAACCAATAGGCGCATATTCAAACATGTGTACTCTTTTTCCTTACTTTAATTTTTTCCCATTGGGTTTTGGTTTTAAGGTTTTATGAGGCACATCATTGAATAGACATTCAAGGGGGAGTGTTATGAAATAGAAGATTCTTACACTTCTATTTAAGGTGAATGTCTTTAATGTATTTAATTAGAGAGATTTTAGAGTTCTATTAGTGGTAGCTAAATCTTCCTCTCCCCTATAAATAGAGGTGCCCCCTACCATTGTAAATCATCCCTTGGTACCCCTCTCAACTCAATAAGAAGAATTCTCTCTACTCTTCTCTCTATTGCTATTGTTCTTGCATTATTGTTCTTGTCTTTACTTTATTTCATAACAAGTATTATTTATTAACAGATTAGTAACAGATTACCAACCAATTATTTACCAACAGAAAGGTTTTGTTGCTAATTTTACCAACTAATTTAAAATGTGTTTGTACATTACCAACCGAATGGTATCTGTTAGTAAACTTGCCAACTAATACTTAATCGGTTAGAAAACTTTATTAATAGATCAAGATTTTAGTTTGTAATTTATTAAAGATTGAAATTAATTATTAATATTACTTATGATACTTACATTATTAATTAAAGAATAAGCGAAAGTATAATCAATCTGGATTGTTCGAGTACATCAAATCATACATTTTAATAAAATCATAAATTAAAAATTATTTTATCTCAATAATTAAGAACCAAAAAATTATATATTAGACTTTTATTCGATTTCTCTGAATACATTTATTATTTTGAAATTATCAATAATATTTTTGGGTATTATTTTTACTCATTTCTTAAATTCAATTTAAAGTATACGCTTTAATTAGTGTTATATTCAATTATCTGTCTCTATTTTTCTTTCTGTATGTATACATATATTTTGGGTTGCTTCTGAGCCTTTATTGACTAGTTCTTACGTTGTTTAACTAGCTTGTGCTCGTTTGACTTTGTGTTGAGGGTTTTGGCTTATTCTTGATATTGGAAGTGCGCTTCAATTCGGAGCGAGGTGAGTCTCTTTCCTAACCTTGTAAGAGGGAAATGTCCCCATAGGATTTATAAATGAATAATTGTTGCTAAATGCGGGGGATACCTGTGCACTACGTGACGAGAGTTGGTGCTTAGCTACTACTATATTAATTATCCGGGGTAGTTTATGACCCACAACATCATGCCTAATTTATGAAATCTCTATGTCAATGATATCGCTAGGATATACTAGGGACTTGAAAGAGGATAAAAGTAAATTTGTATACTTGTTGAACTCTTGTATGGCATAATTGGATATTTATGTGTCTTCGTGTGTATATATACATGATATTTGCTTGATATTTGTGGATCGAGCCGATCGCCTAGGTATGAATAGATGCATCTATAGGCGGCCGTCGACCCTCGGCAAATGCACAATTTATTTCTATTGGTTCGGGCAGTCGCCTCGGCATAACGTGCGGATGATTATTGTGTGAAAACTCATGCTCATATTGTTCATTATTATACATAAAAATAGAAACAGTAAATCATTGTAAGAATTCATCTTTCCATAAACTGCTGATACTAGTAGCTTTCTATGCTTATAAAATATTTCATATATTATTTGACCTTAGTAAGTATCAAGTCGACCTCTCGTCTCTACTTCTTCAAGATTAGACGGGATACTTACTGGGTACATGTTATTTATGTACTCATGCTACACTTCTGTACTTAAATGTAGAGGATCTGAGGCAGATGGATCTGGTTATCACTCGGGTGCGCATCAGTGAGTTGCTTCCCCTTCATGACGATCTGCAGCCGAAGAATAGTCTTCTTTAATTTGTAATTTGTTTTCTGTCTATTCTGATTCAGACAGTAGGATAGTATAGTATTATTTTGTGTATATTCTACTGGTTCCCGTAGCTTGTGACACAAGGTTATGGCACACACATTAGTAGACTAGTTTTGGGCTATATCATTATATGCTTCCTACATTTCTTACTGTATTTGGTTTTTAAAACCCCATTGGGATCCTTTATCTTTTCTTAAAAATTATAATTTTTGATAAACTTGGAAATATTTTTCGCACTTGGCTTGTCCGGCAAGGTTGATGGGCGCCATCATGACCTATTATGAAAATGGGTTGTGACACCAATAAGAGTTTAAGTAGTAGTAAAAGATTCAAGTCGTATATATAAGAGTCCTTCATATTCTAAAACCTTCAATTTTTTTGTAATAAATATGAGTTATTATTCGATTCTCACTATTTTTAGGATCTTTGACACTAGCGAGAATGATACTAATAAATAAAATATAATAATAATTAAGTATGAGATTTGAGAAACAATTAATCTTTTTTCACGTTGCGTTTTTAATTAATTAATATCCAATGATTATCTATATTTAATTTTATCAAGAAGTTATTTTAATTTTAAGATTATTTATATATAACCTAAACAACTCTAATATTTGACATGGTCAGTGTACGCGCATATCGGCGTGGATAATAATACTAGTTCTAATATTAATTAGAAATAATTCCATTGCATATTTAAATATTAAATAATTAGCTAAATTATATTTGGACCTAGTTTATATTTAATAATTCAAACATGAGTGCAATTAAAATTTTATTATTTTATACAAATAGTTTGGTCCAATTAAGATTTATTAATTTGTATGATAATATAATAACCAAACGATACATGTATTTAGATAGTATTAACATAGTTTAATTAAGAATCAAAAATAAAATGGTTAAAAGAAACTACAAGAATGTGCATTTTTTTGTTCTTTGTCGTTATGTGATTTTATTTAAATGTGTAATTTGTGTTTATTATTGAAGTGTTAATTAATATGTGTTTGATTAATTTCTTTTGATTTTTATAGGAATTGTTTAGGAGTTTATTTAATTTTGATTAGTTGAGAAAGAAGAGAAAAGGGCTAAAATTGCAAAGAAAACGGGCCCAATTGCACGTTTGACCCAGGCCTAATCCATATACATACTCACTCACTCACCCCGCACCCCCCAAAGGCACCCTACCCTCCTCATTCTTCTTCCCCATCTCAAACCCTCAGAGACCAGAACCCCAAAACCCTAGCCGCCTCTAGGCAATTTGCACCAGAAACCCGGCGACAACGATGCCGCCGGTCACCCCGTTAACACCACAGAACCCCCATCACACGCTAAAGCCAAATCCATTAACTCCTAACCTCGAATCAATCAGAACCTTCTTGAATTTTCATTTGAAGATTCGAGCCCAGATTCAACTCACACCAAATCACCCCAAATCAATACCAAGCACTCCCCTAACATCTCTCGTACCTAAACCAACAAGGTTTTGGTTCGAATCTGACCTGAAAAGGTCGAACCCTAAAAGTGACAGTATGAACCCTAGAAATCCAAGGTTTGGTGTCTGACCAAGTTAAGTGGAAATTGGGGCCCAAAGGACTCTATTCTAGGTGTTCTCAACTGAGAACACCCCGAGTTGCCTGCCCAGTTGAGTAAATAGGGGCAGAGTTGCTGGTGGTTGATGCGTCTCCAGTGAACTTCTCATGATGTTCTTCATGTCAGCATAAAGGTTGACTGGATAATGTTGTAGAGATGCCGATCGT
The DNA here is from genome assembly GCA_034376525.1 of Nicotiana benthamiana. Classification (NCBI taxonomy): domain Eukaryota; kingdom Viridiplantae; phylum Streptophyta; class Magnoliopsida; order Solanales; family Solanaceae; genus Nicotiana; species Nicotiana benthamiana. The sequence goes on along the minus strand of CM067324.1, from coordinate 124,168,003 downwards.
GAAAGGCTCCATGAAGATTGAATGCTGGTAGTGCACTGCAGTAAGTTTCTTAGGTTCCTTCAAACCTATCTGTTGAAACTTATCTTGATATTCCATTGCATCCTTTTATGTATTTTGTTAACTCCCATATTTGGTAAATATCTTGTGAATCACCTCCCACATTTGAAACTTCGAGTTGTCCAGTTCTATAGCACAATGAGTTTCCTTTATGATTATATAGTGTACCTTTCTAGAATGTAGCCATGCCCAGTATAATATCAATGTATTATTCCCATGAATCACATCCTGGAAAACTATACATATGTAATACAATGCATATGCCTTTCTGAGAGCCTCCAAATGTAGCTTCCAAAGTCAGTCCAAAATACTGAAATGAAAAACAATAGCCATGATTTGATACAACCAACGTACAACTTTAGCGGCTTGAGGCATAGATGATCTGTTCATTTGTCCATGCCTGTCTTCAACTACTGTATAGGCAAATTGGAAAAATCTGTAATGTAATGGTCAACTGCATGCCCCAATAGTTCACTCCCTCAGCGTAAATGCCCACGTTAATATCATTCACCAAAAATCCATGACACCACATTTTGTGATATCAGTTGCTGCAAAGCTTTGGGACATGATGTCACATCGTGGCGTCATGCCTGCTCCATTTTGCAACTAATTATGTTTCATAACTTTTGATTACACTTCTTATTGTATTCATGAGCTGGTTGGTTTGCCTTTTCAATGATGCTAGCTGACATGGAAGTGTTCTTCAACTTCTTTTAACTTCTATTGTTTAGAATTCAGTAATAAGAAATATTTTTTTACAGGTCTTTCTGTGGATGGTGATTCTCAGGGCGTTGAACGGTTCTTCGGGGCACTGTCAGCTTATATGTGGCCTGGAATGATCTTGAAGTCTGGTGATAGGATTACTGAACCTTCATTACCTGAACCACAAGGTTTTTATATTTTCTGTCGATGATGCAACTCTCTCGTTTGTACCTTTTTGAGGGCCTATTCAAATGACCAAATGTTTTTCTCTGGCTCACCTTTCAGAATTGTCAGATGAAGAATCTGATTTTGAACTTGAGGTGGTTTCACATTCAGACAATATTGTTGCTGTCCAACAGACAGTGTCTGTTTCTAATGCTACTGCTGTAGCACCAATCCTAAGTCCAGTTGCAGTTTCTGTCCAGCATCTTACGGAGCAATCTCCTCCAACTTTGCAGTTGTCAAATAATGTGTTATCTGAAAAGAAATTGTCCAAGTTGCCTACAGAGACATCTTCATGCTGTCATGTAGGTCGAAATGAATGTGATCATCAGGGTAAAGTCACTTAATTGCCCCAAAGAATTCCAAAGGAAGATATGGTCCAACCTGAACCAAATTTGACTTCAAAAGAGGCAGTCCCTGTAATGTCAAAGATGTGGTCCAATGCATTAGTGCAGTCTCATTGTGAGGCATCAGATACATCTACAGATGGTAAGGCAAAATCCAGTGAACAGATGATGGCAAAATCGAATGGTGCATATGATGAGGTTGCAGATCACAAAGCAAATAGGATAGGACAAGTATTGTGTGAGTAGCAACAATTGGTACACAATGATAACAATAAGAAAACCACAATACTATGTCGAGGAACTCATCCAAAGTTGGAGGTAATGGATCGTGCCACATCCTCATCCAATCCAAAGGCTCAATGTAATAAGGTGGCATCAAATCTGACTAATGTTACTTTTAAAGAGAATGTTGAAACAGGACAAAACTTGGATTCGGTTCCAGTCAGTCCAACTGCACAAGATCAAGTATTACTGGCTGCTGAGATAGATCAGATGTCTTCAAAACAAGTTACTGTTCCATCCAACTCTCATGATCCTACAAAACAGTTAATATCACAGCTGAATGATGCTTTTGATAAGACTGTTCACCATAGCAACAATAAGAAACCAGCACTAATTTTTCAAGAAAAGGATACTAAATTGCAGTCTATGGATTCTCCCAAATCTGTAACAAAACCTGCAGTGTCAAATGGACTAGTATGGGATAAGTCGACATTGCCAAAAAGGATTGATCATTCAAACTTCACTGCAGGATATAATGAGTTAAATAAAGAAGCAGTGTTGAGTGCAGCTAATCAGTCCAGTTTATGCAAAGGGCAGCAGTACAAGTCCACAACAACTACTACACAGGATTCTAACACAGACAAAGGGACAGTACAGAATGAAGCTTCTATTGATCGAGCTGAATCACAGCTTGACAATCATGAAGCAGTGAATAGAAACATTCACAGAACAACAATTCATACAGCTCTAACTGCTTCTGCTGACGCTGTCAATGATGCTGCCTTACCTCAAGAAACTGCAGCCTACAGATAATCGACAGGGACAATGGTCGATGGCTAACAAAGCAGTAACTACAAAATCCAAAAATAAAAATCACATCGCAGGAAACAATCCATCCATACCTTCAACTTCAATCTCATTATCCACAATTGCCAATTCCAATGATGATGAAGGAGAACTTTTGGAAGAAAAATTACAGATTGTTAACAGTAAGCACACAGAGATGTCAACACTTTCGTCAGAAAAAGATCAAAAGTGTGATCAAGATAGTTCTGGAGAAGTTTATGAAGATCCAGTCAAGCAAAAATGTCAAGGAAAATCTGCAGTGGAGAACTGTCATACACTTCTGCAACAAACAGCAACTCCAAACAGCAATATGAACTGTAACGCTCCACTATTTGTTCCAAGAACAAAAGCAGTAACTCCAAATGCAGCGACGACAAAGTTAGAACAGAATGAGTCAGCACATAAAAGCTCAGTTGAAGTCGCAAACCAAAGGAGGCCATCCAGTAAGGTCAATGTATTAACTCAACAACCAACGGATAATCAACAACATTCAAGTGAAAATGGACAATGGACGATGGCCAATAAAACAGTAACTCTTGACATAGCGTCACAGAATACAGACATATTTGCAGAATATAATGCACAAACAAGCCAATCGTGGAACCAATTTTCAGCGGTTCGTCAAAACAAGTCTGCTTTATCAACTCATGTACAGAATCAGAAAAAGAGGAAGCTCCCAACGAGAGTTGCAAAACAAAAACAGGTCGCTCGACTCCCTGGTTCATAATCCAGTCCAGCAAAAAGCATACCATGAATTCTGAAGTCCTTTTAACAAAAATAGTGATCGAAGGCAATAAATTACAATCTGGAGAAAGAAGAGCGAAGCTTGGCTTCTTCAATTTTCTGGATTCCCATCACATTAGTTTCCAACCTCTTATGTCATCTTGCGATTCACATCATAGAGTTTTGATACAACACTCTATGATGAACATAGATTTTAGTCCTTGTTATTATTGTGTTATATTCTTCTGAAAACTCGTTTCTAACCAGTAGTGTCATAACAGAAAAAATTACTACCAGGAAAGGAATCAAGTTCTTCCTCGCCTTGATGTTTCAACAGCTTTCGAAAAGGCCCTGACTACTTGGGCACAATGGGTAGATAGACATGTCAACCCAACCAAAACACAAGTTTTCTTCCTAAGCTCTGCTCCTTCTCATTTCAGGTATGCCTTAATTTGCTTTGAACTAAGTATTGGCTTCAAATCTTCGTATGGCTCATGACACTTCTTAAATTGGATAGCGGAGGTCAGTGAAACACTGGTGGCCACTGCAGAGAAGCTTCTCAACCTCTTCCTGAGACTTACAAAGGCGAATACCCGGAGAAGAATATGATAGTGGAACAAATGATAGGGAAGATGAAGACTCCAGTTATCTTTTTGAATATAACTGGTTTGTCAGATTATAGGATTGATGCTCATCCCTCTATATATGGAAGAAAACCGGATAATGTTGTACAGATGCCCATCTTGAAAGGTTCCATGAAGGTTGAATGCTGGTAGTGCACTGCAGTATGTTTCTTAGGTTCCTTCAAACCACAGTTTAGTAGCTGTAATTCAAAGTAGTATCTGGTGAGATTGCTATGTTGTTTCAGTAGTATTTTTGTATTCCTGGAGGCATGTATGGATGAATAATTGGTGCAAATGGTACAGTTTCATCAGATTGAGCACATAAGTGCTAATACCACTGATGGAAACTACACTTGCAGAGTTAAACACAATTGTACCTGCAGATATGAGTATTATCAGATGCAACTATACAGCATGACCATATAGGCTTGCTTCTTTGTTCCTCAAGCAGTGGTTTTCTGTTGATCTCAAACTCTGTAGGTTGTTTCTGCATTGTGTAAAATGTGGTTGATGTTCTCCTGCAGCTCATAAGGTTATAGGACATGATTCGGATGAAGTATAGGAAATACAGCAACCAAAATAGAATGGATACACATTTTCTATATGTGGTACATATGCAGCATTTAAAATGTCCCATGCGCAGTATCCAAATGAAGTGATTGCCATCTTCTTGGTACAGAACACTCGCAGAGTTCTTGATACATATCACCTGCAAATGAATATTAATACAATTATTATAACCATATTTGTTAACGAATTTGAAATTTGTTTGTAATGCCTACAATTTACTAAATAGAACTTTTCTATAGACAAAATTATCAACCGATTGCCAATGTATTTTTAAAAATATACTATCGGTTTTACCAACCAAATTGGTATCCATTAGTATAGTTGCTAACATAATACTAATGGAATTTTTCTTGTTACTATATTTACCAACCAATTACAAACACAATTTAAATAATCAAAAATCAATTTTACTAACTCAATTTCTATATGTTAGTAAATTTACTAACGAACTTCCAACTGAATTTTTGTTAGTAAATTTACCAACGAAAATCTTGGACTCAAGATTCAAAAATTGCCAACAAATTTATTTGGTGTTTACTAACTAATTTTTAGTTGGTAAGTTTACCAGCCAATTCAATATGGTTGGTAAAATTTACCATCGATCCTTTTAGCAACAGGCCAATTTCCATTGGTAATCGGTTAGTAAGTCAAAATACCAACCAATTTGATCAATTTACCAACATTTTTTTTGTTGATAATTGAGTTTTTTTTTGTAGTGAAGTATGTGAATACTATAGATTGAATGAATACCTATTCCTTATTACACAAATATAATTTTTATATAATTTTATAAAATATATCTTTTATATATTTTGTATATGATATATACATAGTAAAAATAAATTTCGTATAACTAAGTATATATTATACAACTTATCTACAACTTTCACGCAATATTTCTATCCATTTAAATACAACTACAATAACTTACAACTTAAATACAAATTTTATATAAAATTTATACGATATGTCTTTTGTATATTTTGTATCTGATTTATACATCGTAAAAATAAATTTCATACAACTAATTATATATTATACAACTTATCTACAACTTTCACACATTATTTCTCCCTATTTAAATACAACTACAATAACATACAACTTAAATACAAATTTTATACAAAATTTATACAATATGCATTTTGTATATTTTGTATCTGATTTATATATAATAAAAATAAATTTCATACAGCTAATTACATATTATACAACTTATTTACAATTTTCGTATATTATTTCTACTCAATTATATACAACTAGAGTATAATACCACTTAAAATATAATTTTTATATAATATTGCTCAACTTTCATACAAAATAGTTAAATGAATAAAAGAAAAATAAATAAATAACATAATACGATTTTTCTACATTCTGCAATATAGTGTATGTCATGTCTTCTTTTCTTCTTCGAGTTTAAATATGAAATTCAATTAAAATCAAGTCTAATCTTTACCAAAACCCCTCAAAATTGTATAAACTCCAAACCATATTCCTAATTATTTGCAACAACACCCAATCCTAACAAATAGTAATTTTTGTAACCCAAATCCAAATTCAAAACTTCAAAGCTTTTTAATGGTTGTCCGTGGTGGAAACTTTTCCTTTGGTTTATATTAATGATATTTGGGATTGAGAGATAGAGAGAGAAGTAGAGAGAATTCTTAATTATTTGCAACAACATTCAATCCAAACAAACAATGTCTTTTGAAAATCCAAATTCGAATTCAAAGCTTTTTAATGGTTATCAATGGTGGAGGGTTACCGATTTTCGCTAGTTTTAGAAGATAGTAGATGATTATATATCACTACTAAACAGTCAGGTTTTAGCGACAGATAAATTCTGTAACTAAACAGAAAAATATGTCGCTAATCTCATTTAACGACGGTTAGCAACGGATTATCAAAAAATTCTGCTAGCTACGAGCATTTTAACGATAGATTAGTGACGACGTTCGTAGCTAATTCCAGTTTTTCTTTTGTAGTAATTGAAGAGAAAATCGTGGGGTGATTTGATACGTGGGTGATGGGGTGAGATTTGAGGGATAATTTCACATAAATACAACTCACACACCTGACTTGTAACATAATAGCCTAGATAACACTTTGCAAATCTATAGCCTAAAAAATAATAGGCTAGATACCACCTGACTTGGATTTTGAGCTGTGTTTAATATGTGACTTAAAGATGCTCATTTTCTCTTTGTAATTTGGTTAAACTTATATTAGATCAAATATCATATACTTTCAATTTGATTCGAGTCATGAAACACCCTTTTGTAGAAATGCAGAGTAAAGTTGGGTAGAAAGACTCTTGTGGTCCGGTAATTCCCCCGAACCCTGCAGATATCGAGAGCTTAGTACACCAAATTGCCCTTTTCATATACTCTCACTTTAGATGGCATTGGATAAGTTTCTTACTAAACTAACACGGCTAGGGGTTATTGCCTAAATTGGAGCTAAAAATTGATCATTCTACACCCTCATCCTTCCCATTTGTTTTTCCAGTATTAATAACGATTATTAAGAGAATACTGGAAGTAGGAATTGTATAACTTTATTGGGAAATATGTAGAGGCATATTTTGATTTTTTATGATGTACTCCCTCACGTTCACTTTTATTTGTCCATTATTATCTTTGCACACCCCTTAAAAAAAAGTAAATGAAATCTGTATTTTACGATTTTACCCATAATAATGACAGTATTTCTAAAAGTCTTAGGAAATGATTTGGGGAATAAGTAATTAATGATAAGGTTAAAGTAGGAAAGAAGGCTGTCTAAAATGTATTTTTAGTATAGTGGACAAGTAAAAGTGAACGGAGGGGTATTAGAGTAGAATAAAGTTGTCATTATGTAGAGTAAAAGTGGGTTTCATAATGCTACAGTCTTAACTCCAAAAGCTTTCTGATCCAACAGAAATCCCGCATTGCTCGTAGCTGATATACAGCTACAGCTAGCTGATCGTATCATTCCATAAGAAAAGGGTATATGTGATAGGCAGATCACAAATATTCAATTGACCTTAGTTTTTGGGTTGAAAAAGTAAGAGCAGACGACATTTTGGGACAACACAACAACAACAACAACAACAACAACAACAACAACAACAACAACAACAACAACTACACAATATACTCCCACCAGGTGGGGTCTGGGGAAGGTAATATGTAGACAGCCTTACCCCTACCCAAAAGGGCAGAGAGGCTGCTTCCAAGCGACCCTCGGCGCATAGGACAGAATGAAGAGCTGCATTGGAAAACAAAGATAAAGTAAGGAGCCAAGACAAGACAAAACACAATAACAAAACAAAGCATAAGTAATCCTGCAGAAATAACGTAAATGATTATGTAAACATAAGAAACATAAATACCGTCGCATGCGACAATAACAAGCGACAACTATCATATTACCAACCAAGAGGGGACCTACGCTAAAACACTAGTCATCTACGGGTAACCCTACTATCCCACACCCAACCCCGGGTGGGGCGAACGAAGGACTCTAAGAGCCCCTAGCCTGCAACCCTGATTCTAGACCTCCAGACTCCCCTATCAAGGGTCAAGTCCTCGGTAACCTGCATACTAGTCATGTCCTGCCTAATCACCTCTCCCCAATGCTTCCTAGGCCTCCCTCTACCCCGCCGACCACCAACAATCTCCAGCCGCTCGCAGCTCCTCACCGGGGCATCGGGACCCCTCCTCCTTACATGCCCGAACCACCTCAGCCTCGCTTCCCGCATCTTCTCGTCCACCGGGGCCACCTCTACCTTCTGTCGAATAACTTCATTCTTAATCTTATTTAGCCTGGTGTGCCCACACATCCACCTAAGCATCCTCATCTCAGCAACCTTCATTCTCTGAACATGGGAGTTCTTCACGGGCCAGCACTCTGCCCCATACAACATTGCAGGTCTAACCACGGCTCTGTAGAATTTCCCCTTGAGTTTGTGTGGGATTTTCTTGTCACACAGGACCCCAGAAGCAAGCCTCCACTTCGACCACCCTGCTCCTATCCGATAGGTGACGTCCCCGTCAATCTCTCCGTTCCCCTGAATCACAGACCCAAGATATCGGACACTGTCCCTCTTGGCGATGGCCTGAGAACCAAGCATCACATCCCTACCCACCCCACTCGGCTCGTCGCTGAACTTGCACTCCAGATATTCTGTCTTAGATCTGCTTATTTTGAAACCTTTAGACTCGAGGGTCTGTCTCCATACCTCTAACCTTTCACTAACACCGGCGCTCGTCTCGTCTATCAATATTATATCATCAGCAAAGAGCATACACCAAGGCACATCCCCTTGGATATGACGGGTTAGAGCATCTATCACTAAGGCGAACAACAGGGGGCTCAGCGCCGATCCTTGATGGAGCCCCATTACCACAGGAAAATGGTCTGAATCGCCACCCACCGTCCTCACCCTAGTCTTAGCCCCATCGTACATGTCCTTGATAACTCTGATATAGGCTTCTGGCACACTCTTCGCCTCCAAGCACCTCCATAGCACCTCCCTCGGGACCTGTCATAGGCCTTCTCCAAGTCGATAAGCACCATATGCAGGTCCTTCTTCTTATCCCTGAATTGTTCCGCCAGCCGCCTGACTAGGTGAATAGCCTCAGTGGTGGAGCGGCCCGGCATGAAACCGAACTGGTTCCCAGATATATTCGTCGCCTCCCTCATTCGCGCCTCAATCACCCTCTCCCAAACCTTCATCGTGTGGCTCATTAGTTTAATACCCCTATAGTTGTTGCAGCACTGGATGTCCCCTTTGTTCTTGTACAAGGGCACCACTGTACTCCACCGCCACTCATCCGGCATCCTTTTAGTCTTGAAGATCACGTTGAATAGCCTAGAGAGCCACTACCCTCCAGGTTTACCCATGCACTTCCAAAACTCCACCGGGATCTCGTCAGGCCCGGTCGCTCGACCCCTACTCATCCTACGCAACGCCACTAAGACCTCCTCCACCCTAATGCGCCTACAGTACCCAAGGTCTCTATGACGCTCTGAATGCCCCAACTCCCCTAGCTCTATGCTCCGATCCCCCTCCTCGTTAAGAAGTTCCCGGAAGTACGCCTGCCACCTCTGTTTGATTTGCGATTCCCCCATCAGAACTCTACCATCCTCGTCCTTGATACACCTGACCCGGTCTAGGTCACGAGCTTTCCTTTCCCTTGCTTTAGCCAGCCGGAATAACTTCTTATCCCCACCTCTCTCCCCTAGTTCCTCATACATGCGACCGAACGCCGCGTTTTTAGCTTCCGTGACGGCCATCTTAGCTTCTCTTCTCGCCTCCCTGTAGAACAACCTGTTCACTCTCCGCTCCTCCTCGCTTGTGCTCCCTGCCAACCTAGCGAACGCCGCCTTTTTCACCTCCACTTTTCCTTTGACTACCTCGTTCCACCACCAATCACCCTGATGACCACCTGAATATCCCTTAGAAACCCCGAGCATGTCCCGTGCTACCCCCCTAACCAAGTTTGCTGTCGCTGACCACATAGCGTCCGCTTCCCCATAACTTCTCCAAGCTCCGCCCTCCACTAACCTCCTTTCCAACTCCTGAGCTTTCTCCTTAGACAAAGCTCCCCATCTAATCCTCGGTTGACCCCGGGCGCCCCTCCTCTTCTTCTTCACCCAGAGATCAACATCCATCACTAGGAGCCTATGAAGAGTTGAAAGACACTCTCCCGGAATAACCTTGCAATCCTTGCACAAACCCCTGTCGCTCCTTCTGATGAGGATGTAATCAATTTGAGTCCTCGCCGCCGCACTCTTGAAGGTGACCAAATGCTCCTCCCTCTTCCGGAATGACGAGTTCGCAATCAGGAGCTCGGAAGCCCTGGCGAAATCAAGCAGCGAAGTGCCTCCTCCGTTCCTGGCCCCGAAGCCAAAGCCCCCGTGCACCTCATCGTAGCCACCAGCCTCAGCCCCAATATGACCATTGAAGTCCCCTCCAATAACTAACTTCTCCGACTGGGGAATACTCCCCACCATATCGTCCAAGTCCTCCCAAAAGCGCCTTTTAACCTCCTCGGCTAAGCCTGCGTGCGGCGCGTAGGCGCTGACAACATTGAGGACCCCACCCCCAATAACCAGCTTAATAGACATTAACCTATCGTTCACTCGCCTAACCTCGACCACAGACTCCCTTAGGTCCCTATCAACCAAGATGCCCACTCCATTCTTACCCCTCTCGAGCCCAGAGTACCACAGCTTAAACCCATCAGCGTCTCGCGCCCTAGTCCCTTTCCACCTAGTCTCCTGGAGGCACGCTATGTTAACCTTTCTCTGTTGGAGAACCTTCGCTAACTCGATGGACTTACCCGTCAGAGTGCCTATGTTCCAAGACCCAATCCTTAATCTATGGGCGACCGCCGCCCTCTTCCCACCCTTACCTCCTGCCTTACCCGAAATGCCACCCCCTGCACCCCTACACACCCCCGCTACCACCCCCCCTCCTGAGGACATGACCTTACGATATCATCACTCGCCGCGGCCACTATCCAGTGGCACACACGCACTAAAGCTAAAAAAGCAGATGTAGCAAACTAGATAACAACAGAATAGACCACACTCGGAATGCTAGTTAAAATACGTCAAGAATGTGCACAAAATAAGCAAGAGAGCGGGAGGTACCAACTCCCGGTGGAAAAACCTGGAAGTGTGCTTTGCTGCGCCCGAGTTCTCCTGAATCTGAGCAAAGTGCGCGGCTCTATTGCGTCCTGCCGTGAGTCTGAATGCGAGTTTGGACGGTAGTTGTCGGAGATCCTCGCCGTTGAAATAGGCACCTGTCCAAGAAAATAGAACACACCCACAAAAAGCAGGGGATAGAATAGAAGGAAAAGAGTAGGAGTTGCCGTAAAATTTCCGGCAAAAAGCAAGGTGGCTAAATGAACAATAAAGGATGAAAGTGACCAGTGAAAAATTCCGAGAGTACCAAGTGGGTCGAAAATATGGGGGGAGAAAATTGTCCAAAAGAAGCCAGTGGAAAAAGTGCCGGGAAGTGGGCCCACGCGCGCGGCGCGTGGAGGACAGGGGCGGCGCGTGGGCGGCGCGTGGCGGCGCGTGCGGCTGTTTCCGGCAATGAAATTTGCAGGAAATGTGCGCCTTACACTGTGTGTCACGATGGTGTGGGAGGTGAGTCAAAGAAACCCCCGAGGGATGTCGAAACACTGTCGGAACAGTGTTCCAGGCAGTGGGGTAAGGGGGGCGAAGTTGGGGTAGGGGTACTTACCTGGTGGTTACCTGGAGGTTCCGGCGACTCGCCAGATGGTGGTGTTGGAGCTGATGGTGTGTGCTTGGGGAAGGGATCGAAGAGAGAGAGAGAAGAGAAGAGAGAGAGAGAGAGATTTTGGGACAACACATAAAAGCAAATAGGACAGATCTGGGGAGTGAATTTGTTCTGCTGTGTTGTATGCTAAAACATTGTCCATTGTCTGTCTGCACGAATGTACTTTGAAAGTTTGTTGGATCATCATCAGTAAGAGTGCAAACTGTGGGAAGTTTTAAGTCAGAACGCTTTGATTTGTTATGTCTAAGTCAAATAATAGGAACGTCTCATGTCGTTATTAAGTAATTTTTTGTATTGTATACTTTTACCATTTTGGATTCTCCGGCTAACAGTTTAAGTAGACAGGTAACTGTAGTTGCTAAAGATGGTGCTAGGCTGGCTCAGTTACTGCTTCTCTTACACCCCGAACGAGTCATAGGAGTACATTGTATATTTTCATTGATCTTGCTTCCTACTCTAACCTTCAACTACCCTGAACATTGCATTCATACTCTTTTGAATTTTTGTTAAATTTCCAAAATATGAAATGCCATTTACATGTCCGGTAACGAACGATAGACCAGGAGGTAACTGGTAAAGCGGAAAAAACTTACTCGCATCAACTCAATAATTAGATGACACTTGTCACTTTATTTATTATATAACTAGTAGTATTTAACCATAGTTAAATCCAAGTAATTGTTTATATATATCTTATATAATAATAATCTTCAATATATTTTAGTTATTTCTGTTGTTCCACAACAAATATATTGAAAGGAAGACACTATCATGCACGAGCAAATCACGGTTGACACATTAAGCACCCAAATCCTCCTTCCTTCTTAACCTAATTTTTGCTACAAGTACACCTTCATTGTATTAATTAAATAATTATTTTAATATATTCTTATAAGTACAATACGAGAATATAAGGACAATACTATCTTTATTGCTTATAGCTCTTAGTTTGAACTAAGGGTGACAAACGGGTCTACCGGGCCGGGTCCGGATTTTTCGACCCGTCCGGGTCGAACCGGGTTATACAGTGACGGTTTTGTAGCGGGCTTGGTTAGTTCAGGTTAAAATTGAACCATACGAGTTACGGTTGAAGGGGGCCGAGCCGGGCCGGGTTTAGTATATTTTCAATTTTTTTTGGAATTATGTGTAGTATAACTATTAAGTTATAATTATATTAATACTTTGTAATAATTGAATGAATACAAGTAAGATGGGAAAAATTGCACTTATTGCAAGTGCTACTTTATTTCTTAATTTCAAATTGAAAAAGTAGAAAATGAAATGTTTACATTTTTTATAACAAGTAAACTAGTAAAGTAGTAATTTCAAATGTTTTGCATCGCCCTAGCAAGTTACACATAATCATTATGAACCGATTGACCTTCTTCTAGGGAGTTAAATTCAGATGGGTTTCAGTTATAGGAAATCTATATTTGTAGCAACATTTTAAAAATATATATGTATAACTCCATCTAGTAACAATTTGGTCTAGCATGAATCTAGGTTTAAGGTTATACTGGATACACTTAGTCTTAAATTCTTTTATTCTAGATTGTCTATTATTTCCTTGAATAACACCAACTACTCTTCTAACATGAGTAATCTCAACTGAAAATAAATCAAGGCCACTTTTAACAATTAAATTATAAATATGACATGCACACCTAACATGAAAAATATCATCAAGAGGTGGTTGCAAATGCAATTTTAAAATTGAAACTGCGGCATTATTGTTTGAAGCATTATCAAAAGACATACGCAAACTTTTTGGTTTAGATTATAAAATTCAACAACTTCAACAATTGTACTACTTATAAACGTAGCAGTATGACTCTGATCTTCATCATATTTAAATTGAGCATTTGATTACGCAAATCCGGTGTTACCACGAACAAACGTCAAGCAAGTATTTCAATTTTGAACTTCAAGCTTCAAATTCCGAATGACAAACTGCGATAAATTAAATTCGGGAAAAGAGAGACAAATAAAATTATAAATTTTGAATATGAAATCTTGCAAATTGAAGGGAAGAGAGAGATTGATAATTTGAGAATTGAGATTGAGATAAGAATTTTGAGTAAAGAAATGAAGAAGAGATGAGGGTATTTATAGATTTTAAGAAGGGTTAATATTGTAAATTAATAAATAAAAAAATAACCAAAAATGGCCATTTTTGCAAAATTATCCATTGGCCAACAGATCTGGACCGTTGCCAACGGTAATGTGGGCCCCACAATTTCAAAAAGTAAAAAAGAAAAAAAACAAAAAAAAATTACGTTGAACCGGGCCGGGCCGGACCGGTCCAACAGGTTCACGATACTGTTTATTCAAACCGGGCCGGTACGGTTCCAACCCCAAAAATCCCAAACGGACCAACCCCCTCCCCCTCGAACCCAGAACACTCGGTCCCTTAGTAACCGGACTGGTCCGATCCCGGGTTATACCGGTCCGATCCGATCCCGGTCCGACCCGACTCGATTGACACCTTTAGTTTGAACCCGAACAGAATTACCTTTTTCGATCTTTAAGGGAGAAATAAAAGAACAAAAAGTTCCCAAAACGTAGCAAAAAATTGAGAAGGGAAATAAAACAAAGATGGCGACCTTAAAAAATTTAACATTACTTATTAAGACCGTAGTATCTTTTTTTAATTTGTTTTTATCAAAAAGAAAAAAACCTTCAGTAGATTTTAGTTTATTCCATATGGTTGATTTGGTGTAACATCGGGTCTGGGTAAGTTTTTCTCCTATAAAATTATTGTCATGTGATCAGTAAGTCACGAGTTGTGAAAATAACCTCTTATAAAAATGCACGATAAGATTATGTAACCCTTTTGATCGAACTCCGCATATATTGAAAATTTAGTACATTGGACTGTCATTTTATGCCATGTAACGAACCATATGGGAGATGATGTTAACTTAAATTTGATTTTAGATATGAAATTTATAAAGAATATTCTGAAATATGACTTTTAACTTATAAATGCAGAGAATGACTTATACATCTCATTTCTTCAATTGCGATTATAAAATGATGACTATGCGATGGTGCGAATGCGTTATGAATCGTAACCTAAATGCACATTATAATCGCAATCCATATGTGCATAAATACGATTTTAACGCCCCTTTTAAGATTGCGACTTATATATTTCCAAGTGCGAATTATTCCCAATGCAGTAATTTCTCAGTTGTTCTGAAGTCTAAACAAAGTGGATATAGTTGTCCGACATTTCCAAAGAAAACATTGTCGGTCATCTCCATTCTCAACATAACTGAAGGTTAAAACGAGCAAGATGGAACAAATAGAGCACAAATTCGTTGAAGTAAATGGGCTAAATCTTCATGTAGCTGAAACCGGGAGTGGGAATTCCCCAGTTGTGGTGTTCTTGCATGGATTTCCTGAAATATGGTATACTTGGAGGTACCAAATGATAGCTGTGGCCAAAGCTGGTTACAGAGCTATTGCACCCGATTTCAGAGGATACGGGTTGTCGGATAAGCCGTCCGAACCCGAGAAAACCACTTTTCTTGACTTGGCTAATGATATCCTTGCACTTCTTGATGCTCTTGGCATCTCTAAGGTAATCATCTTCTCAAAATCTTGAGAAGAAAAGTTATATTCTTACTTTGTTAAGCTTAAAGTTCATTCCTTTTCCTTTTCCTTTTCCCGGTGGCTGGTGCTAAATAACTCTCCTGTTAAAAAACATAAGAAGGTTGGATCGAAGTTCATGGCTTAATATTTTATAATAAAGCATAAGTGTAGTTTGAAATTACTTAAAAAGAGTAGTATAAATCAAAACAAATTGTAGTTAAAGAAAAAAATTAAAAAAACAAACAAATTGAAAGGGGGAAAGAAAAAACCAATTGACCTCAAAATAGTATAGGTGGGAACTAAGTGTTGAAAAAAATAGATTTATGGTTCAAGGGACGACTGCTATCCTTTATTTAAATAGGAACATATATCGGGTAAGCAAACTAGTGTATTTGAAGTAGGTGGAACATGATTAGATTGTTTGAGTAAGCATAAGTAGAATCTAGCCTTCTTTAGCTTCTAATAATGGAGTACATACACTAGGATTTGCAGGTGAATCTATACGCATTATTACTCTAGTTAGTTGCCACATTATTTTAAGTTTGTCCAGATCTATAGTCATTCTTGTGTTTTACGAACTTGCATCTTTTTCAGCAAAAAAAGCATTGCATTTTTTGTTCTTAATGTAACTTCAAAGGTTTTATTTTTGTTAGATTTTTACCAACTTCATTTTTTGTTAGTGTCGTCAAAGAGAGCCCAAATAGAAGGTGGGGGGGGGGGGGGGGAGTTCAGAGAAGTTACATGTAGTAGTTAACAGAAGAATTCTTAAGGAACATCTGAGCTTCAATTTTGACGTAAGTGAAGAAATCACAATTTGTATATTGGATTTGTACAAGAGGGGTTGCTCTGATGGTAAGCAACCCCCACTTCCAACCAAGAGGTTGTGAGTTCGAGTCTCCCCAAGAGCAAGGTGGGAAGTTCTTGGAGGGAAGGATACCGGGGGTCTATTTGGAAACAGCCACTCTACCCAAGGGTAGGGGTAAGGTCTGCGTACACATTGCCCTCCCCAGACCCCACTAAGTGGAATTATAATGGGTTGTTGTTGTTGTTGTTGTTGTATATTGGATGAAAAAAGGAAACGCACAGACTTCCGAGCAATTATAAGGATTTTGTGCTTGCAAATGATTCTACATTACATGGTCTAATCTCATAATCTTAAATACATTGGTAGTTGTTGGCTAAACTTCACAGAAGTATGAAAGTTTGGACAAGCATAGGTGAAATGGTAATCCTGGCAGTATAAGGAGTTTCTGTTGGAATTTAATTTAGAGCCTGTGTTGTTGTAACTCTACCAAATGGTCTTTTTCATATTCTGCGTGAAATAAGAACTTGATATAGGCTGGTGTTTATATCCTTGTTCCTTTACACTCTCTCTCTTTCTTGGCATGTGTTGTACTAATATCTATATATGTGCAATAATGTAGGCTTTTCTCATTGGCAAAGACTTCGGATCTGCTGTCATTTCCCTATTTATCCTTCTCCACGGGGAGAGACTCTCTGGATTTATTACCATGGGAGTGCCATTCTTTCCCCCACAACCTTTCAAGTACACTGAATACCTCCCTGAAGGCTTCTATATTTCGCGATGGAGGGTAAGATCTTGCTCTCTGATTTACATTCCATGATATCAATCTTAGTTGAGCTGGTGGAGCGGCCCCTATGGAGACAAAGATGCGTGAGGCAAGGTTGAGATGGTTCGGGCATGTTAGGAGGAGAAGTACATATGCTCCTGTCACTAGATGTGAGAGGTTGGCCTTGGGAGGTGAGAGGAGGGGTAGAGGTAGTCCAAAAGAAGTCTTGGGGAGAGGTGAGGCGGAGCATGGCGCAGCTTGAGCTAACCGATGACATGACCCTAGATAGAAGGGTGTGGAGGTTGAAGATTAGGGTAGAAAGTTAGTAGGTAGTCGAGTGTTTCCCTTTGCCTTCTCTAGCTTGTTAATATTAAGGCTAGTACGGTACCCTTTTTCCTTAATTTGCTATATTCGCATGTCTCGTTCCGTTGTTGGCTTGCCATCGGTAATTCCGTAGTTTGCTAGCAGTACTTCGTTCATATTCTTGTTTCCTGCCTTAGAATTAGTTTTCTAAATATGCTATCTTGCTATTACTTGTTATCGGTACCCCTTTCATATTCTCTGTTGCTATCTTCGATTTAATTTTCTAATTATTTGCCTTGCTATTACTTGCTATCAGGGCTTCTCTCACCCTTTTTAGCCAAGGGTCTATCGGAAACAGTCTCTGCCCTTCCAGGGTAGGGGTAAGGCTGCGTCCCACTTGTGTGATTATACTGGGTGGTTGTTGTTATTGTTGATTTCAATCTTAGTTCTCTTTGATCTCCAAGAAATTTTCTTTCCAGGAACCTGGTAGAGCTGAAGCTGATTTTGGTCGTCTTGACGCTAAAACAGTTGTGAGGAACATCTACATTCTTTTTTCTAGAAGTGAAATACCAATAGCCAATGAAAATCAGGAAATTATGGACATTGTGCAACCTTCGACACCTCTACCCCCTTGGTTCTCTGAAAAAGACCTGGAAACATATGGAGCCTTGTATGAGAAATCTGGATTCCAGACTGCATTGCAGGTTCCATACAGGTACAACGACAATCTATGTCTATTTGAGCTGTAAAGTCCCTTTTTGACAGCTTTTTTCTTATTCCACACTCATATGTCGCAAAACAGTTGTTATACAGCAGACCAACAAAGGATTTTATTTTGATGAGATTTACGGCTATGGTGAGGAAGAGGCAGAGTTAAGAAAGTGATTAATAGAGTATATATAAAGCTGAAGTGCTAACTTCGACCATTGTGTGTTTAACCTCATAAAATGACAGAAAATTCGAGTTATAGGAGTTAATTTGATGGTTATTTAGCTACTGAATACTTTCCTGATATATCTTCTTTTTCTCTCTTTTTTTTTTTTCTGGTTGTCTATGCATTTCATCATGCAATAGGTCACTGCTTGAACAAGCCAACATTACAGATCCAAGAGTTCATGTTCCGGCACTATTTATTGTGGGTGAGAAGGATTATTTCCTCAAATTTCCAGGAGTCAGAGACTACATAAGTGGAGGACTCAAAAGTTTAGTCCCTAATCTGCAGATGGTTAACTTGCTAGAAGGAACCCATTTTGTTCAAGAACAATTACCTGACGAGGTCAATCAACTCGTGCTTGACTTCCTTACGAGGAATAGCCAATCATGAAATCATCAATAAGGCTTTGTCCAAAAGCTTTTAACAGTTCGGTTGTTGCTTCTATTCGGATGTGAGAATGAGTAACTCCATCTGTGATGTTCTATCAAGTCCTAGTTGTTTTCTACATGTAAAGTTGTACTGCAGTAAGCAGTGACCCTAGAGTTTTTACTCTTCATCTTCAATATGAGCCACTAATACTGCATTAGGTTAGACTATCTACATTACACCTCTTGGGCTGCGGTATTTCCTCGGACCCTGCATAAATAGGGATATTTTGTGCACCCGACTGCACTTATCTTCAGTATGGGAGTGTTTGTAATAATGTCCAGTGCACTTTCCTGGTAAAGCTGAAAAGTGTTGAAAAAAATGTAAAACGGAATGTTCTTGACACTAAGCTCAAACTGGATGTTCTGTCTACATATCAAAGAATTGTATTTTATTTCTAGTTTTAATTATTTCCTAATGGTTAGATGTTTTGACTATTTATTTCAAGAGAATTTTCATAAAGTACTATCTTTTAGTAGTAATTAGCCATTTAGAGATACTATTTATTACATTATGGATTATAGATATTTTTTCTGTGGTTATAAGATGTATTTGATGTATTTAAGCTATTGTATTCATGAATACAATGGCAAAAATAGGCGTGAATCAGGGAAGTACAGTTAATCAGCGGTTGTATCTGAGTGTATTAGACTGTATTCATGGAGTGAAACATGGGATTACAGCTAGAAAGATTATTGTTTTCTTATTGAATTCGATTGTATTCACGGCGTGAAATAGGGGATTATACTGTTTTTAAAACGTAAAGTGAATCAATTAGCATAATAGACTCCTAATATAACTCGAGAAATTTAATTATAACACACAAATTTTATATTATTCCATAAAAAAGATATCTCAACCGAAAAATACTCCAAAAACATAGCAATTTTCAGAAAAATTATACGATACATCTGAATACATAAATTACATTAATTAAAAAAACATACGAATACATTTATGGCATATAGTGAGACAGTGAATACAATAAAATACATAGAATACAGCGGGATATATTGAAATACAATGAGAAAAAAAGACAGTGAATACAATTAAATACATGGAATACAATGAGATACATTGAATTACAACAGAAAAAAGACGATGAATATAATAAATTACATGAAAATACAGCGTGATACGTTGAAAATACATTGAAATATATTTATAGAAAATCAAGTTGCTCAACCCCAAAATCAATCGTCTTAGTTCAAGAACAAACTCTAATTTTCGACGAATTCGTCGTCGAGCAAAAACCCTGAATCTCAAAGTTCTCACGCTGCCGTTGATCGAAGGCTTTATCTCCTTTGGATTTTCCCCCATGGCAATGGAGAGTTCAGTACCCGAAATCCCATAGAGATTCAATCTGAATAACGAAATTGATTTGTGGGATCTGATTTTGAATGACGAATTGAAAGCCCATTGACACTTAAAGACTTAAAAGTTAAAACACACAAAACATGGATAGACAAACGAAATAAGCAAACTATTAGGATCGACACAGAATGAGCGGGATACATCGAGTACTCGAGTATTCGACAGGAGGAGGAGGAGAGCGAAAATTTTAACAGGATGGATGAACATAATGTGATGTATCAAAGTAGAGAGAGAAAAATATTAGTGTAATTGAATAGCATATTTAATGCTTAGAGTTAGGAGGTAACCAAAATGAAATATTTTGCTATAAATCTTAAAAGGTATCTATAGAATATAATTTTTTTAAATAGTATTTATTTAAAATAAATAAGATGTTAACATTTGCTATATGAGGTAAAAATCCCTTATTTCAATTGTATAAATTTAGAAAAAACTACCTTGTATGGCCCTTCAAAATTTTATTAGCTCATATTTTCTCACGTGATCCGGAAATAGCTCTTAGGCCCAATGTATTGAAAAGTTATCGTCACTATTTCCAATACACTTTCACTCTCTTTTAACTACTGCTCCTCTCTCTCTCTCATATTCCTCGATTTTCAATCTTTCATCTTTCCTTTTCTTCTTATCTTCCCCTTCTTCATACCCTCTTTTTTTTTCTTTTTTTTTTCTTCTCCTACAGCAACGCCAACACATATTTTTTTAAATTTCTTTTTTTATTTTGCTATCTCCTCTTCTTTACTTAGATACAGAAATATCTATCTTCTTTGAATAATTTTTGGCAAAATCTCGAAGGTTATTGCTTTCTTCGCTTTTTATCCACTTTCAAATTTAGTATTGTATGATATTTTTTCGGATGACTTTTGCAAGAAGATGAGAAATGAAGAAAATAAAATAAATGTTGTCGGAGAAAAGCTTTTTCTGGCCAAGTTTGGTGTCCTCCATTATCATTAACGATCCTTTATCTATACACTGTGTAATCAATGTATAATAATCGTATAATATAGTGTATAATCATTGTGTATACATTATGCACTAATGATACACTTATTATAATTTATTATATATGTATTATACAAAAGTGGACGTGAAAGAATACGGTAATTATGGTGAGTGTTGAAAATATTATATATAATATGTCTATATAATGTATGCAAATACATATGGAAGGTGTATCTACACGGGTATAATGCATATACACTTTTATACAAATTCAATATTCATATAATTTTGTACATAAAGTATATAATAGTCTATATATATTGTTTAACAATGTATAAAAAGTGTATATACACTTTATACTAGTGTATAATGTGTATAGTACGTGTAAAACCTATACATCACCTTCTTCCTCTTATCATGGGTATTTTTGCTTATGCAATGTCATATTTTTTTCAAGATTGGATCACTAAAAATTTGATTTTTTTGTATAAGATAAAAAGGGGATTTTGGAGGTTATGGAGAAGATGTTGGGTTTAATGAAATTGTTGGGCCGAAAGTGTGGATTTGACGTGGATTTCACTATGTTTGAAGGATTTTTGAGGTGATTTGGCCGAATTTTAAATATTTTTACTACTAATATTAAGTGTAAAAGAAGATTGCATTGATGAGAGTCTCCGCCGGTTTCCTGGGTTTCATTTGCTAGCCCTTATAATTGGTTTTGGGCTATGAATTGTATGCCTTATTTTATGGCTACTAGTTGTCATTAATTTTCACCGAAATGCTATAAATAATTTCTTCTCAAATCTTCATTTTCAGGTCAAGTTCAAAAAAAGATTAACTAAACCTTTATTATTTTTGGCCGAATAAAAATATTTTGTCTAAATAATGTATTTGTATTCAAGTTTTATTATAAATTTTATTCGAAAAATATTATCTAAAAAAGTAATATTCTTAAAAAGGTAAAAAAATATTTTATTTTTCAAAAAAATACCACATAGACATAAAAACTCACATGGCAGGTGAATGCACCCACACTTTTTGCACATCTGCATCTATGGGGTAATAACTCTCGAAAAGCCAAGTTGAGGGGGGTAATTAAGACCAGGCATATTTCGGGGATGATATTAATAATCTGAGCCAGAAAAGTTTTATTTTATGTCTCATACAACTAACACTAGTTATATGAGACTCCTTTTTGTTTCATAAATTATGGACCCCGATGTTACACTTCTGGGTACATAAAAATCTAGATCCATAAAATTGTAAGATAAAAAAGTTGCCTCATACAATTAAAGTCAATTGTATAAGACATAAAATAAAATTTTTCTCTGAGTCAAGAAGTGGTTTAAGTATTTTGCCTTTTAAATATTGCGGAGAAAATGAAGCAGATGAAAGTTGTGTGTTCTTTCCTTATATAAAACCAGACAGATTTTTATATTCTTGATTATAGGTAGGTATATCAACTGAAGAGACAATAGAAATGATAGAATTGTGGAACATGAGATTGAAAAGAATTACTACTCTTGGTATCCTATTTTATGTGATGTAATTTCTATTTGGAGAATTAAATAATTTTTTCTTGATTACAATTGTCTCAACTACTTTCAAAACATTTTATTTATAGAAAAAATCATAACTTACATTATTTTATGTAATTTCTCTTTTCTTTTTTATTTGTTCTTTTTGATAAGACGCGTTATTCCAGTATTATTGGTTGTATATGTATCAACAGCTTCCAATTGACTATATAACTCATCACAAACAAAACAAGTAGAGAAAAGTAGAGAGAGGAGTATTCTTATTGATACTTTGGGATGATTTACAATGGGGTAAGACCCCTCTATTTATAGGCATAGAAAAGACTTAGCCTCAAAGTATAACTCTTCTATAAGATAGACATTCACTCTAATTAGAGTTCTATTTATAACACTCCCCCTTGAATGTCTATTCAATAATGTGCCTCGTTAAAACCTTAACTAAAACAAAGCCCAATGGAAAAAAAAATTTCTAGAAAAGTAAAAAGAGTACACATGTTTGAATATGCGCCTATTGGTTGCCTCGTTAAAAACCTTGCAAGGAAAACCCAGTGGGACAAAACCTTGTAAGGGAAAAAGAGTGCAACGCGCATTAACTCCCCCTGAAGAGAGCATCAATTCACATCCTTGAACCTTCACATTCCAATCTTGTGTACTTGAAATTATCATTCTTGATAGATATGAACATCTTCATGTAATGTCGTGGAATGACTCCTCACTATCTCCATAGAGGTATTCTCGATGTCATCATGCTTATAGTTATAGCAAGATACATATGTACACAAGTTGCACTTAGAATGTGGTACTTCAGGACCAAGAATTGTATATGCTTCAAGCAACTTCAATCTTTCATGGATTGACATATAAGTTAAGTCATATAATCCATATAATAGACTTTGGATACATATCAAGTTTTTATGTCATGCTAAACAAATAAGATATCGAAAACTGATTACACATACCATTGACTTTATACTTTCATGTATTTGAACTGCATGTCCAAAACTACATGTCTTTCATATAGAATCAATTCTGCTTGAATTGTATCTCTTCCATTTAGCCAATATTTTGTTTGTATTCGACAAACATAAGATCCTCATCGATATTTAGCGCTATCATAGATGTCGTCGACGAACATTTTATAACGGTTCCAGTAAATTTTCATAAAGACATAACATGGAGATCTCTTTATTCATATATTCAGGTACCTGAATCTCTCATGAGATTTTATGAAGTGTTATGTCATGTGATTTTCTAGATCACTTGCCTCCCCATTATGATCACTTTGATCATTTGCTCATCTTCTTTATTAAGAAGTTATTTTGAAACCGATTTGTCTATACCCTTTAAGCGTAAAGACTTTGTCCTTCTGGGACTTAATATGAGCATTTGCAGTGAGAATATAGTTACATTCTTTGGGTCAGCAAATGCGTGTACCATGCTTTGCAATATGTTGCAATTGAATTATTCCTTTTATGAACTTCAGGTTCATATCATGATATTCGAGGATCTACATATACAAATGATAATTCATCCCATGTAACCTTTTCTCAATTGTTTATCATGTCTCCCCCTCATGTTAGAAAAGCTAACTTGTTTCCTCAACTTTGAGAAATCATCTATGTGCATTATCATGTAAATATACACATCACATTAATAATAAGATGAAATTATTTGGTTCCTGACCCTGAACCACTTGTGAGGGGAGAATATACTCTCGTATACAACGTATATCAAACTGTTATATATAACTTTGTTCTCATAAGAAACAGTTTAGCTATTAAGTGGAAGCACTCAATAATTATCTTGCTAAACCAACTATGATATAAACCAACTTATCAAGATGAACTATCTTGAATAGAAAATCTGGAAATTATGCTCGAAGTTATATTACTGAGCAATTTACCTCACAAGCACCGGCCAGGCTGCGGGTTAATAACAATCGCACATATAACCATATCATAGATGCATCATATGTGGTATACATGGCAGGTGAATGGGCCCATATTCACCTTTGATATTTTCTGAATTTATGGGATTCAACCCGAACTCTTTAGTTGGACAATTAATTAATGAGAACAAGTAATACAAGAGAATTCGTAAAGAACTTTCTAGTTCTTTAATATTTACCCATGTGAATTCTCTATTATTTCACATCATACTTAAATTGATATGGCTAACCCGAATGCCAACTGAATAAATTATCAATATTGATAAACTTCAAATTTACACCATGACATGTGCAATTATCAATAAACTTCAAGTTTATTATGATATGAGTTTTTATACCAATAAATATCCACTTTATTGTGGCATTCTTTTGTTTGTGTAGTACAAACTGGAGAATGAAGCGGGTAGCTTTTCATATACAAATTATCCCGCTACAAGTTGTAGTAATAGAAGATATCAAATCTTTCCTTTATTTATAGTCTCAATATAATCAACCACTTTCACATATACTTTGGAAACTGAACAAGTGTCTTTGAGACTTACTACAACACAATACCTTATTGGTAATCAATTGTGTTTCTCCAACATAGTAATAATTGGCTCTTCTAGAGCTCTCAATTAATTTTGTACTACCACATATTGCTATCACATTCTCTGCGGGGATATGTAATTTTGTTATCCTATTCAAATCTGTAAATGCGTCTGGCATTTGATTTGCTATTCTTTGCAAATAGATAATATTTTGCACCTCTTTTTCACAAATAGAGGTATGTGGATCAAGATGAGATAATGATGGATTTTTCCACAAAATTTTCCGTTTGGTTTCACCAACTTCTCCCCCTAATTTTGGGAAAAGTGTCTCATCGAATTGACAGTCTGCAAATCGTGCAGTGAACAAATCCCCTGTTAATGTTTCGAGGTAGCGAATAATGGAGGGCGATTAAAACTCAACATATATTCCTAACCTTCTTTGTAGACCCATTTTGGTGCAATATGGCGGTGCTACAGGCACATATACTGCACATTCAAAAATTATTAAATGAGATATATTAGGTTCATGACCCAAAACTAATTGCAGCGGGGAATATTTGTGACAATTCGTCAGTCAGAGACGAACTAGCATTGCTGCATGCAAAATGGCGTGACCCCAAACCGAAGTGGGCAGCCGACGAACTAGAATTGCTGCATGCAAAATGGCATGACCCCAAACCGAAGTGGGCAGCCTCGTTTTCATGAGTAAATGAGGTATTCAAGATTATTCTCATCTATTGTCTCAACATGATATCCATTTTGAATGATCTTAAACTTGGAGGAGAACATTGCATTCTCTATGATAAATATTGTTCCTTTAGGCAGAGTTATAGTTGCTCTTCCGGAGCCTTCAATCAATTTACTACTACCAGAAATTGTAGTAACATCTGCCTTACACATACTTAAATGAGAGAAATATTTCTTCTTTTTGAATATCATATGTGTGGTACATGAATCTGACATACAAATATTTTTACAATTGGACGTTGATCCAAGTTTGCTTTGTGAGATATCCATATTTGCTTCCCATAGTTACAGTACATAATTTGCATGTATAACAATTTGAACTGAATAAATAGTAGAAACAAAAAATTTTATTTGCTAAAGCAATACATTATTAGATACACATTTTTTTGTGTGTGTGCGCGTTAAACAATAACAATTGTACATCTTGGAAACACAATAACATAGGATCAACACAGTTTATGTGATAACATGTTAATTCAATATTGCACCAGTACTATCACAGTATAAGACATGAGCATAGTGCATAGTGATTATGTGATAGCACTGAGCAGATTTGGATGTAAGTTAAACGCCAAACTATATTGATAGTATATGTGGCACACCAAACACATATATTATTAACATGTAATTATGTGCTATACAGTACATGTGACATATTATCATCACAAAAAAATTTTGCACCCGATAACTACCATTAGAACGAACAAAATAATATACCCACCATATAGCATTTATATGATATGCTACTGTTTATTGCTCAGAAAAGGAAAATTAAAGAAAGTACGTAACTTATTTCCAATTTTCTTGTCCATAGGTAGTCTTCATATTATCTTACAACAAGTAAAATAAGTATTGTACATATTAACTATAAACTATTAATACTGAGCTATTGGCACAAAATTAATATAAATGGAGGAATGTTCAATGATCGCCCAATTTATAATATAAGTATAAATACTGCATTATGAGGAAATAATTTAATCAAAATGAACTAACATTATTTTATAAAATAAATAATACTAATGGGTACTACGCATGTAAAGAATTATAATTACATGTTGTTTATTCATTAACTATTACGAATAGGCAGAAATAAAAATCAAATTACTTAATCATCTTTAATTACGGATTCATCACCGATGAAGTGATCTATTTTTCTATCAGAGCGCTCAAAGAAGTCTGCCACATCCAAGTGGATGATGTCAAAATTATTATCAGAGACAAAATTGGTTTCAGGGCATTTACTCTTTAGAGATGCTTGATAAAGCTCAACCAAATGTCTTGGTACACGGCAAATTTTCGCCCAGTGCCCTTTTCCACCGCAGCGATAACATATAGTTTATGAACTATTTGCTTTTGGATTCTCATCATATCGTGCTTGTGGCAGAGTGACCAACTTCAGGTTGTCATATCTCTCCTTTAAGCCATTCCACAAGATAAGTGGATCTTTGACTGTGAGATATTCAGTTTTCAAACCTTCATCAAGGTGATGACGCAAGAAAATCAAGGCCTTAGCACAGTTTCAAACCTTCATCAAGGTGATGGCGCAAGAAAATCAAGGCCTTAGCACAGTCTTGGGTGGACGCATTATTTCTGTCTTTAATGGCGTCTCCAGGACCCATTGCATCCAAATGGATTTCAGCATCCAACACCCATGTCATATAGTTCTTGCCCGAAATTTCAAGGGCAACGAACTTTCTTTTCATAATGTCAGACATAAAACAAAATTACATCAAGGGCGTGTTCATACTTACGGGCTTAATTATAATTATCACATTCACTTCAGGGAATGGATTAATATTATCAAAAGTTCTCTTCCTTCAGGAGATCGAACATAATTATCTGAACGTGTATTATTCACATCAAATTGTGATACTTCAACCTCTTTTAAAATATTTACTGCTTCAGGAGTAAATCGAGGTGTATAGAGAATATCTACGTAGCATATCTTCATGAAACAATAGTGAAATACAGCATAAATATTTGTGCGCTACAGGTATGCCTTTCTTACCTTTAAGGTATACCAATAAATGTTGTGATATCAAATATACCTCTTGAGTTTTCATCCCAAATTAATTAATTTGGTTAATTTCTTTCTCCAGCTTCGTCTACCTCCTCTCCGAGCTAAGCAAAATCCTCAATAAAGGAAAGAAAATACATAAGTAAGGCTAGACGAGGAGAAAAATAATTAAGCAGAAATTAAAGAAAGATATGAGTATTTAAGCACATTTTTGAAGTTAAACTGTTAAACAAATAATAATAAAAAATTCTTCTTTCATGTTCGTTCTTGATGTTGGGAAGGAATTGAGATCTCTCTTAGTTTTGTAGTTTCACTACTTCTCTTTGCTGGAACTGTTCCTATACCAGCTGCTGAGTTAATACCCTTAATTGTGTAGAGACTCGTGCTGATAACGTGTTATGAAATAATATAAGAACAAGAACAATATAGAGAAAAGTAGAGAGAGGAGTATTCTTATTGATACTTTGGGATGATTTACAATGGGGTAAGACTCCTCTATTTATAGGCATAGAAAAGACTTAGCCTCAAAGTATAACTCTTCTATAAGATAGACATTCACTCTAATTAGAGTTCTATTTATAACAATTTTATGTAATTTCTCTTTTCTTTTTTATTTGTTCTTTTTGATAAGACGCGTTATTCCAGTATTATTGGTTGTATATGTATCAACAGCTTCCAATTGACTATATAACTCATCACAAACAAAACAAGTAGGCACCAAGACGGCTATGTGTACTTTTTATTTATACAAAAGATAAACTGATTATTAGCATATAAATACATATGAACTTGTCTTAAACAGGATAATTAAAAATTCACTTACTCTAAGCCAGTTAGTTATGTGAATTCTACTTATATGTATTTGATCGCAAAAGGACCTGTTGCAGTTAGCTAGGCAACTAACTCAACTTATTATTCTTTGATGATAATCCTAAGTATCTTTTTTGAGACATGAGTAAGAGCCCGACCCCGTTAAAATTGGCTTTAAAAAAAAATTAACAAAAATAATTTTTAAACTAAAAAGTAATAAGTTGAGATTATCAAATTTATGGCTAATTTTGAACAATTTTTAATTTATTTAAAATAGTTTTTGACTTTACTAAATACTTAAAAATATTCAAATAAAAAACTTAAAAATTGATTTGACCAGGTTAAAGCCCACCCAAATTCCCTCTAAAAAGAAGATGACAGATATACCGTGTCACGCGCCCACCCTTATTTACTCATTTCTAATAAAATTCGGCCAGCAGGCAGTTAATCAAGAAAAAGGATAGTGGAATATAAGATAATACCAAGAAAGAATATTAATTATATATTATACTACTCATTGATTTATGTTTACCCTTAAAAATCAAGCTAATAGTAATGGCAGACATAAATTATCACTTAGCATGAAAATTTCAGCGAATTATTATATATAGTTATTTGTCGATAGTGGTTTGGCAAAGATGCTTTTCTGCTTAGCGAGAATCAATCTCCTGCTCCAGACTTTAAAGGGACAGATTTATTAGAAATATTTCTGTATGTAATCCAGTATGATGCATAATTTGTATTTATATTACATTTAAAAGATGCTTTTCTGCTTTGCAAGAATCACAAATTCACAATGAAGGAACAAATTTGACTAGAGATATTTTGTATTTTCTATGATGTATAATTAGCACTATTACGATATGAGCGTGTAACACACCTTTATACTAACAGGATATATAACAGCTTGTTTGGATAATTATTAACTATTGTATTGTATTATTACTTTAAATACAATATTTGGTTTGATTGTTACTTAAATATAATTTATAGTATTATTAAATCTGTTGTTACATAACGACAATAAATGTCACGTTATGAAACGATCAATTTAGTATCATCGCATCGTTATCTTATTTCTTTTTCTTTCATCTTGTTCTTTTTTATTATTAAATAATACTATTTTATCTTTTAATCTATCTTTTCATATAATAATATTAACTCGTAGCTTACTTTTTCTTTATTGTAGCGTAAGTTTATTTTTCATATTGTGAATGCATAACAAATGACGAGAACCAATACAATCTATCCAAGCATTATATACATCAAAATCGTACATACACTACAATGTAATAGGATATACAAAACATTATGAAACCATACATAATCCAAACAAGCTATAAGTTAAAACTTAGAAAACAATGGCTTACTTTGACCTTCACATAAATTCGTGAAGTATAAAAATCCCATGAGTATTTCATCATTTCACTCAACTCCCAAGGGGAAAAACTCAAACAGAAAGCGAGAAAAAGCAGAAGAGAAATTCAACAGTGACAAAGATGGAACAAATAGAGCATAAATATGTTAAAGTGAACGGGCTAAAGCTTCATGTAGCTGAAATTGGAAGTGGGAATTCCTCAGTTGTGGTGTTCCTGCATGGATTTCCAGAAATATGGTATACTTGGAGGTACCAAATGATAGCTGTGGCCGAAGCTGGTTACAGAGCTATTGCACCCGATTTCTGAGGATACGGGTTGTCGGATCAGCCACCCCAACCCGAAAAAACCACCTTTCTATTGTACAGGCTTACTTTTACAAGAGATTATTTTTACTGCTCTAAGTTGTAAGTAACGTTACCAGTTTCATCAAGACTCGCCTCTCAGATAAGATAGACTGCCCTCTCAGATAAGATAGTATTAGTAAAAAATGACAACTCTGCTATGAAACTTGCATCAAAGACACAACAAATGACCCCTTTTACTTGGATATAATAGCGTTGGAACTGTTAGAATCTAATGATGAAGAGTCAATACATTATCTTAGACTGTATGGTCATTGTCAAGTAATGGTATTTTGTCTCTCTATTGGTATATTTGTGTCTTTCTCATCTCTGTATTTGCTCACTAATGTAGGCTTTTCTCATTGGTAAAGACTTCGGATCTATTGTCATTTCCCGTTTTGTCAATCTCTGTGAGGAGAGTCTCTGGATTTATTGTTATGGGGTCGGTGATTCAAGGGGACGGAGAAATTGACGGGTACGTCACTAATCGTATAGGAGCGGGGTGGTCAAAGTGGAGGCTTGCATCAGGAGTCCTGTGAGAAAATTCCACATAAACTCAAGGGGAAATTTTATAGAGCTGTGGTTAGACCTGCAATGTTATATGGGGCTGAGTGCTGGCCGGTGAAGAACTCTCATGTTCAGAGAATGAAGGTTGCGGAGATGAGGATGCTCAGGTGGATGTGCGGGCTCACCAGGTTAGATAAGATTAACAACAACAACAACAACAACAACAACTACCCAGTATATTCCCACCAGGTGGGGTCTGGGGAGGGTAATATGTAGACGAGCCTTACCCCTACCCGAAAGGGCAGAGAGACTGTTTCCAATCGACCCTCGGCGCATAGGCTAAAATGAAAAGCTGCATCAAAACAAAGACAAAATTAGAAACAAAAGCAAGACAAAACAAAATAATAAAGCATAAGTAATCCCGCAGAAATAACGTAATTAATTATGAAAACATAGGAAACATAAATACAGTCGCATGCAATAATAACAAGCAGTAACTACCATACTAACAACCATAAGGGGACATAAGCTAAAACACTAATCATCTATGGGTAACCCTACTATCCCACACCCAGCCCCGAGAGAGGCGTACGTAGAACTTTATGAGCCCTTAGCCTCCAACCCTGATTCTAGACCTCCAGACTCCCCTATCAAGGGTCATGTCCTCGGTTACCTGCATACTAGTCATGTCCTGCCTAATCACCTCTCCCCAATGCTTCTTAGGCCTCCCTCTCCCTCGCCGACCACCAACAATCTCCAGCCGCTCGCAGCTCCTCACCGGGGCATCGGGACCCCTCCTCCGAACATGCCCGAACCACCTCAGCCTCGCTTCCCGCATCTTCTCGTCCACCGGGGCCACCCCTACCTTCTGACGAATAACTTCATTCTTAATCTTATCCAGCCTAGTGTGCCCACACATCCACCTAAGCATCCTCATCTCCGCAACCTTCATTCTCTGAACATGAGAGTTCTTCACGGGCCAGCACTCCGCCCCATACAACATCGCAGGTCTAACCACGGCTTTGTAGAATTTCCCCTTGAGTTTGTGTGAAATTTTCTTGTCGCACAGGACCCCTGAAGCAAGCCTCCACTTTGACCACCCCGCTCCTATCCGATGGGTGACGTCCCCGTCAATCTCTCCGTCCCCCTGAATCACAGACCCAAGATATCGGACACTGTCCCTCTTGGCGATGGCCTGAGAACCAAGCATCACTTCCCTGCCTACCCCACTCGGCTCGTCGCCAAACTTGCACTCCAGATATTCTGTCTTAGATCTGCTTATTTTGAAACCCTTAGACTCGAGGGTCTGTCTCCATACCTCTAACCTTTCACTAACACCGGCCCTCGTCTCGTCTATCAATATTATATCATCAGCAAAGAGCATACACCAAGGCACATCCCCTTGGATATGTCGGGTTAGAGCATCTATCACTAAGGCGAACAACAGGGGGCTCAGCGCCGATCCTTGATGGAGCCCCATTACCACATGAAAATGGTCTGATTCGCCACCCACCGTCCTAACCCTAGTCTTAGCTCCTTTGTACATATCCTTGATTACTCTGATATAGGCTTCTGGCACACTCTTCACCTCCAAGCACCTCCATAGCACCTCCCTCGGGACCTTGTCATACGCCTTCTCCAAGTCGATAAGTACCATATGAAGGTCCTTCTTCTTATCCCTGAATTGTTCCGCCAGCCGCCTGACTAGGTGAATAGCCTCTGTGGTGGAGCGGCCCGGCATGAAACCGAACTGGTTCCCAGATATAGTTGCCACCTCCCTCACCCGCGCCTCAATCACCCTCTCCCAAACCTTCATCGTGTGGCTTATTAATTTGATACCCCTATAGTTGGTGCAGCACTGGATGTCCCCTTTGTTCTTGTACAAGGGCACCACTGTACTCCACCTCCACTCATCCGGCATCCTTTTAGTCTTGAAGATCGCATTGAAAAGCCTAGAGAGCCACTCCCCTCCAGATTTACCCATGCACTTCCAGAACTCCACCGGGATCTCGTCAGGCCCGACCCCTACTCATCCTACGCAACGCCCCTAAGACCTCATCCACCCTAATGCGCCTGCAGTACCCAAGGTCTCTATGACGCTCTGAATGCCCCAACTCCCCTAGCTCTATGCTCCGATCCCCCTCCTCGTTAAGGAGGTCTCGAAAGCACGCCTGCCACCTCTGTTTGATTTGCGATTCCCCCATCAGAACTCTACCATCCTCGTCCTTGATACACCTGACTTGGTCTAGATCACGTGCCTTCCTTTCCCTTGATTTAGCCAACCGGAATAACTTCTTATCCCCACCTCTCTCCCCTAGTTCCTCATACATGCGACCGAACGCCGCGTTTTTAGCTTCCGTGACTGCCATCTTAGCTTCTCTTCTCGCCTCCCTGTAGATCAACCTGTTCGCTCTCCGCTCCTCCTCGCTTGTGCTCCCTGCCAACCTAGCGAACGCCACCTTCTTCACCTCCACTTTTCCTTTGACTACCTCGTTGCACCACCAATCACCCTGATGTCTGCCTGAATATCCCTTAGCTACCCCGAGCACGTCCCGTGCTACCCCCTAACCAAGTTCGCCGTCACTGTCCACATAGCGTCCGCTTCCCCATAACTTCTCCAAGCTCCGCCCTCCACTAACCTCCTTTCCAACTCCTGTGCTTTCTCCTTAGACAAAGCTCCCCATCTAATCTGCGGCTGACCCCGGTGGCCCCTCCTCTTCTTCTTCACCCAGAGATCGACATCCATCACAAGTAGTCTATGAAGAGTTGAAAGAGACTCTCCCGGAATAACCTTGCAGTCCTTGCACAAACCCCTATCGCTCCTTCTGATGAGGATGCAATCAATCTGAGTCCTCGCCGCCGAACTTTTGAAGGTGACCAAATGCTCCTCCCTCTTCCGGAATGTCGAGTTCGCAATCAGTAGCTCGGAAGCCCTGGCGAAATCAAGCAGCGAAGTGCCTCCTCCGTTCCTGGCCCCAAAGCCACCGTGCACCTCATCTTAGCACCAGCCTCAGCCCCAATATGACCATTAAAGTCCCCTCCAATAACTAACTTCTCAGATTGGGGAATACTCCCAACCAGATCATCCAAGTCCTCCCAAAAGTGCCTTTTAGCCTCCTCGTCTAAGCCTGCTTGCGGCGCGTAAGCGCTGATGACGTTGAGAACGCCACCCCCAATAACCAGCTTAATAGACATTAACCTATCATTCACTCGCCTAACCTCGACCACGAACTCCCTTAGGTCCCTATCAACCAAGATGCCCACTCCATTCTTACCCCTCACGAGCCCAGAGTACCACAGCTTAAACCCATCAGCATCCCGCGCCTTTGTCCCTTTCCACCTAGTCTCCTAGACGCACGCTATTTTAACCCTCTTCCGCTGAAGAGCCTTCGCCAACTCAATGGACTTACCCGTCAGAGTGCCTATGTTCCATGACCCAATCCTTAATCTATGGGCGTCCGCTGCCCTCTTCCCACCCTTACCTCCCGCCCTGCCCGTAGGACCACCCCCTGCTCCCCTACTTACCCCCGCGACCGCGACCACCCCCACCCCCTGAGGACATGACCTTACGCTATCATCCCCTGCCGCGGCCACTATCCTACCAACCGATAAGGGGTACAATGGCACACACACGCGCTATAGCGAAAAACGCAATGTAGCAAACTAGATCACAACAGAATAGACCACACTCGAAATGCTAGCTAAAATACGTAAAAAGGTGCACAAAGTAAACAAGAGAGCGGGAGGTACCAACTCCCGGTGGAAAAACCTGAAAGTGTGCTTTGCTGCGCCCAAGTTTTCCTGAATCTTAGCAGAGTGTGCGGCTCTATTACGTCCTGCCGCGAGTCTGAACGAGAGTTGCCGGAGATCCTCGCCGGTGAAATAGGCACCTGTCCAAGAAAACAAAATACACCCACAAAAGCAGAGGAGAGAATAAAAGGAAAAGTGCAGGGGTTGCCAGAAAAATTTCCGGCGAGAACAAAAATCCCAGACCTCAGGGCAGCCCGGAATCTGTTGTGGTAAGCAGTGAGAAAAATGAGGTGGCTAAGTGGACAGTATAAAATGAAAGTGAGCAGGGGAATATTCCGGAAGCACCGAGTTGGTCGGAATTGAGGGGGGAAAATACTGTCCAAAAGGAGCCAGTTGAAAAAGTTGCCGGAACAGTGGTCACGCGCGATGCGCGTGGCTGTCGGTGGCGGCGCGTGGGTGGTCGTCGGCGACGCGTGAGGCTGCTTCCGGCGACGAAATTCGCAGGGGTTGTGCGCCTGACGGAGTATGTCTCGGTGGTGTAGGAATTGTCGCAGAAAGAGGTGGGAGGAGAGAGAAAGGAGAAGAAAAAAAACGGAGAGTGAGAGGAGGGGACGCGGGGAGAGAGAGAGGAGAGAGAAAGAGGAGTGGGACTTTCCTGGATCGGAACCGGCGGCACTGGTTTGCCGATGAGTTGCCGGAGAAGACGGTTGTTACCGTTGTGAGATGTACTGCTAAAGTGAGGAGAGAGAGAGAGAAAAGAGAGCGTAGTTGCAGAACGAAAACAAGGATATCAGCTGTAGAGTTTCTTAGATAAGATTAAGAATGAAGTTATTCGAGAGAAGGTGGGGATGGCCCCGGTGGATGAGAAGATGCGAAAAGCGAGGCTGAGGTGGTTCGGGCATGTGCGGAGGAGAAGTCCTGATGCCCCGGTGAGGAGTTGTGAGAGGCTGGCGATTGTCGGCGTTCGGCGAGGCAGAGGGAGGCCTAATAAGTATTGGGGAGAGGTGATTAGGCATGACATGACTAGAATGCGGGTTTCCGAGGACATGACCCTTGATAGGAAAGTCTGGAGGTCTAGTATAAGGGTTGTAGGATAGGGGTTCATAGAGTTTTTCGTACTCCTCACCCGGGGTTGCGTGAGGCTTGGCAGAGCTATCCATAGATGATTTGTGTTTTGGCTTGTGTCTCCCTTATGGTAGTTATTTATGATAGTTACTGTATTATATTATTGCATGCTATTTTATTATGTTTCTTATGTTTAGATAATTATTTACGCTATTTCTGCTGGAATTACTAATGCTCTCTTGTTTTTGTCTTTCATTTCCTTCACTGAGCCGAGGGTCGATTGGAAACAGCCTCTCTGCCCTTTCGGGTAGGGGTAAGACTCGTCTACATATTACCCTCTCCAGACCCCACTTTGTGGGACTATGCTGGGTAGTTGTTGTTGTTGTTGTTGGAGTGCCATTTTGGCCTCCGCATCCTCTCAAGTTTAAAGAAGACCTCCCTGAAGGCTTCTATATTTCGAGATGGGGGGTAACTTTTTTCATCTCTAATTTAATTTTGCTATCTTCATGATTATCATTTATCGATATAGTTCTCTTAATCAATCTTAGAGATATGTTAATTCTTTTCAGGAGCCTGGGAGAGCTGAGGCTGATTTTGGTCGCCTCGATGCTAAAACAGTAGTGAGGAATGTATACATTCTTTTCTCCAGAAGTGAAGTACCAATAGCCAATGAAAATCAGGAAATCATGGATATTGTGCAACCTTCAACCCCTCTACCCCCTTGGTTCTCTGAGGAAGACTTGGCTGCATATGGAGCTTTGTATGAGAATTCTGGATTCAGAACTGCATTGCAGGTTCCCTATAGGTAACACAAAACATCTACATGTTTTATTACTGGAAAGTCTGCTTTCACTTCTCTCACACATACATCAAACCAACAATCATTATAGTCCTTAACCATATAGGTGAAGCCAGAATGTGAAGTTTATGGGTTTTGAATTTGCCACTGAACCCGTAACTTGTCTTAGTTATTGAGTTCACAATTAAACACTTATACATATTTAATGTATTTCCTACTACAAATACAGGGTTTAAGCAAAACCTATTGTGTTCATCCGAAGCCGTAGCTAATGATCTAGCTCTGCCCTAATTCATGACCTTGGTCGGAGAAAGCAGACTTTGTTTTGATAACCCAGAAATAGCCGATGGCTTGTGGCTAGTGGTGTACGGTTTGAACTTGGTAAATAATGAAATCGTCCCTTTATCCGGAGAGGTGGACTTAAGAAATAGTAACTAATTCCAATATGTGTTAGCATTCAAAAACTACTAATCTACAAGCAAATTCAAGTTATAGGAATTGCACATGAGAGTTAGCATGTACTGAGAGAATGCATGTACGTTGTGAAATAGTCAAGGTGTGTTTAACAACAACCCAGTATAATTCCACTTAGTGAGGTCTGGGTAGGGGTAAGGTCTGCGTACATACTACCCTCCCCAAACCCCACTGAGTGGGATTATACTGGGTTGTTGTTAAACACACCTTGACTATTTCACAACGTACATGCATTCTCTCAGTACATGCTAACTCTCATGTGCAATTCCTATAACTTGAATTTGCTTGTAGATTAGTAGTTTTTGAATGCTAAGCTGATAATGAAAAAGTAAATATTCAAGGTGTGTGCAAGCTGATAATGAAAAAGTAATAGGAATTGTTTAGCTGGTTGATTACCTACTGACTTGATATATTATTTTACTCTTCAATTTATTTTGGTTGTTTACGAATTTCATGATGCAATAGGTCATTGCATGAACAGATCAAAATTACAGATCCAACAGTTCACGTTCCAGCACTGTTTATTGAGGGGAAGAAGGATTATGTTCTAAAATTTCCAGGAATGGAAGACTACATTAATGGAGAACTTAAAACTTTAGTACCTAATCTGGAGACGGCCTCTTGCCAGAAGGAAACCATTTTGTTCAAGAACAATTACCTGACGAGGTTAATCAATTCGTGCTCGACTTCCTTACTAAGAATAGTAAGCCTCAGTAAGGCTTTGTTGGCAAGTACTTAACACTCTGGTTGTTCTATCTCGTATAGCCGACCCAACTTGTTTGGGTTGAGGCGTTGTTGCTGTTCCCTTTACTTAAAAGTGTGTGAATGAGTTCACCATCTACATGTAATATTTGCTGCAGTCACCCTGCTATTTCTATTGAGCATATTGAATAGAAAAAAGTATTAAGTGTAAGTAACTTGTTAAGTTGTCACAATATATAAGTATGTCCCGTATACTCTCCTAGTGAAGCTCAAAATGAATGATTAATGTATAACCTTGATGTTGGAAGTTTATATTTCGGTCTAGCATAATATGTTTCAAGTTCATACACAGGTGCTTCAATCTCAAGTATATTATGCTGGAACTTTTGCGAGTTGGAGTTTCAACATAATATGCTGGAAGTTCATATACATGTACACCGATCTCCAATATATTACGCTGGAACTTTCCATGTTGCAGCAAAACAACGTCTATTTTTACAATGTCTATGCAAACGCTGGCTATATTTCAATGACTATGCAAATGCTGGCGCAAATACTGCCTATTTTTGAATGACTGGTCCGACAACTTGCTAGCCCATACTATTTTTCCATTATATCATGAAAGTTAAGAGTGCGCGCGGTTATTATTTTGTAAGAGAAGTGCCAATATAATTCTCATGTGGAAAGATTACAACATTAAGGGCCCGTGTGGTAATAACAAATTTTTCACTTTTTCTCAAAAAAATTCACTTATTTCAGAATCCGTGTTTGACCATGAAAATTTCAAATCTCATTTGAAGTTGAATTTCAGAATTTTTCGAGAATTTGAAAAACTCCAAAAAATTATTTTCAAATTTTCACTTCAACTCACTTAGCTATCGTTTGGCCATAGATCTCAAATTTGTTTTGAAAAATCTGATTTGAGTAAAGTTTGGTTTGAAGATGAAAATGTGTTTGGACATACGTTTTCAAAACATATTTCCCAACTTTATTTTGGAAAAGCATGCATATAATTTTCAAGTTTTAGGATTTTGGTCCTAAATCGGCAATTGAGGTGATTTTGGAATTTGGGTTTGGGATTTAGAAGTTTGCCAAAGTGTAGGCAAATTTATATCCAAATATGAGCTTTGATAATAAATCCCAAATTTATTTTGGCAAAACTCATGGTCGAACAGGGCCTTACTAAGATTCAAAAATAACTCCAAATTTTGTTCATATTCAAACACAACTCTAATTTTCAAATGTCATTTTACTTGAATTTTTTTTTCACTTTTTTCAGATTTTTACAATTCTTAGGTCCTAACACCCACTGAAAATTTTCATTTCATTGTGAAACCAACATGACCAAAAAAAACAAGAAATGCTAGAGCAGCAAATATAAGAATGTAATTATTCTTCTTTTTCTTTCTCCAGAGGCCAAATTTCTTAGTTCATGACTTCATGTTATAAATAAAACACTCGTTAAGATTTATTGGTACAGTTATAACAGAATCCTCTAAAATTAGCTCGAAGTGCAATCAATCGAAGAAAATGAACAAACACAAAAGGAGA
The DNA here is from genome assembly GCA_034376525.1 of Nicotiana benthamiana. NCBI lineage: Eukaryota > Viridiplantae > Streptophyta > Magnoliopsida > Solanales > Solanaceae > Nicotiana > Nicotiana benthamiana. The sequence goes on along the minus strand of CM067324.1, from coordinate 124,129,086 downwards.
GCAGAAGAAACAGTGCGGTACTAATAAACCATCTGAACAACTTTTTAGAGTAACAAGATATCCAAAAATTGAAGAAAAAGCTTCCTAGACAACCAACAAAAAAAAAGATAAAAATTATTTTCACTGAAAACTTTTTAACAGCGTGCCAAACACAAAAAATTTACATAGACAAACCACAAGCCATTTTTTTATCAGAATAATCATATTTTACAAGATAAAACTACAACTTGAGATGATTGTTTGTGAAATGTCTTATTATGAGCTTACCCGTCCTAACCTTTCTCATTAAGAAATATATGGAAGTTTCCACACTTACTAATACAAAAGGAGAAGGTACAGGGGAATAACAAGTCAACAGATAGAGAAACCATCACTAAAAAATTACTACAAATTATATTGTGTTTCACATTCAAGATTGTTCTTCATGTACAAGCATCTCAGCCCTCACAAGAAGTGAGAATCGGCTGGAAAATAGAAAAAAAGTTATCCCCTAAACTTTAGAAAAATAATAGTCAAACAAAAGCACATGACTCACAAAACCAAAGATAGGATTTGTAATGCACCAATGATGCCCGCCATGTAGTAACGAATGCTGCAGAGAAGAGTCGGTAGGATGTACAAAGTCTCATTGGTCCATCTTCTTTCTCATATTGTGGACAAGGCACAGAAGGAAAAGAAACATCGGAGTTCCTGTTCTCTCACCGAACCCTACAAGATTCTATAACTTCAAGCACTGCTGAGTGAGTCTCCGGTGAAATCATGTTCAGCGTCATGTGAAATTCCTGGATAAACAATATAATCAAGATAAGAACTCTTAACATATACATACAAAACCGGTAGGAAACAATGTTCCAACTTTTTTGTAGAAAATAAGTTAGATGACTGATAGAAGTGGTTACGTATTTGATATTGAGTATTCCTGTTTGCAGTTTAGTGTCACCCCCCCCCCCCCCCCCAAAATAAACACTGTGCATGCAATAATAGTGATGTCTGAGCCACTTTGCGCCAACCTCAAACATTTTCATTGGGTCTACCTCCCATTACGTAGATGGTAAGAAATCACTAGTTTTTGTCTTTGCTGAAATTTGAATCCAGATCTTCTATGATTCTCACATACTTCATTTAAGCCACACTAATTTCATTTTAAATCACACCATGTCAGAGTTATTTTACTAGCCAGGTTAATGAAAGTAAATCCTGAATTTACCGACAATCCGAGCCTTGGGGCCCCAATGGAGAATTTACGGCAGCCGGTGAGAAAACATTGACAACTTGGATCTACTTATAAAAGTTGGGAGAGAATTTTACAATTTTTACTATCATTCTTTATCAACGCAAAGAACTGGACAAGATCACATACCACAAATCTCTCCAGCACAGGTACAAGAACGGATAAATTATGATCTGGTAAATAACCAGCAATTGCCTGTCGTATGCTCTTGCTGATCCAAAGAAAGATATTTAAACATGAGAGAGCATTTAAATAAGAGATAACAGATTAAAAACTAATTCCAAAAGACTTAACTAACCTGTCAGTTGAAAGAAAGGCAAGAAGGAGAGCTGAATAGGCTTCTATAATCATTTTTTCAGCTTCTTTCTCTCCCTGTAATACAGCATCTTCATCATCCTGTACAAGACAACCGCATTCAATTTCGTAGCAACATAGAAAAAAATAATCTAGCACTGGTTAGTATATGATACGACTAGTTTAACCTTGCTTTCATGCTCAATCAACTGAAAGACTCAATAACCTCCACTATCTTTTAGTATGTTTCTCTCGCACGCACCCCCCCCCCCCCCCCCCAAGAAAAAAAATAATCTAGCACTGGTTAGTATATGGTACGACTAGTTTAACCTTGCTTTCATGCTTAATCAACTGAAAGACTCAATAACCTCCACTATCTTTTAGTATGTTTCTCTCGCACCCCACCCCCCAAATCGTTTAGTTCCTCTCTCTTGCCCCGACTCCACCCCAAGTGGATTTCATATCCCCACAAATAGCCAAACTCTTTGTCCCATTAGGACTCATGAAGCCAAAAATCTTGCAATATGATCAGCAAGTTGAATTGGAAAATCAAAGCTGGCATCACTAAGCAGATTTAGAAAATGGAGAACTTTTTTCTGTGATCAGTTGGAAAACATAAAATCAATGAACATTCAGAATCCTTATTCAATTTGCAGAATATAGAGTTAGAACATACGTACAACCTGAAGGGTAGGTTTTTAGAAAGGATATATAGTGTGGATAAGTTACTAAACACTCCAGACATAGATCTAAACTTTTTAACAGCATCCTATTTGTTGGCCTCCAGGTCAGATGCACATTTTAGACCTTGAAATAACAATACAAAAATAATAATGATTTCATTTGTGCTGACCAAATTATACCTAGCTTGAATTATAAAGGAGTAGTTGAGTAACTTAGTAATAGAGAAAATAAGTTCTTAAAATTAGAAAGAATATATTGTAAACATCCTATTTCAAGATCAAATTGAAATATGTGCAAAGCTTTAAGTACACTAGAGCAACCTTGGGAGCCCAAACTCTCCATTACTTTTTTCCCATGATAACATGTGCACATGTAATACTCTACCCGTGATAAGAATGGACATTGAGCCTAACTCAACCCCAAAAGCTAGCTTGTGAGGTGAGGATTACCCAAGCCTATTTTAAGATCAAAATTGAAATATGTGCAAAGCTTAAGCACACTAGAGCAACCTTGGGAGCCCAAGCTCTCCGTTACTTTTTCCCATGATAACATGTGCACATGTAATACTCTACTCGTGATAAGAATATACATTGGGCCTAACTCAACCCCAAAAGCTAGCTTGTGAGGTGAGGATTGCCCGAACCACATAAGGAGACCAAAAACCTCAAATCCCTTCGATGTAGTAGGATTGCCCAAGCCATATAAGGAGACCAAGGACCTCAAATCCCTTCGATGTGGGACAACTCAACACCCCCCCTCACGCCCAAGCCTCTGGAGCGTGGACAACATAAATGGGGCACCAACATCGGTAACAATAATTGGGATGGGTCTGGGTATCATCATGTGAGAAAGCAGGGGAGAAAACATATTATTGATTAATAATGACAATTATACAATGAGCCCATGATAAGAATGGATATTGGGCCTAACTCAACCCCAAAAGCTAGCTTGTGTAATGAGGATTGCCCAATCCATATAAGGAGACCAAAGAACTCAAAGCCCTTTGATTTGGGACAACTCAACAAAAAGGTGTGATTCGTCAGAATTTGATAAAGCATGCTAATGGAGTCAGCACTATAGTTTCACTCTTAGGTGACTGACTTCTCTGTGAATCACATGGAGAATAAACAACTGAGAACAAAATGAAATAACCCATAATTCCAAATTCAGAAACAAACAAACATAAAAATAGCTATGCAATATTCCTTTCTTCGAAACAAGCACCCCAGGTTTTGCCAGAAAAGAATAAATTTGGATAAAGCAATCTCCCTACCCACTGCAAACTTTTTCCTTCCTCAGCAGCCTCTCCAGCCCCTTGATTTGCCAGAAAGATAGCACATAGCAGAGGGATAACATCTGTCTGGCTCTCCCCCTCAAAACCTTCTGATCCAGGCAATGAAACACTAGCAGCTGCAAGCCTCGACCTGCCATTAGCAAAAGGCTTGGTTTAATAAGTGCAAATATTTTATCAGGTGCTCTATCATCAGCAACTGAAATCTGAGACTTGCATGACCACATACCAGTTTGTCATTCTAAGAGGTCTGGTAAAGCGATATGAGCAAACTACTATTAAATGACAGAATGCTACATGATCGATTAATGAATACAGGGCGTTCTTCCTTTCTTTTTAATTTTTTCTTTGTAAAAGGAATTTCAAAAATTAACGAGGAATTATCACGGAGATGAGAGTTCAGCAAAGACACATGTCTCAATCAGCATAACCTATACCACTTAATCAATTAAATTGCACCTATACCACTTAATCAATTAAATTGCAAACTACCATTAAATGGCAGAATGCAAAATGATCGAATTAATGAATACAGGGCGTTCTTCCTTTCTTTTTAATTTTTTCTTTGTAAAAGGAATTTCAAAAATTAATGAGGAATTACCACGGAGATGAGAGTTCAGCAAAGACACGTCTCGATCAGCATAACTTATACCACTTAATCAATAAATTTCACACTATGCACAAAGATTGTTATCCATGTTTTTACAATATTGCATCAGATAAATGTCCAGTGCTATGATCTCAACAAACATATATTATATATGAAAATTGAAAGGCAAATCAGCATAACTTATACCACTTAATCAATTAAATTGCACGCTATGCACAAAGATTGTTATCCATGTTTTTACAATATTGCATCAGATAAATGTCCAGTGCTATAATCTCAACAAACGTATATTATATATGAAAACGGAAAGGCATGAGCTAGGGAAACTAAGGTAGATCAAGCGTGCAGCTAAGTTATGCCAAAAGGCGTGATATAGGGAATAAAGTTAGACTAGGTACACAGTTGTAAAGTTGAGCATTGAGATATTCTTTCATTTACTTAATACTGGGCTACTCAACGTCGTTAAGAAGAGAAGGATATTAAGGCCAAACTCATTATTAATCCCACTTACCAAGAGAAAATGTCTACCCACTATGTAGTAGGCTCAACAACCCCAAACACCTATCACTAAGTACCATTTGGATTAGAAAACGGTCAATTTTCATTTATTTATTTTTTTGGAAAAACAATGTTTGTATACATTTAGTGTTTCGTTTTTGTGTTGGAAAAACTTTATATGGAGAAAAGGTTGATTACCCGAAAAGAAAAACAGCAGCTTTTCCACACACACCAAAAAAAAGGAAAATTGTTTGTTTGAGTGTTGATCCCATAACAATTGTTTCTACACAGCCTCTACACACTGATAAAAAGTGGACATACTTTAAATCAACCATACAAATCCATGTTCCTATTACGTTATCTCCTTGCACCATTAAATATTTTTATAATGTCATCAACAATATAAAGTGGGAGTAGGAAGCACTTTTATATGAAAAGAAGTTTAAAACTCAATGACCTGATTTAGACTCTAGTATAGGGTCCACTAATATTTATATGCAGCAAGATTTACCACAAGATCTCCACCCAACAGCAAACAGTTAAAACTGGGACGCAAAGATTACCTGTTATATGGAATATTCCTAGTAATTTTCTAAGAGATGGAAACCATTTTTCCTTCAGAAGGGACAGTATCTTCAGACCTTCTAAAACTATTGTTATATACACACTCAGCTAGAAAATTGAGATCAATGAGATTTTCGGCATACTAGGAAAGAGGAATACCCAGTTAGCATCTTTTCTGACTAATAGAATGCGTGCGCTTTCTAATTTTAAGGAAATTGTGAAACATTACACACCTAAAATTTAATAATCCACATAACAAGAAAAAAACAGTCAAACAGAATTAATGATCCACATCACGAGAAGAATTCTATCAGGGATGTACCAAATAAGGAAAGATATGCAAGCATCAATATTCAAGAACAAACTACAAAGATAGCAGTCAATTTCTCAAAGTTCAATGAATGCATGGAGAGCCACCCAGAATACAGTGAGGAGTAAACAAATAGCCGCAAAAGCTGATTATGTAAAGCCTACAGGGTTAACAACTTAAAGCACAAATCAAAAGAAAACATTTACCTGTTGCAGCCATTCTTCTCCACCAAATTAACAAGCAAGCCCAAAATAGCAACAAGAAAATCCAGCTCTTGATCGTTGAGATGACCTTCACTATCAGATACTACACCTGATTTTGATGACCCGTTAGAATCCATATGCAAGCTGAAGGACGGGAAATGGCTGGCAATCAAAGCAGACAAAGCTTCCAGCCCACCACTGGCAGCAATTTGCTGACAGCCCATAGGGTTGTCATTCGTCAAGTTCATCAGAGCCTGTCATAGAAAAACTCGCATGTCAAGGAATTATGCTAGTCTGAGTATATTAGAGCGAGCAATCCTGGAAACAAAATAAAGAACAACAATTAAAGACTCCAAGGTTCTCCAACAAACATTTGACCTGTAGAATGATAAATCATTCCAACATAAAGCAACGTGCCTTCATAATCAACATATGAAAGAACCATACTGAACGGAGGAAACACAGGAAAGACCTTCCTTGCTTCAAAATAGCATTCATAAATTTCTAACATTGAAGTGAAGAAAATTACTTTAACAGATGTGAGAAGGCAATCTGCCAGAAGGGTCGACATTTCCTCATCTGCAGAAGAACAAGAGGCCTGATCAGATTGATTGTTCTCCTTGCTACTTGACTCTTGCTTGTTCACCTGGCTACTTGACTCTGGCTGGCTTAGCACAGAGAGAGATTTGTAATCATCATCACTTCCAACAAACGATGTCTGCCTACTTCGAGCCTGAGGCGCCTTTGGCTTAGACAGTAAATCCCATCGTGAAGGTTCAAACTCATCATCAAATGCAAAAGGATCTTGACTCTCTTCCATAAGTTCAAGTCTCTTCTCTCCATTACTTCTTTGACTATCACCAATCGAAAAACTCACTCTTGATGAATTCTTCTTGACCCCAAAACTGAAGGCCCCAGAGGTTCCACTACATGACCCAGTCTTGGAAGATTCAATCCTCAATTTAAGCTGCCAAGAATCACTGGTGGAAGTACTAGCAGACCCTAAATTGGATGTGGATGAACCAATCTGATCAGTGTGAGTTTCACTACTTAAGTTCTTCTGAGAATAGGAATCTTCACTTGTATAGCACGTCGTAGAAGAATCAATGCACATAATCTGACAATTTCCATCTACAAGTTCAAAAGCGAAATTTTTCAACATCTGAAGCTAATAATAGTTTCATTGACTAACAAAGAAATGAGAGAGGAATTGTCTATTTGATTGATAGCTCTTTCAGCAAGTCTAGACTTCAAATTGGACTTTGCTTATATTTTACCGAACGAAAGACTTTAATGGGGCCCCTTCATTCTGAAGAGAAAACTTTCCTGCCATGCAGCACAGGGACATTCACTAATTAATCAAGCTATTCCTTGCAAAAAATGCCAAACTATGGCACTAAATTGCTATTTGAAAGTTGACAAATTCAAAAGTTAAAAAGTTGTACTGTTGAACTGATATGCTTACTGTTAGCATTTCAGTGCTTTCTGAGAACAGAGGTCATATTTCATGTTTGGCATTAACAAATATTGGGGACAAACAAGAAATACCAAAGCTGCCCTACATCAATATCTTTTTCCACTTATCCAGTATCCTCCAGATAAACTTCAATTGACTCACTGTGGAGTCATTTCTCATAAAAGGGCATCTTTAAACTATCAAAAATCCAACTAAGAATAACAAAAGAAGCACCACAAAGTGAGCCATCAAACCACAAACTCTAGCAATCTCCCTATTTTACTGATCTCTTGCACCGCATTCATGGGTGAGAATCCAGAGAAAGAGGAGAGGATATTTTTGTGTTACTAGAACTTTGGGCTTCTGAGAGCAGCACCTATGACCTTCTTGACCATGTGTGCTACAACCAGCACAAGTGATCCACATGCAATGCTATATCGATATTAAAGTTTAATTTTATACAGGGAAAAGTAGAATTCCATTAAACCATATCCCCCCCCAAACCCCCCCACCCCACCCCCACCCACCCACCAAAGAATCGTACCTCCTCCAATTCTTTTACTGATAAAAAAAGAAAAAGAAACTGCCTTGCTATTGTCAAGTAGTTTCAACTTCTTACCTCCTCTTTAAACAGAGGAAGAAGATGATACCATCAATGTGCAGTCTAGGCACACTCCAATTTAAGAAAAGAATAACAGCGTACCTTTCTTGTCTGATAGTGAACGTAATTCCGAAGGATGAGCAGTTCCAGCTGAAAGGTTACAGACTTTTCCGTTGTTGGAACTGTCCAAAGAAGTTCTATGCAGGAAAGCACCTAATTACAAACAAGTTAACAGTCAGGAATCATGATAAAGCCAAGGGACAAAAAAAAATAGCGAATGGACTAAAGGTAAACAAAAACATAAGAGGCAATAATTTTTTATATGAAAATATAAGAGGCAATAGTACCTGAGAGAATCTTGATCGTGCTTAAGATTAGCTTTGTGAAAGACCTTGGGGAGCTCAGACCATTTAATTTTCCTTTCATTTGAAGCAAGTGATTCTGAAACAGAACCGATACTGAACTGACCATCCAAGACTTCAAGGATTCTGATAGCCAATCTACTAGAAAGTAAAGTTGGAATTGATATTACCTGATTGTCCATACTAAGAAAGGTCGCGTTTTCCATGATTTTCAAACATTTTAAAAGTAGCACCAGACTTTCTAGGGCTGCATAATCTTTAGAATCTGACAAGGACTGCAAGCTTAGCTCTGACCATCCCTGCAGAAAAAGTAATGTCATGGCAGCTGCTTCACATAGTTGACATTAAAAATTTAAAAAAAACAATTCTGTTAAGCATAACACTCACCATTCATTGTCACCTAAAGCTAACTGCTAGCATCACATAGTTGACATTAACAAAAAAATCCTGTTAAGCATAAAACTCACCCTCCATTGTCACCTAAAGCTAACAGCTAGCATCAAAACATCTTTCTATAATGTCATGGCAGCTGCTTCACATAGTTGACATTTAAAAAAAACAATCCTGTTAAGCATAAAACTCACCATCCATTGTCACCTAAAGCTAACAGCTAGCATCAAAACATCTTTCCATACATCCACTTACTGATAACAAATTAAAAACAAAGACTAGAGAAGAATAACTCAAATAACAACATCAAAGTCCTACACAGATTGCACGCGTAAACCAAAGATCTAGATAAATACCAAAATCCATAAAAACAATATGTGCATATGTTCATGCTATAACTGGATAAAAGCAAAGAGTGGGAAGGGGGTGATAGGGAAATAGAAATCATCATGTTCTTCCAATCCAACTTAGAGCTTAACTACAAGAGGAATATAGAGCAGGTTGTTGGCTCTCATATGTCACAAACTTATGAGACACATCTCTGGTAACAACACAGAAATAACACACAGGCTCACACCTCCAATACAGAATGACAAATCCTGGCCACCTCAAAGACAGCATCAAGTCCTCCAAGCTCTCTCAGCTTTTCTTTGAAGTTGCCCCCACTTCTCCGCACAGTGCCAGAAGTATCTGAATGAATTTTGACAGAAATAGGAAAATGAAAATTATGTTATACAATGTGAAAAATGGATGAAATACAGATCAATCACTGTCAAGTTAGCCCGAGTATCCATATGATTTCTTCAAAATGATGCAATTGTAAGCCACACTAAAGGTAAGACTGGCAAAAAACATGGGTCTGATCACTAATAAATAATAGAACATATGATAGAATTTTCCAAAATAGAAAAAGAGTCAGATCTCAAGTTTTGAAAGCACAAACATCTAAAAGCAACGTCAACTAATTAAGACAAATGTAGATTAAAAAACGCTACCAGGAAAACATATCATAAGCTGTAAACATATATAAAAGCAGAACTACTAAGCTCATCTACTTTCTGTCTTTTTACCTCTTAGTAGGAGACACAGGTAGCAACCAGTGGCGGAGCCACTCATTGGCAAGGGGAGTCAGTTGACACCCTTTCGTCGGAAAATTACACTACGTAAATACGTTAAATTCTTAATTTTATGTATATATACTATACATTGACTCCCCTTGATTTCTTTGTGTTTACTTATTTATATTTTGACTCCCCTTAGTCAAACTTCTGGCTCCGCCACTGGTAGAACCCAAAACGCAATCGCGTGAAGTTAAGGAAGCACAAGATACCCTGATTAACTTTCGATGCTTATAGAAAAATAGCAACCAACCAACCCATCCTAAAGGATAAATATATACTTAAAACAGCCTCGACATTTACTGCGCAGAAAGAAGAAAAGGCAGATCGAACAAAGTGATATCCCTTAAAGGACCAACTAAGTGCCAACCAAACCTTCAATGGAGATAGTAGACAAGCAAGCTTTTGACATTGTCAGTAGACTAATCCATTTTGGGTTTAACTCTGGTCTGCCACGTCCATCATTTCCATCATTTGGCTTTATTTCCTTGCAAGAAACAAGAACTTCCTGCACCTTGCCTATTATTGAAGAGGAAGTAGAATCTAGCCCTTTTACACTATCTTGAGAAACATCAGCATCTAAGCGCATTGCTAAAAGCTTGCTCCCAATAGTTGGAGCCTTTGCTATCGGAGCAGGAGCAGCAACCGGTCTTAACAATTTTATAAGAAAGCGAATGCAGCTGGGTGAATCAAGAAGCCGGTCGTCACCTCCCTGGAAAAAATTTGGAAGATCAAAAACAGAAGGAAGGGAGAAGTTCTCAGATAACTTATATGGATGATAATACAGTAAAATGAGCATGTATTAAACTATTAATAAAATTGCAAATATAAACAAAATCTGTAACTGAATAGTTTACCGAAGAGTAATTTTAGCGCACAGATACAACTTATAAGGAAGATTAACTTGGAGGAAGACACTTTAAAACAGTCAGAACGTAATATATTGATGCCGCACGGTATGCTTATTTGTAAATTGTTATCCACCAAAAAAGAGAAAGATAAGAAATACTGATGCCTTGAAATCAATTGAGAAGAGATTATTTTCAATCATACATATGCCAAAGTTACTTATCAACTAGGCAGCTAACAGACAGAATAAAGACTTCAAAAGTACCAATACTAGAGTGGGGAAAAAACCTTTTCCTATCTGACAAATCATGCAGAATATGCAGTAACCTGGATCTCTGTCCAAATGAAAGGGCTATACCACTTGAGAGACGAAGAAACTTACATCACTGGTCAAAATGTAGAATAGAGCTGCTGCAGCAAGGTTGCTAGGGGAGTCATCAAAGCTGAGTCCCAAAACAGCATCAATAATTGTTTTTGCAACCCTGATATCAAAAAACTTGGCAGTTATACCAGTGGGCAAAGAGGGATAAATATCAATAATCAGACCACTGAATTCAAGGAAAATACTACATTTTTAGGATCTAAGATGATAGATCATATGCATCTTCAATAAAAGTAATAGTAATTGTGATTATCAGAAATTTACACCTCGGGAATGTCTAATTATTTCATAAAAGAAATCATCCCCACATGAGTACCAATGACTACCATTAGGTGTAAAGTATTGTTTTTCAAAGCTATTATTCTTCACATACTTCCAGAATTGAAAATTTACATACTAGAATATCGAATTAAATGGAAGACACATTCTAAAGGTGAATTATATCTCCCAAGAATAAGAAAAAGAAGCCTCCTTGAAGGCTCCATCAACATGTAGTCCTAGCAATTACTGAGAAAAACATTCATGGGTAACACACCTATCACACTAGGACCATTCAGCCAATTATAAATGGAAAACCTTCATCAGTGAACCCAAGCTCATTATGAGTTTTGGAGTTCTAAGTCAATAAAAAAAGGAATGATGTGATAGCAGAGGTCAAAACATTAAACTGGAAGATAATTGTTGAACAAAACTTGAAGATATTTTGTACAATTTTTTTGTATTTCAGCTATCAAAATTCCTCTATTGTATACACAAATTACTATTAAGAAAGACTGTGATAATGGAGTTATTCAAAAAAATCAAGATTTATATCTATTAAAGAAACCAATCAAGATTCATACTGATTTAAATTCTAAACTGTGCTTAAAAGACAAATTTCTTATACCCGTGAGCGCGTAACAGGCGACGCTGCTGAGCTGTTCCACATATAGAAAGCAATGACAATAAACTGGCCCTTCTGATCCTCACGGGCTGCCCTTTCCTTAAACCATCCAAAGCAAAATTCACCTCATCCATATGTTCCATCATCTCACCACACTCTTGTGTCTCCATTAATGTCGCGGTGGGCCCCAGCGATGGCAATCCCAGCTCCTTAGACTTCACCTTCTTCTTCTTCTTCTGTAAAAACCCATTTTCCTTGCCCTTCAACTTCTTCGGTTCTAGTAAACCCCGATCAAATTTCCCAAAATTACCATTCTGCCCCAATTCGTCCGATTCTTGAGATGAATTCAAACTACAAGGCTGCCAATCAAAGACCTTTTTTACCTTCTTGGGATTCCAAAAATCCTCATCCCTATCTTCCTTTCTTGAGGGCAAAATCGTCAATTCTTGAGATGAACCGGCGGCATCATATGCGTATGGATCTGAATTATTCCAGTGAACCGAGTCTTGAGATGAAAACCCAAAATTGTAAATATCTTGAGAACCTTCTTCTGAAACATCGCCGTTTAGGCCTGAATCAGAGTAGCTTTGGGACATGCTTCTACTACGCCGGCCGTACGTTCTAACGATCATTATCCGAATAGAGAATTCAATTCAAAAAATCCTATCACTGGATCAATTGAAAAACAAAAGAATTGAGGTATTTTTGTAATTAAAATCGAAAATTTGGGGTAATTTGGAAGCAGTATTAGGGTTTACAGAAAGTGTTCTTGTTAGCTTCGTTTTGGGTTGGAATGATTTGAAAAGACGAAGACCAGGACCTCGATGCGTGCGAGAGAGAAACTGGATTTTTTAAGGCAATTTATTTGTTGAGTAAAATAGATGCGTTAATTTTGAAGTCGGTAATTTACTAAAAGGACCAAGTTGTGGGAGCAGAGTTTTGTAAGCAACAAAGGATCTCAGCCGTTGGTTTTGAATTTTGAACGTTATGATTTTATGAACGTTTGTTCGGATATTTGGTGAGAGGGGCTAGTTAGGTAGTTTCACGGAGTCTCGTTGAGTTTACTCGTAATACTCAACCTGCCGTTAATTTCCGTTAACTCATTGGAAAATTTTGAAAGCCCACAGAAGTAGCGGAACAAAGCCCAATATATTTGAATTTTGAATAAGGCCTAACAAGCTTTGTTTTACATTTTTAGCCCGAGCAAAAACTATTTACATTTGGTATCTAAAAAAATATATATTTTATATAATTTTTTTATATAATATATAATACATATATATATATATATATATATATATATATATTACTATTATTTTAAAAGTGATTATACAATATCATTTTTCCAACGTCTTTTTTGAAAGAATTAACTCAAGTAGCAACTTATCCAACCACTTAAACTAAAAATAATAGATGAATATAATAAAATGTGTTTATAACTATATATAACCAATGTATAATTTATATATAACGGCTAGAAAAGAAAAATAATAAATTTAACTGGCTCTTTGTGTAAAAGGTCCGTTTTTTGGGACAAAGATCTTTTTTAACTCGTAGCCGAAACTATTTATATTTAATAATCGTAAAAGTATAATATATATATATAAGAGTGACAATGTTATTTTTCCTCTCTTTTTTTCACCTAAAGTCCCGGCAAAACAATGTTGAACACCCAACATTACATTTTACAAGAAGCAATCGTTCTTTGTCATGATCATGAACTATGTCACATCACAAATTGAACTGATTAAGGATAAAATTATTCATATCTGATAGACAATTAGAAGTTGAAAAAAAAACTTATTTGAATGATATTTCAAATGAAATAATAATTATCATTCACAACTTAGGTCATGTCATGCTTAGTTTAACCGAAAAAATATATTCATAATATGACAAATATTCATCATGTTATAGTTTTTCTACAAAAAATAGACAATTCATTAAAAAAATATTATTTGTTAAGAATAGAATTCTATTTAGAGTGAATGTCTATCTTGTAGAGAGTTTTACTTTGAGGCTATTATTTTTCCTCCTATAAATAGAGGGGTCTTACCCCATTGTAAATAACCCCAAATTCAATAAGAATTTTCTCTCTCTTTCTCTGCAATATTGCTCTTGTTCTTTTATTGTTTTATAACACGTTATCAGCACGAGACTCTACCGTCTCAAGAAGCTCTCTGAGAAGATTAAGTTAGGGCAATGGGCGAGAAACCAATTATCGATTAACGCTTCTGCTTCAAGATAATGGCTCACGATTCAGGTATGTTTTCTATGACGATTACATGTAAGATTGTCATGTTCAAAATGCTGTTATAAACTAATGTTTAAGCTTACATGTGATATCACGAGCCTCAATTTCTTAGAACTGATAATCTTCATAAGTATTATTACGCATAAAGCACAGAATTAGGATGATTTGCTCAAGACTTATTCGAACGCGGGAGGGTTTGCTCTTTAACGACCTTCCCATCTCTCCAAACCCTAATTTTCGGATCAGGTAATCTCCAATTCCTATTTGTTCGTTAACTTGATAATCTTCAGATCCGCTAAATTAACCTGTCTCCAGATTTTACATGTGATAAAAGTCAAATTTTTATGTGAAAATTGGTATCTTGTTGTGAATTTTATTTTATAGTTAGTCGATTTATATAGCTTAGCAAATATAGCGTTTTGAGTTTTTCTCTGTCCGTTGAATTAAACTATATAGGTTTTACATGTGATAAATCAGATTTTTATCTGAAAATTTTGTACTCGTTTTGGGTATTTTATTTTGAAGTTACTTGATTTGCATAGATTAGCAAATAAGGTGTATTGGGCTGTTCTTGTATTTACATGTGATAAAACTCAGGCTTTCTTATTTGGGAATTTTAATGAACAGTTATTCAATTTATATTGCTTAGCAAATTTGGTGATTTCGGTTCTTTTTGGTTAGTGAATAAATTGTCTCTCTAGTTTTTACATGTGATAAAAATAAATTATATTTGAAAACATGTATTCTGTTATGAAATATTAGATTCTGTGCTAGCTATAATTTATTCGTTTATCAAAACATTAGACTTTGTTAAATGTTAGACAAAAACAGTACATATAGCAAAATATTGTACACAATGAGTAACTAGTGTCGTAATCTTATTTATGTATACTACAGTGATTTTTGCGTTCTTCAAAGACATTGTACTATAATACTACAAATTGTTTCCTTACTATATTGCTTAAAATTATAAGTATTGTGCTTGTGTATATTCAACAGTTTTTGTACCCATGGCATTTATTTGTGTAGTCTACATTATGGCACATTTTTCACATGGAATTGTTGCACTGTCTAAGCTGTAACTAAAATCATATTTGTCTTAAAACTTTGCAAAATTGTATGCAATATTGTAAAATTTCTTATTAACACATTTAGACATATACATGTATAGAACTATATTTGGTGTCAATTAACAATACATGAACACGTTTTGAACTTTGAATGTATTGCAAGTTGTCATTGTGAATCAGTACTTAAGGCATGACTATGTATATTATTTTAAATTATTTGTTTAATTGATTCATGTACCACACATACGATATTCAAAGAGAAGAAATATTTCTCTCATTTAAGTATGTGTAAGGCAGATGTTACTACAATTCCTGGTAGTAGTAAATTGATTGAAGGCTCCGGAAGAGCAACTATAACTCTGTCTAAAGGAACAATATTTATCATAGAGAATGCAATGTTCTCCTCCAAGTCTAAGAGGAACTTGTTGAGTTTTTAAGATATCATTCAAAATGGATATCATACTGAGACAATAGATGAGAATAATCTTGAATATCTCATCATTACAAAGAATGTCTCTGGCCAAAAGAGGGTTATTGAGAAGTTCCCATCTTTATCTTGTGGCCTGTATTGGACAAGAATTAGTGCAATTGAGGCACATTCTATCGTAAACCAAAAGGTTACTGATTCCAATACTTTCGTACTTTGGCATGATCGAATGGGACATCCTGGATCAATTATGATGAGATGGATTATAGAAAACTCAAATGGGCATCCATTAAAGAATTTAAAGATTCTTTTAAATAATGAATTTTCTTGCACCTCTCGTTATCAAGGCAAGTTAATTATTAGACCATCACCAACAAAGGTTGGACTGAGTCACCTACGTTTTTGGAACGTATACAAGGGGATATTTGTGGACCTACTCACCCACCTAGTGGGTCCTTTTAGATATTTTATGGTCTTAATAGACGCATCCTCTAGATGGTCTCATGTGTGCCTATTGTCATCACGCAACCTTGCGTTTGCAAAATTAATGGCACAAATAATTCGATTACGAGCATAATTTCCTGATAATCCAATTAAGTCTATTAGACTAGATAATGCTGCTGAGTTTTCACCCCAAGCATTTAATGATTATTGGTTATCAATTGGGATAAAAGCGGAACATCCTGTAGCTCATGTTCACACTCAAAATGGTCTTGCAAAATCTTTAATTAAACGTCTGCAGTTGATTGCAAGACCATTACTCATGAAAACGAGGCTGCCCACTTTGGCTTGGGGTCACGCCATTTTGCATGCAGCAATGCTAGTTCGTCTCAGATCGACGAATTATCACAAATATTCCCCGTTGCAATTAGTTTTGGGTCATAAACCTAATATATCCCATTTAAGAATTTTTGGATGCGCAGTATATGTGCCTGTAGCACCGCCATACCGCACCAAAATGTGTCCGCAAAGAAAGTTAGGAATATATGTTGGGTTTGAATCACCCTCCATTATTCGCTACCTCGAAACATTGACAGGGGATTTGTTCACTACACGATTTGCAGACTGTCGATTCGATGAGACACTTTTCCCAAAATTAGGGGGAGAAGTTGGTGAAACCAAACGGGAAATTTTGTGGAAAAATCCATCATTATCTCATCTTGATCCACATACCTCTATTTGTGAAAAAGAGGTGCAAAAGATTATTCATTTGCAAAGAATAGCAAATCAAATGCCAGACGCATTTACGGATTTGAAAAGGATAACAAAATTATATATCCCCGCAGAAAATATGATAGCACTATGTAATAAGTCTGAAAGAAGACAAAATTATTACCGTGAAGGTATCAATGGATATGGACGTGGCAATAGACGAAATTATAATCGTCATCATTATGATAATGAGAATAATAAGGATTCTCAAAATATTCCTTCACTCTGTGAAAGTAATATATGTCATCGATTTGACATGAGATTTTATACAGCATATATAGATGATTATGATCCATTCATGGTGTGAATGTGATAACATATAATTTATGAATACATATTCATTATTGGAAGAATATGAACATGCTATTGGTATTGAATATACCACACTCACCTCTAGAAGGAGGGTTGAGATGATATAAGAAAATAATGTCATTATTATGGCATGAATGGTCATTGGTCACGTACCTATTGTACGCCAAAATATTTTGGCAATATGATTATTAAAATAAAGCAAGAAACATATATTGCATATAATTTTGACATGACCATATTGGTACAACTTTAAGAGCCAATTATATTATTTTGGAGAAACATAATTGATTACCAATAAGGTATTGTATTGTAGTAAGTCTCAAAGAAACTTATTCAGTTTCCAAAGTATATGCGAAGCGATTGATTATACTGAGACTATAAATAAAAGAAAGATTTGATATCTTCTATTACTACAACTTGTAGCATGATAATATGCATGTGAAAAGCTACCAGCTTTATTCTCCAATTTGTACTATACAAACAAAAGAATGCCACAATAAAGTGGATGTTTATTGATATAAAAACCCATATCATAATAAACTTAGAGTTTATCGATAATTGCACATGTCATGATGTAAACCTGAATTTTATCAATATTGATAATTTACTCAATTGGCATTCGGGTTAGCCATATCAATTTAAGTATGATGTGTAACAATAATAGAGAATTCACATGGGTAAATATTAAAGAACTAGAAAGTTCTTTACAAATTCTCTTATATTACTTGTTCTCATTAATTAATTGACCAACTAAAGTTGGGGTTGAATCCCATAAATTTTGGAAATATCAAAGGCGAATATGGGCCCATTCGCCTGCCATGTATACCACATATGATGCACCTATGATATGGTTACATGTGCGATTATTATTAACCTGCAACCTGGCCGGTGCTTGCGAGGTAACTTGCTCAGTAATCTAATTTCGAGCATAATTTCCAGATTTTCTATTCAAGATAGTTCATCTTGATAAGGTGGTTTACATCATAGTTGGTTTAGCAAAATAATTTATTGAGTGCCTCCACTTAATAGCTAAATTATTGCTTATGAGAACAAAGTTATCTATATCAATTTGATATACGTTATACACGAGAGTATATTATATTCTCCCCTCACAAGTGGTTCAGGGTCAGGAACCAAATAATTTCATCTTATTATTATTGATGTGCAGTGTATATTAACATGATAATGCACAAAGATGATTTCCCAGAGTTGAGGAAACAAGTTAGTTTTTCTAACATGAGGGGAAGACATGATAAACACTTGAGAAAAAGTTACATGGAACAAATTATCATTTGTATATATAGATCCTCGAATATCATAATATGAACTTGAAGTTCATAAAAGGATAATTCAATTGCAACATACTGCAAAGCATGCCATACGCATTTGCTGACCCAAAGAAAGTAACTATATTCTCACTGCAAATGCTCATATTAAGTCCTAGAAGGACAAAATCTTTGATACGCTTAAAGCGTATAGACAAATCAGTTTCAAATAGAACTTCTTGATAAAGAAGATGAGCAAATGATCAAAGTGATCATAATAGAGGAGGCAAGTGATCTAGAAGGTCACATGGCATAACGCTTCATAAAATCTCATGAGAGATTCAGGTACCTGAATATATGAATGAAAAGATCTATATGTTATGTCTTTATGAAAATTTATTGGAACTGATATAACATGTTTGTCGACGACATCTATGATAACACTAATATAATGAGGATCTTAAGTCTGTCGCCTACAGATACAAAAGTATTGGCCAAATGGAAGAGATTCAATTCAAGTAGAATTGATTCCATATGAAAGACATGTAGTTTTGGACATGTAGTTCAAATACTTAAAAGTATAAAGTCAATGGTATGTGCAATCAGTTTTCGATATCTTATTTGTTTAGCATGACATGAAAACTTGATATTCATCTACAGTCCATAATATGGCTTATATGACTTAACTTATATGACAATCCATGAAGGATTTAAGTTGCTTGAAGCATATACAATTCTTGATCTCGAGGTATCATTTCCTTAATGCAATGTATGCACAACTATATCTTGCTATAACTATAAGCATGATAATGTGATAGCGAGGATACCTCTATGGAAATATTGAAGAGCCATTCCACGATATTTGTGAAGACGTTATATATTTATCACGAGTGATGATTTCAAGGTGCAAAATATTCGTTCAAGTTAATATGGTTGATTTATTTATCAAATCTCTACCAAAGATCTCTTGAAGATGGTGCACAAGATTGTAATGCGAAGGCTCAAGGATGTGAATTGATGCTCTTTTTAGAGGGAGTTAATGCGCGTTGCACTCTTTTTCCCTTACAAGGTTTTGTCCCACTGGATTTTCCTTGCAAGGTTTTTAACGAGGCAACCAATAGGCGCATTACTAAATATGTGTACTCTTTTTCCTTTTCTAGAATTTTTTCCCATTAGATTTTGTTTTAGTTAAGGTTTTAATGAGGCACATTACTTATTGAGTAGACATTCAAGGGGAAGTGTTAAGAATAGAATTCTATTTAGAGTGAATGTCTATCTTGTAGAGAGTTTACTTTGAGGCTAAGTTATTTTTCCTCCTATAAATAGAGGGGTCTTACCCCATTGTAAACAACCTCAAATTCAATAAGAATTTTCTCTCTCTTTCTCTGCAATATTGCTCTTGTTCTTTTATTGTTTTATAACATTATTATAGTTGTAGGCTTCCTTATTTAGACGCGCTAAAATTGGGGAAGTAAATATTCTTCCAAATATTTTATTAAATAAGAATCATTCTAGTTGTAAACGTCTTTATTTAGTCGCGCTAATATTGGAAATTCCTTTATTAAGTGTATGGTTTTAATGGATTCGATCTCATCTTTTTAAAATATTAGTTACTTGGAATTCAACTGAAAAAATTAAAAATATACAAGTTGTTCTAGATTGTCAACACTCACGTCTAACGTAACAATATTGCAGATACGTGTTTGTAAGAAACAGGTGGATGATTTAGTACTGTTTTGGACAAAAATATGTATCTAAAATATGAAACATACGATTCAGAGGAAGCATGTCGAGTCCAAATATGTACCCAATTTGTAGATATTTTGTAGATAAATTGTAGATTATTTCTATTCTGATTGTAGATGCTTTATTTTCTATTTTCACAAATAAAAAAACGACTAAAACTTCTACAAATCTTCTGAAAAATGCAATTATGTCAAAAATCTCAATTATGCTACAATTGAATGGGAATTGGAATATTAAAATTCAATGTAAGTTTGTAGACATTTCGTAGATTATTTGTATTATTGTAGATGCTTTATTTTTCGTTTTCATAAATCAAAAACGACTAAAATTTCTACAAATCTTATGCAAAAAATGCAATTATGTCAAAAATTCCAATTATGTTATAATTGAATGGAAATTGGGATATTAAAATTCAATGTACCTAGTTTGTAGATATTTTATAGATAATTTGTAGATTATTTATATTTTGATTGTAGATGCTTTGTTTTATGTTTTCACAAATAAAAAACGACTAAAACTTCTACAAATCTTCTGCAAAAAATGCAATTATGTCGAAAATCTTGATTATGATACAATTGAATGGGAAGTGGAATATTAAAATTCAATGTACCTAGTTTGTAGATATTTTGTAGATAAATTAGATTATTTTTATTCTCATTGTAAATGCTTTGTTTTCTGTTTTTACAAATCAAGAATGACTAAAACTTCTACAAATCTTTTGCAAAAAATGTAATTATGTCGAAAATTCTAATTATGTTACAATTCTGTAATTCTGTTATAGGCTCTTGTTATTCCTTACGAAACTGCTATGCTAAATATGAAATCCAAAAAAAACATGATGAAGAGATAGACATTCCTAAGCAAAATCCTCCCATAAACTGTTACAAGAAAATTGACTTTTGCCAACAATTGAAGCATCAAAAGAAAAAAAAAAGATTTGTTCGAGCTCAGAACATATTGAGAATCAAACTATGGGAGATAAAGCTTAATATGAAGGAACCTGAAATCATAACCATCAAATCGACCATGCTTGTGCTCATCTTCCCCGGGCATAAAACCATTGGGACGAGATTGCATAGGTGTCGACAGTGCCTTGGCTATGAAAGAAATAATGGGATTTTGATACCGAAATCGTGAGTGTGGCAGGGAAACGTGGGTGAATGTGTAAAAATTAGAGAGGGAGACATGGGGGGAGGGTGGTATTAGAAGAAATATACAACACTATTAAATTAGGAGTATAATTAATACCCTAAAAATATTATTGGTATATAATTAGTAATTAGGTATACTAAATATAATTATATCAAATCTTTAACATTAAGGGTAATATAATTTCCTATATGGCATAGGGAAATAAAAATTTCTTTCATTATACTATGTTACTAGTTGCAGAAGGCCCGTGCTAAGCTCGAGCCCTGTCACGATCCGGGTTTCCCACCATCGGGAACCACAATGACGCCTACTAATGGGAGTTAGGCAAGTCAGATCTAATTACTTCTCATTAAGAACATAATCCCTTTTTTAACAATTATCATCAATAATAGAAAAACATCAAAATTAAATAATAAGTGGAAGTCTTAATTATAGAAAGTTGAATCGAAATGCAGAATGTTCAATATAAGCCCCTACCTAAGACTGGTGTCATAATACTCACAAACTACTAAGAGTTTTAAATACAATTGTCTGAAAGAAAATACAACAGTTTGTCTCAAATACAAAGAGATAAGAGACTAAAATAAAGGATAGAGGAGACGCAGGGCCTGCGGGCGCCTGCAGGTCTACCTCGGTATCTCGTTGAACTGAAGGTTGGCTCCTAATCTAATATTGTTGCTCAAATGCTGCTCCGGCACCTGGATCTGTGCAAAATAGCATAAAGTGTAGCTCAGCACGACCAACCCCATGTGATAGTAAGTGCCTAATCTAACCCTGGCGAAGTAGTGACGAGGCTAGACCGGACTACCATGTAAATCTGTGCAGTTGCATAATATATATTGCAGAAAAATAATAGGTAATGAGCAATTATAAGGGAGGGAGTTACATGCTTCGGGAAAACGATATCAACCTAACAGAAATCAAAATGATATATGAAAGAACAATACATCATCTACAACAATTCAATAACATTACTGTTGCAGTGCGCAACCCGATCCCTTATCAATTAACTCTGTTACGGCGCAGAACTCGATCCATATACATATAGCTATTATGGCATGCAATCCGATCCATATATGATATATGTTGCAGCGTACAACTCGATCCAATATAACATATGTTGTAGTGTGCAAATCGATCCAATATAATATCTGTTGCGGCGTGCAACCCAATCCAATATAATATCTAAATACACAACTTAGATTGATCATGACAATAGTCTCGGCAAGGGATTAACCATAATATATACTATCCCGGCACGGGAACTCAACATTGTAAGTATATATGTAACAGCAAGGGAGAATACTGACAAAACAACAAAACGTCCCGGTAAGGGAATAACTAATAACTTTTTTCTTTCTTTCATTTCATCTCATAGTTCACATTATCACGTTAGCCAATGCTCCAAGAATTTAATTATTTCATACACCTTCACAACCTGTATTTCAACTTGAGCTAATGCTCTTCGGAGTCGAAAGTTCACAATTTCCTTTTACATTCTCTTTACAACATATAGAAATCATCAATTAAGCATGGGAGTTACAACAAAATCATAATATTTGCAATACAAGGACTCACGGTCATGCAAGACACCAATGTATAAATACTCGTCACCATGAATGTATATCATACTCGACAATTAGCAGGTAGCAAATAAGATTCTACATCTATTCCCTCAAGCTAAGATTAAACCATATACTTACCTCGATGCCTTGAATTCCACTCAAACCTCAACTATACCCGTTGTTTCCACCACCAATCCGGTCGAATCTACTCATAAGTTATTTAATCTCATTAACAAATGCTAAATAAATCAACCCCGATGCATGAAAATAAGTTTTACAAAGTTTTACCATAAAAGGTCAAAAATGCACCCCGCCCACGTGGTTGAAACTCGAGGTTTGGACCAAAACCCAGTTACCCATTCCCCCTCGAATCCAAATATATGATTTGTATTGGAATCGGACCTTAAATTGAGGTCAAACTCCCTTTTTTTAAGCTAGGTTTTACCCAAAATACCAAATTTCCCCATGAAAATCTTTGGTTTGAAGTTGAAATCATGTTAAAAGATGTTAAGGAGTGAAGAAAATGAGTTAGAAATCATTTACCACTCGTCTTGGAGAAGAAGAGTTGTTTGGAAAATCGCCTCTTAAGTTTTGGGGTTTTTGAAAATTGTAAAATAACTTAAATTCACGTGTATTTATACCCCTCTGAGGTTCCTTGTGCGGACCGTGCAAAAAGGACCACGACCGCACAGGCTTGTTGAAGGACTGCGGAATATTGCCCAGTGTGGACCGCACCAAGCCGACCACGGCCGTGCAGCACCTACCGCGGACCACGCAAAGGCGACCGCGTACGTGCTGGCCCCTTCGCAGTCACACGCATTTCTCGCGGGCGCGCTAGAGGGTTCAGAGACCTGCCCATTTCCTGAACCTGTAACATCTGATCTTTTTGAGCTTAAGGCATCCTGGAACCTACTCGAAGCTCACCGGAGTCATCAAAACTCTAATACAAGTACATGCACAACCTCAAAAATATCTTACAAATACATTGGTGTGATCAAATCACCAATATACATCATGAACATGGAATTGAATCTCAAGATCAATGAAATTTCTCAAATCTCCTTTTTAAGCATAAATTTCCCAATTATGGTCCAGATCGCGCCAAACGGCGTCCTTTTTTAACCAAACTTTTACAGGAATGATTTTAAACATATGTGAGACTCTTAACGGGCACCAGAACCAAAATACGGGCCCGATACCATTACTTTCAAATTAGATTTCACTTCAGTTCTCTTCAAACATTTTCAGAAAGAAATTTCACTTAAATATTCATATTTCGGGCTTGGGACCTCGGAATTCTATTTCGAACATGTGCCCAGGTCCCATATTTTCCTATGGACCCTCTGGGTTCGTCAAATCATGGATCCAGGTCTGTTTACCCAAAAATATTGACCAAAATCAAATCTATTCATTTTTAATATCAAAATTTAGCATTTTATTTACAGAATTTCACATATAAGCTTTCCGGCTACGCATCCGGACTGCGCCCCACAAATCGAGGCAACCCTAAATGAGGTTTTCAAGGCCTCGGAAACGCTGAGTGAGTAAGGAAACAAGTGATGACCCTTTGGGTCGTCACATTCTCCACCATTAAAATAATCGTTCGTCCTCGAATGGACAAAAAAAAGTACCTGAGTCGGGGAAAAGAAGAGGATAGCGACTCCGCATATCAGACTCGGACTCCCAGGTTGATGCCTCATAAGGCTGACCTCTCCACCGAACACGCACAGAAGGAAAACTCTTGGATCTCAAATGACGAAACTGTCGGTCCAAAATAGATAGTGACTCCTCCTTGTAAGACAAGTCCTTGTCCAACTGGACAGTGCTGAAATCTAACACGTGGGCTGGATCACCGTGATACCTCCGAAGCATGGATACATGAAAAACCGGATGCACGACTGATAAGCTAGGCGGCAATGCAAGTCTATAAGCCACCCCTCCCACTCGATCCAGAATCTCAAACGGATCAATGAATCTAGGGCTAAGCTTGTCCTTCATCCCAAATCTCATCACGCCCTTCATAGATAACACTCGAAGCAATACCCGCTCACCAACCATGAAAAGCTACATTTCGAACCTTACGATCTGCATGGCTGTTTTGCCTGGACTGAGCTGTACGAAGCCTATCCTGAATGATCCTGACCTTGTCCAAGGCCTCCTGAACCAAATCTGTACCCAACAACCGAGCCTATCCTGGCTCAAACCATCCAACCAAAGATCGACATCGCTACCATATAAAGCCTCATAAGGAGCCATCTGAATGCTCCACTGGTAGTTGTTGTTGTAGGCAAATTATGCTAATGGCAAGAACTGATTTCATGAACCTCCAAAGTCAATAACACAAGCTCGGAGAATATCCTCAAATTTCTGAACAATCCTCTCGGACTGACCGCCCGTCTGGGGATGAAATGATGTGCTCAACTCAACCCGTGTGTCTAACTCTCTGCTAAACTGCTCTCTAAAAGCGTGAGGTAAACTACATACCCTGGTTCAAAATGATAGATACAGGAACACCGTGTAGGCGAACAATCTCCCAAATATAGATCTCAGCTAACCTCTCAGAAGAATAGGAGACTGCCACAGGAGTGAAATGCGCTGACTTGTTCAGCCTATCAATAATGACCCAAACTGCATCGAGCTTCTTCCGAGTCAATGGAAGTCCAGTAACAAAGTCCATAGTGATTTGTTCCCACTTCCACTCGGGAAGCTCAATCCTCTTAAGTAAACCACCAGGCCTCTGATTCTCGTACTTAACATGCTGACAATTCAAATAATGAGCCACATATGCTACGATATCCTTCTTCATTCTACGCCACCAATAATTGTGCCACAAATCCTGATACATCTTCGCAACGCCTGGATAAATAGAGTACTGAGAATTATGGGCCTCCTCTAAAATCAACTCTCGCAGCCCATCCACATTGGTCACACAAACTCGCCCTTGCAATCCCAAGACTCCGTCGGCATCTAACATAACATGCTTGGCACCTCGTCGTTGCACCGTGTCTCTAAGGACACACAAGTGGGATCATCAAACTATCTATCATGGATATGCTCCAATAATGAGCGACTGTGCAAGCTAACACCCGACTTGGCTTAGAAATATCCAACCTCACAAATCGATTGGCCAAAGTCAAACACCCAAAGCAAGCGGCCTCTAACTGACCAGAATATAAGCAAGACTGCCCATACTGGCTGACTTTCTACTCAAAGCATCGACCACCATATTGGTCTTCCCCTTGTGATATAAGATAGTACCATCATAATCCTTCAACAACTCCAACTACCTTCTCTACCTCAAATTCAACTCCTTCTGCTTGAATAGATACTGAAAACTCTTGTGATCAATGTACACCTCACATGTCATGCCATATAGATAATGCCTCCAGATCTTCAATTCATGAACAATGGCTGCTAACTCTAGATCATGGACCAAATAATTCTTCTCATGAATCTTCAACTGCCTCGAAGCCTAGGTAATGACCTTGACATCCTGCATCAACACCGCACCAAGCCCAATACGGGAAGCATCACAATAAACTATATAAGGCCCTGAACCCGTGGGCAAAACCAACACTGCTGCCACAGTTAGAGCTGTATTGAGCTTCTGAAAGCTCGCCTCACACTCATCCGACTATCCAAACTATGCACCCTTCTGGGTTAATCTGGTCATCGGGGCTGCAATAGATGAAAACCCTTCCACGAACTGACGATAGTAGCCTGCCAACCCCAAGAAACTCTGAATCTCTGTAGTTGATGCTGGTCTAGGCCAGCCCTTAACTGCCTCAATCTTCTTTGGGTCCACCTGTACCCCATGTTGATACAACATGACCTAGAAATGCAACTGGACTCAACCAGAATTCACACTTTGGGAACTTAGCATATAACCGACTATACTTCAGAGTCTAAAGAACCACTCTAAGGTGCTGCTCGTGCTCCTCCTGGATACGAGAATATATCAATATATCATTAATGAAAACTATCACGAATGAGTCCAAATAACATCAAGTCCATGAAATTTGTTGGGGCATTGGTCAACCCGAATGACATAACCAATAACTCATAATGCCCGTACCGAGTGTGAAAAGCTGTCTTAGGGGCATCATATGCCCTAATTCTCAACTGACGGTATCCAGATCGCAAGTGAATCTTGGAAAATACCTTGGCACCCTGAAGCTGGTCAAACAAATCATCAATCATCGGCAGTGGATACTTATTCTTAATCTTTACCTTATTCAATTGCCGGTAATCCATACACATTCTCATTGACCCATCATTCTTTTTGACAAATATACTTGCACACCCCAAGGTGATACGCTAGGTCTATTGAAACCCTTCTCAAGCAAATCCTACAATTGTTCCTTTAACTCTTTCAATTCAGGGGGGGGGGGGGCTATACGATATGGCGGAATGGAAATGGGTTAGGTGCCCTGAACCAGATCAATGAAGAAATCAATGTCCCTTTCGGGTGGCATACCCGGCAGGTCTGAAGAAAAGACATCACGGAACTCACAAACAACGGGCACAGAATCGATAGATGGAATCTCAGAACTGGAATTCCGAACATGAGCCAAATAAGCCAAACACCCCTTATCGACCATACGCCGAGCCTTCACATATGATATAACATTATGTGTAGCATGACCTGGAGTCCCTCTCCACTCTAAACAAGGCATATCGGTAAAGCTAAAGCCATAGTGTTGGCATGGCAGTCCAAGATAGTGTGATAAGGTGATAACCAGTCCATCCTCAATATAATGTCAAAGTCGACCATATCTAAAAGCAACAAATATGCCCGAGTCTCAAGACCCCCAATCACCACAACAAAAGAACGATGGACTCGAACGACCACAATAGAGTCACCCACTGATATAGACACATAAACAAGAGTACCCAATGCATTACTAGGCATGATCAAGTACGGGGCAAAATAAGATGACACATACGAATACATAGACCCCAGAACAAATAACACTGAAGCATCCCAATCAGAAACTAGAATTGTTCCTGTAATAACCATATCTGAAGCCTCTGCCTCAGGCTTGGCCTGAAGAGCATAACATCTGGGCTGGCCCCACCACCATGGTCTACCTCATTAGGACGACCTATGAAGCATTGACTGGAAGGGCCTAGGAGGATGACCCATATCATGCAAATCCCTTATCTGCCCTGTGACCACCCCCTGTGATAATACCATCTCAATCCTCCGGGCCACATTGGCCGCCTCCTGAAAGGATATTTCACTCCCAGCCTCTGTAGCCATCTGGAGATGAATAGGCTGAATGATTCCATCAATAAATCGTCTCACTCTGTCCTTCTCAGTGGGGAGTATAACAATGGCATGGCGATCCAGCTCAATAAACATGGTCTCGTACTGGGTGACTGTCATAGATCCCTGATGGAGACGCTCAAATTGCCTCCGATAGGCCTCTCACTGAGTAATAGGGAGAAACTTCTCAAAAAATACATGCGTGAACTGCTCCCAAGTCATGGCTGGAGATCTTGTTGGCCTAGCTAAACAAATACAAACAACTAGAATATAGCGAAATCAACCCCATTGGCCTCCACAATACCCATGTTCCGCAGAACCTCGTAGCAGCTGTCCAAATAATCATGAGGATCCTCGGTATATGCACCACTGAAGGTAGTAGTGAAAGCTTGGTGAACCTATCCAATCTCCACAAAGCGTCGGCAGACATAGCCGCTCCATTACTGGCCTGGGCTACCATACCCGGCTGAGCACTCCAACTGGCTGAGCTACCGGAGTCTAAATCTGGGGAGCTACCTGCTCCGGAGTGCGAGTAGCTGGAGTCTGGGCCCCTCCTCCAGCCTGAGAGACGGCTGGTGCTTTAGGAAGCAACCCTGCTCGGGTGTCACTCTCCATAAGACCCACCAATCGGACTAGAGCATCCAGAAGAACGGGGGTGGCAATGATTCCTTCTGGGACCTGAGATGGGCCCACCAGAACTACTGGAGCTGGGGCCGAAACCTCCTTGTCAAAGTCAACCTGAGGATCCGCCACTGGTGCTGCTGCTCCGAGCTGAGCTCTGCCCCTACCTCGGCCTCTACCACGGCCTTGGCCTTGCCCCTCAGCCCCCTAGTGGGAACTACCTGGGGCTCAGACTATTGATCACAAGATGAGGAAGCACGTGTTCTCGCCATCTGCGATAGGACATAGTAGAATTTCAATTAGCACTGAGAAACCAATACACGACAAGGAAGAACAGATGTGAAACTTTCCTAACTTTGTAGCCTTGTGAATAAATACAGACGTCTTCGTACCGATCCTTCAGACTCTACTAAGCTTGTCCGTGAGTTGTATGACCCATGCAACCTAGAGCTCTGATGCCAACTTGTCACAATCCAGATTTTTCACCCTCGGGAGTCGTGATGGCACCTACTAATGGGATCTAGGCAAGCCAAATTTAATTACTTTCCATTAATAACATAATCCCCTTTTTAGAAAAGCATCGAACTTAAATAATAAGCGGAAGTCTTAATTATAGAAAGCCGAATCAAAATGCAGAATGTTCAATATAAGCCTCTACTCAAGATTGGTGTCACAATACTCACGAACTACTAAGAGTGCTAAATACAATTGTATGAAAGAAATATAAGTGTTTGTCTCAAATACAAAGAGATAATATACTAAAATAAAGGATAGAGGAGACGCTGGGCCTGCGGACGCCTACAGGGCTACCTCGATATCTCGCTGGACTGAAGGCTGGCTCCCAATCTAATACTGCTGCTCAAATGTTGCTCCGGCACCTGGATCTATGCAAAATAGCACAGAGTGTAGCATCAACACAACCGACCTCATGTGCTGGTAAGTGCATAGTCTAACCCCGACGAAGTAGTGACGTGGCTAGACCGGACTACCATGTAAACCTGTGTAGTTGCGTAATATATATTGCAAAAAAATAACAGGTAATGAGAAGTTATAAGGGAGGGGTACATGCTTCGGGGAAACGATATCAACCTAATAGAAATCAAAATGATTTATGAAAGAACAGTACAACATCTACAACAATTCAATAACACTACTGTTGCAACGCACAACCCGATCCCTTATCAATTAACTCTGTTGTACTGTGCAACCCGATCCATATACATATAGCTGTTGCAGTATGCAACCGATCCATATATGATATCTGTTGCAGCGTGCAACCCCGATCCAATATAACATCTATTGCAGCATACAACCCGATCCAATATAATATCTGTTGCGGCGTGCAACCCGATCCAACATAATATCTAAATACACAACTTACATTGACCATGACAGTAATCCCGGCAAGGGATTAACCGTAATTTATACTATCCCGGAGGGAACTCAACACTGTAAGTATATACGTCCCGGTATGGGAGAATACTGACAAAATAACAAAACATCCCGGAAAGGAAATAACCAATAATTCCTTTTTTTCTTTCATTTCTCATAGTTAACATTATCACGTGAGCCAATGCTCCAAGGATTTAATTATTTCATATACTTTCATAACCTGTATTTCAACTCTAGCCCATGGTCCTCGGAGTCTAAAGTTCACAATTTCCTATCACCTGCCCTTTACAGTATATAAAAATCATCAATTAAGCATAGGAGTTACAACAAAATTAGAATATTCGCAATACAAGGACTCACGGTCATGCTAGATACCAATGAGTAGGACTCGTCACCATGCATATACATCATACTCAACAATTAGAAGGTAGCAGATAAAACTCTATACCTATTCCCTCAAGCTAAGGTTAAACCAAACACTTACCTCCATGCCTTGAATTTCACTCAAACCTCAATATAACTTTTCCCCCTGGTCCAACCACCAATCCGCTCGAATCTGGTAGAAACTCGAGGTTCGGACTAAAACCCGGTTACCCATTCCCCCACAAATCCAAATATATGATTTATTTTGGAATCAGACCTTAAATTGAGGTCCAACTCTCCATTTTTTTAAAAACCTAGGTTTTATCCAAAACACCCAATTTCCCCATGAAAAGCTTTGATTTGAAGTTGGAATCATGTTAAAAGATATTAATGAGTGAAGAAAATAAGTTAGAAATCACTTACCAATCGTTTTGAAGAAGAAGAGTTGTTTGAAAAATTGCCTCTTAAGTTTTGGGGTTTTTGAAAAGTGTAAAATGACTGAAATTTGCATGTATTTATACCCCTATAAGGTTTCTTGTGCGGACCGCGCAAAAAGGACCACAGTCGCACAGGCTTGCTGAAGGCATGCAGATCATCGCCAAGTGCGGACCGCACCAAGCCGACCGCAGTCGCGCAGCACCCACAACCGCGCAAAGGTGACCGCGGCCGCACACATTTTCTCGCGGGCCACACTAGAGGGTTTAGATACCTGCCTATTTCCTGAACCTGCAACATCTGATCTTTTTGAGCCTAAGGCATCCCGGAACCTACTTGAAGCTCACCCGAGCCATCGAAACTCTAATCCAAGTATACACACAACCTCAAAAATATCTTACGAACATATTCGTGTGATCAAATCACCAATATATATCATAAACATGGAATTAAACCTCAAGATTAATGAAATTTCTCAAATCTCCCATTTAAGCATAAATTTTCCAATTAGGGTACGGATCGCACCGAACGACGTATGTTTTTAACCAAACTTGTATAGGAGTAATTCAAAATATATATGAGACTTGTACTGGGCACCGGAACAAAAATACAGGCCTGATACCATTACTTTCAAATTAGATTTCAGTTCAGTTCTCTTCAAATATTTTCAGAAAGAAATTTCACTTAAAAATTTATATTTCGGGTTTGGGACCTCGGAATTCAATTCCGGGCATGCGCCCAAGTCCCATATTTTCCTACGAACCCTTCGGGATCATAAAATTACGGTTCCGTGTCCATTTACCCAAAAATATTGACCAAAGTCAAATCTATTCATTTTTAATATCAAATTTTAGCATTTTTTTAACAGAATTTCACATATAAGCTTTCCGGCTACGCATTCGAACTGCGCCCCGCAAATCGAGGCAAACCTAAATGATATTTTCAAGGCCTCGGAAGTACAGAGTGAGTAAGGAGACAAGTGATAACCATTTGGGTCGTCACATGCCCAAACTCAAGATATTTTTCTTATAATTAATTAAATAAGTTTAATTCATATAACATTTTCTTACTGCATGTATAATTTAATATAGTGACACGTCAATCAAGTTTTGTTGATAGGTCTTCATAATTATTAAAGTTTCTTAGTCGCATAATTTAATAATTTTGTTAAAGAAAAAAATTATTTAGGAGGAAGCAAGTTTGAGTGGATAATTAGCAAATACCAAAGGGACACAAGTGATTCAATATTCTATAAACTACTATAATTTAAAGTGTTCAAAATAGTTACAACTCGAACAAATCATAAATTGAAAAATATTTGACATTTTTTATGAATTTGTGAGCATATAATTTCTTTAGTTATATATTTTTTTCTATTTTTTTTACTTGTTCACCCATAATTTCACGTTGGACGGACTATGTAGTTAAATATGGGGATTTCAGCTTAGTTTTAGACAAAATTCAAAAAGAAACCTAAATTTATCAAAGTGAACCTTAAGGATAAATTTAGTTCCATACTTTACGCTTAAGAAATTAATTCTAAGTTACTAATCATAAAATTATAAGGAGATTCGATTTTGACGGATAACACTACCTTCATTTTTGATGTTTTAACGTGACACTGTCAATAATTTATACTTTTACAATTTGTAATGCATCATAAGATATTTCAAAGACAATGGACATAATTTTTCATAAAAATATTCAATTCAAATCAATGAGCCGAGGAAAAAATTAATTAAATGAAAATCGTGTTTGATTCAACATGAATAATATATCACATCTTAAATTAGAATAGTTTCATAGTTTAACTCCTTCTCTTTTTCATATTCTTCATCCCTAATGTTATTGACAATTAAAAATAAATATAAAGGACTTCAGGTTAAAAACAGTAAGAAAAGTTATAAAAAAATAACTTGCGCATGCAAAAAAAGATAGTTGAACCAAAACTAGAATCAACATAAGCTTTTGAAGATAACTCTTATTCATTAAAAGATTGTAAGTGATTCTCAAATATTTTAAAAGTACCAATTATATTTCAATTAAACCCATAAAATATAGATTTTATTTTCTTTGAAATAAAAAAAGGTGCATTGAAATTAGTAATGGATAAGATGAATACTTAAAAACACGTAAAGTGACAACCTCAAATAGTAACTAACCTTTTAAATAAGTATATTTTCAATATAGAAAAGCAAAATTTATTTTAGTCCTTTAAAATCTTAATTTTCAATGAAGTTATTTACTTCAAACTCACGTTATATTTATTATGAACTCATTTAGGATTTTAATAATATATTTTAATTCACCCGTATTAGCAAAGACCCATACTTTTATATCTTTTAGAATCCTCTAAATAACATCGATAAACTTTCTTTAATATAGAGCCATTGCATAAATTGACCTAATATTAGTCTTGTAAGTATATTAATAAAAAACAATTCAAGTACATTGATAAATAAAAAATTTACAACAACCCGAAAATAATTTTGACATGTCTTTATTAGGATATATATGAGCTATAGAGAGAGAAAAATATGATTTGGAATATATGGCGTGGGACATGTCTAAAAGTATAAAAAGACCTAATAAATTATCGACTTGGAGAAAAATGTGGCATACTTTGCCTAAATTTACTGAAATGTATAAGGTCAAATAATGTAAAGTAACCTAAGGGCAAAAAAAGATCTATAAGAAATTACATTTACCAATTTTAAATACCCAGGTGGGAGCGATCTTAAGAACCAAGCAATTTATATAAAATATCCATTGAACTTAAACTAATACCCTCTTTTATCTATTTGAAAATTATATACAATATATACCTACCAAATGAAATTAATTATCTCTACCTACCCACATACATCCCAACTTTTTTTTACCCATTTGACTTAGCTTAGCTTGATTTCGTTTGGCTTTGTTTGACTTGATTTGAATTGGCTTGACTTAAATTGACTTGATTAGTTTAGCTTGGCTTGCTTGGTTTGAATTGGATTGGCTTAAATTCACTTGATATATAGCTTGCTTGAATTGACTTCATTCGGCTAGGTATAAAAACACTAGGGAAGGGACAAAGTAATAGATAGGAACGGTTAAATGTTTTCCGCCCCATGGGTATTTGTTAAACGTTTCAAAAATGAGTGATTGACAAAAATGATGCAGAGAAAAGGTAATTACATCATCCACGTGTAGCAATTTCACAGCATTAAAAAAAAGTTGGGACAACTTTTAAGAAGTAAACCATAAAATAAAAAATAAATTTGACTTTAAAAAATAAGATTAGGACCTACAAGTAATTAATTAAAAAGTTTATATTTTATGAAAAACTTTTGTGAGGACTACAAAAGTTAGGTAATCATATTATTCACGTGTAGCAGTTTCACAGTATTAAAGGTAGGATAGCTTTTAAGAAGTAAAATAAAATAAAAAGTAAATTTAACTTTAGAAAATAAAATTAGGACCTAAAAATAATTAATTAAAAAGTTTACATTTTATGAGAACTTTTGTGAGGACTACAAAAGTTCTTGATTCTCTCTTATTATATATAATAATAAGGAATGAGATATGAGTGACTCAATTCTTCTTCTAATCGTATAGTAGTAGTTTTGTATTATGTAAACACGCCCATTTTAATGGGATTTTGGATCAGTTGGATAAGTGGTAGCACGTATGTACACTATTAGATCATTCTATATATGATATAGTGATTCAAATTTCTTCCGTATTTATTTTACTTAAAAGAGGCAAGTGTTGCTTTAATTGACAATCTAGTGGAGTCTTTGCTGTAGCAGGAATGGAAGTTTCATTTGACTCAATTAACTTTTTCCAATCTTATATTGGATTATTTTTTACTATGAAGATGTATCAATTTCAATAAGATATGTAAATAAATATCACCAAAAGTCAAGGGATAGTAAGTATCTCGTCATCCTTAATTAGAAGTTTTAAGTTCAACAACAATAACGATTTAATAAAATTTCACAAGTGGGATTGAAAAGGATAGTGTATACATAATCCTTACTTCAATTTTGATGGGGTAGATGATTGTTTCCGATAGACTATCGGCTCAAAAAGATGAAAAGAGACTAGAGGTATCATATACACAAGAATGACTGACTAACACATTTTTTTTGGATTCAAAAGAATGAAGGGTATCATATATTTACAACACTTGGCACATGCTTAGAGCTACACAATCAACACCATCTAAGTCAAAATATTTCATGTTACTGCCGTTGTTGTACTATTATACCTTTAAAAAAGAATCAGGTGAAGAAAAACCAAACGGAATTCATTGAACACACATGGGGTACAACAAAATATTTCTACTAAACATGGGTACAAGATTATGATCATAACTAAACCACCCCCAACCAAAGATCATGCGTTGTCCCCAATGCATATATAAATAAAAAATAAAGCTCAGGGACTCCTTGGGGCGCACTAGGCGCTCAGGGAAGCTAAAGGATCTGGGACATCTGCGGGATAAACTACTAGTAGTGAAACTGCAGCTGGTGGGACCTCGGACTGAATGGTAACCATCATGAATGGAGCAAGAGGCTCCAGCTATTGTGAAGGAATAGAAGGAAGCTCCACCTGCCATGATGCTGGAGCTGGGGGGACGGGAGCTGCTAGCCTCGTCATGTGGTTACTGAGTGGTCGATGCAAGTGCCTTGGCGACCATATCTTCTAGAGAATGTTCAATGGCTGTCTGCACAACTGCTTCTTCTTCTTCATCTTTTGCCATTGTAGTGACAATAACCCATTTTACCTTTGTCTTGCTAACCCTAAATATCCTCACCTAGTGCCTCTTTATCCGTCTCCTCCTCTCACGACTCCCCGTTATCAGACTCCCAAGTATCTCCATATTCCTCATCGCAAGGGATATCAATATGAGCAGAAAAGGTTTGAGCTCTGGAGGTCTCAACATGTTGTTACTTTGGGGTTGTCATCAATGTAGTGAAATCAATATCTAAGCCTGGGACGGACGTGTCAGCACCCTGCTCTCCATCCTTCAGGAGGAAGTCTATCAAATCAAACTCCAAACTCTTTATCTACTGCAGCTCAACCTTGTGGTCACTCACATCTTTCTGGAGCTGTGGCATACCTCCAACTTCGCCCCGCTCAACCTTCTCAAGACGCGTTTCAATGCTATTGAGGCGATCCTCATAAGTCTGATGTTGATGCTGAAGAACAGTCACACAGGATTAAATAGGGGACAATTCATGTAGGATGAGGTTGGGAATTTCCTTGATAAGCTGGTCTACCTTAGCATTGGCATACTGAGCAAGTAGACCTAGCTTGGACAAAGTTGGCAGTGGAACCTGGGACTATGTAGTATATGACTGTGGAGTAGCTGTGGAGGTATTTGGGATCGGAGAGGTGGCTGGCAGTGCTGGGCCACCTGATACTGTTGTATATGCTGGACGAGGAATGAGAGTGTCAAACTGAGCTGCAATTTCCTTTGGTAATACGTCACTGATTCTCATGATGTCAATATCTTTGGTAGCATTCTCCATTTTGACGTGCCCAGGCAGGAGAGGCACCTTTGCAGCTCAGCATAGAGCAGTGATCAAGTAGGGGAACGGAAGTGATGTCTATTTATGATTGGCTCTGATTCCTATCTCTTGGACTATTATATCCCCCCACATCAATCTTAAACTATGTCATGATGCACACAATGAGAAGTGTTTTCTCAATGTTTATGTCGGTTTCATTTCAGGATGGCATCAGACGGAATGTAATAAAGCTGAGTCGCTAACGACCCTCCCCTGTGAGATCCTCCTTGAAAATTTTGCGTTGTGGGTCAATCCAGGTCGGTGTCCCTTTTTCTATTACTGAGGCAACCCAGGCACACTCATTGCGCTTATTGGCTACCTTGGCATCATATTCAGCTATTCTTGGCCGCAAATCCTTGAAATATTGTTCATTGATTGTCTCAGGACCACAACTCACATCAACCCTTCGCACTCGGACATACTTGGAAAAGATCGTGTTGCGCTTCTATGAAGCAGTCCTTGAGGCACCGTATAAAGCATAAAACTCCCTCATAATTGTCTCATTGTATTCATCCGAGATCTCAGTGAAGAACTCTCACTTCCTTTGTTTGATGTTTTCAAGGATGTGAGGGTAGTGCTCCAGTAGCCCATTCAAGCTCAATTGTTTTTCCTCTAGAATGTTCCTATTTGAAAGCACTGCTTTGTACAAATCTATGGAGCCCTTGACCCCAAATCAGACGTTAAGATCCTCCCCTAG
The DNA here is from genome assembly GCA_034376525.1 of Nicotiana benthamiana. Taxonomy (NCBI): domain Eukaryota; kingdom Viridiplantae; phylum Streptophyta; class Magnoliopsida; order Solanales; family Solanaceae; genus Nicotiana; species Nicotiana benthamiana. Next base: position 124,092,022 of record CM067324.1, on the reverse strand, counting down.
CTTCCTGCGTGCTCAGTTTGTAGATTAACAGAAGGTCTGAGGTCACTCTGAGACTCCTCCTCTTCAGACTGGGATGAGTGCTCAATAGTAATGCGGAGTGCCTAAGATCGCTGCCTTTTTGCTTGTTGGCTAGGATTGGCAGCCAGTTTTTGTCGATAATCGGGAGGTGTTCGTGTTTTATTAGACCTCTTTGGTACCTTTCATGTTGCTGAAAAATTACAGGAGTGAGTGGAAGAGCTCAGGGAAAGACATCGGATATAAAAAAGAGAAATAATAATAATAAAAATATTTTTACTATGCGATGGGTTATGCGGACGCATATCAAATATGCAACCTGCAGAACCACTGCATATGTGTAGAAGAAAAAATGTACTAACAGCTATGCGATCGCAAAACCACCGCATAAGTGGTTATGCATCACAAAGAGACCGCATAATATACACAAAAAACTTGAAGGACTGCCTCAGTATGCAACTCATTGCGAACCGTATAACAGGTACGCAATCTAGAGGCAACTGCGTAACCCGTTATGCGGACTGTAAAGCTACTATGCAACCCGTAAAACTCATCGTCCTCATGAAAATTAAACCATTCCCCATAACACGTGGGTTCTTTTTTTTCATTCATATAAAAGCCTAAATCCACTCGATTTATTTCACAAGATATATAGATAGATAGATAGATAGATAGATAGATAGATAGATAGATAGATAGATAGATAGATAGATAGATAGATAGATAGATAGATAGATAGATAGAGATAGAGATAGAGACAAAAAAAGAGAGAGAGATAGAGAGAGAGAGAGGGAGGGGGAGAGAGAGAGGTACGCAGACTTCCCCTTCTTGGGTTCATGGCCAAAAACACACAATTACTCCCCAATTCACTCTTCACCAACTAAAATCAAAAGCATGCAATCCACCATTAAGCCAATCAATCAGTTTAAATCAATTTGACCCTTTTTAAGCACATACTTTCATATATTCATGGCATTTGAAGTTGGTTGTATTCACAAGGGGAAAAACTCAGAAAGAAAAATAAGAGTTGAGAAAGGAGGTGAGAAGTCATAAATCATGCCCGAAGTTTGAGGATTCTACAATGGAATTGAGAAAAATGTTAAGTGTGTTGGATTCTTTCCCTGGTTCGTCTTACCATTTCCTTCTCCTTTTTTTTAACTTGTTTTTGTTTCGTTCAAATATGGGTGTGTGCGGAGAGTTGGGTACATTTATACCTGGCAATTATGCAGTGTGGAAGTCCATCGCATCCATCGCATAACGCACTATGCGATCGCATAAGTGTTATGCGGTAGGCTGATGACTAGGTTGTATAGGTGCAATCTACGATACAAGATGCGGTCGCACACTTTAAATGCGGCCTACACAAATGAGAAGCGACCGCAGAGTTGAGAAAAATTAGCCAAATACTCTGCCTGGGTCTATGATAACTATGTGGTTCGCATAGTTATTATGCAACTGCATAGATGTCGCTTAATTTGGACCTCTCCTTCCTTAAGTTTCTTCAGCACTAAGACATTGTTCATGATATTTTACCTACACTCTAGCACACACGTCAACTTTCTCAATCTAATCTACATAAATAATAATAAAAAATCTACAAAAGAGTGTTACCACACATGGGTTGCCTCCCAAGAAGTGCTTGATTTAACGTCGCGGCACAACAAAGTTTACTCCTTTTGGATTAATCTTTGGTGGAAGCAACTATTGGATCATCTCGTAGAGCAATTTGTTCTATTACATGCCTTTCTCCAGCTGTTTCGAAGTAATGTTTGACTCTTTGTCCATTTACCTTGAAGGTCCGAGTCCCATCTTCTGAGTCAAGTTCAATAGCGCCACAGGGAGACACACGCACAACTTTAAATGGTCCCGACCATTTAGACTTGAGTTCGCCCGGAAATAACTTGAGTCTTGAGTTGAAAAGTAAGACCAATTCACCTAAATTAAACTTCCATTTCAAGATCTTCTTGTCGTGGACAAACTTCATTCGTTCTTTGTACATGGTTGCACTCTCATAGGCACGAAGATGGAATTCTTCCATCTTATTAAGTTGTGCCATCCTTAGGTTACTCAGCTTAATCAAGATTCAGCTTCTTTAAAGCCCACATAGCTTTGTGCTCAAGTTCTACTAGCAAGTGAAAAGCTTTGCCAAAAACTAACCTGTATGGTGAAGTGCCAATGGGGGTCTTGAATGCTATGTGATAGGCCTACAATGCATCATCTAACTTCCTTGACCAGTCATTTCTGTTTGCACTAATAGTTTTTGCTAGGATATTCTTGATTTCTCTGTTCGAATCTTCAACTTGACCACTCGACTGAGGATGATAAGGTGTGGCCACCTTGTGCTTTACACCATATTTTTCAAGCAGCCAATCGAAAGCCTTGTTACAGATATGAGACTCACCATCACTCAGGATGGGCCTCGGTGTACCAAACCGAGTGAATATATTTTCTTCAAAAATACGATTACACTCCTTGCTTCATTGTTTGGTAAGGCAATTGCTTCAAACCATTTAGAGACATAGTCAACAGCCAGCAAGATGTAGGTCATGGCTTACGAGCTCATAAAGGGGCCCATAAAGTCTATTCTCCACGCATCAAAGATCTCAACCTCGAGTACAAAGTTCATTGACATCTCATGTTTTAGATATTGACCTTTGTCTTTGACATTGGTCACATTCCTTGACCATTCCTTGTGAAATAATAGCCATGTTCAATCACTTTTGTCGCAGTCTGGCGAATCATGGAATGCCTTGAGAATTGGCATTACTTCATCTTTTGGAACACATAGCTGGATGATGTTATCGGCACAATTACAGAACAAGAAGGGTTCTTCCCAATAGTAATACCTGCACTCCTGCAAAAACGTTTTCTTTTGATAGGCTTCCAAACCTTCGGGAACAAGGTCACTAACCAAGAAGTTAGCGATGTCGGCATTACCAAGGAGCAAATGTGTTAGACAATACCACTATGTGTTCGTTTAGGAAAGCATCATTGACTTCAAGATCTTCCTATGGCCTCTCTGTCTCTTCAAGCCTTGATAGGTGGTCCGACACTTGATTTTTAGTCCCTTTTTGATATTTGACTTCGAAGTCAACTCTTGCAACAATAGGACCCATCGAGTCGACCTAGGTTTTGCATACTTCTTTGTTATAAGATAGCAAAAAGCAGCATGGTCTGTGTATACTATCACCTTGGATCCCAACAAATAAGCCCCGAATTTCTCAAAGGTATAGACAATGGCAAAAAGTTTTTGTTCAGTCGCCGTATAATTCATTGGAGCGCCATTGAGTGTCTTGCTTGCATAATAGATAGGGTGAAGAATCTTGTTATGACGTTGGCTAAGAACTACCCCAATAGCTACACCACTAGCGTCACATATGAGTTCGAATGAAAGAGGCCAATTAGTGTGACAATAATAGGTGTTGTGGTGAGCTTTTGTTTCAATTCCTCAAAGTCTTCGAGGTACTTCTCGTTAAATACAAAGTTTTCATCTTTCTCAAAGGGTTTTCACATGGGATCTGCAATTTTAGAAAAGCCCTTGATGAAATGCCTATAGAAGCCGATATACCCCAAAAAACTTCGGACACCTTTAACTGAAGTAGGTGGAGGAAGCTTGAAAATGATCTCGATCTTTGTCCGGTCAACCTCTATGCCTTGTTTGGAAATTGTTTGGCCCAAAATAATGCCCTCGTCCACCATGAAGTGTCATTTCTCCCAATTTAGCACAAGGTTTGTTTTTTCACATATCTTAAGCAATTGTCTAAAGTTTTCTAGATAATGCTCAAAAGAACCACCTACGACCGAGAAATCATCCACGAATACTTCTAAGAAATCCTCCACCATGTCGAAGAATATTGATATCATACACCTTTGTAAAGTGCCAGAGCGTTGCATAGCCCAAATGGCATCCAACTAAATGCAAACGTCCCATATGGACAAGTGAATGTTGTTTTTTCCTAATCTTTCGATACAATATTGATTTGGTTGTAGCCGGAGTATCCATCTAAGAAGCAATAAAATGACTATCACGACCTAAAATCTCACCATAAGTGTCGTGATGGCACTTAATCTCTAAGACTAAGTAACCTGATTATAATAACAATACAAGCCATTTTTTTTCTTAAATGGATACCAACAACGGAAATAATGATACAACCTCCCAAGATTGGTAGTACTGAGTCACGAACTCTAACTGAATACATGAAATGATTTGAAGGAAATTAAATATACAATACTGCTCGAGTAATAATTGACAGTACGATAAAAGGGAAAGAGTCCAAGGAACTATGACGACCAAGCAGCTCTACCTTAAATCCTTGTGATCACACTCTAACTCTATCTGAGTCCTATATCTCCAATACCTGGCTCTGTACATTTAGTAGTTTGAGTACACCACAACGGTACCCACTAAGTATCAAGACTAACTTCGGTGGAGTAGTGACGAGGTACAATCAAGACACTCACTAGTATAATAACATGTTCAATATAGCGTACAAAAATAATAGAAAATAAATAACAATGATGGCAGTAATAATCAACCAGTGATATAAACAACAAGGCAACAAGAACACTACCTATATTACTCAGCAAATAATGAATACAAGTGCGACCAATTAATAAAATTTTTCAAATAATAATCTTTCGCGTATAAATCGTTCCGATAATAATCTTTAGGATATAATATTTTTCGATAAGTATATTTTGAATATACTTTCTTCAAATAAATGTCTTATAATATAACTTTCAACAAATATCTTCCAAATATAATTCGTCCAGATAAACATCTCTCGAATATAATTCTTTCAAATAAAAGTCATCATGTGACATCTTATTTCATAAACACACCATACCGGTCTCAGCCCACTTTCATATTTTCACGGTACCTCGTGCCCATAATTTATATCACAACTGCATGGACAATTCACATTCTAATATAATTTTAATTATATAACCACTGCACCCCGTGCCCATATTTCATATCATAACTGCACAAAAAGTTCACATGCCAATAATAAATTCATCATATTTCCTCGGCACCTTGTGCTTATATCATGATCTGCCCGACAATATTCACAGGCTCACAATTTTAACAGATATCTAACTGTTATCATATTTACTGAATCTACAAAATAAATTGCACAATTTGTAAAAGAACTCACAAGGACTTCACAACACATCATAAATATTACCAGCACAATATCCGCTCAACGTCACATAACAATTACCAACACAATATCTCACATCATCACATATCATCCCTGACAATAGCCACACTTATCTCTCCTATAGCCACGTCCTTATCGCTCCTATAATAGCCTCCCTTACCGCTCCGTATAATAGCCACCCTATCTCTCCACCCAAAAAATATCCCAACACACATAATCACATTGAAATGCCACCCTCATACCCACGTAATATTAACAATGGAATTCCACCCCTATGTCCTCATAAAAATAACTTAATTCATACAGAATATTAATTGCGCATAGACCATAACCAATTCCAAATATACAACATAATTAATTAATTTCACCACAAAAAGCCCAAGGCTACACATAATGTATACAAAACCTCAAAACAACAACAAGGATGAAAAATAATTCATCTTAGGACAACACCTTCTTTAATTCATATTTTCATTAATTACATAATACCGCTTCTTAACTTATTTAATTAATTAATTATTTACAAATAGAAAATTCATAATAAAATTATTTCTAGGAAATATCAAATTAACAAACACATGGAATTCACATAAATATCCAAGCGGCAATCATACCAAATTATTATATAAATACAAATCGACAAACAAAGAAAAAAACATGACTGTCAAGAATTTACTAAGTGTCAACTATTTCAATTAAATATATACGAGCGTTTACGAATTTTAACAGATATAATTTGCACATATAAACTAAGTATGTACTCATCACCTCACGTACATGGTTTTATCACATAATTTTCACATAAGACTCAATGCTTAAGGAGAAATTCCCCCCCCCCCCCCCTTCCCCTACTCATCACTTCACGTACATGATTTTCATCACATAATTTTCACATAAGACTCCCCATCCCCTATAAGGTTAGAGATACTTACCTTTTTGAAGTTTGGCCAATATTCCAAAAATCATCTCCTTTCTTGAATTAACCTCCGGATAGCTCAAATCTATCCAAATTAGTTGTATAACTTCAACCCGCCTCTTGGAACCTGATATAATTTTTACGAAATCTAAATACCCACTCTGATACGAGTTCAACCATGCCAACTTTATCAAATTCCGATAACAACTCGACCTCCAAATCTTAAATTTTTGTTTTTGGAAGATTTTGCAAAAACCTTGATTTCTTCCATTTAAATATGAATTAAATAATAAAAATAATTATAGATTTATGAAAAATAAACACTTTCACAGTATAGAACACTTATTCGAGTTGAATTTCCGAAGAAAACCTCAAAATCACCTAAGAAACGGTCTTCAAAAATTCCAATCGAAAATGGCAAAAATGACTGATTTTTGGTCTTAAATTTCTGTCAATTTTTTCGCACATGCGGATGAATTTGTGCATCTATGTAGTCGCTTCTCCGACACAGGCGTCGCTTCTGCAATCCACAGTCCAGGGCAAGCTCGCACATGCGGAGCAGATTTTCGCTTTTGCGCTGATCGCAGGTGCGACTATCTCACGCATCTGCGCAAAGTTTCTGCTTCTGTAGCTTCTTTGTACGCTGCTGCGATGCCTTCCCCAGCCATGACCAATTTCGCTTCTTACGATTCTTTGTCCTGCTGCCACTATCTCACTTCTCATGTTTGTTTAGCAATATTAAGGATTACATGGGGAAAAAAGAAGAATGATGTTGTAAAACTTTTTAACGTTGATGCAATTTCTTCGGAGAAGATAAGTAAAGTAAGCCATAGAAGTCAAAAAGTTAGCGAAAGCATATATGATACCTACCAAGTATGTTTTATAATTACTAGGCTGCTCTATACCAGGTGTCCGCTGCTGCCCAGATTCATGTCCATCACTTCTGCGACAAGAAGCTACCTTCTGCGATAAAGCTGTCGCAGAAGCGGAAACATCAGCAGTTACCCAGAAGCAGCAGATTTTGAGCAGCTTTAAAATTTCGAAATCGATGCGTTAGCCTTCCGAAATCAACCGAGGGTCCTTTAATCAATTATACCAATAATGTACCAAAATACAATACGAACTTAGGCTTTAAACAACGTTAAACAACATAGAAATTTCGAATCGCGCTTTGAATCGAATTATGAGTTTTTAAATCTTTCAATTTTTATATTTTGCGTCAAAACATATCGAATCAATCCGGAGTGACTTTAAATTTTGCACGCAAGTCATAAAGGACGTAGCAGAGCTGTTCCAATTTTTGGAATCGAAATCCGACCTCGTATCAAAATTTCAACCTTCGGTCAAAATTTTCCAAAATCTCATAATTTTTAATCTATGCCAAAATGCGTCGAATTGTCCTACGGACTTCCAAATTCAAACCCGAACATGCACCTAAGCCCGAAATTACCATACAAAGCTATTGACATCATCGAATCTCCATTTCGAGGTTGTTTGCTCAAAAGTCAACTCTTCGGTCAACTCTTTCTATTTAAACTTCAAAATGAAATTTTTTCTTTAAATTGAATTCCGACTCTTTCGAAAACTAAACTCGACCACACACGTGAGTCATAATACATATCACAAAGATGCTTGGGACCTTTAATCCTCGAACAAGGTATATATTCTTAAAACGACAAATCGGATCGTTACATCCTCCCATTTTAAAACATAAATTCGTCCTTGAACGTGCCAAGAATTACTCTGAGTACTTCAAATTATTGAGTGCATCATTTCACACATACTCACGGGTGATCCTATGCCACCTAAATTTTAACATGGGTCCGACACCATCTTCATCGAGATTATTTTTTTTATCCTCATTTACAACCTTTAAAGCCTATTTCTTACACTTCAATTAATTTCAAAAGGCCCAATCTTTATATTAACACATTGTGGGACTCTCAACCGACTATAGCAATTCCGTGTCTACACTCACATTATACATATGCCCATATCATATCTCTGGTCATGATAATTGTTCATAATTAATTCCAGCATCCTCAATTAATTTCATATTCACCAAAAAATTCGTTCCAAATTTCCACAATATTGAGAGCAACACGTGAGGCATGAAGACCTCATATTATTTATCTGAATTATTGTTTTTTATTTAACGCCCCTGGAACTCACCTTAAAGGCAAAAAATCAAGATTTACAGCACAAATATGGCTAAATATGCACAGAAACACATAAAACAATTTCTAAATTAAACAAAATAATTCCACCAGGACCTTGTCCTTATATAAATTCCGCCATAGCTTTAGCCCGATTTAAATATTACTATGTAAAAATGCGAGGATCTCGCTCTTAACTATGAATCACAAGTATTTTGCACATTGTGCCAACTGAAATTTTCCATTTTCTTTCTTTCTTTTTTAATAAATTCCATAAACAACTTTCACAACATATAAAGAACCTCCATACCAATAGGGCATAGAATTCATGAAATTAGAATCAATTATTTCAAAAATCACATCAAAACCTACTGTAGTGAGTAGTAAAACTCACTTTTGGACTCATAGCCCTCAATAATGTACAAAACAGTAGACGTTGGCTAACATAATTAAATCTCCCAGCATGGATAAACATATAAATGGGTCACAAAATTACGATGTTCATCCATAAGTGGAGCATAGTAGGAGGACTCGCCTCACTATTCAGAACCGAATCAAATTTAGGAAAAATATCCTTTTATAACAAATCAAGGTCGTACCTGTAACGCCACCATTTGGTATAGTGGCCTCAGTCATACCATAGAAAGTATATCACCCCCTACCCGTATGTCCTCGACCTATAACTGATTGTTCTCGTAGAGTAGTAATTGCATTTGGGCCCCTAGCCTGAGTTTTCTGATGATATCCACCTCTCCCAAGTCTAGAACAATCTCTCATGATGCGCCTAGTATCACCCACACTATAGCAACCCCTCTGCGGTCGCAGCTGCTCGTATTGAGTCTGTGTCAGATAAATAGAACAACCACTGTAAGAACCTCATATTAGCGATGCACTATAAAAACTTGTTGGGGTACCCCGAGTAATCTGATGTGCAGACTGAGCTGATCGACTGCTCGAGCCTCCTCCATAATAGGTCATAGCTGAAGAGTAAAATCCACTGAACCCTCCACCGCATTGAGATCTTTTCGTCTCCTTATACTCTTTTTCCTCACCTAGTACACCTTTAATTCTCCTCGCAATATCCACTACTTGCTAATATGGAGTGTTGGTGTGCAACTCATGAGCCATGCATATTTTAATATCATAATCGAGTCCCTCAATGAATCTGTGGACCCGCTCTTTGATGGTAAGAATCAAAGTAGGTGCACGATGAGCTAACTCACTGAATTTGATGTAATATTCTGACATTATCATGGTGCCCTGACGTAAACGTTCAAACTCTATGCGCCACGTATCTCGGAGAGTCTCGGGAACAAACTCTTTCAAAAATATTTTTGAAAATTGAGCCCAAGTTGGTGTTATTGCATTAGCTGATCTACCTTCATCATAGACTTGTCACCACTGATACGCTGCTCCTGACAGCTGAAATGTTGTAAAGGCGACTCCGCTCGCTTCCACAATACCTATGATGCGGATAATACGATGACACTTTTATAGAAATCCCTGAACGTCCTCTATAGTTATGCCACTAAAAGTAGGTGGGTCATACCTCTTAAACCTCTCAAGTCTCTTTTGTTCTTCTTCTGATGCTCCTGGCCTGACCTCAGGCTGAACCGGAATGATATGTTGTACATGTACTACACCCGGAACTTGACCAATGTGAACCTGCTGTTTTGGAGTACGGGCTGTAAGATTCTGAGCTAGTCCTCCTATCTGTGTAATATTTGGTGAAGTAGAGATTAGTCCCCCCCCCCTCCCCGAGTTAATGTACCAAACATGTTTGGGAACTGCACTGAAGTCTCCTGAAGTCCGGGGATAACCACAGGTATTTCTGGTACATGTACGCCAACTGGAGCTATTGACGGCTACTCAACTGATGCTTTGACAGGTGTTCTAGTTGTGCTGCGTGCCCTTCCTCGGCCTCCACCTCGGCCCCAACCTCTTGCAGCCCTAGCAGTATGCGCGTGTGTTTTCTCTGTTGACCCGATAGCACGTGTCATCACTATTTGTGAGAGAATAGAGATACATAGGCTCAAATTACACAATCAACAAATTCGCATAAAAGGAATGAAAGAAGTAGAAATTTTCTAACAGTTCTGTAGCCTCTCGAAGATAAGTATACACGTCTCCGTACTGATTCGCAAGACCCTACTAAACTCGTTCGTGACTCGTAGAATCTATCAACCTAAAGCTCTGATAATAATTTGTCACGACTCAAAATCTCACCATAAATATTGTGATGACACTTAATCTCTAAGACTAAGTAAGCCGATTATAATAACAATACAAGCTATTTTTTTTCTTAAATGGATACCAACAACGGAAATAAAGATACAATCTCCCGAGACTAGTAGTACTAAGTCACGAACTCTAACTGAATATATGAAATGATTTGAAGGAAATTAAATATATAATACTGCTCGAATAATAATTGGCAGTACGATAAAAAGGAAAGGCTCCAAGGAACTACGACGACCAAATAGCTCTGCCTTGAATCCTTGCGATCACACTTTAGCTCTACCCGAGTCCTATATCCCCAATAACTGGCTCTGTACATAAAAAAATATACAGAAGCATAGCGTGCATACACCACAACGGTACCCAGTAAGTATCAAGACTAACCACGGTGGAGTAGTGACGAAGTACAGTCAAGACACTCACTCGTCTACTAACATGTTCAATATAGCATACAAAAATAATAGAAAACAAATAATAATGATGGCAACAATAATCAACCAGTGATATACATATCAGGGCACAAGAACACCATATATATTGCATAGCAAATAATGAATACAAGTGCGACCAATTATCAAATTCTTCAAATAATAATCATTCACCTATAAATCTTCCCAAAAATCATCTTTAAGATATAATATTATTTGATAATAATATACTTCCTTCAAATAAATATCTTTCTAATATAATTTTCAACAAATATCTTCCGAATATAATTCTTCCAAATAAATATCTTTCAATTATAATTCTTTCAAGTAAACATCTTTCGAATATAATTCTTTCAAATAAAAGTCACCATGTGACACCTCATTTCGTAAACATACCATACGGGTCTCAACCCACTTTTATATTTCTACGGTACCTCGTGCTCATATTTTATATCACAACTGCACGGACAATTCACATGAAAACATCATTTTAATTATAAAATCACAGCACCTCGTGCCCATATTTCATATCATAACTGCACAGACAATTCACGTGCCAATAATAAATTCATCATATTTTTCCGGCACCTTGTGCCCGCCGGACAATATTCACAGGCTCATAATTTCAACATATATCTAACTATTATTAAATTTACTGAATTTATAAAATAAATTGCACAATATGTAAAAGAAATCACAAGGAATTCAAAACACAACATAAATATTACCAGCACAATATCCCCTCATCGTCACATAACAATTACCAACACAATATCCTACATTATCACATATAATCCCTGACAATAGCCGCTGTTATCTCTCCTATAGCCACCCTTATCGCTCATATAATAGCCTCCGTTATCGCTCTGTATAATAGTTACCCTTATCTCTTCGCCCAGACAATAACCCAACACACATAACCACATTGAAATGCCACCCTTATACCTATGTAATATTAATAATGGAATGCCACCCTTATATCCTCATAAAAATAACTTAATTTATATAAAAATTTACGCGGAATATTATCACAACAACACAACACGACAATTCATACCACAAATTGCCTGTAGACCACAACCAATTCCAAAAATACAACAAAATCAATTAATTTCACCACCAAAAATCCAAGGCTCCATATAATGTGTACAAAACCTCAAAACAACAACAAGGATGGAAAATAATTCATCATATGACAACACTTTCTTTAATTCTTCATATTTTTATTAATTACATTAATGCCTCTTCTTAACTTATTTAATTAATTGTTTACAAATAGAAAATTCATAGTAAAATTTTTTCAGGAAATATCAAATCAACAAACGCACGAAATTCACATAAATATCCAAGCAACAATCACACCAAATTATTATATAAATACGAAATCGACAAGCAAAGAATAAAGCATGACAATCAAGGATTTACTAAGTGTCAACCACTTCAATTAATGTCTACAAATTTTAACCGATATAATTTGTATATATAAACCAGGTACGTACTCATCACCTTGAGTACATGATTTTCAATCACATAATTTTCACATAAGACTCAATACCTAATCGAAAATTCCCCCACACAAAATTAGTCAAGATACTTATCTTTTTGAAGTTAGGCTGATATTCCAAAATCATTTCCTTGCTTGAATACACCGCCGAATAGCTCAAATCTATCCAAATTAATTGTATAACTTCATTAAAATCCATCAAAAATAATTCCGGATAATAAAACGTTTGATTTAAAATTTTATTCTAAAAAGTCAACCAAAAGTCAATGCGGGAACCACTTCTTGGAACCTGATATAATTTTTACGAAATCCGAATACCCACTCCGATACAAGTTCAACCATATCAACTTTATCAAATTTTGATAATAATTCGACCTCCAAATTTTAAATTTTCGGTTTTGGAAAATTTTGTAAAAAATTTTGATTTCTTCCATTTAAATGTGTATTAAATGATGAAAATAATCATATATTTATGAAATATAAACACTTTCAAGAATAGTAACTTACTTGAGTTAAAATCAGTGAAGAAAACCATCAAAATCGCCTAAGAAACGATCTCCAAAAATTCCAATGGAAAATGGCAAAAAATGACTGATTTTTGGTCTTAAGTTTCTGTTAATGTTTTTGCACTTGCGGATGAATTTGTGCATCTACGTAGTCACTTATGCGACAGAGGCGTCGCTTCTGCAATCCACAGTCCAGGCCAAGCTCGCACTTGCGGAGCAGATATTTGCTTCTGTGATGATCGCAGGTGCGTCTGCGCAAAGTTTCTTCTTCTTCAGCTTCTTTGTACGCTGCTGCGATGCCTTCCCCAGCCATGGCCAACTTTGCTTCTTACGATTCTTTATCATGAAACCTCTTTAGTTTTGTTCATGTTTGTTTAGCAATATTAAGGATTACATAGGGGGGAAAGAAGAATGTTATGGTAAATTTTTTAACGTTGATGCAATTTCTTTGGAGAAGATAAGTAAAGTAAGCCATAGAAGTCAAAAAGTTAGCGAAAGCATATATAATACCTACCAAGTATATTTCATAATTACTAGGCTGCTCTAACGCAGGTGTCCGCTGTTGCCCAGATTCATGTCCATCGCTTCTGCGACAAGAAGCTCGCTTCTGCAATGAAGCCGTCTGTTGAGATGAAAGACTACATGGCTTCCAAACCTAAGCAAAAATAATTATACACATTGTATATACATTGTATATTTATTATATTTTCTGATATACAATGTATTGGGCTGTGATGATTTGTTGTTTGGGTTGTACATATATCTGAGCGTACTTTCTTTTTGTTCTTGGGCCGTCTGACCCGACCCAAGAAGTGATTGTATATAAAGACTTATACATATATTTTATATACAGGATTTCATTTTGGTCTTCTGGCTTTCTCCATAAGCTTCCCATTCTCTCTCTGTATCGGTTCCTGTTCATCTTCATCTTTTCTGATTTTCATCTTCAAATCCTCATGTTTTCATGGTATCAGAGCCGGAAAATCTTCCGATCCTTCTCTGTTACGTGTTATCAATACTTGATGAAGCTTTCGCTGAAGTTTTTCTTCGGTTATCTGAGAAAAAATACTGTTCGTATATTTTTTTGATGAATGATAATTGGTTAATCGGGAATTTTTTGACTGTTTGAGGCTACAATCTTGTATCAGTAGATGTTTTGGGTGATTTTCGGACATCTCTGACTTTGTTCCGACGAGTTCTTCACATTCTAGGGTTTTCCGACTTTCGGACCTAGAGTTTTGGGGTTGTCCGATGACTTTCTCTTCACTTGTTGGACGCTTTGGGTAACTTTCCGGCGTCTGTGACTTATTTCGGTGAGTTTGAGAACCTAGGGTTTCCGGTGTTGGACCTAGGGTTTTCTCTGTTGATTGAAGGCCGATCTTCTCCGGTCGCGAAGAAGGAGTGTAACTCTGTCCTTATTTTGAGTATTGTATGCTTTGTGTGTGATTATCTGGTTCCGTATGTGAGTATCTGGTTTCGTTATATTTTGCTTGTCGAAACTGTTTTTCTTTCAAGCTGGTTCATTAATCATGGCTTCTGATACCACTGCTGGTATCTCCTCCTCGGTAGACTCTACCAGCCCCCTCTTTGTATATTCCTCTGATGTCCCTGGGGTCTCTCTTGTCCCCACTCCTTCTCGGGTAGTGGTTATGGGGGTTGGAGGAGAAAAATGACTGTTGCATTATCTGCTAAAAACAAAATCGGATTTGTTGACGGCTCATGTCCTCGACCTAATGTGGCTCAACAGAGGCTGTGGGATAGATGTAATAACATGGTCATTTCCTGGTTGACATCTTCCCTGTCTCCTCAGATTGCTGATAGTGTGCAGTATTCCGATACTGCACAGAGTATATGGTCCCAAATTGAGAAGAGATATGGTACCCCTAACAAGAACAAAATCTTTGAATTAAAAAGGGAACTTTCCCACACATCTCAAGGATGCTTAGACGTGGCCTCATACTTTAACAAGCTCAAAGGCCTGTGGGATGAGTTGGGCACAATGTGCACAAATCATGGGCAGAGATGTGTGTGTGCTGCTAAAAATGGAATAATTGAGGAAGATGATGAAAACAAGGTATTCCAGTTTCTTATAGGGTTAAATGAAGCATACATGGGGGTTAGGAGTAATCCGTTGATGATGTAGCCATTTCCTTCCCTTGACAATGTTTACAATATAGTGCTTAATGATGAGAAACAGAGACAAGTTCAATCTATTTCTCAAATCAGTCCAGACTCTATGTCTTTTAATGCTAATGCAAACAAGCACTCAGTTGGGTTTAATCAGGCCACAGTGCCTAGACCCCCTATTTTCAGACCCAGAATTAATTTTGAACAAAGCAGAGGGCCCTTATTTTGCAGATACTGCAAGAAATATGGGCACTTAATTGATAAGTGCTACAAGATTCATGGGTTTCCTCAAAACATAAATTACAACAAGGGAAGGAAATCTGCAGCTGCTCATGTCTCCACTGGTGAGGAATGTGTGTCTGTTAATCATGGGAATCCTAATATGTCTGTTCCTCTTGGGGATCCTCCTGCCAGCCATCACCATGTTACACACATATATGGTCACAGCTCTGTGATACCAGGGTTGAGCAGACATCAGTATGATCAATTGATGATCTTGTTGCAACAGACCAAGTTAGGGGATTCCAGTGATCAAGCTCCTCCTCCTATGTGTGCTGCTAATTTTGCTGGTACTATGTTGACTGAGAGTCTTGTTTCTGATTCCAAATTATGCATGCTTACACACATTAATTCTGTCACATGGATCATAGATTCAGGGGCATCTAATCATATGACACATGATAAAAACCTACTCTTTAACATCATACATTTGACTGTTCCTTATCTTGTAACTTTGCCTAATGTTTACAAAGTGAAAGTAACTTGTACAGGTTCTTTTGCATTAACTTCTTCCCTTACTCTTCACAATGTGCTTCTGGTTCCTTCCTTTAAACACAACTTGATTTCTATTCACAAGTTGATAAAACAATTGCACTGTATAGTTTTGTTTACTCCAACTTCCTGTTTACTTCACATGATACAGGATCCTTCTCTGAAGAGGCCTCTGGATCTTGGTAAAGAGGAAGCTGGCCTATACAAACTGCCTTGGGTGCCATCTTCCCACTCTTCCTCTCCTGGTTCTTCTTTTACTTCTGTGTGTGCCTTGTCTGATTTTTGTAATGATGACAATGTGTCTGACAGCAAAATTGTTGCCTTGCCTCTAATTGTAAATAATTCCATTTGTAATAATGTTGTTACCACTGATATGAATGACATTTGGCATTTAAGACTAGCACATACTTCTTTTGCAAATATGAGACATATTTCTGGTTTGTCTTTTCCACTTGCTTCTAAACTACCTTTTTCTTGTTCTGTCTGTCCTATGGCCAAACAAACTAGACTCCCTTTTCCTGACAGCAGTATCAGTACTACTAGACCATTTCAATTAATACATGTGGATACTTGGGGGCCTTACCAAACTTCTACTTCTTCAGGTTATAGATACTCCTTACTGTAGTTGATGATTTTTCTAGGGCAACCTGGACACACTTAATGGGATCTAAGAGCAATGCTTTTTCCCTGCTTAAGCCTTTCATCTGTTTTGTTAAGACTCAGTTTAACACTGTGGTTCAAACTGTTCGAAATGACAATGCCTTAGAATTGGGATCCAGCATTGAGGGCATATCTTTCTTTAGTAGCCAGGGGATTATTCATCAAACCTCCTGCCCTCATTCACCTCAACAGAATGGTGTTATTGAAAGAAAGAACAGAACCCTTCTTGAAACATGTAGAGCCTTGCTTTTTCAATCTGGCCTACCTGTGTCTTTCTGGGGGGGATTGTCTGTTGACATCCACTTATCTTCTTAACAAAATACCTTCCAGAATTCTTCACAATAAGTCTCCTCATGAAATTTTGTATGGGAAAGCTCCATCTTATTCTCATTTGAGGGCATTTGGGTGCCTTGCTTATGCTGCTGTCCCGATTCCTCAAAGGGACAAGCTGAAGCCTAGAGCCCTCTCTTGTGTTTTTCTGGGTTACACCTTTACCAAAAAGGGTTATAAACTGTATGATCTGGTTTCCAAGAAGTGTTTTGTCTCCAGGGATGTTGTCTTCCATGAAACTTATTTTCCTTTTAAGAATAAACCTTCTTCTGCTCACCCTTCTCCTTCATCTTTTCCTTCTATTCCTCTTGCTGAACATTTCCCCGACACAGATTTTCCTATACATGCTTCTCCTGTTCCTAATTTTACATCTGATTCTCCTGTTCCTAATTTTACATCTGATTCTCCTGTTCCTGATTTTACTGATGCTGCTCCATCTTCCCTTCCTTATTTCAATCATGATATCTCTCCTCCTATTTTACCTCCTTCACATCCTCTTCCTACTCCTAGAAAGTCCACTAGACAGCATAATCCTCCTTCCTATCTTAAGGATTATATCTGTCAACTCCCTGCCTTTTCTGGTTCCTCTTCTTCTACTTTGGAATCTGAACCCTTGTATTACTCTCAGGCTGCATCTGTCCCAGCATGGCAGGATGCAATGAGACATGAGTTTGATGCTTTGGAAGCTAATCATACCTGGGATGTTGTTCCTCTTCCTCTTGGTAAGAAACCCATTGGCTGTAAATGGGTCTATAAAATCAAATACAAGTCTGATGGTCTTGTTGAAAGGTATAAAGCAAGGATTGTTATTAGGGGTGATACACAAGTTGAAGGGATTGATTTTGCTGACACTTTTTCTCCTGTGGTTAAGATGACTACTGTGAAATGCCTTATTGATGTGGCTGTCAAGAATCACTGGCCTCTGTTTCAACTTGATGTCAATAATGCTTTTCTCCATGGGGATTTGGATGAGGAAGTTTATATGAAACTTCCCCAGGTTTGACAGTTTCTGCTCCTCTTTCTGGTTCTGTTTCTCCTACATCTTCTACTTCTTCTCCTCTGGTTTGTAAACTCAAGAAATCCCTATATGGGCTTAGACAAGCATCTAGACAATGGTATGCCAAATTGTCTTCTGCTCTTTATTGCAGAGGGTACAAACATTCTTTGAATGACTATTCTTTGTTCATCAAAGGTAAACCTGGATCCCTTGTGGTTGTGGCAGTCTATGTGGATGATATTATCCTTACTGGGGATGACAGTGATGAGATTACTGCCCTGAAACTGTTTCTGGATGATCAGTTTAAAATCAAAGATCTAGGATCTTTGCATTATTTTTGGGCCTTGAAATGTCAGTTGTTCCTGGTGGAATGATCCTTAATCAGCATAAGTATATTTCTGATTTACTGCATCAGTTTGATTGTGCAAATGTCTCCTCTGCTGTCTCCCCTTTGGATATAAATGTCAAACTTCATGCTGATTCTGGTGACCTTTATCCTCTCCTGACCAGTGCAGGAGTCTTGTTGGTAAGATGTTATTTCTGACTCATACTAGGCCTGACATATGCTTTGCTGTTCAACATCTGAGTCAATTCCTCAAATGCCCCAGACTTCCCCATATGACTGCTGCCCTGCATGTTTTGAGATACCTTAAAGGCACTCCTTCTATGGGTCTATTTTATTCTGCCGGTGATGATTTCACTGTTGTTGGTTATTCTGATAGTGACTGGGCTGCCTGCCCTGATACTAGGAGATCTGTTACTGGATTTTTTGTGCTATTGGGTGGTTTCCTGATTAGTTGGAAATCCAAGAAGCAACCTTTTGTTTCTTTGTCTTCTGCTGAGGCAGAATATAGAGCCCTCAGCGAAGTTGTTGCTGAATTATCTTGGCTATCTCGTTTATTGGTTGATCTTGGGGTATCTATTTCTCTTCCTTTTTCTGTGTATTGTGACAGCCAGGCTGCTGTCCATATAGCTAATAATCCTGTTTTTCATGAGCGTACCAAACACATCGAGGTGGACTGTCATTTTGTTCGAGATCCGCTCCAGAAAGGCCTTATCAAGTAGCTTCATGTTCCTACTTCTCGTCAACTGGCTGACCTGCTCACTAAGCCATTACCTGGCACTGTGCTTAATCCGATGTTATCCAAGTTGCAGGTGGTTACCCCCTCCAACTTGAGGGGGGGGTGTTGAGATGAAAGACTACATGGCTTCCAAACCTAAGCAAAAATGATTGTACACATTGTATATACATTGTATATTTATTGTATTTTCTGATATAATGTATTGGGCTGTGATGATTTGTTGTTTGGGTTGTACATATATCTGAGCCCCACTTTCTTTTTGTTCTTGGACCGTCTGACCCGACCCAAGAAGTGATTGTATATAAAGACTTATACAGATATTTTATATACAGGATTTCATTTTGGTCTTCTGGCTTTCTCCAGAAGCTTCCCATTCTCTCTCTGTATCGGTTCCTGTTCATCTTCATCTTTTCTGATTTTCATCTTCAAATCCTCATGTTTTCACCGTCGCAGAAGCGGAAACATCAGCAGCTTCCCAGAAGCAGCAGATTTTCAGCAACTTCAAAATTTTCGAAATCAATCCATTAATCTTCTGAAATTCATCCGAAACCCTCAGGACTTTATCCAATAGTACCGACATGTACCAAAATACAATACAAATTTAGTGAAGACTTTTAAACAACGTTAAACAATATAGAAATTTTGAGTGGGCTGGTTCCTGGGGAGGGAAGTGTTTTTCTTTGTTCCGTGATTTGGGCTGGTATCCTGTAAAGAATTAGGTTTCGAATTATAGATAAAGGTTTTTGTTTCAAGGAACTTACTAGAATTTGCATCAAACATTTAGACTTGGATGTGTCTATTGAACTGGTGTCTTTTTCTTTCTTTCCCTGGTTGTACATAGAATATTTTCCCCTTCATATACCACTACTTGTTTGTGGTCCCCAATGGTGACAAATGTCAACAACTGGCCCAGTGGGATTTGAATACAAATTCGCACATACATGTCCCTTAGCGTAGATCATATGCACGTATCAACTTTGAGAAGTTTCCTATCCTCTTTTTCGAGTACCTCCTTATTGTAAAATTTGGTTGGCAGTTGAGGTAGTCGCACCCATATAGCAGTGAGAGATAGGGTGGCTTCTTCTGAATATAATTAGGTTCCCACCTTTTAACCGAGAGGAAGTTTTCGGATATGAACCTTGGTCCTTGGTATATTACCTTGATCAGTTTTTTTTTCTTTCTAAATTTGACTATGAAGAAGTCTTATCCTAAGTCAATCAAGACTAACTGTTCGGAGGGGTTCCACAGATCAATTAGTTAGGATCGAAGAAGATGATGTAGCATTCGTCTGCCAAAATTTTTTATAACGACTAAGAAGTGCCATGGATCATATAGCCAATTTTATTCCTCTTGAGAGATGATGATCAGGCCTAAGTTTTCCATGCCCTTTAACTCGTATTCTGACTTATCGAGATCTAATACGTAGTATTTCGTTTCAAAAGTATCATTCTTGTTTAGGAGCATTTTCTTGTAAGAATATACTAAATTAGTATCCGGTGATATATTAGGAGTGGGTGTATTTTCCATTTTTGTGTGTAGTGAGAAGCGAGAGTTTTCTCTCTATTTACAACTAGTATTAGTAGATGCATAAGTTGATACATACCACGAGATTCTTATTTAGCTACGTAACATAGCAATAATTGTCACTGTATACAAAGTAAGAAAATAGCTCCAATCTTCTTCATGTTAGACTCCAATCTACCTTTACTTTTCTTCACTCTCTCTCGTGTATCTATACATAGTCAAATTAGTATCTCATAAAGTCAAAGGATACTATTGTAACTACAATTTGAACGATTTATGGGTTATTCGCAAAAATGATATCGCTGTCAATTATGTTATATCATTCATCTCAACGTAAGCCTTTAGCATATGAAACTAAACTATTCGTCATGAGTCGCATACATAGACAAATTGATAAATTCATTGATTCTCTTGGATCAACTAATCTCCAACAGTTCAAAGCAAACAACAAAATCATCAACAAAAGCATCAAGATATCCAAAAATTATAATAAATAGATGCATTTATACAAGAATTAGCAAGACTTTGACTAATGCATGATAATTTTGCTAGAGTTTGTGTCGGATTAAAGTCCAATGTATAAATAAGTTGTATGTTAGATATATATTATTTGTATATTCAATATATCAATACATAGAGTTAGTAACAGATGTCCTATATACATATCTATGAAAGATCTCAATACAATTAGTTAGTCTTCAAAGCAGGTAACAGATACTGGTTAGTAAACCAAAAATAAAGAAAGAATATCCACTGACTCATAACTTTTACTGTTGCAATAAGATATCCAGTTGAGATTCCCAAATTTTTATGATTATCTCATCATAACTAAACTAGTGAGATCAACATTTGGCGCGTATATTATTTCATAAGATATAAATATTCAGTCAAAATTTTCTTACCAGTCTATTCCTCATCCCTGAATAGGTATTGTGAATCTTAATGTAGTAGAGAAGACATGCATATACTTGATTATAAGCCACTTGGATATACGGTGTAGTATTAACCAACCGAATATTCATTTTAGAGGATAAATTGATAGAGTATGACATTATAAATGACTAGTGTTATTTTTTTTACCTTTTGTTGAATTATTTTGCCTTAAGAAATACATCCATTTCAATGGGATCTTGAATATATTGAAGTAAAATAATCTTTTCATTTTCTAATAAACAAAATACGTATTTGTATACGATATTTGACTCAAATCAAATAATTCATTTTAATTTGGAGGAATATATGCGCATATGTGACATATAAGCCCATCCTTGTGTAATATGAGATAATTCATGTTGGTGAAGTTACAAATAATTAGAGTTAGAAAATAAGATGAAGAAAACTAAATGAATATTTTTAAAGCTAAAGTGTGAATATCTCGTTCTCTTTAAGAAGATTCAAATCTACTGTAGTAGCATCTTCATCGATCCATCAGTAATAATCTTGACTTGTCCCCTCCAGAATACAATATCGTATGGCTAGAAGAATCTCTTGATAATTTGTTGAGTCCAAAGCTCCACAAAAATGGCACCTTCCTTCAACAAAGATAATATTATTTTTTGTAGAGAAGAAGTTTGAGACTTAAATTTTCTCTTTCTCTTGACTCTTTTTTTCACAATACCAGCCACATATTTTTCATGTATACCATAACACTTTTTTCATACTCAACACAAAGAAGAAACACCATAATTTATAGGCGTAGAATTTCTTCCTTGAAATAAATAATAAGATTGTGGGATAATAAAATAGTAGAAGTAGCTACAAAATATAACCTATAGTGGGTAATAAATGATAGATCATGGCGTTAATAATTTCATAAGTTACACCAAAGTAATGACCACTTTCTTGCCATTATATAGCCACTATCTCACAAGAAATAATGCACCTTAATAATGTAATTTTAATATTAAAATACGCTTACACCATCATATCTCTTACTTATTTTAATATTAAAATAAGAGAGTTTATCAGTTGAAGGGAGACTAATATGCATAATAAAGGTGTGCTCTGAATTGAACCTCCACTTAGTAAAAACAACAGTCTCTATTCCAGAGTCAATAGTGGTCTCAGATTTGAATTATGGCTATTTTAGGAAAATAAAGTATTACTGCTCACACATAATAATCAAGATGTTGACATGAGCTTTATTATCTAGAACATTAGGCCTTGTGCTATCCCGATTTTCATGAGTGTATTTTAGTACAAATCCAATTTTCATTGGAAGCGGCTTCATACTCGCACAGGTAAAATCTGTCAAGGGTGACCCTACAACTCTAACATCCCCACTCATACGAGCTTCAGATATTCACTAAGAATTAATAAAACTCAATCTCGTAAATCATTACAGGATAAATGATCTTACATTATAGGGATGAAACAATAATAAAAATAGTGCATTTCAAATCAAGCCATTATGTTATTTGTCCTTTTCATTAAACCTGATTATAGAATCTCTAATCCCCAGATTGGATTTCCTAATATATGACTTACGAGTTTATGGTCTTCAATCACATCCCTCTAGATGTACTCCAAACCTTTTCTGTTGCCAAGGCCTTGTTTACGCCTCGTAATATTAAATCGATGTTATGCTTCGCAGTATTACATTGCGATGATGTGACGCTCTGCAGTATTATATTACGACGATGTTACACCCTGTAGTATTGTACTATGTATTTGTTATAAGATAATTGACATCAGTCCGAGGACAAGATTATTTGGAGATTATAAGTATTACGCTATTTCAAACAAGTGATAAATAAATCCGTAAAGGTGAGAGGGTAAGTGAAAGTGAACCAAAGAAAATGAGTTTCATTGAAGTTTGATATTTTGGTATAAAATACAATCCAAGCTAAAATATCTGGTATATATAAACTAGTGATGTATAAGGTACCACATAATGGAATAGTAATGTGTACAAATATATTAAAAGTGAATAGTATTTTAAGTAATTTGAAATAATTCCTAATATATGAATAAGTGGGTAATTATGAATTTTTAAGTAGGAAATTAACTTATAAATTAATTTTGGTGGATAATTATTTAATTAAATTTGAATAATTATTAGGGGGACAATATCCACGTAGAATTTATGTAAAAATGGCAGCAAATTGCCACCAATTCATAACCAAGTAGGTGGTGGCAACATTTGAAGTGATGTGCACCTTTATAGCATTCTTAAAGAAATGCCATCTCTCATCCACAAGGTTAGGTAAATAGTGTATCATATCAAATGGTGTTACACTTTGAGCAAGGTACGGATAAAGCTATAACAAGAATTCATACGTGATTACAAGCAACGCAATTTATAATTTTAAGAGAATAGTACAATCTTTTTCGAAAATATTATACGAATTTTTTCTACTTAAATTTACCATTACTTGTTATTGTAATTGATGTGTGTTAGAGGAATTGTCAAGAGAATAGGATCAAGTATATTAAGGCTATCCTTTCTTTCTTTTGGCATGATCCATACGATACAAACGAAACGATTAAACCCGCAACTTTCATAAATGACTATATTTATAGAAATTCTACAGATGCTTATGTTCTTGATTCCCCGTGTATCTTATTATTCTATTATCTGTTCATGTGTCTCAGAAAATAAGTAAGTTGATAAAGTTTACTTCATGATATTAATCAAAGGCAAAATGATCTTATAACACACCGAAATATTTTATTGGCGTACTTCTCATGCATTGCATTCATTTATACATGTATATTGACCCATGAACACATAGTGTTACATATATATATATATATATATATATATATATATGTATATGGGATATGAGAAAAGGTTACGTTATTATATACGCACCACCGCCTGATCAGCTGATATACGTTGATGATTATGCCCACAGTTGCCGAGATGACATGATGGGATGCCCTCATAGGCTTAGTGATGTTATGAACACATGCACTCATGCACGACATGCCATTCATACACATATTCATGACACTATAAGTATTTCATGATTTATAGAGTTATCCAGATATATATTGAGTCTTTTACTCCTGTTTCTTTTGTGTCTATAATATACTGATTTGCATTGCTTATATACTCGTTATATTATTTATCCTGACATTACTTTGCTTAGGGACTGCTGCGCTTCATGCCCGCAGGTCCTGATAGACAGGTTATGAGCCTTTTTAAGTAAGCTATCAGCTCAACGAAAGGTATTGGTGCGCTCTATTTGCTCCGGAGTTACCTATTTAGTCAGTATGCATTGGACATGTATCGATTGGTATGCTGGGACCCTATCCCGACCTTATGATGTTAATGTACTCTTAGAGGCTTGTAGGCATATGCCATGTATATGAAAGATTTTATGGTTTTGTCGGCTTATGTTTAGTGTACGGGTGATCGTTTTTGTCTTATAGACAAGTATGTCGCATGTATAAGTTTATTGATTTATGCTTTATTCCGACTCATTTACCTATGATGGAATGATACGAAAGATATGTTACGTTGGTACTCGGTTGAGTAAGGTACCATGTGCCCGTCGCGGCCCATCAGTTTGAGTTGTGACAAAAATGGTGTCAGAGCAGTTCTATCCAAGGGAGTCTACAAGTTGTGTCTAGTAGAGTCTTGTTTATGAGTGTGTTGTGCACCACACTTATAAGTAGGAGGCGAAATGACATTTAAGACTGTCACTCTTTTTTCTTAATCTAGATCGTGTGGTAGAGCTCAGTTGTAAGAACTCAATTTCCTAAACTCTATCTTATTCATAATAAAATGATGCCTATATCCAGAAAGATGGTTGGTAAGAGATATAGCTGTGGAAGAGTTGAGTAAGAGGAACTCAATTTTTGCATCAGGTTTATGATGGATAAATATGAGATATTCAGCAGATCATGTATGCACTAAAATGTATAAGCTTCTTGATAAGGATCCCTAAGGCAAGAATATCTATCTACTCGCATAAGAAAAATGAATAAGAGAATCGGAGGTAGACACATGTTTCAGCAATTAAAAAAAGCAAGGTAGAGAAGGCTACGAGGTACCCAATTAATGAAGATTAACAATATTTACTATTCAAGTAGATAAACATATCATTCAGAGTTATTTTCAACAGTAATAGTTATATATATAATTGATCACACCCAACTCAATTATGCCCTATGGGAGCTGACAGATATAGTCTAAGAGAAGGATGGGATATAGAGGTCATGTAGATTGTTGTGGCTCCAAATCTTAGTCCCTAAAGGGGGAAGTATGGAGTGATGTAACATTAAGTCAGAGTTAAGTGGTTCTAGTTACTATGGAATTGTAAAGGAAGAATGCGATAAAAATGAGAAAGGAATGAGATTACACTTATTCAGATCCTACAGATATTTTATGATTCCAGAATATTATGCAAACACGACATCAAAGAGAAGAAGTAAGGGTTCCTACCGAGATGTTATTGATAGATAAGGAGCCAGTTCAAGACATAAATTTAGACACACGAAAAAAACTAAGAAAGATTACGTGGAATATAGATAAGAGAATGTTATGACCCAAAAGGTTATCACTTGCTTTTAAATTGAATTATATGTTACAAGATCTTAAAAATCTCTTTTAGCATTGCCTCAATTTGCGTGTGCAGTCCGGGCGCGTAGCCGAAAAGCTTAATTGAGAAAATATGTGAAAAATGATAAGTTCTGACTATAAAATTAATTAATTTGACATCGATCAATATTTTGGGTAAACGGACCGAGACTCGTGCTGTGACAGTCCCGGAGGGTCCGTGAAAAATATGGTTGGGCGTATGCCCAGAATCAATTTTCGAGGTCCCAAGCCCGAGAAATAAATATTTCAAAAAAATATTTTCTGAAATGATTTAAAGGATTTAGAAATAAATTTTGGTCAGAACATGTTGGTATCGGGCCCGTATTTTAGTTCCGACATACGATACAGGTCTTATATGTGATTTAGATAATTCTGTAAAGTTTGGTAAGCAATGAAATCCGTTTGACGTGATTCAGACCTAAATTGCAAAATTGGATGTTTTAAGAAGTTTGAAGTAATTTATTGATTTTGAGGTTTAATTCGACGTTAATGATGTTAATTTGGCTATTTGGTAGCACATATAAGTTTATATGTTATTTTTGAGTTAGTATGTATGTTTGGTTTGGAGCCCTGAGGGCTAGGGTGAGTTTCAGATATGTTTCGGAAGGTTTTAAACTCTTAAAAAGTTGCATGTTTTTAGTTGTTGGTATTATGGTATTTCCTTCATCGCGTTCGCGGGAGGACCCTCGCGAACGCGATGTGTTATTTATGCTGAAGGGAAATCCCTTCTATGCGAACACGTAACCCAGGTTGCGAACGGGAAGCTTTGGGGGATCTTCCCATTGCGAGGGGCTAGTAATGCAAACGTGAAGACTAACTGAGTCTGGGGAGGGGGAGGGGTATTATACCTATGCGAATGCGATCACATGGATGCGAAAGTGAAGGCTTGAGGAGCCAAAGCTCCGCGAACACGAGCAATCTTCCACGAACGCGAAGGCTTATAAGGCCTAACTTATCACGAATGCGATGAGCCTACCGCAAATGCGATGAGCCTATCATGAACTTGATGACCAATTTTGTCAGTTATTTTAAGTTTCAAAAAATAGAACACATTACTTGATTTTCATTATTTTTCACAAACTTCATTTTCTCCACACCTATTGGGAGATTTTTGAAGAACTCTTTCACCATAACGTCTTGAGTATGTAATCTTTGACTTGTTTTCTTCCATTTTTATCAACACCCACGAGATTCCTAGGCCTACAACATGAGATTAAGGGTAGAAAATTAGGGATTTGGGTAAAGTCGGGGCTTTTTGATTATTTGGGAATTTGACCTCATTTTGGAGTCGGATTTCAAACAAATTATATATTGGGGCTCGTGGGTGAATGGGTGATCGAGTTTTGGTCCGAACCTTGTGTTTCGACCAAGCGGCGCCGAGGTCATTTTTTGAATTTTTGGAAAGAATGATTAGAAAGTTATAACTAAGCATTGAAATTGGATTGTTTAGCGTTTATTGATGTTATTAAGTTAATTATGTATAGATACAATTGATTTGGAGCCAAATTTGGAAGGAAAGACGGTGTTTGAGGATTGAGATGGTTATTAAAGTTCGAGGTAAGTGTTTGGACTACCTCAACTTGAGGGATTAGGAATCGTGTCTTATTTGATACATGTTAATTGTGGAGTACGGCGTATAGGTATGGTGACGAGTACCTATACGTCGGTGTCAAGCATGTCCGTGAATCTTGTCTTATAATTGCTATGACGTCGTTGTGGTTTATTGCACTTCATATGATATTATCATCATTGTTCCCTTGCCGGGAAGTTTGTTTTGATGTTAATGCTCCCTTGCTGGGATGTTTGTTTGAAAATATTGTTCCCTTGCGTGGATGTTGTTGAAATACCACTATTCCCTTGTGGGGAAGTTATTATGTTACTTTTATTCCCTTGCCGGGATTCCTTGTGATTATTGTTGGCTTATAAATGAGAGCGGGTGGTACGCCTACCACAAGATATAATAAAATGGGAATGGGTGGTACGCCTATCACTAGATACAAGAAATGGGAGCCAGTGGTACGCCTACCACGAGATACATGAAATGGGAGCGGATGGCATGCCTGCCACAAGATACATGAACTGGGAGCGGGTGGCACGTCTGCCACGAGATAAATGAAATGGGAGATGGTGGTACGCCTGCCACAAGATATGAGAAATGGGATCGGGTTGCATGCCTGCAACAAGATATGAACTGTGACGACCCAAAGGGTCCCTGTTTCTTTACTCATTCTGTGTCTCCAAGGCCTTGAAAACCTTATTGAGGATTGCCTCGATCTGCGCACATAATTCAAGCGCGTAACCGGAAAGCTTAAATATGAATTGTGTCTGAAAATTATGAATTTTGATATTAATATGGTTAAAGTTAACATTGGTCAATATTTGGGTAAACGGATCCGAACCCATGATTTAATAATTCCGGAGGGTCCGTAGGAAAATATGGTACTTGGGTGTACGCCCGGAATCGAATTCCAAGGCCCCAAGTCCGAGAAATAAATTTTTATGTGAAATTGTTTCCTGAAAATAACTAAAGAAATTGAAAAATGAAATTGATTAAAAGACTGTGGTATCAGACTCGTATTTTGGTTGCAAAGCCTGGTACTAGCCTCATATGCAGTTTAGGCATTTTCTGTAGAGTTTAGTAGAAAACGGACGTCATTTGACGTATTTTGGACTTAAGATGGATATTTTGTGTTTCATGAAAGAATTGAAAGAAATCTTAAGCTTTGGGACTTGATTTTATGTATATGATGTTATTTTGGCGATTTTATAGCACGAGTTAGTCTGCGGATGTTTTAAAATGGTATGTATATTTGGTTTGGAGCCCCGAGGGCTCGGGTGAGTTTCGAGTAGGTTCCAGGAGGTCTTAGACTTAAAAACACCAGATATTTCAGGTCCGGAAAAAAGCTGCAGGCTCCAGTGCGGCCGCGTCTGCCTTAGCGCGGCCCGCGGCCTGAGCGCGTGGCCGCGGTTGTCCTCGCGTGGTCCACGCTGCAATCTCTAGAGAACCAGCGACCTTCAGTCACGGCCGCCTTAGCGCGTCCACGGTGGAAGCCGCACGACCACGGTCATCTTTGTGCGGCCCGTGTGGCAAGCTTTAGAGAGCCAGCAAGTCTTCATCCCACAAGTGCGGCCGTGGTCCTTTATGCACGTTCCGCGCTGGCCGCATCTGAGAGTATAAATACACGAGATTTTAAGTTATTTCTCACTTTTCAAAAACCCAAAACGTAAGATGCGATTTTTCAATCAATTCTTCTTCTTCAAAACACTTGGTAAGTGATGTCTAAACTATTTTCTTCACTCCTTAGCATCTTTTAACGTGATTTCAACTTCAATCAAAGATTTTAATGGGAAAATTTGGGAATTTCGGGTAGAACCTAGGTTTTCTAAAATTGGGGTATTTTTGTTGGAAATCATGTATATCTATGATATGTGCGCTTTGGTTGTATGAGCATGATTTTCAGGTATAGGTTTTGATGAATGACAAACAATGAAGTCAAGTGTCAAACAACGATATGACAATCAATCAAATGGCAAGAAGCATACCGATGAGGGAATTGCATGAACGAGCCAAAAAGTTCAAGACCGAAGACCCAAGACGTAGGTCGTTTGGTAGAACCAATGTAAGGACAACATTTAAATTATCTTATCCTTTGGCTCAACATTAGGTCATCATAAACATGCATAAAACATTTTTATCATAAACATGCATCTTTGTGCTAAAACAAAATGATTTGTATTTTAGTCAAAATGATTTTTAAACATGTCTTTTAAAATCTGGACCTAAACAATCGATTATATGCTCCTTACAATCGATTGTGTTTTTCAAAATAGCAAACAATCGATTATACAGTTTTAACAATCGATTGTATTAAGACAGTGATCTGAAAATTTTCAAAATAGCAAACAATCGACTGTCTACTTTTAACAATCGATTATGTTGAGACAGTGTGCAACCGAAGTTTTTAAACATCTAAACAATCGATTATTTTTATCATACAATCGATTATATTCATAAACAATCGATTGTCATTTTCATACAATCGATTATATTTTGATCGTTCCCACAGAATCCTAATATGATTTTTGAACGTTGAAAACAATCGATTATTTAGTCCATACAATCGATTGTTTAGCCTAAAATCAGGAATCTGTTTTTTGAACGTTGGTCAAACAATCGATTGTCTACTCCAAACAATCGATTCTCTGAGCACAGAATCAGGGATTTTATTTATCAATTAAGTAACGGTCAGCACCACTTTTTCACCTATAAAAAGAGGTCTTTTGAGCTGATTTTAAACACACAACTCCTGCATATATTGATATACATATTGATCATTTTCAAGCATCATTTTAGAGCTTTTGTTGAGCCATTTGATAGACAACTTTGTGTTGTTCATAGAGCTTATTTTGTTTCTCTTTATCCGCTCTATTGAGAGAGTATTTGTTGTAAAAGAGAGTTGTTTGAGAAGAACATATCTTCTCATTTGTCGGGTTTGCTAAGTACCCAAAGTCTTAGTGGTTGAAGTCTAGGGGTGAGGTATCCTCAAGCAAGTGAAGTCTTAAGGTGTGGTATCCTTGAGCAACTGTAACGGTTTGTTAAGCACCCGTAAGCTTGACGAAGATAGTGGAAATCTCGAGAGAGTCTCTCGGGGACTGGACTAGCCACGGGTTGTGGTGAACCAGGATACATCGGTGCGTTCGTTCCTATTTATTTACTTATCACACTTATTTAATTTCTGCAATTTTTAAATTCCGCAAGTTTACGCTGTTTAATATTATAACGCTATTCACCCCCCCCCCCCTCTAGCGTTAAGCGTATTATCTAACAATTTTGACCTTAATTCGAGGTCCGATTTTGAAATAAATCATATATTTGAGTTTATGGGGGAATGGGTAAGCGGATTTTGGTTTAAATTTTGACCACACGGGCCTTGGAGCATTTTTGGATTTTTTGGGCAAAACATTTGGAAACCCATTTTTATGCATTCAAATTATTTCACTAAGCATTTGTTGATGTATTTAAGTAATTTATCGCTAGATTCAAGAGGATTGGTGGAAGAATCAAGGGGTAAAGCTGTAATCGAGGCTTGAGTAAGTTCAAGACATTGTGGTAAGTGTTCGGTCTAATCCTAGCTTGAGGGAATATGAGTCGAGTCTTGTTTGCTACTTACAAATTGTCGGGTACGGTGTATCGGTATGGTGACGAGTATCTATACATTGACGTTTAGCATGACCATGAGTCCTTGAAATGTGATTATCATGATTTAGTTTTGAATTCCACGTTAAATTGAGGATTTCTATGTATTGCAAGAACATGTGAAATACATTATGATCATTTGATTTCGTGGAGCATTGACTCGGTTGTGATATGAATTGAGAAGGTATATGGGATTATGAATTCTTTGGAGCATTGGCTCAAGTGATAAAGTGAGATATGATGTAAGAAATGAAAGAAAGCTAATGAGTTAATGGTTATTCCCTTGATGGGATGTTCTGTTGTTTGATTGTGACATCGCTCCCTTGTCGGGATTCCTATTTTTGTTGTCTATTCCATCACCCCATTGTTGTGATTGTCGTTGGGTGAGGAAGAGTGATAAAGCACGAAGGGTGATGTCGTGCATGTTTGTGATATGAATACTAATGCACGAAGGAACATTTTGTGCCATAATATGATTACTAATGCACGAAAGGACATTGCGTTCCATGATATGAGTGTTTACGCACGAAGGATCATTCTGTGCCATCATTTTGTAAGGTAAAGCATGAAGGGTATGGCGTGTATTTTATATGATTTATTTGGTGAGAACGAGAGTAAAAACACGAAGGGTGGTGCCGTGCAACTGTTGATTTTCTTATTCTCGTTGATATTTAAGTTGTACAGTTTCATTCTTTATATATTGATTGTAGTGTCTGCACTGTTATAGCCCCTAAAACATGCCCCCCTTCTTGTTTTCTTTTTGACTAGTTAAATTCTTTTTTGTGATGTACTCTATGGTATACATATATATATATATATATATATATATATATTGAACTGCACATGTTTGATTGGTAGTCTGGTCCTAGCCTTGTCACTACTTTGCCAGGGTTAGGCCATGCACTTACCAACACATGGGGTCGGTTGTGCTGATACTATACTTCTGTGCTTATTTGCACAGATCACAGTGCTAGAGCAGCTTTTGGTCAGGAGTAGTAGGTTGGGAGCAGGCCTTCAGTCCAGAGTGAGATACCGAGGTAGCCTTGCAGACATTCGCGAGCCCGGCGTCTCCTTTATCTTGTTTTTAGTTGTTATCCCTTGTATTTTGGGACAAACTCTTATCATTTCATTCTAAATATTGTATTTAGTAAACTCTTAAAGTTCTTGAGCTATGTGACACCAGGTTTTGGGGTAGTGTATTGTGTGAATTTCGGCAATTTTATCTAATCCCTTTAAAGTTGAGTCTTCCGCTTTAATATTTTAAATGCAAGGTTTTATGTTACTATCATGAATTGTGAGAAAGGGTGATTAAATTGTCTTGCCTAGCTCCTATCAGTAGGCGCCATCACGACTCCCGAGTGTGGGGAAATCTGAGTCGTGACATGAACTGAAAGTGAAATCTGGCCTTGTTTTCTTTATCTTTGTTAGTAATTGGATTTTGGTTCCCTATAATTCTCTTGATATTATGTTATTACCTGTTTTTCCCTAAAGTATGTTTCCCCTTCCCGTCACTATTTGTTTATTCTGTTTTACTTTTTGTTGTATATTATATAACTGCACAGTAGTCTGGTCTAGCCTCATCACTACCTCGCTGGGGTTAGGCTAGACACTTACCGGCACATGGGGTCGGTTGTGCCGATACTATACTCGACACTCTTTTGTGCAGATACCAGTGTTGTTAATTCAGACCATAGTTGAAGGCTACCTTCAGTCCACGCGGAGATCCAAGGTAGACCTGCAGGCGTCCGCATGCCCTAACGTCTTCTCTATCCTTAGTTCCTATTTCATTTTCTTTATATTCAGAAATAGTGTATTGATATTTTCTTCAGACCTTGTATGTAGCAAATCTTAGACCGTCCATGACACTGTGACACCATGTTTTGGGTGGTTAAGGCTTAAGTACTTGTAATAGATATAGTCTTCATATATTTTATTATTGTCTTCCGCTTAAATTTGAATTTTCGTTTATTACGTTATTGCTTTATAATTGCTAAAAATAATAATTGGATGATGAAATAAGTAGTTAAAGGATTGGCTTGCCTAGCTCACATTAGTAGGCTCCATCACGACTTCCGAAGGTGGAAAATTTGGGTCGTGACAAGTTGGTATCAGAGCTCTAGGTTACATGGGTCTCGCAATTCACACATAAGCTTAGTAGAGTCTGAGGGATTGGTAGGAGATGCTTGTATTTATCCCCCACAGACTACAGAGTTAGGAAAACTTCACATTTGTTCTTTCTTGTCGTGTGAATTGGTTTTTCAATGCTAATAGAACTTGTACTCTGCTCTTTCATAGATGGAGAGAACACATGCCTCCTTATCTACCGATCAGCAGCTCGAGTAACCAACAACAGCTCCCATGAGGGGTAAGCGGCAAGGCCAAGGCCGTGCTAGAAGCTGAGGCAGGGGCAGAGCTCAACCCACGGTAGCATCACCCGTAGCGGAGCCTCGAGTTGATTTGATGATGAGGTTCCGTCCCTAGCAGTTCTGGTGGGCCCATCTCAGGTCCCAAATGGTTTTATTATTATCCCAGTTCTTCAGGATGATCTGGTCTGACTAGCGGTTCTTATAGAGAGTGTCACCCGAGCAGATTTACTTCATGTAGCACCAGCCATCTCTCAGGCTGGAGGAGGAGCCCAGACTCTTACTACTC
The DNA here is from genome assembly GCA_034376525.1 of Nicotiana benthamiana. Lineage (NCBI taxonomy): Eukaryota > Viridiplantae > Streptophyta > Magnoliopsida > Solanales > Solanaceae > Nicotiana > Nicotiana benthamiana. The sequence continues at coordinate 124,058,206 of CM067324.1, read as the reverse complement.
GCACTCCAGAGCAGGTAGCTCCCCAATTTCAAACTCCAGCGTCTCAGCTGGTTGGAGCAGTTCAGCCAGGTGTGATCGCACAGACCGACGATAGTACGACTATGTCTGCCGTTTCTTTGTGGAGATTAGAGAGGTTCACCAAGCTCTTCATTACTACTTTCAGCGGTGCATCTACTGAGGATCCCCGAGATTATCTAGACACTTGTCACGTGGTTCTTAGGAACATGGGGATAATTGAGACCAATGGGGTCGATTTCATTACTTTTCGCTTGTCTGGATTTGCCAAGATTTGGTGAGAGATTTATGTTTGGCTAGACCATCTGGATCGCTAGCTTTGACTTGGGAGCAGTTTGCACAGTTATTTCTGGAGAAGTTTCTCCCTATCACACACAGAGAGGCCTATCGGAGGCAGTTTGAGCATATCCAGCAGGGTTTTATGAATGTTACCCAGTATGAGACCAGATTCATTGACTTGGGTCGTTATGCTCTTATCATACTTCCCACTGAGAGAGGGAGAGGGTGAGGAGGTTCATTGATGGATTTATTCAGCCGATTTGTCTTCAGACGGCTAGGGAGACATGGAGTGAGATTTCCTTCGAGGAGGTGGCCAATCTGGCCCGATTATTTGAGATGGTTATGTCGTGGGGAGGTGGTCAGGGGTCGGACAAGAGACCCCTCATTCAGGCAGATTCAGTGGTGCCTCGTCTGGAGGCAGGGATTCGTATGGTAGAGGCCATCCTCCAAGGAATTTTCAGCCATCATTTTAGGTTTCTCATAGGACTTCAGGTGGTCGTGGTTATCAGATGCAGTATTCTGATCAGCAGTCCTACAATGCACCACCAGCTCTTATCAGTGTATTGCTGCTTCAAAGTTTCCAGGTTCGTCAGACCCAATAATTGAGGGCTTGTTTTACTTATGGGGACACGAGGCACATTGCTAGGTATTGCCCTCGAGCACCGAGTAGCTCTCAACATCAGGGTTCCCGTGCCATAGTTTAGGCACCAATTGTTCCACAACCCGCTTATCCAGCTAGGGGTAGGGGTAGAGGTCCTAGAGGTGGAGGTAGAGGTCCTAGAGGTGGAGCTCAGGACGCTAGAGGTGGAGGTTAGCCAGTAGCAGGCCATCCCAGAGATGTAGTTTAGGGTGGTGGGGCCCAGCCCTGATGTTATGCTCTTCCAGCCAAGCCCGAGGCTGAGGCTTCAGGTGTAGTTATTAGAGGTACTGTTCTGGTTTATGGCATAGATGCTTCAGTTTTATCTGATCTAGGGTCTACATACTCCTATGCGTCATCTTATTTCCAATGTATCTGTCCATGCCTAGTGATTCTTTGAGTGCTCCTGTTTATGTGTCTATACCGATGGGGGATTCTATTATGGTAGATCGAGTCCATCGTTCCAATATTATGGTTATTGGAGGTCTTGAGACTTGTAGATTTTTTGCTTCTGGACATGGTTGATTTCAATGTTATATTGGGGATGGACTAGTTATCACCTTACTATACTATCTTAGACTGTCATGCCAAGACTGTGACCTTAAGCTTGTCGGGTCTACCTCGTTTAGAGTGGAGAGGAAATCTAGGTCATTCTACCTGTAGGTTTATCTCTTATGTGAAGTCTCGGTGTATGGTCGAGAAAGGGTGTTTGGCCTATTCTGCGTGGCATGCCACCCGATATGGATATTGATTTCTGCATTGATTTGGCTCCGGCCACTTAGCCTATTTCTATCCCACCGTATCGTATGGCCCCGTCAGCGTTGAAAGAGTTGAATGAGCAGTTGCAAGACTTGCTTTAGAAGGGTTTTATTAGACCCATTGTTTCGCCTTGGGGTACGCTGGTAGTGTTTGTTAAGAAGAATGATGGGTCAATGAGAATGTGTATTGATTATCAATAATTGAATGAGGTTACAATAAATAATAAGTATCTGATTCCGATGATTGATGATTTGTTCAATCAGCTTCAGGATGCCAAGGTATTTTCAAAGATTAATTTAAGATCGGGCTACCATCATTTTAGGATTAGGTCATCCGATGTCCCTAAGACAGCTTTTCGCACTCGGTACGGGCATTATGAGTTTTTGGTAATGTCATTAGGGTTGAATAATGCCCCAACAACTGTTATGAATTTGATGAACCGAGTGTTCAGGCCTTATTTGGATTCGATCGTGATAGTCTTCATTGACGATATTTTGATATATTCACGCAGCCAGGAGGAACACGAGTAGCATCTTTGAGTGTTTCTTCAGTCCATAAGGGATAGTCAGTTATATGCTAAGTTCTCAAAGTGTGAGTTCTGGTTGAGTTCAATTGCCTTTCCCGGTCATATTATATCAGTAGAGGGTATTCATGTTGATCCGAAGAAGATTGAGGCAGTCAAGAACTGGCCTAGGCCAGCATCAGCTACAGAAATTTGGAGTTTCTTGGGATTGGCAGACCACTATCATCGGTTCATGGAGAGGCTTTTATCTATTGCAGCCCTGATGACCAGGTCGACCCAGAAGGGCGCCCAGTTAAGATGGTCGAATGAGTGTGAGGAGCTCTTTCAGAAGCTCAAGACAGCTCTGACTACGGCACTAGTGTTGGTTTTGCCCACAAGTTCAGGGCCTTATACAATTTATTGTAATGCATCTCGTACTGGACTTGGTGTAGTGTTGCTGCAGGATGGCAAGGTAATTACCTATGCTTCGTGGCAGTTGAAGATTCATGAGAAGAAATATTCAGCTCATGATTTGGAGTTGGCAGCCATTGTTCATTCATTGAAGATTTGAAGGCATTATCTGTATGGCGTGGCATGTGAGGTGTTCACGGATCACAAGAGTTTTCAGTATTTGTTCAAGGAAAAAGGGTTGAATTTGTGGCAGATGAGGTGGCTGGAGCTGTTGAAAGACTATTATATCATCCGGGAAAGGCCAACGTGGTGGTCGATGCTTTTAGTAGTAAGTTAGCTAGTATGGGCAGTCTTACTTATATTCCGATCAGTGAGAGACCACTTGCTTTGGATGTTTAGGCCTTGGCTATTCAGTTCGTGAGACTGGATATTTCTAAGCCCAGTCATGTGTTAGCTTACAAAATCTCTCGTTCTTCTTTATTGGAGCGTATCCGTGATCGGCAATATGATAATCCTATTTGTGTATCCTTAGAGACATGGTACAGCACGGAGGTGACATGCAGGATACCTTAGGTGATGATGGAGTTTTGATATTGCAGGGTCGAGTTTGTGTACATAATGTTGATGGACTTCGAGAGTTGATTTTAGAGAAGGCCCATAGCTCCGGGTACTCTATTCATCCGGGCGCCGCGAAGATGTATTAGGAACTACGGCAGCATTATTGGTGGCAGAGAATGAAGAAGGACATTGTTGCATATGTGGCTCGGTATTTGAATTGTTAGCAGGTTAAGTACGAGCGTCAATAGCTCAATGGTTCATTTTAGAGGATTGAGCTTCCCGAGTGGAAGTGGGAGAGGATCACTATAAATTTCATTGTTGGACTCCCGAAGACTCGGAAGAAATTCGACGCAACATGGATCATTGTTAATAGGCTGACCAAGTCAGCGCATTTCATTCCTTTGGCAGTCTCATATTCTTCTGCTAGGTTAGCTGAGATCTATATCCGGGAGATTGTTCGCCTTCATGGTGTACCAATGTCTATCATCTCAGACCAAGGTATGTAGTTTACCTCGCGTTTTTGGAGAGTAGTTCAGCAAGATTTGGGCACACTGGTTGAGCTGAGCACAATATTTCATCCCCAAACGGATGGGAAGTCCGATCGGACTATTCATATTTTGGAGGATATGTTCCGAGCTTGTGTCATTAACTTTAGAGGCTCGTGTGATAAGTTTTTCCTCTAGCAGAGTTTGCGTACAATAACAGCTACTGGTCGAGTATCCAGATGGATCCTTTTGAGGCTTTTATGGTCCGTGTCAGTCTCTAGTTGGATGGTTTGAGCCGGGAGAGGCTCGGTTGTTATGTATGGATGTGGTTCAGGATGCCTTGGACAAGTTCAGGGTCATTCAGGATAGGCTTCGTATAGTTCGATCCAGGAAAAAGAGTTACGCCGACCGTAAAGTTCGAGATTTGGATTTCATGGTCGGTGAGCTAGTATTGCTTCGAATGTCGCCTATGAAGGGCGTGATGAGATTTGGGAAGAAGGGCAAGCTTAGCCCTAGGTTCATTCGTCCGTTAGAGATTCTTGATCGAGTGGGAGAGGTGGCTTATAGACTTGCATTGCCACTGAGCTATCAACCGTGCATCCAGTGTTTCATGTGTCCTTGCGTCGGAAGTATTACGACGATCCCTCCCACGTGGTAGATTTCAGAACTATCCAATTGGACAAGGACTTGTCTTATGAGAGGAGCCGGTGGCTATTCTAGACTGGCAGGTTCGTCAATTGAGGTCGAAGAGTTTTCCTTCTATTCGTGTTCAGTGGAAAGGTCAGCCTGCTAAAGAATCGACCTGGGAGTCCGAGTCCAATATGTGGAGCCGTTATCCCTATCTTTTCCCCGACTCAGGTACTTCATTCTTATGTCTGTTCGAGGACGAATTATTGTTTTAGAGGTGGAGAATGTGATGACCTTTTTGTCATCACTTGCTTTTAAATTGATTTATGTATTCCGAGGCCTTAAAAACCTCTTTTAGCATCGCCTCAATTCGCGTGCACAGTCCGGACGCATAGCTGGAAAGCTTAAATGAGAAAATCCATGAAAAATGATAAATTTTGACTATAAAATGAATTAATTTGACTTTGGTCAACGTTTTGGTAAGAGCTATTCGGATGTGAGACGGATAAATGTATTAGTCAATATTCTAGGTCGAATATTCTAGAGGGGAATAATGTTACGCCCCGCAGTATTATGTCGATGTTACAATCCGCAGTATTATATTACGTTGATGTTACACTCTGCAGTATTATATTACGACGATATTACACCTTGTACTATTGTACTTTGAATTTGTCATGAGATAACTGACATCAATTCAAGGACAAGATTATTTAGAGATTATAAGTATTACACTATTTCAAACAAGTGATAAGTAAATCTGTGAAGGTGAGAGGGTACATGAATGAAAGAAAATGAGTTTCGACAAAATTTAACATTTTGGAATAAAATACAGTTCGAGCTATAATACCTGATATTTATGAATTAGTACCGTATAAGATATTACATAATGAAATATTTAAAGTATTAAAAGTGAATAGTATTTTAAGTAATTTAAGTTAATTCCTAATTATATAAATAATGGGATAATTACGAATTTTTGAGTGAGAAACTAATTTGTAAATTGAATTTTGGAGTATAATTATTTAAATGAGTTTGGATAATTATTAGGGAGACAATATCCACGTGGAACTTACAGCAAATTGCCACCAATTATAACCAAGTAGGTGGTGGCAACATTTAAAGTAATATGCACCTTTATATCATTCTTAAAGAATGCCACCCCTCATCCACAAGGTTAGGTAAATGATATATCATATCAAATGGTGTTATACTTTGAGCAAGGTACGGATAAAGCTATAACAAAAATCCATACGGGATTGCAAGCAACGTGATTTGCAATGGTAAGGGAGTATGGTGTTATTTTCTTCGAGAATATCATATACAATTTTTTTTACTTTAATCTATTATTACATGTTATTTTAATTGACGTATGTTAGAGGGATTGTCAAGAGAATCGGCTCATATATGTTAAGATTATTCTTTTTTTCTTTTTTAGCATGATCCACATGATATAAATGAAACGAGCAAACTCACAATTTTCATAAATGACTCTATTCATAAAAATGTTAGAAATGCTTATGTTCTTGATTCCTCACGCGTCTTATTATTCTATCATCTGTTAATGAGTCTCAAAAAATATATAAGTTGATAAAGTTTACTTCATGATAGTAATCAAAGGCACAATAATCTTATGATACTCCGAATATTGTATTGACTCACTTCTCATACATTGCATTCATTTATACATGTACATTAACCCATGAACATATGCGATTATATAAGCGTATATATATATATATATATATATATATATATGTATATATATATGTATGTATATATATATATATATATGTATATATATATATGTATGTATATGTGATATAAAAAAAAGTTACGGCATTGTATACGCATACCACCTGATCAGCTAGTATACATTGATGATTATGCCACAATGACTGAGATGATATAATGAGATTCCATCAGAGACTTAATGATGTTATGAACATATGTACTTATGCCCGACATGATAATCATACGTATATGCATGAAATTATAAGTATTTCATGATTTACAGAGTTATCCAGATATACATGTTGAGTCTTTTATCCATGTTTCTCTCATGTATGTTATTTACTGATTTTCATTCTTTATATAGTCAGTACATTATTTGTATTGACATCCCTTTGCCTAGGGACGCGGCGTTTCACGACCGCAGGTCCTGATAGATAGGTTATGAGCCCTCCAAGTAAGCTATAAGGTCAGCGAAAGGTGTTTGTATGCTCCGTTCTAATGTTGCCTATTTGGTCATTATGCATTGGACACGTATCGATTGGTATGTCGGGGCCCTGTCCCGACCTTATGATGTTTATGTACTCTTAGAGGCTTGCAGGCATATGCCGTTTATATGAAAGATTGTATGGCGTTGTCGGCTTATGTTCGTGTAGAGTGATCGTTTTGGTCTTATAGGCCAGTATGTCATATGTATAAGTTTATTCCTTCATGCTTTACTCCGGTTCAATTACCTATGATAAAATGATATAAAAGATATGTTACGTTGGTACTCAGTTGAGTAAGGTACCGGGTGCCCGTCGTGGCCCATTGGTTTGGGTCGTGACACCTTGGTTAGTGGATTTGCAAAATTAGCAGATAATCAACATCAATTTCACCACTTTTCAAATATCACACAACATTGTGTTTTCTCCTTATAGGTTTGAATTTACTGTTCTAATAACGATTTTGTACTCTATCAATAGCATTAGTGTTAAATTAAAATAGGAATAATTGGTTTTCAAAATGAAGAATTTGAAATAATAAATCTCTCAACCAATTTTCTTCCTTACTAGATGAAGCTAAAGCAATTAGTTCAGCCTCAATGATAGAGTTAACAATTTTTTTTCCAACAAATAGCACTACCTCTCAAAGATAAAATGTACGAATCTATATCAAAAAAGCCTTCAAGTACAACATGATATTTTTATAAGATAAACCATAGATTTTCCTTTTTGATTCAAGTGTTCACTTATTTCATGTACAAAGTGATAATAATATGATTAACCAAAAGGAATACACTAACTTAATTGGAAGCTTGAGAATATATGTTAAAATTATATTTCTTCAAAATTTTCTCAACATAATATGTCTAGTCAAGGAAAATCCATCACATGTTCTAGTAATCTTCATTCCAAGAATGAAATTTGCTTCACCCAAATCTTTCATGTCAAAATGACTACTTGGCATACTCTTAGTTTCTCCAATCACATTTATGTTAGAGCCAAATATTTGCAAATCATCAACATAGAGGCAAACATTACATATAAATTATTTCAAGACTTATGATAGATGCACTTATCACAATCTTTGATTTAATTAACTTCCGCTCATGCATGAATACTAAATTTTTTCATGCAATAATATTTTTTTTTATTTACCCCCACAAATTCTAGAATTATGAAAATTATAAATTATAAATAATATAATCACATACTCATAAAAATATAAGGCAATATTATTTACTTTTGCTTTGCTTGAGTTAACCATATAATTTTTTTTTTTTACTTTTCAATCTCATAGAGAGAGTGAACTTCTATCTTGATATCAACTATTTTTTCAATTGCACAATTTATTTATTTTTGAATCTCCTTAAAACTGTTGGTAAAATTACAAGTAATTAGTGTTGAAAAATAAGATGAAGAAAAATAAATAAATATTTTTCAGGCTGAGGCGCGGGTATCTCGCTCTCTTTAAGGAGATTAAAGCCCATTGTGGTAGCATCTTCACTGATCCAGCAGTAATACTCTTGACTTGCCCCCTCCAACATACAACGATCCGACAATATCATATGATCGAAAAACTCTAGACAAGTTATTGACTCCAAAATCCACCAAAATGAACGCCTTCCTTCAACAAAGATAATATTATCTTTCGTAGAGAAAAAGTTCGAGACTTAAATTTTCTCTTTCTCATAACTCTCTTTTTGGCAATACTAACTACACATTTTTCATGTACATCATAACACTTTTCTCATGCTCAACACAGAGAAGAAACACCGCATCTTAGGTGTAGAATTATTTCTTGAAATAAATAATAAGAAAATGGAATAAAAAAATAAGTAGATCATGATATTAGTGATTTCATGAGTTACACCAAAATAATGACAATTTTCTTGCTAATTTGTAACTAGTTTCTCACACGAAATATTATATTTTAATATTAAAATACACTAATACTAACATTTTTTTTACCTTTCTAAATTTAATTAGTTCAAATACTCCTGGTAACTGTCCAACAAGCAAAACCAATAAGGTAATGTGAATGAATGAGAATTTAAATGACTCGGTCATCATACGAGGGATCATGACAATGGTTGAGACTGAGACAACATGTTTTGAATATAGGATAGGAGGGATTATTTTGTAGGCCAAGCGAAAAATTAATTATGCTGGTAACTTTATGCTGGCGTCAGAATAATTAAAATACTCGACTTTATTTTAATCAAATGATAATGTTTCAAAGTTATGAAAATTTAAGACATTAGGTGGTGAGCTGAGTTACAATTCCTAAAGTGATATCGAAATATAAATTGTCATATTATCGGTCAATATACAACGAGTACTACAAAAATGTAACTCGAGCAAAATGAATTTATAAGTTTGAGAGCGTTATAAATCAATAAAAGAAAAAGAGTATCGAAGAGAAAAGTAGGGAGAGAGTTCTTATTGATTTTTGGGATGATTTACAATGAGGTAAGACCCCTTTATTTATAGAAAAAAATAACTTAGCCACAAAGTAAAACTCTCTACAAGATAGATATTCACTCCAAATAGAATTCTATTCATAACACTCCCCCTTGAATGTCTATTCGATAAATAATGTGCCTCGTTAAAACCTTAACTAAAATAAAATCCAATGGGAAAAAATCTGGAGAAGGAAAAAGAGTACACATATCTAACAACACGCCTTTTGGTTGCCTCATTAAAAACCTTGCAAGAAAAACCTAGTCGGACAAAACCTTGTAAGGAAAAAAGAGCGCAACGCGCATTAACTCCCCCTGATGAGAGCATCAATTCACATCTTTGTACATTTGCATTCTAATCTTGTGCATTATTTTCAAAACATCTCTTGAACAAATTTGTTTCACCTTGAAATCATCATTCCTAATAGATGTATTGTCTTCATATGATCTTCTTGGAATCGTCAATTCAATATCTTCACATAGAGGTGAAAACTCTTGCTATCGTATTATCATATCCATAGTTATAGAAAGATATATATGTGCACAAATTGCACTTAGAAAGTAGTACTTAAAGATCAAGAATGATATATGCTTCAAATAATTTAAATCATTTGGGGATTGTCATATAAGTATAGTCAAATAAGTCATATAATAGACTTTAGTTAGATGCATATCAAGTTTTCATGTCATGCTAGACAAATGAGATATCCAAAGTTGATTGCACATATCATTGACTTCATAATTTTAAGTGTTTGAACTATATGTCCAAAACTACATGTCTTTCATATTAAACCAACTCTATTTAAATTGTGTAGCATCTATTTGGCCAATATTTTGTGTCTGTCTCGGCAATCTTAAGATCATCATCTATACTTAGTTGTGACGACCCAACAGGGTCATCACTTATTTTCTTACCTATTTTGTACTTTTCTGGCCTTGAAAACCTCATCGGAGGTTGTCTCGTTTCGCATGCGTAGTCCGGGTGCGTAGCCGGAAAGCTTAGATATCAATTTTGTAAGAAAAATGCTAAATTTTGATATTAAGTTGAATAAATTTGATTCTGATCAACTTTCTGGGTAAATGGGCCCAAACCCGTGAATTGACGGTCTTGGAGGGACCGTGCGAAAATATGGGACTTGGGCGTATGCTCGGAATCAAATTCCGAGGTCCCAAGCCCGAGAAATGGATTTTTGTGAGAAAATGTTTTCTGAAAATAATTAAGGAAATTGAAATTAAAATTTGATTAAAAGATTATGGCATCGGTTTCGTATTTTGGTTCCAGTGCCCAGTATCTATATGTTTAAAAGCTTTCTGTAAATTTTGGTTGAAAACGGACGTCGTTTGACGTGTTTCGGACTTAAAATGAGAATTTGATATTCTATGATAATTTGGAAGAAATCATGAGTTTTGAGCTTGATTCGATGTATGTGATGTTATTTTGGCAATTTGATCGAGCGAGTAAGTTCGTAGGATATTTTGAGGTTGTGTGCATATTTGGTTTAGAGCTCTGAGAGATCGGGTGAGTTTCAGATATGTGTCGGATTGCATTTTTGAACTTGTAAAAAATCTGGTATTTTTTCTTATGTGATCTTCGCGTTTGCGAAGAAAAGCCTCGCAATTGCGAGCTCTCAAATACGAGCTTTGTGTCGCAAATGTGAATCCTTGGACCTGGGCATAGGATCGCAAATGCGATCCATTTTCTCACAAATGCGAACAAGGGAATCCTGGCACTGATTGCAAATGCGATCCTTGTGCTCGCAAATGCGAGATTAGGCATATCGCAAGTGCGATCTTAAGTTCGCAAATGCGAAAACTGGCAAATTATTTGCGAACCCAGCTTCGCATTCTCACATTTGGTTGCGAACTCCCAGTTCACCATTGCGTCATTAGTGACCCACCAATTTTTATACTTAATCGTTTTTCCATCAATTTTCACCATTCTTTTAAAACCCAAACCCTATAGGCGATTTTTCAAGGACAAAACTTTTTCTCAATCATTTGTAAGTCGATTTTTACTTAATTATTTCAATTTTTAACATCATTTAACATGTTTTTCATTTAAAATCAATGATTTTCATGGGTGAAATTGGAGGTTTTAGGTAGAAACTAGGTTTTTCTAAAACTGAGGATTTGCACCTCAATTTGAGGTCCGATTTCAAAACAAATTATATATTTGTGTTCGTGGGGGAATGAGTAACCGAGTTTTGGTTCGAACCATAGGTTTTGACCACGTTGGTCTTAGGGGCGTTTTGGTTATTTTACCTAAATTTGTGTCTTAGCTTGAATTAAATAGTAGAATCAGTTGCTTGAGATGCTATTTACAATGTGTGATTGAATTGAATAGATTTGGGCCATTCAGAGTTAAGTACTCGTGGCAAGAATGGGGTTGCTAGTTGATTTTAGCCGGTTCAAGGTAAGTATCTTTCCTAACCTTGTGTTGGGACTTCCCATTAGGATTGGAGTCTTCTGTGTTGCTTGTATTACTTGTACATGAGGTGATGAGTGCGTGCTCGGATTTATTTATGAACAATTTGCCCCTTTTAGGCTGTTATATACTTGTAATCACCGAATATGAAGTTGTTCTTGATATGATTGTGTTTCCTGTTACTAGTTTCACCTCTATATGTCTTACTTGGAATTTATTTGCCCTATTTGGTTTGTTCTTGTTGCCTAATAGACTTTTACTTGATTAACTGTGGACCCTTACCCTTCTATAGTCCCATTATCATTCCTAACTGCTTGTATTTATTTGGAAAGCATTGTTTTCGTCCCTCGTATAACTAATTGGTCTTAATTGGAAAGAAGTTGGATATTCCATGTTTTGTTGATATTCCCTTAATTGTAATTATTTGGTTCATATTAACTTCCTTATTGTTGAGCTGCGTATTTTGGAATAGTTGTTTCTTATCATTTATTCCTTTTTGAGTTGTCCTTGTTGCTTAGTATTTCTCTGTTACAGTTATTCTTTATGAGTTAGTTGTACTGCCTTTCGGTGAGCGGAAATGCCTGAGTGATTCTCTTGCTTCGCTCCTGTATATATTGTATTTGTTGTTGTTGTACTCGATATTGTGATGCACGAGGTTTCTGCTATGCGGTTGTTGATATTGTGATGCACGAGGTTTCTGCCGTGCGGTTGTTGATACTGTGATGCACGAGGTTTCTGCTGTACGACTATTGGTACTGTAATGCACGAGGTTTCTGCCGTGCGGCTATTAGTACTGTGATGCATGGGGTCTCTGTCGTGCGGTTGTTGTTGAGGGGTTGCACGAGGTCTTTGCCGTGTTATTGTTGTTATTTATGTTTGGCACATGCGGCGTAATAAGGCGGGATATGTTATATTCTTATATGTGGGTTGCACAAATAAGGTGGGAACATTGTGATGCACGTGTGGAGAAATAAGGCGGTGCTTATTATATTATTATTGCACACGTGGCAAAACAAGGTGGGCTATGTCAGGGATTGATTTTAATGAATTCTGATGGCCTGTGGGGGCATTTCTATTTTGTTATTATTGTGATTGTGGGTTGCTTACCTATATGAGCTTTATCGCTCGGAAGTTTTAAGGAAACATCGTATATGTGATCCGTTCTCCTATTCATGTTTACTAGTTAGTAGAATTCTTGTTAGAACACTTACACAAGAATACACGTAATTTTTGTACTCCCGTTAGAGGTAAATTGCTCTTGTTTTACTAAGGAGGGAGGTATGCCCTTGTTTATCCATTATATATGTGAGAGTGGCCATATATATGTAAATTGCTCATGCTTTTGCTAAGGATTGAGGTATGCCCTCGTTTATCCATTATATATGTGAGAGTGGCCATATATATATAAATTCCTCCTGTTTTTGCTAGTGGTCAGCTTGACTGAGGGACTGATGGGGCACAGGATGCCAAGTGTTAGATTTCAGATGCTGGGTTTTCGTGAGTTGTGATATGTCCGAGACTTGGTAAAATTGTGAAAAGAGTGAATAAGACCTTATATGAACATCCTTGTAGGATATGAGTTATGGACTTGCTTTTCCTTTGCTGTGTTGTGACCTTAGGATTTGAAAATTGATTCGCCGTCGTTATGCATCATCATTTATTAATTTTCTCATTGTTACTTGTTCCTTTCTCTTATTATGGATTGTAGCATTATTGCTCTTTATGTGCAGTCAATACATATTATTATATCATTCCTGTTTTTCCTATGATTATACTGTTTATTGACTGGTAGGTGTCTTGATTGTTCCTTGTCACTACTCCACTGAGGTTAGTCTTGATACTTACTGGGCACCGCCGTGGTGTGCTCATGCTACTCTTCTGCATATTTTTGTTGTGCAGATACATGTACTCCTACTCATTTCTGTCAGCCTTGGAATGAGGCGTATTAGTAGAGATTTCGAGGTATATCAGCTATGTCCGTAGACGGAGGAGTCCCTTTCCAACTTTCTGTAATAATTTTAGCTCTTTCAGTACTTCTCCTTTGTATAGATATTCTTGAGTCAAAGCCTCATATGTATCCCTTAGCTTGTGATTTGTGAGATTCCAGATTTTGGGTATTCTTGTTAGCCTAAAGAGTCGTTATTGTATGTGCTGAGCGACACCTTAAATACATGTTTATTTTACTAAACCAGTTTTAATTATTCTTCCACAATTTATGATTTATCTTCCGTATTATTAGACTTACCTAGTCGTAAGAACTAGGTATCGCCACAACATATTCACGGATGGTGAGCTAGGGTCGTGGCATTAGCACCATGATAGATGTCGTCGATGAACATTTTATATCGGTTCCAATAATTTTTCATAAAGACATAACATAGAGATATCTTCATTCATATATTCAGGTACTTGAATCTCTTGTGAGATTTTATGAAGTGTTATGTCATGTGATCTTCGAGATCACTTGTCTCCTTATTATGATCAGTTTAATCATTCGCTCATCTTCTTTATCAAGAGGTTTATTCGAAACCGATTGTCTATACGCTTTAAGCATACCATAGACTTTATCCTTCTAGGATTTAATACGAGCATTTGCAATGAGAATATAGTTACTTTCTTTGGGTCAGCAAATGCGTTTGGCATGCTTTGCAAGTATTGCAGATGAATTATCCTTTTTTATGAACTTCAAGTTCATATTATCTTATTCGAGGATCTAGATGTATAAATAATAATTCATTCCATGTAACTTTCTTTCAATTGTTGTATCTTATCTCCCCCTCATGTTAGAAAAACTAACTTATTTCCTTAACTTTAAGAATCTATCTTTGTGCATTATGCTGTTAATCAATATACACCACACCTTAATAATAATAAGATGGAATTATTTGGTTCCTGACCCCGAAACACTTGTGAGGGGAGAAAACAATATACTTTGATATATAACGTATATCAAATTGATATAAATAACTTTGTTCTCACAAGCAATTGTTTAGCTATTAAGTGGAGGCACTCAATAAATCATTTTGCAAAACCAGCTATGATGTAAACCAACTTATCGAGATGAACTTCTTGAATAGAAAATCTGGAATATGCTTTAAATTGAATTATTGAGCAAGTTACCTCGCAAACTCCATGTTGTGGTTTAAAAATAATCGCACATGTAACCATCTCATAGATGCATCTTATGTGGTATACATGGCAGGTAAATGGACCCATATTCACCTGTGATATTTTCAGAATTCGTGGAATTCAATCCCAATTTCAGTTGGCCTATTAATTAATAAGAACAAGCAATGTAAGAGAACTTGTAAAGAACTTTCTAGTTCTTTAATATTTACCCACGTGAATTCTCTATTATTTTCGCACATTATGCTTAAATTGATATGGCTAAACTGATTATGCCAACTAAATAAATTATCAATATTGATAAGTTGAGTTTTACACCATGACATGTGCAATTATTAATAAACTCTAGTTTATTATGATATGAGTTTTTATATCAATAAACATCCACTTTAGTGTGGTGTTCTTTCATGTGTGTAGTACAATCTGGAGAATAAAGCGAGTAGCTTTTCACATACATATTATCCCGCTACAAGTTGTTGTAATAGAAGATATTAAATCTTTCCTTCTTTTTTAGTCTCAATATAATCAACCGCTTACGCGCGTACTTTGGAAACTGAATAAGTTTCTTTGAGACTTACTACAACACAATACCTTATTGGCAATTAATTGTGTTTCTCCAAAATAGTATAATTGGCTCTTGCAGAGTTCTTAATTAATTTTGTACTATCACATATTCATTAACATCCATATGATGAATATCCCTTTTAAAGAAAAAGTAATACCATTATGGTTATGGTCAAAATTATATGCAATATATGTTATTTGCATAATGACATTGCCAAAATATTTTGGCGTACAATAGGCACGCAATGACCATTCATGCCATAATAATGACATTATTTTCTTATATCATCTCAAACCTCCTTCTAAAGGTGAGTGTGATATATTCACTACCACTAGCACGCTCATGTTCTTCCAACAATGAATATGTATTCATAAATCAGATGTTGCCACATTCACATCATGAATGAACCATAATCATTTATATGTGCTTTATAAAATCTCATGTCAAATCAATGACAAATAATACTTTCACAGAGTGAAGGATTATCTTGAGAATCCTTATTATTCTCAATATCACAATAATGACGATTATAATTTTGTCTATTGTCAAGTCCACGACCATTGAACATTCATAGTAGTAATTTTATCTTCTTTCAGACTTATCACATGATGCTATCACATTCTCTAAAGGGAATGAGAATTGAGCAAATTCAATGGGACGAGTTTTCAATTCTTTTCCCACAATCATACATGAATTTGATCTTGGCAAGGCATATAAATTTTACCACTTTAGGTGGTTATAATTTCTTTCAAACTCCATTATAGTTACAATCAAGATTGTCGTCTTTGTTTGTATTTAAAATCAAATTGTAGAATGTCAAGAATTTGAACGAGAAAAGTAAAATACTTACCTTAAATTCAGCATTTAATCATGAAGGAAGTTCATAAAACAATTGGCAATCAATATGCTCAATCCCAAAGCTTTTACTCAATTGGTTAGACTCTCGTGCTGATAACGTATTATAAAACAATAAAAAATAAGAAGAGTATTGCAGAGAAAGTAGGAAGAGATAATGGGAAAAATGACTTGACTATAAAGTAAAACTTTCTAAAAAAAAATAGACATTCACTCCAAATAGATTTCTATTCGTAACGAAAAGAGTTCATTTTACATATATATATATATATATATATATATATATATATATATATATATATATATATATATATATATATATATATATATATATATATATATATATATATATATATATATATATAGCTCGATTTTGACCGTTGACTCACTAATGTTTTAGATCTAGTGACTAGTAATATCATTTTAGTCTATTAAGTATTCGAAAATCAAGAATGATATCAGCGTTCCATGATAATATTAATGGAGTAGCAAATGGGGTAGAGAGAGAGTCTAGCTTCTCTATAAATAGTCACTCACATCAACCTCCATCACCATCCCATTGACCAACAACATGAACTCAATCAATCCAGACAATGGTCAAGAGGAACCCCATACTAACATGGAGATTATCCATGACAACCATCCAAGTAATGGAACTAAGACTACCTCTCCAACACTTGATATCAAGAACACTGCTACACCTAAATCCACCATACAAAACCCTAGCTTAAAAAATGACCTGATGATATCGGGAATACATAGGAATGAAGGAAAGCCATCATTCTTAAGTATTCTAAATAACAAGCCTTCAACTAGCAACATAGCTAATATATGTGTTCAAAACGACATCAACATGGATATCACTACCATGGATGAAACGGATTTTCCTTTTTCATAAGGAGAAGACAATGATGTCTTCATCCCCATAACTTCCGATGACAAAGAAAGGCTATACAAGAACTGGGAAACTGCCCTTATTGTGAAGGTATTCGGGAAAGGAGTGGGTTACCAATTTCTTCAATGGAAACTCCAAGCAATTTGGAAACCTTCAGAAACTATTTCCCTCATAAACCTAGGCTTCGATTACTATCTTATAAGATTTAATAACCAAGACAAATATAATAAATCCCTTCACGAGGGACCTGGTTCATAGGAAGCCAATTCCTCACCGTAAGAAAATGGGAGCCCAGATTCGTAGCATCGGAGGCCTCCCTAACTTACTTGGCCATCTGGGCTAGACTACCTGAGCTTCCTACGGAATTCTATGACTACGAAATTCTTCAGAAGATATGTAACTTAATTAGGAGAACTTCTACGTATTGATGCATGTACCTCCTCAGCTCTTAGGGGGAAATATGCTCGTTTTTGTATCCTATTTCCAATCAAGAAACCATTAAAACCCCATATAATACTAGGCAAACACTACCAAAAAATTACGTACGAGGGTTTTAACGTTTTTTGTACAAATGGTTGTCGTCTGGGCCACAATACACTAGTCTGCCCAAAGAAACCCAAAGAAACGACCAAATCAGAAACCACGCCAGAGAACCCAAACGACCATCCCAAAGAGATTGAGTCCATTACTAACAAAGTAGAGAGCTAGACTATTGTATCCCATCATAGAATAAAACCAAAGCAAAGCCTCAAGCATGAAGCCATGGAACGTGAAAACACCATGCACAAACCCCTGCACAAACCCCTCGAAAACAACTGCCCAAACCCAGCTCTCATTCCCCAGTTCGAACCAGACCATCTGGGCTCCCCAAGACAATTACACAATGGCCAAAAGACCACCTCTAATCTATAGGAAATATATCTTTTCTTGGACCTGAAACAACTTTTCTTGGCACAAAGCCACAAAGCAACGAGAAGGAACCAACGGTCTGTGACCTAAAATATCCTAAGAACAATCGACTATATTACAAAACTCAAAACCAACTGACAACCCTTTCACCTAATCAAACAGACACGAAAAACCTGGAGCTAAAGCAGCTGCAAACAACCCCCTTGAACCATGAAGTCACTTCAAACACAAACCAAACTATAGGTCAACCCCTAGGCTACACTATGTCTAGTACTTCAAAAGTGGCAGCCCTATTATGTATACTACTAATAGGTTCTCTCATCTTGAACTTAAATCCCTCACATCAAACACCCCCATAAATAACGTTGGAACCAAATCACAATCCAACATCAGCCAACAATTTGAACCCCTTCAACCTAGCACCTCTTCTTCAGAACTTGCACGACTCCAACACACACATGCAGAACCCCATGACGAATCAGCAAGCTCCCCCCGCCAGTCCAGCAGCCCCTCAACCACCCTTGCAACAAGTTCAGCCATCCAGCCCAGCGACACAAGAGGAGGAAGAAGAGGACGACGACCCAACCGAAAGGATAGTGGAACATGGAGTTCTAAGGTCACCAAAAACCCTAGTGTTCAAAACAAGAAAAGAAAAAAGATTCATCTTAAGTTGCCCATTGGATTTAAGGAAATACTCAATAACGATAAAAAAATTGAGGACGCCGGGGATCTACTAATATGTAATGGTGTTGGTCCCGACCATGTTCTCCAACTATTGAATGAACCACGAAGGAACGTCGAGCAGGGGGAACTCTCCTCCCACCTGGGAGATGAGTTCAAACAATAGAAACATAAGCATGAGTTTCATCTCTTGGAATTGTCGTGGTGCGGGAAATATGGATTTTAGAAGAGCGTTTAGATCCATGCTTGATTACCATAAACCTAGTGTGGTTGCCCTACTAGAAACAAGATTAGCTGATCATCATGTTATTATGGAGGACTTTGGGTTTTCAGGTTTAGATCAAGTTGCGGCATAGGGGACCTCGGAAGGAATGGCACTTATGTGGAACAGTGATGAAGTAACTGTGGACAAAATAGGGGGAACTGACCAAGAAATCCACGCCATGGTAAAGGTAAAATCTCTTCCAAAAGTTTGGCTATGTTCTATTATATATTCTAGTAGTCTACTAGAAGAACGAATCATACTTTGGGATAACCTAAAAACAGTAGCATGCAATTACAAGGGATCCTGGTTAGTATTAAGAGACTTCAATGAAGTTACTTGTGCAAGCGAAAAATTTGGTGGGCTTCCGGTGAATAATAATAGAGTATTGAAATTTATCAACTGCCTTAATAACTGCAATCTCATAGACCTAGGTTTTAAAGGCCCAAAATATACCTGGTTAAATAAGAGAAAAAGGAATAAAAAACTTTTATAATGGAAAGATTAGACAGATTTGTAGCTAATAGTGAATTTATCAGTTTGTTTCCCGAAACTTGTGTAGAACACCTGATAAGAACTCACTCTGATCACTGTCCTATACAACTTGTCCTTAATTAAAAACCAGGTAGAAATAACTATATATTTCGCCTTGAAACCATGTGGTTAGCACATCCCACCTTTAAGGGACTGGTATCTGACTGTTGGTCAAATAATCCTAATATATTTTATCTGCTATTGATGACTTCACTAATAAAACCATTATATGGAATAAAGATACTTTTGGTAATATTTTCAAAAAGAAGAATGAAATCCAAGCTAGAGTAGAAGGTATCCAAAATTCCCCAAAATATGCCACCAGCATATTCTTGGCAAACCTAGAAAAGGATCTTCTAGAAGAACTTCAAAGAATTCTCAAACTCGAAAAGGAATTCTGGAAGCTGAAATCAAGGATCCAGTGGAGCCAAGATGGTGACGCGAATACTAAATTCTTCCATCTCACAACTCTACTAAGAAGAAGGAAAAACAGGATCTTTTGCATAAGGGATGAAGCTGGCAACTGGTTCAACAATCCTAAAGAATTGGGCCTCATCATTACTGATTTTTATTAAAATTTATATACCACAAATCACACCTCATCCCAAAAAAAATCTATCCTATATGCCTAATTTATCCTCTATTCCCCTGAATGAACACCTCTCCCTCATTAAAATACAAGACGAGGAGGAAATTAGAAATGCCCTATTCTCCTTTAAACCTCTAAAAGCTCTAGGACCAGATGATATTCACCCTTTCTTCTAACAAAAATTCGGGGGAATCACTAATAACCTCTTAGTGAACTTCTGTAAGGAATCCTTCATTAAGAAGAAAATGATTGAAGAAATGAACAGAACCTTTATCTGTTTAATTCCTAAGCACCTGAATGTTGAAACCCGGAGGCAATATAGACCCATTAGCCTTTGCAGCACGGCCTATAAGGTAGTCACAAAATAATAATAAATAGAATAAAGCGTTGCTCAATAATATTATCCACCCCTCCCAAGCTAGCTTTATAAATGGTAGGAGAGCCTCGGACAATGCCATTATAGTGCATGAAGTCCAAAATTATTTCAAAAAATACAAAGGGAAATAAAGGGAAAATCATGATCAAAATTGACTTAGAAAAGGCTTTCGACAACCTGGAATGATCCTTCATTGGATTCTCCCTAAAATCCCTAAACTTTGCAGATGAACTATCTGAGATTATAAATTTCTTGCGTATCTTCCACATACACCTCCATCCTAATAAATTGTCAAGCATAAAATTCTTCACCCCTACTAAAGGCATCAGGCAAGGAGACCCCATATCCCCGTATTTATTCTTAATTTGTATGGAAATGCTCTCTAGGCTCATTGACCATGAGGTTGACTGCCGTAGATGGGACCCTATAACCATATCTAAAAAGGGCCCACAAATATCCCACCTCTTCTTCGCGGATGACCTCATTCTTATGATGGAGGCAAACCAAAAAAGCTGTAATTCTATTATGACACTTTGAACAAATTCTGTGATTTTTCAGGCCAATCCATCAATTTCAGTAAATCAAAAATTATCTTTTCAAAAAATGCCTACCCTGATACACAGATTCTTCTTAGTAAGTGTTTAAATATGAAAACTTCTGGCTCAATAGGGAAATATCTGGGCTTCCCCATAACAAACCAGATATAAAAAAAGACTTTCAATTTATTATAGATAACCTAAACAACAAGCTAAAAGGATGGAAAAGCTGGTTCCTGAACCTAGCAGGAAGAACCACCCTCATTAAAGCGACCTTATCAGCCATTTCTAACCACAACATGCAAATCTTTGATCTACCGAAAGCTACCCACAACAAAATAGACTCTATCCAGCGGAATTTCCTATGGGGTAGCATAGAGAAAAAAAGAAAGTGCCACCTACTAAATTGGAACAAAGTTACTTCTCTGAAAAATCAGGGAGGCCTTGGACTCTATAAAACCAAATACAAAAATAAGGCCTTCAGCACTAGCCTGGCCTGGAGATACTTGAACAACAAAGAAGCCCTTTGGGTGAAGACTCTTCACAGTAAATATGATAGAAGCGCCCCTTACAATGACAATCTAATCCCTAAGCTGGGTTCCTATCATATCTTAGAAAAACATTCACAATGGAATAAAGATCTGTCCGAAAGGGATTATTTGGATTATTGGCTATGGAGAAAATATTAATCTGTGGAACAACCGTTGGATAAACCAAGGAAACAAACTAAGAAGCAGTATCCAGGGTCCTCTCCAAAAGGGGGAAGAGGATATGAAGGTCAGCTCAATCATCCAGCATGGGTATTTTAATCTATTAACTCTATCCTTCGAGTTCCCTGATGAAACAAGTCAAAAAAATCCATAGCACATATATTCGACAATTCCTATCTGGTAAGGATAAAATATCCTGGAATTCGCCGGGTCATAACTCCTTCTCGATCAAGGCAGCCTATGATCTTATTTCGTCGTAGGAAACTCAAGCAGAGGGAAACAACCTCGACTACGGGTGGATCTGGAAATGCAACACTATTAATAAGCTTAAGTACTTCATATGGTTACTTACCCTCAACAGACTCCCAACAGCCACCTTCCTAACAAAACGTAATATTTGCACTTCAGATATATGTACCATATGTGGAGCTGAGAATGAGGACATAAAACATATTCTCTTCTATAGTACCTACTATAAGGAAATATGGAGGCAATGTCACATAAAACATAATTATCCACCCTTGGACAATATTCCGACTATCTTCCACTAGCTAAAACTCCAACTAAAATCAAACAAAAGCTTTAACCAATACATCTCTTGGCCCAACCTCTTACCTTTTCTCCTTTGGTATTTATGGACCACAAGGAATGCTCGAATCTTTCACAAGAATGACTCATACCCCAACATAAGCCAGATGATCAATAGCACACAGGAATTCCTCTTCCTTAGCAACCGGAGCTCCGCTAGCTCACCAAAAAGGATAATTTACATAAAATGGGATCCACCCGACTTGGGAAGCTATAAACTAAACATAGATGGATCATATCTAGGGTACCTCGGAAAGTGTGGCATGGGGGGGTGGGGTCTTCAGAGATAGCAGCGGGGAATGGATACTAGGTTTCAATAAGGGCTTTATGAATGCAACAGACATCCAAATGGAAGCCATGTCCTTATTACAAGGTCTACAATTAGCCATCCAGAATAGACTAACCCCCTTAGTCATTGAAACAGACTGCCAGGACCCTATCAACCAAATTAAAAAAGGAAAAAGGCTTATCAAAATATTGTTGATGATTGCAGGTTCCTATTAACTTAGGCGGGATCACCGCCATTGAAACATGCATTCAGGGAAGCTAATGGGGTAGCAGACACCTTAGCCAAGAATGGATGCAGCCTGGGCACTTTTGCTGATTTAAGATTGTACTATTTTTCGCCTGTATTTACTATTTCAGCTTTTAATAGAGATGGGATAGGCACTGTGTGGCTTAGACAAATCTCTTGTTTTTTTTTTGGTAATTAAAATTTTTATTAATCACCAAAAGGATGCCTTACAAAATCATAGTACAGTTTAATCTCAACTGCCTATCAAATTAGAACATGAAGTATCTATGCTACTCTAATATTCAGCATTTATATCATGAAATGCTGAATATGTGAACTAAGCCTAGGAGAAGCTCGAACATTACAAATATAGGCTAAACTACTTAAGAGTTTATCACTATTACAATAAATGTTTTCAAAAATTCTTGCATTTCTTTCTAACCATATACTATATAGCATTTCTGTGACAGTCATCTTGAAGGTGAGGGCTCGGACAGATTTCCCTTTGGACTGCATAATGATCCATTGACAGAATTGTATCCAATTTTGTCCAGTGAAATCATCAGTTCTCAGCCATTGCATTGTTTGATATCTCAACTGTGAAGCAAAGGAGCAATGCAGATATAAATGATCTCTAGTTTCCAGTTCTTGTTGGCACATAACACACACTCCTGAGATGTTCAGCTTCCATTGTAACAGCCTGTTTTTGGTGGGAAGTCGATCCTGCAGTAGCAACCATAAGCTGAAGATAGCTTTAGGTCTAGCTGCATTTTGCATTACCATATTCTTCCATGAAACTCTAGATGAATCTCCCAGCAGCTGCAAGTATACCTTCCTTATAGAGCAGACAGTGTCACCTAGCAGATTTTGTTGTTGCAGCAGTTTAACTCCTTCCACAATTTTCCTTACCATCCAGCTAGCATTAACTGGGATAGTAAGGTTCTCCAACTGGTGTTGTTTGACATAGACAGTGTGAATCCATTTCACCCATAACAAGTCTTTTTTATGAGCTAAGTCCCAACCAAGTTTAGCTATTGCAGCTCTATTCCACATTGATATATTTGTTAAGTTCAGACCTCCAACAGACTTAGGCATACAAACTTTCTCCCAAGCCACATATGCTTTCTTAGTGATGTTAACAGACCCTGACCAAATGTATGTTCTGCATATAGTCTCCAGCAGCTTAACAACTTTAGATGGCATGATAAATAATTGAGCCCAGTAAGCTTGAACTCCAAGAATAACTGATTGAACCAATTGACATCTGCCTGCATATGATAAGTACCTTGCTGTCCAGGAAGTAACTTTTGCAGTAATCTTATCAACCAGAGGTTGCCATTGAGCAACTGATAGCTTTTTGGCAGTTAAACGGACTCCCAGATATTTGAAAGGAAGATCCCCCTTAACATAACCAAGAAGATCAAGAATTTGTTGTTGACTCTCATTTGACACCCCACCAAAATACGCAGCACTTTTGTGTAGATTAGCCTTAAGCCTAGTAGCAGCAAGAAATTGAGAAAAGAATAGGAACATAGAACTTACTGATTGAGGCTCCCCTTTGACAAATAATAGCAAGTCATCTGCAAAACTCAAATGAGTGATTCCTAACTTCTTACACCCTGGATGATATGTGAAGCTTGTAGTATGTTTCAACTCTGCCAGAGATCTACTAAGATATTCCATTATAATAGCAAATAAAAATGGAGATATTGGATCTCCTTGCCTCAATCCTTTGGCAGCTTGAAAAGGCTTTGTTGTTTCACCATTAACTACAACAGTATAGCTAGCAGTTTGAACACATTTCATGATCCATCTAATAAATCTGCTAGGGAAATCCAGCTCTTCCATAATCTGTTGTAGACTGCACCATTCCACTGAATCATAAGCTTTTTGGAGATCAATCTTGATCATACATCTGGGAGAAATATGTGATCTGGAATACTGTTTTATTAGCTCATGAGCTAATATCACATTATCTGCTACTCTTCTTCCTGGTATAAATCCAGCCTGAGAATTGCATATAATACTACTCATAACTTTTTGGAGTCTATTAGCCAACAGCTTGGAAATAATCTTATATAAGACTGAGCAACAAGTTATAGGCCTAAACTCCTTCACTGGTTGAGGATTAGGAACCTTAGGTAACAAAATGAGAGTTGCACAATTAGCTGGTCTATGCATTTTGGAAGTATGAAAGAAATTCGTGACTGCTAACATCACCTGATTACCAATGATATGGCAAGACTGTTTGAAGAACATGGCATTAAAACCATCAATGCCTGGAGCTTTATCATTTCCAATACCCTTCAAGCTGTCAATTATCTCTGTATCAGTTATATCAGCTACAAGATCCATCCTTTGTGATTGAGATAATTTTGGTCCATTCCTCATATATATCTTATTCACTGCTGGAAGTGTGTTGGCTGCAGTTCCCATTAGAGCTTGATAGAAATCCCTAATCTCCTTCTTCAACTCTGCAGGATCATTTATCTTCCTGCCTCCTTCTGTAGAGAGTTCAATAATCTTCTTATATTGGCTCATCTCTTTCATGACTGCTGAAAAATACTTATTATTGGAATCCCCTAGCTTGATCCACCTAGCTCTTGACTTTTGTTGTAAAGCTGACCCTTCAATTAGTGACCATTTCTCCAGCTGTTGTACCATATCTTTTGCTCTTTGCTGAAGTGTATCTGAATAAGAAGTAGCCAGTTGATGCTGCACATCTTCCAGTTCTTTCCTGCTACTTTCAATCTTTTGAGAAATATTCTTAAAATCTCTAACATTAAGAGATTTTAAGGGATGTTTGAGGGACTTAAGATTATTCCATACTCCTTGAAGAGTATTCTGCTCCTTGACACTCCAGTACTTTGAGAGAATAACATGAAATTCCTTATGCTGGATCCAAGCATTGAAGAATCTGAATGGTGTTATCCTTGTAGCTGTATCAGTTGTAAGAGTTAGTAGCATAGGGTTATGATCAGATATAAGGGGATGACCATATACAGTGTGTACATGGTTCCACTTCATCTGCCATTCAAAATTACCAAACACTCTATCCAGTCTACTACATACTCTATCATTACCACTTTGTTGATTAGACCAGGTAAAATAGTTTCCTTCCCAAGGCAGCTCCACTAGTCCTGATTGCTGAATGCAATTATTGAAATCCACAAGGTCCCTTTGCTTCACTTGTTGGCAGGATTGTCTCTCTTTGGTGGATAAAATTGCATTGAAATCCCCTGCAATGAGCCATGGATTAGTAATACCAGTTGATAAGTTCAAGATAGAATTCCATAGCATCCTCCTCTGATCACAATCATTGAATCCATACACTAATGAGAGCCAGCAGATAACCTCACCAGTGATGTGTTGAACTTGACAATGGATTATCTGAGCCTCCTCAAGATAACCAGAAACCACAATTTTTGTAGGATCCCATAGGATCCAAATTCTACCATTTACTGCACCACTATAATTAGTTATCATGTTCCAGTTAGGCAATAAAAAACTAGCTATTCTACTAGCATTCTGTTGTTTAACCTTGGTCTCTACTAGTCCCACCAGGTCAAACTTATTATTCCTAAAGTAATTTTGAGCTTCTTTTTGTTTGAACCTTTTATTTACACCTCTAATATTCCAAATGATCCACTTCATTGAGTTTTACTTGTTCCCCCTTCATCTAGGGGATGATCAGCCCACCTAACTGACCCAATTTCAAATCTATTAGACATAACAAGAGGAGATAAGGGAGGGAAATTGGTTATGTTAAAGACTGGTGAGTCTTGAACAACTTGCTTCTGTCTATCCCCAACATCAGTTGTAGGTTTGGTAATTGTCTCCTTAATTATCTCTAGACTCTGGCTGTGAGGCATCTGGTTGTTTTTGCTTGTTTCAACTGGTGCTTTCACTCTCCATTCTTGTGTTACTTTACCTTTCTGTGTAGGTTGGGTAGCTTTGGTTAGACAATTGTGTCCAACCTCCAAACATTTCTCACAGTACAAAGGTTTCCACTCATAGATCACATCCTGTATGAAACTCTTTCCATTTGGATCTAAAATCTCTATTTCACTAGGTAACTTTTTGGACACATTTACCTCAATGAGCATACGAGCATAAGAGATTCTAGACTGTTTAGTAGTGCACTCATCAGCATATATAGGTTTGCCAAGGACACTGGCAATCCTGCTTAAGGACTTGCTGCCCCAACAAGACATTGGTAAGTTAGGAAACTTTATCCATAAAGGAATTTCAGTGGGGAAAGCTGCTTTGAAGTCAAAATCCACAGACCATTGCTTCAAAATCATTGGTCTATTGGCAATAGTATATGGTCCTCCACACAGTATTTCCTTAGCATCTTCAATGGAATTGAATTTAACAATATAGTAACCCTCCTCATGATAGAACAGTTCAGGATCAGGAACATGTAACCAGTGGAGGTTAATAAATCTCTTCATTCCATTATACCCAGGGCTATTGCCTAACACAAATACTACCAAAGCACATTTCCATTTCACTTCTTCCTCCTCCACTTCTTCCTTTACCAATTGACCAACTGGTTTGCCATTAACAATCGTAGGGGGAATATATTCTAAGGACATACCATTTGCAGCAAGTCTGTTACTCTGGAAGAGACTATTCCACTGTTTGGGTGGGTTTGCACCTTCCTTTGTTACAGCCTTTGGTGGATCTGATGTTGTTGGTTGTTGCATGCTGGTCTGGACTCCATTTTCCTGCTCCTTCGGACCAGCTACTGCCTTGATTGGAGGCTCTATACTCTTCACTGTTGCTACTGGTAACATTGGAACACTAGATGGTTGTGGATCTGGTATTACTTGAGGCAATGGAACAGTAACCACAGGAGGATCCGATGGAACAGTAGTACCTACCATCTGCACAGTATTAACTGCATTTTGGAAGACTAAATCACTCGCATAAATTGGAACTAGTTCCTTTCTTGGGCGACCTTTCCTCTTTGCCATAACTAATTCTGCTAGGTTTACTTACCTTAGCAGCTGCAATGGAGAAGAAGAAGACGATGAACAGTGTAGAAGATGAAGAAAAGTAGAGAGAAGGCAGAGCTTCTCTCTACGACATCGAGCTTCTCTGACAAATCTCTTGTTGTAATGACTACTAAGTTTGTGTTATGAATAAATCTCTCCGATTACCAAAAAAGAAAAGAGAAGATATCAGCGTTCCATGTACCATCCTTTTATTAGCTAGACAACCAAACTTTTTTATAATAATATCATTGTATAATAATTATTCATTATAAAAATTAAATTTTTATGGAATCAATTTTTATACTATATTGTAATATATATTTTATGTAACAAAATTTTGTTAAGACTGTTATAAAAAGGTTTCACTGAATATCATCTTTGGCAATAAGCCAGATATTTATCACAAAAAAGTAATATTTTATTGCACTTCTAACTTTAGCTTCATTGTATTGCGTTGATACATTTCTCTATATTTATGGACTATTGGATGGAATCGTGATATTTCTTCACGTTAGTGGTAAGTAGTAATTTCAGTCCAAATTTAAGTGAAATATTAATTTTATGCTTGATGATAAATTAAACCTTTTTTTGGGTTGGAATGAGATAAAATTAGGGTTGAATAACTTGAAAAAGTGAATAATATATATTAGTAAAAGTAGTTTTAGAAAAAATTGACCGGCCAGCAAAAAAAGGGGGCAAGTTACACATTTGACCATTCATCCAAAAATAATATTCGCTAAATTTATAAAAAAATATAGATATTATACATTAATATATAAAAATATATGTTATCAGTTATTATTTTTTATTGTAGTTTATAGAAAAAAATTCAACATTTTTTAAGAATGTGGATTCAAATCACAAGGAGTTCAATATCACAAAATACTTGAGAATTCTTCCACTACTTATATGATATTCTCTTCAATCCACTTTAACTAATTTTTTAATATTTTTTCATGGTTCATAATATTAATTTTTCTAAATATAAAAAAAGTTAATTTTTTTCAAAGTTGCTTTGGAGTAAAGAATTAGGGTTAATATGATCAATTATATATTAGTTAATATTAAAAATTGAATTCTTTAATATGCAAAAAAGTTCATGGACCGGAGTACGCATTTATTTACATTTAATTTAATGTGAACAAGAAGTACCAATTAAAGCATATTAAGACAGATTTGACACTTGGAATATCTAAAATACAACGAATACATACCAAACAATCTACCGAAAGATACGTATTTACTTTGTCCCTATAAATGGGTTCAGGAACCGATGGGTGCGTTTTGTTTTTCCACCTTATATACGCGACGTAACCGAAGTGCTTATCTTCTATAGTAAAAAAGAAAAAAGAATCTTACTCGCCTGTAAATTTAGGGAGTACTGTAATTTTTATTCAATAAAGGATCTTAGGTAATTTTCCTTTCACGAATTCAAGAATGTACATCTAATTAACACCGAATTTTGTTTTTATCTATTTATATCAACAACAAACATAGACATCTACATGCGGGAGAGAGAGAGAGAGAGAGAGAGAGAGAGAGAGAGCGTGTACAAAATTGACCTTTCACTCTCTGTGGATCTAGGGTTTCACAAGAATTAAGAGCCACCGCATCGTCATCTTCATCGCCGTACTACAACTACAACTACTATCAAGAAATCATCTAAATCCTAGCTTTAATCTTCTCTTAATTCTCTATACTGAAAACAACAACGACGACAAAAAATTCTGGATTTTAATTCTTCTTCATCACCACCGTTATCGTCATCATAACCCTAAAATTCAATTTCTTTGGGTATTCTTTGGGTAAATCTGAGATAATCTGACTGAAACTTGAAAAATGATGACGTTTGATTAGTAGATTTGACATGATTTGACTTTTTTTTCTTGGATTTAAAGCATAATTTCAAGGATCTATTGAAGATGATGAGAAACTGAAAGGATTACAAATTGATTTTTTATTTTTATTTTTTGTGATTCCAGAGAAAAAAAGGAAAAAGAAAAATGTATAAATCGGTGGTGGTATTGTATGAAGGAGAAAGAGTGGTGGGAGAACTGGAATTGTTGTATGGTGGTGAAAACGGTGTCGTATGGGGAGAGAAGGTAATAAGGATCTCTCACTATTCGCCACCAAGTGAGAGGTGTCCACCACTGGCAGTACTACACACAATTACTTCATCATCTACTACTGGAAATGGAATAAGCTTCAAATTGGAACCAACAAAATCAAAGTCGCTGTCCCCAGACTCGCCGCTCTTTCTTTTGCACTCCACTTGTCTCAGAGATAACAAGGTATAAACCCATTGCTGATTGCCAGTGTACCAAATTCAACTTGAAAACTTGAACTTGAGATGGTTAAAAAGGAAAAAAAAAACTGGTTGAACTTGAATCATTTCCAAGACTGACTAATTATGGTTTAAAAAAAATATCCTAAAACAAAATTTTGAACTGAGGAATTAAATTCTTGATCCTTCATATTAAAAAATCAAAATCCTAATTGTAAGAACTGGACTATGTATAATATGGACTTTGACCAAAATTGTTGTAAGGGAGAAGCTAATTTGGCATGTACCCATTTGCAGTTTTTCTTGAAATTTGGACTTTTGCAGAACTCCCTTTGCAGCTTTGTATCAAATTTGAGACCCACATGGGGTAGTGCAAGGCTAAGCCTTTTGATGTCTATTGCAGTCATGCAGTGTGAAGTTGAGAAAAGGGTTGGTTGATGGGATAGGGCTTTATTGTAGGATTTTAATTGAGGCACAATCTATTCTTATATTACTGGATAAGCTGAAGTTTCATTAAAGAGTTACTGAATCTAAGGGAGATTATTTTTGTTCCTGATTTTATCTTTTTTTAAAATATGGGTCTTGCTAAAGGGGTCTATATTTAAGCAAAAACTCTAAGAGTATGTGAAGTTCTTTTATGAATGGTAATGTTCTGGTATGCTGAACATAAAAAAGCCTATGTTGAAAGTCTACTGTAAATGTTGCAAATGGATAAACATGCTGCAACCGTTGTCACAAATGCATCTTCCATGTCTTCTGTGAATGTGCCTTTTGTGGCTTAGATTTCCTGAGACATCTTTCCTTTTATATCTGGTATTTATTTGGGCTCTCTCTCTTTCCCGTTTAAATATCAACTGCTTGCTTATCAAAATTATTACTGCATACTTTCTGTTTATGCAGACTGCAGTAGTGTCACTTGGAAGAGAGGAGCTTCATTTAGTTGCCATGCAATCTAAGAATTTTGGCGGACAGTGTCCTTGCTTTTGGGGATTTAAGGTTGCACCAGGGCTTTACAATTCTTGTTTAACAATGCTTAACCTTAGATGTCTTGGCATTGTATTTGATCTTGATGAGACACTCATAGTTGCCAACACAATGCGATCATTTGAGGATAGAATAGAGGCCTTGCTACGGAAAATAAATTCAGAGTCAGATCCGCAGCGTGCCTCTGCTATGCTGGCTGAGGTCAAGCGTTATCAGGAGGATAAGATTTTTTTGAAGCAATATGCCGAAAATGATCAGGTTATTGACAATGGAAAGGTGATCAAATCTCAGTCTGAGGTTTTCCCAGCGTTGTCTGATAATCACCAACCTATCGTCAGACCCCTGATTAGGTTGCAAGATAGAAACATTATTCTTACTCGTATTAATCCAATGGTATGTGTATTTTGTATTCCATCATCTTAGTACCTTCTTATCTTTGTTTTGTTAATTGTGCCATCTATGGTGCGCAGCGGAATGCAAGTCAGTTTTAAATCCTACCTTCAACACTGAAAGGGTTCTAGAGATGGGACTGTCTATTTGTCTTACCCCTTCTTCTTTTGCATTAAACTGTTTCGTTGTGTGAAAAAGAAATCTTTATCATGGCAGATCCGCGATACTAGTGTTCTTGTGAGATTGAGACCTGCTTGGGAGGATCTCCGAAGCTATCTGACTGCAAGGGGTCGGAAGCGCTTTGAAGTTTATGTATGCACAATGGCTGAAAGATATTATGCTTTAGAAATGTGGAGGCTTCTTGACCCAGATTCAAACTTGATTAACTCAAAAGAGCTCTTGGATCGTATTGTCTGTGTTAAATCTGGCAAGTTTCTAAACTACACCTAGCTTTCACCAGGGCCATCATTCTTTTTCTTTCTCTAATCACTAATTGCTCATGAATATGCTGTAGGTTTGAGGAAATCTTTGTTCAATGTATTCCAAGATGGAAATTGTCATCCTAAGATGGCACTGGTGATTGATGATCGCTTGAAAGTGTGGGATGAGAAGGATCAACCACGAGTGCACGTTGTTCCTGCATTTGCTCCATATTTTTCCCCTCAAGCTGAAGTACGTACTGCATTCTTCTAGGGTTTTGTTGGGGTGTTGAGCTAAATTATGTTAACATTCTGAAGCACTTGAGCAATTTGACTGTAGGGCAACAATTCTGTTCCTGTCCTTTGTGTTGCCAGAAATGTAGCCTGCAATGTCAGAGGTGGTTTTTTCAAGTAAGATTTTAAGAGGCGCTAGCCCCACTTATGGATTAATTTGGGTTTTGTTGTTAAGAGACTCTGAGATAAGCTGGTGCCAGTGACCTTTCTTGTCCAACTTATTTTATCTGATTGTATTTAGATTTGGTTTTCTCTCTCTGGGTTTTTTAATATTTTTTTTTTTAAAATCTGATTGCACCTAGATGAGTTTCATTTGACTCCATTGACTTTGTGCAGAGATTTTGATGAGGGCCTATTACAACGAATATCTGAAGTTGCTTATGAAGATGACATTAAGCAAGTTCCTTCTGCTCCAGATGTTAGCAACTATTTGATTTCTGAGGTTTGTGAGAATGAAATCTGAAGATTTCCATTTCTCTTCAATAACAGATCTTAGCTTTTCATGGTTATCTCCAATATGGATGATGAAATTTTGCACAGTGTTTAATTAAATGTTTATGAACTATGTATGAGATGATCTGTTATTTGCTGGTCAGGATGATCCTTCAGCTGTAAATGGGAATAAAGATTCACTTGGATTTGATGGCATGGCTGATACTGAGGTTGAAAGGAGACTAAAGGTACAACATTGTAATGGTTGAGTGCTTTTATTCAGTTTGAGAATTTGTATTCATACTAATGAGGTTCATAAGCTCTGGATGTGCTTTTTCTGTTCCCTATTGTTAATTCACTTCTACAGTTTATTGTTGCTTCTGGCATGTACTGGAGTTCCTGTTTTCTTTGTGTCGAATGCTGTAGCGTAATATTTAGTTATCTTGACCTTTTAGGAAGCAATGTTGGCTTCAACCAGTGTTCCTTCTCAAATGACAAATTCGGATCCAAGAACCGCACCAGCTCTCCAGTACCCCATCCCACCTGCTATTTCACAATCGACAATTCAAGCGCCAGTGGTGCCTTTTCCTGCTCAGCATCTCCCTCAAGTAACTTCTGTTCTTAAATCATCAGCGACTCAATTAAGTCCTCAGGACACAAGCTTGCAAAATTCTCCTGCTAGGGAAGAGGGCGAGGTACCAGAATCTGAACTAGATCCTGATACAAGGAGGAGACTGCTTATATTGCAACATGGTCAAGATACGAGAGATCAAGTATCAAGTGAACCTCAGTTTCCTATGGGGACTCCATTACAAGTGTCTGTACCACCTCGGGTGCAGCCACACGGTTGGTTTCCAGTGGAGGAAGAGATGAGCCCTAGACAACTTAATCGGGCCTTGCCTCCCAAGGAATTTCCTTTAAATTCAGAGTCTATGCATATTAACAAGAATCGGCCTCCTCATCCACCTTTTCTTCCCAAAATGGAGACCTCTGTCCCATCTGATAGAGTCCTTTTTGAAAGCCAGAGGCTGCCAAAAGAGGTGAATTATCTATTTCTTAATGGCCATAGCTTTGAAAATTCACTTATGAGGAACTTATGGCCGGCCTGTGGTTTGTTTGCGTTCCTTTTCCAGGTAATCCCTAGGGATGACAGGATGAGGTTTTCTCAGTCACAACCTAGTTTTCATCCAATGCCAGGTATACTCATGAACCATACTTGAGATCACCATCCTGTAAAATCTTTCCTAACCATTTTGACACTTTTACTTGGGCAGATTCTGGTTGACCAATATTATTTCTTAGTTTTTAAGTTGCTATCGGAAAGCCTGTCAAGTACTGGAAATTCACAATAATAGATGCTTTAATTCAATAATCCTTCTCAGAACAGCTAACTGACAAGTGACTGGCTATTTTACAAGAAATTACAAAGTTTGTGGGGGTATGGACTAACATTCCAGAGACACAAAACTAAGCAGTATGGGCTTGTGCTTAGTGCTGTGGTTTAACCCCCCCCCCCCCCCCCCCCCCCCCAAAAAAAAATTGTTGTATAAAAGGGAAATGTCATTTGGTTTATAGGAGTGCGTGTTTGCATGCCTTTTTTTGCCCATGAATAGGTGATGAGATATTATCATCCGTGCTGATCTAAGTAGAACTGTATTATGCGTACAGCCTAATTAACTGCACTTTGTTCTAATAAAGTACACACTGGAAGAAAAAACAAGATAACAAACAGGTTTTTGATACTACTACTGTGTGAATGTCATTGGACGAAGGTCATGAAATAAGCTAAATCTATATTCAGAACATCATTTTGTGTTCACAGATTCTAGTTTCACAGGTGAGGAAGTCTCCTTGGGTCGGTCATCTTCCAGCAACAGGGATCTTGACCTTGAA
Organism: Nicotiana benthamiana; assembly: GCA_034376525.1. Classification (NCBI taxonomy): domain Eukaryota; kingdom Viridiplantae; phylum Streptophyta; class Magnoliopsida; order Solanales; family Solanaceae; genus Nicotiana; species Nicotiana benthamiana. The sequence goes on along the minus strand of CM067324.1, from coordinate 124,023,997 downwards.
CCTGGACATTATGATCCATATTTAGAAACACCTGCTGGAGCTTTACAGGATATTGCATTCAAGTGTGGAGCAAAGGTACTCTCCCCCGATGCCCAGTCATCATGCAGCACTATAATATAGTTTCCTCCCTCCTCTTTGTGAGGTCTCTGAATGCTTATGACAAATACTTGCAGGTGGAATTCAAGTCAGGTTTGCTTTCAAGTCCAGAACTGCAGTTTTCCGTGGAGGTATGTTGGAGCACTTCTATCTGCATTCCACTATTCCAATGAGCTTTACGTATCACTTTTACGAAATGGAGCATGGAGCACAATCTGCAAGTTCCTATGGATCTTGTTGTGTCTCTGGTGAGCTTTGTAAAGCCATGTTTCAGTTGCATGAGCGTCAACCGTTGGTGTGCTCGTAATTGCTCCTCATCAGCTTTGTTAAGACGAGCTTCCTTCCTGATTTTTTGCTTTCTTTTTACTGAGGTCTAGCCATCTTATTGAATCATGGTTTCTATTGCTTGTGTAGGTGTGGTTTGCTGGAGAAAAAATTGGAGAAGGAATTGGCCGGACGAGAAGGGAAGCACAGCGTCAGGCTGCTGAAGAATCTCTTATGAATCTGGCAGGTAAGTTGTGTTTTCTGTCACAATGGACAGTAGGAATTGATTCGACATTTGCAGAAGTTGGCTTTAACTGCAATTAGATGACATCTTCTTGTATTAGCTGACCAAATATGTATTTCCATGGTCATGGAGTGTACTTTGAGCAAACATGGCGATAGAGTAAAGTTCTGAACTGATGTCATTGTTGCTGGGAAGTATGAGTATTCCTGTGCAGTCTCCAGAGAGGGTTGGGTTTTCTCATTTTGTGCTGAATTTGAAGTTGTCCAAAGGATTCCTCGGTAAATTAGATGCCGCTTAACAGTGACATTTTGCTTAGTGAATTTTGTTTGGTCTAATGGGAATATTATTTGAACATTGAGAATAGGCTTGAAGAGCCCCGGTGGACCTTATCAAAAAAAAAAAAAAGAATAAGCTTGAAAAGCCCTAGTGGGAATAAAAAGAGTCATGCTAGAAGGATTTCATGCCACGAACTCCACAGAGTTTGATTTTTCCTACTAATTTACAAAGTTGTTCGTTACTCCAATGCTAGCTCTGACATTTATGCTTTATTTTCAGCTGATGTTGACCATTATCTCTTGTAAATGAGCCTCGTATCGCCTTTTTCTCGTAACCAAAATGACCCAAAAAAAGAAAAAGAAAAAAATATAGGAGGTTTTGCAGTGTATATAGATGCCGCTTTTTTCCTTCTTCCAGGAAGTCATCCTTCTAGTTACGTGTGCCTAATGCTTCAGTAGAATATTCTATGTACGAGGTAGGCAGGGACGTGATGATTGGTTCCCAGGCCATCGCCAAGAGGGACAGTGTCCGATACCTTGGGTCGGGATTCAGGGGGACGGAGAGATTGACAGGGACGTCACCCATCGCATAGGAGCGGGGTGGTCGAAGTGGAGGCTTGCATCAGGGGTCCTGTGCGACAAGAAAGTTCCTCACAAACTCAAGGGGCAATTCTATAGAGCCGTGGTTTGACCTGCGATGCTGTATGGGGCGGAGTGCTGGCCCGTGAAAAACTTTCATGTTCAGAGAATGAAGGTCGCGGAGATGAGGATGCTTAGGTGGATGTGCGGGCACACCAGACTAGATAAGATTAGGAACGAAGTTATTCGAGAGAAGGTAGGGGTGGCCCCGATAGATGAGAAGATGCGAGAAGCGAGGCTGAGGTGGTTCGGGCATGTTCGGAGGAGGGGTCCCGATGCCCCGGTGAGGAGCTGCGAGCGGCGGGAGATTGTTGGCGGTCGGCGAGGCAGAGGGAGGCCTAAGAAGCATTGGGGATAGGTGATCAGGCAGGACATGACTAGAATGCAGGTTTCCGAGGATATGACCGTTGGTAGGAGAGTCTGGAGGTCTAGGATCAGGGTTGTAGGTTAGGGGCTCCTAGAGTTCTTCGTAGTTACTGTATGATATTATTGCATGCGATTGTATTTAGGTTCCTTATGTTTAGATAATTATTTCCGCTATTTCTATTATTTCTGCGGTGATACTAATGCTCTATTGTTATTGTTATTGTTTTTGTTTTTGTTTTTGTTTTACAGCTGATTTCCCTTTTTCCTATGCGCCGAGGGTCGATTGGAAACAGCCTCTCTGCCCTTTCGGGTAGGGGTAAGGCTCGTCTACATATTACCCTCCCCAGACCCCACCTGGTGGGAGTATACCGGGTTGTTGTTGTTGTTGTTGTTGTTGATGTGTGTGATGTCAGTTAACCAGTCCCTTACCCAAAAGAAGGCCAGAGAGAGAAGAAAGTTTCTTTCTGTAGTGGAACAGCTGGTGATCATATTACTTCATTTTGCCAGACCTTTTTATGTTGATGTTAGCTGTTGAATCCTTGTGTTAGGAACTTTTGAGAGATATTTTAGGTAGCTAATGTGCCCTGTTTTTGGTATAAATATAAATTAGCCATAAGATTTGTGGTTGGGGAAGATTGGGGTTAAGGGGTTGAGAGATGTCAATTATCTTTGCTCTTGGTGATGATACCCATCTCTACTAGTCTTATACGGGACACTTTGTGCAGAACGGTTTTTAAATTAACCGGCAATACGCAATGTCTGGGGATTTTGATGTGTTGGACAATACGCTTTACGCTAGAGGGGGGGGGGTGAATAGCGTTTTTAAAAATATTAAGCGTTTTAGTGCGGAATTTAAAAACTTTGCAGAAATTAAAACAAGTGCAGTAGAATAAACTTACACAATGATGTATCCTGGTTGGCCACAAACGTGGTTAGTCCAGTCCCCGAGAGACTCTCTCGAGATTTCCACTAAACTTGTCAAGCTTACGGGTGCTTAACAAACCGTTACAGCTGAGGACACAAGCCTCACCCAGGTGCTCGGGGATCACAATCCCAAAGACTTCAATTGCTCGGGGATACCAATCCCAAAGACTTCAATTGCTCGGGGATAACAATCCCAAAGACTTCAACTGCTCGGGGATAACAATCCCAAAGACTTCAACCGAGGAATCACAAGTTCCTCAACAAACGAGAATCGCAATTCTCTTACAAACACAAAACACACTCACTTTACAACGCACTCCTTAATGAGTAGATATGAGTAGAAATAGTACGCTCAAGATCACAACAACTTAGCTCAATAGAATGGCTCTTCAAAAAGCTTTATGGATGAATGGAAAATGATGATCAATGTAAGAAAGCTTTTAGCAATGAAAATACTCAAAGTGTATATGTTGTTGTTATGAAAACACTGAGTTGAAGCTGTATTTATAGGTGAAAAACTCAGTCTTACCGTTGTCTAATTGCCAATTAAGGATTGCTGAAATTACTCAGTGACAATCGATTGTCAAGACTAAACAATCGATTGTTTGCCTATCAGATTAAAAATTCAATCCCAGATTTTACGTCAACAATCGATTACTTCAAATCAATAATCGATTATTTATAACGTTAAGAAATCCTTTCCAATTTTTGGCATAAAACATCGATTGTCCGGAAATCAACAATCGATTATTTTAACAACGTTCAGAAAATCTTTTCCAGATTTTACGCAAAACATCGATTGTTAAATATCAACAATCGATTACCTGAAGGTAATTGAAAATATATGACAACGGTCAGCTTCAACAATCGATTATCAAATGGAATAATCGATTATTAATTAATTTCAAAACTCTCTGTCTCATATATAATCGATTATCAAAAGCCACAATCGATTATCATTTTATTTAAAATCACTGGGAGACATTTTTCTCATTCTAATCGATTACCATTAGTTCACAATCGATTTTTATGAGTTTTGAAAACTTTGCCTCAGTTAACAATCGATTATCATAAGTACACAATCGATTGTTATGCAGTTTGCAAAAACCTGATGTTAACTGACTTACTCACAATCGATTATCATTAATTCACAATCGATTGTCATGCAGTCTTGGCTTAGAGATACTCGATTATCATAAGTACATAATCGATTATCTTAGCCCAGATTTTTGAGGCATGCTTGGAAAACATTTTAACAAATGTAAATATGCATAGTTTAAAATCATTTGACACTTAATTTAAATATGCATGATTTTGGAAAAATAATTTTAGTAGAGAAGCCATGTTATGAGCCAAGTTGAGGAATCAAGATCACAATTAATATTGACTCAATTATAACATTTCTAAACTTTGTCTTGAGCTTCTTGTAATGCATCCATTTTGTGCTTGTCCTTGAGTACTGCTATATATCGCTTTTTGCTTTGTTTGACATTCATCAAAACCTACAAAAGAACACACGTTTAGTATATTGCATTTGAAACGTGTTTCCAACAATTTCCCCCTTTTTGATAATGGCAAACATAAGCGGGATATATGCAATAATTATTTTGATAATCCAAGACAAGTGTAAAGTATGCAATTTGATGTTCCCCCTCAATTCATGTTCCCCCTCACTTTAAGCATGAATGAAGTTGAGAGTGATATAGCATACTTCTTGATATCCCGTTTCTTCCCCCTTTTGCCATTAGCAAAAATATATACAAGGGAAGAATATGAAAAAAAACATATGAAATAAACAAAAGTTTATTTATTGGAAAATAACATTACATGGGTGGAACCAAACACAATAAAACGAACAACAACTAACCAACCAAGGAAAGACAAATCAAAAACAACAATTTCACATCATCAAAAACAACAATTTCATCATTCATCACCCCCATCCCCTTCATCATCATTGGGAGGCGCTTGATTGAGTATACAAGAGCATATGTGCAGCCTATATATAGAGAAGGAATGAATCTTACACTTATTGGAAAAGATTTGAAGAGATTTGAAGAGCTTTGAAGTCTGAAACGGTAAAAATAAATTCACTGACCGTTCAACAATCGATTGTTTGAATAGAATAATCGATTGTCATTAATGAAAATGATCTGACACATCGATTACACGCCAGAACGGTAAAAAAAAATTTGAAAAAGATAGTCGATTGTCAAACTTGGTAATCGATTGTTTTTCATATTTATGACCTGACAGGAATCGATTGTAGAGCCAAAACGGTAACATAAGTTTAAAACAGATAATCGATTGTCAATATATAGTAATCGATTGTTTCACTCACAGAGAGTTTGGATTTTGGCAAATAATCGATTGGCAGAACAAATAATCGATTGTTTGGAAGGGGGATGCTAAAATGATGAGACTTAATTCTATCAAGCAATGTAAACATTCAACAAGATTTCATGACAAAAAAATTGAATCAACAAATAATCGATCATTGATACTGATAATCGATTGTAAGCATAAATAATCGATTATGATCGATTTTTCTTGTATCAAGACAATTTATACTTTCCTCTTACCTTTTGGGGGATACCTTCCCTTCGACTTTGCCAATTACCTGATTTTGAACATCCTCCGTTCATTTTGGTCTTTTGGCTCATTCTTCAATTTAAGAAGCTTCTTCCACAGTTTTGCCTTTGTCTTCCTTGTATTTTGTCTTTTAAATTTTTCGAAAATACTTCCGAAAAAAAATGCCTAAATCGACTTTTCCGTCTCTTCCTCCTTCTTTGTGCTTTAATTGAAGGAATTTTGAATTCGTCTCCCGTCAAGTGTTTGGAGCATCCACTACACTTGATTCCTTCAAGCACACCTGCAAAACAAATCAATGCTCTTTTGGTACCCAAGCCATTTTGGGTCCTTGAGGGTTATGCATACTATAATGATATGTTTGAGTAGCATGTCTATGTCTAGTAAAGCATGCGGGAGCAATATGACCAATTCGTCTACAATAATGACATGTCACATTTGGATTATGCATGCGTCTAGGCTCATAGTAGCTAGAATAATGCACATTGTTTACTCTATTTTCATTTCTCCTAATTTGAGCACCATAATCATTTCTAGGTTGAACATTTCGGGATCTTCTAGCATGATCACTGTTGTGCCTAAAATATGCATCATGTCTATGGTGACGATTGCTAGGCGGAAGGTCATGTCTAGGTCTCCTAATATTTTGTCTAGCATGCATGTTTGTTTTAGGAAAGGCATTTTTGTTATTAATCCTAGATTGAGCTCTAGGTGGTTGGGTTTTTGCATCAACCTCTTCTTCATTTATGAAGCCTATTCCATGCTTGGTTGATTTCAAGTTATCAAGCACCACATTCAAGTTTTTATGAGAGGAGTTGAATTTATCTAGTGTGCCTTTTAATCTACCTACTTCATTCTTAAGGTCTACACAAGAAGCACAATTTTTTGTAGAACTCTCGGGCTTGTCAGAACTTCTTTTCCCATAAAACTTGTTTTGTTCTAGTAGCTTCTCATCTTCCAAAACCAATTTTTCTAATTCTTTTTCTTTTAATGAAAACTGTTTTTGAAAATCTTGTTCTTTTAGAGAAGCACTTTCTCTTAAACTAGTGACGGTTTTTGTAACTTTGAGAAATTCAGCATACAATTCATCAAAGGCATTTCTCATGTCATCAAAAGTATAAAAATTTTGAGAAGAGATTTGACTTACCTCACTTTGATTTTCTTCCTGTGTCATGAGGCAGAGATTTGCCGCTTCTTCATTTTCTTCTTCACTGGATTCGTCTCCGGAATCTCCTCCCCAAGATATGTATGCTCGTTGCTTCTTGAAGGGTTTCTTCTCCTTTTTAAGATTTGGGCAGTTTGTTTTGATATGCCCTATTTCACCACATTCATAACATTTAACTTGCTCACCTTGCTTTTTCCCTTTGCGGTCATATTCTTTTCGCATGAATTTTTGGAACTTTTTGATGATGAGTCCAAATTCGCTATCTCCATCCTCTTCAATTGGTGATTGACTTGTGCTCGCCTTTAGAGCAATCTTTTGCCTTCTTTGTTCATCAATAACAGGGTTAAGAATAGTGGATTCATAAGTCTTAAGATTACCTCTAAGAGCGTCTATGGTGACGTTCGTGATTCCAATTGACTCTTGAATCGCATCGGCCTTTGATCGCCATGCCGGTGTTAGACTTCTAAGGATTTTTCGAACTAGTTCTTTGTCTGTGAACGTCTTCTTGAGCGCGTGGAGATCATTCACTATTGATGAGAACCGCTCAAACATCTCGTCTACCTTTTCGCCTTCTTTCATATGGAACAATTCGTAAGCATGAGTTAAAAAGTCAATTTTAGCTTCTCTTACCTGGTCAGTCCCTTCGTAAGTGACCTCAAGCTTGTCCCACATTTATTTCGCTGTTTTGCAGCAGGAGATTTTCCTGTAATCATTAGCATTAACAGCACAAAGTAATAAATTAATAGCTTTAAAATTATTTTGGACCATTCGATTATCCTCGGCGTTGAATTCCTCTTCTGATTTTGGCACCCATTTTCCTTCCACCTTTTTGACAGAAACCTCATTTCCTTTGGTGTACACCTTCCACAAGTAAGGGCTGTTTGATCTGACGAATATCTGCATCCTTTCTTTCCAATATGAATAATTAGTCCCGTTAAACAAAGGAGGTCTTGTGGGGCACTGTCCTTCATCAATACCTGCAAAAGAGTCTAGAGTAGAAGCCATGGAAAGATTCTCTCAAACGGTTAAGTCTTTCAGAGAGTATGGCTCTGATACCAATTGTTGGACAATACGCTTTACGCTAGAGGGGGGGGGTGAATAGCGTTTTTAAAAATATTAAGCGTTTTAGTGCGGAATTTAAAAACTTTGCAGAAATTAAAACAAGTGCAGTAGAATAAACTTACACAATGATGTATCCTGGTTGGCCACAAACGTGGTTAGTCCAGTCCCCGAGAGACTCTCTCGAGATTTCCACTAAACTTGTCAAGCTTACGGGTGCTTAACAAACCGTTACAGCTGAGGACACAAGCCTCACCCAGGTGCTCGGGGATCACAATCCCAAAGACTTCAATTGCTCGGGGATACCAATCCCAAAGACTTCAATTGCTCGGGGATAACAATCCCAAAGACTTCAACTGCTCGGGGATAACAATCCCAAAGACTTCAACCGAGGAATCACAAGTTCCTCAACAAACGAGAATCGCAATTCTCTTACAAACACAAAACACACTCACTTTACAACGCACTCCTTAATGAGTAGATATGAGTAGAAATAGTACGCTCAAGATCACAACAACTTAGCTCAATAGAATGGCTCTTCAAAAAGCTTTATGGATGAATGGAAAATGATGATCAATGTAAGAAAGCTTTTAGCAATGAAAATACTCAAAGTGTATATGTTGTTGTTATGAAAACACTGAGTTGAAGCTGTATTTATAGGTGAAAAACTCAGTCTTACCGTTGTCTAATTGCCAATTAAGGATTGCTGAAATTACTCAGTGACAATCGATTGTCAAGACTAAACAATCGATTGTTTGCCTATCAGATTAAAAATTCAATCCCAGATTTTACGTCAACAATCGATTACTTCAAATCAATAATCGATTATTTATAACGTTAAGAAATCCTTTCCAATTTTTGGCATAAAACATCGATTGTCCGGAAATCAACAATCGATTATTTTAACAACGTTCAGAAAATCTTTTCCAGATTTTACGCAAAACATCGATTGTTAAATATCAACAATCGATTACCTGAAGGTAATTGAAAATATATGACAACGGTCAGCTTCAACAATCGATTATCAAATGGAATAATCGATTATTAATTAATTTCAAAACTCTCTGTCTCATATATAATCGATTATCAAAAGCCACAATCGATTATCATTTTATTTAAAATCACTGGGAGACATTTTTCTCATTCTAATCGATTACCATTAGTTCACAATCGATTTTTATGAGTTTTGAAAACTTTGCCTCAGTTAACAATCGATTATCATAAGTACACAATCGATTGTTATGCAGTTTGCAAAAACCTGATGTTAACTGACTTACTCACAATCGATTATCATTAATTCACAATCGATTGTCATGCAGTCTTGGCTTAGAGATACTCGATTATCATAAGTACATAATCGATTATCTTAGCCCAGATTTTTGAGGCATGCTTGGAAAACATTTTAACAAATGTAAATATGCATAGTTTAAAATCATTTGACACTTAATTTAAATATGCATGATTTTGGAAAAATAATTTTAGTAGAGAAGCCATGTTATGAGCCAAGTTGAGGAATCAAGATCACAATTAATATTGACTCAATTATAACATTTCTAAACTTTGTCTTGAGCTTCTTGTAATGCATCCATTTTGTGCTTGTCCTTGAGTACTGCTATATATCGCTTTTTGCTTTGTTTGACATTCATCAAAACCTACAAAAGAACACACGTTTAGTATATTGCATTTGAAACGTGTTTCCAACAATTTCCCCCTTTTTGATAATGGCAAACATAAGCGGGATATATGCAATAATTATTTTGATAATCCAAGACAAGTGTAAAGTATGCAATTTGATGTTCCCCCTCAATTCATGTTCCCCCTCACTTTAAGCATGAATGAAGTTGAGAGTGATATAGCATACTTCTTGATATCCCGTTTCTTCCCCCTTTTGCCATTAGCAAAAATATATACAAGGGAAGAATATGAAAAAAAACATATGAAATAAACAAAAGTTTATTTATTGGAAAATAACATTACATGGGTGGAACCAAACACAATAAAACGAACAACAACTAACCAACCAAGGAAAGACAAATCAAAAACAACAATTTCACATCATCAAAAACAACAATTTCATCATTCATCACCCCCATCCCCTTCATCATCATTGGGAGGCGCTTGATTGAGTATACAAGAGCATATGTGCAGCCTATATATAGAGAAGGAATGAATCTTACACTTATTGGAAAAGATTTGAAGAGATTTGAAGAGCTTTGAAGTCTGAAACGGTAAAAATAAATTCACTGACCGTTCAACAATCGATTGTTTGAATAGAATAATCGATTGTCATTAATGAAAATGATCTGACACATCGATTACACGCCAGAACGGTAAAAAAAAATTTGAAAAAGATAGTCGATTGTCAAACTTGGTAATCGATTGTTTTTCATATTTATGACCTGACAGGAATCGATTGTAGAGCCAAAACGGTAACATAAGTTTAAAACAGATAATCGATTGTCAATATATAGTAATCGATTGTTTCACTCACAGAGAGTTTGGATTTTGGCAAATAATCGATTGGCAGAACAAATAATCGATTGTTTGGAAGGGGGATGCTAAAATGATGAGACTTAATTCTATCAAGCAATGTAAACATTCAACAAGATTTCATGACAAAAAAATTGAATCAACAAATAATCGATCATTGATACTGATAATCGATTGTAAGCATAAATAATCGATTATGATCGATTTTTCTTGTATCAAGACAATTTATACTTTCCTCTTACCTTTTGGGGGATACCTTCCCTTCGACTTTGCCAATTACCTGATTTTGAACATCCTCCGTTCATTTTGGTCTTTTGGCTCATTCTTCAATTTAAGAAGCTTCTTCCACAGTTTTGCCTTTGTCTTCCTTGTATTTTGTCTTTTAAATTTTTCGAAAATACTTCCGAAAAAAAATGCCTAAATCGACTTTTCCGTCTCTTCCTCCTTCTTTGTGCTTTAATTGAAGGAATTTTGAATTCGTCTCCCGTCAAGTATTTGGAGCATCCACTACACTTGATTCCTTCAAGCACACCTGCAAAACAAATCAATGCTCTTTTGGTACCCAAGCCATTTTGGGTCCTTGAGGGTTATGCATACTATAATGATATGTTTGAGTAGCATGTCTATGTCTAGTAAAGCATGCGGGAGCAATATGACCAATTCGTCTACAATAATGACATGTCACATTTGGATTATGCATGCGTCTAGGCTCATAGTAGCTAGAATAATGCACATTGTTTACTCTATTTTCATTTCTCCTAATTTGAGCACCATAATCATTTCTAGGTTGAACATTTCGGGATCTTCTAGCATGATCACTGTTGTGCCTAAAATATGCATCATGTCTATGGTGACGATTGCTAGGCGGAAGGTCATGTCTAGGTCTCCTAATATTTTGTCTAGCATGCATGTTTGTTTTAGGAAAGGCATTTTTGTTATTAATCCTAGATTGAGCTCTAGGTGGTTGGGTTTTTGCATCAACCTCTTCTTCATTTATGAAGCCTATTCCATGCTTGGTTGATTTCAAGTTATCAAGCACCACATTCAAGTTTTTATGAGAGGAGTTGAATTTATCTAGTGTGCCTTTTAATCTACCTACTTCATTCTTAAGGTCTACACAAGAAGCACAATTTTTTGTAGAACTCTCGGGCTTGTCAGAACTTCTTTTCCCATAAAACTTGTTTTGTTCTAGTAGCTTCTCATTTTCCAAAACCAATTTTTCTAATTCTTTTTCTTTTAATGAAAACTGTTTTTGAAAATCTTGTTCTTTTAGAGAAGCACTTTCTCTTAAACTAGTGACGGTTTTTGTAACTTTGAGAAATTCAGCATACAATTCATCAAAGGCATTTCTCATGTCATCAAGAGTATAAAAATTTTGAGAAGAGATTTGACTTACCTCACTTTGATTTTCTTCCTGTGTCATGAGGCAGAGATTTGCCGCTTCTTCATTTTCTTCTTCACTGGATTCGTCTCCGGAATCTCCTCCCCAAGATATGTATGCTCGTTGCTTCTTGAAGGGTTTCTTCTCCTTTTTAAGATTTGGGCAGTTTGTTTTGATATGCCCTGTTTCACCACATTCATAACATTTAACTTGCTCACCTTGCTTTTTCCCTTTGCGGTCATATACTTTTCGCATGAATTTTTGGAACTTTTTGATGATGAGTCCAAATTCGCTATCTCCATCCTCTTCAATTGGTGATTGACTTGTGCTCGCCTTTAGAGCAATCTTTTGCCTTCTTTGTTCATCAATAACAGGGTTAAGAATAGTGGATTCATAAGTCTTAAGATTACCTCTAAGAGCGTCTATGGTGACGTTCGTGATTCCAATTGACTCTTGAATCGCATCGGCCTTTGATCGCCATGCCGGTGTTAGACTCCTAAGGATTTTTCGAACTAGTTCTTTGTCTGTGAACGTCTTCTTGAGCGCGTGGAGATCATTCACTATTGATGAGAACCGCTCAAACATCTCGTCTACCTTTTCGCCTTCTTTCATATGGAACAATTCATAAGCATGAGTTAAAAAGTCAATTTTAGCTTCTCTTACCTGGTCAGTCCCTTCGTAAGTGACCTCAAGCTTGTCCCACATTTATTTCGCTGTTTTGCAGCAGGAGATTTTCCTGTAATCATTAGCATTAACAGCACAAAGTAATAAATTAATAGCTTTAAAATTATTTTGGACCATTCGATTATCCTCGGCGTTGAATTCCTCTTCTGATTTTGGCACCCATTTTCCTTCCACCTTTTTGACAGGAACCTCATTTCCTTTGGTGTACACCTTCCACAAGTAAGGGCTGTTTGATCTGACGAATATCTGCATCCTTTCTTTCCAATATGAATAATTAGTCCCGTTAAACAAAGGAGGTCTTGTGGGGCACTGTCCTTCATCAATACCTGCAAAAGAGTCTAGAGTAGAAGCCATGGAAAGATTCTCTCAAACGGTTAAGTCTTTCAGAGAGTATGGCTCTGATACCAATTGTTGGACAATACGCTTTACGCTAGAGGGGGGGGGGGTGAATAGCGTTTTTAAAAATATTAAGCGTTTTAGTGCGGAATTTAAAAACTTTGCAGAAATTAAAACAAGTGCAGTAGAATAAACTTACACAATGATGTATCCTGGTTGGCCACAAACGTGGTTAGTCCAGTCCCCGAGAGACTCTCTCGAGATTTCCACTAAACTTGTCAAGCTTACGGGTGCTTAACAAACCGTTACAGCTGAGGACACAAGCCTCACCCAGGTGCTCGGGGATCACAATCCCAAAGACTTCAATTGCTCGGGGATACCAATCCCAAAGACTTCAATTGCTCGGGGATAACAATCCCAAAGACTTCAACTGCTCGGGGATAACAATCCCAAAGACTTCAACCGAGGAATCACAAGTTCCTCAACAAACGAGAATCGCAATTCTCTTACAAACACAAAACACACTCACTTTACAACGCACTCCTTAATGAGTAGATATGAGTAGAAATAGTACGCTCAAGATCACAACAACTTAGCTCAATAGAATGGCTCTTCAAAAAGCTTTATGGATGAATGGAAAATGATGATCAATGTAAGAAAGCTTTTAGCAATGAAAATACTCAAAGTGTATATGTTGTTGTTATGAAAACACTGAGTTGAAGCTGTATTTATAGGTGAAAAACTCAGTCTTACCGTTGTCTAATTGCCAATTAAGGATTGCTGAAATTACTCAGTGACAATCGATTGTCAAGACTAAACAATCGATTGTTTGCCTATCAGATTAAAAATTCAATCCCAGATTTTACGTCAACAATCGATTACTTCAAATCAATAATCGATTATTTATAACGTTAAGAAATCCTTTCCAATTTTTGGCATAAAACATCGATTGTCCGGAAATCAACAATCGATTATTTTAACAACGTTCAGAAAATCTTTTCCAGATTTTACGCAAAACATCGATTGTTAAATATCAACAATCGATTACCTGAAGGTAATTGAAAATATATGACAACGGTCAGCTTCAACAATCGATTATCAAATGGAATAATCGATTATTAATTAATTTCAAAACTCTCTGTCTCATATATAATCGATTATCAAAAGCCACAATCGATTATCATTTTATTTAAAATCACTGGGAGACATTTTTCTCATTCTAATCGATTACCATTAGTTCACAATCGATTTTTATGAGTTTTGAAAACTTTGCCTCAGTTAACAATCGATTATCATAAGTACACAATCGATTGTTATGCAGTTTGCAAAAACCTGATGTTAACTGACTTACTCACAATCGATTATCATTAATTCACAATCGATTGTCATGCAGTCTTGGCTTAGAGATACTCGATTATCATAAGTACATAATCGATTATCTTAGCCCAGATTTTTGAGGCATGCTTGGAAAACATTTTAACAAATGTAAATATGCATAGTTTAAAATCATTTGACACTTAATTTAAATATGCATGATTTTGGAAAAATAATTTTAGTAGAGAAGCCATGTTATGAGCCAAGTTGAGGAATCAAGATCACAATTAATATTGACTCAATTATAACATTTCTAAACTTTGTCTTGAGCTTCTTGTAATGCATCCATTTTGTGCTTGTCCTTGAGTACTGCTATATATCGCTTTTTGCTTTGTTTGACATTCATCAAAACCTACAAAAGAACACACGTTTAGTATATTGCATTTGAAACGTGTTTCCAACATGATGTTCATCGTGGTCAGATGTTAATGTTGCCTAATGTGTCGATCCTTCTTACTTTTTTTCGTATTGCATCTGCAGACAAATACTTGTCACGTCTCAAACCTGATCCCAGTTCCACAGCAGGGGATGGATTTAGGTTTCCGAATGCAAGTGATAATGGGTTTGTTGACGACATGAGTCCTTTTGGGTATCAATCATATCTCAAGGAGGATCGTGTGTCACATTCGTTTGCATCAGAGCCTTCCAGAGTGTTGGATCCAAGGCTGGAGGTCTTGAAGAAGTCAGTGGGTTCAGTTGCCTCCCTTAGAGAACTGGTAAGATTTTATAAGTTTGCTATTTCAGTGAGTTTTTCTTTGAGGTCTTGGATTATGCCATTGATTAGTTTGATTCTTCAGTGTGCGATTGAAGGACTTGGTTTGGCATTCCAAACTCAGCCTCAACTTTCAGCTAATCCGGGGAAAACTGAAATATACGCCCAGGTTGCTTGTTTACTTCTCTTTCTTCTTTGCTATTGCTGTTTGATTGAAACAACATGCGCAGCTATAGTTTTAGGAACTCTTCCTTACCATCTTGTTTACTCATGGTTTAGAGGCGATGTACTATTTATGATTTTGCACTAATTGTGATGTTGCGCTTCATTGGCGGAGTGGATCTTGGTCATCTTTTATCATTCGCAATTAGTGCACTGTGTGTGTGTGTGTCTGTTTTATCTATCTATTTAATAATCAGCTTAGAAAAGATTTTTATTAACCAAGAGACATCACTATGAGATTGCTTGAATATGTACGACAGAAGTTCAAGAGAAGATCCCCCACTAATCCTGAAGGGAGCTGATGCGAGATATCATTTCCGTTATTCTATTCAAATAACTTCTTGGCTGGTCTTGGCATTGTTCATTTAACCTTGAATATATTTTTGAAACTGTCGCACTTCAATGTGACTGTTTTTCCTCTATTCTTCTCACATAGATAACATCTGTTGAGGATGAATATTGACTAGCACACTTTTCTGCAACTGTCCTGTGTCTATCAAACATTCATGGGTTGTCAACCAAGAAAAACATTCCACCTTGTGCACTAGTTTTCCAGTATTTCTCCATGGCTAACTGTTCATGTACATTCTCTGCTGTAAAAGCTCTGACATAGGATCTAACCATAAATTCACCTTTCTTCTCTGGCCTTCAAAAACTGTCCTCATTGTTTTTGCCTTGAAATTCCTGCACCAACAGAAGAATTTTGTGTCCAGTGCTCTTTTGTAGGTTAAATAATATTTAATGTTTAATCTGATATCGAGGTTTCTGGAAAGCATTGTTTGCTAATATTAAGGTCGACATTAGAAATGCATAGATGGTCGGTGGAGATATGGTTTGTAATTTTGTTTGCAGAGTCTTATAGTTACAAGAAACAAGTATGCACTTAAGATGGCGGAGTTGCCATGTATGCTAATATATTTTTTTAGCTTGCTGACATTTTGCTTAGTTACTTTGGTGCCTTGGTGATAACAATACAGGTGGAAATAGATGGACAAGTATTTGGCAAAGGAATTGGTTCAACATGGGATGATGCTAAAGCACAGGTACCTTAGATTATAGAGCTTACATTTTTAGTTCCTCTTTGATCCCTTTTCTCTTTGGTTTAAAATTTTTGGCTGCACATTTATCTCCCTAGGCTGCTGAAAGGGCTCTAGTTGCTTTGAAGTCAGAGCTGGGTCAATTTTCTCACAAGCGTCAGGGTTCTCCGAGGCAAGTGATTTCTGCCATTTGACTTTCATTCTAGACTAATGTATTTTGTTCTACTTGGAAGGCGATCTGCTTATGTTGCCTCCCAGAGCGACCCTAAATGAAACTGTCTTAGGGAGGTCTTTTTTTTGGGTTTTTTTTTGGGGGGGGGGGGGGTGTATATATACAGATTCTTCTGCTTATTTGTTTTTTTTTTGGCTACCATCTGATCCTAATTTATGTTTTCTTTGTTTTGGATTTGTGTTCTCCATGTCTTTGTTTGAGGCAAACCAGTTTTATTGTTTCTTTGCATTCATTTTAATGTTACTCTTTGATCCAGATCATTGCAGCAGGGATTCTCCAATAAAAGAACGAGACCCGAGTATTCTCGGGGTATGCAGCGACTACCATCTTCTGGTAGATTCCCAAAGAACACTTCTGCTATGCCATGAACTGTATATAAAGAATTTTTGACCTCCGCCTGTACATCAACTGCATGGAGATTGTAAACATGGGAATGCATGTCACTGTGATTTGTGAAGTCAATTGGGATCTTTACCACGAATTGCTCACCGTGCTGTTCCAGCTCAACTATATCCGGATGCACTTCCACAACAGAAGCAAGTCTCTGGACTGACAGAGCAAATTGAATCCACCTCTTGGGAGCCAGCTAGGTGGATTCTTTACCCTTTGCAAGCAGCTCAAATCTGTAAAGTGATGTTCTCTGATTTTCCACGGGGATTTCTGACCCTGAGACTCAAAACCAACTTAGAGCTTGGAATGAGGTCCACTTCCTAAGCCACATACTTGGGGTACATTTGGATAGGCAAATAGTGGTGGGATGTAAAGTTGTAATGGCTATGCCAATGGGTTTTCTGGAGGACACTTCAATTTTGACGATTTCATAGCTAATTGAGGGTACCTTTTCTTTTCTTTTTCGGGCGTCCTCTCTCCTGGTGTAGAATACCAAATAGGATAAGTGGAAAATTTCGTGAGCTATAATTTGCTTATTGTAGTCTAGTTTTTGCAATTTTCTTTAGTCCTGAGGTACAATTTACTGTCCAATGTAACCCTGGATGACTGATCAATACATCTTTTAATTTCTTATACAGTGTCTCCCCAATTGTGATATTTTGATGGGGCAAAGCAAAAGGCGAATCTAGAACAAAAGGAAAGTCCAATGAAACTGGGAAAATGCAACAAATTTGTTTTAAATGTTGTACGCTGAGTCTTCTGGAGATATATTCCATACGCAGAGGAGGAAAAGAAGGAAACGAATGATGAAAAATGAAGAGGAAATAAATAAAATGGGACTATGGGAGGGGAACTGAAAGAGGTGAAACCGAAGGTTATTTTGGATAAAAGTGTATCTTTTAATCCTATTTTCTTTTTTGTTTTCTTCCCTTCACTAGGAGTGCAAGGATTAGAAAGATGTGAATAAAGAGGGAAAATTGTGGTTGAATCGATATAAAGGCAAAAACGAAGGGAGGTGGAAAAAACTGGACAAATCATATGATAGTGTTATGAAATAATATAAAGACAAGAACAATAATGCAAGAACAATAATGCAATAGAGAGAATAGAGAGAGAGAAGTATTCTTATTGATACTTAGAGATTGTTAGGGATGTCTTACAATGGTAGAAGACCCCTTTATTTATAAGGAGTGGAATGATCTACCTACCAATAATAGGACTCTAGAATCTCTCTAATTAAAGACATTCACCTTAAATAGAAGTCTATTTATAACACTCCCCCTTGAATGTCTATTCAATGATGTGCCTCGTTAAAACCTTAAAACAAAACCCAATGGGAAAAATTAAAGTAAGGAAAAAGAGTACACATGTTTGAATATGCGCCTATTGGTTGCCTCGTTAAAAACCTCTCAAGGAAAACCCGGTGGGACAAAACCTTGTAAGGGAAAAAGAGTGCAACGCGCATTAACTCCCCCCGATAAGAACATCAATTTATGTCCTTAAGTCTTCGCATCCCAATCTTGTGAACTAGCTTCTTGAAGGTTGACTTTGGTAGAGACTTTGTGAACAAATCAGCCATATTGTCGCTTGAACGGATCTGTTGAACATTGATATCACCATTCTTTTGAAGATCATGTGTGAAGAATAACTTTGGTGAAATATGCTTCGTTCTATCTCCTTTTATGAATCCTCCCTTCAATTGAGCTATACATGCTGCATTGTCTTCATACAAAGTTGTGGGTAGTTTATCACACTTCAAACCACATTTGTCTTGGATATGATGTATTATAAACCTCAACCACACACACTCCCGACTTGCTTCATGAATAGCAATTATCTCGGCATGATTAGATGAAGTAGCCACAATTGATTGCTTAGTCGATCGCCAAGATATGGCGGTTTCTCCACAGGTAAACACATAACCCGTTTGAGATCGAGCCTTGAGTGGGTCGGACAAATATCCAGCATCAGCATAACCAACAAGATCCGGGCTGCAATTCTTGCCATAAAATAAGCCCATATCGGTAGTTCCCTTTAGGTACCGCAATATGTGTTTGATCCCATTCCAATGTCTCATCGTAGGAGCCGAGCTAAATCTTGCTAAGACATTAACTGAAAAGTATATGTCAGGCCTTGTAGTATTTGCAAGATACATTAGTGCGCCAATTGCGCTAAGATATGGTACTTCAGGACCAAGTAGCTCTTCATTCCTTTCTTGTGGTCGGAATGGATCTTTGTTCACATCAAGTGATCGAACAACCATCGGTGTACTTAAAGGATGTGCTTCATCCATGTAAAACCGTTTCAGTACCTTTTCTGTATAGGTAGATTGATGAACAAAAATTCCGTTTGCCAAATATTCAATTTGCAAACCAAGACATAGTTTAGTCTTTCCGAGATCTTTCATCTCGAATTCATCCTTTAGATAATCAATTGCCTTTTGGAGTTCTTTAGGGGTTCCAATAAGGTTTATGTCATCGACATATACGGCAAGTACAACAAATTCCGATGTTGTTTTCTTTATAAAAACACACGGGCAAATGGCGTCATTTATATAGCCTTCTTTTAACAAGTACTCACTAAGACGATTATACCACATTCGTCCAGATTGCTTTAGACCATACAAGGATCTTTGCAATTTAATTGAGAACATTTCCCGAGATTTTGAATTATGCGCGTTTGGCATCTTGAGTCCATCGGGAATTTTCATGTATATCTCATTATCAAGTGAGCCATAAAGATAGGTAGTAACTACATCCATTAAGTGCATGTCAAGCTTTTCATGGACAGCAAAACTTATGAGATAACGAAAGGTTATCGCATCCATTACAGGTGAATATGTCTCTTCATAATCGACACCAGGCCTTTGAGAAAAACCTTGTGCAACAAGGCGTGCCTTATATCTTTGTACCTCGTTTTTCTCATTTCTTTTGCGTACAAAGACCCATTTATAGCCGATAGGCTTAACGCCCTTAGGTGTTTCAACTATAGGGCCAAAAACTTCACGTTTTGCCAGCGAATTCAATTCTGATTGAATTGCTTCTTGCCACTTTGGCCAATCCTGTCTTTTTCGACATTCTTCAACAGATTGAGGTTCGAGATCCTCACATTCTTGCATAATGCTATATGCTACATTATAAGCAAAGGCATTATCCACCACAATATCCACTCGATTAATATTTGCCTCAATATTAATTGGATTTAGGGATAGTTCCGTATTTTTCAGAGTCTCGGGCTCAATGGATTCTTCATGAATCTCAGAATTTGTTAAATCATGAGATTCTTTCGTGGTGTCATTTTGATAATTCTTTTTCCTCTTTCTAGGATTTCGATCTTTGGAACCTAATGGTCTGCCACGCTTCAGGCGTGCATTTGACTCATTGGATATGACACTAGATGATTGTCCAACAGGGACATCAATACGGATTGGAACATTTTCCGCGGGAATGTGGGATTTCGTTATCCTCTTCAAATCCGTAAATGCGTCAGGCATTTAATTTGCTATTCTTTGCAAATGGATAATCTTTTGTACCTCTCTTTCACAAATAGAGGTATGTGGATCAAGATGAGATAATGATGCATTTTCCCACAAAATTTCCCGTTTGGTTTCACCAACTTCTCCCCCTAATTTTGGGAAAAGTGTCTCATCGAATCGACAGTCTGCAAATCGTGCAGTAACGTCGCCTGTCAATGTTTCGAGGTAGCGAATGATGGAGGGCGATTCAAACCCAACATATATTCCTAACCTTCTTTGCGGATCCATTTCGGTGCGGGATGGCGGTGCAATAGGCACATATACTGCGCATCCAAAAATTCTTAAATGGGATATATTGGGTTCATGACCCAAAACCAATTGCAACGGGGAATACTTGTGGTAATTCGTCGGTCTGAGACGAATTAGCATTGCTGCATGTAAGATGGCGTGACCCCATACCGAAGTGGGCAGCCTCGTTCTCATAAGTAGTGGCCTTGCAATCAACTGCAGGCGTTTAATTAACGATTCTGCGAGACCGTTTTGAGTGTGAACATGAGATACAGAATGTTCAACTTTTATCCCGATTGATAAGCAATAATCATTAAATGCTTGGGATGTAAACTCAGCAGCATTATCCAGTCTAATGGACTTGATTGGATTATCTGGAAATTGTGCTCGTAGTCGAATTATTTGTGCCATTAATTTCGCAAACGCAAGGTTGCGTGATGACAACAGGCACACATGAGACCATCTACAGGATGCGTCTATCAAGACCATGAAATACCTAAACGACCCACTAGGTGGGTGAATAGGTCCACAAATGTCCCCTTGTATACGTTCCAGAAACGTGGGTGACTCAGTCCCAACCTTTGTTGGTGATGGCCTGAAAATCAACTTGCCTTGATAACACGAAGTGCAAGGATATTCATTATTCGAAAGAATTTTGAAATTCTTTAACGGATGCCCATATGAGCTTTCTATAATCCGTCTCATCATGATCGATCCTGGTTGTCCCAATCGATCATGCCAAAGTACAAAGGTATTGGAATCAGTAACCCTTTGGTTTACTGTTGAATGTGCCTCAATTGCACTAATTCTTGTCCAATACAGGCCACAAGATAAAGACGGGAATTTCTCAATAACCCTCTTTTGGCCGGAGACATTCTTTGTGATGACGAGATATTCAAGATTATCTTCATCCATTTTCTCAATATGATAGCCATTCCAGCGTACATCTTTAAAACTCAACAAGTTTCTCTTAGACTTGGAGGAGAACATTGCATTCTCTATGATTAACGTCGTGCCTTTGGGCAGAGTTACAATTGCTCTTCCGGAGCCTTCAATCAATTTACTACTTCCAGAGATTGTAGTAACGTTTGCCTTACACATATTTAGTTGAGAGAAATATTTCTTTTCTTTGAGTATTGTATGTGTAGTACATGAATCAACAAGGCAAATACTTTTACAGTTGGACGTTGATCCAAGTTCGCTTTGTGAGATATCCATATTTGCTATCCCATAGTTTGACATACAAAAGAGATATACGAACATAAGAATAAACAAGTTCAATTCGTTTGTGTCACATAATATTTTCAAAATCTGCTGCTAACAGTTGACTAACAAAATCAGATATGTTATCCATAATTGATTACTTTGCAGTTTGAAAATTTTCAGTTTAAGCATTTTCTTCAAACAATCGATTGTTAAACACAAACAATCGATTGTTGAACATTGACAATCGATTGTTAAATACACACAATCGATTATTTGTTATTTTGAAAAACTTCAGATCACTGTCTTAAGACAATCGATTGTTAAATATAGACAATCGATTGTTGGCTATTTTGAAAAATTCCAGAGCACTGTTTTAAGACAATCGATTGTTAAGTATAGACAATCGATTGTTGGCTATTTTGAAAAATTCCAGAGCACACTGTCTTAAGACAATCGATTGTTAAGCATAGACAAT
Organism: Nicotiana benthamiana; assembly: GCA_034376525.1. Taxonomy (NCBI): domain Eukaryota; kingdom Viridiplantae; phylum Streptophyta; class Magnoliopsida; order Solanales; family Solanaceae; genus Nicotiana; species Nicotiana benthamiana. The sequence goes on along the minus strand of CM067324.1, from coordinate 124,002,074 downwards.
CGATTGTTGGCTATTTTGAAAAATTCCAGAGCACTGTCTAACGACAATCGATTGTTAGACATAGACAATCGATTGTGGATGATTTTTGAAAAATTCCAGATTACACTGTCTTAACGACAATCGATTGTTAGACATAGACAATCGATTGTGGATGATTTTTGAAAATTTCCAGATTACACTGTCTTAACGACAATCGATTGTTAGACATAGACAATCGATTGTTGATCAATTGTTTTTCAGCTTTAATGCGAAAAAATTAGATAATCGACTAGTTTTTCAGGTTAGTCGATTACCCTTACTGGAAAATAAAAATATTATTGAAATTTGAGCATATTGAAGAGATTCTAAAGAACTACTGCTAACATTGCATCATGAACTAACTAATACGAGCTAATACTAATGACTATTAGTTTATTCACTAACTAATACAAATAAGTAGAACAAAATCAAATAACTCCATCTTCTTTCATCACGGACCCATCACCGATTAGGTGGTCTATTTTCCCCTCGGGTTGCTCAAAGAAGTCTGCCACATCCAGGTGGGTGATGTCCAAGTTGCCGTCATAGACAAAATTTGTTTCAGGGCCTTTTCTCTTTCGAGATGCTTGATAAAGGTCAACCAAGTGTCTTGGTATACGGCAAGTCTTTGACCAGTGCCCTTTCCCACCGCAACGATAACATATAGTTTCTGAACCATTTGCCTTAGGATCTTCATGACCCCGTTTCTGCTTTCGGCGGTTATCTCTCCTTGGGGGTTGACGGACATCATTGGAATTTCTTCCTTGTCTACGTCCCTGGCTATGACCCCGTTTACGACCATGACCATGGCCCTTTTCATGTTTGGCATAATGAGAGTGCACCTTATCTGCTTCAGGCAGTGGTGTAGACCCAGGGGTCGATTTTCGTGATTTCTCATGAGCAGGTCATTATTTCGCTCAGCCACTAGTAGAAGAGAAATCAGTTCAGAGTACTTTGTAAAGCCTTTCTCTCTGTACTGTTGTTGCAGTACCATATTGGAGGCATGAAACGTTGTAAACGTTTTCTCAAGCATATCATAATCGGAGATTTTATCCCCGCATAGCTTCAATTTAGAAGTAATTCTGAACATTGCAGAATTATATTCAGAAACGGACTTAAAGTCCTGGAGCCTCAGATGAGCCCAATCATATCGTGCTTGTGGCAGAGTGACCAACTTCAGGTTGTCATATCTCTCCTTTAAGCCGTTCCACAAGATGAGTGGATCCTTGACGGTGAGATATTCAATCTTCAAACCTTCATCAAGGTGATGGCGCAAGAAAATCAAGGCCTTCGCACAGTCTTGGGTGGATGCTTTTTCTCTATCTTTGATGGTGTCTCCGAGACCCATAGCATCTAAGTGGATTTCAGCATCCAACACCCATGTCATATAGTTCTTGCCCGAAATTTCAAGGGCAACGAACTTTCTTTTCGTAATGTCGGACATAATCGAAAATTAAATTAGGAAGAGGGAAATACCTTAGATTTTTCGAGAATGGTTCTTGAGACGGTAGAGTCTCGTGCTGATAACGTGTTATGAAATAATATAAAGACAAGAACAATAATGCAAGAACAAGAGCAATAGAGAGAATAGAGAGAGAGAAGTATTCTTATTGATACTTAGAGATTGTTAGGGATGTCTTACAATGGTAGAAGACCCCTTTATTTATAAGGAGTGGAATGATCTACCTACCAATAATAGGACTCTAGAATCTCTCTAATTAAAGACATTCACCTTAAATAGAAGTCTATTTATAACAGATAGTATTTTGTTTGCTTTCATATAATAGTGTGTGTGTATATATATATATATCTTCTTTTCACTTATAATATTTTTTTACCATCGAATTCGACACGCTTTCACCTCCTATGATGATGAGGTTTTGACATTGGCTCCTACTTTTTTATAAAAAAAAATAAAAAACCAACAATAAAGCACATAGGAGGGGGACATTACACTAAAACCTCACACAAAATAATTTTACTTTTGGTATATTTTTCGCTTTGTCTTCTTATTATTTCTTTCACTTTCGTATTTTGGTCGCTCTAAGCTCCAACCAACTTGTTTATAAAAAATTAGGGTGAAAGATAAACAAGTAACTGAAAACATGGCGCTAAAAAATTAAAGAAAAACGATGTTTCTTTCGAACCGTGTTATTAAAAAAATCTATATACAAACAACAGTCTCCTAACGAATAATGATTATTTCGGATTTTCACAATTATTATTTCTTAGGTATGTGATCTCATTCTTGTTTTATATTCAACCATAATCACATTTAGCTCGTCAGTTTAATTTCATTCCTTCTGTCTCCTTAAATGACACTGCACAAAAGATGTTTGGTAGTTACTTGATTGTCAAATAGAATGAAAGATGATGGAATCCAATAACAGAATTGTGATATTGTTGCTTTTGGATTTTGAAGAAAATTTTTTTTTTTTGGGGTCAGAAGAGATGAAGTAGTTAAATTATTACGAATAGGAATTCTTTAAAGTCCGATCTTAAGAAAAGTAATCGTGACAATGAATAATATTCATCTTGTAGATTTTTAATTAAAGCAAAATAAACAATTATAAGAAATACTTAGCATACTCAATTATATTGTGGGCGTTAAAACGCATTACTAGATTGCGATTATATTGGATTGTTGTTGTTTGTAATATTTTTTTTCTTTTCATTTGAGGTGTTTTACAAAGTCGAACAAAATTTATATATTTTTCATGAAATAAATGTTGTATTCATAATTAAGTAAAAAATGTATAACCACAAATAAAATCTTCTTTAGTCAACAAAATCTCCATCCAACTACTTAAAGTTGACTACATATCTTCTTGTAATAAATTTTTTCTTTTCATTCGAGGTGTTTTACAGAATCAAACAAAATTTATATATTTTTCATGAAATAGATGTTATTAGTCATAATCTATATCTATCTATCTCTATTTATTTATCTATATCTCTATACTATTATAAAAGCACGAATAATTTATAATAAATATTGAATGAACAAAATATCTTTGAAATATTAATTGACTTTTACACCCTTAAATATTTATATAATCCAAAGATCTAATGATATATTACCTATAATGAAATTCTTTTTCGATTTCAACTATACATATGCTCGGCCTTGCAACGTTGATCCTACTTGAACTATAAAACTATGTCCTTAATTTTATTTCAAAAAGAGTTATTGTTCCTTTCTACAATTCCTTATAACAAGGCACATACTATGTCTAAAAACATTTATAACATTTTGAAAACATGTGAAAAGTTCTTTGTATTATTTCATATAAAGCTAAAACTAAATTAAGTAAGTATCATTTATGATATATTTTGTGTTCCTAAATATTAGGAGTTACTACATAATTCAAATACTTTGAGTTAATTTTTAAAATATTAAATAAAAGAAAATAATTAAAATAATAATTTTTTAAACTATTAAAATCTAATTTTAAAGGATAAAATTACTTTTATGTTGGATCAGGCCGTACGTCCCACGGTAGTTATTTGCACATGCTGGTATTATTTTCTTGAACTTATTAGAGTTGTTATTGCCTCTTCATGGCATGAGTATATTTGAAAAATAATAAAAAAAGGAATTTTGGAAATTTCCTATAAAAGAAATAATTATCTACTTGTTTCCTGCTATTTGGTAAAAATCATGTTTGTATAAATTCACGATTTAATGTATTGTTGACATCATTGTTGGCCCATTAGTAAGTGTCAAAGTTTACCATCTCGTCTCTATTTCTTCGAGATTAGACGGGATACTCATTGAGTACACGTTGTTTCGTACTCATACTACACTTCTGTGCATATTTGTTGCACATGTATGTGTAACTCTAGCGGCCCACTGGGCGTAGCAGCACGGAAGATTTCGAGACTAGGTGAGTTACATTATTCGGGACGGCCGCAGCTAGTACAGTCCCTTCCAGTATACTGCATTTACTTCCTGTCCACTGTATTCCGGACGGATGTTGTATTTTATTTCCTTATCAATAGATGCTCATACATTTGTGACACCGGGTTTTGGGAGGATTTTTGGATTATTATATGTTAAGTTTGTTAAAGGTTTCGCGGTTGTTTTTGTAAATTTTATTATTGTTATTTAATGTGTAAAGAAAAATAATTTTAGAAAATACAAAAATTAGAATTTAATTGATTATTTTGGTTGGCTTGCCTGACCGTGGTGTACGGCGCAACCACAACCCTTAGAGGATTTTGGGTCGTGACACATACAATAAATACGTGACCAATAACCATTTATGCCATGATAATGAAATAATTTTCTTATTTTATCCCATACTTCTTTCTAGAGGTTAGTGTTGTATATTCACTACCACTAGAACGTTCATATTCTTCCATATGTGCTTTATAAAATCTCATGTCAAATCAATGATAAATATTACTTTCACAAAGTGAATGATTGTGTTGAGATCCTTATTATTCTTATTGTCACGATGATGAGGGTTATAATTTCGTCTATTGCCACGTCCACATCCATGGATACATTCACGGTAATAATTTTATTTTCTTTCAGACTTATCACATATTTCTATCACATTCTCTTAAGGGAATGAGAATGTCACGACCCAGATTTTCCACCATCGGAAGTCGTGATAGTGTCTACTAATGGGAGCTAGGCAAGCGAAACCTTAACTACCTACTACGCTTTGTTCCTTTTTAACAAATACAAGGCGATATTATGATAACAACATAATTTTAAATAAATAAGCGAAATTCAACAATTATATACTTTAAGGCTACGTCTATTACAACTCTCAAAAACCTCAAATACCCAAAACCTTGTATCACAATATCATAGACTTTTTAAGATTACTACAGACAAGGTCTGAAAAAGTAACAATGCACTGTTTCTAAATAAAAGAAAATGAAACAGGAGATAGAGATAGAAGGAGACGACAGGGCTTGCGAACGCCTGCAGGTCTACCTTGGGCCTCCGGGTGGACTGAAGGAAGCACTCAAACTACTGTCCTAAAGCTTCTCCTGGATTTTCACACAGTGCAGAGTGTAGTTTCAGCACGACCGACCCAATGTACTGGTAAGTGTCTAGCCTAACCTCGGTGAACTAGTGATGAGGCTAGGACCAGACTACCAAATAAACCTGTGCAATTCAATATATGTATATATATATATATATATACACACATCGGAAAAGAAATACAGAAATAACCAGTAGATATGGGAGGGGAAAACACGTTGTGCGGGAGATAACCATTCCGAATAGAAAGGCTTCAAGAAAGGAAAGTAAACAACATATCACCAATATTAACAAAGAAGCAAAAAGCAACAATTTGCACGGTATCACCCTTCGTGCTTTTACTCTCGTCCTCATCAAAGCAGTTTTATAATAAAAGTGTGCACGACATCTCTCTTCGCGCTTTTACTCTCTTTCCTCACCATATAATCAATGAAAATCGGTATGGGATGATACATCGCACTACACGATATCACCTTTCGTGCTTTAACACTATTTCTCACCCAAACAACAATCACAAACAAAGGGGCAATGGAGTAAACAACATAATAATAGAGATCTCGACAAGGGAATAACAATTTAATAACTAAATCCCGGCAAGGCAACAACAAATTACCAATTAAATCCCAGCAAGGCAACAACTATAGAACAATTAAAATTCCGGCAAGGGAACAACATCAATAATCTCAATATCCCGGCAACGGAGAAAATCAACAAAACAACAATGTCCCGGCAAGGAAATAGTTTAGCAACTCTTTCTCTTTCTTTCACTTTTATCTCATAACTCACTTTACCACTTGAGCCAATGCTCCAAAGGGTTCAATCATCTCATATACTTTTACAATTCGTATTATAACTTGAGCCAATGCTCCTTGATGTTGAAAGGTCACAATCACTTACACAAACTTCTCACAATAAATAGAAATTATCCCAAGGAAAGGAAGATACAACGAAATCATAGTAATCGCAATATAAAGACTCACGGTCATGCTAGACACCAACGAATAGATACTTGTCACCATTCCTATATGTCATACTCAACAATTATCACATAACAAATGGGACTCAACTTCCAATTCCTCAAGCTAAGGCCAGACCAAACATTTACCTCGAACCAACTCAAGCCTCAAAATCGCTTTTCCTTTCAAATTTGGCTCCAACACAATCGTATCTATGCATAATCGATTTAATAACATCAATAAATGCTAAACAATTCAATTCCAAAGCCTAATTATATCTTTCTAATCATTTTTCCCAAAAATTTAAAAATCGACCCCTAGCCCGCTTGGTCAAAACACGATGTTCGGACCAAAATCAAATCACCCATTCATCCACGAGCCCAAATATATAATTATTTCCAAAATCCCCTCGGGATGGTTTTTACTTCACGGATTGCCTTGAAGGCTCTAAGGAATATCTGGAATAGATCCTTGACCTTAGTCAGCCTCTCCCTTTGCTCGTTTCGAACCCAAAACGAGGTCTAAATCACAATTAATCAAAAAGCCCTAATTCTACCCAAATCCGTAATTTTCTTATCCTTAATCTCATGTTTTTGGCCTAGAAATCTAATGGGTGTTGATAAAAATGGAAGAAAACAAGTTAAAGATTACTTACCCAAGGAGTTTTGGTGAAGAGAAGCTTCAAAAATCGCCTAAGAGCTTTGGAGTAGAAGAAGCTCATGAAATTTTTATGAAATACCGTAATCTACTGTATAGAGTGTTTTAAAATAACTGGGCAAAATTACTCATCGCGTTCGCGACAGAACAATCATGTTTGTCACACCTCCTTTTTACCTACATCCCCCGAAGGGCGTAGAAGAGAGTTTTTTTCCAATTTAACGTGACAATTGCAATGGGACTATTTTATTAAAATTTTAGAGCCGCCACTTGGGATATTTTATGGTGTCCCAAGTCACCTGTTCAAATCTCGAATCGAGGAAAGATTCTCTGTTTTACAGTCCACGAACAAAAAATCTGGGCTAGAAATTCTGTTAACCCGGGAGAAGGTGTTAGGCATTTCCGAGTTCCGTGGTTCTACCACGGTCGCTCAACTATTATTATTGGCTTATTATTTGATTTTAGTACATGTTCAAACCTATGTGTACTTTTAACTTTATTATCCGCCTTAATTATTTTTAAGGAAAGATTTGCAACGCCATTTAAAATATGTCTTGAACCACGTCACATAAATGCATGCGCATTTCACAACACATTCTATATAATATCACTGAGATTTGGATTTGGATCACATAAATGCGCACCTGAGTTTAGGAAGGTAATTTATTAAAATAACGTGCCTAAAGCAACTACTTGTTTTTAACTTTGTGAGGGCCATGGAAATTTGCTAAATAGCATGCCTCGAATTCTCAGGATTAAAAAAATTAAATTAAACGAGGGCCATGCATTTGAGATTTTATTTGGTACGGCATGCTTCAAATTACTCCAAAGGGCTTTACTTAACTAATACAAACTACAGATGTTTATAATTTCAAAGAATTCCCTAAGTTTGAGATGAAACGCGAGTGTCGTCAGTTATGGATTTACTTGGATAAGCAAGTTCATTGATTTGTTAATGGATCAATTTTATGGAATGTATTCCTTGATTTCAGATGTAGTACATTCAAAATAAATTAAAATCTTTACAAACACATTCCACACTTTGATTACAATTGAACAAGATATTGAATTAAAGCTGCTACACTTAAATGGTCAGATTACTCTAGGCAAATTCTAACATAAAAAAAATTACTATGAAAGATGAATACTAGGATGTCTTGATTTTTAAGCCAAATCCAAATTGACCAGATACCCAGCTCAACACACTAATCAATGCCATTAACCTCAATATCGGTGCTCCAAAGGCTAACAATTCAAACCTACATTTCATCTTTTAAACAGAACAAACATGACTACACATACTCGAATTAAAACCGTCAAGCAGCAGACCTTTAGTTATAGGCAAAACCCATTGGTTCTCCGCATTATATACTAAGAGTTAAAACCTTAAATGATGGTTAGATATTCATTCAAAGAACTGATCTTCCTTTACGTTCGAAGATTCAAAAATATGCTAGATCCTGATGCATTCGAACACAACTATAGAAACCAAAACTTTCTAAAGGAAAATCAACGACATGCATTTAAGTAAAACATGAAAGTCTATGAACGAGCGAACCATCACTTGGAATTTTAAATTAAAAAAAGTTGCTTATCCTAATCAATCCCTATTGCAAGTGTCCAATTGACATCCCTAAGAACAAAGTTCCAAACTATTTAATCAAACATCATATTAATCAAAAGTCCGTCCAGGTTTACAAATTAAAACCAAACAGGATCATAACTAAACAAATGACCACATCCAAAGAAAGCTGAAATGGCAATAAAATGACAAGTGAATTGTTATTATTGACACCTATAATATCTTTCATTACACATCATCCACAAAGATTCTCATTTGCACTTCACAAATTGAAAGATCCAAGGAATACTCGGAGATAAAAGAGGGACAGTAGAGATGGAAAGTCAACAGTCAACAATAACAGAAATCCACCCAGATTCAACCAATAAAAGCCGTGAATCAATCAAGAAGAAGGAAACCACTCAACCAACTTAAACCAGATCTTTCACTACCCAAGTCTATCCATTTTCAGCCTCAAATAGAATCAGATATAGTTCAGTAATGAAAAACTTAAAAATTCGAAGCAGAAATTTCACTGGAATAATATTTTCTCAAATTTTCAGCTATTTTTGAGTTTTTCTGAGTTTTATCTCTCAAAATCTCTGCCTTGGAAGGCAAGATGGAGATGCCTTTATAGGCAAGGAAAGTGGGACAACTAGCAGATTTCTATTTTTTTTACATTTTTACCCTTTTCTAATTTTTATTTTTACTACTTAATCCTTGATTTTTTTACTTGCTTGCCAAGTAAGGCTATTTTCAGCTTCTAGGAAGCTTCCTAGGAAGTTACCAATAGATTCCTTACCTTAATTCTTCAAATTATCCCTAAACCCCTGTTAATTAACTAAGTAGCCCAAACGGGTATGGCTCATGAGTCAATGACCTGATTTTCTAAAACAAAAATGAATTAGATAAACGACCCCATAAGATCAGAAGCCCAAACAGCCCTAATTGTCACTTGCTTTATTTATCAAATTGCAACCCAAAATAGCTCATGCTAACTTGTTTCATCGATTTAAGAAATTAGTCTAAGTGATTTACTAATTCAACATTAACCAAACTAATAATTTTAAGCTAAAACTCCACCCACTCATGCATGAATAAAAGAACTCCAGGAAAAAAATGAAAAACGATTCCTGAAGAAAGGCAGGAATAGAGAATAAAAAAACAAGGAGGAAAGAATAAATTAGAGACAAAAAAGAAGATACCTATTACACTTCGAACCAAGAAAAGATAGCCTTGAATCTTCATTTTTTTCGGATTTCCGGTCGAATTTGATATTAATCACATGTTCTCATATAGAACAAACGAATAAAATCATATTAGACCTGAATCGTCCGTAGAATCTCGAATTGGGTTATATGGTTCGACTTGTGATCTAATATTCGAAGAGTTCTGAGGATATTCTAAGGAAATGGTTCTAAGATTTGAGAAGAGGGGGTCTAGGGGGCTTTAGGGTGTTAATCTAGTGGCGTTTGAAATAAGCGTCGTCACCGGTGGTGGTGGGAATTTTTAGGCGGCGGATAGGGTTCCATGAACGGTCTCTAAGAGAGAAAATTGGGAGATACGAGATGGGGGTGGAGGGTATCGAGTTAGGACAGTTATATGATAAGCCCACCTCCACTTCCCCACCGTTGGATCAAGTAAACCTCGACGGCCCGGATCACAGTTAAATTAAATGGGATCGTTTGGATTGGGGTAGAGGCGGACCGGGTTATGGACGGGTATTGGGCTGGGACAGACAGGTGCAAAAGGGAAAGGATTTGGGCCTAGGTAAATTAAGCGAATTTCGCCTAAATCGGCTCTCTTCTTCTTTTATTCCATTTCTTTCAACTTTTTCAAATTTTTTTTCTTCTTTTTCCAAATTAGATTAAAATCTAAATTATTCCCTAGAACCTAATTATCCTATACAAATACTAATTAAACCTAGATGATAATTATCACAATTAATAAAAGGAACAAATTAAAAGAAAAACTAACAACATTAAAGTTAAAATTAAAAGGTGCAAATTAAATTATTTTTTGTGATTTTCCATTTTATAAAATATCTTAATTTCTAATTAATTCTTAAAATACAAAGTTAAATCCTAAATTCACATGCCATACATTTTTTTGTATTTTTCGTTAATTAAATAAAATAAACGTGCACAGACAAATGCAAACAATTGATAGAAAAATGCCACAAAAATCCACGACATTAAAATAATGGAAAAATTATTTTATTTTGAATTTATGGGAGTAATTCATATAGGGCAAAAATCATGTGCTCACAGCTTCCCCTCTTTGTTCGGAAACACGAACAATTTTCGTGCAAATATAAAGTGAGAGGATACGAGCTATTTTTTGCCCGTTTGAATACTCCGTGAGAAGTATTTTTTCAAATATTTTACCTCACCCTACTTCCGAGGTTACCTACACATCCCTGGCTATAAAAAAATTAGGTCAGTGTAGTTCAAAAATATTTGGTAGCTGGGACTACCGTGAAGCTATGATTTCATTGTTGTTGTTGTTGCTGTTATTACTTACTGAATCCCTTATTATACCATGAAAAAGTAAAAAGAAGTTAGACTAAACTATGATCTATGCATTACAAGAATCCTCTCTATATCTTCAAACTTGATCTTGCAGCTCTTGTTGCCATATTGACTTGTATTCTCCCGATAAAGTTCCTTTGTTGTCGACTTGAATTATAATATGAGATGATTTTCCTTTTCTTCAAGTGGATGCCTAACCGCCAAAACTTGAACTATATTCCCGTGCTCTCCAGGTGGGCGCCTGACTGCTGAACTTGAACTGTATTCCTGTGCTCTCCAAGTGGGCTCATGACTGCTGAACTTGAATTGTATTCCTGTGCTCTCCAGGAGGGCGCCTGTCTGCTGAACTTGAACTGTATTCGCGTGCTCTCTAGGTGGGCGCCTGATTTTTGAACTTGAATTGTATTCTCGTGCTCTCTAGGTGGGTGCCTGATTGCTGAACTTGAACTACTTCTCCTCGTTCTCCAAGTGAGTACCTGATTTCAACAAAAATAGACAAAATAAAGAAAATTTTCTGCCCCAGTTTGGTAACTGGGCACATATGTGAGTATCAAACTGAATTGTGTTACATAATATTCTAAGAATTTGAAAGCTAGACCCCATTATCCAAGAGGGTCCTGACAACTCTTAGTTAAATGACAGTCTTAAAAGCTGAATTATGTTTTCTAAAGGTATGACTTCCGCCAGAACCGGGCCGCCAGAACCAACAGAATTGGCAGGGTCGCGGTTCCGGTCTAGTTCCGGTTCGAAACCGCGAAAATTACAGCCTTAACATGGACCTTTAAGGATCTAAGAAGAATTCTCATATTCGTTTTCAAAATAAATCATACCCACTATATCTGTCTCGTTATGCACAGGCGATAGACTTTGGCTAGTGTCTACTGTATCTGGATTTTGCACGATAATGTCACCTATATCAATAATATTCCTAATTGCTTTCTTCATATTCCAACACTTCTCTATGTCATGCCCCGGGGCATTTGAGCAATATGCACACCTTTGAGAAAAGTCAAACTTCTTTGGAAGAGGGTTTGGCATTTTTATCTGAATCGGCTTCAACATGTCCAATTTAATTAGCCTCTGGAATTGACTGGCGTATGACTCTCCCAATGGAGTGAAGGTCTTCTTCTTCTACAACCTCTCATTGTTAAATGCTTGATTGGGTCAAAAAACCTGATCCGGGAGGGTTTCGATAGGCTCTTGGGGGTGGATAAGCATTTTGTGGAGCTGGGTACTGGGAAAGTGATGTACGACTTCGGGAGTTCTGTTGAGAGAAGTAAAATTGGGGAGGGTCATCTGGTGTGCAAGGATATCCATGGGGCCGATGTCAAGGCTGAAAGTGTTGAGCAGGAATGTCCTGCGGATCATCTTTTCTATTTCTCTTTCTCCCACCCAAACTTACTGGGATGTTCTGAATGTCTTTCGTAGTATCTTTCAATGCCGAACAACTCATGATTTTGCCTGACTTGATTCCTGCTTCTACTATCTCCCCCATTTTTAAAACATCATTGAAAGGCTTTCCCAAGGCCGTGATCAAAAGACTAAAGTAGGTGGGCCCCTGGGCTTGTAGGAAAAGCTCAACCATTTCTTCTTCACCAATCAAGGTACTGACTCGAGTAGATTTCTCCCTCCATTTGAGTCCAAACTCCCTAAAGGTTTCCTTCGACTTCTTTTCCATTTTAGATAAGGAGGAGCGGTCTGGGGTAACGTTTGATTTGTATTGAAAGTATCGAACAAAATCTTGAGCCATGTCACTCAATGTAGGCCACTTACCAACATCTTGACGATTATGCCATTCCAAAGCCGCCCCAGTCAAGCTCTTACTTAAATAGGCCATCAACAGGTCACTTCTCATTTCACAGCAATAAACCCTCAGGTGCGCTACTGTATCTCCACATCCAACATACAAGTTAAATTTTAGCACTTTAAATCCCGCGAGCAGGCGAACGTCAGGGTCACAGACAGTTCTTTGTAAGCCATGTTGCCCTAGTCTCCCATTTCTTGCTTGTTCTTTAAGGACCGTTTTATGACTTTCAGACTCCTTGGTATCGTATCTCGCTTTTCTCTTCCTGTGACTTTCTTATGTTCAGCATGAAGCTCATCCCGAAGGATCTTCTTGTATGAGTCAGGAACCTTATGGGAAACCTCTACAGGGTAGTGTGGATATTCATTATTGGGAATAGTGGATATGACATGTGGGAACTTTTGGGAAAAGACAGTTGGAGGATGAGTGATGGAGCCACTAGGGTGGTCGTGAAAGCTGTGATAAGCGGGTGGATCTGGAGAGTATGGAGGATCATCTGGCATTGTGTCCGGAGCTTGGGTAAGGGCAGCATCTAAGAAGCTAGGTGGGGGTGGGGGTTGTGCCTTCCTAGTCATCCAAGCATGATACATGTCCGCCATGTGTTATCTTAACATCTTTACCTCTTCAACCAACCCATTGTCCTGTTCGACCAACTACTTTCAGGCACCAGTATTAACCAGCTCAGTTCTGTTGATGTCTGCCATTGTCTTTTGACTTTATGTTGTAGAGAAAAGTTACCACTTTAAAAATAACAAACCAACCACCCTTCTGCTATGATTATAGCAATACGAAGCCATCACGTAAGCGTTAGGGCATCTAACATAAGATAATTTCACTTTATGTGCAATGCACCTAGCCACAATTATCGGTTTTAAAATGACTTCGAGGGTCAGTTGGCATCATCCCAATTTGTTCATTTCAACCTCTCTTTTCTTTTCTTTTCTATCACTTGCTTTCTCATTTACCCTCCTCTGTTTCCTTCTAATTATCACTCTTTTCTTTCCTCTCATTTCTCGCATCCCATGATTTCACCTCTTTTTTTTCCTTTTTTCCTTTTTTCCTTTTCTTTTTTCTTTTAATAAAAAAAATTCGATCGAACCCTATGTAAGTTGCCCACGTATCATAGCCCCACATGAATCAGATCTTTGCATAGTTCTGAAAGATCGGGAATAAAGTAAACAAACTAACATTCTTATTTTCTTTTCTTTTCTTTTTTCCTCCTATATTTTTACCTTAATGGCTACTATGACGAGGTAAGGGAAGTAAAAGAAACAAATCTCTCTTTTTTTTGAATTTTCTAGACTCAATGATTTATAACCTATTCTAAACTCAAGCTTAACGAGCAAATATTTTTGTTCTTTTTGAAACAAACACTCTATGGAAAATTATTAAGTAAAACACCCTACAAGAGAAAAACATCTTTGATTCTTTATTAGGAAGGAAATCTAAAGAATAAACCACATAAAAATATTTTGAACATTCATTTGATATCCTGAAGAAAGACTTCGAAACGAGAAATGAACAAAATAAAAAAAATATTTTTGAACTTTGGTTTTTGATTATATAAGAAAGAAACTTTAAAGATAAAGATAAAGTATTTTTTTTCTATGCACAATGTCCTAATGTTCTTGGGAAAATAAAAGAATTTTTTTCATTAATTTCCCAAAAATAAACCTCAAAAGAAATCTTTTTTGATTTTTGAGATTAATACCTTAAAGAAAACTTTTAAAAAGGTACTAAAAGGAAATTTTTTAAAAAAAATTTTTGGTCCTAATATAGTAAAGAAAATATAAAATTAATTTTTATTTTAAGTTCAAGATATTAATTGCCTAAAGGCAAAACTACATCAAAAATATTTTTTTTCTACAATTAGAATTCTAAAAAAAAATTCTAACGGAAATATAAAACACAAAATCTTTTTTTTATTTATTACACACCTTTTCAAATGCAAAACAGAAAGTACAATAATATTAAAACTCGACATTACTATACAAAACTAAAAGGTAAAAGACAACATAAAAGAAAAACAGACTCAAAACATAAAAAGAGAAGAAAATCTCATTTAAATCTATTCCTGAATGAGCGATCCTGACTAGATGATCCTGGGGCTCTGTCATGCTCAAATTTCAGTAAGTAGATAACACCTGTATGAGAAAACTTTCACCAACACTATATGAGATAATAACACTCCCTATTAGACACATACAAACATGATTGAGGCAATTTTTGCAAAATGACTTATGTGGCCAAAAGGAGGTTAGAAGAGCAAAATTTGGCTAAGACCCCGAAAGCCAAGAACCTAAAACTTACTAGGAAGACAGACCATATGTGGGTTGCCTACGTATCACGTCCTGAAAGATGAGAATCGGGTATGCGTAGTTCGAGCATATTGGATACGGGCGTTTTTTTATCTTTTCTTTTTGGAAAATGATGAAACATGCAAAATCTTTTTTTGATTTCTTTTTTCCTCTTTTTTTGATTATTGAAAAATGATTGTGAAGTGCAAAATCTTTTAGAATTATTTATTTGTCTTTTCTTTTCTTTTCTTTTTTAAAAATATGATAAAAAACATAATCGAGCCTTACTTGCTTTATTTTTACACTTCAATCTGTTTTTTTTTTCATTTGCCCTCAAATTTTATTGGTCCGCCAAATGATCCTTTTAACCTTGCAGAAATGCAACATGAAGCACATAGGATTCATCAGGATAGTTTGTTATTTCGGTCGCACCTGTCATTGACGAACCCATCCCCTGTGTTGAGTCCCCTAAGTCAAACGCACATGATGCAAACAATCGCTCCTACTAGGGATCCGGCATGAGGCTGAGTTATTCTAGGTTCAAAATATGGGTGTATTTATTCTAGACCTGGCTTACCCAAGCGGACAACTCAAGCTGGGGGAGGGGGGGGGGGAGGGGGTGTAGCGGTAACCAAAAGATCATCCGGCTTTGCAACTTGTTTGAACCTCATTCTATTTGGGATATGACACTAATAAAAAGAAGTCACGGCAGCATGCACTCATCGGGAGAGAGGAGAGAGGGGTTTCGTAGCAGTTTATATATACAGTTAAGATAATATCAAAGCGCTAAAAAGCAATATTTAGCACATTAGGCCCAAAAGTGTAACAAAATCAGATAATAAACAAAGTCAAATACAAAAGTTATTCTAAGCTCGAATTCTTGAATACTATACCAATGATTCTGGGTTCCTATCCCCAGCAGAGTTTCCAGATCTGTCACACCTTCTTTTTACCTACACCCCACGAAGGGCGTAGAAGGGAGTTTTTTCCAACTTGAAGTGACAATCAAAACGAGATTATTTTATTAAAATTTTAGAGTCGCCACTTGGAATCTTTTATGTTGTCCCAAGTCACCGGTTCAAATCCCGAATCGAGGAAAAGATTTAATCTGTTTTACAGTCCGCGAACCAATTCGGGTAAGGAATTCTGTTAACTCGGGAGAAGGTGTTAGGCATTCCCGAGTTCCGCGGTTCTAGTACGGTCGCTCAACTGTTATTATTGGCTTATTATCTGATTTTAGTACATGTTCAAACCGATGTGCACTTTTAACTTTACTATCTGCCTTTAATTATTTTTTAAGGAAAGATTTGCTACGCCATTTAAAATATGTCTTGAACCACGTCACACAAATACACCCGCGGACCGCAACACCTTCTATATAACATTGTTGAAATTTAGATTTGGGTCACATAAATGCACACCCGAGTTTAGGAAGGTAATTTATTAAAATAACGCGCCTAAAGCAACTACGCATTTTTAACTTTGCGAGGGCCATAAAATTTTCTAAATGGCAATTCTAAGGATTAAAAAAATCAATTAAATGAGGACCGTGCATTTGAGATTTTATTTGGCACTGCACGCCTCAAATTACTCCAAAAGGCTTTACTTAACTAAAATAAACTACGGATGTTTATAATTTCAAAGAATTCCCTAAGTTTGAGATAACACGAGTGTCATCAGTTATGGAATTACTTGGATGAGCAAGTTCATTGATTTGTTAACGGATCAATTGTAAGGAGTGTATTCCTTGATTTCAGATGTAGTACATTTAGAATAAATTTAAATCTTTACAAACACATTCCACACTTTGATTACAATTGAACAAGTTATTGAATTAAAGCTGCTACATTTAGAGGGTCAGATTACTCAAAGCAATTTCTAACATAAAATAAAATTACTATGAAAGATGACTACTGGGACGTCTTGATTTTTAAGCCAAATCCAAATTGACCAGATACCCTACTCAGCACATTACTAAATGCCTTTAACCTTAATATCGGTGCTCCAAAGGCTAACAATTCAAACCTACACTTCAGCTTTCAAACGGAACAAACATGACTACATATACTCGAATTAAAACCATCATGCAGTAGACCTTTAGTTATAGGCAAAGCCCATTGGTTCTCCACATTATGTACTAAGAGTTAAAACCCTAAATAATGGTCAGATATTCATACAAATAATTGCTCTTCCTTTACGTTAGAAGATTCAAAAATATGCTAGATCCTGATGCATTCGAACACAATTATACAAACCAAAACTTTCTAAAGGAAAATCAAAGACAAGCATTTAAGTAAAACATGAAAGTATATGAACAGGCGAACCATTACTTGACATTTTAAATAAAAAAGTTACTTATCCTAATTAATCCCTATTGCAAGCGTCCGATTGACATCCCTAAGAATAAAGTTCCAAATTATTTAATCAAACATCATATTAATCAAAAGTACGTCCCGATTTACAAATTAAAACCAAACAGGATCATAACTAAACAAATGACCACATCCAAAGAAAGCTGAAATTGAAACAAAATGATAAGTGAATTGTTATTATCGATACATCTAATATCTTGCATTATACATCAGCCACAAAGCTTCCCATTTGCACTTCACAAATTGAAATATCCAAGGAATACCCGGAGATAAAAGAGGGACAGTAGATATGGAAAATCAGCAGTCAGCAATAACATAAATCCACCTAGATTCAACCAATAACAATCATAAAATCAATCCAAAAGAAGGAAACCACTCAACAAACTTAAACAGGATCTTTCACTACCCTAGTCAATCTATTTTCAGCCTCAAATAGAATCAGATATCGTTCAGCAATGAAAAAATTAAAAATTCAAAGCAGAAATTTCAATGGAACAGTATTTTCTAAAATTTTCAGTTGTTTTGAGTTTTTCTGAGTTTTATCTCTCTAAATGTCTGCCTTGGAAGGCAAGATAGAGATATCTTTATAGGCAAGGGAAGTAGGGCAACTAGCAGATTTAAGTTTTTTGCATTTTTGCCCTTTTCTAATATTTGTGTTTGCTACATAATCCTTAAATTTTTGACTTGCTTGCTAGGTAAGGCTATTTTCAACTTCTAGGAAGCTTCTTAGGCAGCTACCAACAGATTCCTTACCCCAATTTTTCCAAATTATCCCTGAACCCCTATTAGTTAACCAAGTATCCCAAACGGGTATGGGTCATGGGTCAATGACCCGATTTTCTAAAACAAAAATGAATCGGATTTTAACCCAAAATCACCCCACAAGATAAGAATCCCAAACAACCCCAATTGTGACTTGGCCTATTTATCAAATTGTAACCTAAAATAGCACATGCTAACTTATTTCATCGATTGAAGAAAGTATCCTAAGTGATTTACTAATTCAACATTAACCAAACTAACAATGTTAAGCTAAAACTCCATCTACTCATGCATGAATAAAATAATTCTTGGACAAAAATGAGAAACAAAACCAGAAGAAGGGAAGGAACAGAAAATTAAAAAACAAGGATAAAAGAATAAATCAGAGACAGAAAAGAAGATACCTATTACACTTCGGACCAAGAAATGATAGTCTTGAATTTTCATATCTTCGGATTTTCGATCAAATTTGATATTTATCACATGTTCTCATAGAGACCAAACGAATAAAATCATATTAGACCTGAATCGTCCACAGAATCTCGATTTAGGTTCTATGGTATGACTTGTGATCTAATATTCGAAGAGTTTTGGGAATATTCGAAGGAAATAGTTTTAAGATTTAGGAAGAGTGGGTCGAAGGGGATCTATGGTGTTAATTTGGTGGCATTTGGAATAAGCGCCGCCACCGGTGGTGCTGGGAATTTTTGGGCCGCGGCTAGGGTTCTATGAACGGTCTATGAGAGAGGGAATTGGGAGAGACGAGATGGGGGGAGGTAACGGGTTAGGACAATTATATAATAAGACCACCCCCACTTCCCCATCGTTGGATCAAGTAAACCTCGACGGCCCAGATCACACTTAAATTAAACGGGGTCGTTTGGATTGAGGTATCACAACCTTCATGTTCCCCCTCAGCTTCACCTTCGCATCACAACCTTCACGTTCGCGAAGAAGAAATTGGTCACCTGGGATTTTTGCCTTACGCATTCATGAGAGGGTTCACGCGAATGCGAAGGGTTAAATCCATGGGCACTAACAGTAGAAATCTGCATTTTTTCTTAGGTCTAAAACTTCCCGAAACACACCCGAGCCCTCGGGGCTTCTAACCAAACACACGTACTAACTCAGCAACATCTTACAAACTTATATGTATGATCAAATCGCCAAAATAACCTCAATAACCACATAATAAACCTCAAAATCAAAGATTTTCCTCAAACTTCTCAAAATATCAACTTTAGCTATTTAGTTTCGAATCACGTCAAATGATATTCGTTTTTCACCAAATCCCACAGAAACATCTTAAATCATATATATGACCTAAATCGGACGCCAAACCAAAATACGGCCGCGATATCATCATGGTCTAATTAGATTTCATTTCAAATTTCCTTAAATAATTTCAAAATAATTTTCTTTAAAAATTCGTTTCTCGGGTTTGAGACCTCGGAATTATGTTCCGGGCAAACGCTCAAGTTACTTATTTTCTTACTCAGTGCTTGAGGGAAACCTGGCAATGTGACATATATCACCACAAGTGTAACAATCCCTCGGCTGCTGAGACTGCTGACCTTGATGACCTGAATGACCACCTCGAAAACTCTGGATCGGTGGTGCACTAATAGGAGCTGGTGGTGCACTGTAAGGCTGCTGATCAAAATACTGCATCTGAGGACCATGGCTAACTGAAGCATTGTGAGAAACCTGAAGAATTGACTGAAAGGTTCTAGGAGGATAGCCTCTACCATATGAATCTCTATCTCTAGACGAGGCACTACTGGACCTCCTTGAATGACGGGGTCTCTTGTCTGCTCCATGACCCCCCCCCCCCCCCCATGATAGTACCATCTCAACTCTCTGGTCCATATTGGCCGCCTCCTGGAAGGATATCTCATTCCCAGCCTTTCTAGCCATTTGGAGATGAATTGGCTAAATGATCCCATCAATAAACCGTCTCACTCTCTCCCTCTCAGTGGGAAGTATAATAAGGGCATGGCAAGCCAAATCTATGAATCTAATCTCGTACTGAGTGACACTCATGGATCCCTGATAAAGGCGCTCGAACTGCCTCTGATAGGCCTCTCGCTGTGTAATAGGGAGAAAACTCTCCAGAAATAGCTGTGTGAACTGCTCCCAGGTCAAGGTTGGCGATCCTGCTGGTCTAGCTAAGCAATAATCCTTCCACCAAGTCTTGGCGGATCCAGATAAGCAAAAAATAGTGAAATTAAACCCCATTGGTTTCAACAATACCCGTGTTCCAAAGAACCTTGTGAGAGCTGTCCAGATAATCCTGGGGATCCTCAGTAGATGTACCGCTGAAGGTAGTAGTGAAGAGCTTGGTGAACCTTTCCAATATCCACAAGAAGTCAGCGGACATTGTTGTACCATCGCCAATCTGAGCTACCGCAACTGGCTGAACTGTCCCAACTAGGTGAGCCGCTAGAGTCTGAAACTGAGGAGCTACCTGCTCCGAAGTACGCGTAGCAGCAGTATGGGACCTTCCCCCAGCCTGAGAGACGGCTGGTGCTATAGGAAGTAAACCTGCTCTCGTGGAACTCTCTTTAAGGCCCACTAGATGGACCAGAGCATCTTGAAGAACTGGGGTAGCAATAAACCCCTCCGAGACTTGAGATGGGCCCACCGGAACTGCTCCGGTTGGAACCTCGTCATAAACCAAACCGCACAACAAGAAAGAACTATTGTGAAGTTTTTCCTAACTCTGTAGCCTCTAGGGGATAAATACATACGTCTCCGTACCGATCCCTTTGACTCTACTAATCTTGTCTGTGAACTGTGAGACCCATGTAACCTAGAGCTGTGATACTAACTTGTCACGACCCGAATTTCTCTCCCTCGGGAGTCGTGATAGTGCATACTAATGGGAGCTAGGCAAGCTAGATCTTGACTACCTACTACGCTTTCGTATTTCTCCTTTTTAACAAACTCAAGGCGATATTATGATAACAACAAAATTTTAAATAAATAAGCGAAAATCAACAATTATATACTTTAAGGGTATGTCTATTGCAACTCTCAAAAACCTCAAATACCCAAAACCTGGTGTCACAGTATCACAGACTTTCTAAGATTACTTCATACAAGATCTGAAAAAGTAACAATACATTATTTTTGAATAAAAGAAAATGGAATAGAAAATAAAGAAAGAGGGAGACGCCAAGGCGTGTGGACGCCAAGGCGTGTGGACCCCAAGGCGTGTGGACGCCTGCAGGTCTACCTTAGACCTCCGAGTGGACTGAAGGAAGCACTCCAACTATTGTCCAAAAGCTGCTTCTGGATCTGCAGACAGTGCAGAGTGTAGTATCTGACAACCGACCCTATGTGCTGGTAAGTGTCTAACCTAACCTCGGCGAAGTAATGACGAGGCTAGGACCAGACTACCAAATAAACCTATGGAATTCAAATATATATATACAGCGGAAAGGAAATATAGAAATAACCAGTCGATTTGGGGGGGGACATGCTGTGGGGAGATAACAGTTCTGAATAGAAAGGCTTCAAGTGACGAAAGAAAACAACATACCACGAATATTAACAAAGAAGCAGAAAGCAACAATTTGCACGGCATCACCCTTCATGCTTTTACTCTCGTCCTCACTAAAGAAGTTTTATAATAAAAGCGTGCACGACATCACCCTTCGTGCTTTTACTCTCATCCTCACCAAACAATCATATAATAAAGATGTGCGTGGTAGTCACCCTTCGTGCTTTTACTCTCTTTCCTCACCAAATAATCAATGAAAATTGGTACGGAATGGTACATCGTATGGCACAACATCACCCTTCGTGCTTTACACTCTTTCCTCCCAATAACAAATAATGCATGACATCACCCTTCGTGCTTTAACACTCTTCCTCACCCAAACAACAATCACAAACAAAGGGGCAAGGGAACAATAATTTAACAATTAAATCCCGGCAAGGCAACAACAACTTAACAATTAAATCCCGGCAAGGCAACAATAATTGAATAATCAAAATCCTGGAAAGGGAACAACATCAATAATCTCAACATCTCGGCAAGGAGAAAATCAACAAAACAACAATGTCCGGGCAAGGGAATAGTTTAACAACTCTTTCTCTTTCTTTCATTTTTATCTCATAGCTCACTTTTCCACTTGAGCCAATGCTCCAAAGGGTTCAATCATCTCATATACTTTCATAATTCATATGATAACTTGAGCCAATGCTCCAAAGGGTTCAATCATCTCATATACTTTTACAAATCGTATTATAACTTGAGCCAATGATCCTCGGTGTTAAAAGGTCACAATTCCTTACACAAACCTCTCACAACAAATAGAAATCATCACCAAGGCATGGTAGATACAACAAAATCATAATATTCACAATATAAAGACTCACGACCATGCTAGACAACAACGTATAGATACTCGTCACCATACCTATACGTCGTACTCAACAATTATTACATAACAAATAGGACTCAACTCCTAATCCCTCAAGCTAAGGTTAGACCAAACACTTACCTCAAACTTCCACGGTCAACTCAAGCCTTAAATACCGCGTTTCCATTAAAATTTGGCTCCAACATTGTCGTATCTATGCATAATCAATTTAATAATATCAATAATGCTAAACAATTCAATACCAATGCCTAATTATAGCTTTCTAATCATTCTTTCCAAAAAATCCAAAAATCGACCCCTGGCCCATTTGGTCAAAATATGAGGTTCGGACCAAAATCAAATCACCTATTCATCCACGAGCCCAAATATATAATTATTTTCAGAATTCGATCCCAAAATGAGGTCTAAATCACAATTAATCAAAAAACCCTAAGTCTACCCAAATTCCTAATTTTCTACCCTTAATCTCATGTTTTAGGCCTAGAAATCTAATGGGTATTGATAAAAATGGAAGAAAACAAGTTAAAGATTACTTACCCAAGACGTTTTGATGAAGAAGCTTCAAAAATCGCCTAAGAGCTTTGGAGAAGAAGAAGTTTATGGAATTTTTATGAAATCCCGTAATGCTACTGCTTTTGGGTCTTTTAAAATAACTGGGCAAAATTACTCATTGCGCTCATAATAGGCCAATCACGTTCGCGATGAGTTAGGCCTTTGGGTTCCCAGAACAGGGCTCACGTTCTCGGAGCTTTGGCTCCTCAAGCCTTCATGTTCGCGGGCCAGTGGCCGCGTTCACGATGAACAAAATGGTGACCCTTCCCTAGCACCTTACGTGTTCGCGAGTGGAGGGACGCGTTCGAAAAAGGTCTCCCCCTCAGCTTCGCGTTTGCGTCATAACTTCTTGTTCGTGAAGAAGAAATTGGGCACCTGGCATATTTGCCTTACGCGTTCGTGAGAGGGTCCACGCGAACGCGGAGGGTTAAATCCCTGGGCACTAACAGCAGAAACATTCAACTTTTCTCAAGTTTAAAATGTCTCATAACACATCCGAAACACACCCGGGCCCTCGGGGTCCATAACCAAACACACGTACTAACTCAACAACATCTTACGAACTTATCTATACGATCAAATCGCCAAAATAACCTTAATAACCACGAATTAAACCTCAAAACCAAAGATCCTCAAACTTCTTAAAACATCAACTTTAGCTATTTAGGTACGAATCATGTCAAATGATATCCTTTCACCAATTTCCACAAAAACATCTTAAATCATATATAAGTCCTGTATCGGGCGCCAGAACTAAAATACGGGCCCCATACCATCATGTTCTGAACAGATTTCATTTCAAATTTCCAAAAAAGTTTCATAAAATAATTTTCTTTATAAATTCATTTCTCGGGCTTGGGACCTCGGAATTCAATTCCAAGCATATGTCCATGTCCTTTATCTTCCTATAGACTCTCTGGGACCCTCAAATCACAGGTCCGGATCCGTTTGCCTAAAATATTGACTGAAGTCAAATTTATTTATTTTATAGTAAAAACTTATTATTTTTCATAGATTTCATATTTAAGCTTTCCGGCTACGCGCCTGGACTGCACACACAAATCGAGGTAACTCTAAATAAGGTTTTCAAGGCTTCAGAAGCACATAAATTCAATTAAAAACAAGCACACAATTTGCTTTATTCTCTCTCAGGGTAATCATAGAGAATGAAGAAAATTCAATGGGACGAGTTTTCAATAGTTTGCCCACAATCATACATGAATTTGATCATGGCAAGGCATATAAATTTTATCACTTTAGGTGGTTGTAATTTCTTACAAACTCCATTAGAGTTTTTTTTTTAGTTTAACGTTTGTTTCCATTGATATCAACAAATTTACAATATGAGTTTTGTAGTAGTATAGACTAACTACTACAATACAAAGCTGCCTAAGCTAATACACTTCTAACACTAGCTAAGGATAGTGATTTAGTTGTCGCAACCCCTTTTGCCATTTCTTACATTTCCTTCCCCGAGCATGTATAAGTATTGCAATTTCTCGGCATACTTGATTTTCATCAAATGGCTTCCCCTCGAATCTGATAGCATTTCTACTTCTCCAAATGAGTGATACTGTGGTGACAAAAGCAGTGGCCACCACAGCCTTCTTCCACACTTTACTCCTAGCAGAGCAACAAATCCAAAGGAGTTCATCATTCCAGCAGCCTATTGTTCTGTTGCACCCCAACCAGCAGCAAATTCTATACCATATTTTACTTGTAACTGGACAAGTAAAGAATAAATGGCTAAACTCTTCAACAGCTTGTTGACAGAATGCACATTTTTCCTCCACACTAATTCCCAACTTCAGTAATCTGTCAACTGTAGGAAGTCGACCATGGGCAGCCAACCATGTAGTAAACTTATGTCTAGGCAAGACATTAGTTGTTACCATTAAGTTCCTCCATTCCACCCTAGGATAAACTGGAAGCAGAGAATGATACAGTGTCTGAATTTGAAATTTACCAGCTTTGCACATACCTGCCAATCTGTGCAATAGACCCCCTTGTAAATTGTTAGCATTCAAGATAGGAATCCTGCAATCTATAACTTTCCTGACTACCCAAGAAGCATTCTTGGGAGCAGCCATAGTCTCAATGTCACTGCACTTTATATAGTAATAATGGATCCACTTGATCCAAAGGCAATCCTTTTTCCTTGCCAAGTCCCACAATAGCTTAGTAATAGCAGCTTTATTCCAAATCTGTATGTCAATAAAATTGAATCCTCCAGCAGAAACTGGTCTGCAGATCTTGTCCCAGGCTACCAGTGATCTTCTGGATACTGTTGCATTGCCAGTCCAAAGAAAATACCTACATACAGCTTCAATTACTTTCACTACCTTCTTAGGCAATATAAAAATCTGCGCCCAGTAGGTTTGAATCCCAAATAGAACTGATTTAATAAGTTGGCTTCTGCCTGCATAAGACAGAAATTTGGCAGACCAGCAAGTAATTCTTTCAGTTATTCTCTCAACCAGTGGTAAATAGTGATGAATATTCAGCTTCTTTGAATGGAGTGGAATGCCTAAGTACTTGAAGGGGAGATGCCCTTCAGTAAATCCCAGATTCACAAGAATATCCACCGTTTCATTCTGAGAAATTCCAGCAAAGTACACAACACCTTTAGAACAATTGGCAAACAGTCCAGAAGCTCTCCATTAGAGTTATAATCAAACTTTGTTGTTTGATTGTATAAAAAATCAAAGTATAGAATAAAAGAGAAAAATACGATAAAATACTTACCTTAAATCCAAAATTTAATTATGAAGGTAGTTCATAAAATTGTTGGTAATTATGCTCAATCCCAAAGCTTCTACCCAATAGGTTAAAGTCTCGCGCTGATAACGTGTTATGAAACAATAAAAGGAGAAAAAGAGTATTGTAGAGAAAAGTAGAGAGGGAATTCATATTAATTTTGGGATGAATCATAATGGAATAAAACCCTCTATTTATAAGAAAAGAGTGACTTAGTCATCAAGTAATAATTACTAAAATCTGTCTAAATAGACATTCTCCATAAATAGAATTCTATTTATAATCATTTTAATAATTTGTTTCTACTTTTTTAGACCTAGAAATAAGGAACGGGCATTTATAGATAAAGCGTGCTAAGATTCCATTCATTCTACAGCTTTTTACTCAAATTAAATATTTAAACTATTCTATATACATCAAATTTATATAATTATCTACATTATATTAAAAACACGGAGGCTTTTAGTGAAATACTATTCGTCTTTTTTATCCTTTAAAGATAGATTTCACATGAGATAAAATAGTAATTTAATTATTTCCTAATAGTTAGGACATTTTAATTTCCTAATATTTAGAACTTTAAAATCAACTAAATGTAACGACCCGATAGGTCGATTTGAGTTATTGAACTTTGATCGCCATTTCTCGGGCATGACTTGCCCCGTGTAATGTATTATGACTAATGTAGATTGTTGGTTTTGGTTTTCAAGAAATTTGGAATGAATTTGAAAGAAACAGTCTCAGTTGAAAGCTTTGAATTTGAAAGATTTGATCAAGAGTTGACTTATTTGTATATGAACGCAGATTGAAATTTTTATAATTTGGTTAGCTTCGTTGGATGATTTATGACTTAGAAGCGCGGCTGGAATGCACTTTGGATGACTGTAGAAGGATCTGGCTTGACTTGGCGAAATTAGTATTTTGGCGAATTCTGATTGATAGGTGAGATTTTGATTTAGAGGTCGAGATGCAATTTCGAGAGTTGCAATAGCTTCCCTATGTCATTTGGGGTGTGTGCACAAAATTTTAGGTTATTCGGACTTGTTTGGTCGGACTTCTAATCGAATGTGTAATTCGAAAGTTTTTGAAAACTCATGAATTCGATGAGTTTTGAGTAATTTGATGTTGTTTGAGGAGTTTTGATGATTGAAACAAGTTTGAATGATGTCATGGATTATGTTGGTATGTTTGGTTGAGGTCCTAAGGGCCTCGGGTGAGTTCCGAATAGGTCCCGGGGCGTCTATAGGAAAAAATATAGCTGTTAAAGGCCTGGGGGGCCGAATCCCTGAACCCACCGCAGTCATATTTTCGCTGACCACGGTGGGAGGCTTCACGGACGCGGTCGTGCTTTCACGGTCCGCGGTGAAAGAGCTGGGCCATTGATCCGACTTCAGAAGCTCATATCTTTTGATACACAAGGAATGTGGAGATGAATCAAAAATAAAAATTGTAGCTCTTTAAATCTAGTTTTCAGAAATATATTATAATAGACATTTTGACATTGGTAGAAAAATTTATGGCCAAAATACTGAAGCATGTCATTACAAAGAACACATGTGTGACCGAGGTCATTTTTGCGGCGATCGCGCTAGTTTTGCGCGGCCGCGGTCGATTTTATGCAGCCTGCAGAGGTGGAAATCTGGGGGTTACTCTATAAATACGAGGTTTTGGGTTTTATTTGATATTTCGCCCTAGAGAGCTCGGATTTTGGAAATTTTTGGAAGGTTTTTCAAGAAATTCATCGGGATAAGGGGTTCTAACTTAGATTTGGCTAGAGTACATGAATCTATCATTGAATTCATCATTTAATTTATGATTCGGGATGAAATTTGGGAAGAAAATTATTGAATCTTTCAAAAATATAAAATGATAATTTAAAGAACCAAATAGTGTCGGAATTGGCTAATTTTCGTATGGTTAGACTCGTGAGAGTATAAGGATTCTAGTTTTGTGAATATTTGCTAAATCTCAAAATATGGGCCCGAGGTTGGGTGTGACCAATTCTAGGAATTTTGTGGTAAATTGATTATTTTCAAGTGAGCTTTGTTCCCTTAACATATTTTGTTAGTTTGGTACCGATTTCGGCAAGATTTGGAGCATCCGGAGGCCATTTCGAGAGGCAAAGGGATTGCGGGCTAGAGTTTAGACTAGATAAAGGTGATTAATGATTTTAAATAATGTTCTGAGGGTTTGAAACCTCGAATTGCACATCGTAGTGCAATATTGAGGTGAATTGCACGCCGAATAGCGAGCGTGGGGTAGAGCACTGTTGGGGATTGTGACTTTGTCCGTACCGAGTGATGATTTTACCGTATATTTGACTGAAAATTATTTGTTATCATCACGACTTAGGATGATTGCCATATTTAGGCTTTGCGCTATCCATTTGAACACCTTCGGGGATAATTATTGATATTTCCTCACTGTTTGATTTTATACTTGAACTCAGTCATCTTTTTTCCATTGTTTTCAAAACTCAGCCAAGTTTACTTTGCTTTAACACTTGAAATGAGATTTCCAATAATATTTTGGGCTGAGCATCATGTTTTATTGTTTCCCGAGGAGCGTATGAGATTTTGACTGAGTAAGTCCAAGGGCATGTATTGTAAGGATACTTTTGGATCTGGCTACACGCTACAGCCTGAGATACTGATACTGATATGAGGCCGAGGGAAAAGATTTGATGCCACGAGATGGCTTGATTTTGCGCTTGGGCCGTAAATGGTCCCTCCCGGTGTCAGCACACCCCCAGTGAGCAACGTCGACGATAAATGGATCGGGCTGCACGCCGCAGCGGTATGTGGATCGGGCTATACGCCGCAGCGGTACTGGTACTGTTTTATGTGTTTTCTTGTTTAATTGTCTTCCATTATCTGTTGTTGTGATATTTCGTGTGATATCTACCTGATTGCCTGGCATTTTCTGCTGAGTGAGTGTTGCGCCCGAGGGGCGGATTTCTGTGCTTATCTGCACTAGTTGTCTTGTACTCATTTGCATAACTGTTCGAAAAAGTCATTTTCAAAAGAGGTTTAAACTGAGCTAAGGCGTTCTTAAGATTTCACAGCTTCATTATTTTTCTCAAAAGGTTTTACACTGCTTCTGTACAGTATGATGATTTGCCTTACGTGATTTCTTACTGTTAAGTTATTATTTACCTTTACTACTCATAAGTTGGAGCACTCACTTTACTCCCTGAACCTCGTGTGCTGATGTAGGTATTTATTCATCCGGTAGCGGGTTTTGGCTGATTGGAGGCAGAGCTATAGGAGTTTAGCGAGTTGACTGCCAGCGTTCGCAACATCATTTCCTCTCTCGTTTGTTCATAACTCGTGTTCCTTATATTTTTAGACCTTGTAGAACAATATTCACACTCTAATAGATGCTCGTGACTTGTGACACCTCGCTTTGGGCTGTTTTGGGTTGTACTCCTTCTAATTATTATTATTATTAAATCATATTTAGACTGCTTATGTACTGTTTAGTTCATAAAAAGGATGAATTGGGTTTAGTTGGCTGGCCTTGTCCCCACGAGAGGCGACATCACGACCTGATATGGGTTTAGGGTCCTGACACGATGGTATCAGAGCCTAGGTTACTAGGTCTCACAAGTCATGAGCAGATTTAGTAGAGTCTCGCGGATTGGTATGGAGACGTTTGTATTTATCCTCGAGAGGCTGCAAAACCTTTAGGAAAACTTCACATTCTTGAATTCTTCTCGTGCGTCCTTGATTCAGCTTGAAAGTTAACTCTTGAAATTTCTTCCACGCATTCGCATGCGCGCATGAGCGCTTAGTATCTGATATGCCATGATGGGTTGTGATTCCCTGATCGAAGGGCGAGATGTGATCTCTGTGAGTTGATGTTGGGCCAGTCTGAAGGACTTGAGGCCGGATCTTTGCCTATGGCTTGAGCACCGAGGTGTTGATTGTGTGAGCAAGTGTTTTGAACTTATGTATCCGGTATTGTCCCTATTAGTGTGAATGGTGGCTGGATAGCTACA
The DNA here is from genome assembly GCA_034376525.1 of Nicotiana benthamiana. Lineage (NCBI taxonomy): Eukaryota > Viridiplantae > Streptophyta > Magnoliopsida > Solanales > Solanaceae > Nicotiana > Nicotiana benthamiana. The sequence continues at coordinate 123,972,414 of CM067324.1, read as the reverse complement.
TGGTGAGTATATTAGTACTACGAGAGGTATCTATATGACATGGAAGTGACGAGGAAGGTCTGCTGGATGATTGATGAACTATTAAGTGTTTGATTTCCATTGTGATTGGATGTGTAGCCCCGACTATGGGCGCGTCAAGAATCTTCTCATGCCTCCTAGTTGGGAGTGAAGTAAAGTTCATGTTATGATATGAGTTCAGACTCAGAAAGGCTAAGTGACTGCGTAATGTTTGTGGCGGTGGAAGGTATTCAGAAATATTATATTGAGGTGAAGCAGGTGGGTTATCTCATACGAAGTGCTCTGATGTGGTGTGATCCTTATGTGTATGTTAGAAGACCTCATGCGTAACTGGAAAGTACGTGTTAAAAATTTGATATTTCAAGTTGCTTAAGAGGGTGTGCTTAACTTTTGTGGGGTTGAATGCAAAATTTGCAAAAGTTTTACAATACTAGATGATCTGTGTTTTCACAACTTATAAACGATTTGAGTCTAGTCTCAGTATGGTATTATGGCGGTGATAGGGTATAAGTGTTATGAGCTATTGAGTGTATCTTAATCTACGGCTTCAAGCCAAGTGGGGGAGTCTGCGGTGAGCAGTTGATTGCATAGTTAGGTATTATGGTGGTTCCAGTTTGGGTCGTGCGAGTGAATTAGCTTTGGCTAGAGTAAAGGAAAATTTTGACAAAATATTATGCTTCATAGGGTATGAGAAAGTTGTTATTGGTAAGGAATTCTCGGTGCATAAAGCAGGTAGATGCTTGGTTGTATTGGGGTGAGGATTCATTTTGCGGTGCCAGAGTGATAATGGGGCACGTGTGGTTCTGTTCGTTCGATCAGGCTAATTGCAGTTTAAATAGAGTGAAGGACTCTCGAGAGTGGTTCTAGTGTGTTCAAGATTCTACATGCAATAATTGGGTATCTTAAAGTTGTATATGTGATCAGAAACCAAGTTTTCATTGGAAGCGTTCAAGACTTGTGGTAATTCTATGTTAATTATGTGATTCTATGTATTAGTATCAGGAAGATAAAGGTAACAGACCTAGATTGGCAGGAAGTTCTTCAGAGTAAAGTATTCAGGAATGTGTTTTTTCGGGGAATATTTAAGAGAGTATTCAACAAATTATGGGTCTTAGTCAGTGTGGTTTTATGCAGGGGTCTCGTGTGGTAGGCCTGGGTTGAGGAATTGTGGCACTACAACAAGAGGAAATATCAAGTTGATGATGCATCGGAAGAAAATTTAGATAGAGGGAGGAGCTTGAAAATAGACCAAATTGGTATGGTAAGGAAATGATTAATTCTTTGTATATGTTCGAGGTAGTGGGTTCTTACAGGTATTTTGCAGCAATGCTCTTGGGTTTTGATGGCTTGCCTAGCTTGGTCTAGTTAGAAGGATTCAGTCCTGGCAGTTTAATTTGTGCAAATGGAATTGGGAGAGTTCTTGATGATTTCTACCGTTGTTCGAGAGATGCATTTCCTACGAATATAAGAGGCATGGGATGTGTAATAATTTTCTTCTAAATGGTATCAATGAAAGTTCTTGACTAGTTGAGTACATAGTGTTCGTGGCTCGGAAGAGAGATGCAGTTCTCATGCTATCCTAGGATGGTGTGGTATATGCGATATGTTGTGGAGGATTGGGATTTGTGTGTGTAAGGTTTCGATTTAGTTCCGAATGGGAAGTCATGAAATTCTTAGGCAGCACGGGCAGTTTTAAGTGATTAGATAAAATGAGCTTCATATGACTAGGGTGAATGATCTTCTGGTAATCAAGAAAATGGTATTGCTAATCATAGTGATTTTACGAGGGTATATATTTAAGAAAAGGCAATGTGATTAGGTTGGTATAGTATTGTGGCGCTCTCTTGATTGGATCGACTGTTGATATTCGAGTTTGCTTGATGGCACAGGGGAATTTCAAGGTATCTTTCGTGGAATAATTGGGTATTTGAGGATATGTGTATCCGGGAAGCAGAATTTCGGGAAAGGCATGGTGATTTGTGTGCTAGATGGAGTTGGAGACTGGAAGTTCTCATGTTCAAGCTATATTAGTATTGTGAGTCGCGTGTATCAGTTGTTTAGCGACTATTGGGATTTGAAGACCCGAGTGGATCTTTTATCGCTTAGTATGTTAGATCTTGGATGTGATATAGGGTTCAGACTGGTTGTCTCCTTGTTGCGTTATTCAGGACTATTGCGTTAAGACGGCGCTGTTGGCTATGCCGAAAATTGCCACAGGTTGAGTGGTGATGTTCGACGGATTATGTCCTATTGGGGATTCTTATATTTCGAAGACCCAGCGGACGACTGGGAAGGATTATCCTTCTATATTCGGGCTATTGTGACGAGTGTCATTGCTGAGACTCCTCATATTGTTCAGCTTCAGTGGTGAAAGAATTATCAAATGTGATTCTCGTGGCCGAGCATGTCGGTGGCAAGGTTGTTGATTTCGTTATTGATTTGGTGCCTTGAACCGTATCGCATGGCACCGGCAGGAGTTATAATAGTGGAAAGAAAATCTTCAGGCATCTTTGATGGTGACTTTGTTGGTAGGCCAAAGTGGATGCGTGTTCTATCTTGAATCGGCTTGGTTGGCCCTAAATTGTAATGTTGAGGGATCAGTTGATTCGATCGTTATTGAGCTTACTAGAGATCTCGTAGTTCTAAGAGTGGCCTTTTTGTGTTGCGAGATGTTATGATATATTAGTTATGGGCATATACTGTGTGGTTCTATTGAGGTTTATAGTGGAAGTTGAGCGGGAAGAGTAATTAGGTGTTATTCACTAAATGGCATATCGGTTATGTCCTATCGAATTACGTGGTATGTATTATTTGTTTCACCATGAGTGTAATGATTTGCCTTGGTTCCAGACTTCAAATTGCATATGGTTGTCGATTTCGAGCATAGTGACTTGAGGTGTTCCATGTGGAGCAGTGTTTGGATAGGATCGTACATTGCAGCGAAGCTATATGGAGATATGACCTCGAGGATTAGATTCGTGTGTTCTATTTCTATGATGTGAGACGGGTTCTCAGCCTTGTGTTACGATGGATCTGGTGATCTTGAGGGACAGCTCTTTCATTAGGGTCACTTTCATGATTTGAGTATGTTTGGACTATTGCTTATTGGTGCGCGTATAATGGCAGTTGACAGTTGTGGCTTAGGCCTATGTTGATGTGTTATGTAACCAGTGTAGTGTGATGGATTAGAAAAGATCGTTGGAATCATTAATGAATACGAATGGATTCGATTTCAGCATGTTGGAAAGATGATATCAATGTTCGGCTCGAAAAATCACTATGGTAATTTCCAAGGAGAAATGGCTTCGTGAATGGTTGATATGAGAAATGGTTATGGCTTATTGCGTGTTTTAGTTATCATTGGTGTTATAAGAGTCATTACAGCTAGTTTGGGCCTATTCAGAGTATAGGTGCGAGGTTTTGGTCATATTGATGGGTTCAGAAGTGGAAAATGTGGTTTTATGGTTTATGGGCTAGATTGGATTGTGTAATTTCAGTTATAATGTGTTATCAAACCTATATGAGATAGGGTGACGTAGGATTACCTCGGGGTATATGCATTGTAAAGTAATTCAGCTATTGGTAGGCTTCTAGAATAACTCTGGGTACGTTCGAGGACGAACGTGTGTTTAAGTGGGGGAGGATGTAACGACTTTACCGTTCGTTTTGAGCTGCTGCACTTTGATCGCCAGTTCTCGGGAATGACTTGCCCCGTGTAATATACAATGACTGATGTAGATCGTTGGTTTTGGGTTTCAGGAAATTTGGAATGAATTTGAAAGAAACAATCTCAGTTGAAAGCTTTGAATTTGAAATGTTTGACCAAGGGTTGAGTTATTTGTATATGAGCGTGGATCGGAATTTTTATGATTTGGTTAGCTTCATTGGGTGATATATGACTTAGGAGCGCGGCCGGAATGCATTTTGGAAGCCCGTGGAAGGATTTGACTTGAACTGGCGAAGTTAATATTTTGGCGATTTCTGATTGATAGGTGAGATTTTGATTTAGAGGTCGGGATGGAATTGCGAGAGTTGCTATAGCTTCGTTATGTCATTTGGTGTGTGCGCGCAAAATATCAGGTTATTCGAACGTTGTTTGGTCGGACTTTTCATCGAAAGTGTATTTTGGAAGTTTTTGGAAACTTAGGCATGAATTTCGATGAGTTTTGAGTAATTTGATGTTATTTGAGATGTTTTGATGATTGGAACAAGTTTGAATGATGTCATGGATTATGTTGGTATGTTTGGTTGAGGTTCCGAGGGCCTCGGGTGAGTTCCGTATAGGTCCCAGGGTGTTTTTAGGCAAAAATATAGTTGTTAGACACCTGGAGGGTCAAGTCTCTAAACCCACGACCGCAGTCCGCGGTCATATTTTCGCTAACCGCGGTAGGAGTTGGGCCACTAATCCGACTTCGAAAGCTCATATCTTTTGAAACACAAGAAAGTTTGAGATTATTCAAATATGAATGTTGTATCTCTTTGAATATAGTTTTCAGAAACATATTATAATAGCAATTTGGACATGTAGCGAAAGTTATGGCCAAAATACTAAAGCATGTTATTACAGAGAACACCTATGCAGCCACAATCATTTTGCATGGGCTGCATTGGTTTTGCGCGGACGCAGTCGATTTTGTGTGGCCTGCGGAGGTTGAAATCTGGGAGTTACTCTATAAATATGAGGTTTTGGATTTTATTTGATTTTTTGACCTAGAGAGCTTGGATTTTGGCGATTTTTTGAAGGTTTTTCAAGAAATTCATCGGGGTAAGTGATTCTCACTCAGATTTGGTAAAGTACATGAATCTATCATTTAATTCGTGATTCAGGATGGAATTTCGGAAGAAAATTGTGGAATCTTTCAAAAACATAAAATGATAATTTGAAGGATCAAATGGTGTCGGAATTAGCTAATTTTTGTATGGTTAGACTCGTGAGAGTATAAGGATTCTAGTTTTGTGAATTCTTGTTAAATCTCGAAATGTGGGCTCGGGGTTGGGTTTGACCAATTCTGTGAATTTTATGATAATTTAATTATTTTCAAGTGGGTTGTGTTCCCTTAACATGTTTTGATGGTTTGGTACTGATTTCGGCTAGATTTGGAGCATCTGGGCGCCGATTCGAGAGGGAAAGGCATCGCAGGCTAGAGTTTCGATTAGATAGAGGTGATTAATGATTGTAGATGATGTTCAGAGGGTTTGAAATCACGAATTGCACATCGTAGTGCCATATTGAGGTGACTTGCACGCCGGATAGCGGGCGTGGGGTAGAGCACCGTTGGGGATTGTGACTTATTCCGTCCCGTGTGATGATTTTACCATGTATTTGACTGAAACTTATTTGTTATCATCATGACTTAGGCTGATTGCGATATTTGGGCTTCGCGCCAGCTATTTGAACCCCTTCGGAGCAATTGTTAATATTTCCTCACTGTTTGATTTTATACTTTAACTTAGTCATGTATTTTCCATTATTTTCAAAACTCAGCCAAGTTTACTTTACTTTAACAATTGAAATGAGATTTCCAATAATATTTTGAGCTGAGCATCATATTTTACTGTTGCATGTGGGGCTTATGAGATTTTTGACTGAGTAAGGCCGAGGGCCTGTATTGTGAGGATACTTTTGGATCGGGTTGCACGCCGCAACAGTGAGATACTGATACTTATATGAGGCTGAGGGCCTAGATTTGATGCCACGAGTTGACTTGATATTGCGTTTGGGCCATAAGGGGGCCCTCCCGGAGTCTGCACACCCCTAGTGAGCGCCGTCGACGATAAATGGATCGGGCTTCATGCCGCATCGGTATGTGGATCGGGCTGCACACGACTATTTTATGTGTTTACTTGTTTAATTGTCTGCCATTATCTGTAGTTGTGCTATTTCGTGTGATATCTACTTGATTGTCTGACATTTTCTACTGAGTGAGTGTTGCGCCCTAGGGGCGGTTTTCCGTGCTTATCTGCACTGGTTGTCTTGCACTCATTTGCATAACTGTTCGAAAAAGTCATTTTCAAAAGAGGTTTAAACTGAGCTAAGGCATTTTCTAAGATTTCACAGATTCATTATTTTTCTCAAACGGTTTTACACTGCTTTTATACAGGATGATGATTTGTCTTACATGATTTCTTACTGCTCAATTATTATTTACCTTTATTACTCACTGAGTTGGAGTACTCACTTTACTCCTTGCACCTCATGTGCAGATGCAAGTATTTATTCACCTGATAGCGGGTTTCGGCTGATTGGAGGCAGAGCTATAGGAGTTTAGCGAGGTGACTGCCAGCGTTTGTAGCATCGTTTCCTCTCTCTTTTGTTCATAACTCCTGTTCCTCGTATTTTTTGACCTTGTAGAATTGTATTTACACTCTAATAGATGCTCGTGACTTGTGACACCTCGGTTTGGGCTGTGTTGGGTTGTACTCTCTCTAATTATTATTATTATTAAATCATATTTAGACTGCTTATGAACTGTTTAATTGTTAAAAAGGATGAATTGGATTTAGTTGGCTGGCCTTGTCCCCGCGAGAGGCGCCATCACGACCGGGTATGGGTTTAGGGTAGTGAAACTAAAATTTTAATTAAAAATATTTTCTTATTTGAAATATTTAGGAAATCCTAATATTTAAGAATGTAAATCAAGTAAACTTGTATTTATGTAAATTCTTTCCTTGTTTGTATTGAATAAAATAAGTACTAGCGTCGAAGTATGATTCTTCCTTATAAATTAACTAATCCTAATTCCACACAAAGAACATTTGTAAAAAATTAACTTTGTAATTATGAGTATATTTCTTTCTCTAAATACAAACGAACCAAAACATTCTTAATAAATTATGAAGCTTAAAATAAAAAAATAAGCCAAATATTGTATTTATCCGAAAACAACGAAGGTTTTGGATTTGAAAAAATTAGTAAGTGTTGGATGGAAGAATTATTTTGAAATCTAACATTTTGGTTAGTTGTCATGTTAGTTAAAAAATGAATATCCTCAAAGGATAAAAATAATTGTTCATGTTCGAGAAAATTACCATAACAATAAATATAGGTATTTAAAATACCTAATAACCTAAAATTTAATAGAGAGAGTTATATAGAGTTAGTTGTCACATGGAGAAAATTGATCTATATACCAACTTTTATACCTTTTGAAAACTAATTTTTTCTTCAAAAAGTATATCAACGTTTAAAATATTTATCTATCGTGTAGAATTATACCTAATTTGTTATAAAATATAAAAGAACAAGAACAATATTGCAGAGAGAGTAGGGAGAGGAGTATTCTTATTGATACTTTTGGGATAATTTACAATGGGGTAAGACCCCTCTATTTATAGGAAGATAAATGACTTAGCCTCAAAGTAAAACTCTTTTATAAGATAGACATTCAGCCTAATTAGAGTTCTATTCTTAACACTCCCCCTTGAATGTCTACTCAATAAATAATGTGCCTCGTTAAAACCTTAACTGAAATAAAACCCAATGGAAAAAAAAATTCTAGAAAAGGGAAAAGAGTACACATATTTAGAAATGCGCCTATTGGTTGCCTCGTTAAAAACCTTGCAAGGAAAACCCAGTGGGACAAAAACCTTGTAAGGGAAAAAGAGTGCAACGCGCATTAACTCCCCCTGAAGAGAGCATCAATTCACATCCTTGAGTCTTCGCATCCCAATCTTGTGCACTAGCTTCAAGAGATCGTTAGTAGAGATTTGATAAATAAATCAGCCATATTAACTATAATGAATATTTGCACATTGAAATCATAACTCGTGATAGATATATAATGTCTTCACAAATATCGTGGAATGGCTCTTCAATATTTCCATAGAGATATCCTCGCCATCACATTATCATAGTTATAGCAAGATATATTTGTGCATAAATTGCATTAAGGAAGTGGTACCTCAAGATCAAGAATTGTAGATTCTTCAAGCAACTTAAATCCTTCATGGGTTGTCATATAAGTTAAGTCATATAAGTCATATAATAGACTTTAGATGCATACCAAGTTTTCATGTCATGCTAAACAAATAAGATATCGAAAACTGATTACACATACCATTGACTTTATACTTTCAAGTATTCGAACTACATGTCCAAAACTAGATGTCTTTCATATGGAATCAATTCTACTTGAATTGTATCTCTTCCATTTGGCCAATATTTTTGTTTGTATTCGACAAACTTAAGATCCTCATCGATATTTAGCGCTATCATAGATGTCGTCGACGAACATTTTATATCGGTTCCAGTAAATTTTCATAAAGACATAACATGGAGATCTCTTCATTCATATATTTAGGTACCTGAATTTCTCATGAGATTTTATGAAGTGTTATGTCATGTGATCTTCTAGAACACTTGCCTCCTTATTATGATCACTTTGATCATTTGCTCATCTTCTTTATTAAGAAGTTATTTTGAAACCGATTTGTCTATACGCTTTAAGCTTATCAAAGACTTTGTCCTTCTAGGACTTAATATGAGCATTTGCAGTGAGAATATAGTTACTTTCTTTGGGTCAGCAAATGCGTATGGCATGCTTTGCAATATGTTGCAATTGAATTATCCTTTTATGAACTTCAGGTTCATATTATGATATTCGAGGATCTATATATACAAATGATAATTCATCCCATGTAACCTTTTCTCAAGTGTTTATCATGTCTCCCCCTCATGTTAGGAAAACTAACTTGTTTCCTCAACTCTGAGAAATCATCTTTGTACATTTTCATGTTAATATACACAGTACATTAATAATAATAAGATGAAATTATTTGGTTCCTGACCCTGAACCACTTGTGAGGGGAGAATATAATATACTCTCGTATATCAAATTGATATAGATAACTTTGTTCTCATAAGCAATAATTTAGCTATTAAATGGAGGCACTCAATAATTTATTTTGCTAAACCAACTATGATGTAAACCAACTTATCAAGATGAACTATCTTGAATAGAAAATCTGGAAATTATGCTCGAAATTAGATTACTGAGCAATTTACCTCGCAAGCACCGGCCAGGCTGCAGGTTAATAATAATCGCACATGTAACCATATCATAGATGCATCATATGTGGTATACATGGCAGGCGAATGAGCCCATATTCACCTTTGATTTTTCCAGAATTTATGGGATTCAACCCCAACTTTAGTTGGTCAATTAATTTAATGAGAACAAGTAATACAAGAGAATTCGTAAAGAACTTTCTAGTTCTTTAATATTTACCCATGTGAATTCTCTATTATTGTTGCACATCATACTTAAATTGATATGGCTAACCCGAATGCCAATTGAATAAATTATCAATATTGATAAGTTCATGTTTATACCATGACATGTGCAATTCTCAATAAACTCCAAGTTTATTATGATATGGATTTTTATATCAATTAACATCCACTTTATTGTGGCATTCTTTTGTTTGTGTAGTACAAACTGGAGAATAAAGCGGGTAGCTTTTTCATATACAGATTATCCCGCTACAAGTTGTAGTAATAGAAGATATCAAATTTTTCCTTTATTTATTGTCTCAATATAATCAACCGCTTTCACATATACTTTGGAAACTGAATAAGTTTCTTTGAGACTTACTACAACACAATACCTTGTTGGTAATCAATTGCGTTTCTCCAAAATAATATAATTGGCTCTTGCACAGAGTTCTCAATTAATTTGGTACTATCACATATTGCTATCACATTCTCTGCGGGGATATGTAATTTTGTTATCCTTTTCAAATCTGTAAATGCGTCTGGCATTTGATTTGCTATTCTTTGCAAATGGATAATATTTTGCACCTCTTTTTCACAAATAGAGGTATGATAAACAAGATGACATAATGATGGATTTTTCCACAAAATTTCCCGTTTGGTTTCATCAACTTCTCCCCCTAATTTTGGGAAAAGTGTCTCATCGAATTGACAGTCTGCACATCGTGCAGTGAACAAATCCCCCGTCAATGTTTCGAGGTAGCGAATAATGGAGGGCGATTCAAACCCAACATATATTCCTAACCTTTTTTGCAGACCCATTTTGGTGCGATATGGCGGTGCTACAGGCACATATACTGCGCATCCAAAAATTCTTAAATTGGATATATTAGGTTCATGACCTAAAACTAATTGCAACGGGGAATATTTGTGATAATTCGTCGGTCTGAGACGAACTAGCATTGCTGCATGCAAAATGGCGTGACCCCAAACCGAAGTGGACATCCTCGTTTTCATGAGTAAATGAGGTATTCAAGATTATTCTCATCTATTGTCTCAATATGATATCCATTTTGACTGATATCTTTAAAACTCAACAAGTTTCTCTTGGACTTGGAGGAGAACATTGCATTCTCTATGATAAATATTGTTCCTTTAGGCAGAGTTATAGTTGCTCTTCCGGAGCCTTCAATCAATTTACTACTACCAGAAATTGTAGTAACATCTGCCTTACACATACTTAAATGAGAGAAATATTTCTTCTGTTTGAATATCGTATGTGTGGTACATGAATCAATTAAACAAATAATTTAAAATAATATACATAGTCATGCCTTATGTACTGATTCATGTATTCAAGTGTATTACAAAATGAGTTTTCATCCTCTATTTATAGTACAACATAGAGGTATACCAAAAGAATTTCATAAGTATGTCATTAAGTATTTGAGATCATGGAGGAAGATCATGGGTAAATTATGAAGGTATGGGAGTTACAACAATAATGGTGAGAAGTAGTGGGGATTATCTACATAATGGAGAAGAGTAGTGGGAGTAACTTCTTTAGGAGTTATAGACATCCACTACAAAGTATAATATTTCATAACGTAAACAATAATGTATTACAAACAATCTAGGCCGAAACTGATATGGTTAATAATTAAGGGACGATATGATCACCATGTAAACAAACAATAAGTCACCACCACACAAAAATTAAATTCTGGTACTCATATTTTCCTTGAAATTGATAAACTAGGAATCAAGTAGATTAATATATCTTAGATTCAAAGAACTCTAATTTTAAATTCATGATGGGCTAACAGGTGTTGAACGAATGCAAATCATTGGTCAAAGATTTTCTAATCTCGTTGGCTTAGAGATTGAATTCTCAATTCTACTTATTTACACATCATGAGAAAATAAATATGTTCTTACAGTTTCGCTGAAAACTGTTCTTAACTAAAGCCACGGTGATTTCAGTTGTACTAGTAAAGGAAGATTTCCAGTTCAAATATCATGCTCGGGTACCACATATTAGCGTAAACTATAATTCATACCAGGATCATGAACATGATAATTTTACATATAGTCGTCATAAGAAACATACCTGAAGCGGAATTCATCATCTTGAAGCGGAAGAGTTATTTATTTTATACAAAGTAGCACTGATTCACAAATCTCAGACAATAAACAAACATAATTAAATATAAGGCTAATATCATTCTTAACACTACCATTAACCTAATAAATAAGAGAAGGATAAGGATTGAACCTTAATTTCTTACAACTATATTCTGTGTTTGAACGTGCAAAGAAGGTCGGCGTGGTAAACCAGCCGGCAAACTCGTATAAGAAGATAACGTACCGTGATGGTTAGAGACTCGTGCTGATAACGTGTTATAAAATATAAAAGAACAAGAATAATATTGCAGAGAGAGTAGGGAGAGGAGTATTCTTATTGATACTTTTGGGATAATTTACAATGGGGTAAGACCCCTCTATTTATAGGAAGATAAATGACTTAGCCTCAAAGTAAAACTCTTCTATAAGATAGACATTCACCCTAATTAAAATTCTATTCTTAACATAATTTTAATTTTAACATGTATTTTATATTTTTACTGCTTCTAGAATAGTATTAGCGTAGTCCTTTTAGAACTCATAAATTGCATATAATTTTATTACAATCATGGACACTAGGTTCGTTACTAATTTGGTGAAAACAATTGCTATATTTTTTCTTATTAATTAAAGTATATAGCACAATTTGAATTTGCGAGAAAAAAGCATATTTTGTTAGTTAGTTAAATTATTTGTGTTTTTTTATAATGAATTTAAGAATATATAAACTTTCAAATAAATTTTATGTAATAACTTAAATGTTCAAGGGTTAATGTGTTCTTGCTAAACTAAAAATGAAGAATGATAATATATGAAATTAATATAATAATATTACAAAACTTATAATAATTTTTAAGTTGAATATATTGACTGACATCTTATATGGGGTACATTTACTTTTACTTATTGTGTTAACTAGAGAGGTTCAACAACTATTATTGTCAAGAACTTATATTTTTTCTACAATATTTATTTTACCACTCAAATATAATTTTTAATAGAATTTATGTAATATTTTAATAGTTCATACTCATCTAGATATTGTTCACGCACAATGGTTTGTATTTTTACCCTTTAATAATAGCTTTGATGTTGCACAAAATAATAATTTAAGTTATTTTCTAAAATTCTAAAAATTGCCTTTTAATTATTTTCCTAATAGTTATGAATAATCGCTTAATTATTTTTCTACCTCTTAGGACATTGATCTTAATAATTATGTTATATGATCGGAGTCCTTCTCTATTTAGATTTAAGGTATTGAATTCCAAGCATTCCACGAGTATTTTTTTATATTGGGTTTACGAGTATTTTGTTTGTTATAAAAATTAGGTTTATTAGTCCTTATTTCTTTGTGTATGTGTCTTCATTTTTCTCTATCTTTTCTCAGTTTTAGGAGTACTTTTTCAAAATTTACGAGTATATCTTTTAAATAATAAAATGCTCATTGAATTATTTTTATCATATTCATAATTTTATCAACTAAACTTTTGCTATTAAGTTATACTTGGGAGTAAGAATATTTATTTAGCAATCACAAACGTAGTAATCTCAATCAATCCCCATTTTTAAAAATTGAAGTAGCAAGCTTAAATGAGAAAACATTTTAATTTTAAGAAAATAAATGAAAGAGAAGTGTTGGTAACAATCAAACACTAAATGTAGAATTCTTATTGGATAAAAGTCCAAAAGTGATGTCATACTGATTTTTTTATTATACTAAATATAGAATTTTTATTGGATAAAAATTATAACTAAAGTTAAATATTTTAAATTTTAAATGAGCTAATATTAATATTTCAATCAACAACAAAAAATTTCTCTTTAACGTTAATACTAGTCCTAATTAATTAAAAAAGTCTTTGATTTATCTAATTTGCGAAAAGATCCAAGTAGTTTTTTTAAAATTTATAATAAAATCGATTATAAATAAGTGAGAGTCAAACTGTTAAAAATGCTAATGTTAAAAATAATAAGGATAAAACATTAGAAGACAAAATATATTCCAAGTGAGTTGCTATTAATTAATTTTCTTTCTTTTGGTATTCATTTAAATAAATGGTAACTCCCGATACTTTTCTAAGTACAAAGTTATTTATTTTAAAATATTACCTTAATGTAGACACAATTTTAACATTTGATAACTTGATTTATATGTTCTTCGTATACCTATATTTCATTAATTGACGTTAAGTATACGTACAACGCACGTACATTAAATCTAATTTTCTTAAAAGATACTTTACCACTAATATATATTCCAATATTTTGACTATCTATAACGTTAATCCATTATACGGATTTGGAAGAGAAGTAAACAAGTAAAAAAGTAAATTAAAGACTAATATCTCCTATATTGACAATTTTGACTATGTTAAGAATTAAATAAATTAGAAAACAACATTTACTCTTAGAGGAATAATTCACAATTACATATTATATTTTAGGAAATTTTCCTATATACAATATATATATATATATATATATATATATATATATATATATATATATATATATATATATATATATATATATATATATATATATATATAAAACTATATTACCAAGTATGTTCATAGTTTACATATTACTCTTCATGTTAATAGTTTTTTACAAAATATAGACCATGCATTAAATAAGGAATCATTGTAGCTATATGCTTCCTTATTTAGGCGCTAAAATTGGGGGATTAAATATTCTTCCAGATCTTCCTAACGCAAATCACGCACATTAATTTTTTTCGTCGGTTTCGTTTCAAATTTAGCCTCTCTACATCAAACGCAATTATTCTTCTACAATTTAAAAACGAATTGATTATTCTTCTATAATTCAAAAATAAATTGATTATCCTTCTACAATTCACAAATAAAAAACTACTAAATTTTCTACAGTTCTTCTACATCAAACGCAATTATGTCCAACTTTTAGTAATACAAAGCAAAGAAAAAGAGAGCAACAATTCTACCATTGACAATTATTAAAAAGCTTGAAAGCTTTGAATTCAAATTTGAATTTTCAAAATTGTTATTTGTTTGGATTGAGTGTTGTTGAAAATAATTGGGAATATGGTTTGGAGTTTATATCTCAATTTTGATGGGTTTTGGTGAAGAATAGACTTGATTTTGATTGAATTTTAGATTGAAACTTGAAGAAGAAGAAGATGAAGACGTATATTGCAGAAATTGTAAGAAGAAGAAGATGTATATTGCAGAAATTGTAGAAAAATTATCGATAAATTGAAAAAAAATTGTAGACTATTGTTTATTTATTTTTCTTTTATTTATTTACTTATTATATGAAAGTTGAACAACAATGTATAAAAATTGTATTTAAGTGGATGATTTAGTGCTGTTTTGGACAAAAATATGTATAAATAATGCGAAACATACATTTCAGGGGAAGCATGTTGAGTCCAAATATGTACCCAATTTGTAGATAAATTATAGATTATTTGTATTCTAATTATAGATGATTTATTTTCTATTTACACTAAAAACGACTACAACTTCTACAAATCTTCTGAAAAAAATTTAATTATATTGAAAATTCCAATTATGCTACAATTGAACGGGAATTGGGATATTAAAATTAAATATACCCAGTTTGTAGATATTTTATAGATAAATTATAGAAATATTGAAATTCTGTATTTTCATATTAATTTTTCAAATGATATGTAGTTTTGTTGTAGATTAAATATAGAAAACGAGCCATTGTGAGTCTTATTTGACTCATTTCTCACATTTGACCTATTCTACAAATTCATGCCTCTTTAAATACAATACAATCATACTTTCTTGAATTTAAAGGTATAGCAATATATATAACTTAAAAAATATCTTCTCCACTGCACAAGTTAGCTCCAAAATAGTGGAATAACAAGCTTCCATCAAAACTTTTAACACAAAAACACAAAGCTCAAAAATAAATAAATAATATTCTATAATTTTTCTATAATTTACCACAATTTCTGCAATATAATGTATGTAATGTCGTCGTCTTCTTCTTCTTCTTCTTGGAATTTCAATCTGAAATTCAGCCAAAAATAAGTCTAATCTTCACCAAAACCCCTCAAAATTAAGATATAAACTCCAAACTATATTTCCAATTATTTACATAATACACAATCCAAACAAATAATGATTTTTGAAAATTCAAATTTGAATTCAAAGCTTCAAAGCTTTTTAATGGCTTCCAATGGTGGAATTGCTGCTCTCTTTTTCTTTCCTCTTATATTACTGAAGGAACCTGAAATCATAACTATAGAAAAGTTAATGGTTTATATGGAACTTTGAAGATTTGACTTCAATTTGACTGGTTGTAGAAGAAAAAACCTTGATTTTAGACGTTAATGTTATAAGGTTTCAATTGTTTTTCTGGATTTAGCATAGTGTTTTAATTATTTTTCTAGTTTTTATGGTTTCGGGTGTGTGTGTTGATACGTGGGTGGGGGTGTAGGGTTGGAAGAGAGAAACGTGGGGGGATGGATATTTGTAGGAATATACTGTACCATAAATTTAAGAGTGATATAGGTACAATTAATATACATTTAAAACATCTTATGGTATAAAATTAGTAATTAGGTATACTAAATATAATTATATCAAATCTTAAACATTGAGGGTAATATAGTTTCATATATTACATCCTATATTTTACCATCGTGTGCTTCTAATAATGTATTATGTGTTCCGAGGCCTTAAAAACCTCTTTTAGCATCGCCTTTTGTAACGACCCGACCGACTATTTTGAGAAATTAAGCTCCATTCAGCGGCGTAAAATCTGGAACAGCTTCAGAATATGAGCATCGACTTGTGTGCTTGGTGGAATTCAATTAATGGATGATTTAGAGTCAAATCGGAAGAAAAAGTCTAGTTTTGGAAGTTCGAAGGGTGAAAAGTTGACAAGAATTGGACTTTTGGGTAAATGGCCCCAAAATTGGTCGTGAATGATCTCTACAGCTTCGTATGGTGATTTTGGGCTTAGGCGCGTGTTCGAAATATGTTTTGTAGGTCCGTAGTTAATTTAGGCTTGAAATACCGAAGTTGAATTTTGGAAGTTTCCGGTCTGATAGTGAGATTTTGATTCGAGAGTTGGAATGAAATTTTAGGAAGTTTCAGTAGTTTCGCCATGTCATTTGGGATTTATGTGCAAAATTTCAGGTTATTCGGACGTAGTTTGGTTAGGTTTTTGATCGAAAGAGTATTTTGAGGAAATTTGGAGCTCTTAGACTTAAATCCGTGATTAATTCGAGTTTGCGATGTTGTTTTTGGTGTTTTAAGGATTGGTGAAAGTTTGAATAAGATTTTAGGATATGTTGGTGCTTTTGGTTGAGGTCCTAGGAACCTCGTGTGAGTTTCGGATGGTCAATCGAATCATTTTTGGCTTTGAGAAGTTGCAGATTTCTGTGCAGATGTTACAGGCATTTAAGCCTTCGCGATCGCGTGGGGTATATCGCGATCACGTAGGAGTAATTTGGAAGGCAAAAAAATTTGCCCTTCGCGTTTGCATAAGTGGTCTCGCGTTCGCGGAAGGCTAAGGGTTTGTGCTCCGCGTTCGCATGAGGCTTCCCATGTTCGCATATAAGGATTTGGTGTTCAGAGGTTATTACTCTTCGCGTTCGCAGAAGGGGTATCACGTTTGCATAGTATGGAAAGTGGAGTCATCGCGTTCACAGTGCATATGTCACATTTGCGTAGTGTGTTTTTGAATTCTTGGAATTTTTCTCTTCACGATCGCGAGGCTTGGGCTGCGATCACGATGAAGGGAGATCAGAACTGGGCAGAGAGTTTATAAGTTATTTCATCCGCATTTTTGAGTCATTTCTCCTTCATAGCTGAGCATTTTGAGAGCTTTTTGAAGTGGGTTGAAGAATGATTCAAGGAGAATCACTTGGAGGTAACATTTTTTACTTCATAACTCGTTTTATGTGACTAAATACCTAATTAATGGTGAGAAATTTGGGAAAAGGGGGTAATTAGGGCTTGAGTTTAAGAGGCCTTTAAATGAGGATTTGAAGGGTCATTTGGACTTCGATTTTTGTGTTCTTGTTATGGATAGACTCATGAGAGTATGAGGTTTTCGAAAGTATAAATTTTACTCGACTCCTAGACCTTGGTCTGAGGGGAATTTTGGTTATTTTACATAATTTTGCGTGTTAGCTTAGAATTTAGTTATAGAACCAGTTGCTTGAGATGTTATTTATGATATGTAATTGAATTGAATAGATTTGGGATATTTAGAGTCGGATACTCGTGGGTAACGTGTGGTTGCGAGTTGATTTTGAAGCCGGTTCGAGGTAAGTATCTTGCCTAACCTTGTGTGGGGTCTTTCCCTTAGGATTTGAGTCTTCTCTGTTGACTATAATCCGAGAACGCGAGGTGATGAGTGCGTGGTAGGACTTATTTGTGGAAACTTGGCCTTTTACGATTTTAGGTCTGTATATTCACTGAGTATGAAGTTGTTCTTGATATGGTTGAATTCCCTATTACTAGTTTCACCTCTACGTGTATTACTTGGAAGTAATTGTTTTATGGTTCATTCTTATTGCCTAATTGACTCTTACCTTACTTAACCGAAGATCTTTACCTCCTTCATTGCCACATTATATTTCATAACTGCTTGTTTTGTTATTGGAAATTATTATTATCTCTTAGGTAATTATTTAGTCTTAATTGAAATTGTTGTATATCCTTCGTAACCTGCCTAATCTTAAAAGAAGAGTAGATATTCTATATTTAATTGATATTTCCTTATTTGAAATTTACTTGACTCTTGTTAACTCCATTGTTGTTTAGCTACATGCTATAGGTCGTAGCTTCATATTATTTTCTCCATTATTGAGTTGTTCTTATTGCATTTAGTATTCTCTATTATGGTTATTCCTTGTGAGCTAGTCTTACCGTCCCCTGGTAAATGAAAGATTCTTGAGTTAATTCACTTGTTGTGCTCTTGTATATATTGTCTTTGTTGTTGTTGTACTTGGGGTGTTGATGAACAAGGTTTCTGCCCTGCGGTTATTGATATTGTGATGCACGAGGTTTCTGCCATGTGGTTGTTGATATTGTGATGCACGAGGTTTCTGCCGTGCGATTATTGTTAAGGGGTTGCACGAGGTCTTTGGCGTGCTACTCTTGCTATTGATATATTGCACATGCGGCATAATAAGACGGGATGTTTATATGCTTATATATGGGTTGTGCATGTGGCGAAATAAGATGGAAACATTATGATGCATGTGTGAAGAAATAAGGCGGCACTTATTATGTTATTATTTTCACACGTGGCAGAATAAGGTGGGCTATGTTAGGGATTAATTGTAAGGATTTGTGATGGCCTGTGGTGGGATTACTATTTTCGTTTAATATTGTGATTGTGGCTTGCTTTCCTGTATGAGCTTTATCTTGTGGATGTGGTGAGGGGACATTGTGCGTGCCGCCCGCTCTTCTTCTTACATTTGTTAGCTGGTATAAATCTTGTTAAAGCACTTGCACAAGCATACACGTAGTTGAAACACTCCTATTGGATGTGAACTCCTCCTGATTTTGCTAAATATAGAGGTACATCCTCGTTTAATCATTTTTATATGTGAGAGTGGCCCTAGTTAGCCAGTTAGTTATCAGTATGGCCACAAAATGAAAGGGACACAAGATGCCAAGTGTTAGATTTCAGATGTTGGGACTCGTGAGTTGTATTTTGACCGAGATTCGGTAAATTTGTGGAAATTGTTAAATAAGACCTGATGTGAACACCACCGTAGGACCTGAGTTCTTGTTGTGTGTTTTCCCTTTCTGTATTGTGACCTTAGGATTTGGAATGTGTTTTTGCCATAATTATGTGTCATCATTCTTTATATTCTCATTGCTACTTGCTATCTCTTCCCTTATTGTGATTGTAGCATTGTTGGTCATTTCGTATAGCCTTCACATAATATATATGTATCTGTTCCGTTGTTCCTATAATTATATTGTTTATTGGACCGGTAGGTGTCTTGACTGTTCTTCGTCACTACTCCACCGAGGTTAGTTTTGATACTTCCTGGGCACTGCCGTGGTGTGCTGTCACGAGCCGAATTTTCCACCCTCGGGGGTCGTGATGGCGCCTACTTGTGGAAGCTAGGCAAGCCAAGAACCTTTGCAAATATTAACCCATCTCATTTTATATATGATTAAATAATTAAATTATCAATGAATAAGCAATTAAAATCAATGAAAAGTAAAATTTCGGAGAAATCTGCACTAAATATAGAAACGACATCTAGAAAACCAATACAAGTCTCTACCCAGCACCTGGTGTCACAACAATACACGGATTATCTTAGATTTACTACAAATAAGAGTTTGAAATAAAGGACATAGTCTGTATCGAATACAAATGTCAACAGAACATGGAAACTGAAAGAAGAGACGCCGGACCTGCGGACGCCAGCAAGGCTACCTCGGAGTCTCATGGACTGAAGGTCGGCTCCTTGACTATTGATGCGCACCATAAGCTGCTCTGACACCTGGATCTGTGCAAAAGAGCATAGAGTGTAGCATCAGCACAACCGACCCTATGTGATGGTAAGTGCCTAGCCTAACCCCGGTGAAGTAATGACGAGGCTAGACTAGACTACCATATAAACTTGTGCAGATATATATACATATACAGAAGAATCGAAATACAAAGACAAGTAATCAATACGGGAGGGGGAGCATGCTATGGGGGAAATAACAATTTCAAGTAAAAGTCGTCCAGTAACAAAGGAAACAACACAACTAAGACATTAATAAAGAAACATAAAGCAATAAGTGCATGACACCTTTCTTCGTACTTTTACTCTCATCCTCACCAAGCAATGATATAATAAAGTGTGCACGGCATCACCCTTCGTGCTTTTACTCTCATTCCTCACATATAATCAATAGAATCGACACGGAATGGTACATTATGAGGAACGACATCCCCCTTCGTGCTTTAACACTCTTTCCTGAAAATAACAAACAATACACGACATCACCCTTCGTGCTTTAACACTCTTCCTCACCCAAACACCAGTCACAAACAAGGGGCAACGGAGTAAACAGAACAATAATAGAAATCTCGACAAGGGAACACAATTAAGCAATTAAATCCCGGCAAGGGTACAACATCAATAACCTCAACATCCCGGCAAGGGAAAATAATCAATAAGCAACAATATCCCAGAAAGGTAAACAATTTAAATACTCTTTCTCTTTCTTTCACTTTTACTTCATATCTCACTTTACCACTTGAGCCAATGCTCCAAAGGGTTCAATTATCTCATACACTTTCACAATTCGTATCACAACTCGAGCCAATAATCTTCAAAGTTAAAAGATCACAATTTCTTTCACATGCTCTTTACAACATATAGAAATCATCATTAAGGCATGAAAGGTACAACAAAATCAGAATATTCGCAATATAAAGACTCACGGTCATGCTGGATACCAACGTATAGATACTCGTGACCATGCCTATACGCCGTACTCGACAATTAGCAAGTACCAAATAAGACTCAACTCCTATTCCCTGAAGCTAAGGTTAGACCAGACACTTACCTCAAACTTCCACGGCCAATTCAATCCTCAATAACCGCCTTTCCTCTCGAATTCAGCTCCAAATCAATTATATCTATACAATAATGACTTCAATACATCAATAAATCCTAAACAACACGAACCCAATGCCTAATTATAGCGTTTCCATCATTTTTTCCAAAAACTCAAAAATCGACCCCGGGTCCGCTTGATCAAAACACGAGGTTCGAATAAAAATCAAATCACCCATTCACCCACGAGACCGAATATATAATTTGTTTTCAAATTCGACCCAACAATGAGATCTAAATCAGGAAAAATAAAAAAGCCCTAACTCTACCTAATTCTCTAATTTCTACCCTTAATTACATGTTTTAGGCCTAGAATTTCAATAGATGTTGATGGAAAATGAAGGAAACAAGTTAAAGATTACTAACCCACGAATTAATGGTGAAAAGATGCTTCAAAATTCGCCCTAGAACCTTGGAGAAGAAGAAGTTTGAGAAGTTTTATGAAAATCCCGAATGGCTCTTGTTTTTGAACATTTAAAATAACTGGGAAAATTTGGCCTACACGATCGCGGACCAAAGGATCCGATCAAATATAATAACTGGGGCTGAGCATTGCGATCGCAGACTATACCATGCGATCACATAGAAGGAAAAGAAGGCTGGGGGCTAACATATCGCGATCGCGGAGTATACAATGTGATCGCATAAAACGAAAGAACGACCTCTGAGGATTAACCTTACGCGATTGTGGAGATATGCATGCGAACGCATATAACAAAACGGCACCCTAAAGTTTTACATTATGCGATCACGAGACTTACTATGCGATCGCATAGCACTAAATCCTTAAAGACCAGGTGCAGCAGAAAAATCCGGATTTTTTTTGAAGTTTAAAACACTCCGACGCCTATCCAATCCTCACCCGAACGCTCGGCACTCCAAGCCAAACATACATACTAACTCAAAAGCATCATACAAACTTAACCGTGCGATCAAATCAGCTAAATAACATCATTGTCAACAAATTAAACCTCAAATTCTAAGCATTTCTCCAAAACTTCATCAAGTTCCAAATTTAGAATTTTGAGTCCGAAACACATGAAATGACACCCAATTTTAACCAAACTTCACAGAAATATCTTAATTCACATATAAGACCTGTACGGGGCACCAGAACTAAGATTCAGGCCCAATACCAACACGTTCCAATCAAATATCATTTCACTTTTTCCTTAACAATTTGAGAAAAATCATTTCTTTTAAAAATTCATTTCTCAGTCTCGGGACCTCGGAATTCGATCCCGGGCATACGCCCGAGTCCCACATTTCCTACGGACCCTCCTGGACCGTCAAATAACTGGCCCGGGTCCATTTAACCAAAAAGTTGACCAAAGTCAAATTTATTCATTTTAATATCAAAACTTGGCATTTTTCACAGAATTTCATATTTAAGCTTTCCGGCTATGCGCCCCGACTGCGCATGCAAATCAAGACGACACTAAATCTGGTTTTCAAGGCCTCGGAAGCACAGAATTAATTAAAACAGGTAATGGCCCCTTTGGGTCGTCACATTCTACACCTCTAAACAACCGTTTGTCCTTGAACGGACAGAAGAAGGAAGTACCTACGTCAGGGAAAAGATGAGGATAACAACTCCGCATATCAGAATTGGACTTCCAAGTCGATGACTCGGGAGGCTGACCTCTCCACTAAACACGAATAGAAAGGAAACTCTTTGATCTCAACTGACGAACCTGCCGGTCTATAGTAGCTACCTGCTCCTCCTCATAAGACAAGTCCTTATCCAACTGGGCAGTGCTGAAATCTAACATGTGGGCTGGATCGCAGTGATACCTCCGAAGCATGGACACATGAAACACTGGATGTACGGCTGATAAGCTCGGCAGCAAAGCAAGTCTATAAGCCACATCTCCCACTCTATCAAGAATCTCAAACGACCCAATGAACCTAGGACTAAGCTTGACCTTCTTCCCAAACCTCATCACGCCCTTCATAGGTGAAACTTGGAGCAATACCCACTCACCAACCATAAAATCCACATCTCGAACCTTGTGGTCTGCATAGCTCTTTTGCCTGGACTGAGCCGGACGAAGTCTATCTTGAATGATCCTGACATTGTCCAAGGCCTCCTGAACCAAATCTGTACCCAACAACCGAGCCTCTCCCAGATCAAACCATCCAACCGGAGACCGACATCGCCTACCATATAATGCCTTATAAGGAGCCATCTAGATACACGACTGGTAGCTGTTGTTATAGGAAAACTCTGCTAGAGGCAAAAACTAAGCCCACGAACCTCCAAAGACAATAACACAAGCTCGGAGCATATCTTCCAAAATCTGAATAGTCCTCTCGGGCAGACCGTCCGTCTACTGAAGACGCTCGAACTGCCTCCGATAGGCCTCTCGTTGGGTAATAGGGAGAAACTTCTCTAGAAATAGTTGCGTGAAACAATAATCCCTCCACCAAGTATTCGCGGATCCAGACAAGAGAAATCAACCCCATTGGTCTCAACAATGCCCTTGTTTCGAAGAACCTCGTGGCAGTTGTCCAAATAATCCCGAGGGTCCTTGGTAGATGCACCGCTGAAGGTACTAATGAAGAGTTTGGTGAATGTATCCAATCTCCATAAAGAATCGGCAGACATAGCTTCCCAATCACCGGCCTTGGCTACTACAACCGGGTGAGCTGCTCCAACTGGCTGAACTGCTAGAGTCTAAATCTAGGGAGCTACCTACTCCGGAGTACGAGTAGTAGGAGTCTGGCCCCTCCTCCAGCCTGAGAGACAGCTGGTGCTACAGGAAGCAAACATGCTCGGGTGACACTCTCCATAAGACCCACCAATCGGACCAGAGCATCCTGAATAATTTGGTGGCAATAAACCCCTCTAGGACCTGAGCTGGGCCCATTGAAACTGCTGGAGCTAGGGCCAGAACCTCCTTGTCAAAATCAACCTGAGGCTCCACCACTGGTGCTGCTGCTCGAGGCTGAGCTTTGCCCCTACCTCGGCCTCTAGCACGGCCTCGACCTCGCCCTCTGCCCTTAGTGAGAGTTTCCTGGGGCTCGGACTACTGATCAATGAGGAAGCGCATGTTCTCGCCATCTGCGAAAGAACATAGTAGAAATTCAATTAGTATTGAGAAACCAAATCGCACGACAAGAAAGATCAAATGTGAAACTTTTCCTAACTGTGTAGCCTCTAAGGGATAAATACAGACGTCTCCGTACTGACCCCTCAGACGCTACTAAGCTTGTCCATGAGTTGTGAGACCTATGCAACCTAGGGCTCTGATACCAACTTGCCACGACCTAGATTTCCCACCCTCGGGGGTTGTGATGGAGCCTATTCCTGGAAGCTAGTCAAGCCAAGAACCTTTGCAAATATTAACCCATATCGTTTTATATATGATTAAACAATTAAATTATAAATTAATAAGCAATTAAAATCAACAAAAAGTAAAATTTAGCGAAAGTCTGAACTAAATATGTAAACAACATCTAGAAAACCAATACAAGTCTCTACCTAGCACCTGGTGTCACAACAATGCACGGACTTCCTAAGATTAACAACAAATAAGAGTTCGAAATAAAGGACATAGTCTATCTCGAATACAAATGTCAACACAACATGGAAACTGAAAAAAGAGACGCCGGACCTGTAGACACCAGCAAGGCTACCCCGGAGTCTCGTGGACTGAAGGTCCGCTCCCTGACTACTGCTACGCACCGTAAGCTGCTCCAACACCTAGATCTGTGAAAAAGAGCATCGAATATAGCATCAACACAACCGACCCCATGTGCTAGTAATTGCCTAGCCTAACCCCGGCGAAGTAGTGACGAGGCTAGACCGGACTACCATGTAAACCAACGCAGTAACATATACATATATAGCTCAATCGAAATACAAAGACAAGTAGTCAATATGGGAGGGGGAGCATGCTATAAGGGAAACACCAATTTCAATTAAAAGTCATCCAGTAACGAAGGAAACAACACAACTCAGACATTAATAAAGAAATAGAAAGCACTAAGTGCACGCACTACCCTTCATGCTTTTACTCTCATCCTCACCAAGCAATGATATAATAAAATATGCACGGCATCACCCTTCGTGCTTTTACTCCCATCCTCAACAAGCAATGATATAATAAAGCGTGCACGAAATCACCTTTCGTGCTTTTACTCTCTTTCCTCACATATAATCAATAAAATCAACACAGAATGGTACATCGTGTGGCACGAGATCAGCATTCGGCTTTAACACTCTTCCTCACCAAAACAACAGTCACAAACAAGGGGCAAGGGAATAAACAAAACAATAATAGAAATCTCAGCAAGGGAACACAATTAAGCAATTAAATCCCGGCAAGGGTACAACATCGATAATCTCAACGTCCCGGCAAGGGAAAATAATCAATAAGCAATAACATCCCGGCAAGGGAACAATTTAAATACTCTTTCTCTTCATTTCACTTTTACTTCATATCTCACTTTACTACTTAAGCCAATGCTCCAAAGGGTTCAATTATCTCCTATACTTTTACAATTCATTTCACAACTCGATCCAATGCTCCTCGAAGTTCAAAGATCAAAATTTCTTTCACATGCTCTTTACAACATATAGAAATCATCATTAAGGCATGAAAGGTACAACAAAATCGG
The DNA here is from genome assembly GCA_034376525.1 of Nicotiana benthamiana. Taxonomy (NCBI): domain Eukaryota; kingdom Viridiplantae; phylum Streptophyta; class Magnoliopsida; order Solanales; family Solanaceae; genus Nicotiana; species Nicotiana benthamiana. The sequence goes on along the minus strand of CM067324.1, from coordinate 123,946,825 downwards.
AATATTCGCAATATAAAGACTCACGGTCATGCTGGACACCAACGTATAGATACTCATCACCATGTCTATACATCGTACTCGACAATTAGCAAGTAGAAAATAAGACTCAACTCTTATTCCCTCAAGCTAAGGTTATTCAACTCTTATTCCCTCAAGCTAAGGTTAGACCAAACACTTACCTCAAACTTCCACGGCCAATTCAATCCTTAATATCCGTCTTTCCTCTCGAATTCGGCTCCAAGTAAATTGTATCTATACAATAATGACTTCAATACACCAATAAATGCTAAACAACGCAAACCTAATGCCTAATTATAGCTTTTCCATAATTTTTCCCAAAAACTCAAAATTTGACCTCGGGATCGCTTGGTCAAAACACGAGGTTCGAACCAAAATCAAATCACACATTCACCCACGAGACCAAATATATAATTAATTTTCAAATTCGACCCAAAAATAAGGTCTAAATCAAGAAAAATAAAAGAGCCTTAACTCTACCCAATTCTCTAACTTCTACCCTTAATTACATGCCTTAGGTCTATAATTTCAATCGATGTTGATGGACAATGAGGGAAACGAGTTAAAGATTACTAACCCACGAGTTAATGGCGAAAAGTGTTAGACAATACGCTTAACGCTAGAGGGGGGGTGAATAGCGTTATAATAAAATTTAGCGTAAACTTGCGGAAATTAAAATTTGCAGGAAATAATTAAGTGTGTTAAATAAACAAAAGGAAAGAACGCACCGATGTATTCTGGTTCACCACAACACGTGGCTAGTCCAGTCCCCGAGAGACTCTCTCGAGATTTTCCACTAACTTGTCAAGCTTAGGGGTGCTCAACAAACCTTTACAACTTAAGGACACAAGTCTTAACACCTTTGCTCGGAGATACAACACTCCAAGACTTCAACCAAGGAAACACAAGTTCCTTACAACAAGAGAATCACAATTCTCTTACAATTGTACAAAACACTAAACACTCAAACAAAACACTCCTTAATGAGTAGATATGAGTAAAAGAAGTAAGCTCAAGATTACAACAACTTTGGACAAGACTTTGGCTCTCAAAAGCTTTATGAAATGAATATAAAATGATAAACAATAGTATGCAAGCTTATAGCAATAGAATGATCAGTTGCTGTGTATTATTGTGTTTAAAACACTGAAATGAAGCTGTATTTATAGTTGAAAAACTTGGCATTACCGTTGCCTAATTGCCAATTAAGAGTTGCTGATTTTACTCTGTGACAATCGATTGTCAGGAAGCTACAATCGATTGTTTGCCAATCGTTCCAAAATCAATCCCAGATTTTACGCTTAACAATCGATTATCCAAGATCAACAATCGATTATTGGCAACGTTCAAAAAATCATTTCCAGATTTTACGTAAAACAATCGATTATACCAAATCAATAATCGAGTATTCAGCAACGTTTAAAAATCCTTTCCAGATTTTAATTTCAACAATCTATTGTACAAAATCAACAATCGATTATTCAGCAACGTTCAAAAAATCTTTTCCAAATTTTAATATCAACAATCGATTGTACAGAATCAACAATCGATTACCTGACGGTATTTGAAAACTTTACGACAACGGTCAGCTTCACAATCGATTGTGCAATGTTAACAATCGATTATTTATCAGACTTTGAAAATCATTTTAGACACTGCCTCGTGACAATCGATTTTTATATACTCACAATCGATTATTTAATAATTTTGAAAAAGTCTGGAAGCCACTGCCTCAACAAAATCGATTGTCATAAGTTCACAATCAATTATTTTGTGACTTTGAAAAATCTGATAGACACTGTCTCTTCACAATCGATTGTCATTAGCTTCACAATCGATTATTCTGAGTTTTGAAAAACTTTGATGGACACTGCCTCATCACAATCGATTGTCATAAGGTTCACAATCGATTGTCATGCAGGTTTGAAAAACCTGATGCTCACTGCCTTAACACAATCGATTGTCATTAATTCACAATCAATTGCCATGCAGTCTTGGCTTAACATAATCGATTATCATAAGTACATAATCGATTATCTTAGTCCAGATTTTAGAGGCATGATTAAAAATCATTTTGACTGAAGTAAATATGCATGATTTTGTAAAAATAGTTTTACGAGAGAAGCCATGTCATGAGTCAAGTTGTAGAATCAAGAACACAATTAAGAACGACTCATTTAAACTATAAAACTTTGTCTTGTGCTTGAATCTCGTTATGCACCAATTGTGCGCTTGTACTTGAACTTCGTCACGTATCAATTTGCGCTTGTTTGTCATTCATCAAAACCTACACATAAGAACACACGTTTTAGTATAAAGTCTTGAGAACGTGTTTCCAACAATTTCCCCCTTATTGATAATGGCAAACTTTAAGCGGGATATGCAAATTGAACAATTTATAATGACGATTCAAGACAAGTATATGCATCAACAAGTATGCAGTTTGTTCCCCCTCAATATAAGAATTCCCCCTCAATTTAAGCTTATAAATATTGAGAGTGCATTGAGAGTGCATACCCGTTATCTTCCCCCTTTTGCCATTAGCAAAAATAATATAAGAAGATGCCAAAGATGTAAATAAAACTTTTTATTTATTGGAAAGAAGATTACAGTAACAGGGAAGACAATGCAACATATAAAAAAACAAACTTAAAAACAAACAAAGAAATTATTCATTTCCATCATCTCCCGCCTCATCATCCGGCGCTGCTTCATATGAAACAAGACCCGCATAAGGATAATTAACATAGTCAAAATATCCATGGATCTCATGAGATAATTGACCAAGAGAAGAGGTCAATGAAGCAATTTGGTCGGAAATTGATTGGCGGGTAGGCTCTTGAGCTGGACGAGTTCGACGGGTTGGAGGAGGAGCAGGCGCTGTATGATCACCGTCATGATCAAAGGAGGATTCTGAAATTTCCCACTTCTTGGTACTCTTTTTGAGAGGACCGTTGGAAGTGATGAATCCGGAGGCTTCAAGAAAGTTCATGATGAGGAGAGCATAAGGAAGAGGCATATCATCTCCGATAGCGTCACGCATGTGAATCTTGACGAGCCGACACCAATTGATGTTCGCTCCGGTTATTATTGCATGCACGAGCTTGATGTCCTCTTGGGAAATGGTAGTATGGTTATGCTTATGAGGCTTGAGGACTCGGGTGATGAAATATAAAATCAACCGATAATTGGGATCCATTCCCGTAATTGTAGGACGACGGGAAGAAAGATTTGGATCATAAGAAGTAATACCGGTTTGATGTAGGAGGGCTGTTTCATCAAAAAGGGCTCCGGCCTCTCCGGTGTACCGAAAAATGTCTTCACCATTACGAGGAAGATGGGCAATGGTATGGAGGTTTTCTTCGGAGATAAGAATTTGAACACCGTTTATATTTGTCACAAGATCACCGTCATCATCCTCATGAAGGTTGGAATAAAAAGCTTGAATTAAAGTAGTATTGATGTAAGGATGGGTAAGAAGTAAGAAGTCAAGAAGTTGACAATTTTTGAGTATATTTGCAGCATGGCCATAGGATTCAAGATACTTGTTGGTTGAAAAGCGGGGAGGAAGAATGTCGCGCTTTTCAAATTTTGTTAAAAATCGAGTAAGCTCGATGTCATAATTAAAGTAAAGAACGGAACCATCTTGGCAAGGATAGTTTGGGGCAGCAGAAGAGGATGCACCATGCCTAGCAGAACGGGAACGTTTAGAGTGACGACCCGACATTTTAACTAAGTATTGCTGGAATTTGTAAGAGTCTTGAAAGAGTTTTGATAGTTTGAGAGCTAAAATTGATGCTTGAGTGAGTAAAAATGAACATATATGGAGCCTATTTATAGAGAGGAGAAAGGCATTTCATTAATGGAAGAGATCTGCAGAAAATTGAAAGCTGAAACAGTCAGAAACGGTAAAAATAAATCTTACTGACCGTTAGACAATCGATTGTTGGGATGAAATAATCGATTGTCATTAAGATTTGACTGAATCTCGGAACTGACAAAAATCGATTGCAGAACCAAACGGTAATAATTTTGAATTTCTGACATGAAATAATCGATTGTCAAGATATGGTAATCGATTGTTTTGTTCCAGTGAGCACAGTGAATTTCTGACTTCCGAAAATAATCGATTATATATATGGAACAATCGATTGTTGTAGAAAAGCAGTACTGAATGGCTGAGACGGTAATCGATTAAACAGCTAAAAATCGATTGATAAACAAAACTTCATAATAAGCATAAACCATAAATGATCGATTAGTGATACTTGCTAATCGATTTTCTGCACAGTAAAATAATCGATTATTTGTTGTAACAATCGATTGTTTTATGCCATTTCTTTATAGTTCCCCCTACCTTTTGGGCGATACCTGCAAAATAGAATTAGACACCTCCGACGCTCAAGTCAGTAATTTGTAAAGAAATAGTAACTTAAACTAGTGTGGCCGAGTGAGAGCGTGATCTCTTAAGAAGTGTGTCCTAGGGTGTTCTTAAGAGTGTTTCGGGTACATACCTTTTCTCCGACGTCGCAAATTACCTGTTCGAGAGGGTGATCTTTGATTGTCCTCCACTCGTTAGGCGTTTTCGTTTCATTCTCCAATTGTGGCGCTTCCTCCATTGGTTGTTCCAAGATTTCATCTTTATTTTCCTTAGGCGTTTCCACTTGTATTTTGTCTTTCAAGCTATCTAAAATACCTGCAAGATCAAAACCGGAATCCTTTCTCGCCAAGCGACATTATTTTCGGCAAATATAACATGAGGGGATTCCTCCACAATTTCGGTTCTTTTATTAAAAACCCTATATGATTTGCTACGTGAGAAATAACCAATGAAAATTCCCTCATCGGACTTAGCATCAAACTTTCCCAATTGATCTTTGCCATTATTATGAATAAAACATTTACAACCGAATACTCTAAAATGGAAGATATTTGGTTTCCTTCCCTTGTAGAGTTCATAAGGGGTCTTCATGAGTATTGGCCTTATGACTACTCTATTTAAGATGTAGCATGCGGTACTCACGGCATCCGCCCAAAAATGTTTGGGAATCTTAGCCTCTTCGAGCATGGTTCTAGCCATCTCTTCGAGACACCTATTTTTCCTTTCCACCACCCCATTTTGTTGTGGTGTACGTGGAGCGGAAAAGGTATGCTCGATACCGAGTTCTTCACAAAAGTCCGCAAAGAGATTGTGATCAAACTCTCCCCCATGATCACTTCTAATTGAAGTGACGGTTGTTTCCTTCTCGTTTTGAACACGCTTAAGAAAATTTTTAAAATTCTGAAAAGCATCACTTTTATTGGCAAGAAATAAAGTCCAAGTAAATTGAGAATAATCATCAACAATCACAAAAGCATAACGATTTCTTCCTAGACTTTCAATGCGAGATGGTCCAAATAAATCCATGTGAAGCAATTACAATGGTCTAGAAGTTGAAATAATATTTTTCGATTTGAAAGATGTTTTTGTTTGCTTCCCTTTTTGACAAGAATCACAAATAGAGTCATTTTCAAATTTCAATTTGGGAAGACCAATAACTAAGTTTTGTGAAATCAATTTGTTCAAAAGATGCATGTTTATATGAGCAACTCTACGATGCCATAGCCAAGTATCATCCTCTTTGCTCATAAGGCAATCCACATATTCGGGTGAGGAATTAGCAAGATCAACCATGTAAATATTATCCACTCTAAAACCACGAAGGATAATTTTAAAATCACTACGTCTAAACACTAAGCATTCATCCGAATCAAATAGGGCAAGATTTCCCTTGTCACATAATTGACTTATGCTCAAGAGATTATGCTTTAAACCTTTCACAAGTAATATATGCTTAATAGAGGAATTTTCATCCTTACCGACCGATCCGATGCCGATAATCTTTCCTTTATTGTTGTCACCAAAAATAACACTTCCTCCTTCTTTGTGTTCTAGTTGAAGGAATTTGGATTCGTCTCCCGTCATATGTTTGGAGCATCCACTATCAAGGTACCATAGTACACTTGATCCCTTCAAACACACCTACAAAACAAATTAATGCGTTTTAGGTACCCATGCCATTTTGGGTCCTTGAGGGTTAGGCATATCATAATGATGAAATTGAGTGATATGTCTATGTCGTGTAAAGCATGCAGGGGCAATATGACCAATGCGTCTACAATAATGACAAGTCACATTGGGGTTATGCATCCTTCTAGGTTCATAGTAACTTGATGGACGAAAATGAATTACTCTATTTCTATTGCACATTTCATGAGAACCATTTCTCCTACTATTAGTTCTAAAATGAGCAACGTTTCTAGAGTAATGGTCATGTCTAGATGTTCTAAGAGGTTCAAAACTCCTTCTAGTGTTTGGCCTAGAATATGCATCATTTCTAGGGTAGTCATTTCTAGGTGGTAAGTCATGTCTAGGTCTTCTAAAATGTTCAACATTGGGTCTAGCATGCATATTTGTTCTAGGATTGCTATTTCTACGATAAGCATTTGTTTTATTAATCCTAGGTTGAGCCTTAGGTGGTTGGGGTTTGGCGTCAACCTTTTCTTTAGGCTCATTCTTAAAGCCTATGCCATGCTTGGTTGATTTCAAATTAACAAGGACCTCATTCAAGTTTTTGTGGGAAGAATTAAACTTATCTAAGGTACCTTTAAGTCTATCTACCTCATTTTCGAGATGCATGCAAGAAGAGCAATTTTTAATAGAACTTTCGGGCTTGTCAGCGCTTCTTTTTCCGAAAAACTTGTTTTCCTCTTTCAGCTTCTCATTTTCTAAAACCAGTTTTTCTAAATCCTTTTCTTTTAAAGAAAGTTGTTTTTGAAAATCTTTTTCTTTTATAGAAGCATTTTCTTTTATGCTCTTGACAGTTTTTGAAGCTTTAATAAATTCAGTATATAGCTCATCAAAAGCAGTTCGCATTTCTTCAAGAGTAAAGAAGTTTTTAGAAGAGATTTGACATACCTCATCTTGCTTGTCTTCTTGTGCCATAAGACAAAGGTTTGCGGCTTCGTCTTCTTCTTCTTCGCTTGACTCATCTCCGGAGTCTCCTCCCCAAGAAATGTATGCACGTTGCTTCTTAAAAGGTTTCTTCTCCTATTTGATATTTGGGCAATTTGATTTGATGTGCCCGGTTTCACCGCATTCATTGCACTTTATTTGCTTGCCTTGCTTTTTGCCCTTTCGTTCATACTCCTTTCGCATGAACTTTTGAAATCTTTTGATAACGAGTCCAAACTCGTTGTCTCCGTCCTCATCAACTTGAGGTTGGCTTGTGCTTGCCTTAAGCGCTATTCTTTGCCTCCTTTGATCATCAACAAGAGGGTTAAGTATTGTAGATTCATAAGTCTTAAGGTTACCTCTTAATGCGTTGATTGTGACATTTGAGACGCCAATGGATTCTTGAATTGCGTCGGCCTTTGATCGCCATGCCGGAGTGAGACTTCTAAGAATTTTTCGAACCAGTTCTCTGTCCGTGATGTCTTCTTGAGGGCATGTAGGTCATTTACAATTATTGAAAATCGTTCGAACATTTCATCCACCTTTTCACCTTCCTTCATGTGAAATAATTCATAAGCATGGGTTAGGAAATCAATTTTAGCTTCCCTTACCTGGTCCGTACCTTCGTACGTAATTTCCAGCTTGTCCCACATTTCCTTTGCCGTTGTGCAACACGATATTTTCCTGTAATCGTCAGCATTTACAGCACAATATAATAAATTAATTGCTTTAGCATTATTTTGAACCTTTCGGATATCATCCGTGTCATATTCTTCATCGGACTTGGGAACCCATTCGTTTTCAACCTTTTTGGTTGGAATTTGATTTCCCTTTGTTATCACCTTCCAGAGATGAAAGTTGTTTGCTTGAACGAAAATTTTCATCCTCTCCTTCCAATACGTGTAGTTTATACCGTTGAATAGAGGTGGTCATGTGGAGCATTGTCCTTCATCAATTCCTGCAAAAGAGTCACGAGTAGAAGCCATGGATGGTTCTCTCAAACTGTTAAGTCTTCAGAGAGTTGGGCTCTGATACCAATTGCTAGACAATATGCTTAACGCTAGAGGGGGGTGAATAGCGTTATAATAAAATTTAGCGTAAACTTGCGGAAATTAAAATTTGCAGGAAATAATTAAGTGTGTTAAATAAACAAAAGGAAAGAACGCACCGATGTATTCTGGTTCACCACAATACGTGGCTAGTCCAGTCCCCGAGAGACTCTCTCGAGATTTTCCACTAAATTGTCAAGCTTACGGGTGCTCAACAAATCTTTACAACTTAAGGACACAAGCCTTAACACCTTTGCTCGGAGATACAACACTCCAAGACTTCAACCAAGGAAACACAAGTTCCTTACAACAAGAGAATCGCAATTCTCTTACAAGTGTACAAAACACTAAACACTCAAACAAAACACTCCTTAAAGAGTAGATATGAGTAAAAGAAGTAAGCTCAAGATTACAACAACTTTGGACAAGACTTTGGCTCTCAAAAGCTTTATGAAATGAATATAAAATGATAAACAATAGTATGCAAGCTTATAGCAATAGAATGATCGGTTGTTGTGTATTGTTGTGTTTAAAACACTGAAATGAAGCTGTATTTATAGTTGAAAAACTTGGCATTACCGTTGCCTAATTGCCAATTAAGAGTTGCTGATTTTACTCTGTGACAATCGATTGTCAGGAAGCTACAATCGATTGTTTGCCAATCGTTCCAAAAATCAATCCCAGATTTTACGCTTAACAATCGATTGTCCAAGATCAACAATCGATTATTGGCAACGTTCAAAAAATCATTTCCAGATTTTCGTAAAACAATCGATTATACCAAATCAATAATCGATTATTCAGCAACGTTTAAAAATCCTTTCCAGATTTTAATTTCAACAATCGATTGTACAAAATCAACAATCGATTATTCAGCAACGTTCAAAAAATCTTTCCAGATTTTAATATCAACAATCGATTGTACAGAATCAACAATCGATTACCTGACGGTATTTGAAAACTTTACTATAACGGTCAGCTTCACAATCGATTGTGCAATGTTAACAATCGATTATTTATCAGACTTTGAAAATCATTTTAGACACTGCCTCGTGACAATCGATTGTTATATACTCACAATCGATTATTTAATAATTTTGAAAAAGTCTGGAAGTCACTGCCTTAACACAATCAATTGTCATAAGTTCACAATCGATTATTTTGTGACTTTGAAAAATCTGATAGACACTGTCTCTTCACAATCGATTGTCATTAGCTTCACAATCGATTATTCTGAGTTTTGAAAAACTTTGATGGACACTGCCTCATCACAATCGATTGTCATAAGGTTCACAATCGATTGTCATGCAGGTTTGAAAAACCTGATGCTCACTGCCTTAACACAATCGATTGTCATTAGTTCACAATCGATTGTCATTAGTTCACAATCGATTGTCATGCAGTCTTGGCTTAACATAATCGATTATCATAAGTACATAATCGATTATCTTAGTCCAGATTTTAGAGGCATGATTAAAAATCATTTTGACTGAAGTAAATATGCATGATTTTGTAAAAATAGTTTTACGAGAGAAGCCATGTCATGAGTCAAGTTTTAGAATCAAGAACACAATTAAGAACGACTCATTTAAACTATAAAACTTTGTCTTGTGCTTGAATCTCGTTATGCACCAATGTGCGCTTGTACTTGAACTTCGTCACGTATCAATTTGCGCTTGTTTGTCATTCATCAAAACCTACACATAAGAACACACGTTTTAGTATAAAGTCTTGAGAACGTGTTTCCAACAAAAAAATGATTCAAAAGTCGCCCTAGAACATTGGAGAAGAAGAAGTTTGAGAAGTTTTATGAAAATCCCGAATGGCTACTGTTTTTGAACATTTAAAATAACTGGGCGAATTCGGACTACGCGGTCGCAGACCAAAAGGATGCGATCGCATATAATAACTGGGCCTGAGAATTGTGAACGCAGACTATACCATGCAATCACATAGAAGGAAAAGAAGGCCGGGGGCCAACACATCACGATCGCGGAGTATACAGTGCGATTGCATATAACAAAAGAAGGACCTATTAGAGTTAACCTTACGCGATTGTGGAGAGATGCGTGCGAACACATATAGCAAAACGGGACCCTGAAGTTTTACGCTATGCGATCGCGTGACTTACTATGCGATCGCATAACACTAAATCCCTGAACACCAGATGCAACAGAAAAATCCAGATTTTTTGTTAAGTTTATAACACTCCGACACCTATCCAATCCTCACCCGAGCCCTCATGGCTCCAAGCCAAACATACATTCATCATACGAACTTAATCGTTCGATCAAATCGCCGAAATAACATTATTATCAACAAATTAAACCTCAAATTCAAAGCATTTTTCCAAAGCTTCATCAAGTTCCAAATTTAGAATTTCGAGTCCGAAAAATGTCAAACAACGCCCGATTTTAACCAAACTTCATAGAAATATCTTAATTCAAATATAAGACATGTACCAGACATCGGAACCAAGATACGAGCCCAATACCAACATGTTCCAATCAAATATCATTTCAATTTTTCCCTAACAATTTCAGAAAAACACTTCGTTTAAAAATTTATTTCTCGAGCTCGGGACCTTGGAATCCAATTTCAGGCGTACGCCCGAGTCCCATATTTTCCTACAGACCCTCAGGGATCGTCAAATACTGGTCCGGGTCCCTTTACCCAAAAAGTTTACCAAAGTGAAATTTATTCATTTTAATATCAAAACTTGGCATTTTTCACAGAATTTCATAATTAAGCTTTCTGGCTATGCGCCCGGACTGCGTACACAAATTGAAGCAACTCTAAATGAGGTTTTTAAGGTCTCAAAAGAACAGAATTAATTAAAACAGATGATGACCCCTTTGGGTCGTCATATGTGCTCATGCTACTCTTCTGCATATTTTTGTTGTGCAGATCCAGGTACTTCCACTCAGTGCTGTCAGCCTTGGAAGGGGAGGCTTTTTTTTATAGAGACTTTGAGGTACATCTGCTACGTCCACAGACCGAGGAGTCCCTTTCTAGCCTTTTTTTATGTAATAAGCATAGCCCTCTCCGTATTTCTCCTTGTTTAGACATTCCTGAGTTAGAGCCTCTTATGTATTCCTTAGCTTGTGATTTGTGAGATTCTGGATTTTAAGAATTTTGTTAGTTTCAAGAGATTTTATTGTATGTACGAGCGGCACCTTAAACACAGTTTTACTTTACTAATTCAATTTTAATTATTTCTTCCACAATTAGAGTTTATATTCCGCATTTTTAGGATTACCTAGTCATAGAGACTAGGTGCCATCACGATTATTCACAGAGGGCGAATCAGGTCGTGATAGCCTTGATTTGCGTGCGCAGTCCGGGCGCATAGTTGAAAAGCTTAAATAAGAAAATTTGTGAAAAATGGTAAATTTTGATTATAAAACAAATTAATTTGACTTTGATCAACATTTTGAGTAAACAGATCCGGACCCGTGATTTGACGGTCCCAGAGGTTCCGTAGGAAAATATGGGACTTGGGCGTATGTCCGGAATCGAATTCCGAGGTCCCAAGCCCGAGAAATGAATTTTTAAAGAAAATTATTTTTTGAAATTGTTTAAAGAAATTTGAAATGAAACTTGATTAGAAAATGATAATATCGGGCCCGTAATTTAGTTTCGGTGCAGGTGTTATACATGGGTCAAGATGTTTCTGTGAAATTTGATAAGAAACGGATGTCATTTGACATGATTTGGACCTTAATTGCAAAATTTAATGTTTAAGAAGTTTTGATAAATTTCATTGATATTGAGGTTTAATTCGATGTTTCTAAAGTTATTTTGGTGATATGAGTAAATAAGTCTGTGGGGTATTTTTGAGGTTTTAAGTACTAGGTTTGGAGCCCCGAAGGTTCGGGTAAGTTTTGGATAGGCCATAGAGTGCATATTGAACTTAGAAAATTGCAGAATTTTTGTTGGTTGGCTCGCAAATGCGAAGGTTGGATCACAAATGTGAAACCAGCCCAGACCTGCCTTGGCTCGCAAATGCGAAGATATTCCAATTGGCCAGCGATCGCAAATGCGACCTATGTATCGCAAATGCGGAAGTCGGAATATGACATTTCTTTCACAAATGCGAAGGTCCAGCATTTCTGAAGGGTTCGCAAATGCGAACCCTATTTCTCATTTCCCAACATAGCAAAGGTCGGGGTTCGCAATTCTGAGACCTGTAATTTTTATATTTACACGATTTTAAAACCCATTTTTCTATTCCCTCAAACACAAATACACTTAGGCGATTTTTCAAGGATTTCTTCTTCTCCAAATCAATTGTAAGTCTTTTTTAACTAACTTTCTTCAATCCTTAACATCTTCTAACATGATTTCAACTTAAAATTGAAGATTTTCATGTGGAAAATTGGGTGTTTTGGGTATAACTAAGATTTTTTAAAAATTAGAGATTTGGACCTCGATTTGAGGTCGGATTTCAAAATATATTATATATTTGAGTTCGTGGGGAATGGGTGATCGGATTTTGGTTCGAACCTCGGGTTTTTTATGTAGACCCGGGGGCGATTTTTGACTTTTGGGAAAAAATTTGGGAAATACATTTTTTATGCATTCAAATTGATTCATTTAGCGTTTATTGATGTAATTAAGTAACTTGTGACTAGATACGAGCGAATTGGCGGTGGAATCAAGTGGTAAAGCTATAATTGAAACTTGAGTTGTGTTCGAGGCATCGAGGTAAGTGTTTGGTATAACCTTAGCTTGAAGGATTAGGAGTCGAGTCCTATTTGCTACGTGATAATTATTGCTTATGATGTATAGGCATGGTAAATGAGTATCTATACGTCGGAGTCAAGCATGCCCGTGAGTCTTATATTGTGATTTTCATGACTTCGTTGTATTACCTATGCTTTAGAGGGGATTTTTATTTGTTGTGGAAGTAATTGTGCACTTTGAGCATCGAGGAGCATTGGCTCAAGTTATATTACGAATGGTGGAAGTAAATGAGTTGATTGAACCCTTTGGAGCATTGGCTCAAGTGGTAAAGTTAGTTGCGAAGTAAAAGTGGAAGAAAGAGAAAGAGTTATTAAATTGTTCCCTTGCGAGGATATTATTGCGTTATTGGTTATCTTCCTTGCCGGGATGTTGATATTATTGATGTTGTTCCTTTGCCGGGATTTAATTATTTAATTGTTGTTCCCTTTCCGAGATTCTTATTATGATTTTGTTTATTTCCTTGCCCCCTTTGTTTGTGATTGTTGTTTGGGTGAGGACGAGTATTAAAGAACGAAGGGTGATGCAATACATTGCTTGTTTTGGTGAGAAAAGAGTGTAAAACACAAAGGGTGATGTCGTGTATTGTTTATGATTATGAGTAAAGAGTGTAAAGCACGAAGGGTGATGTTGTGCCGCACGATGTACCATTACGTGCCGATTTCATTGGTTATATGGTAAGGAAAGAGAGTAAAAGCAAGGGTTATGCTATGCACACTTTTGTTATATAATTGCTTTGGTGAGGACGAGAGTAAAAGTACAAAGGGTAATGACGTGCATTTATTGCTTCTGATTCTTTATTGGTATCTGAGTTATGTTGTTTCCTTCGTTATTTGATGTCTTTCTATTTGGACTTGTTATCTCCCCACAGTATGCTCCCCATCCCCTATTGACTGATTATCTTTGTATTCTTTTCCGCTGTATATATATTTGAACTGCACATGTTTATTTGATAGTCTAGTGCTAGCCTCGTCACTACTTCATCGAGGTTAGGTTAGGCACTTACCAGCAAATGAGGTCGGTTGTGTTGATATTACACTTTGCACTGTGTGCAGATCCTGGAACAGCTTTCGAACAGTAGTTGGAGTTCTTCTTTCAGTCCACCTGGAGATCCAAGGTAGGCCTGTAGGCGTTCGCAGGCCTTGGCGTCTTCCTGTCTTTATTTCCCCGTTTCATTTTCCTTTTATTCAGAAACAGTATACTGTTGTTTCTTCAGATTTTGTATGTTGTAATCTTAGATAGTCTATGACACTGTGACACCAGATTTTGGATGGTTGAGACTTAAGTAATTGTAATAGACATAGAATTCGGATGTTTAATTGTTATCTTCCGCTTAATTATTTAAAGTCTGCCCTTTTCCTGTTATCGTTTTGTAACGGTTAAAAAGAAGTAATTCGATAATGAAGTAAGTAGTTAAGGATTGACTTGTCTAATTCTCATTAGTAGGAGCCATCACGACTCTCGAGGATGAAAAATCCGGATCGTGATAAATAAGCTATTAATTATTTGACAAACAATTCAATATGCTACTTCATTTCTAAAAGAACATTAATGAATATTCATAATTTTTAACTCACTAATACTAACTAATAAATAATAACTTTCATAAACCACAAAAAAATATTGTCAAATGAAATAACATAAAAAATTGAAATTTGAAGTAAATTATAAATAATCAAATAATGAAGACCTGACAATAATTAGAACTTTGGATGAAAGATTTTATCATATTTATTTCTGCGACGCGATATTATATTCTCATATTTTAAAATACGATTAATAGAGAAAGTTTTTGACGGCTCAAAGGATTATTAATGTTGATGATCTACGTACAAATCTAATTAAAGACAATTGCAAAAGAACTTTGGGACGAGCTTATGCATAAGGTGTTGGACACATATTAGGCGCACGCCTTAAGCATTGAGGTAGAAGGATCAAGATTTATTATTATTAGAAACTTATATTTTTATTTTTTATACAAATATATTATTTAATTATATTTATATGTTTATTTAAAATATTCTATCTATCATTGATATAAATATATGCGCAAAATACGTATCATAAAACTAGTTAATTAAAAGATTATATAATCATAAATAAAATCTTCTTTAGTCAACAAAATCTCCATCCAACTACTTAAAGTTGACTACATATCTTCTTGTAATAAACTTACCCTTGCCTATAGTAAATTCATCTTGTAAATTCCCCATTTTTGACTGCAAACAAAAAGTAAAAAACCTGAATAAACAGTATAAGAACATAATTAACACATATATATATATATATACACACACAGAGATTCTCACGTTTATGTGTGCGCTTATATATATATATGTATTGAGAGAGGAAAAATCTGTTAATTCAGGGATTTTGCAGAGCTAGAGAGAGAAAGAAGAGAGAAGGAGAAGAGGAATGGCTTCATTCGATGCGTTCAGTATGGACGGTGAGTCGCCGGCACCGGCACCGGCGGCATCAACTCCGTTCAGCGACGGAGACTACGGCAGCTATGAAGAAACCTCTTTCACGCCGCCGTACCACGGCTCTGGCGGATTCGGTGGAGAGTATGAGGAGGAAGTGACGGTGGAACACGTTTCTCATACCGTCGATAGTCCCGATCCCTACGGGTTCGGGTCGGATAACCAAACCGATCCATTCGGGGCTCCGATCCTGAATGGGAATGGTAAGCCCTACGATCTAGGTGATGATTCTGAGGGAATTTTCAGCTCCGATGGACCCATCCTTCCTCCTCCTAATGAAATGCGTGAGGAAGGTTTTGCACTCCGCGAATGGCGTAGGTTTGTTCTACTTCATTCCTATTTTTATTGCGAATTTATTTTTATTCACTATATTGCCAAAATTGGGAAAAAATCGACATTGAGCTGTTTTTTTTAGATTTTAACTTATATTGACAGATCTATTGCTCATTGTTAATTACTGTAAATGCCAATTCATTGATAAGATCAGTTTTATTTTATAGTTCGTAAGCTCTATAGTGAGCTTTATCGAACTGTGATTTTAGTTCCGCGATTTTTTATTTTATCGTTTGATTTGCAGATCTGGTGATGGTACTATAGATCTGTTAGTTTTCGGTTTGTGCACATTTTAAAGAGATTAGTTGTGTAAGCGGCTCATCCTTATGATTTCTTAGCGGAGAAAAGAGACTGGAAATAGAAAAATTGGATTCTTCAGATCTTATCTTTTCGAGCTAGTCATATTTTGCCGGAGATGATGCATAACGATAAAAATTTGTGAGAACTTTATTGGTGCTGATTTTCTACTGCAGTGAGTGGTGTCAAGATTGCTTCTTTGTACCTTGGGACAGAATAATTTTTAGTGGGTATATCCCCAATAAGTTAGTTATTCTTTAGCAGTAAAATTAAGTAAAGTTTGTGGCAATAACTAGTTAGTTTTATATAAAGCTAAAAAAAGATATTGTTAGAGCTAGATTAATTTCTGGAATTGGTTCATAGATCGTTGAGTATGGAGAAAGAACTTAAGAAAGAACTTAGACAGATGATACAAAGTTCTCCATTAGTGATTGCATCTCATTATTAAATGAGATCTAAAGTTGATTCGACTTTGTTCTACTGGTAGTAGTGTGCTAAAAGAGCATATTCTGGAAAGTTATCTTAGGAAATATCAGGCCATGTTTCGCTGGCTAATTCTTTATTGAGAGTGATTGGCTCTGTACAACTCCTTTTCCATTTGGTAATCATATTTTTTTTGTTGAATTGGGCGTTGGGGCTTTTTCCGGAAAGGGAAAAAAAGAAATGGGGGAGGTAGGGCGTGGGGGTGATACATATGGAGTAGCATTCTATTGGTGGCGTGGGGATGATACATATGGAGTAGCATTCTGTTGGTGCTATTGGCAGGATTAGGACCAGATGTTGCTCCTATTCCATAGCAGTTGATCTTTATCGCAATAGAGAGGGTTAAAGGGACATTCTAGAAAATATCCCTCTTGTACTTTAATAATTACAAATATAACCTTAAACTATTCTTATGTGCATTTTAAGTCTAAAAAAATACACCAGAAGACGCATGTAGTTCATGCGAGTGCGACAAAGGGATACTTTTACCTTTTTTATAAATAAAAAATAAGACAAAAACTCAAGTCATAATAGTAGTAGTAACAAATGAGCTGGGGGTGCAATGGCTCAACAGGACCCCTTCCATCAAGATCTCATCCTTTTACCTATAAAAATGTAGTAGTAGTAGTAACAACAACAGTAATAATAATTGTTCAAATAAATGATAGGGGAGGGTGTTTTTTTTTTCTTGGTTTGGGGGGGAGGGGGGGGGGGGGGGGGGAGGTGTGCATGAAGACAATTACATCAACAAAAACAAGACGCAAAGATTAAAATAAATGAAACCCATAAAGGGATAGGATTGTTGTCGATCACATTAGAATGGGGAGTAGTGATGTTAACTTGATGCATACCTTCAGCCTTGAAACTAAGTGCATAAGGAACTACTTGTTGGGCTCTTTATCATGTTTAGACAACAGATCATTGAAGGCACTACGTTAAACGTCATGACATTTTGTAATAAATAAAGTCACATATTAATTGTTAGTGTGCATGAAGACGTTTACATCAACAAAAACAAGACGCAAAGATTAAAATAAAGGAAACCCATAAAGGGATAGGATTGTTGTCGATCACATTAGAATGGGGAGTAGTGATGTTAACTTGATGCATACCTTTAGCCTTGAAACTAAGTGCATAAGGAACTACTTGTTGGGCTCTTTATCATGTTTAGACAACAGATCATTGAAGGTACTACGTAAACGCCATTAAATTTTGTAATAAATAAAGTCACAAAGTCACATATTAATTGTTAATGTGAATGAGTTTTTAGTTATTAGAATTAAAAAATTAGAAATTTAGTGCAATAAAATTAGCCTTAAGATCCTAATTAGAAACTTAACACTGCATTGCACCTCATTAAAAAATGTATACAACTCTTGAATTTGGTTGACATGATTTTACTTTGAGCCCTTTGGCCATGAATTTTTTTTTCACTTTTTTCAAAATAAGTATTTGATCATAAAGTTTTCAATTTTCATTTGAAGATGAATTTTGGAATTTTTCGAAAATGATCACTCACAGAAATTCAAAAACAATCCAAAATTATATTCATATCCAAACACAACTCTAATTTTCAGATACCGTTTTCACTTGAATTTGTTTTTCACTTTTTTTCGGAATTTTACAATTCTTATGTCCAAATGCCTACTTTGTCTTTCACTTAGTTATAGCTCTCTCAATCCTTTCCCAGATTATTAATTGTGTTTGTAGTTATTTTTCCTTGCATTAAATAATAATATATGCATTTTTATTTTTCACCTTTACCCTTGAGTTTTGTGATTCACCTTTGATAACAATGAAGGGCAGTTGCAAACGTAACAGTTGTGTGTGTGTGTGTTTTGTGGGGGATTGGGTTATGGCTTTGTTTTAGGAGGCATTGTTGTCAAATGCGCGCTTAAGCCTTAAAGCGAGGCTCAAAACATGTTGAGCGCTTCGTCTCGCTTTGTGGGCGCTTTAATATCGCATCAAGGCTCTAAGGCATACTATTCCCTGCTAATGAGTGTAATCATGAAAAAGCGACATAAACAATTAATATTTCACTTTCTCGTAATTTTTTTCCAATTGATTTGTCGATATATTTGTTATTCATGCTTATAATTAGTCTTGGACTACATATACATATTTTTACTTTTTCTACAATTGCGCCTTTTTCCATTAAAGCCCAGGGTTTATATGCGCTTAAAGTCCCAACGGACTTTAGAGTTTTTTTGCGCTTTTCGCCTTTGATAACACTGTTAGGAGGTGAGGTGTTGAACAACAACAAAGAACGATGGTTGCTAGAGAAGAGAATTTTGGCCATCTAGGCGTTCTTTTTTTGCTTTTCCTCCCATAAAAGAATCCCATGACAGTAGCACATGCTTCTTATTGGCCACAGATTTTTCTAACTCCCCGTAGTTGAAAGGAGGAATAGCGAGCAATTCATATGCATGTAGATCATTTGAGTGACAAATTTTGGAGGTTTAATTTGCATATACTAGATCAAATTATGGATATGTGTGCAGTTCTCTGTTGGGAATTTTGAAGGAGCTCATATATATATGTGCCTTGCTATAATCCCTTTTTCACTTTTTTTTTGGTGAATGCAGGCAAAATGCTATCCGTCTTGAGGAGAAGGAGAAGAGGGAAAAGGAAATCAGAAACCAAATAATTGAGGAAGGTGAAGAATATAAGAAAGCATTCTATGAGAAAAGAAAGCTCACTGTTGAGACCAACCAGTCAACAAACCGTGAGAAAGAGAAGGTGAAGCTTTAGAGAGTATAGTTACTCTTACTAACTGGAGTTACATTTGATCCTTCCTACTCTTGCTTAAAAGCCTTTTTATCTCTAACTTTGGCAAGTTCTTTTGCCTCTGACAGTTGTACTTGAGTAATCAAGAAAAGTTCCATAAAGAAGCTGACAAACAATATTGGAAAGCCATAGCTGAGCTCATTCCTAAGGAGGTGGCCACCATTGAGAAGAAGGGAAGGAAGAAGGATCAAGAGAAGAAGCCATCCGTCACAGTTGTCCAAGGGCCTAAACCTGGGAAACCTACTGAACTTTCAAGGATGCGCCACATACTGCTGAAGCTTAAGCACAGCCCACCACCTCACATGATACCACCCCCTCCCCCTCCTGCCAAGGACGCCAAAGCTGGGAAGGATGGAAAAGACACCAAGGATGGAAAAGACACCAAGGGGAAAGATGCCAAGAATGCTAAAGATGAAGCACCAAATGGAACTTCAGATGCACCTCCTAGTGATGCCAATGTTACTCAGACATCAGAAGAACCTGCTGCTGCAGAATGATTGCCATTGAGCCTAATTTCATTAATCTTTAATGTGTTATGTGTTGTCCTCTACAAAATAACTTTTTTCTTTATGAATTTTGTATCACTTACTACATTCTGTACCATTCTACTACTATTTTATTGGTTCGAGACTGACAATAGCTGCTGCGTTTTGTTGCACTGAACGTCTGAGATCTGTTATTGTATTATTTAGGTCTTTCATTACTGGAGGTGAATTCACTATTTTCTTGTTCACAGGAACATTATATTCCTTGAAAGTTTATTTTGTGGTGCAAGTACGATCCCATTGTCGCTTGGGCCTTGCAATAAAATAACGGCTATTTTCAATAACTTTGAACACAATGACTATTTTTCAATTACCAGTTCGACAATTGGCTAACCCGTGCTATATTTATAATTTCTAGAGGACACTCAAGACAATTCTTCATATGCCTCCTTAAACAGCCTGTGCCCTCCCACTTTTGGCAAAAATTTAAGACTCGACCACAGTTCTTGCGCTTTACTTTGCTAATTTTTTTATTTTCTTCTATCACCTCACATTGTTCCCAAACATATGAGTTCACTCTAGAAGCATGATTTAACTTGAATTGTGAATTTGGATTTGAGAATTGAGAGACGTGTGAAGAAATGAAGAAGAAGGGAGGGGGGGGTCTATTTATAACTTTTCAAAGGACTAAATTAGCAAATAATAAAAGTGTTATTTTTGAATATAATCCAAAAGGGCTATTCTTGAAAATTAGCCATTGGACAACGGTCA
Source organism: Nicotiana benthamiana (assembly GCA_034376525.1). NCBI lineage: Eukaryota > Viridiplantae > Streptophyta > Magnoliopsida > Solanales > Solanaceae > Nicotiana > Nicotiana benthamiana. Next base: position 123,926,385 of record CM067324.1, on the reverse strand, counting down.
AAATGGCAATTGACTTTCCAAACAATCAACTTTATAAAAAAAATTGAATAGCTGTTGAACCGGTCCGGGCCGGGCCGGTCTGGTTAACCTGTTTCCAAATGACTTGACCATAATGAGTCGTATGGGTTCGATTAACCAGTACCAAAAACCTACCAGCCACAGGCCTGTGATGACCCAAAAGGTCATCACTTATTTTAGAAATAAATTCTGTATTCCGAGGACTTAAAAGCCTCTTTCTGCATCACCTCGATTTACGTGAGCAGTCCGGGCGCGCAGCCGCAAAGCCATTATCTGAAAATATATGAAAAATGATAAACTTTGCCTTTAAAATATATTTAAGTTGACTTCGGTCAATATTTTAGGTAAATGGACCTAAACCCGTAATTTGACGGTCCCGGAGGGTTCGTAGGACAATATGGAACTTGGGCGTATGTTATCGAATTTCGAGGTCCCAAGCCCGAGAAATAAATTTTTAAAGAAAATTATTTTATGGAATATATATGAGGTTTTAGAAATGAAAAATATTTGAAAGTTGATGGTATCAGTCCCGTATTTTTGTCACGACCCGAATTTTTCACCCTCGAGAGTCGTGATGGCGCATACTCGTAGAAGCTAGGCAAGCAAAGAAATATAGAAATTCTAACTCTTTCATTCTAATCCTTTTTAGCAACTTGAATTAACAGATAATCAACAGTTTGAAATTTACGATAAACAGAAAAAAGCGGAAGACTTAAACAACTAAAAATAACCAAAACAGTACTGCAGTGCCAATATGCTCCTCTACCCGGAATCTGGTGTTACAATGTTCACGGACGGACTAAGAGTACTACAACAAACACCTGATAGAAATACAATCTATCTCGAAATCTGATGAAAACAGAATACATAATGAAATAGAAGAGAACACCGGGTGTGCGAACGCCTGCAGGACTACCTTGGAATTTTTGGATGGACTGAAGACTGGCTCCCCGAGTGCTACTGTCCAAATGCTGCTCTGGTAGCTGCACGTAGTGCAGAGTGTAGTATTAGCACAACCGACCCCATGTACTGGTAAGTGTCTGGCCTAACCCGGTGAGGAAGTGACGAGGCTAGGATTAGACTCCAGATAAACTTATGCCGTTATATAATATACAACGAAAAAGAACAGGAATAATCAATTTAAATGGGAGGGGGCGCATGCTGCGGGGAAAATATTAAATTCGGCAGGAACTAAAGAGAAATATGAGAGAACATCTCAGAATCTACAACGAAGCAATAAAAACACCTGCGGCGTGCAACCCGATCCCTTAGCATTTAACGTTGTTTCGATGTGCAACTTGATCCAATATAACATTTGTTGCGGCATGCAACCTGATCCATATTTAATATTGTTGCGGTGTGCAACCCGATCCATATTTAATATTGTTGCGGCATGCAAACCGATCCATATTTAATATTGTTGCGGCGTGCAACCTGATCCAATATAACATTGTTGCAGCGTGCAACCTGATCCAATATAACATTGTTGCGGCGTGCAACCCGATCCATATATTTATATACCTTTAGCAACAACCATACCAAGTGTCCTGGCAAGGGATTAATAATAAACTACACTATCCCGGCAATGGATTCAGTAGTAAAAGTAAATACAGCATGGCAAGAGAAAATCAGCTATAACCAAACTTAACTCAACTCCTACTCATCTTAGCTAACACCAATGCTCAACCATAAGTGATTTCCACGAAAACAAACTTAATTCTTCCCCAATATCGAGAATCATCAATTAAAGCATCTGTGGTATCATTTAAGTACATAACAAATTTCAATTTAAGACTCACGATCATGCTTGACACCAACGTATAGATACTCGTCATCATGCCTATACATCGTACTCAACAAGAAGCAAATATAAAATAGGACTCAACTCCTAATCCCTCAAGCTAAGGTTAGACCGAACACTTACCTCGAACTTTCACGACCATTTCAAGCCTCAAACACTGCTTTTCCTTTCGAATTTGGCTCTAGCTCAATCATATCTACACATAATCGACTTAATAACATAAATAAATGCTCAACAATTCAATTCCAACACCTAATTATAGATTTCTAATCATTCTTACCAAAAAGTAAAAACTTGACCCCCGACCCTCTTGATCGAAATACGAGGTTCGGACCAAAACCCAATCAGTCATTCACTCACCCACGCGCCCGAATATATAATTTATTTTGAAATCTGACCCTAAAACGAGGTCAAATTTACAAATAATCAAAAGCCCTAACTCCGTCAAAATCCCTAATTTTATACTCTTAATTTCATGATTTAAGCCTAAAAATCTAATGGGTGTTAATAAAAATTTAAGAAAATAAGTCTAAGATATGCATACCTATGAATTAGTGGTGAAATCTCCTTTCACAAATCGCCCAATTTGGAGTTAAGATGAAGAAGTTATGAGTTTCGGTAAAAAAATCCCGTAATGGCTACTGTTTTTATAACATAAAATAACTGTGCAGAATTGGTCATCGCGTTCGCGATGAGTTAGGCATGACAGGCCTTGGCGTTCGCGTAAGTGGGCTCGAGTTCACAGAGAAGAACCTCCTCGAGCCCTCGTGTTCGCGTCCAAGTGGCCGCGTTCGCGTAGGCATAATACCCCTCCCCCTGACTAGGCTACAAGCCTTCGCGTTCGCGATACCAGGACCGCGTTCACAAAGGGTAGATCCTCGAAAGCTTCACATTCGCGACCTGGGTCTCGCATTCGCGTAGAAGGATATTCTGTCAGCACAATTAACTTATCACGTTCGCGAGGGTCCTCCCGCGAATACGAAGAAGAAAACATCAGAATACCAACAGCTGAAAACTTGCAAAGTTTTAAGTTCCAAAAACCATTAAAAACACATCTGAAACACACCCGAGCCCTCGGGGCTTAAAAACAATCATACATACTAACTTAATAACACCACATGAACTTATTTGTGCGATCAAATTGCAAAATTAATATCATTAACGTCGAATTAAACCTCAAAACCACTGAATTATTTTAAACTTCTTAAAACATCACATTTGCAATTAAGCTCCGAATTACGTCAAACGGATTCCGTTTCTTACCAAACTTCATAGTATTATCTTAAACTACATATAAAACATGTATCACGCGTTGGAACTAAAATACGGGCTCGATACCAACATGTTCTGATCAAAATTCATTTCAAAGTCCTTTAAACAATTTTAGAAAATAATTTTCTTTAAAAGTTATTTCTCGGGCTTGGGACCTCAGAATTCGATTCCGGGCATACGCCCAAATCCCATATTTTCTTACAGACCCTCCGGGACCGTCAAATCAGGGTCCACGTCCGTTTACCCAAGACGTTGACCGAAGTCGAATTAATTTATTTTATAGTCAAAATTTATTATTTTTCTCAAATTTCCTCATTTAAGTTTTCCGGCTATGCGCCCGGACTACGCATGCAAATCAAGGTAATGCTAAAAGGGGTTTTTAAGGCCTAGAGATATAGAATCCAATGTTAAAACAAGTTATGACCTTTTGGGTCATCACATTCTCCACCTTTAAAACAACCGTTCGTCCTCGAACGAACATAAGAAGGATGTACCTGAGTCGTGAAAAAGATGGGGATAACGGCTCTGCATATCAAACTCGAACTCCCAGGTCAATGCCTCAGGAGGCTGACCTCTCCACTGAACACGAACAGAAGGAAAACTCTTCGATCTCAACCGACGAACCTGCCAGTCTAGGATTTATACCGGCTCCTTCCTCATAGGACAAGTCCTTTTCCAACTGGACAGTTCTGAAATCTAACACGTGGGATAGATCTTCGTGATACTTCCGAAGCATGGACACATGAAGCACTAGATGCACGACTGATAAGTGTGGCGGTAATGCAAGTTTATAAGCCACCTCTCCCACTCGATCAAGAATCTCAAATAGACTAATAAACCTAGGGCTAAGCTTAACCTTCTTCCCAAATCTCATCACGCCCTTCATAGGCGACACTCAAAGCAATACTTGCTCACCGACCATGAAAGCCAAATTTCGAACCTTGTGGTTGGCATAACTTTTTTGACTGGACTAGGCTGTACGAAGCCTATCCTGAATGATCCCGACCTTGTCCAAGGCATCCTGAACCAGATCCGTACCAAACAACCGAGCCTCTCCCGGCTCAAACCATCCAATCGGAGACCGACACAGCCTACCATATAAAGCATCATAAGGAACCATCTGGATACTCTACTAGTAGATGTTTGTGTAGGCTAACTCTGCTAGAGGCCAAACTGATCCCACGAGCCTCCAAAGTCAATGATACAAGCTTGGAGCATATCTTCCAAAATCTGAATAGTCCGCTTGGACAGCTCGTCCGTCTAGGGATGAAATACTATGCTCAACTCAACTCGTGTGCCCAACTCTTGCTGAATTGCTCTCCAGAAATGCGAGGTAAACTACATACCTCGGTCCGAAATGATAGACACAGGCACACCATGAAGGCGAACAACCTCTCAGAAATAGATCTCAATTAACCTCTTAGAAGAATATGAGACTGCCATAGGAATGAAATGTGATGACTTGGTAAGCCTATCAATAATGACCCATATTGCGTCGAACTTCTTCCGAGTCCGCGAGAGTCTAACAATAAAATCCATAGTGATCTGCTCCCACTTCTACTCGGGAAGCTCAATCCTCTGAAATGAACCACCGGGCCTCTGATGCTCGTACTTAAACTATTGATAATTCAGACATCAAGTCACATATGAAACGATATCCTTCTTCATTCTCCGCCACCAATAATGCTGCCGCAAATCCTGATACTTCTTCGCGGCGCTCGGATGAATAGAGTACCTGGAGATATGGGCCTCTTCTAAAACTACTGATAATTCATACACCGAGTCACATATGCAACTATATCCTTCTTCATTCTCCGCCACCAATAATGCTGCCACAAATACTGATACTTCTTCGCGGCGCTCGGATGAATAGAGTACCTGGAGCTATGGACCTCCTCTAAAATTCAACTCACTGAGTCCATCCACATTTGGCACACAAATTCGACCCTGCAACCTCAAAACTCCATCATCATCTAAGGTAACCTGCTTGGCACATACGTGTTGTACCATGTCTCTAAGGAAACACAAATGGGGATCATCATATTGCCGATCACGGATATGCTCCAATAAAAAAGAATGAGCTACCGTGCAAGCTAACACACGACTAGGCTAAGAAACATCCAGCCTCATGAACTGATTGGCCAAAGCCTGAACATCTAAAGCATGCGCTCTCTTACCGACTGGAATATAAGCGAGACTGCCATACTGGCTGACTTTCTACTCAAAGCATCAGCCACCATATTGGCCTTTCCCGGATGATATAAGATGGTGATATCATAGTCTTTCAACAACTCCAACCACTTCCACTGCCTCAAATTCAACTCTTTTTTCTTGAATAAATACTGAAGACTCTTGTGATTCGTGAACACCTCACATGCCATGCCATACAGATAGTGCCTCCAAATCTTCAATGCGTGAACAATGGCTGCCAACTCCAAATCATGAACTGGATAGTTCTTCTCATGAATCTTCAACTGCCGTGAAGCATAGGCAATGACCTTGCCATCCTGTATCAACACTACGCCAAGCCCAATACGAGATGCATCACAATAAACTATATAAGGCCATGAACCTGTAGGCAAAACCAACACTGATGTCGTAGTCAGAGCTATCTTGAGCTTCTGAAAGCTCGCCTCACACTCATCCGGCCACCTGATCTGGGCACCCTTCTGGGTTAACCTAGTCATCGGGGTTGAAATAGATGAAAACCCTTCCTCCAACCTACGATAGTAGCTTGCCAATCCCAAGAAACTTCGAATCTCTGTAGCTGATGCTGGTCTAGGCCAGTTCTTGACTGCCTCGATATTTCTTGGATTAACCTTAATAACCTTTTTCTGATACGACATGACCCAAAAATGCAACTGAACTCAACTAGAACTCACACTTGGAGAACTTAGCATATAACTGACTATCCTTAGAGTTTGAAGAACCACTCTAAAGTGTTGCTCGTGATCCTCCCGGCTGTGGGAATATATCAAAATATCACCAATGAAGAGTATCATGAATGAATCCAAATAAGGCATGTACACTCGGTTCATCAAATCCATAAAAGCTGTTGGGGCATTTTTCAAACCGTATGACATCACCAAGAACTCATAATGCCCGTACCGAGTGCGGAAAGCTGTCTTAGGGACATCAGATGCCCTAATCCTCAATTGATGGTAGCAGATCTCAAGTCAATCTTTGAAAATACCTTGGCACCCTGAAGCTGATTGAACAAATCATCAATCCTCGGCAGCGGATACTATTCTTGATTGTAACCTTGTTTAATTGCCGGTAATCAATAAACATTCTCATTAACCCACCATTCTTCTTAACAAACAACACTGGTGCACCCCAAGGCGAAATACTGGGTCTAATAAAACCCTTCTCAAGAAAATCTTGCAACTGCTCCTTCAACTCTTTCAACTCAGGCAGGGCCAGACGATACAATGGGATAGAAATAGGCTGAGTGCCCGGAGCCAAATCAATGTAAAAGTCAATATCGCTGTCGGGTGGCATACCAAGCAGGTCTTAAGGAAATACCTGAGGAAACTCCTGAACAACTGGCACATAATCAATAGAAGGGACCTCAGAACTAGAATCGCAAACATAAGCCAAATAGGCCAACCACCCCTTCTTGACCATACGTTGAGCTTTCACATAAGAGATAACACTACGGGTAGAATGACCATGAGTCACTCTCCACTCTAAACGAAGCAAACCCAGTAAGGCTAAGGTCATAGTCTTGGCATAACAGTCCAAGATAGCATGGTATGGTGACAACCAGTCCATCCCCAATATGACATCGAAATCAACCATGTCCAGAAGCAACAAATCTACACGAGTCTCAGGACCTCAAATCACCACAATACAAGAATGACTGATTCGATCCACGACAATAGAACCACCCACTTATATAGACACATATACAGGGATACTCAAGGTATCACTAGGCATGAACATATACAATGCAAAATAAGATGACACATAAGAGTAGGTAGACCCTGGATCAAATAAAACTGAAGCATCCATGCCACAAACCAGAATAGTACCGGTGATAACTACATCGAAAGCCTAAGCCTCAGGCCTGGCTGGAAGAGAATAGCATCGGGGCTGGGCCCCACCACGCTGGACTACAACCTTGGGATGACCTGCCGCTGGCTGGCCTCCACCTCATGCTTCCTGAGCTCCACCTCTAGCACCTCCACCTCTAGCTCGTTGGGTGGGTTGTGGAACACCCGGTGCCTGAACCATAGAACGGGAACCTTGCTGCTGTGACTGAGTACCCACAAACCTGGGATAAACCCTCCTAATATGACCATACTCACCACACTCATAGCACCCACCGAGTTCTACGACTGAGGAACTGAGACTGACCTTGGCAACCTGAATGACCACCCGAAAACTTTGGAGTAGCAGTATACTAATAGGAGCTGGTGATGCACTGTATGGTTGTTAATCAGAATATTGCATGTGAGAATCATTACCACCTGAAGCACCGTTAGAAACCTGAAGTGTTGACTGAAAGGGCCTAGGAGGATGGCCTCTACCATACGAATCCCTGCCTCCAGACGAGGCACCACTGAATCTGCCTGAATGGCGGGGTCTCTTGTCAGACCCATGACTACCTTCCTTTGGTAGAACCATCTCAACTCTTCGGGCCACATTGGCCGCCTCCTAGAAAGATATCTCACTCCTATTCTCTGTAGCCATCTGAAGCCGAATCGACTGAATGAGTCCATCAATGAAACTCCTCACCCTCTCTCTCGGTGGGAAGTATGATAATAGTATGGCGAGCCATATCGAAGAATCTGGTCTCGTACTGGGTGACAGTCATAGAACCTTGCTGGAGATGCTCAAACTGCCTCCGATAGGCCTCTCTCTAAGCGATAGAGAGAAACTTCTCAAGAAATAGCTGCGTGAATTGCTCCCAAGTCAAGGCTGGTTATCCGGCTGGTCTAGCCAAGCAATAATCTCTCCACCAAACTTTGGTGGATCTAGACAAGCAAAAAGTGAAAAAATCAACCCTATTGGTCTCAACTATCCCTATATTCCTAAAACCTCATGACAGCTGTCTAGGTAATCTTGGGGATCCTCGGTAGATGCACCGCTGAAAGTAGTAGTGAAGAGCTTGGTGAACCTGTCCAATCTCCACAAAGCATCGGTAGAAATAGCTACTCCATCACTGGTCTGAGCTACCATACCCGGTTGAACTGCTCCAACTGGCTGAGCCGTTGGAGTTTGAAACTGGGGAGCTACCTGCTCCAGAGTACGAGTAGCATGAATCTGGGCTCCTCCTCCAGCCTGAGAGACGGCTAGTGCTACAGGAAGTAAAACTTCCTGGGTGACACTTTCCATAAGGCCCACTATTCGGACCAAAGCATCTTGAAGAACTGAGGTAGTACTAAACCCTTCTAGTACCTGAGTCGGGCCCACTAGAACTGCTGGGGTCCAAACCTTATCATCAAAGTCAAGATGAGGCTCGGCTACGGGAGTTGCTGCCCTGGGCTGAGCTCTACCTAGGGGTGTGCATTCGAATCGGTTTATCGATAAATCGAATCGATTATTTGTTATCGGTTTATTGATATCGGTTTATCGGTTTATCGATTCGATTTCGATTTCGAAAAATTTCCTTATCAGTTTATCGATTCGATTTCGATTTTTTCCATTCGGTTTATCGGTTTATCGATAAATCGATAAGATACAGTAAAAAGACAAATATACTCTTATTTTATAATAATATTACTACCCTACCAGTGCCTAACCCTTCGCATATATACTGCTGCAATACTGCTATTATGCTATACAATACATTACTTACAGATTTGGCTAACCCTAACGCCTAACCTGCGCAGCTTCTTCTTCATCTTCTTCCTCATTTTCTCTTCTTCTTCCCCAACAAACATTAAGCTCGTTTAATTCCTATTTGAATTTCTCTGCTCATTCTTGATTCGTGGGTTTACAAGGGTGTCTGGAGGTATTTGTTAGCTGGTCGAGTAGATTTGGGTCGCATATTTGAGCATTTGATACTGTTTTGGAGATTTGAGTTGGTTTTATCTTCTATTGCTGTTGGATTCAATTTATTTCTGGGCTGCTCCTTCTATTTTCTGGGTTATCAAGTGCTACTGTGTTTGCTGCTCGTCTGTTTGTTGCTAACTTCTCCTTCTCCTTATTCCTTCCCAATTTCCAGGTACACTCTTCAAATTCACTTTGATGTAACCTCAAAACTTGGAATGAAATGAAGTATTATGCTCATCTGAATCTCTATAACTGTAGGCAGCCCAATGTATTTGTTTGATTGTAGTTTATTTGAATTATGTTGCATTAGAGAATTGCTGAATTAGGACTGTTTGGTATTGACTCGAACGATTTAGGTTTGTAATGGACGGTGATGGACTGTTTGGTTTTAATTTGTAGACTGTTTGAACTATGTGATTCATCTGGAATTATACTGAGTCATTGAACTATGAATTATGATTTAGTGTTAGTTAATTAGGTGTGAGATTAGTGTAGCTTTAATTCTGAATATGTGTAGTTAGGACTGATTTGGACCGCTACTGGACAGACTATAGTTTTGCTTAATTTTTCATAGAATGTTTGAATTGGAACTTAGCTTTTCATGAAGTCTCTAGTTGATTTTGAATTACGAAGCTAGATTAAGCAGAAGTATGAATAACTGGATATGTAAGTAATTAGCAACTTCGTGCAGTCTTATTGGCGCTTCATATGTGCAGTAAATATTTGAATAAGGTAAAGCTTAAATATTTAATGTAATATTCTTTCGGTATGGACTAAACTCTATTTGGTAAAATATTGATTTCAAGTGTTTGAATTACTAATTGTTTATATGATTACGAAGGAGAGAGCTACATTTGAAGCTGCTTTAGATTGGCTATGCTTGAATTTGCGAGGGAATGAGCTTCCTCTGAAGTTTTCCAGTGGTACTTCTCAATTGAATGAAGGTAGTATTGATGAAATTTTTTTATGTTTAATTTCCAGAATTGGCAAGTGAGGTATCATATCAACTGCTCGAGATGATTGGGTTCCTTCAGCAGATTCATCTGTGGCAGAAGTTACAGATGAGAGAAAACCTTAATTTTCAGCTGTGCCAAAGGGTCGAAGTGATAGTGAATCTCTACGTACAGTCGATCGTGCACAAGCAGATTGGATCCGTCAGTATATGGAACAACATGAAGAGGTATTTCTGTTAGAAACTACGCTTTACGCTAGAGGGGGGGTGAATAGCGTATTAATAGAATTTAGCGTTTTCTTGCGGAATTTAAACTTTGCAGGAAGTAAAATAAATGCAGAAAAATAAACTTACACAAAGATGTATACTGGTTGGCCACCAACGTGGTTAGTCCAGTCCCCGAGAGACTCTCTCGAGATTTTTCACTATCTTGTTAAGCTTAAGGGTTCTCAACAAACCGTTACACACTTGAGGACACAAGCCTCAAACAGTTGCTTGGAGATCGCAATCTCAAAGACTTCACCCAAGGAAACGCAAGTTCCTTGAAACAAGAGAATCGCAATTCTCTTACAAGTATATCAAATACTTGGACACTCACTTAACTAAAGTACTCCTTATTGAGTAGATATGAGTAAAAGAATATGTTCAAGATCACAACAACTTTAAGCAATAATATGGCTCTCAAAAGCTTTATGAAATGAGTAGAAAATGAAGAACAATTGAATGAAAGCATATAGCAATGTAATGATCAGTTTGTGTATGTTGTTGTTTTTAAAACACTGAAATGAAGCTGTATTTATAGTTGAAAAAACTTGGTTCAACCGTTGTCTAATTGCCAATTAAGAGTTGCTGAAATTACTCAGTGATAATCGATTATTAAGACCAAACAATCGATTATCTGCCAGTCAGTTTAAAAATCAATCCCAGATTTAACGCTTCACAATCGATTATACATAATCTATAATCGATTACTGGCAATATTCAAAATCAGATAATTGATTACACTAAGTTCATAATCGATAACTTTAGCAACGTTCTAAAAATCATTTCCAGATTTTAAGCAAAACATCGATTATATAAAATCAATAATCGATTACTTCAGCAACGTTCTAAAAATCATTTCCAGATTTTAAGCAGAACATCGATTATCTAGAATCAATAATCGATTACCTTATGGTATTTGAAAATCATTTGACAACGGCCAGCTTCAACAATCGATTGTCCTTTGCAACAATCGATTACTTGTTATTTTCTGAAAATCATAAAACTTACTGTCTCAGTGATAATCGATTATCTAAAGACATAATCGATTACTTAATTAAATTTAAAATCACTAGAAGACATCAACTCAACACAATCGATCACCATTAGTTCATAATCGATTATTTTGAGTATTGAAAAACTTTACCTCAACAACAATCGATTGTCATTTATTCACAATCGATTATCATGCAGATTTGGGAAAACCTGATGTTCACTGTCTTACTCACAATCGATTACCATTAATTCATAATCGATTGTCATGCAGTCTTGGCTCAGAAACAATCGATTATCATAAGTACATAATCGATTATTTTAGCCCAGATTTTTGAGGCATGTTTAGAAAACATTTTGTCTAATGTAAATATGCATGATTTAAAATCTTTTTGACACAGAATTAAATATGCATGATTTTGGAAAATAGATTTATGAGAGAGGCCATACTATGAGTCAAGTTATAGGATCGAGGTTACAATTTAGAACAACTCAATAACAATTAAAAGCTATATCTTGAACTTCAATCTTATTCGCAACCATTGTGCGCTTGTACTTGAATTCCTTCATATATCAATTTTTGCTTCGTTTGTCATTCATCAAAACCTACAAAAGAGTACACGTTTAGTATATTGCATTGAGAACGTGTTTCTAACAATTTCCCCCTTTTTGATAATGGCAAACATTAAGCGGGATATGCAATTTAGGCAAAAGATATTGACAATTCAAGACAAGTAACAATTATGCAATTTTGTTCTTGTTCCCCCTCAATTTTAGCTTATAAGCAATCAATGAATTAAGAGGTGGTGCATACCCGATATCCCGTTTTCTTCCCCCTTTTGCCATTAGCAAAAAAATAGTAAGGAAAGATGCAAAAAGATGAAATAAACAAGGTTTATTTATTGGAAAAAAAAGAGGGTACATCAATGGGAACCAAAGAGAACAACAGCAAAAACCACACAAAACACAAAAAAAATTTATTCATTTCCGTCGTTGTCCGCCTCGTTATCCGGCGCTGCTTCAAAAGGAACGAGAGCTGCATATGGATAATTGACATGATCAAAGTATCCATGGATCTCATGAGTGAGTTGAAAAGCTGGTCGGATATGGTTTGGAGAGTAGGCTCTTGGGACGAACGAGCACGACGGGGTGGACGACTTGAAGAAGGAGCTGGAGCATGATCACCATCATGATGGAAAGAAGACTCCGAGATTTCCCAAATTTTGGTACTCCTTTTGAGAGGACCATTTTCCGTGACAAATCCGGATGCTTCAAGGAAGTTCATAATGAGGAGGGCATAAGGAAGAGGCATGTCATCACCGATGGCATCGAGCATATGAATTTTGATGAGCCGACACCAATTTATTTTGGCTCCGGTGACAATGGCATGCAGAAGTTTGGTATCCTCCTGGGAGATGGTGGTGTGATTGTGCCGTCTAGGCTTGAGGACTCGGGTGATGAAGTAAAGAATCAACCGGTAGTTTGGATCCATTCCCGTTATGGTAGGACGACGAATAGAGATAGATGGATCATAGGAGGTTATACCGGCTTGGTGGAGAAGGATGGTTTCATCAAAGAGAGCCCCGGCCTTATCAATATACCGGTAAAGGTCTTCACCTTCATTTGGAAGGCGGGAAATGGTGTGGAGATTCTCTTCAGAGAGAAGAATTTGAACCCCATTAATGGAGGTGACAAGTTTGCCATCTTCATCTTTATGGAGGTTTGAGTAAAAAGCTTGAACGAGAGTTGTGTTTATGTGAGGATGAGTGAGAAGCAAGAAGTCATATAGTTGACACTCCTTTAACATATTTGCGGCAGGGGTGAAAGGCTCAAGGAGTTTACTATTTGAGAACCGAGGAGGAAGAATGGTGCGTTTCTCAAATTTTGATAGGAACCTTGTGAGTTCATTTTCAGTTTCAAAGAACAAGACGGAACCGTCTTGGTATGGAAAATTTAAAGGAGGAGGGGCGGTTGAGGCTGATGCGCCATGTTTGGATCGGGAACGTTTTGAAGATCGTCCAGACATGTTAGGAGAAAGACTGCTGGAATTTGGCAAAGAAAATAGAAGAGATTTAGCTTTTGAATACTAGAGATAGTGCTTGAGTGGGTGAATGTGAGCTCTTATGATGCCTATTTATAGAGGAAAGGATTATCAAGCATTGAATGGAGACATTTGCTGAGATTTTGGTTTAGGAGCAGTCAGAAAACGGTAAGAATTAAAATTACTAACCGTTAGATAATCGATTATTGAACTGAAATAATCGATTGTATTTACTGTTTGATTGAGATTTTGAATCTGACAAATCGATTCTTGAGTCAAACGGTAAAAAATTTGAATGAAATAATCGATTGTTAAATTTTGGTAATCGATTATGGAGCATTTAAGACCTGACAGGAATCGATTGAGGAGCCAAACGGTAACAAAAAATTAATATGAAGTAATCGATTGTCAATTCTTGGTAATCGATTATTTAGGGAACTAATTTGATACAGTGAACTTGGAGAATATCAGAATTTGTCAAATAATCGATTGTATGAAAAAATAATCGATTGTTGTAGAAAGCATTGCTGAATGACTGAGGCGGAAATCGATTATGCAATTTAGGAAGTAAAAAATTAAACACAGATGCATAATAGTAATAATCAGTCATAAACAATCGATTATTGATACTGATAATCGATGTACTGCACAGAAAATAATCGATTAGTGGCTTGAAATAGTCGATTATTTTGTGCTAAAACTTCATAATTCCCCCTACCTTTGGGGTGGTACCTGCAAAATAGATTTAAACGTCTCCGACGCTCAAGTTAGTAATTTATAGCGAAATTAATAAATTACACTAGTGTTAACAAGTAATGCCGTGAACTCTTAAGAATTGTGTCCTAGAGTGTTCTTAAGAGAGTTTCGGGTACTTACCTTTTCTCCAACATCGCCAATTACCTGTTCGAGAGGATGATCCTTGATCGTTCTCCACTCGTTAGGCGTATTTATTCCTTTTTCTAATTGTGGCGCTTCTTCCGTTGGTTGTTCCCCAATTTCATTTTTGTTTTCCTTTGAAGGTTCTTCTTGGATTTTATCTTTCAAGCTATCCAAGATACCTGCAAGATCAAAACCGGATTCCTTTCTCGCCAAGCGAGTATTATCTTCGGAAAACACAACATGAGGGGATTCCTCCACAATTTGGGTTCTTTTGTTAAAGATCCTATATGCTTTGCTACGTGAGGAATAACCAATGAAAATACCTTCATCCGATTTAGCATCAAACTTACCCAACTGGTCCTTGCCATTATTATGAACAAAACATTTACAACCAAAAACACGTAAATGAGAAATGTTGGGTTTTCTACCCTTATAAAGTTCATATGGGGTTTTCATGAGTATCGGCCGAATTGCTACTCTATTTAAAACATAGCAAGCGGTACTCACGGCGTCCGCCCAAAAGTATTTGGGAATCTTAGCTTCGTCGAGCATGGTTCTAGCCATCTCTTCGAGACACATATTTTTCCTTTCCACCACCCCATTTTGTTGTGGTGTCCGTGGAGCGGAAAAGGTGTGTTCGATTCCGAGTTCGTCACAAAAATCCACAAAGAGATTGTGATCAAACTCTCCCCCATGATCACTTCTAATCGAAGTGACGGTCGATTCCTTTTCATTTTGAACACACTTAAGGAAATACTTGAAATTTTGAAAAGCATCACTTTTATTTGCAAGAAATAGAGTCCAAGTAAATCTAGAAAAGTCATCAACAATTACAAAAACATATTTATTTTTACCAAGACTTTCAATACGAGAGGGACCAAATAAATCCATGTGAAGTAATTGCAAAGGTCTAGACGTTGAAACAATATTCTTGGATTTAAAAGATGCTTTGGTTTGCTTCCCTTTTTGACAAGAATCGCAAATAGAATCATTTTCAAACTTTAAACTGGGAAGACCAACTACTAAGTTTTGAGAAAGAAGCTTGTTCAAAAGATGCATGTTCATGTGTGCTACTCTACGATGCCATAGCCAAGAGTTATCCTCTTTGCTTACTAAACAATCAACATATTCGGGTGAG
Source organism: Nicotiana benthamiana (assembly GCA_034376525.1). Classification (NCBI taxonomy): domain Eukaryota; kingdom Viridiplantae; phylum Streptophyta; class Magnoliopsida; order Solanales; family Solanaceae; genus Nicotiana; species Nicotiana benthamiana. Next base: position 123,911,030 of record CM067324.1, on the reverse strand, counting down.
GAGTTTGCAAGATCAACCATATAGATATTATCAATTCTAAAACCACGAAGTATGATCTTGAAATCACTACGTCTAAATACAAGGCATTCATCCGAATTAAATAGAGCAAAATTTCCCTTGTCACATAATTGGCTTATGCTCAAGAGATTATGCTTCAAACCTTTCACAAGTAGTATATGTTTAATAGAGGAGTTTCGTCCTTACCGACCGAACCAATGCCGATGATTTTTCCTTTATTGTTATCACCAAATGTGACACTTCCTCCTTCTTTGTGCTCTAGTTGAAGGAATTTGGATTCATCTCCCGTCATGTGTTTGGAGCATCCACTATCAAGGTACCATAGTACACTTGATCCCTTCAAGCACACCTACAAAACAAATTAATGTTCTTTAGGTACCCATGCCATCTTGGGTCCTTGAGGGTTAGGCATGTTATAATGATGCAATTGATTTATATGTCTATGACGAGTAAAGCAAGCGGGAGCAATATGACCAATACGTCTACAATAATGACAAGTCACGTTGGGATTATGCATTTTTCTAGGTACATAGTAACTAGATGAATGAAGGTTGCTTACTCTACTTTGAACACCATTGTTTCTCCTATTATGAGCTCTAGGAGGTTCACAAGTTTGTCTAAAATATGCATCATTTCTAGAATATCTATTTCTAGGTGGAGGGTCATTTCTTGGTCTTCTAAATTGTTCAAGGTTTGGCCTAAAATATGCATCATTTCTAGGTGTTCTAGCATTTTCACTATTTGGTCTAACATGCAAGTTATTTCTAGGATTTCTACTTCTAGGATAAGCATTTTGGTTATTAGTCCTAGGTTGAGCTCTAGGTTGTTGTGGTTTAGCACCAACCTTTTCTTCATTCTTGAATCCTATTCCATGTTTAGTTGATTTTAGATTAACAAGCACATCATTCAAGTTTTTATGCGAAGAATTAAACTTATCTAATGTGCCTTTAAGTCTAGCTACTTAATTCTTAAGAAGCACACAAGAAGAACACTTTCTAGTAGAACCTTCAGGTTTATCAGCACTTCTTTTTCCATAAAACTTGTTTTCCTCTTTTAGCTTCTCATTTTCGAAAACCAGTTTTCTAATTCTTTTTCTTTTAATGAAAGCTGTGTTTGAAAATCTTTTTCTTTTAGAGAAGCGCTTTCTTTAACACTTTTGACAGTTTTTGAAGCTTTGATAAATTCAGCATATAGTTCATCAAAAGCATTTCTCATTTCATCAAGAGTAAAGAAATTTTGAGAAGAGATTTGACTTACCTCGTCTTTGCCGTCTTCTTGAGCCATGAGACATAAATTTGCTGCTTCATCGTCTTCTTCTTCGCTTGCTTCATCTCCGGAATCTCCTCCCCAAGAGATGTATGCACGTTGCTTTTTGAAGGGTTTCTTCTCCTTTTTGATGTTAGGGCAATTTGATTTTATGTGCCCGGTTTCTCCGCATTCATAGCATTTTAGTTGATCGCCTTGCTTTTTGTTCTTGCGTTCATACTCTTTGCGCATGAATTTTTGAAACCTTTTGATAACGAGTCCAAACTCGTTGTCACCTTCCTCATCAATTTGTGGTTGGCTAGCCTTTAGAGCAATCCTTTGCCTTCTTTGATCATCAACAAACGGGTTAAGTATAGTTGATTCATAGGTTTTGAGATTACCTCTTAATGCGTCAATTGTGACATTTGTGATGCCAATGGATTCTTGGATTGCATCGGCCTTTGATCGCCATGCCGGAGTGAGACTTCTGAGGATCTTCCGGACAAGTTCTCTATCCGTAAACGTCTTTTTGAGGGCGTGTAGATCATTCACGATCATTGAGAATCGCTCAAACATTTCGTCTACTTTCTCTCCTTCCTTCATGTGGAATAGTTCATAAGAATGAGTTAAGAAATCAATTTTAGCTTCTCGTACCTGGTCGGTTCCTTCGTATGTCACTTCAAGCTTATCCCACATTTCTTTTGCTGTTTTGCAACATGATATCTTCCTGTAGTCGTTAGCATTAACAGCACAATATAATAAATTTATAGCTTTGGCATTATTTTGAACCTTACGAATATCCTCCGCGGTATATTCCTCTTCGGTCTTTGGAACCCATTCGTCTTCCACCTTCTTGGTTGGAATTTGGTTTCCATTGGTGAATACTTTCCACAAATGAAAGCTATTTGATTGCACAAAGATTTGCATCCTCTCCTTCCAGTATGAGTAGTTTGTGCCGTTGAATAGAGGAGGTCGTGTAGAGCATTGTCCTTCTTCAATTCCTGCAAAAGAGTCAAGAGTAGAAGCCATGGATGGTTCTCTCAAACGGTTAAGTTTTCAGAGAGTTGGGCTCTGATACCAATTGTTAGAAACTACGCTATACGCTAGAGGGGGGGTGAATAGCGTATTAATAGAATTTAGCGTTTTCTTGCGGAATTTAAACTTTGCAGGAAGTAAAATAAATGCAGAAAAATAAACTTACACAAAGATGTATACTGGTTGGCCACCAACGTGGTTAGTCCAGTCCCCGAGAGACTCTCTCGAGATTTTTCACTATCTTGTTAAGCTTAAGGGTGCTCAACAAACCGTTACACACTTGAGGACACAAGCCTCAAACAGTTGCTCGGAGATCGCAATCTCAAAGACTTCACCCAAGGAAACGCAAGTTCCTTGAAACAAGAGAATCGCAATTCTCTTACAAGTATATCAAATACTTGGACACTCACTTAACTAAAGTACTCCTTATTGAGTAGATATGAGTAAAAGAATATATTCAAGATCACAACAACTTTAAGCAATAATATGGCTCTCAAAAGCTTTATGAAATGAGTAGAAAATGAAGAACAATTGAATGAAAGCTTATAGCAATGTAATGATCAGTTTGTGTATGTTGTTGTTGTTAAAACACTGAAATGAAGCTGTATTTATAGTTGAAAAACTTGGCATTACCGTTGCCTAATTGCCAATTAAGAGTTGCTGATTTTACTCACTGACAATCGATTGTCAAACCCCAACAATCGATTGTCTGCCAGTCAGATCAAAATTCAATCCCAGATTTAACGCTTCACAATCGATTATACATAATCTATAATCGATTACTGGCAATATTCAAAATCAGATAATCGATTACTTTAGCAACGTTCTAAAAATCATTTTCGGATTTTAAGCAAAACATCGATTATATAAAATCTATAATCGATTACTTCAGCAACGTTCTAAAAATCATTTCCAGATTTTAAGCAAAACATCGATTATATAAAATCTATAATCGATTACCTTATGGTATTTGAAAATCATTTGACAACGGCCAGCTTCAACAATCGATTGTCCTTTGCAACAATCGATTACTTGTTATTTTCTGAAAATCATAAAACTTACTGTCTCAGTGATAATCGATTATCTAAAGACATAATCGATTACTTAATTAAATTTAAAATCACTGGAAGACATCAACTCAACACAATCGATCACCATTAGTTCATAATCGATTATTTTGAGTATTGAAAAACTTTACCTCAACAACAATCGATTGTCATTTGTTCACAATCGATTATCATGCAGATTTGGAAAAACCTGATGTTCACTGTCTTACTCACAATCGATTACCATTAATTCATAATCGATTGTCATGCAGTCTTGGCTCAGAAACAATCGATTATCATAAGTACATAATCGATTATTTTAGCCCAGATTTTTGAGGCATGTTTAGAAAACATTTTGTCTAATGTAAATATGCATGATTTAAAATCTTTTTGACACAGAATTAAATATGCATGATTTTGGAAAATAGTTTTATGAGAGAGGCCATACTATGAGTCAAGTTATAGGATCGAGATTACAATTTAGAACAACTCAATAACAATTAAAAGCTATATCTTGAACTTCAATCTTATTCGCAACCATTGTGCGCTTGTACTTGAATTCCGTCATATATCAATTTTTGCTTCGTTTGTCATTCATCAAAACCTACAAAAGAGTACACGTTTAGTATATTGCATTGAGAACGTGTTTCTAACAATTTCTACTTGAAACTTCTAGTTCAACAGAGAGGTGTGTAGGTTATGCAGTGACAGGTATTTCCTTCAAGCATTTATCCTTTTTTCGTGTTGTAGCAAACTAATTGTAGTGATGCAGAGTAGATTTAAAGTCTAGATCCCTCAAGGACACTTAATTGAAAAATCTTCCTTATTGAAAATCGATAAATCGAATCGATAAGCCTCCAAAATCGATAAATCGAAATCGAAAAAATTGAAACCTTGTTGAGACGATAACGATAAGCATATGTACAAATCGATAATCGATAAGTAATTATCGATAAGGGTCAAAATCGAATCGATAAATCGATTGCACACCCCTAGCTCTACCTATACCTTGACCTCGCCCTTTACCCCTCGTGGGAGCTGTTACCTGGCACTCGGGAAGCTGATTGGTGGATGAGGAAGCACATGTTCTCACCATCTGTGAAAGAACAGAGTAGAAATTCAATTAACTTTGAAAACCAAACCGCACGACAAGAAAGAACAAATGTAAAGTTATTCCTATATCTGTTGCCTCTGGGGATAAATACAGACGTCTCCGTATCGATCCATCAGACTCTACTAAGCTTGTCCGTAAATTGTGAGACCTATGTAACCTAGTGCTCTGATACTAACTTGTCACGAACCGAATTTCCGACTCTCGGGAGTCGTGATGGCGCCTACTCGTAGAAGCTAGGCAAGCCACTAAATATAGAAATTCTGGCTCTTTCATTTTAATCCTTTTTAACACCTTGAATTAACTGGTAATCAACATTTTAAAATTTACGATAAACAGAAATAAGCGAAAGACTTAAATAGCTAAAACCAACCAAACTAGTACTACAAAGCCAATATACTCCTCTACCTGGAATCTGGTGTCACAATGTTCACGGACGGACTAAAAGTACTACAACAAATATTTGAAAGAAATACAGTCTGTCTCGAAATCTAATGAAAACAGAATACATAATGAAATAGACAAGAACATCGGGCTCTAGATAGACCAAAGGCTGGCTCCCTGAGTGCTACTATCCAAATGCTGCTCCAGTATCTACACATAGCACAGAGTGTAGTATCAGCACAACCGACCCTATGTACTGGTAACTACCTGGCCTAACCCTGGCGAGGTAGTGACGAGGCTAGGACCAAAATCAAGATGAACCTGTGCAGTTATATAGTATACAGCAGAAAATAACGGGAATAAACAATTTAAATGGGAGGGGGCAAATGCTGCAGGGAAAATGTCAAATCCGACAGGATTTTAAGAGAAATATGGGAGAAATACTCAAAATCTATAAATACGATCCTTTATTATTTAACACTGTTGCGTGCAATCCGATCCAATATAACATTTGTTACGGCATGCAAGCCGGTCCATTTTTAATATTGTTAGAGCATGAAACTTGATCCATATATAACATTGTTTCGGCATGCAAATTGACCCATATTTAATATTAGGTAGATTAAACACTAATATTAAGTGAAATCATTGGGTTCGTGCAAAAACTTAGGGTTTTAATAAAAGTTAGATCTAACAACAAAATTTGTTATGGAATAAATTAGAAATCATATATTCTTGATCATTAGGACTAAACAACAACTTCCTTTGAAAAATCTCAGAATCCGGGCACGTGGGTCCGGGGCCGGATTATAGGAAACTCGTGTTAATGGTTGGAAAATTGCTTAAATAGCTAGAACTCGATCTTGTGAGTCTATATTGACTAGTTCTTACTTCGTTTAACTAGTTTGGGATCGTTCGGCTTTGAATTGGGGGCTTGGGCTCGTTCTTGGTATTGAAAGTGTAATTTGGAGCGATATGAGTCTCCTTTCTAATATTGTAAGAGGGAATTGTCCCCATAGGTATAACAATTGAATTAATTGTCATTATATGTGGGGGGATACGTGTTTACTAGGTGACGAGAGTCCGTGCCGTAGCTACTATTATGTTAACCGGGTAGTCTAGGACCCATAAACATGCTCTATGTGATATTCATGTAACTTGATGATAAATTCGGATACGTATAAACTATTTTGATTAAGGTAAATGAGACTAGTGAAGGAACTTTATCCTGTTTGGTCTTTTAAAAGAGTATATTTGGTATTCATGTGAATATATATATATATATATATATATATATATATATATATATATATATATATATATATATATATATATATATATATATATATATATATATATATATGTTATCATGGCTTGTTGATGAGCTTATTTATATTTGACCGCGTCGCAAGACTGATTCGCGAGCAGGGTAATAGATGCATCTATGGTTCAAGCCGGTCGACCCTCGGTAGTGCACAATTTACTTTTATGTTGGATCGGGCCATGCGTTCCACGGTATCACTTGCACATGTTTTGCTTAGAATTTCTTTGAGGACTAAATTTCATAACTGCTTGAGATATAGGTGAAAATACATGATAATACTTGGGAAAGAACATGTATTCCATGATTATTAAATGCTAATAACTTGTGCTATCCATGTTTATTATAAATTCTTCTCATATTATTTGACCCTAGTAATTATCAAGTCGACCTCTCATCTCTACTTCTTTGAATTAGACAGGATACTTATTGTGTACATATTGTTTGTATACTAATACTACACTTCTGTACTTAATTATACAGGGTCTAAGGCAGGTGCATTTGGAAATCAGTCTGGTGCGCATCTCTAAGCGGACTCGAGACTTCTAGATGAGCTACTTCCCTTCCATGCTGTTCAGCAGCCTGAAGAAATCTTTCTTATGTATTTTTGTTGTCTATTCTATTTCGGACAGTAGGATAGTGTGATTCTTTTGTATATTCTACAAGTTGCCCACAGCTTGTGACACCGGATCTTGGCATACATTTGTAGACTGTATTATTTTGGGGTTGTATGATTATCAGTCTTATTAATCGTTTCTGATTTTATTTTGATTTAAAAAATTAATTCAACTATTTTGGGGTAAAGGTAAATGAAAGTATTGTTAGTATTTTACGCATTGGCTTGCCCAGCAATGGTATTTGGCGCCATCATGATCTGTTATGAAAATGGGTCGTGACAACATGGTATCAGAGCACTAGGTTCACGTAGGTCTCGCAAATTATGGACAAACCTAATAGAGTCTTATAGATCGATACGGAGACGTATGTATTAATCTTCGAGAGGCTATAGGGTATTAGGAAGAGCTACTCTTTATTCATCCCTAGTGTGCAGTGGTTGGTATACTAAATTTCCCTCTTTTATTCTCTTACATATGGTGAGGATATGCACGGCTGATGTTCCAAACCCGGGTGGAGCTGCTCCCCTCATTGCTCGAGGCCAGGGTAGAGGCTAGGGGAGGGCACCGGCCTGTTGTAGGGATGAGGGTATCCTAGAGTTACTACAGTAGTCCATTTGCAGATCCTGTGGGAGATCCTATTATCGAGGATCAGGGCGAGGTTCCCGCAGCAAAGCCCACCCCAACAGACTTTATGATAACACTGAGATTTCAGGAGGTTATGGCCATATGCTTCGGTTCATAGATTCTATTACTCATGTTGGTTTATTTCTAGTAGATCCAGCTAACTCACAGGCAGGAGGAGGAGCACAGACCCCTACTGCTCAGGCTCTTGGATGTGCAACTACAGTGTATCAGACTCCGGGTGCACTATCCATAAATGGGGCCCAGCCAGTTGCTGCAGTGGCGCCCCAGCTCAGACCAGCTGTGGACGAAGATTCGCAGAAGTTATTGAATAGATGGACTAGGATTCACCCTCCTATCTTCAGGGTTGAGAGAAATGAAGATACCCAGGACTTCATCAACAGGTGCAGGGACAAAATGCATAACATGAGGATATTGGAGTCACATGGAGTTGACTTCACTACTTTTCAGCTGGAGGGCAGGGCCCGTAAATGGATGTGGTCCTATGTTCTTGGCAGCCATCAAGTTCTCCTCCCCTTACCTAGGGTCAATTAACCCAGTTGTTCTTGGATAGGTATATTCTACCCTCTGAGAGGGAAGAGCTATGACACCAGTTTGAGCATCTTGAGCATTTTCAGATGTTTGTGACCGATTTTGAGGTGAGGTTCTCTGAGTTGTCTTGCCATGCACTCATGATACTTCCCACAGATTCAGAGAGAGTGTGAAGATTTTCTACAGGGTTGGACCTTGGTATTCGAGCTAGCATAGCCCGAGAGGTGGAGATGGGTACTGACTATCAGCTAGTAGTAGAGATTGCTCGCATGATTGAGGGGTATCTCTTGAGGGGTAGAGAACAGATTCAGCAGGACAAAAGGGCCCGATTTTAAAGAGAGTTCAGAGGTGCCCCAGCTAGGGGTAGAGGTCACTTCGGGAGAGGCCAGCCCAGCAAACCCTCATATTCAGCACCACCACCCCCTCCCCGAGGTGCTCTAGTGAGACCTTATTTCAGTGCGATACCGGAGAGTTCTTACCGCCCACAAGCTTTCGGGGTTCCTCCGGCAGGTATTCTAGTTATCAGGATTCTTCTAATGCTAACTTCAGCACTGTGCCAAAGAGTTCCTATCGCCCACCAACCATCCAGGGTTCTTCTAATGGGCCTTTGGGTCAACAGGCTCAGACTCCAGGGCAGCATGTTATGGTACTGATATTGTTCTACTAGTGTGGAGATACCGATCACCTGAAGAGGACCTACCCCATGCTTCAGGGCAAGGCAATACAGCAAGGTCAGCAGCCCATAATTTCAGCACCAACTGCCCAGCCACCTAGAGGTGGAGGGCAGGCTGGTAAGGGCCGTCCTAGAGGTGGAGGTCAGGCAGGGAGAGGTCAGCCAGCTACTGCTCAGTCAGGTGGGGGCCAGCCAGCCGGCGCTCCAACTAGATTCAACGCTCTTCCAACTAAGCTGAATGCACTGGCCTCAGACACCGTCATCACAGGTATTATTTCCATCGGTGGTAGAGATGCTTCAGTATTATTTGACCCATGGTCTACTTATTCATATGTATCATCCTTGTTTGCTCGTTTCCTTATTATTGCTCCTAAACCTTTAGGCACTCATGTTCATATGTCTGCTTCTGTGAGTGATTCTGTGGTTGTGGATCGGATCTATCGGTCCTATGTGGTCACATTCTTTGGTTTTGAGACTAGAGTAGATCTCTTATTGCTTGATATGATCGATTTTGAGGTCATCCTAGACATGGAATAGCTATCTCCATATCACGCCTTCCTAGATTTCCATGGAAAGACTATTTCACTAGAGATGCCAAGGTTGCCGAGGTTGGAGTGGAAGGGTTCCACAGCCGATACACCTAGTTACGTTATTTCTTTCCTGAAGGCTCAGCATATGGTCGAGAAGGGATGTTTGGCTTATCTATCTTATGTTCGGGACACCGCCGTAGAGTCTCCGATGATTGATTCAATTCCAGTAGTTCGGGAGTTCGCCGATGTTTCCCTCTGATCTTCCTAGCATACCACCGAATCGTGATATGTATTTCTGTATTGATTTGGCTCTAGGAACCCTGCAGATATCTATTCCGCCGTACTGTATGGCTTATAAAGATTTGAAGGAGTTAAAGGAACAGTTTGAGGAGTTGTTGATGAAAGGGTTTTTTAAGCCTAGTGTATCGCCTTAGGGTGCACTAGTGTTTTCTGTGAAGAAGATGGATGGGACTATGCGGATGTGCATTGATTACCACCAATTGAACAAAGTCACCATCAAGAACAAGTATTTGTTACCTCGTATCGATGATTTGTTTTACCAGTTGCAGGGTGCTAGGGTGTTCTCTAAGATAGACATGAGTTTAGGGTATCATCAGCTGAGGATTCGGGATTTGGATGTTCTGAAGGCTGCATTTCGAACTAGATACGGCCATTATGAGTTTTTAGTGATGTCCTTTGGCTTGACTAATGCCCCAGCTGCATTCATGGATTTGATGAATAGAGTGTCCAGGCCTTATATTGATTCATTTGTTATTGTCTTCATTGACGACATCTTGATATATTCTCGCAGCCTGGGAGAGCACGAGCAGCAATTGAGTAATAATGCTTCAGACCTTGCGAGAACAGAAGCTATATACTAAGTTCTCCAAGTGTGAGTTTTGGCTAGAATCGGTGGCATTCTTGGGACATATTGTGTTAGTAGAGGGCATTAAGGTGGATCCCAAGAAGATTGAAGCAGTTTAGAGTTGGCCACGTCCTACCTCAGTGACCGAGATCAGGAGTTTCCTGGGGTTAACAGGTTATTACAGCCAATTAGTGCAGGGCTTTTCATCTGTTGTGTCATCTTTGAATAGATTGACCCAGAAGGGTACCCATTTTCATTGGTCTAATAGTTGTGAGGAAAGCTTTCAGAAGCTCAAGACAGCTTTAACTACAGCACCAGTTCTTGTATTGCCTTTCGGCTCGGGGATGTATACAGTATATTGCGACGCTTCACATATTAGCTTGGGATGTATATTGATGCATGAGGGTCAAGTTATTTCATATGCTTCGCTTCAGCTGATGGTTCATGAGAAGAATTATCCTGTGCATGTGCGATTGTTCATGCGCTTAAAATATGGAGGCATTATCTGTTTGGGGTGTCATGTGAGGTTTATACCGATCATCGCACCATACAACATTTATTCAAGTAGAGGGATCTTAATTTGAGGCATCATAGGTTGCTTGAGTTACTAAAGGATTATGACATCACCATTCTTTACATCCGAGCAAGGCAGAGTGGTCGCGGATGCCTTGAGTAGAAAGGCAGAGAGTATGGGTAGCTTGGCATTCATTCCAACAGCGAAGAGGCCACTAGCTTTGGACATTCAGTCCTTGGCTAACAGGCTTGTGAGGTTGGACATTTCAGAGCCCAACCGAGTTCTTGCGTGTGTAGTTCAGTCCTTATTATTGGGGCAGATCAAGGCCCGGCAGTTCGATGATCCATATTTGGCGGTTCTTAGGGATACGGTGCTTCAGGAGGTGTCAAGGAGGTTTCCATTGGTGAGTATGGTGTTTTTCGACTCCAGGGTCGGGTATGTGTCCCTAATATTGGTGGTCTGGGGGAGAGTATCCTAGATGAGGCACACATTTTGCGGTATTCTATTCATCTGGGAGCTACGAAGATGTATCGCGACTTGAGGCAACATTATTTGGTGGCATAGGGTGAAGAAAGACATAGTAGAGTACGTGGCTAAGAATATGAATTGTTAGAAGGTCAAGTATGAACACGAGATGTCGGGTGGCCTACTTCAGCAGATGCCTATACCAGAGCGGAAGTGGGAGCGCATCACCATGGATTTCGTAGTTGGGTTGCCGCGAACCTTGCGGAAGTTTGATTTACTGTGGGTCATTATTGATAGGTTGAACAAGTCGCCTCATTTCATTCTAGTAGGGAATACTTATACAGCGGAGAGGTATACTCATATTTACATTCGGGAGATAGTCCTATTACATGGTGTGCCTGATTATTATATCAGATAGGGTCCCTCAGTTCACCTCCCATTTTTATAAATCCATTCAGAGTGAGCTGGGGACTCGTGTAAAGCTCAGCACAGTATTCCATCCTCAACGAGAAGTCAGAGTAGACATTTCAAATTTTGGAGGACATGCTCAGGGCATGTGTGATTGACTTTGGAGGGCAGTGGGATCAGTTGTTGCCCTTGGCATAGTTTGCATACGACAATAGCTACCAGTCTAGCATAGAGATGGATCCGTACGAGGCTTTATATGGTTGTTATTGTTGTTGTTCTCCTATCGGTGGTTCGAGCCTGGCGAGGCCAAGTTATATGGTACAAATTTGATACAGGATGCCTTCGACAAGGTAAATTTGATCCAGGAGAGACTTCGCACGACTCAATCTATACAGAAGAGATACATGTTTCAGAAGGTGCATGATGTATCATTCATGGTTGACGAGAAGGTTCTCTTGAAAGTCTCGCCAATGAAAGGCATTATGAGGTTTGGGAAGAAGGGCAAGTTGAGCCCAAGGTTTATTGGTCCCTTTGAGGTGTTGAGGAGAGTTGGGAGGTTGCCTATGAGGTTGCGTTACCCCCCATCTTATCAAGAGTTCAGCCAGTTTTTCATGTGTCGATGCTTCGGAAGTACTATGACGACTTGTCCCATATGGTAGACTTCAGTACTATTCAGCTGGATTAGAGCTTGGGTTATGAGGAGGAGGCAGTTGTCATTATTGATAGACAAGATTGCTAGTTGAGATCCAAGAGGTTTTCTGAGGTAAAGGTCCAGTGGATGGGCCAACCAGTCGAGGAGGCGACCTGGGAGTCCGAGGAGGACATGCAGAGCAGATATCCCCATTTATTCAGTAGCTCAGGTACTTTTCTATGTCCATTCGAGGACGAACATTTGTTTAAGAGGTGGAGAATGTAACGATCCGACCGGTCATTTTGCCTTTTAGAACCTCGTTCCCTTAAATAAAACTCCTGTGCTTGCTTTAGCTAATTTACGACTTGCGGGGACGGTTGGTTCGGGATTTGGAAGAGCTTGGATTGAAATATGCCTATTTGACCCCTTAGGATTTTCTTAAAAAGCTAAGTTTTGACCTTAGTCAACATTTTGAGTAAACAGACCCAAATTCGCAATTTGACGGTCCCGAAGGATCCGTAGGAAAATATGGGACCTGGGCGTATGCCCGGAATCGAATTCTGAGATTCCTAGCCCGAGTAATGAATTTTTATTAGAAATTGTTAATATTAAGTTTTAAGGATTTAAAGAAACAAATTAATGATTGATTTCATAGGTATCGGACTCGTATGTTGGTTCTGAATCCCCGTACAGGTCCAAAATATCATTTGGTGTCAATCCGAGTAGTTTAAGGGTGTTTTGGCACGTTGGAGAAAAATTAAGAACTTGAAGTTCATAAGTTTGATTCATTTGGTTTTAGGAGGTGATTTCTAGATTTCAGATTGTTTCGGGTATTCCGAAGGTTCGAGTAGATCTGTCTCGTAATTTAGACTTGTCGGCATACTGGGGCGGGGTCCGGGAGTCCCGAGCGTCAATCGGACGTGGCTCGAGTGAAATGAAATTTTTTTGAAGAGCTAAAGTTTGCTGCTTCTGTCATAACCACACCTGCGTTGGTGGACCGCAGGTGCGAGACCATAGAAGCGGTACCTTCATCGTAGAAGCGGCCCAGGACAGCCAGGCCAGGAACCGCAGAAGCGGCTCCCAAGCTGCAGATACGGCCTGGAGACCGCAGAAGCGGTCCTAGCTCTTTTGGCCCATTTCGCAGATGCGGTCCATTTCTCGCAGATGCGATCCTCTAACCGCAGATGCGGATATCGTTGAAGTAGTGAGGTTCATTTAATACGGGTTCTATGTCATTTTTATCACATTTTCGCTCCTCCATTGGGCGATTCTAGAGCTTTGAGAGAAGAACTTCACTTAGCATCTTGAGGTAAATGTATTCTACCTATTTCTAGTTTAATATTAGGGTGTGTCTTAAGGCATTGGCTCTCTAAAAAAAGGATTTCCGATCGTTGCATAATTATGTCTTAGGTATATTAAATACTATTATAAGGTGAAATCATGGGTTTAGTGCAAAAACTTAGGGTTTTAATAAAAGTTAGATTTAACCACGAAATTTGTTATGGAATCAATTAGAAATCATATATTATTGATTCTTAGGATGTAGAGAACAACTTCCTTCGAAAAATCTCGAAATCCGAGCACGTGGGCCGGAGGTCAGATTTTAGGAAACTCGTGTTAATTGTTGGAAAATTGCTTAAATAGCTAGAATTCGATATCCTAGGTCTATATTGACTAGTTCTTACTTTGTTTAACTAGTTTGGAATCGTTCGGCTCCGAATTGAGGGCTTGGGCTTGTTCTTGGTAGTGAAAGTGCACTTTAGAGCGAGGTGAGTCTCCTTTCTAACCTTGTAAGAGGGAATTGTCCACATATGTATAATAATTGAATTAATAGCGATTATATGTGGGGGGGCTACATACGTAGTAGGTGACGAAAGTCCGTGCATAGCGACTATTATATTAAGTCTAGGTAGTATAGAACCCATAAACATGTTCTACGTGATATTCTTGTAACTTGATAATAAATTCGGATTCGTATAAACTATTTTGATTAAGGTAAATTAGACCAGTGAATGAACCTTATCCTATTTGGTCTTTTAAAAAAGAATATTTGGTATTCTTGTGAATAACTACTCCTCAGATATATATATAATCGTTCGTTGATGATGAGCTTATTTATATATGACCGCGTCGCATGGGTGATTCGCGAGCGAAGTAATAGATGCATCTATGATTCGAGTCGTTCGACCCTTGGCAGTGCACAATTTACTTTTATGGTGGATCGGGCCATATATTCTACGGTGTTACTTGCGCATGTTTTGCTTAGCATTTCTCTAAGGACTGAATTTCATAACTGCTTGAGATATAGGTGAAAATCCATGATAATACTTGGGAAAGAACAGTTATTCCATGATTATTAAATGCTAATAACTTGTTCTATCCATGCTTTTTATAAATTCTTCTCATATTATTTGACCCTAGTAAGTATTAAGTCGACCTCTCGTCTCTACTTCTTCGAGATTAGACGGGATACTTACAGGGTACATTATTTATGAACTCATACTACACTTCTGTATTTAATTGTACAGGCTCTGAGGCTGAGGTATCTCGCTATCAGTTGGTGCGCATCTCTGAGCGTACTCGAGACTTCTATGGTGAGTTGCTTCCCTTCCATGCCATTCAACAGCCTGAAGAAGTCTTTCTTATATATTTTTGTTGTCTATTCTGTTTTGGACAGTGGGATAGTGTGATTCTTTTATATATTCTAGTAGTTGCCCACAGCTTGTGACACTAGGTCTTGGCACACACATTAGTAGATTGTATTATTTTGGGGTTTTATAATTATCATGATCTTATTAATCATTTCTGATTTTATTTCGACTAAAAGAATTATTTTAACAATTTCGGGGCAAAGGTAAATGAAAATTTAGTTAATATTTTATGTATTGGCTTGCTTAGCAATGGTGTTGGACACCATCATGATCTGTTATAAAAATGAGTCGTGATACTATGAGAGCTAGAATCAGAATTTTTATGTAGCTTTCCGAGAATAGAGTTCCATCCTCTAAAGAATGTGATCACTAATGAATCTTCACACTACTTCATAAAGTAAACTTGTTTATCATAATAAATAACACAAATATAACACACTTGACCAATTATCTGATAGATAAGACACCTGTGACACACTTGGATAACTGGCTCTTCTCCTTAAGCAAATCGAACATATGTTAGCAAGCCAATTCGCAGACAATTCTTTTGCATTGGCATTGCTTATGCCTAAGTCGAAAATCGTCTAGAACCAAATGTGTAATGTACTGCACTGCAGTTTGATTCTATACTGCAGCACTTGCTCTTTATTTTTTGATTGTGTTTGTTTGTTTGTATTTTGGGAATGATCAATAGCTTTTAAGTTTAAGTTGATTGTTTCATTATGAAATTATTTATTTGTTCTGGTATTATTTATTTATTTTTTTGTTATAGCTCTCTTTAATCATTTGTATTAATTTAGTTTAGTTAATAATCTTTCTTTTCATTGTTTTTATTTGTAAATAACATACTCTATGAACGAGAAAAATATTTAAATTTGTTTATATATATTTTTAAAGTTTAATATACTTTTTAATACGTTAAATAAAATTTGTTAGCAAATCTTTAAATTTGTATAAAATAAGTAGATATTTCATTCTAAAATTAAATTTAAAAAGAATTTGTAATAATTTTTTTTTAAAAAAAAAACTTGCTCGACTGATAAAGCAAAAGAAAAGTTAACTTAAATTTGATGACTTCATTTTGGTGTAGTGAATTAAAAAAAGAACAAAAGTATTATTGAGTAAATCTCACTCGTTATAACTGAGTTGTTTCTATTATTGATATTGTATTTAATTAATATGTTTGTATAAAATTCTAGATCCGTCACTGTTAACTAAAAGTAAATATTTTAACATGGTCAACTAAAATTAAATACAACAACAATAACAACAACCCAGTATAGCCCATAAAATGGGGTTTGGGGAGGGTAATATGTAGACGGGCCTTACCCCTACCCTAAAGGGAAGAGAGGTTGTTTCCAATCGACCCTCGGCTCAGTGAAGGAAAGGAAAAACAAAAACAAAAACAAAAGAACATTAGTAACTCCAGCAGAAATAGCGTAAATAATTATCTAAACATAAGAACCATAAATAAAATAGCATGCAATAATATCAGACAGTAACTACCATAAATAACTACCACAAGGGAGACACAATCAAATACACGAATCATCTATGCATAGCCCTTCCAAGCCTCACCCAATCCCGGGTGAGGAGTACGAAAAACTCTATGAGCCCCTATCCTACGACCCTGATACTAGACCTCCTGACTCTCCTATCAAGGGTCATGTCCTCAGAAACTCACATCCTAGCCATGTCATGCCTAATCACCTCTCCACAATACCTCTTAGGCCTCCCTCTGCCTCGTCGTACGCCGACCATAGCCAGCCGCTCATAACTCCTCACCGGGGCATCAGGACTTCTCCTCCACACATGCCCGAACCACTTCAGCCTCGCTTCTCGCATCTTTCATCCACCGGGGCCACCCCCACCTTC
Organism: Nicotiana benthamiana; assembly: GCA_034376525.1. Lineage (NCBI taxonomy): Eukaryota > Viridiplantae > Streptophyta > Magnoliopsida > Solanales > Solanaceae > Nicotiana > Nicotiana benthamiana. The sequence continues at coordinate 123,894,468 of CM067324.1, read as the reverse complement.
TCTTGAATAACTTCATTCTTAATCTTATCTAACCTAGTGAGCCCGCACATCCACCTGAGCATCCTCATCTCCGCAACCTTCATTCTTTGTACATGAGAGTTCTTCACTGGCCAGCACTCCGCCCCATACAACATGGCAGGTCTAACCACAGCTCTATAAAATTTTCCCTTGAGTTTCTGTGGAACTTTCTTGTCACACAGGACCCATGATGCAAGCCTCCACTTGGACCACCCCGCTCCTAAACGATGAGTGACGTCCCCGCCAATCTATCTATCCCCCTGAATCACCCAAGATATCTGACATTGTCCCTCTTGGCGGTGACCTGAGATCCAATCATCACGTCCCTGCCTACTTCGCTCGGCTCGGCGCTAAACTTGCACTCCAGGTATTCTGTCTTAGATCTTTTTTATTTTGAAACCCTTAGACTCGAAAGTCTGTCTCCATACCTCTAACCTCTCAATAACACCGTCCCTCATCTCGTCTATCAAGACTATGTCATCAGCAAATAGCATACACCAAGGCACATCCCCTTGAATATGTCGGGTTAGAGCGTCCATCACCAAGGCAAACAAGAGAGGGCTAAGCGGCGATCCTTGATGGAGCCCCATAACCACTGGAAAATGATCCGAGTCGCCACCCACCATCCTAACGCTAGTCTTAGCTCCATCGTACATGTCCTTGATTACTCTGATGTAGGCTTCCGGCACGCTCTTCGCCTCCAAGCACCTCCATAGCAACTCCCTTGCACCTCCCTTGGGACCTTGTCATACATCTTCTCCAAGTCGATAAGCACCATGTGCAGGTCCTTCTTCTTATCCCTGAACTGCTCCACCAGCCTCCTGACAAGGTGGATAGCTTCTGTAGTGGAGCGACCCGGCATGAAACCGAACTGGTTCACAGATATAGATGTCATCTCTCTCACCCTCGCCTCGATCACCCGCTCCCAGACATTCATGGTGTGACTTATTAATTTGATACCCCTATAGTTGTTGCAGCACTGGATGTCCCCTTTGTTCTTGTACAAGGGCACCATTGTACTCCACCTCCACTCCTCCGGCATCCTTTTTGTCCTGAAGATCGCATTGAACAACTTGGAGAGCCACTCCACTCCAGACCTACCCATGCATTTCCATAACTCCACCGGGACCTCGTCAGTCCCAGTCGCTCGACCCCTACTCATCCTACGCAAAGTCCCCATGACCTCCTCCGCCCTAATGCGCCTGTAGTACCTAAGGTCTCTATGTTGCTCTGAACGCCCCAACTCCCCTAACTCTATGTTACGATCCCCCTCCTCGTTAAGTAAGTCTCGAAAGTACGTCTGCCACCTCTGTTTGACTTGAGACTCCCCCATCAGAACTCTACCATCCTCGCCCTTGATGCACCTAATTTGGTCAAGATCACGCGCCTTCCTTTCCCTTGCTTTAGCTAACCGGAATAACTTCCTGTCAACTAAAACTAAATCTCTGTTAAAATAAATATTATTTGTATGAATTTTTTTCTCTTTGTATCATATATTGTAGAAGATCTTGTGGATTTTTCAGATTGTTCATTTGAACAAATTATAACTCTTTGGAACGATTATGATACCTTCCAAAAATTAAAGTTCTTGATCAATGGAGAAAAAATATCACCATTTTTATTCAATAAGATACTGATGAATGTTGTGTCAGAATCCGCAATCACATTCACTTTCGTCCGCAGTGCTATTATAATGGCAAGACAGCTATTACAATGGCAAATCATAGGCTCTCTTTCTTGGCATTTCTTTCTTGGCATTTCGATCGTGGTCATTCCTAAACAGTATCTTCCAACATACACACAAACAAAATGTCGAGTTCAATTATTATGGACAATAATCTAAACTATTCTCAATCTAAAATTAATAAAAACCAAATAACAAACCCCCTACAATTAAAACATCAAGGAATATACAATTTATGTTATCAGCTCTGTAAATGCAATCACAATCACCTATAGTACCAGTCAGAAAGAAAACAAAAATGTGGAAAAAGGAAACAAAAGAACTAGCGGCATAAAACAGCAGTACAGAAGGATAAAACTTTTGGGCAAAAGTAAAATACACGAATTGCTGGAATTTTGTCAAGGAGCTTTGACAATGTCTTCCGATATCACTAATTTTGTAATGTCAATCTTCTGAAAACTTAGGTGGCAATTGTTTGAAATTTTCTAAAAATTGAGTTTGCAAACTCAGTTTTTGAGTTTTTTTAGAAAGTGTCTGATCTATTTTTGCAACCAAAAAAACTTTTTTTGAAGATTTTCAAACTCAGAATTTCAATTTCTTCAAAAACTCCATAAACTATTGAAAGATTTTAAAAACTGAGTTTAGAAACCTTTAAAGAAAAAGTTAACTTTCTTTAAGAAACACTTTTTTCAGAAACTAAAAAACTGAGTTTGCAAATTGAATTTTAGAAAATCTCAAACAAGTGCCATTCACCAATGATGATTATCTAGGGATCACTTGAGTGATTGTGAGGGGTACAGAACTCTGTTGGCTTGTACTGCACTCAGACGACTTCAATTTTGATTGCATGCTTGCATCAGAATCTTGGAAGAAACCAGGTGCTGTAAGTTCTTTCTCATTTAGCTGGATATTTCTTGAAAGCATCTCAATAACCTGGCTCATCATCGGTCTTCTGTTTGCATTTGCTTGGGTGCAAAAGAGAGCTACCTTGATGTACCTTACGACTTCTTTTTCTGGGAAATCATCCAGTTCTCCATCCACCAAGTCCAATAGTTTTGCGTCTTGATAGAGCTGCCAGGCCTGATGCAGTAAATTGTACGTTGGTTACTTTGATCACTAGGTGTGGAGCAAAAAGGGGAAGGGGGGAAATTGCATTTACAAATAGCTTATAGGCTGTAGGTTGCTAGCTATTTAGCATAAATTTGTGAGATTCAGCTAACCAAACTGAATAAACCAATCCATTTTGGAATTCATCTTACAGTCGCTACAGCTTCGATTTGAATAACTGGCTTGGCTTATCAATAAGTCTGGAAACAACAATTGCATCGTAAAACTAGCCAATGAAAGGGAGATTGGAAAAGCAAAGTTTAGCAAACAAACATCAGTTGACTTCTTTGAAAAAAGATATTTGAGCAAGGAATCCCCTTTCACGGCCTTACTTTACCCTCCTTCTGCCCCAACCAACATAATTCTAGAAAGGGTAAACTCACAATTTCTGAACATTATCATTGATAATACTAACATCCATTTAGAAATTTGGATCTCTTTACCCCAGAAAATTATGAATTTCTGGTAGTGAATACAAACTCCTATAGAGAATAAGGTACTAGCTCTTTTTACCTAATGAATACCTTATTGGATCAGCTCATGCTTGGAATAGCCTTTCTGATGACACACTCAGAAAAGAAAAGAAGTCTCAGAATCTCCGTTGCTTTACTTTCACTCACATTGTTGTCTTTAATATATCCTTTTATTCCATTCAGAGAAACACTTTTTAGCAAACTTCTTATCAGTCGGATTCTATTATTATTAATACTCGTATAACTCTGCGAGAAGTAAAAAAGCTTAATCTCATAATAACTAGAGATGGATTCACTTATGTTCTTTTATTTATTTATTTATTTATTTTACCAGACCTCTACTCAATTTTGACTTCATATAGTGCATTCATCTGACAAGAGGGGTTGCTCTGATGGTAAGCAACCCCCACTTCCAACCGAGAGGTTGTGAGTTCAAGTCTCCCAAGAGCAAGGTGGGAAGTTCTTGGAGAGATGGATGCCGGGGGTCTATTTGGAAAACAGCCTCTCTACCCAAGGGATTACTACCCTCCCTAAACCCCACTAAGTGGGGTTATACTGGGTTGTTGTTGTTGTTGTGTAGTGCATTCATCTCCAAATGTCCTTGCAGTGTTCAGAGATTTTCATTAACATGAATCAGAATATATGGTTATTAATTGGAAATACCAGATGAATCATGCAACAGATTCTAGATGCTACACCCAGGAAATGAATGCTATACTTTTAAATAAATTAAGGAACTTAGAAAATTTTGATTCACCCATCCGAGAAGTGACTTCTTATCCCCTCGCCAAATACTGCTGCTGCTGCTCCTGCCACTAACTGTTTCCAGTATTAGGACCCCAAAACTGTAAACATCAGCCTTCATCGTTAATTGTCCGCCTAATACATATTCGGGTGCCAGATAGCCACTGCTTGGAAGAGCGAAAAGGTCTAGAAGTCAGAAACTCGCCTCCAACTAATATATTGGAGATCTAAGATCTTAAAACAGATCTTCAGGAAATTGAAAATGCTTGAATCTACATATTCATATAATTGTTTACAAATGATTCTAAAGAGCTAGAAAAGAAATAATCAGTTCATGTTTTTATTAAGCCATTCTTTTCTGCATTTGTCAACTATATATAGATCATATTTTTTGTTTGTATGCCTTATCGCTTTCTTTAGAATAGCAGTAGTTAAATTTGTCAAACACATCCTATTAAGGCTATTTTCAGACTTTATTCTAGGGAAAGCATATACAAACTTTTAAAATAAATAAAGGAACGGCTTTATTTGACTTATGAAAGAAAGTTTAAAATTTATCATCAGAAGGACTATGACTTTCTTGCTTTTCAATGTTATGACCTTATTTGATATAACCACCTCTAAATGTTTAATCGGATATAAAGACACTTTTATAAGTTCATGATAACAACAACAACAACAACAACCCAGTATAATTCCACTTAGTGGGGTCTGGGGAGGGTAGTGTGTACGCAGACCTTACGCTTACCCTTGGGTAGAGATTGTTTCCAAATAGACCCAGCATCCTTCCCTCCAAGAACTTCCCACCTTGCTCTAGGGGAGACTCAAACTCACAACCTCTTGGTTGGAAGTGTGGGTTGCTTACCATCAGAGCAATCCCTCTTGTCTTATAAGTTCATGATACAACAGCATAAATATTCAACAATCTAATAAGGCGGATATATTACAACAATGTATATATGTTCCACTGAATACTTTTTAGGACTGCAGGACAGAAAAAAGAAGATGCATCGACTTCTCATTTAATCATATAGTAATAATGAACTATATGTGTACTATGAGATATAAGAGTAAATGCTAAGCTCAAAGTAGTTAAAGTATTTAATGCACACGTTTTTACCAACATTCTTTTTTACTCGATGAAATACAAACTAATCGGCTGCAGCAATGAATCAAACTAACTATACCTCAATCTCAAGCAAATTTTTAATGAATCCTCCATATTCATATGGTTCTAATTCATGCTCATTCACTCAGTGAATTGATCATTAGGCATAGTAGGGCCACATATTGCTTTCAAGCCTAAGCAACCTAGTTTTTTCAGTTTTTGGTTCTATCTATAGAAGTGTTTCATAGTCTCATAGTAAAGTTCTCAAGAATCACATACTTGACTCTTCACCCAAGACAAACAGCCACCACAAAAAAGTAGTAACACAAAACCGATAAAAGAAAAAAGATGGACAAAGGACCCTAGTTATATGAATGGCACCTGTAAAAGCTTCATTTCTACCTTTTTACTTCATGGCATTCATTTCCAGCATTGTTTTTCCACTCCCTTTTAATCTACTAAGAGTTAAAGCGACCCACAGCATCTCATGATATCTTTACAACTAATTACACCCTAAACCGAACGAAGCTCTAAGGTCCTACTTTCAGCCATGCAAAATATAGAGGGGTTCAACTAAAATTCAGAGGAAGACATACGTTGTTCCCGCTATTTTTGTGCTAATATGGGTGATATTATCTGGGAAAAGCTTGGCAAGCCCAAAATCTCCAATTTTTGGTGTATAATCCTTGTCAAGTAGAATATTACTAGCTTTTATGTCCCTGTGCACTATATGTGGCACTAGTTCTTCATGTAGATATGCAAGACCTTGAGCGGTACCCAAGCAAATAGCAGCCCTTTTGTCCCATTCCAACTTAATACTAATCCTGGAACCTGCAAAGAGAAATGCCATTATCAGTAGCACATTCCATAAATCTGACATTAATCTTTTACTTCACCAGAAGTTCTGCAATTACCAAACAGTGCTTGATCAAGGCTTCTATTTACTAAATATTCATAGACCAAAATCCGATTATTTCCATCAGCACAACATCCAATTATCTCAACTAGATTTGGATGTCTGACATTTGATATGGTCTCAATTTCGGTCAAAAACTCCCGCAAACCCTGCTTTGATTCCGCTGCAAGTGTCTTCAAAGCGATTTCTTTTCCATTTTTTAGAGTTCCCTACAAATTGCACAGGAGTTGATAACCAGCAACAAGAACCATATCAATGTAATTAAAGACAACGAAATTTGTTAGTATTTACTAAAGTCTTAACCTCAGAAGCAAAGACAATTGCCGTATTACACAATTATTTTTAAAGAGGGAGATGTTCATGAAAATCAAATAACAGAACAGAGTTGTACCTTGTACACTGTGCCAAAACCGCCTCGCCCTATTTTATTAGTTTGATGGAAGTTGTTGGTTGCTATTCTTAATTCACTAAATGAAAAACTTTTTGTGCTTGCAATGGCGCGGCCTGCCAAAAATAAAAGATATATATGGTGTATGAAAATGCAGAATAGAGGCTAATTATCTTATTTGATGTGCATAAAATGAGGTAATAAGAAATTATTTAAAGCATCTAATTTGGACCAAGAATACAATGTAAGGCATCAAATCTTCCTGTGAGAATTAGAATCGGGATTTTTATCCGGCTTCCCGAGAAAACAGACAAAATGGAACTTACCATCCTCTAAAGAATGTGATCACACTAATGAATCTTCACACTACTTCATAAAGTGAACTTGCTTATCATAATAAATAACACAAGTGTAACACACTTGAGCAATTATCTGATAGATAAGACACCTATAACACACTTGGATAATTGGCTCTTCTCCTTAACCAAATAGAACATACGTTAGCAAGCCATTAGCAGATACATTCAGAACTGTATTCTCGATCCTTACAGTGAACCTTCCAATTAATTGCCTTTGGTGTCTTCCATACTTCAGGATGCCCGTCTTGGATTTACTTAAGACAAGCTCTAGTAAAGACACTCAAAGCAATCCAGCAGACAATTCTTTTGCATTAACGTCGCTTATGCCAAGTTGAAAATCGTCTAGAACCGAATGTGCAATGCATCTAAAAAGTATTAAAGATGATTTGTGATACAGTTGTGAGCATTTTGTATCATTTCCTCATCACTTCACCCTCAACCCATCTGACATATACACGCATACCACAATATTGATTCAACTTTCATATGCCTTGAAAAATTGCATATCTACTCAATCTACTCATTTCTGATTTTGTATGATATTTTCTGTAGTTCTTAAGTTTCTCCTTCAAGTGTCCTTTTTGCTTTTTTTGATTGGTAAGTTTCTCATTCCAGTGTCCTTTTTTCTTAATCTATCCACACTTATACCTTCTTTCAAGTTTATTTAAGGCATAAATCAACTTAACCGGTAAAGTTTTGTGGCTAGGAAGTTCAGAATAGGATCAACCAGAGTGTCATGCCAAGCGCATAAAGTTGCAAGCAAGTCCTCCAAACAACAAAAACAACCGAGTATAATCGTACAAGTGGGGCAAACAAGTCCTCCAAACAACCAAATAAATTCATAAAACCAGAAAACAACTCATCAGCTAGTATCCCAATTTAAAATAGGCACTAACCTCCTGTATCTCTTGTATCATGATGAACAATATCACCACCCTTTTTTCGGGCACCAAAAAAGCAACAACTCATGTCAATTTGCGTATTGCGGGACAAATATTCTAATCAATTGATAGTGCCTCTAGATGAGTAAATTACATGTTATCCTTCATCATGGATACCCTGTAAAACAAAGAAAAGAATTCTTTTTTCACAAAAAAGTTTTCCTCCTTCAGCTTGTTAACTTATTATCAAAGCAAAACATTTCTTGCTCAGATGGAAAATTCCTGCCCCAACAAAATGTACTATAAAAATTCTATAGAACTTAAGATGATCAACATTGATTCAGTAAAAGTCAATAATGGTAAATTCCCAGCGGAGGCAAAAAACACTAGGTTATTTCTTTGCATCTTTCTCAGCCTTAGTATGTAACGACCCGACCGATCATTTTGAGCCCTAGCGCGTCGTTCAGCAGTCTGAGGCCATGAGCAGCTTCATTTGAGGTGTTATGACTTGCACGGCTGGTCGGAATTGAATTTCGGGAAGTTCAGAGTTGATTTGAAAAGAGAATTCTCATTTCGGAAGCTTTAAGTTGAAAGAATTAACTAAGGTTAGATTTTTGAGTAAACGAACTCGAAATCGAGATCTGAAGGTTCCAGCAGGTTCGTATGACGATTTCGAACTTGGGTGTATGCCCGGATCGGGTCTTGGATGACCCGGGAGCGTTTTGGCGCGTATTGTGGAAGTTAGCATTTTGGAAGAAATTTCATAAGTTTGGCTTGAAGTGCATTTCAGTGTTATCGATGCCCGTTTGGGATTTTGATATCGGGGTCGGAATCCGATTCCGGAAGTAGCAATAGGTCCGTAATGTCAAATATAAATTGTCTGCAAAATTTGAAGTCAATCGGACGTGATTTGATAGGTATAAACATCGGAAATAGAAGTTTGAAATTCTAAAGATCATTAAGTTTGGATTGGAAGTCGATTCATGATTTTAATTTTGTTTGATGTGATTTGAGGCCTCGAGCAATTCCGTAATGTGTTGTGGGACTGGTTGGTATGATTGGTTGGGGTCCCGGGGTCTCGGGTGGACTCCGGGTGGTTAACGGATCGAAATTGGGTAAAAGGCTGATGCTGGTTGTTGGTATCTGGTTTCATTCTTCGCGTACGCGAAGGGAGTCTCGCGAACGTGAAGAGGAAAGTGGGAGGGTGCTGGATTTAATCTTCGCGAACGCGAAGAGGAAGTAGCGAACACGAAGGGGTGGGTTGAGCTACTACGTGAACGCGGGGGAGAGGTCGCGAACACGTAGAAGGAAAAGCGGGCCTGAGGTCGTTGGCCTACGCGAACGCGAGGCCGGGTACGCGAACGCGTAGGTTCTGAGAAGTTGACCTTCGCGAACGTGAGCACCGAGCCGCGAACGCGATGAGGAAATTTGGGGCTGAAGCAGGTTGTGCTTCGCGAACACCAGGGAATTTTCGCGTTCACATAGAAGGATCGCCTGAGAAGTGTTCTTTTAAAATCGGGTTTTGGCTCATTTTTCACTTCATTTCTTCCAAGGGAGCCGATTTTGGAACAACTTTGGAGCGTCATTTTCATCACCAAGCATGAGGTAAGTGATTTCTACTGGTTTTGAGTTAAATATAAAGTTTATATATGGATTTAGACATGAAAAATGGTAGAAAACTCGGGGTTTGAGGAAGACCTAGAAAATTAGTATTTTTGGATTTTGACCACGATTTTGGGTATGGAATTAAGAGAAAATCATATATTTGAGTTCGTGAGTTTATGGGCAAACTTTATCTTTGAAAATTTTCAGATTCCGGGCACGTGGAACCGAGGGCATTTTTGTCAACTTTTTGATCGGGGCTAAAAATTTCTATAAATTGGATTGTAATGAGTAGTTGAGCATATATTAATGGATTTGTATAATCATTGGCTAGTTTTGGAGCATTGGGCGTTGATTTAAGTCTTCCGAGGAGCGTGGAATGCCGGTTATGGATCTTCGGAGCATAAATTGTCCTCAGGTGAAATAAATGGTTATGTGCTCCTATTTGTAAGGGCTACGTACGCACGAGGTGACGAGAGTCCATGCATAGCTACTATTATGTTATTGTCCGGGTAATTTCGGATCTAAACGCATGCTATACTTGGATTAATTGTAAACTTATTGACAGCTTAAATTGCTTAAATCACATTAAATTAGTAAACAAATTTCTAAAAGGATTTAAACTTCACTTTCTTAAATTATTAAATGAGAATTGGCTTTTCTTCGAAAAATCTCTCTGAGATGACTTCTTGATTGACTGCCTTCCTGTTGGTGCGAGTCGAACGCCTCGGCAGATTAAATAGATGCATCAATGATTCGCGTCATTCGACCCTCGGCAGTGCACGGTTATTTTCTATTGGAGGGGAGCGTCGACCTCGGCATAATGTGCGCATGCTTGTATTGCTGCCTTGAACTTATTAAGTTGTTATTGTGGCTTGAGAATATTTGGATAAATAATGAAAAGAAATTTTGGAAATTTCCTGTAAAAGAAATAATTGTTTACTTGTTTCCTTTTATTGGATTAACAATCATGTTTATAGAAATCCACGATTTAATGTATTATTGACATCACATTTCTGGACCCTTAGTAAGTGTCGAGGTCGACCTCTCGTCTCTACTTCTTCAAGATTAGACGGGATACTTACCAAATACACATTTTTGTATTCATACTACACTTCTGTGCATTAGACTCACGTGTTATTAATGGCCTACTAGGCGTAGCAGCACGGATGATACAGGAACTATGTGAGTTGCATTATTCGAGGGCCCGCAGCTAGTATAGTCCCTTCCAGTGTATTGTATTTACTTTCTGCCCACTGTATTCTAGACGAATGTTATATTTTATTTCCTTTTTAGTAAATGCTCATGTACTTGTGACACCCGATTCTGGGATGGTTTGAAGTATTTCGTATTAATTGCTTATCATTTAATTTAAACTGAAGCGGTTATCTTTTTTATTTATAAAAAATGGAGGAAAATCATAGATTTCAAGAGTATTAAAACGAGAATTCAATTAAGTAATTTGGTTGGCTTGCCTGACGATAGTGTCCGGCGCCACCACGACCCTTAGTAGATTTTGGGTCGTGACATAGTACATGTCTGGTGCTGGTGGAAAGTAGTAGGTTCACGTTACCCGTAGAGATAGTCGAGGTGCGCGCAACATGGTAATTTAAAAAAAACGAAGTGAATATGGATAAGCACAAATATTGTTTTCATTTTGCATTAAGAACTCACTAAAAGCGCACGAGGTTGAAACCGCTATTCTTTGGATACATGTGAATTTAGGATTGCCTACATAAGTTCTATAATAAATAAATAAATAAATAAATAAATAAATAAATAAATAAAGCAAAAAGTCAAAAAGGCAAGGAATTTGATAGCTCGATGCCTTAAATTACTATGGATTTAGTAATTTAGCTCCATCCCTACAAATTCACTCTTTGGATACAGCTGAATTAAGGTCGCTTACATATATTATTTTCGAAGAAAAGACAAAATGAGCAAAAAAGTCAAAAGGGAAATGCATTTGATAGCTTGATTCGTTAAACTTCCTATCGTTTTAGCTCCATCACTAAAAACCAAAATGGTAAATAATCAATTCCATAAAATCAAAACAAGAATCTAAGTAGCAATAACCATAATTCATAATTGTGCGTACCTTAAAAGCGGAAAAGCAGAGGGAAAGAAGAAGATGAAAAATTATGGCAAATGGTAGAAAATAAAGAAGAATCTTGTGGAAGAAAAGTAGAGAATTAACAGAAGAAGGAGGAGGAGAAGGAACTTTGTTGGAATAGATGGTGGGCCGGTGGCGAAGAAGAAGTAGAAGGAGAAGAGTCATAGTTAGGCTATTTCTCTGTGTGTGAATGATTTTTTTTTCGGCGCGTTCTCACGTTAAAGGAAAATTTTGAGACTTTGACACTCTCAAGCTCGAAAGCGACTCTCTGCTTTTTCCCACCTTTCACTCATACGCTGTTTCTTCAACCACTCATCTTTCGGACAGCACAAAGAAGCCCGTTTGGACATGAATTTTTTTATTTGTTCCGAAAACATTCCATCTTTTTCCAAAATTAATATTTGGTCATAAAATTTTTAATTTTTATTTAAAGGTGAATTTTAAAACTTTTTGAAAATTTTAAAAACTTTAAAAAATTATTTTTTTAATTTTTTACTCAAATCACTTATAAAACTTCAAAAACAATCTAAAATTTTATTTGGACAAGGAATTGCAAAATTTCAATAAAAAGTGAATCTTTTTCAAGTTAAAATGGTATTTGAAAATTATTTGAGTTGTGTTTGTATAATTTTGGGCTGTTTTTGAAGTTTTTTGAGTGATTTGAGTGAAAATTTTGAAAAATAGCTCTTTGGAGCTTTCCAAACTTTTGAAAAATTCTTAAATTCATTTTCAAGTGAAAATTTAAAATTTTATGGCCAAACGCTTATTTCAAAAAAAGTAAGATTTCAAAAAAAAAGTAAAAAAAAGTCTTATGTTCAAACGGGCTCTGCCTTCTCTCTAAGCCTACTGCTTCATCTTCTCTGCTGCTTCTGTGTAGGTAAATTAATCTACACTAAAGGGTGATATGGCGAGAGGGAGAGGCCGACCTAAGAAAGTTTTAGTACCAATTTATGCTCACAACAATGTTCCCCCAAAATCTGATACCATTGTACCACAATCGACTGATACTGTTCCATTGCAATCAACTGCAGATACTGGTCCATTGCCTCATGCAACTGCTGTAGTGCAACCATCTGGAGTTTCCGATCTATCCACTGGTAAGGATGGGGATAATCTAAAATTTGTTACTGTTACATTGGTTTCTGATAGTTTGACCCAATCGGGGAAGCTTCCTTTTCAAAATGGAAATCTGCCCCCCCCCCCCCCTTCCTATTAAGGATGTTCGAGAGGAGATACGGAATGTCCCCATGCAGAATACTGTCCAACCACCAGTTCCAGAGGTGACTACTACAGCATCCACGGGATGGGCAAATCTCTTCCAGAAGAATAGATTTGCATCAAATGGTATGGTATTGGAATATATCTCCCCAACTATACTTGATGGTAAGCCTGTTGGTCAATTGATGAAGGAGGATGTAGAGGAAGAAGAACGAAAATGGAAGAGTGCTCTAGTAATTTTTGTGTTTGGGAATGGACCAGGTTTTAATGCAATGAAACGATTTATTAACCTTCACTGGTCACATGTCCCAGAACCAGATTTATTTTATAATGAAGAGGGTTATTATGTGGCCAAATTCCAAACTATAGAAGATGCTAAGGAAGTGATGTGTGCTGGACCATATACTATTGCTAATAGACCCATGATTTTGAAACAATGGTCTGCTGATTTTGATTTTACTGCTGAGCTTCCCAGTGAAATTCCTTTGTGGGTGAAGTTCCCTAACCTTCCAATGTCCTGCTGGGGTATTAAATCCTTAAGTAGGATTGCCAGTGTTCTTGGTAAACCTATTTTTGCTGATGAATGTACTACTAAGCAGACTAGGATTTCTTTTGCTCGTATGCTCATTGAGGTCAATGTTTCCAAAGTTCTACCAACTGAGATTGAACTTATAGATCCAAATGGTAAGAGATTTGTTCAGGATGTCTCTTATGATTGGAAGCCAGCATACTGTGAAAGGTGTCTTATGGTTGGTCATAATTGCTTAGCTGTCCACAAACCTCCTCCTAATTACAAGCCTAAAACTGTTCAGCAATGGAGACCTAAAGTGATAAATGAAGTTCCTATGCAGCCTCAAGATAGTCCCAAACAACAGATTATACATGATCAGATGGTACTTCCTGCAGTACTTACTGATAATGTAGGAAACAATGAAGGTTTCATACAGGTGGATAAGGGTAAACAGACTCATTCTCCAGTGTTTAACCTTTCAAACTTTCCCCCACTATCCCCTGTGGTGCTGAGTAATAGATTTCAAAGTATGTCAGAGAGTAGAACTGGACACCCTCCTGATAAAGGGGGTCCTAGCTATACTCAATGAAGTTGTTAGTTTGGAATATTAGAGGTGTAAATAAGAGGTATAAACAAAAGGAAGCTAAGGAATATATTAGACAAAATAACTTTAATATTGTTAGTTTAGTAGAAACAAAGGTCAAAGAACAGAATGCAGGGAGAATAAGTAACAGTTTAGTACCTGGCTGGAAGTTGATGGCTAACTATAAGAACTCCCCTAATGGTAGAATCTGGATTTTATGGGATGATCAGAAGATTAATGTCACTGGCATACTAGAAGGTGATCAATTTCTTCATTGTAGTATCAAGACTCTTGCAGGTGATCTGGTTTGTTTCCTCACTGTAGTCTATGGTTATAATGGTTTGGACCAAAGGAAGGTATTGTGGCAACATATCCAAAATCTTGCTATTGGTATAAATGATCCTTGGCTGATTGCAGGTGATTTCAATGCAGTCTTGTCTATTAATGATAGACAATCATGTAACCAGGTTACTCAAGCTGAAATTCAAGATTTCTCCCAATGTATTCATACTACTGAACTTGCTGAATTGCCTTGGAAAGGGTCCTTTTTCACTTGGTCTAATAAACAAACTGGCTCAGATAGAGTGTGTAGTAGATTGGATAGAATGTTTGGTAATTATGAATGGATGTTTAAGTGGAGTCATGTACAGACTGTATATGACCCTCCTCTAATATCTGATCATAATCCAATGTTTCTTACTGTTTATGAAGATCACAGGATCAGGAAATCCCCTTTCAGATTTTATAATGCATGGACTAATCACAAATATTTTCAGTACATTATCAAAGATCATTGGAAAGAAGATACTGATCACTGTACTCTCAGGGATGTTTGGATCAACCTCAAGGCACTCAAACCTGCTCTTAAATCTCTAAATGTTAGAGAATTTAAGAACATCACCCAAAGAATTGAGGATAGTAGGAGGGAGTTGATGGATACTCAAAATCAGATAAGCTTACAATTTACTGATGAGTTACAGATTAAAGAAAAGGATTTGATCTTGAAGCTGGAGAAATGGTCAATGATTGAAGAGAATATTCTACAACAGAAGTCCAGAGCCAGATGGATTCAATTGGGAGACTCAAATAATAAGTATTTTCATGCTTTACTGAAAGAAAGAAATCATTACAACAGTATAACAGAATTGTTCACAGCAGATGGTATCAGAATTACTTATCCAGATGCAATTAAAGATGAGATCAAGACTTTTTACAAATCTTTGATGGGTACATCTGCTTCCTCCTTACCAGCAATTAACAGGTATTATATGGATAATGGTCCTAAACTCTCATATTACCAGATGCAACAATTAACTGCTGATGTTACTTCAGATGAAATTGTAAACAGCCTAAAATCCATAGGTGATCACAAAGCCCCAGGTATTGATGGATTTAATGCTACTTTTTTCAAACAAACATGGAATATTACTGGTAATCAGATTATAAAGGTTGTTAAGGACTTCTTCCAGAATAGTAGAATGTATAAACCTGTCAACTGTGCCTCACTCACCTTGATTCCTATAGTGCCTAATCCTAAGTCAGTGAAGGAATACAGACCAACTGCATGTTGTTCAGTTCTCTACAAGATAATCTCCAAGATACTAGCCAATAGATTACAGAAATGCATTGCTAGTATCATTAGTGATTCACAGGCAGGTTTCATTCCAGGCAGGAAAGTGGCAGATAACATCATCCTAGCACATGAGCTGATCAAACATTATAACAGATCTCATGTCTCTCCTAGGTGTATGGTCAAGATAGACTTACAAAAGGCATATGATTCTGTAGAGTGGATTTTTCTACAGCAAGTCATGGAAGCCTTACACTTTCCAGGCAGATTTATAAGATGGACTATGGAATGTGTTCAAACAGTGAGCTATACTATAATGGTCAATGGGGAAACCACTGAACCCTTCCCAGCAGCTAAAGGCTTGAGACAGGGTGATCCAATCTCTCCATTCTTATTTGATATAGTGATGGAATACCTTAGTAGAGGCCTTGTGGAGCTAAAGAAAGATCCTGATTTCCTTTTCCATCCTGGCTGTAAAAAAACTCAATATTACTCATTTGAGCTTTGCTGATTATTTATTACTCTTTGCGAAAGGTGACTTGAAGGCTGTCATTACCATGTTTAGATACTTCTCCCACTTTACTAAGGCTTCTGGAATGACTACAAACCTTAGTAAGAGTTCTGTCTACTTTGGAGGTGTTGCTGCTGATGTTCAACAATAGATTGTTAATCATCTTGGATATGTTTATGGTGAGCTTCCTTTTAAATATCTGGGAGTTCCCCTAACTACCAAGAAAATGTCATTAATTCAATGGCAACCTTTGGTAGATAGGGTCACTGCTAGGATTACCTCCTGGACTGCTAGGAAGTTATCCTATGCAGGTAGAGTGCAGCTGGTCCAGTCAGTCCTCTTTGGCATTCAAGCTTATTGGGCTCAGATTTTTCTCATTCCTTCCAAAATTATAAAGATGCTGAATGCAGTTTGTAGATCTTATATCTGGACAGGTTCAGCTATTATAACAAAAAAATCATATGTAGCCTGGGAAAGGATCTGCTTACCTAAATCTGCTGGTGGATTGAATATCATGAACCTGCAAATGTGGAACAAAGCTGCCATCACAAAGTTAGGGTGGGATTTGTCCAAAAAGAAGGATGTGTTATGGGTAAAATGGATTCATGCAGTTTATATAAAACAACAACAGTTGCAGTCTTTAATCATTCCTAACCAAGCTAGTTGGATGGTTAGGAAGATTATAACTGCTACTGTTGCATTGCAACAATATAATTTGGTGCACCAGTCTGCTTGTTCTATAAGGCAGCTGTATTTACTACAGATTGGTCAATTACCAAGGGTTGTATGGAAGAACTTAACTATCCAAAACCATGCTAGACCAAAGGCTGTTTTCAAAACTTTGGCTGATAGTGCAGGACAGATTGCCTACAAAAGACAGAATGGAACAGTGGAAGCTCAAGATGGATACAACATGTGAATTATGTCATCTGGATAAGGAAACAAGAGATCACTTGTTTTTCTCTTGTCCCTTTACTGCAGTATTAAGGTGTCAAATTTTTCAGTGTTTCTCCATTCCTTATGTCACTCACCAGAATTGGGAGGAGCAATTACAATGGATCATTCTCAAGTCCAAAGGAAAAACTGGTCGTGCTCATCTGCTCAAGTTGATTTTGCTGAAATGCTCTACCACATTTGGTTAGAAAGAAACTCAAGAGTGTTTAACAACACATCCTGTTCCAGTGGCCAGATTCTTAGACAACTAGCATATATATGCCATGCTCGGAGTCCTCTTAGAGTTTAGTCTTCAATTTAGACTAGTATTTCAGTTTGTAGTGGATTAGTGTTTTGCTACCTGAGGATAGTCAGCTGTATTTGCTGCCTATAGCTTTGTAAAGAACTCATTTGGTGATTAATACAAAGATTTTAATTACCAAAAAAAAAGGGGCTCTTAATCTCTATTAAAATTAATATTATTTTCTTTGTATCATATATTTTAGAAGACCTTGTGGATTTTTCAAGTTGTTCATTTGAAAAAATTATAACTCTTATTATTGGACAATTATGATACTTTTCAAAAGTTGAAATTAATGTGCTTTAGGCATTTCTATCCCCATTTTACCCCTTCCTCCAAAGTTGGATTAGTTAAACTGAAAAACTTCTAACCTCTTCTCATTTAAAAAAAAGATTGTAGATGACAATATCTTCCAACATACACACAAACAAAACGAAACAAAACAAAAGGAAGAGAAAACGATGGCTTGAAATTACAATAATCCTATACCATTTTAAAATAGAAACACAATTTGTTATATAATTGAGCATTGTAGTTAAGGTTGTTAAAATTAGTCAAACTATACTTCGATCAACCTCATCAAATTTGATCACTTAGGTAAGTGATACTATTAAGAATAGGTAACAATAAGCTAAACTCAAATTAATCCGTCAATATATTGACTTAAAATAGTTAAAATAGTTCATTCCAGCAATTTGATTATCAACTTGTTACTAGATGACAAAATTAAAATAACTAGAGAAGTAGTATAATTCTTCAGTTTAAATAAAGGATGAAAAGAAATGAATGTAGAATATTTTCTTAAGTCTAGAAAATAACACGACCTTATCATTTAAGGGCAAAGATCACTTTTACCTTGCGATTTTAACTATTTATCTTTAATAATTAAAAAATATATAAAATTTTAAAAGCAGCTAGCCAGCTATACAATGTGATTGATCTCATCATTTAATACTCCATTGATTCATTGGTTTTGGGCCGATTTTGACTTTGACATTCACAAGATGACACAAGAACTCCTTAAGAAATTCATTGCATCTGTTTAATTGAGACCTGTTATAAAATAAAAATAATTTAGTAAAACATGAACAAAAAATATAAGTAATATAGTGAAACATGAACAAGAGATGTAGATAGAGAGAAGAAAGAGATTTTCTTCTTCAATTGTGTGTATCTTCATATCTATTACAAGGCCTTTATAAATGCATAAAAAGTGAAGAATATATGTCATAGAATATGTCATTTAACATACAAAATATGTCATTAAATATGTCATTAAGCATTTGAGATGAAGATCATGGGAGATAAGTAGACATCCAACATAATATGATATTTATCATAATACCCTCTTTGGATGTCTATAGATAATGTGCCTCATTAAAACCTTACTTGGAAAAAATCCTACGGAAAAAAAATTATAGTGAAGGAAAAAGAGTACACATGTATAGAAATATACCTTTTTGTTGCCTCGTTAAAAACCTTACAAGGAAAACCCAGTGGGACAAAACCTTGTAAGGAAAAAAGAGTGCAACGTGCATTAACTCCCCCTGATAAGAGCATCAATTCACATCCTTGGGCCTTCGCATCCCGATCTTGTACACTAGCTTCTTGAAGGCTGATGTTGGTAGAGATTTTGTGAACAAATCAGCTATATTATCACTTGAACGAATCTGTTGCACATTGATATCACCATTCTTTTGAAGATCATGTGTGAAAAATAACTTTGATGAAATGTGCTTTGTCATATCTCCTTTTATGAATCCTTCCTTCAGTTGAAATATGCATGTTGCATTATCTTCATACAAAATTGTAATTATCAACCACACACACACTCGACTTGCTTCATGAATAGTAATTATCTCAGCATTAACTTCCTTATTTTTTTTTCTTTTAGCAAGCATGGAAATTGTTGATGAGATTCCCAATTTTTGCAGTTGCGTAGGAAAGTTATTATATGTTGCTCCGATGGAGGGTAGATCTTGGAACTCTCTCTCAACGATTTGGTTGGAAAGTAAAAACTCACAGTAATTTTATTTTTATTCTTTATAACTTTACTTATTGCTTCCTCCCGAAATTATTTTAACCCTTATTTTATCAGGATTTCCTATTCGAGGCATAAGTGCTGAAGTTGTTGTAGCTTCCAGGATTTCTTTGGAAAGGGCCCAAGAGATAATTTTCGGTTCTTCATCGAAAAGTAAAGCTACTGTTGATCAAGACATTAAGGAGGATGAAGAACAAAATGGGGGTTCTTTGATAAGAAGGTCATGAGCTAGAAGAAGAATTATTTCAGATGATGAAGCATCTTCCCTCGTTCTATTCCTCTCACCGAGCATGTTGAAGCCTCGTTGGAGATTTCCGAAGATGATACTCCCATTGCTGCCCATGATTCTGCTGAACATCTTTTTACCCGCGGGTTTAGTAGTGAATAGGACGAATTTCTGATGAAGCACCCCTTGCTTCTTTTTCTATGCCTGCTTTTGCGCCTTCTTTGCCAGTCGTGATTGTTGCTGTTACTGCTCCTCCCCCAGCTGTCTTGACTCTTTCCACAGTTCTTCCTATAATTGTTCAACAAACTAAGATTGGTTCCTCAAATGGAAGTGGAGCCATGAAACAGGTTATCATCTAGGTCCCTATCGATGGTAATCTTTTGAGAAAATTGGGCGAGGCTGATGTGTGGTTGAAATACCTAATTGGTCCAATCGAGAGAGCCAAGCTTGAGAGCCACAACTCTTTAACTTGGATGAACGACATAATAAAATCGTCATTAAAGGTATTCATTTTTAATGATTTGTTATTCCTTTTTATTAAGGTTCTTAACCCTCCCTTTAGATCAACCTCATTGACAGAAATGATGAAAAGGGTTTCTCACATGGAGCAGTTAATGTGCGAGTATCAAGTTGAAGCAGATAAGTGGAGAGAACAATATGAAAGCCTTCAAATCAACATGGAAGCGTTAGAAGAGAACAAATGCACCTTAGAGCAACAGTTGAGAGATTTAACTTCGGAATTGGTAGTTGAAAGAGCTTCCTCAATTCAAGCTAGTAAAGACAAGAATCTTCTCGAAACTTCCTTTTCTGAGCAACTCTCAAGGCTAGTGAAGAAATCAGAGAGTTGAAGGCTCTCTTAAATGAGAAAGAAGCTTATGCCTGTGAACTTGTGCAAACTTTGACTCAGACTCAAGAAGACCTCCGGGAATCTTCTAATAAGGTTCGTTCCTTAGAAAGTTCAAATGTTTCTCTTTAAATCTCTTATGATTTTGTCTTGATTGAGAATGAGACGCTTAAAAGTGAGATTGCTGAATGAAAAAAAAAAGATTACGAAATTCTTGAGGACAAAATCATAATTGAAATGAGCTGGGAATTTTTAAATACTCGCCATGATACCCTTATAGAAGTTAGCCAAGAGAATTTTAACTTGGAGGCTGAGTTGGCTAAAATAAGAGAACCATTGAAAAGACTCGCAGAGCCAAGACTTTCCTTCTCCCATGGCTGAAACTTTTGAAAATATTAAAGATAATATGGGTATGGTGAGTGCTCAAATTCCTTCAACTCAAGTTGAGCTTGCTGCTGATGATGACCCTGCTTCAGTTCCTTCTTCGACTCCTCAGTGACAAGTTTATGATATATGACTCTTTTTTCTTTTTTTCTTTGGTGGAATGTGGTTATAACCCTTGGTACTATTTGAGGGTTTATTAAAAACATTAAGTCCCCAGACCTTTTTCGGGGTATTTTATATAAACAACTCTTAGTTTATGACTAAGTTCATACATAGAATAAATTTTTTAATATTAAGAAGTTTCCCGTTTTTGTAGTTGTTATGAACTTCTATTTTGTTTCTTTTTGCATTTATATTTAAGGCTTATTGTATAATTTGCTTTTTTATTTTGCAAAATGTTTTTTTAACTTCATGAATTTTATAAAAGAGGACCCTTTTATATTCGACACTTAATGGAGAAGATGTCTTAACTTCATAATTGTGTAAATGCATGACAAAAGAAATAGGAGAACACATGTTTATTGAAATAACTTTGACAAGTTTTTATTTGAACTTTGTCTACTTTTAAATAACACCTTACATGTATTTATATAACTTTTTTGTAATTGTTTTCCTTACAACAGATTTCAAAAAAGAAAATAAAACACAAGGTTTTTATTTATAACCTATTTCAGTACATTGAAGAAAACAAGACACAAGGTTTTTATTCATAACCTGTTTCAGTACATTGCCTTTAACCTAACTATGATAATGTTTTTCTTTGGCTTTAACTCGTAACTTTGCTTTGCACTTGACTCATTTAATGAATAAACTTTTCAGACTTAAAATTTGATTATTTCTCAATCTTCTTTTGATTATTCCTCAATATTCTTTTGATTACTTCTCAATCTTCTTTGCCTTTTTTATACATATATCTATGTATATCATGTAGTCCCCAAGTATTTGAGCTTTGAAGTATGAATTCTCGAGCACTTGACTACTCCTCTCATTTGTTCCTTTTCTTGTAAAGGAATAAAACATACGGAACTCGGAGGTACGCTTATAGATGAAGACTGCTTAACTCGTCTCAATTTCTATCAGAATAGTTGTAACCTTAGACCGGGAATTTTAATCTATTCCACGTGCCTTGCAGGTCGTGATTCATCATTTAGTACAAGTTAGCTTTTTTCCTATCATCTAAAATTGTTAGTAAAACTTTAACAATTCAAAATATAATTTTAAAATGAGGATACCTGTCTGTGGGTTCTCCTTAGAAATTGTATCTCTTTAGGTGAACGACATTTCAATGTGAAGGTAATATCTTTCCATCCATTGTTTCCAGCTCGTATGCTCCTTTCCATGCAATACCATGAATCTTGTAAGGTCCTTCCCATGCTGGACTTGATTTTCCCGCATTAGACGCCTTCATAGATTGAAAAACTTTCTTAAGTACGAATTCCCCAATCTTGAAGTATCTTAGACGTACTTTTTGATTGTAGTATCGTTCCATGACTTATTTTTGTGATGCCATCCTTATTAATGCAGATTCCTTTTTTCCTTCAAGTAGATCAAGATTTAGTCGCATTTCCTCTTTATCGGATTCCTCAGTCTCTAGTGTATATCTCATGCTAGATTCTCCTATCTCTACTGGGATCAATGCTTCAACCCCGTACACTAGTGAAAATGGTGTTTCTCCCGTGCTTGTCTTTGTGGTGGTGCGATATGCCCATAAAACACTAGGTAGCAATTCTAGCCAATTGTTTTTGGATTCTTCCAATCACTTCTTCAAATTGTTGACAATAAGTTTATTTGTTGATTCGGCTTGTCCATTACCCACCGGATAGTAAGGTGTTGAGTAATCCTTTTGATCTGTCAACTTTGAAAAAGTTCTGTGATTTGTGCGCCTATAAATTGTGGGACATTATCATACACAATTTCCTTTGGTACACCGAATTGACATATGATATTTTGCCAAATTAAATCTCTGACTTCTTTTTCCAGTACCTATTAAATGCTCATGTTTATACCTATTTAGTAAAGTAGTTAGTGAGTACAAGTAGGATTTTTACCTTACCTTTTGCCTGTGGTAGTGGACCCACAATGTCCATCCCCCATTTCATAAAAGGCCACTGTGCAATGATCGGATGCAGCAACTCCATGGGTCTATGCATGTTATTACCATATCTTTGGCACTTATCACATTTAGCTGCAAAATTTTCCGCTTCTTCCATTTTAGGCCAATAATAACCTGATCTAATCATGGTTCTTACTCGTGATCTTCTCTTGCCTGATTTCCAAAATGCCCCGCTTGTATCTCTCTCATTACATATTCCATTTGATAATGTCCGAGGCATATTACTAGGGGACCACCTAATATTTTTCGGTAAAGATTTCCTTGCTTTAAACAGTACCTAGCAGCCCTTTTACAAAGCGTGTGAACCTTTTTCTTGTCTTCAAGGACAGTTCATACTGCAAAAAAGTAATAATCTCGTTCCTCCAATCCCAAGTCAAGTTATTGAAATTTTACCTCGTTTTTGTCATGATCCAGTGGTGAAGGAAACAAATGAATTACAAAAGCATTTTCATTATTCATCACGTCTGTCGTAGATGCAAGGTTAGCTAAGGCGTCTGCCTCGACATTTCTCTCTCTTGGTATCTGCACAACTTTCCAAATATGGAATTGTCAAACCAGATCACGTGAATTCTCTAAGTATTTGCTGCAATCGTGCTTCTCTAATTGTACAAGTCCCAAGCATCTGATTAACCACGAGTTGCGAATCGCTTTTGATTACAATTTGATTGATGCCATGTTCTCGTGTCAGTTCTAAACCTGCAATCATCGCTTCATACTTTGCCTCGTTATTAGTTATAGGATGACATTTTGTGGCTTGTCGAATAATTTCACCGCAGGTGGTATCAAAATAATTTCTAAACTTGCCCCTTTTACATTAGATGAGCCATCAGTAAATAAGGTCCAAATTCCCAGATTAGACATGTTAAACACTTTTAGTTCCTTTTCAGCTTCTAATTGCATCCCATGGCTAAAATCAGCTAACACCTGAGATTTTATGGCAGTTCTAAGTTGATATGTGATGTCGTATTCACTCAATTCTATGGACCACTTGGCTAATCTACCTGATAATTCATGCTTGTGTAATATATTACTCAATGGATAAGCAGTTACTACGAAATAGGGTGGCATTGAAAATAAGGCCTTAGTTTTCTATATGCTATGATTAGTGCAAGTGTAAGATCTTCTAATTGAGGATATCGCATATTCGTATCTAATAATGACTCACTAACATAATAAATTGGAGATTGTTTACCTTGATCTTCACGAACTAAAACAGCACTCAGCGCTGCTTCTGAAACGGCTAAATAAATAAGTAACCTTTCCGCAACCTTCGATTTTGCGAGCAACGGTGGATTCGATTGGTGGGACTCAGGTTTTTTAGTGCTTGTTGACACTCTTCAGACCATTCGAATTGGTCTTGCCTTTTAAGATCTGAAAAGAGTTTAAAACATTTTTCTGATAACCTAAAAATAAATCTCCCCAAGGCTGCAATTCTTCTCGTTAGTCTTTTTACCTCTTTCATATTTGTAAGCATGTTAGGGATTTATTCAATGTCTTTAAACTGTATGAGATTCACTTCAATACCACAGTTAGAAACAAGAAAATCAAAAACTTACCTAATGAAATGTCGAATGCACATTTCTCGAGATTTAGCTTCATGCTGAATTTTCTTAAGATCTGAAATGTATTTTACAAATGTGATATATGAGCTCCTATTAGTTGAGATTTGACTAGCATATCATCTATGTAAACTTCCATGGTTTTTCTTAAATGTTCTTGGAATATTTTGGTCACCAATCTTTGATACGTGGCACCAACATTTTTTAGATCAAATGACATTACTTTATAACAGTAAGTCCCCATGCTTGTTATAAATGAAGTCTTTTCTTCAACTAGGGGATCCATTTTGATCTGATTGTACCCTGAATACGCATCTAAAAAGCTTAACAATTCATGTCATGCAGTAGCATCAATTAATTGATCTATATGTGGTAATGGAAAAGAATATTTAGGAAAATATTTATTAAGGTCGGTGTAATCTACACAAATTCGCCATTTGCCATTCTTTTTTGGTACTACTACAGTGTCTAACCAAATAGGATACTTTACCTCGCGGGGAGACCTAATTTTTAATAGTTTTTGAACCTTATCTTGAATCACCTGATTTTGAAAGTTCCCTACTTTATTTTATTTTGTTTGACAGGTGGATACGATGGGTCTTCATTTAGCTTATGATTCATTACTTTCGGGGTATTCCTGTCATATCAGAATGGGACCAGGCAAAACAATCCACGTTAGGTTTTAAAAATTCAATCAACTTCCCTTTCATGTCGTGGCTTATTGTAGACTTTCCTTTCAGGCCATTGTGCAAGTAACTCTATAGCATCTAGGTCTTCAATTGTTGTTTTGATATATTTTTTTCTTCTGGCTATTGAAAGGAATCGGGCCTTGAGTCCACATCTGTTAGCCCTTGTTTGGTTAAGCTTTATGTCGTGGTATCCTCAACTGGATTCTGTAATTTCTACTTTTTTCATTTTTCATACTTGAATCTGCTACAGAATTGATACGCCTAGAAATCTATTGATCTCTACGGATTTGATGTACTTCTTATGGTGATGGGAATTTGACAACTTGATGCAAGGTAGATGGAACATCATCCATTTCGTGGATCCACGATCTCCCAAGAATTATATTGTAAGTCATTTCTATCTCTACCACCTGAAACTTCGTATCTTTGACCACCCCTTCTGCGAATGTTGTAAGTATTACCTCCCCTTTTGTTACAAAGCTTGAATTGTCAAAGCCAGACAAAGTATGTGCCTTAGGTACGAGTTTATCCTCTACTTGCATCTCGCTTAGTACTCTTAGAAAAATAATGTTCATAGAACTACCTGGATCAATCAAAACTCGTTTCACATTAGTATCATGTACAAGTAGAGAGATTACCAGTGCATCGTTGTGTGGAATTAACACACCATCCGCATCCGCATCATCAAATGTAATGCTTTCTTCCTCCAAAATGTGCCAGACCCACTTCCCATGGGTAATTGTAACTTTAGAACCTTTATTGGCTGCCGTATATGTTACGCCATTAATGTTTTTGCCCCCTTATAACATTAACGGTCCTTTTCGAAGAAGGAGGTTTAGGGGGATCTTGCATGTTCTTCATGTATGCTTGCTTATCTTTTTCACTAAATAAATAATTAAGATACCCTTGCTTCAATAGATGGTCGACTTCTCATTGTATCAATCTACAATCTATTGTTTTATGACCATGATCGTTGTGAAATTCGCACTAGCAATTAGGATTGCGCCTATTTGGATTTGATCTCATTTCTTTTGGCCACCGCACCTTATCACTCATGCTTCTTAATACAACTACTAACTCGAAAGTGCACACATTAAAATTGTAACCGCCAAATCTTGCCTCCAAGTTTCTATCATCATCTCGCGTCTCTCTCGTCTTTATATCGTTCCCAAACCTCGATGACAAACCCGACTCTCTGTTCTTCGATCTATGATCATGCCTTGAGTTGTCCTGCTTTGATCGTGAATTTTTTCCCGCTGGGCCCATATATGGTCTGTATCTGTTTTTATCGGAACTTTTTCTAGTTTCTCCACGTCTCGAACTTACCTTTTTCTCCTTTTGAGATCGCGAGATAATATCTTCTTTTATCCTTAGCTTCGTGCTATATCTGTTACATCATTCCAAGTTGTTGCTGGAAATTCACGAAGGCTTTCCTTGAGTCGTCTCGTGGCTTCTGAGCTTTTCTAATTCAAATTACTGGTAAATGCATAGCTGCCCAGTTGTTTGATACGCGTGGTAACGTTATTTTTTCACGCTGGAATCTATCTACGAACTCTCTAAGCAACGCTGAATCTCCTTGCCTGATTTTAAAAATATCTTCCATTTTATTTTTACTTTTTGAGCTCCCGAATGTGCTTTGATAAATGAATTTGCAAGCTCAGCCAAAGAATTTATAGAATTTTCGGGTAAGAGAGAATGCCATGTCAATGCTCCCTTGGTGAGTGTTTCACCAAATTTCTTGACCAATAATGATTCGATTTCTTGTTTAGTCAAATCATTGCCTTTCACCCAGTCGTGAATACAGTCACGTGATCTCGTAGATCAGTTGTGCCATCATATTTTGGAATATCACTCATTTTAAACTTCTTAGGAATTGGCACCGGGGCACCACTGGGCTTTAAGGTTGTTGTGAGTATTTGTCCGTGTCTATTCCTTTGATTACATGTGGTACTCCAGGTATCTGCTCTATACGTTCTCTTTGTTCCTTGAGCTGCTTCTGCAGGGTTAAAACTAAATTTTGTAAATCAGAGTTAACTATATTATCTGGTTCACCATCACGAGACTCGCTTGGAGTTCCACCAGTGCCTCAATGAACGAGCCCAGAACGTGGATTTTCCAATGCATTCTGATTCGGAGTTTGTGTCGGTGGCGCTACTGGCAACTGGCAAGTAAAAGCACGGAGAGTATTACTGACTTGTTGAGCAATTAGATTTTTTAAGGCATCATCGAGTGCTTGTTCGTTCACAACTACAACATTTTGAATCTCCTCGACTCTGTTTTGATTTGCAACCCTATTATTTGTCTCAGAGCCATCTGAAGTTCCCTCTCGTGATTGACGTTGTGAATCACGTGGTGAATGGGGTGGAGTCTTGTCACCCGCATTATTTTCTTATTGTTGAAGACCTTGTTAACTGTTGTAGTTGATATTCGATATAGTAAGTTTTTTATGAGAGAATTGACTTAAGAAAGCAAAACGATTATCAGATCCCCTGTAACGGAACCAATTTGATTAACCAAAATGTGGGATTTCAGTCAAATCTTGTTTTAGAATAACTCGAGTTACTGATAATCAAATAGAAATAGGAATAATGGATGTAAATAAAAGTTGAATAGAAAGCGAAGTAAATCAATATATTCCAATAGACTTTCGTTTCATTACAAATGATCAGGCTTCCCCTTTTATAGTTATTCCTACGTGATACGTTTTGCATTTGTCATAATAAGACCATTATAGTCAATTAAATGCATTTAATGCTACGTTATAAATGGTAATCATTGTAATTCAATACGGATTCTCTAATGTTTTCAACTATTAATGCCTATCAAATATTGTACCCGTACCCTCTTTTGCCATCAGATTCATTCTCTTATCTTGACTATTGAACATAAAAAGGTGTGAGCATCGAGTCTCTTGATTTTTTGTTCGTGTCTGTTGTAACTCGTGCCTCTTTGCTCGTATGTGTTGTAACTCGTGCGTCTTTACTTTTTCTTTATTGATCATCATTATTTGACCGGTGTACGTAGCATGACATATCATCTTTCAATGAATTTAATGTATATGAACTCAATTTTTTTCCAATACAGTATATAGCCAAATCCATTTCCACAACACTATTAAACTGTCTTTAATTATTTCTCAAGGAATGAAAGGACTGGTATAATATATACATGTGTGTGCTTCAATACATATACGATATATTTTTTAGAAGGAAAGAGCAGTATTAATAATTACTGTTGTCGTGCTTAAAATAAAAAAAAAGAAATAAAAAAAAAATCTGAAGGAACAATCACTAACCAAGGCGTATGACTCATTCAAGTTGATTCGGTTTTATGACTCTAGATCAATAAAAAAATAAAAGATCTTTTAATTCTATTTGTGCTAATCAGCTTTGATATGAAAATACATTTATTTTGTCGCTGGTGCACTCCAGATTTGGTTTCCTCTAAACTCTTTTATGCATATTGATTGTTCTATTACTTTTTGTACACATGCAAATATAATATTTGTTATACTGTATTACAACATCTTAATACTATGTCGTATGTAAAAACCACATACAAGTTTATAAAAAAATTATATCTTGTCTGGCCAAGCTTTTTTTGGGCCGAAAGTAATTTTTTTTTCAAAAGTACTTTTGGTCAAAAATTAAATTGTTTGGCTAAATTTTTGAAGGAAAAAAAGTGCTCTTGAGGAGAAGCAGAAGCAGTTTTGTAAAAGCAAAAAAAATAAATAACTTATCTCCAAAAGCACTTATAGAAAAATATACTTAGAAGCAGTTTTCAAAAGTTTGATCAAACACTAATTACAGCTCAAAAGTACTTTTCAAATTAATTAGCCAAACACAAACTACTTCTCACCCAAAGCACTTTTTTATTGAGAAAAGTGTTGGGTTTTTTTGTATTTAATATATTAAATACATAAAAGAGGGTGAATGGGAAATGGAGGGAAATAAAAATTTTGGTGACATTTTAAGTTTCTCACATGGCAAATAGACATTGTCTCATATTGGAAGAGAAAAAGGGGTTTTATGGGTATATAAGCAATTGTTCTTCTTCTATCTCTTAAAAAGTTGAGAAGAAGGTAAGCCTCACGCAGTCGTCGTCGTCGCTCGATCGGTTCGGATTCATATTCGGTCAAATGATTGATTGATTAATTTTTTGGACCAAATTTATTTGTTAATAGTAAAATATTAACATAAATATTATTAAATATTTGTTTTAATAACAAAACATTAATATTAAAATAAATATTAATATTAAATTCAATTCAATTATCCAAATTTTAATTTTCTATTTTTGTAAAAGAAAATTAACTACCCTTCAATTTTCCCTATTTATTGTTGAGTAAATAGCCATTTATGTAATGGCATTTATGATGTGGCCATTTTGCATAAACAACCATTCTAAAGAGCTGCACCTCTTCAGATTTCAGTCCAACTTTGACTATAAATACAAACTATTCTGCTTATAATTTCACTATGATTTTCTGAGTTTCTTCTCCTTCTTCTGCATACTTTTAGCATCAAACAAAGCAACAATAAGTGTGATTTGTTACCAAACTTTGTTTTTGCTGAAACACTGGGGTTTGAAGTACCAATACACTAGTGTGTAATTCGTAATTCGTTATATCACGGGAGGCAATAATCCATAACCTTGGGTACTAGGAGAGGATTAAATTTCTTAAGGAAACACTGTGAATTCAGTGGGCTATAATTGACTTTCTGTTTATGTTCATTTCTGTTTATGTTCATTTATATTTTCAGAATTATTTTATAAATACAGTATAATGACAAAAAACACTTCTCAAAATAAGTTAATTTTAAAAGCTTGGCCAAACGGGCTATTTCAAACAAGGATGAAATTATAACTTGATTAGCTACAAGTATCAACCAAAAGTTAAGCACAATTTCATATAACTACTAAAAGCAAACCAATTTCAAACTAAAATCACAAAATATGAACAAAATCACAATCAGAGCCAAGAATGTGTTCGTTGTGAATTTTTTTTGAAAACTTGCCCCAAAAATTCTAGAAATGTGTTATTTTATGTTTTTACATGAGTTTTTTTGTTTATTTCAAAAAGTTATTTTGTGGTAGGTGGTTATACCATGATTTACAATGAAAAGTTCTTCACTCACTCACACAACACACAAAAATCTTCATAATGATTTATACCTAAACATTTGTTATTTCAGTTTAAAAAAATTCTAGTTTATTTTTTCAAAGTTCTCCAAAGTGTTTTGACCTTTTCATGGTTCTTTTGTCGTTAGTGGTTTGCATCTTTCAATGATTGAAAAAACCCAGCATTTGAAAGCGTCCATTCAGTCAGATTTCATATTTTTCAAAGTTTTCTCGCCTAGTTGGCAACCATAATTTGGATTATGTTCAACCATTTTGGACTTTTTAAACTTTTTATTCATTTAATTTTGTATTTAACAAGTCTCATATTTGCCTATTACCCAACTCAATCTCTATCAGTTCCTTTTGCGACTATTATAGAATCAGATAATACTGAGTTCTTTGAAAATATATATTCGTATAAAAAAGAATGCGAGTCGATTGGTGAAGAATCTAAATGACCTCAGGAAGAAACAAAAGAAAGTACACTTAACCAGGAGGATCCAAGACGTAGTAAACGTCAAAGAACCTCTAGTTCATTCGGACCAGATTGTGTGACTTTCTTACTAGAAAATAAGCCTCAAACATTTAAAGAAGCTATGTCTTCTTTGAAATCATTGTTATGGAAAGAGGCAGTCAATAGTGAAATAGAATCCATATTGAACAACCATACATGAAAATTGGTTGATTTTCCTCCTGAAAATAAATCGTTGGGTTCTAAATGGATATTTAAGAGAAAAATGAAAGATGATGGCACTATTGACAAATATAAGGCAAGATTTGTGGTTAAAGGGTATAGACAACGAGAAGGTCTTGACTATTTTAATACATACTTTTCAGTTACAAGAATTACATCCATACGAATGTTAGTAGCATTAGCCGCAGTTTATGATCTTGAAATGCATCAAATGAATATTAAGAGGGTCTTCTTAAATGAAGAGTTTGAGGAAGAAATATACACGGAACAAACTTGAAGGGTTTTGGTTCCAGGTAAATAAAAGAAGATCTGTAGACTTGTTAAGTCCCTTTACGAATTAAAACAAACACCCAAACAATGGTATGCTAAATTTGACCAAATAATATTTTCAAATGGATTTAAAATAAATAAATGTGATAAATGCGTGTACATTAAAAATGTTCCAAATAACATAGTATTTGTTTGCTATATGTGAATAATATGTTGATAATGAGTAATGACATTGCCAACATAAATGCTACTAAGTGTATGCTAACTAGCAAGGTTGATACGAAAGACTTGGGAGTTGCTGATTTAATTCTGGGAATTAAGATCCATAAGACTTCTTAAGGTCTGGCATTGTCGCAATCTCATTATATTAAGAAAGTACTTGAAAAATTAGAGCATTTGAGTTTTAGAGTTGCAAAGCCTTCAATTGACGTGAATCTTGCATTAGCAAAGAACAAAGGCCAAATCATATCATAATCGGATTATGCTCATGTGTTGGGTTGCTTAATGTACATCATGAATTGTACACGACTAGATATAGCTTGTGCTATAAGTAAATTGAGTCGATATACGAGCAATCTAGGTCAATCTCATTGGATAGCCATGAAACAAATTTTGGGTATTTAATACATACCTAGGACTTTGCTTTGGACTACAGTAAAGATTATGTGGTTATTGAGGGATTCTGTAATGCAAATTGGATCACCGGATCAATTGATTCCAAGTCCACAAGTGGATATATATGCACTATTGATGGAGGAGCAGTATCTCGGAAGTCGTTCAAACAAACTTGTATTGCCTGCTCTACAATGGAGGCTGAATTTATAGCCATAAATAAAGCCGGTGAAGAAGCTAAATGTCTATGAAATTTCTTGGAAGATATTCCATTTTGGCCCAAACCGTTGGCACCAATATGCATACATTGCGATAGTCAAGCGACAATTGGAAAGGCTGGGAGAGTTATGTATAACGGTAAATCTCGTCATATACGACGAAGACATAAAACCATTAGACAATTACTCTCTAAAAGAATTATCACGGTTGACTATGTAAAGTTAAGTGATAATATGCCGGATCCACTAACAAAAGGCCTAACTAGAGAGGTAGTTGATAAGTCATCAAGGGGAATGGGGCTGTGGCCGAGAACAAGTCATAGTGATGATAACTCTACCTAGAAAACTGGAGATCCCAAGATCTAGATTCAAGAAGATCAAACAAAGTCATTATTGACGATTCAACATTGTCAATTAAACTTTTGGTCCATTCTCATAATGAGACAATGTTCGGTACCAAGGATAAAGAATTAATACTTTTTAATGATTTCTAAATTTGATACGGGGTATATCAAATAGTGTGTCTATGGGATAGCACATTTAGGAATCACCTATGTAAGTGTGAAATGTTAGCCGCTTCAAGGAGAACTTTGTAAGGCCAGTTCTCTGTGCACTTATGAAACCAGGCGGTGTTCATGGCTGAAACGAACACAACGGTGAGAACTAACATGGTTAAGGGTTGGTTGTGTGACTTGTAGTTGTCTAGGTATACATCAAAATTCGGCGGTTCAAAGATATTAAATCTACCGATTGATTGAGTATATCCGACATAAGTTCACTACGAAAATTTCAAAGGGAAACCTACTTATCCAGATTCAACTAATTCTTGCTTGCAAATCACACCGTTTTCATGCATCTTCCGTGATATAGCCATTCTCCATTCATGTGGGGGATTGTTGGGGTTTTTTTGTATTTAATATATTAAATATATAAAATAGGGTGAATAGAAAATTGAGGAAAATAAAACTTTTGGGTGAAATTTTAAGTTCCCCTCCCCCTGGAAAATGGACATTGTCCTATATTGGAAGAAGAAGAGGTTTTTTATGGGTATATAAGCATTTGCTCTTCTTCGAACTCTTAAAAAGTTGAAAAGAAGGCAAGCTTCGCGTCATCGCCATCGTCGCTCGCTCGCCTCGGCTTCGGCTTCAGATACGGATTCGAATTCGGATATGGATACGGATTCAGATTCGGATATGGATACGGATTCAGATTCGAATTCGGATTTGGTCAAGTGATTGATTTATTGATTAATTTTTTTGGACTAAATTTATTTTTTAATAGTAAAATATTAACAGAAATATCATTAAATATTTATTTTAATAACATAATATTAATATTAAAAAAATAATAATATTAAATCCAATTCAGTTATTCAAATTTTTTTTCTTCTATTTTTCTAACAGAAAATTAACCACCCTTAAATTTTTTGTCTTTATTGTTCAGTAAATGACCATTTATGTAATGACATTTATACTGTGGTCATTTTGCATAAATAACCATTCTAAAGAGTTGCACCTATTCAGATTTCAACCCAACTTTGGCTATAAATACTATATTATTCTGCTCAAAAATGTTTAAGCACCCACCAACTTATGTTAAAACTTTGATAATTATGTAAAAAATTCTTTACAGATTTTAATTTAAAGGATATAGTACTCATCGACGAAAGTGAGTGTTGGGTGCTTTGGTCTCACAGATACTTTTTCCTTCAAAGTCGAGGGCTCGATTCCAGTTGTGAGCAGTATCACTAATTTTATATGTGTAAGCAAGGCTCTCTTTTTTCCCCTTCAATTTTGATACTAATTTCATACGTATGAGTAATGCTCTCTTCCGCCCCCCTCCCCCCCCCCCCCCCCCCAATTTTCTATTCTTTTTGTAGCCTATAGATTTATCTTACACCTTACACTTTCTTTCCTTTTTTACTGCCTCATTCGTCTAAATTCTCATTCCTTGCTCTTTGTTTTATCTCTTGTGTCTTCCTCAGTTTAGATTGATTTTGGCTAAGCTATATTTAGTTTTCTCTCTTTTTTATGCTACTTAACAAGTTAAGTTTATACATGAATAAGAATAAAATTAAGTTAATTTTATCCAACTTATGGGAAAATTGGTCTGAAAGTAGGTTTGCAATTTAATATTGAGAGTTTTAAAATCTTTTATTTTTAAATTAATTAATACATTACAATTACTTTACTCTAAGCTTTCATTAAAAACTTAAAAAGCTAATAGTTGAAGATAATACATCAAGATATGAAAGTATGGCATAAATTTGGATATTGCATAAAGTTAGAAAAGGATTACTTCTATTTATGTAAACAGAAGAGTGTCATAGTTTAGACCCGATTTTGATGTGTTAAAATATTCAAAAGCTTTACCAATTTTCTTTCTCTATTTTGACGGTGTATACAGAATATTTATCTTTTCAAAAAAATTAAATTGAGCTCATTTCGATTTGATGATTATGTTATCGATTTTCCGTGTTCAAAGCAACGAGAAAGTGGAAACCAGTAAGAAGAAGAGACACAAAAAACAGAACGTATGTAACGTTAAAAAAAAAAATCACAGAAATGAAGAAATCCGAGACCACAGAATTCACTGTGTGTCCTTAAGGAATTTAACCCCCTCACTGTACCCGAGGTTGTGGATTATTTCCTCCCAGGATATAGCGGATATACCTGTCGTAGGAGTGGCGGTACCTCAAACGCCTACGACTTCGACGAACTCAAATTCGGGAACGAAATCACACTATGACTCGATATGTTTCAGTTTGCAGAAAAGAATGCAGAATTTTTAATGCACGATTTTTTTTTTTTTCAGTCCTCGAAAATGAGGCATTGTCTCAGTTTATATAGCCTCGAATTGTGCCTGTTCGGAAAGGCTTGGTGCCTGTTCGGGAAAGGCCATGCCTTTTTTCTGAAAAATAAGAACGTTGGGAAGTTTACAGTTAACAAATTAATATTTTTCCCGCGGGAATTAAAAATAATTTCAGAAAATTAAGATTGAATTTTAAATAAATTTGGTCCAAAAAGATTATCAATCAATCAGATCATTTGACCAAATCCAAATCCAAATCTAAATCTAAATCTAAATCCAAAGCCGAAGCCGAGCCGAGCGACGACGACGGCGCGAGGGGAGTCCCTCTTCTTAACCCTTTAAGAGCTAGAAGAAGTGCTTTCTAATATAAGCACATAACTTTCCCTTTCTACCACCAATGTGGTACAAAGCTCCTTTTCAAAGGAACTTTGTTTTGAAACTTCATTTTCCTTCTATTGTCTTCTTCCCTCCATTTCTCATTCACACCAACTTAGCTAGCTTTAATCATTAACTAGCTTTAACAATCCCCCACATGAATGGGGAATGGCTATATGATGAAAAACATCCATGACAAAAAAACTGTGTGATTCGTAAGCAAGGATTAATTGCATCTGGATAAGTAGATTTCTCTTTGAACTTTCCGTAGTGAGCATATGTCGGATATACTCGGTCAATCGGTAGATTTGATATCTTTGAACCGTCGAGCTTTGGTGTATACCTAGACAACCACATGTCACACAATTAACCCTTTAACCGTTTTTGGTTGTCATTGTTTTGTTCGTTTCAGCCATGAACACTTCCTGGTTCATAAGTGCGTAGAGAGCTGGCCTTACAGAGTTCTCCTTGAAGCGGCTTACACTTCACACTTACATAGGTGATTCCTAAATGTGTCATCCCGTAGATACACTATTTGATATACCCCGTATCAAACTTAGAAACCATTAAAAAGCCTTAATGCTTTATCCTGGTACTGAACATTGTCTCATCACGAGAATGGACCAAAAAATTATTGTGACAATGTTGAACCGTCATCAATGACTTTGTTTGATCTCTTTGAACCTAGATCTTGGGATCTCATGTCTTCTAGGTAGAGTTACCGCCACGATGACTTGTCCTCGGCCATAGTCCCATTCCCCTCGATGATCTTTCAACCACTTCTCTAGTTAGGCCTTTAGTTAGTGGATCCGACACATTATCTCTTGACTTAACATAGTCAATTGTGATAATTCCACTAGAGAGTAGTTGTCTAACGGTATTATGTCTTCGTCGTATGTGACGAGACTTTCCGTTGTACATAACGCTCCCGGCTCTTCCTATTGCCGCTTGGCTATCGCAATGTATGCATATAGGAGCCAACGGTTTGGGCCAAAATGGAATATCTTCTAAGAAATTCCGGAGCCATTCAGCTTCTTCACCGGCTTTGTCTAGAGCTATGAACTCAGATTCCATTGTAGAGCGGGCGATACATGTCTGTTTGGATGACTTCCAAGACACTGCTCCTCCACCTATAGTAAAAACGTATCCACTTGTGGATTTAGTTTCAGTTGAACCGGTGATCCAATTTGCATCACTGTATCCTTCAATAACTGCAGGATACCTGTTATAATGCAAAACAAAGTTTTGAGTATGTTTCAAATACCCCAAAACTCGTTTCATTGCCAGCCAATGATTTTGGTCGGGATTACTCGTGTAGCGACTTAGTTTACTTATAGCACACGCAATATCAGGTCGCGTACAGTTCATAATATACATCAAACTTCCCAACACTCTGGCATAATCCAATTGAGAATGACTTTCACCTTTATTCTTTGCAAGAGCAAGGTTCATATCAATTGGCGTCTTTGCAACTTTAAAGTCCAAATACTTGAACTTTTCAAGTACTTTTTCAATATAATGAGATTGAGACAATGCTAGACCTTGAGGAGTCTTATGGATTTTAATTCCCAGAATTAAATCGGCAACTCCTAAGTCTTTCATATCAAACTTACTAGCAAGCATGCGCTTAGTAGCATTTATGTTAGCAATGTTGTTACTCATTATTAACATATCATCCACGTATAAACAAACAATGACGACGTGGTTCGGAGTGTTCTTAATGTAGACACATTTATCACATTCATTTATCTTGAATCCATTTGACAGCATCGTATGGTCAAATTTTGCATGCCACTGTTTTGGTGCTTGTTTTAGTCCATAAAGAGACTTAACAAGTCTACATACCTTCTTCTCTTTCCCTGGAACTACAAACCCTTCGGGTTGTTCCATGTAAATTTCTTCCTCCAACTCTCCATTTAAGAAGGCTGTTTTCACATCCATTTGATGGATTTCAAGACCGTACACGGCGGCTAATGCTACTAACACCCGAATAGATGTAATCCTCGTTACCGGCGAGTATGTATCAAAGTAATCAAGACCTTCTCGTTGTCTAAACCCTTTAACAACTAGTCTTGCCTTATATTTTTCAATAGTGCCATCAGCTTTCATTTTCCGCTTGAAAATCCATTTGGAACCTAAAGGTTTATTCCCTGGAGGAAGATCAACCAATTCCCAAGTATGGTTGTTCAATATGGATTCTATCTCACTATTGATTGCCTCTTTCCAAAATTGAGCTTCCGATGAAGACGTAGCTTCGTTGAACCTTTGAGGCTCATTTTCCAACAAAAATGTTAAAAATTCTGGTCCAAAGGAAGTAGTCGTCCTTTGACGTTTGCTACGTCTTGGATTTTCCTCATCAGGAATGTTTTCCTTTATTTCTTCCCGAGGTCGTTTAGATTCTTTGCTAGACGACGCACATTCCTTTTTATACGGATATATGGTTTCAAAGAAGTCAGCATTATCTGATTCAATTACCGTATTCACCTGAATGTCGGGATTTTCTGATTTGTGAACCAGAAATCTATATGCCTTACTATTTGTGGCATATCCTATGAAAACACAATCAACGGTTTTAGGTCCTATTTTTACCCTTTTGGGTTTAGGAACTTGCACCTTGGCCAAACACCCCCACACTTTGAAGTATTCCAAATTGGGCTTCCTTCCTTTCCACTTTTCGTATGGAATAGATTTTGTTTTGCTATGGGGCACTCGATTGAGTATTCGGCTAGCTGTTAGAATGGCTCCCCCCCACAAGTTCTGGGGTAAACCAGAACTTATTAACAGGGCATTCATCATTTCTTTCAGTGTTCTATTTTTTCTTTCCGCAATTCCGTTTGATTGTGGCGAGTAAGGAGCAGTTGTTTGATGAATAATGCCATATTCCAAACATATTTGTTCAAAAGGAGATTCATATTCACCGCCCCTATCACTCCTTATCATTTTAATCTTTTTGTTAAGTTGAGTCTCAACTTCAGTTTTGTATTGCCTGAACGCTTCAATTGCTTCATCTTTACTATTAAGTAAATAAACGTAGCAATACCGCGTACTATCGTCAATAAAAGTTATGAAATACTTCTTTCCACCGCGAGATGGAATTGACTTCATGTCACAAATATCTGTATGGATTAAGTCTAAAGGACTTGAATTCCTTTCAACTGACTTATAAGGATGTTTAGCATACTTAGATTCAACACAGATTTGACATTTTGATTGATTGCATTCAAACTTAGGCAATACTTCCAAACTAATCATTTTTCGCAAGGTTCTATAATTGACATGTCCTAAACGTGAATGCCATAAATCATTTGACTCAAGCAAGTAAGACGAAGCAGAAACTTTATTATTATTAGCAACAACCATTACATTCAGTTTGAAAAGGCCCTCTGTGAGGTAGCCTTTCCCTATGTACATTTCGTTCTTACTTATTACAACCTTGTCAGAAACATAAACACATTTAAAACCGTTCTTCACTAGAAGTCCGGTAGATACAAGATTTTTCCTAATTTCAGGAACATGACAGACGTTGTTGAGAGTCACCACCTTGCCAGAGGTCATCTTCAGCAGTATCTTTCCATAACCTTCAATCTTGGCCGTTGCAGAATTTCCCATATATATTGTTTCGTCGGGCCCGGCGGGAGCATATGAAGCAAAGGCTTCTCTAACAGCACAAATGTGGCGAGTGGCGCTAGAGTCAATCCACCACTCTTTCGGACTTCCCACTAGGTTGCACTCGGACAACATAGCGCACAAGTCATCAACCTCCTCGTTTGTTTCAACCATATTAGCCTGACCCTTCTTCTTTTCCTTTTTCGGAGCACGACAGTCTGCAGCTTTGTGTCCGATTTTTCCACAATTATGGCAGTTTCCCTTGAATTTCTTCTTGTTGGGATAGTTCCTTGGTCCCGATGCCTTTTTCCTCTTTTTCATATTAGTTGGGGCAGTTTCAACTATATGTGCTCCCCCTATGGTTGATCTCCCATTTGCCTTTTTCTCCGCTGCCTTGTTATCTTCCTCGATTCTCAATCGGACGATGAGATCTTCCAATGTCATCTCCTTTCGCTTATGTTTCAAGTAATTTTTGAAGTCCTTCCATGAAGGAGGCAACTTCTCTATCACTGCCGCAACTTGAAACGCCCCACTAATCACCAAACCTACAACAAACAACATGTAAGTGACGGGGCACTGAATACTTTTGACAAAGGCATTAATTAAATTTATACCTTCAGCGAGGAGATCATGGATGATAACCTGCAACTCTTGAACTTGAGTGACAACAGACTTGCCATCTACCATTTTGTAGTCCAAAAACTTGGCAGCGATAAACTTCTTTAAGCCAGCATCTTCTGTTTTATATTTCTTTTCCAACGCATCCCATACTTCTTTTGGTGTTCCCACATTACTATAGACGTTGTAAAGATCATCCTCCAGTCCGCTAAGAATGTAACTCTTGCACAAAAAATCTGAGTGCTTCCACGCCTCAATTACAACAAATCGTTCATTTTCAGGTGTTGATTCCGGCGGAACCGGAATATCCTCCTTAATAAACTTTTGAAGGCTTAAAGTAGTTAGATAGAAGAACATCTTTTGTTGCCATCGTTTGAAATCAATCCCGGTGAATTTTCCGGGCTTCTCTGCCGGAGCCGGTGCTGGTGCAGTACGACTGGAGGACGCAGCATTGCTCGTAGAACCAACCACGGGGGCTGGTGTGGCAGTAACAGTAGCAGTAGCATTCAAATTTGGAGTTTGGTCTCCCATTTCTGTCGTAGGAAATAACAGAACACTTTAATAATCGGTGAAGATTTTATTTCTTCAAACCGAATCAAATTTACACAAACAGAATTAAAACAAACTTCAAATAGAATGTAATAAACTGTATGTAGTATACTTGATGAAGTTTTTATATCTTCAAATCAAGTACCCAAATGAGTAGAAAGTTCTGAAAACTTTAATCTCAACCGGAGTAGAAAATCCGAAGATTTAGTCTCCAAACAACATACAAGTTCGTTACATGCAAACAAAGTTTCTTTTATTTTCTGGACAGTCACAATTTTATGTTAGAAAAAACTGTATGTAGTCACTGTTTTTTTTTTTTTCTGTACTGTTGTATCGTTCTGTAACGTTTTAATCAACAGCAGATGAACACGGAAATAATAACTTAAATTCCTTAAGCTTGTTATCGATTTTCCGTGTTCAAAGCAACGAGAAACTGGAAACCAGTAAGAAGAAGAGACACAAAAAACAGAACGTATGTAACGTTAAAAAAAAAAAATCACAGAAATGAAGAAATCCGAGACCACAGAATTCACTGTGTGTCCTTAAGGAATTTAACCCCCTCACTGTACCCGAGGTTGTGGATTATTTCCTCCCAGGATATAACGGATATACCTGTCGTAGGAGTGGCGGTACCTCAAACGCCTACGACTTCGACGAACTCAAATTCGGGAACGAAATCACACTATGACTCGATATGTTTCAGTTTGCAGAAAAGAATGCAGAATTTTTAATGCACGATTTTTTTTTTTTCAGTCCTCGAAAATGAGGCATTGCCCCAGTTTATATAGCCTCGAATTGTGACTGTTCGGGAAAGGCCATGCCTTTTTTCTGAAAAATAAGAACGTTGGGAAGTTTACAGTTAACAAATTAATATTTTTCCCGCGGGAATTAAAAATAATTTCAGAAAATGAAGATTGAATTTTAAATAAATTTGGTCCAAAAAGATTATCAATCAATCAGATCATTTGACCAAATCCAAATCCAAATCCAAAGCCGAGCGACGACGACGGCGCGAGGGGAGTCCCTCTTCTTAACCCTTTAAGAGCTAGAAGAAGTGCTTTCTAATATAAGCACATAACTTTCCCTTTCTACCACCAATGTGGTACAAAGCTCCTTTTCAAAGGAACTTTGCTTTGAAACTTCATTTTCCTTCTATTGTCTTCTTCCCTCCATTTCTCATTCACACCAACTTAGCTAGCTTTAATCATTAACTAGCTTTAACAGATTATGAACACAAAATTGAATTAACTAGATCAAATTAATCCAAAATATACCTCGACTATAATTTTGTGACTAGTATAGACGTAGATCACTCATTAATTTCAAATTTTGGATCCGCCACTGAAGGAGAAAGATAGAGAGTTAAGAAAATGTGATAAAGTATTTAAACTTAATACTGATGATACTGTCAAAGACTCACCTTAGATTTTACTTTTGGAGGAATTTCAAGAATAATGAAGAAAAGTGGACGTAAGATTACTTTATCAAAGCTTCATTTAGGACAAACTCTTAGATAGAAATTCGACTTAGGATTTGTGCTTTCTAATCCTTACCTACTGAACCACAGAGGCAAGCGAGAGAAAACTATGTACAGTGCTTTAATAATTAAGAAGGCTTTTGTCAAACCCTTCGGTATTTTCGCTTATGTTATTAAAACTCATTTATTTTTCGGACTAAGACTTACGAAGAACAAGTTAGATACTAGTACTAGATATCTCACATAATGACCCTCAGCGAATACGTTGACGTTTAATTTCTTATTATAAGAAATTTAAGAGAGGAAATATTAAATTATTCGTGTGAAACATGCCATGAGCTTTTCATCACAAGCATAAACCAAACTCTCCTTATTTTGGAAAAGCTAGTAGTTATTTGACTCAAAAGATATTGGAACCTTTTTGAATACACCAATTAAAGAGAATGAAGGAGTAAATCTTAGCTGACTATAATAAACTCTAGAACAAAAGATATAAAATATGAACACAATGGATAATCTTTCTTAATCTTGTGAAAGTCAGCGATCAAACATTAAAAATGCCAATCTTTAATACAAAAATGTCTTACAATCAGTGCTCTTGGCTAGAAAAGTTAAAGAAAACCCTTAACAAGGGTTTGTTTTTTCAAAAACTCTTGGCCATTTCATCTCTGGTTATTCTTTCTTATCTCCCCCGTGTTTGCTCCAACGATTTCTCTGCTTCCTCTTCTCACATTCTTCGTTCTTCGCTTTCTCTGCTATTTTAACACATTTTCTGCCAAAGAGATGCCTAGATCACATCGATCCCGTGAGGGAGTTTCTGATGTCACTCCATTGTCTGTGGTGCTTCCTTCTAGCGACAAGGGCATGGCAGTATAGGAGGGGGACAACTTTCCCACCGTGGAGGAGTTGCTGCTGAGTCACCCTATGTCTAGAAGTAACTTTGTTAAGGATCCTCCTCCTAATCCTATTCAGGTGTTCTCTAAGGCTGAGCAAGATCAAATTGATGCTCTCCGTGCAAAATATAACATTCCCGCTCATGTTGATATGGTTCCAGCAGGATGGGACTTTGTGGAAGTCCATAAGCTTGGGTACTGCGTTTTTTATGAGTACCCCTTCGTGATCAGTCATTCCTTCTCCCTTCTTACATTAGCTGAAGAATTCTGTCGATTCTATTAGGTTTTCCCGGCTCAAATTTCCCCGTACACGCTTAAAATACTCCTACTGTTGACAAAATATGCGAAGTTGGCGGGGGTGCAAGGTTACCGTTCACCACCTTCTGCATTTGTTTTCACCCAGCTTTCATAGGGTTACTGTGGTGCATTTGAGGAACCGTGGGACAAAAGGTGCGGTGGTGGGACCGACGACCGAGCAAGTCATAAATTTTGGCACAAGTACTTCTTCGTCAGAATTGCACACTCGTGTCTGGCACCGCTAGGTTCCCTCAGCGATGGAACGAGAACCGTAAATGTTGCCACTTGTTTTACTCTTTATTTTTTTCTTCATTCACTTTAGTGTTTGTTTGCTTCTCTTTTGCATCTATGGGGTGTCCTCCCCACCCTATTATAGGTATAAGTGATTGGGTATCCCGTCTTCTGCCCTATGCAATGGAGATTTGAGACTGGCCCACCTTCATGAAATGTTGTAGGCCGAGAGTTCCATATGGTAAGTGTTTTCCTCTGTATCACTCCTTCATTGTATACCGTTATCCATTGATACGACTCTTTTCGATGACAGGTCGAGGAGCTTCTAGGCGGATGACCCCAGCCCCTGCATTTCGACAGGTTGTCGCTGCTGCATGAATGCAATTTACGTTGAGTGAATCCTTCCAAGAGGGTCGTGCTCAACTGATATAGATGGGAGATCCTTCTCGCGATATGGTTGCGAGGGAAGAGGCCTCTTCTGTACTAGTCCATCACCTTGTGGACGAATCCTCTAATGGGGACGAGTCATTATTGAGGAAAAAGAAGATAGTGGAGCTTGGGAAGGATGTGGTTGTGGACACTGGTAAATGTAGGAGTGGTGCGTCATGAATGACGCATGTACCCACGTTTATGGACGATGCTATCTTGGCGGGGATGTCTCCACAAAACGGGAGGGGTTTCCGTAGGAGGTGGTTCCGTGTGCTTCGCCGAGGATGGCGCATCATTTAACATCGGACGGGGCCTACATGTCGAGGGCGAAGGCTAGGGTTCGGTTGTCGACCCAGGGGATGGTAATGAGTTTTTAGAATGCCATACTCGTATGGAGGTTAGAGTAGAGGATTCTACTCGGCATATAGTTGTCCCTAGGAACTACAACTTGTTGTCGAACTGTGATCAGGTGGTGTCTGCCATAGCCCCTTTATGTACTGCCCCTGACAGCAAGGTGCTTGAAGCGATGAGCAATATGGAGTTGTCTCTGAACATTGTCAGCATGGCCTTACGAGTAGACATTTTCTCTTCCTTTTCAGCGTTGGGTTTGTGTTGTTATTTTCG
This sequence comes from Nicotiana benthamiana, assembly GCA_034376525.1. Classification (NCBI taxonomy): domain Eukaryota; kingdom Viridiplantae; phylum Streptophyta; class Magnoliopsida; order Solanales; family Solanaceae; genus Nicotiana; species Nicotiana benthamiana. Next base: position 123,850,767 of record CM067324.1, on the reverse strand, counting down.
GCATGTCTCTTCGTTTTAACTTTTCTTGTTGTGCGAGACCCTTATCATAGAGATTGAGTGCGAGCGGTGGTAAAGGATGAGGATATCCATCTACAGGAAGATATCTTCTAAATATCAAGAATATCGCACCAAGCATCGTACGATGGCCGATATCTACAATCATGATCCTGACTTCCAGTTGTTTTGCAAAGGGCTCAAACTTATGGAGGATCAATTGGCGCACAAGGTCGAGGAGTTGAGGGAGCGAGACTAGGATCTTGTGAAGGCCATCGCCTGCAACAGTGAACTCGAGGCGTCCCTTAAGGTGAATAAAGATAAGCTCGAGTTACGTAGAGGGGTGGTGGCCGAGAACGCCGACCTACAAGCAAAGATGGTTAGTTTGACTACCGAATTGGGTATGAAAACGGCGAAGATCAATGAGCTCAAGGGTGAGTTGAGCGTGAGTGCCGATAGACTGGCCATTATTATTTCTAAAGCGACGGTTTTGAAAGATTCCCTATGTGTATGTAGGTCGGAGCAGACCAAGGAGATGGAGGAATCTGAGCTTCAGGTAGCTGGGCTTGAGGGGCGTGTTAAGAAGTTGGAGGAGGATCTATCCACGTTGACCGGACAAGTGGCGTCACTGAGAATGGAGGACGCGCATCAACCTTCTATGTCTCGTTCTTCGACCGATCCTGTCGTGCCTCATCATTTACATGAGTTATGGGTTCACGTTGAGGCCCAGCTTGATGTGTACAATGCTCTTCGCGCTGATGGGAGGGCATCTGAAGTAGAACTTCAGGATATGCGTGCCAAAGCTCGTGCAGCTCGTCAGGCATGAAAATACGACCCTCTTACTCCTGACGGGGATGATATCAAATCCGATGATGCGAGCCGTCTTGTATCTAACTCTTAGTACGAAGATGTGTATGCTACCAGGGGTGATGTGTAATTTTTGATTTGTACTTTTGCTTCAGTATTTTTGTAAGGGCGTCTTTGAGCCCATTGTAAAGATAGGTGCTAGTAATATTTTGTTGTAATGAAGAAACTATTTTATAGGTGCTAGTAATATTTTGTTGTAATGAATAAATTGTTTTGTCGATTCAGTGGTAATCTTTGTTATATTTATGATATCACATGTATAGTCAAACTATTAAGTCGATTTTGCGTCGAGTGAGGCCAGACCCTTTTCTTTGATGATGGCCTTAGTCATTGGGATGTTACTTTCAAACTGGCATCAAAGTAGTATCCATACGTAGTTCGAGTGAATCTGAACTCGTATCTTTGTCAATGGCCTTAGCTATTGGGATGTTACTTTCGAACTAGCATCGAAGTAATATCCCGTCGTAGTTCGAGTAAAGTCGAACTCGTATCTTTGTTGATGACCTTATCCATTGGGATGTTACTTTCAAACTGGCATCGAAGTAGTGTCCCATCGTAGTTCGAGTGAAGTCAAACTCGTATCTTTGTCGATGGCCTTAGCCATTGGGATGTTACTTTTGAACTTGGTTTGAAGTAATATCCCGTCGTAGTTCGAGTGATGTCAAACTTGTATCTTTGTCGATGGCCTTAGCCATTGGGATGTTATTTTCGAACTGGAATCAAAGTAATATTCCATCGTAGTTCGAGTGAAGTCGAACTCATGTCTATGTCGATAAAAGGTTTTTCCAGAAAGGCAAAACCCGAAGGTTAGCCTTGCATGAACTAGGGAAAGATGGAACTCAACTTCACACTGGTTAGCAAAACCCTAGAGCTTCCCTGCTTCGGTAGAACCTTCTACTTTTCCAAGTCAAAAGTTTAAACTGGGACACCACGTCGATACTAGTTCTCTCTTACCTCGTCAGGTCAGTATGTCTTCCACTAATTGGTCTTGACCGCATCTTCCCCTTGACGAGTAGTAGCATTGTTTTTTGCATGGGAAGATGACATAGGGATTATAAAACATAATTGATCACTTGACTCAAGTTCTTCATGTTGATGATTCAAGATTTTCTTGGTTGGGTCATGAAAATCGGGTTGATTTGAAAATCAAGTAATATCCATAGAGACATACTTTATAGAATATCTTATATTAATAGAAGTCAGTGTTCCAGGAAAAATAAGCATCAAGGCAGGACGGAGTGAATCAATCTAATCATGTTCGCTCCCCATGCTTTCGCACCTCAACGTCAGTATGGACCAAGAGAGTTGTCTTCACTTTTGGGGTTCCTTCGTAGATTTCCGAATTTAACCCCTACACACGAAATTCCACTCTCATATGTCTCACTCAAGTGAATTGGTTTCGAGATCATTCTACCAGTTTTTGATGGCTTTCACTTTCAACATGATTCACCGCCTACGTGCCCTTTATGCCCAGTCATTTCGAAGAACACTTGCCCCCCCTTACCGTGGCTGCTGGAATGGAGTTAGTCGGGGCTTCTTCTTTGAGTCCTTTCCTGATCGAACACATCGTGGTTGTGCCATTCCTCCTTCTTTTAAAAGAAGACTAGATGACAAAAAAAGAAGTTTTTACATCGGATAAAGCCTAATTCCACTATCCTTTGAAAATTGGAAGATAGTCAAAGCGACATCCTTTTTAAATATCACTCACGATATGGCAAATCCCCCTTTTTAATCTATGAATGGGAAGCGGGAAAAACTCTTCTTGAAAGCGAGTTTAGTGGCTCTCTGGCGAGGGGCACAAACAGTATAACATAGTTTCCACAAAGACACTTTTTTTCTCTTTCTGTTTTTAGGTCTGATCCGAAGCTAAACTCCCGACATATCGCACATGTGATTGACGGCTTTTGGATTGAATGAGAAGTTAGGGTTCAAGATGGCCAATGAGATTGCTAGTGGACTGACTTTCTAGGCTTTATCACTAGTCGTTAAAGATGGGCTAACTCTCATATCGCTAGTTCATCCTGATAGAACGGAAGTGAGTAACCGGCAAAGCAAACCAGTCAAGTAAGTGAAATGATATGTAGGGGGGAGGTTAGCCAGAAACCAGAAAGAAAAAACCAATATAGGAACAACAACTAAGAAAGAATAAGAATAAGAATAATTGATTAAGTAAGGTAGTCTCTTCTTTTTTTTTTCAGTATGTCGCTCCGCAAGCAAGGAGTGGCATGCACGAGTGGAGCAAAAATAAAGCAAGGGGAATTTTTCTCTTTTTTTTTTGGGAGAAATCCTTTGATTGCGTATTGAATATAGATCCATGTATTTCTTGTTCCACTAGCTAAGACCAAATTCTCACATGCCCCTTTCGTTATTACAAGATTATTTTTTGATATCAAAGACCATGAATTATAAAATGCCGCCAACCAGAGTGTGTGAACATCATATCATTAGGGACACTTTATATAATCCGATGTATTTTCTTCAATGGCCCTATGCCCGACCATGCCGAGGTGAGCACGGGTATGGAACATATTCACACGGATCTTGATTTGATAGAAGGCCTAGGAGTATCGTGGGAGCACGAGGGTGCATGTGGAAGAGTGGCCAAGACAATGTCAAGAACACTAGAGGCCGTGGAAGCACAAAGGAGTGGTGGCATCTTAGAGCACTCTAGAGGGTCCTAAGAAGCTGCCTAGGTCGGTCGAAGGAGTTTCCATACAAGCTATAAGAAGCTAGCATTCTATAGAAATTTCTAGAATGGCCTAGAAAAATGCGTGACTAGAAAGGTAACCTTAGTACAAGTTGTCAAAAGACTTGACCCCTGAAGAACTGGCCCAAGCAAGGACATTTCAGAAGTTGGTTAGTCATATGGCCTTAGCCATTGGGATGTTACTTTCTAACTGGCGTCAAAGTAGTATCCCGTCGTAGTTCAGGTGAAGTCGAACTCGTATCTTTGTCGATAGCCGTAGCCATTGGGATGTTACTTTCGAACTGGCGCCGAAGTAATATCCCATCATAGTTCGATTGAAGTCGAACTCGTATATTTGTCGATGGGCTTAGCCATTGGGATGTTACTTTTGAACTGGTGTTGAAGTATTATCCCATCGTAGTTCGAGTGAAGTTGAACTCGTATCTTTGTCGATGGCCTTCGAGTGAAGTCGAACTCGTTTCTTTATCGATGGCCTTCACCATTGGGATGTTACTTTCAAACTAGCGTCGAAGTAATATCCCGTCGTAGTTCGAGTGAGGTCGAACCCGTATCTTTATCGATGGCATTAGCCATTGGGATGTTACTTTCGAACTGGCATCAAAGTAGTATCTTGTCGTGAGGGTGCACTCTATTTTATTTGTTGGAGTATCGTGGATTCTAGTTTCATTCATACGTTGGAGATTTGGTTATATTCATGTAGGAAAATATGTGTTGCCTTTGTACATACAGTGGAGATTTGGCTATATATACCCAGTCCCTTCTTTGAACGGGTTTGTCGAGTATATTGCTTAAGCTGCTTGTCAACCATTCTTCTAGTAGCCTTTTCATAGCCTATGATGCATCTCCTGCTGCGGATGTTGAGGTTCCCCTCTCGCGTGAGACAATTACGCTTTCGTGCGTCCGGGGGAGAGGGGGTGAGAGATCTCCCTCAGGTGTAGCGCTTGGCGTTGCGTTTTTGTTGTCTTCCGTGCCGGCTTTGCTAATAGAATCTAGAAGGTTGTTCATGACACATACTATTGCCTTTAATCTTGCTTCCCCCAAATTGTTTGACTCAAAAGATATTTGAACCTTTTTAACTAAGTCAATTAAAGAGAATGAAGGTGTAAATTTTAGCTGAGTATGATAAACTTTAGAACAAACGGTATAAAAGATAAACACAATTGATAATATTTTTTGATCTTGGGAAAGTCAACGTTCAAACGTTAAAAAAGCCAATCTTTAATATAGAAATGTCTTACAATGAGTGTTCTTGGCCATAAAAGTAAACAGAAAATCCTTTAACAAGGTTTCCCCCCGCTATATATAAGGGACAATCCACTTCTATACCCTAAAGGGCATACCATAGGGAATATTTGCGAGTATATTCCTAATGTCCCCTTTTGGGCTTATACTATTGTAAAAGTTATACGTCCTTTATTCGCTGTCTGTTGTCCTCTGCAGGACATCGAGCTATGAAAATTTCGTTCTCTATCGTATTTGTCAATATTCGTGGTCGTCGAAATTTGGACCCGTACAGTAATTGCATGTGAATGTGAAATGCTCATTTGCTAACTAGCAGATTATTTTGTAAAGTGTATTCCCTCTTTGGCATCACGGAAAATCTGCAAAATAAAGGGTATAAAGAATTAAAAGGGAAGATGAAAGTACTACTTAAGTTAAACTTATTTAAGAAGAGGACATATATACAATTTCGTTCATATAAGGTTACTATTAAAGATTACAAATATATTTTTGGTTTTGTACCGTTTATGATAATTGTATTGGAGCCTGATTATATTCGCGCCGGGTAGTACCTTATTCGGTGAGAAGCGATCCCTAACAAATATTTTACATACTCTGAACTTAAACCTGAGACCTCTGATTAAGGGAGGATTAACCCCATACATTGCACCACATCCTTTGAGGATATGATTATAAATGTCTATTGGAACTAAAAGTTAGCCTGGAAGTGCACATGACCGTTATTATACACATCTATTCTAATTTATCACAAATGAATCCGACAAACATGAAAAGGATTTGTTATCATGAGACCAAGGAAAAGAAATTTATTTCTTGACACACTTATGGAAAAGAAATTTATTTCTTGACACACTTAATTATGTAGCTTATGAAAGAATTTAAGAAATTAATTTAACCTTGACTGTAGTAACAAAGTAGCAGTAAGTCCAGTACATATTGTTACCACTATTATATGAAACCCGTCCAATCACAAGAGCAGCACCAACGCCCCCACTCAGCCAACTGAAACAAACATTTTAGAAACAACAGAAAACTAGCAGCGATTGGGCAAAAGGCTGTAGTACTAAAACACTGACAGCAGCTTAAAAGAAAAGCTAAAAAAATTCCACCATCTGGAATCTCGTCACTTGTTGTGAGTGACTTCACATTCCCCCCATTTCTCCGATCCAACGCAAACCCTAACCCCACACACTCAACTCTCTCTCTCTCTCTCTCTTTCTCTCTCTCTCTCACACACACACACACATTCACACATTCGCACACTATAGTGATTCCTGTCGCCTTCAATTGTAAAGACTTTAGGCCACCCACTTCTCTCTCTAGCTTGTTTTTCTCACTATATACGTATACAATTCCAACAAAAATATATAAATTAATTAGGGTTTTTGTCCCTTTTTGGTTTATTCAAATGAATAATCAACAACCACCACCACCTCCACCTGTTGCTGTTAAAGACTCTGAGGAGGAGTCTTCTTCTGCTATTACTACTACGAATTCTCTGGAAGCTTCTATTAAAGTTCAGGACAAACCTGATACTGGTGAAGACGATCACCCGGGGGCTGCAATCGTGGCGACCGAGAAGGAGGTTTCTTCCGTCGACAACGACGATCCCATGGATGAGGGTTCTGTGAATCCTGCTACCGTTTTTTGCATTAGGCTTAAACAACCTAGGTCCAATTTGCTTCATAAAATGAGTGTTCCTGAACTTTGCCGTAATTTCAGGTGATTCTTTTTTATTACTGAATTTTTCTGATGTTATCATAGCTTCTTCGTATATTTCTGTAATTTTGCTGAGAATTAAACAACAATAACCAGGTCTCAGTTCTGGGCTACATGAATCTTCTATGTTGTGATAGATGTTGAAATGCGTGACCATCTAATCTAAAAGCTTAAGCTAGTAGCGAGAACACACTTGTATTTACTTCTTTTCTGCCGGATTTAGGGATTCCTGTCTTTTGCTCGTATTGTCTCCTATGGAGTTAATCACGTCTTTAACAATAGATCAGCATAAATTGACTAGTCTTATACCAGCAATGTGAATTTACATGAGATGTGAAGCTCATACTGGAGAAGTTAATTAGAAGAGGATAATAATAATTTTATCTTGATTAGAGTAGTTCTCTTTTATCAAATTTAGCTTGAACATTTGTAATGAAGCTAAAGAAGCAAGGAAATGACTAAATTTGAGAAAAGCAGAAAAAAATATTTTTTTGAGAAGGAAAAAGCAGAAAAAAGTATCATTAGTCATTTATTGAGGATTACTTAGTTAAAAGGGGTTGGTTATGCTGACTTTTGAAAACATGCTGGGACGTCCCAGTTTAACTTTTGAAGTGGTGAAAGTCACTCAATTGAGTTCTAAAGTTGCAAAGAATCGGACACTGCTTCAATGATAGCAAGGGGGCTCATCAAAGCGTTGACTTGTTAGTCCGACCATTTGTCTCCTACCTAGACCATACTACTAGGACATTTGGCTCCTCGTAATCATCTAGCTAAAAGTTCAACTTCCATATATATATATATATATATATATCATAAGGAATTGCACTGTATATTTTGTTCATATATGCAGTAATTCACCTATAACAACAACAACAACAACAACTACCCAGTATACTCCCACCAGGTGGGGTCTGGGGAGGGTAATATGTAGACGAGCCTTACCCCTACCCGAAAGGGCACAATAATTCACCTATGAATAACAAAATTAGAAAAAATCTGCTTTGTTTGAATAAAAATCTTCTCTAGAATGTGGAAGAAATGAGGAAAAAAAAAACAGAATTGCATTTTCAATATGGTCTTAAGAACGATAGAGGGAACTTTGATGTATTCTTTTAGTTTCAGTGTTCATTGTTCCTAGAGCTCTTTGATTCTCTCTGTTCTTTTTCTGCATACAGAGATTTTTTTTTTGATTAAGTAAATAGTTTTATTGACTGGCATCAAGGAGATGCAAGTTTATAAAATAAGGACCTCAAAAAGAAGAAACAGCTCAGTACTTATGTCTAGACTGCTAGGGAGCTGATAAAGTCCAGAATATTTTTAGGGCAAGTTTCTCTAATTTTAACAGCTGGTAGATGATGCAGAATCATTGCTTGACTTTTATGACTCCTTGTAAGAGTTGCAGGCGTTTTCTTCTTGTAAGTATTAGATACCAATCCTATTTTGGGTGCTGATTGAAAACTGATGAATAAAATTATCACCCTCTCTCAAAAAAATATCAACAGGGCAAGTTACAAAAAAGATTTTGCCAACTAAAATACAAGTAAAAGTAAAAGACATCTAGCCTTAAGTGAGCAGTTAGCAGTTGACATTTCATCAAGGCATCTGTGATATCTGGATTGAGAGAGAATTATCCTGGTATTTGAAATTATCCTAGTTTCAGTATTTGAAACATACTAGTGTGGAAATTTTTTATATTTCCTATGGTCTCTGCCCTAGCATCTCATGTGCTCAATGGGGTATTCATCTTTTCTTTCTCAGTGGGGTAGTAAGACGATAGATTAAGTATTTTTAACAAGAGACGAGAGTTCTTGATATAGAAGAGATGAAAGTACACCCCCCTCCCCCAATTATAATTGTGATAGTCGGACCAGCTTGCGCGCACCTCAACTAATTTCACCAGGTACCTGCTACCTCCCACCAACACAAGTATCAGGTAACTCTATACATCAAGGCTTGGACAAATGGGAAGATATTTTTGCCTTCAATGGGACTGGAACTTTGAGATCTCAGGTGTCTCAATCCACTTATTGACCTCTAGGTGACACCCTTAGGTGCACCTTTTTTTTGATAAGGTACATTGTATTAATCAAAAGGGAGAAAACTCATGTATATAAGAAGTATACCAAAAAGTAGACAATTTATATAAGAACATGATTCTCTACAAAACGCCCAATCTCCTCTTTTCTTTTTCTTATTTATTCCTGCAGAGAAGTAGTTATTTTAACTATTCAATGGAGGGAACTAGAGAGAGTAAGACTTAAGCTGCTCTCTTTATTTTGCTACATTGCATAAAGTGGTGAAGGTTCCTGATTTAACATCTCTCTTCAGTCTGCATATCCATACGTAATGTCCAGAAAATACATTTTCTTAGAAGGAACTTTTTTTTAAAAGAAATGTTTAGACATAATTTTGTGAAGACGACCTTCCAACATACCTGAGTTGTGTAGCTACCTCTCAATTTGATCAAATATTTTTATCTCCTGTATGAACTGAGTGTATTGGCTGCCAATAGATCTATTTTTTTTTTTTGAAATTTCCGACTCTTGTGACCATGTTTCCTAGTTGCTATGATGGTGTAGACTGGTCTTGACTCGGAGGACAGGGAGTCCTTTTTGTATAAGTTCCTTAGTTTGTTATGGAACCAAGAATATGAAGGTTGATTATGGCTTATCTTAGAGGTTATTGTAAAAGAACATGAAAGTCAGAGACAAGATTTCTTGGACGATTGAAGAAGTTGAGTGGTGAAAAAGCTGTTGCTTCTATATAAGAAAAGAAGAGTTTATGATCCTAATCCTGAACTTATTAAAACATTTATATCTTCTTCAACCAGGGAACTGTTTAGTAGACACCAGACAGAGAATCAATCAAGTCACTGTCTTAAGGAGCAACAATGACCTTAATGAATATTTACCTAATGAGTGAACCAATTATGGTCTAGCGGCTATGGTTGCTTAGATCAATCATGAAGAATAACTCACTCTTTTGCTCACTCATCAACATCATTCTTTTTGGCATTCGGTTGGGGTGGAGTTGTTTGATTTCAATTTGGATTGACAATTAGATATATTCTATGAAAATTAATAAAGAATTATATGGAAGTTGGCTTCAACCAGTTGTTGGTAGCAGTAAACAAATGTTTTTTTTGTCAGCAGCAAACAAATGTATGCAACTGCTTAAGATTATTGTCAAAGCCATCGAGCAAGAAAACAATCGAAGTGAGGGGTTATGATCTCATGTGTGGAGTGATGCACTTCGAATTCTATTGGTGCTTCCTATAGGGAACTTCCCTTTTTTTCATTTTTTCCTACTCTTTAGGTACAATTGCTAAACTAATTAAACATGAAATTGAATGCTGCAAAGAAATGCTTTGTCAATCATTGGTTAGTCGAATATTGAATTTTAAATCTTGCGATTGAAATTTATCTTTCCATGACCTTATTGAAACTGCATTTTTAAATTATTTTTAATACTACAAGTTGTGCTAATATTGTCATTATCGTCTTGATAAAAAAAATTCTCACTATTGTACGATCAATGCTGAAATTAGTAAGTTCAATTCAATCTAATGTTACAAGTTTTGAAGTCTAATATCTGTTTCTTCAATAAATTAAGAGAAGTTTGACTTCAAAAAAGCATACACTTTGCTTCTCGCTTTTTTGCTTATAGCTCCATAGATAATTTTTTCTTTTACATGTTCATCTTTAAAAACACATTTTAGAAGTATTATGGGGCTTGGATGAAGAACGCACAGGAAATCAATAGACATGGTAGGATGAGAATAGAGAATTTAAGTTTGGAAATACATCATCTAGTCCATTAGATCCATCTTCTCCCAAATGCCATATGATATCAAGGATGGCATATTAATGTAACTGTAAGCATGCTCAAGATCAACTTGTAATATAGCATCTAAGTTTGTTTTGTCCCACAAATGCCTTTTTTGTGCCGGATAGAATCCCCATAAGCGCTATTCTTAATATAAGAGGAAAAAGCTTGGTTATTATCTCACGGGAGTCCCTGTAGTCGGATATGCCTGATATGTTTAATGTCACTAGCCTTATCTCTCTCTAGAATGTTAGGCATTAAGCAATAAAGTGGGCATGTGTCTTATTTCACGGGATAAATCACATCTGCCATAACTATATTGGACCAATATTAGGCTATTCCATGGTCAAATCATCGGGTATTGGAGCTTTGTCTCCATGCTAGTTATTCAATTTTTGACACAACAGATGGTGCTTGTACACAATATTATGCATTTATACTTGTTGTTATAAGAATGTTCTTTTCTTTCAATGCTTCTATCATGGAGGTGAGCCTGAAATTCCATCTTGTATCAACTTGTAAATTATGACGTCTGTTTTGCCATTCAGCTACTGATGCTTGGAGGAGTAGCGGGGACGCGAGCGATATGTGGATAATGACGGCGAACTGTATAAAGGAGGTTGCGAGAGAGGTATTAGGGGTCTCGAAGGATTACTCGGGTGGTCACAGGGGTGACTGGTGGTGGAACGTCGAGGTCTAGGGAAAGGTGAAAGAAAAGAAAGCGGCATACCGAAGGTTAGTGGAGAGTATAGCGAAGAGAAAAGGAGGATGAACAGAGAAAGATATAAAACATCTAGGAAGGTGGCGAGGTTAGCAGTTACGGAGGTCAAGACTGCAGCGTTTGGTCGCCTATACAAAGAAAGGGGGGAGGGGGACAAAGGTGGGGACAAGAAGTTATTCCGGCCGGCCAAGGCGAGAAAGAGTACAACTCGTGATCTAGACCAAGTGAGGTGCATCAAGGACGAGGAACGCAGAGTGTCGGTAGAAGATGCTCAGATCAAGTGAAGATGACAGACTTACTTCCATAAATTGTTGTATGACGAAGGGGACAAAGATATTGTGCTAAGGGAATTGGAACACTCCGGGAGTCATCGAGATTTTAGTTATTGCGCATTAAAGTCGTGGGGCTATGCGTAAGATGCGCAGCGTCAAAGGAACCAGGCCCAACGAGATTCCGGTAGAATTCTGGAAGTCGGTGGGTAGAGTGGGATTGGAGGGTCTAACTGGACTGTTTAATATTATTTTCAGGACGAAAAAGATGCCACTAGAATCGAGGTGGAGTATGATGATATCGTTGTACAAGAACAAAGACAATATCCAGAATTGTAACAATTATAGGGGTATTAAGTTACTAAGTCATACCATGAAGGTTTGAGAGTGGGTAGCGGAAGTGAGAGTAAGGAGGTCGGTGTTGATATCCGATAAACAATTTGGATTCATGCCTTGACATTGGTATTTATTGAGCTAGAAAAAGCATATGATAAGGTCCCTAGGAAAGTTCTTTGGAGATGCCTGGAGTTGAAAGCTGTTCGGTTGCTTATATTAGGGTAATTAAGGACATGTATGATAGAGCTAAGACTCGGGTTAGCACAGCGGGGGAGGGGGCGACTTTAAGCATTTTACGGTTATTATGGGTTTACACCAAGACTCGGCGCCCAGCCCATTTTTATTTGCCATGGGAATGGACACACTGACACACCATGTACATTGGGAGGTGCGATGGTGTACGTTATTTGCGATGGTGTACGTTATTTGCAGATGATATTGTTCTGATCGATGAGATGCAAGGCGGTGTTAACGAGATGTCGGAGATTTGGGGATGTGAGAAAGCACGGGAGAAGAATATATAATTGATATGTAAACATGATACAATGAGCCCAATATATAATACACATAACCTAGCCTACTCCTAATACAGTTTAGACTAGACTTCTAATACAGTTAGACTTCTAACACTCCCCCTCAAGCTGGTGCATATAAATCATATGTACCGAGCTTGTTACATATGTAGTTAATACGAGGACCAGTGAGGGACTTGGTGAAAATGTCTGCAAGCTGATCATTTGACTTTACAAACTTTGTAGCAATATCTCCCGAGAGTATCTTTTCTCTGATAAAGTGACAGTCAATCTCAATGTGCTTAGTTCTCTCATGGAACACTGGATTTGACGCAATATGAAGAGCTGCTTGATTATCACACACAAGTCCCATCTGACTAACATCACCAAATTTCAGCTCTTTGAGCAACTGTTTGACCCAAACAAGCTCACATGTCGCCATAGCCATTGCTCGATATTCTGCTTCTGCACTAGACCGAGCAACCACATTCTGTTTCTTGCTTTTCCAAGATACCAAATTTCCTCCTACTAAGACACAATATCCAGAAGTAGAACGTCTGTCAGAAGGCGATCCTGCCCAATCAGCATCGGAGTATCCAATAATCTGCTCATGGCCTCGATCCTCAAACAATAAACCTTTACCTGGAGTTGATTTTATATACCGAAGAATGCGAACAACTGCATCCCAATGACTATCACATGGCGAACCCATAAACTGGCTCACAACACTCACAGGAAAGGAAATGTCAGGTCTTGTCACTGTAAGATAATTTAGTTTACCAACTAACCGCCTATATCTTTCAGGATCGTTAAGAGGCTCCCCCTGTCCTGGAAGAAGTTTAGAATTCGGATCCATTGGAGTGTCAACAGGTTTACAACCTGTCATTCCTGTCTCCTCAAGAATATCTAAGGCATACTTCCGTTGTGAGATCACAATACCAGAGCTAGACTGTGCGACCTCAATACCCAGAAAATACTTTAGTGTGCCCAGATCCTTAGTCTGAAAGTGTTGAAAGAGATGTTGCTTCAATTTAGTAATACCATCCTGGTCATTGCCGGTAATAACGATGTCGTCAACATAGACCACTAGATAAATACAGAGACGTGAATCAGAATGCCGATAGAATACAGAGTGATCAGCTTCACTCCGAGTCATGCCAAAGTCCTGGATAACAGTGCTAAACTTACCAAACCAGGCTCGAGGAGACTGCTTTAGACCATAAAGTGACCGACGCAAGCGACATACAAGGCCACGAGACTCCCCCTGAGCAACAAACCCAGGTGGTTGCTCCATATAAACTTCATCCTCAAGGTCACCGTGTAAAAATGCATTTTTAATGTCCAGCTGATACAGGGGCCAATGGCGAACAGCAGCCATAGAGAGAAAAAGGCGGACTGATGCTATCTTAGCCACTGGAGAGAAGGTATCACTGTAATCAAGCCCAAATATCTGAGTATACCCCTTGGCCACAAGACGAGCCTTAAGACGATCAACCTTACCATCTGGATCAACCTTGACTGCATACACCCAACGACAACCAACAGTAGATTTATCCGAAGGAAGAGGGACGAGCTCCCAAGTACCACTCGCATGTAAAGCAGACATCTCGTCAGTCATAGCCTGTCGCCACCCTGGATGAGACAATGCTTCACCTGTAGACTTAGGGAGGGCAACAGAGGACAAAGAAGATAGAAAAGCATAATAGGGTGATGACAAACGATGATAACTTAAACCAATATAATGGGGATTAGGATTAAGGGTGGTCCGTATACCTTTTCGAAGTGCAATCGGAAGAGACAAGTCCGCAGTAGGAGCAGGGTCAGGTGCAGGAAGTGAATCAGCCGGGCTGGATGCTGGGCGAGGACGACGATGATATGTCAAGAGTGGAGTGTCTTGTGCATGGAGTCTAGGAGGAGCCACAGTAGGTGGTCCAACGTTCGGAATGGGTAAGGCTTCTGTAGCGGAAGGTAAAGGAGGAGATATAGACTCCCTAAAGGCCGGTATAGGTAAAACTTCAGATATAGCCAGATGGTCAGAATGGTCAGAAGAGGTAAAGAAAGGCTTAGACTCAAAAAATGTGACATCGGCTGACATAAGGTACCTACGAATATCAGGTGAATAACAACGATAGCCCTTCTGAACACGAGAATAACCAAGGAAGACACACTTGAGAGCACGAGGAGCTAACTTATCTTTCCCAGGAGCTAAGTTATGAACGAAACAAGTGCTCCCAAACACACGAGGGGGGACAGAGTATAAGGGTGACTGAGGAAACAATACCTCATGCGGAATCTGATTTTGGATGGGAGATGAAGGCATCCGATTAACCAAATAACAAGATGTGAGAACTGCATCGCCCCAAAAACGCAGCGGAACATGAGATGCAATGAGAAGTGTGCGAGCAGTCTCAATAATGTGCCTATTCTTTCTTTCTGCAACCCCATTTTGCTGAGGGGTATAAGGACAAGAGGTCTGATGAATAATTCCATGAGAGGACATAAATTGCTGAAATTGAGAGGACAAATATTCTAAGGCATTATCACTGCGAAGGGTGCGAATAGAAACACCAAATTGATTTTTAATTTCAGCACAAAAATTTTGGAATATAGAAAACAACTCAGAACGATCTTTCATTAAGAAAATCCAAGTACATCTTGAATGATCATCAATGAAACTAACAAAATAACGAAATCCTAAGGTTGAACATACTCTACTAGGACCCCATATATCCGAATGAACTAAAGAAAAAACAGACTCTGCACGACTCTCAATACTACGAGGAAAGGAGGCGCAGGTATGTTTCCCGAGCTGACATGACTCACACTCTAATGTGGATAAACTCGACAAACGAGGCACCATCTTCTGAAGTTTGGACAAGCTAGGATGTCCTAAACGACTGTGAAGTAGGTCTGGAGGATCTGCAGCTAGACAGGCCTTAGAGGATGTTAGGGAGTTAAGGTAGTAGAGTCCGTCTGATTCAAGTCCTGTTCCAATCGTCTGTCCCGTACTGCGGTCCTGCATAATAAAAGAGTCATCAATAAAGTATATTCCACAATGGAGGGCACGAGTCAAACGACTCACAGATGCAAGATTAAAAGGACAGCCAGGGACATAAAGGACGGAATCTAGAGTGACAGAGGGTAGAGGAGTTGCTTGTCCAACTCCTTTTGCTTTAGTTTGAGACCCATTAGCTAAGATAACGTTGGGAAGAAACTGTGAATACGTAATATCTGACAAAAGGGATTTATTACCAGAGATATGATCAGAAGCAGCTGAGTCCACCACCCATTGTTCAAGAGGACTAGACTGGGAAACACAAGCAAAAGAATTACCAGCAACAGAAGTATCAGGCTGAGCAACAGTGGCTACTTGTGGAGACGTCTGCTTACTTGCTCGATATTTAAGGAACTCATTATACTCCCTTTCAGATACAGAAAATCCCTGGTTACCTGTAGGCTCGGTCTGAGCAACATAAGCATTTTTTGTTGGTCGACCATGTAAAGAATGGCACACATCACGAGTGTGACCAAGTTTATAACAATAAGAACACTTGGGTCTAGATCTTCCAAAACGACCTCCTCCTCGTCTATACTCCATAGTATGAGAAGCCCGATTGTCCACGGATTGGGAGACGAGGATAGATGAATCAAGTGTCTGTGATGAGCTCACTGGGTGACTTGGTGCTGCAGCAAGGCGAAGTAAGCGAGAAAATAATTCATCAACTGTGGGGACAGTCGGACTAGCCAAAATCTGATCGCGTACTGAGTCAAGATCATTAGGAAGCCCAGCAAGAGTAAGAACTAGAAACAGCTTTTGTCGTTGCTCTTGCTGCTTTGCAACGCTAGCAGAAACTGGCATCAACGTCTCAAATTCCTCCATGACTGCCTGCACTTGACCCAAGTAAGTAGACATATCCAATTCCTGTTTCTTCAAATTTGTCATCCGCGATATCACGTCATAGAAACGAGATATGTCATTAGTGTATAAAGTACGAGCCTTTTCCCAAACCAAATAACATTTTTGGAATGGACGAAACAAGGGCATCAACTTGGAATCAATAGATCGCCACAAAATACTGCATAACTGAGCATCAATCTTCTCCCAATGTGCTTTGGCTTTTGCATCTCCGTCACCAGACTCTTTGGTTAGATGATCCTGAACACCTTGGCCTTTACACCACAACTCGACAGACGAAGCCCAAGCTAGGTAGTTTGAACCTCCCATTAAAGGTTCTGAGGTAATCATAATACCGGAACTGCCAGAATCCTGGTTTTTAGGCCCGAAAGCATCTAGTCCCAAAGACATCGTTGGATTATCAACTGAAAACTCGCTGAAACTGAACAGAGGACTGAAAACTGGTGCTACCGGAAAACAGGAACACTGTAGCTGCCGGAAAGGCACTGTAGCTGCCGGAAAAGCACTGTAGCTGCCGGAAAAATTCAAAGTTGTCGGAATTGAAAAGTAAAAATATGGATAGGCTCGGAATTCAAGTAGGAGCAAACTGTCCTGAAGAAATATTGGCTGGAAAGTACTAAAGCTGCCGGAAAAATCACTGTAGGTCGCCCGAAAAAATCAAAGTTGTCGGAATCGAACAAAAAGTGGATGGGTAGGGTCGGAATTATATTCCGACTAAACTGTCCTTCTGGAGCGATCGGAAAAAGTGGCCGGAAAGGCTCTCACGCGCCGGCGCGTGGGCTTCACGCGCCGAGGGTCCTGCCGCGCGTGGGGGCGCGTGAAGCGTCGGTTTCCGGTGATTTTTTCTGGGGTTGGTCGGAATTCTCTCCCAAACCTCGTGGTGGTCTCGGATTTTGCACAACACCAACAGAAAAGGTAGTTTAGGTTACGGACAGCCTGTTAAGTCGCCGGAAAATTGCACGGCGACGAGGTCTTCTTCCCGGAAATAGCTGGAATGACGCACAGCTATACTATTCTCACCAAAGCTCTGATACCATGTGAGAAAGCACGGGAGAAGAATATATAATTGATATGTAAACATGATACAATGAGCCCTATATATAATACACATAACCTAGCCTACTCCTAATACAGTTTAGACTAGACTTCTAATACAGTTAGACTTCTAACAGGGGACATACTCTTGAGTCTAAAAGTTTCAAGTTGAGTTGGGCTAAGATAGAATACGTGGAGTGCAAGTTCAGCGGAAATTTCGGGAGAAGCGGACGTGAACGTGAGGCTTGAATCTCAAGTCGTTACCAAGAAAGAGAGTTTCAAGTCCCTGTGGTTGGTTATCCAAGAGGATGGGGATATTGATGAGTATGTTACACCCCGCATAGGGGTGGGGTGGATGAAATGGAGGCTAGCGTCTGGTGCCTAGTGTGACAAGAAGATGCCCTAAAACTAAAAGGTAAGTTCTATAGAGCGGTGGTGTGACAAGAAGGTGCCCTAAAACTAAAAGGTAAGTTCTATAGAGCGGTGGTTAGACCGTCCATGATGTACGGTGCTAAGTGTTGGCCAGTCAAGAATTCTTATCCAGAAGATGAATGTTGTAGAAATGAGGATGATGAGATGGATGTGCGAGCACACTAGGCTGGATAAGATTGAGAATGAAAATATCCGGGGGAAAGTGGCGTGGCTCCCATAGAAAACAAAATACGGGAAGCTAGGCTTAGATGGTTCGGACACGTGCGGAGGAGAAGCATGGATGCCCTAGCTAGGAGGTCGGTTGGCCTTGACAGGTGTGAGAAAATGTAGAGGAGGGCCAAAGAAATATTAGAGAGAGGTGATCGAGCAGTACTTGGTGCGACTCCATATTTCCAAGGACATGGTCCTTGATAAGAAGTTGTAGAGGGCAAGTATTAAGGTTGTAGGTTAGGAAGTAGGAGGCTAGCGTATTTTTGTCTTAGGCTGCTAGTGGCTTCGATAGTGTCCATATTACTTCTTTAGGACTGCAGGTGAGATCGTAGGAGACTAGTCTGATAATGTAGTGTCTTCGGATGCTAGTGGCTCTTGTTGTGTCCATATTACTCTTCTGTCTCTATAGTATTGTATCATTGTTACTGCTTATTGTTATTGCTTTCTCTCTATTTTCTGGTATTAAGTTGCTGACATTATCTCTCTTTCTTTTCTTACTCTTATATTACTGCACCGTGAGGGTTTATCGGAAACAGCCTCCCTACTCCAGGAGTAGGGGGGTAAGGTCTGCGTACACACTACCCTCCCCAAACCCCACTTGTGAGATTTCACTGGGTTAATGCTTGGGTTTTCATGATTTATCATACATTTAATGTTATGTGTATGCTCTTCAATTCGCTATCAAGAATGTGTATATCCTTCAATTTGCCATCAAGAGCCGCTGCCCCCCCCCCCCCCCAAGTTAGTCAGTCTCCTTTGTTCCTCTGGTAATTGCTTAAGCTTTTGTTTCAAATGGGTAGATTTATTATCTTTTGTTTCTGACTTGTTTGTTTGATTGTTTTCTCAGTGCTGTTGCTTGGTGCGGCAAGCTAAATGCAATAGCTTGTGCTTCCGAAACATGTGCAAGGATTCCAAGGTTAGAGGTTTGATTTCCATCATCGTAAGTGGTATAATTTGTTCAAATTATTTCAGCACTGTCATTTATTGCTCTTGGCTATCAAGAACTTTTTCAGTGTTTCCACTAAAAGATGCGGAGGCTGTGCTAATTTTCAACAAATTCAATGTGGTCAAATACTCGAGATATCACTTTATTTCTTTGCATGTATTGTTTTATTCTTATTAGTCTCTAACTTTTTGTAGTTCAAATGCAAATCCACCTTTCTGGATTCCTATACATATAGTCATCCCAGAACGACCAACTGATTGCACTGTGTTCAATGTTATAGCAGGTATTGTAAAATAATTTTCCGGTATTGATTACTGGGGTAATATTGTTACACGTTTAAGCTTGAGTGCCTTAAATTGGAGGTTTTTTTGGCCAACTTTGTTACTTGTTCATTTTTTCTGTTTATGTGCATTGAAAAGCTGCAATTTGTACTCACATTTGTAATGGCCAAGGATTTGTCTTCCTTTTGCGAATGCGTTTAGAACCTCAAAAATGAGGCCCGCTGCTTTAGAGTCAGCAGTCTTTTATGAATGGGATTTTCTGTTCCTTTTTTTTTCTTGCAAATAGAAGGAAAATCAGAGATATTTTAGAAATGGTGAATAGAAGAATGTATAAGAGATGGTGCAATGCAAAGCCGTGATGGATAAACAGCTCTTCATGTAGGGGCATCTAATTAAGTTTTCAACTTTCTGAGTAACATATGTATTGTACCTTCAGAGAATTGAAGAATTCTGATGGCTCTTTTCATTTGTTTTTGAGATTGGGTTTTTTCAATTTTTTTTTCCAGTCATACATCTACTGACAAGTGTGCCAGATTGTTAATCACTGTTACTAAAATATCTGGGAGTTTCCAATTGAACTGAACATTTGAATTATCTTAATGATCATAAATATCTGGTACAATTGCATTTCGACAAAAATGATCCTTCTAGTTTCCACGCAAAGCCTGAATCAAGCTTCGACCTTGTGGGCATATTATAAAGAACTATTCATTGGAAATGCAGTTAATTGATTTTTACAAGATTGTGTTGGATTAGAAAATAGTCGCATGTAGTTAAGAAACACCCTTGAAGCCCACGTTTGACTTTTTGAAACAACCGAGTGACTTTTCAAGAGCTCTTGGGCTGTTTTAATTTCAAATGGGTAACGTTTTTTTCACATAACTAAATGGGCCCTAAAAATTCTGGTACATCGTGCTGTTGTTGTAGTGAACTGAATTTTGTCTAAAGAGATGCACATCTTTAACTTTTGTGCAGAATTGGTTACCTTTCATTTATGGCTGGTGGTATGTTTTTGATATTTCATATTTTACAACTTTTTATGTTCTACAGATTCGCCACGTGATTCTGTCCAATTCATTGAATGGTCTCCTACTTCTTGTCCACGTGCGCTGCTCATAGCTAACTTTCATGGGAGAATAACAATCTGGACTCAGACTTCTCAAGTAAGCTGGTTTTCTGGATTATAGTGCATTCTGTTTCCCTTTTCACTTTCTGTTTGCATGTATTTTCGGTGACTTGCAAGTTCTTGGTGTGGGGTTTCTCACCTTTTCCATGTCACACCTGGTAGCCAATACCTGATTAAGTCTTGGTTTTGCCCATATGCTACATGTTCATGATTATTTCTATATTGTTGCTTCAAAAAAGTATTCTTACCTAACATGTATGCTTGGTTACTCAGGGTCCAGCTAATCTGGTACGAGATGCCAGTTGTTGGCAGCGAGAGTATGAATGGCGTCAAGATATTGCAGTTGTTACAAAGTGGTTATCAGGAGTTTCTCCGGTATGCAATTATTATGATATCTCGAAATTTGGATTTAAGAATTTGCATAATTCGATTGGTTCATATCTTGTTTTTGTTTTACCTAACATTTAGTATAGGTGGCTTTCAACAAGAACTGGTGGTTCTGCTAAGTCAACGTTTGAGGAGAAATTCCTTTCACAGCAACCACAATCTCCAGGTAGGTTCCTTGTTTCTCTCTCTTTTTATATATGTTCCGTCAAATGAGTAATTAGTAGGGATATATGTAAAGTGATTCAAAAACATTTATGTTTCGTGTTACAAGCAATGTTGTCATAGGCAAAAAACGAAAAAAAGCACTGATATCTGCTGTGGGCTTTAAGCACAAAGCGCAAGTAATGCATATAGCTCGAGTAAAGCGCGAGCTTTATGAAAAAGTGCGCAACTAAAGAAAAGTAAAAGAAAAAAAAAATGTAATTCAAAAACAATAAGTGTG
The DNA here is from genome assembly GCA_034376525.1 of Nicotiana benthamiana. Taxonomy (NCBI): domain Eukaryota; kingdom Viridiplantae; phylum Streptophyta; class Magnoliopsida; order Solanales; family Solanaceae; genus Nicotiana; species Nicotiana benthamiana. Next base: position 123,829,800 of record CM067324.1, on the reverse strand, counting down.
GAATTGATGAAATTATAATTAAGTGAAATAGTTATTGTTCAGTACTGCTCGTTTTAGTAGTCCATAGGTATGGGGCACATTCTTAGCATCTTGGTGCCTAGACAGAAGCTCTACCTAAGTGAGGAGAAGTATGGTTATATTTCGGTTAGCTTTGAGGTTTGAGCAACCTCAAATGAACCCAAGGCGCAATGAAACTGCCTTACTAGTGGTAGGGGATGCTTGACTCCAGATGGCGTACCCCAATGTTTAAGGTTGTTAAGACTGGACCTTTGGGCCTAATTCAATCCCAAATACTTGCTCATGCGGCGAGAATTGCCCAAGACCATATGAGGAGAAAACTCATATTCTCAACCAATATGGGACTAATACCCTCTTGCACGCCCAAGACAGGATATTTGGAACGTGAACAACATAACATGGGGACGCAACGGTGGGTAAACCAAGAATAGAGATGAGTCTGGCTCCAATACCATATTAAAATAATTGACCTTGGACCTCAGTCAACCACGTAAGCACTACACTGCTGTTCTGCTGCTGATCCTGCTACTTCTGCCATCATGTGCCCTTGGCGTTCTTCATATTCAAAGTATCAATTTTAATGGAAATTTTTCCTTAATTAAATTTACTTTAATTTTGATTGCAGCTGGATGGCCAAATTTTCTGTGTGTATGCTCTGTCTTCTCATCGGGGTCTGTTCAGCTCCATTGGTCTCAATGGCCACCTAATCAGAATGGTACACCATCAATATGGTTTTGCACAAGCAAAGGGCTATTGGGAGCGGGTCCTAGTGGCATCATGGCTGCTGATGCTATCATAACAGACTCTGGAGCAATGCATGTTGCTGGAGTTCCCATTGTCAATCCATCAACTGTTGTCGTCTGGGAGGTGACACCTGGCCCTGGTAACGGATTTCAAGCAATTCCAAAGACAAGTGTGAGCAATGGGGTTCCACCGTCCCTTAATCCACCTTCTTGGGATGGATTTGCCCCTTTGGCTGCATATTTGTTTAGCTGGCAGGAGTGTTTATTACAGGAGGCTAAGCAAGGCAAAAAACTAACGGAACAACATTACAATGACATGGTCGCACTTCATTGTTCACCAGTTTCTAACTTTTCTGCATATGTTAGTCCTGAAGCAGCAGCTCAATCCACAGCTACCACGACATGGGGTTCTGGTGTTACTGCAGTTGCTTTTGATCCGACCCGTGGTGGTTCTGTTATAGCTGTTGTGATTGTTGAGGGTAGGGATATGGACCTAATGTCCCTCTTTGCCCTTCAATTTTTTCTAGTGAGGATGGTTTCCCCCCTTCTCTGGTTTTCTTTCTGGCACTAACTCTTTCCAAGTTTATATTTGTTAGCTAATCTTTACTCTTTTTGTTTCTGTAGGTCAGTACATGTCGCCTTATGATCCCGATGAAGGTCCTTCAATCACAGGATGGAGGGTTCAACGTTGGGAATCATCTGTGGAGGATGTTGTCCTCCACCAAATATTTGGAAATCCTACATCCAGCTTTGGTGTCCAGGCGCCAAAACAGACAGTATGGGTGAGTAAAGTAATTAAATGTATCCCAGCAGGAAATGATTTTAGGAGACCCCTAGCAGTGGGAGCGGGACCAGTTTCTGATGGAAGAAACATGGCTGACTCTGGTATGGAGATGGGAAAGAGGGTCAGTTTTGATCCCTTTGATCTTCCAAGTGATGTCAGAACTCTTGCCCGTATTGTGTATTCTGCTCATGGTGGTGAGATAGCTGTCGCTTTTCTACGAGGTGGCATCCATGTATTCTCAGGTCCAAGCTTCACCCCTGTTGATAACTACCATATTGATGTTGGATCTGCCATTTCTGCTCCTGCCTTCTCTTCGACAAGTTGCTGCTCAGCTTCTGTTTGGCATGATACCAGCAGAGATTGTACAATTTTGAAGATTATTCGAGTTCTTCCTCCTGCTGTTCCAAGTAATCAGGGGAAAGCTAACTCAGCGAATTGGGAACGTGCAATTGCTGAGAGGTACATGTGCTTTTGTGCGCTATACATAAATTTTTGAATCATTTTAATATGCTCAATTAAGACATTTCAATCCGATTGTTGTTACATCTAGTTAGAATAGTATTGGTACCTTATAAAAAAAGTTAGATAGTATTTGAGTTTATGATCTTAAACCGTCTTCCCTGAGATGACATATTTTTCTTTCTATTGGAAGATTTTGGTGGAGTCTTTTGGTTGGAGTTGATTGGTGGGATGCTGTGGGATGCACACAAAGCGCTGCTGAGGATGGTATTGGTAAGAGCTTAATCTGTTGGCAGATTTAGAACTGAACTGCTGAATGGATTTGGAAAGTACTTCAAACTTGATATCGTGATCAAGAGCTAAAATAGAATTTCAGACCTCTGATATCTAACCAGGTTTCAGCGGAGCTCTATGATAGGATTTATTATTGTTCTCTATTTGATGCGTTAATATGAAATCATTAGACGCCATGAAGAGCTTTGAAATTAAAAATTCCATTCCAGTTTTAATCATTGAGGTCTCTCTGTACTAATATCCGGGTTCAAGTGACATAATCCCCACCCTTTTGCAATAGATGGTATTCTAAAGAACTGAATTGCCATATCTTCACTTTAAAGTTGCATTCATGTTCCTAGCATAGCTGATGGCAGTAATCTTTTGAGTTTTGTCTAATCCATGGTCATTCTGCTGGAAGATCCTTTCTTGTGTTTCATGGAACTGCAAAATGGAAAAAACATAGCATCTTTAGTTTGTTGAAATTCTTGTGTAGTTTGAAGAGTACCATAGGTCCTTACATGCTCTGTTTTCCTCTGTTTCTTCTGCTTTGACTCTGAAATAATTGAAGACGGCTATTCCTCTTCCATGACATCCTCAGTTGTGCCTTTTGTTTTGTCTTCCGAAAGTCCTCCATCTTCACAAAATCTATTAAAATGAGTAGCTTTAGTAATTCTTATTGATGTTTGAAGAGATTCTGCTTCAGCCTGATATAATGTCTGACCTCTTCTGCTGCAGGCCTTAGAGTTTGAGCTTTCACCTGGCCTTGCTTTTTTCTTAATTGAGGATTTGATAATAAATATCAGTTGATCTCTGCCCTTTTTCTGTTTGAGTAATTTTGACTACATGATTCTGGAAGATCAGGCACATGCGTGAAGGATTAGGCACGTGCGTGAAGGATCAGGCAATCACTAATGATGTGAATTTTTGTTGCAGTTGCTTTGAACAGTGTCATTGCTGTACTGGATGCAGATTTCCATTCCCTTCCTTCAACTCAGCATAGACAGCAGTATGGACCGGTATGTTTCTTTTATTTATATCTATCTTTAAGCCTATCATTTTCATAATGAGGACATTATCATCCTGGGGTATCAAATTTGATGGAGACTGGTAATATAGAGCAATTTAGTGCAGATATCGAACACTGGATTTCACGTTCTGCTTTATGCTTTTATATGGTTTGCCTCACTGTATGAGCTTTGCTCTTGCTTGATATCATTATGACTTCTGCTTACCCAGGATGGAGAATTCATCTCTATGTGGGAAGGAGTGGGGTTGGGGGTGTGAATTAGGCTTTGGAGATGATTTTGGAGCAGTGTATTGCACTTAACTAATGATAGGGCACATTGTAGAAAAAGATCCATATATGTGCTATCTTCCGGTTGGAAACAGGTCTTAGACTTGTAGGAGATTATTATTATTATTATTATTATTATTATTATTATTATTATTATTGTTATTATTATTACTACTACTATTGTTATTATTATTATTATTAATTATTAATTATCAATTCTATTATATATGTGCGGTGCGTATGTGTGTGTGTGTGTGTTTAACTTATTTCACTTTTATTTATTTAGTATGATGATATGAGTTGAGCTTAAATGAAGTGAGGATTGTCCGCAACTTGTTTGGGATTGAGGCATAGTTGTTGTATTGATCAAGTATATAATTTTTTTATATCCTTATCAAAAATAATTTTCTTATATCATGAGAACGTGCAAACCTCTGTTTGATGTTATTTGCTTATTTTAGCATATGATTTACAGCGTTTTCTTGAATGCAATCAGAAAATAGAACATATTATATCATGTTTGGATATGCAAAAGATGTGTTTTTTGCTTATTAAATGAATAGCATGGTCAAATTACTTATACGTTTCTCCTTGTGGAATCCTGTCATGACAAAAATCTTGGACGCAGTTTTATATAATGAAAACCTCGATACAAAGTAACTAAATCAATCTGCAGAGGTCTTACTTATCATTAAAGATGTAGGTGGGGTGGGGGTTCCTGAACCCTTTCTCCCAAACTTATACACCATGTGACAGTATCTGAACAGTGAAACTTTACAAAAATCCAGAAAACTGAAGTGAGATTAAGACAATGATTGCATCAATTGAGAAGAGAGGTTATTGTGAGAGGTTAAAACAATGGAGAAATGAGAATGTGAAGTAAGAGAGGAAATGATTCCTTTAGCAGAAGGCTGACACTGCCTGAAGATGTCTTGTGAGAAATTACTAATTCTTTCTGGGCTTGTGATTCATAAATGAAAAATGAACATCTGAATGAATTTGAATAGAAGGAATTGCATGTTGCATCGAACTTAGTACAGCTCTTGCGGAAGGGCATAGAAACAGTCAAATGTTACGGAATTGTATGTACTAAAATGATCCACAAAACTAGTCTTTCTTTTCTACACCCAATTTCTAGATGCCATTGTTAATATGTATCTTTTGAAGACGGCACAACGAAGTATTGTAGTTCTAGTGAAGTCCTTAAAATCGATATGCAATGCAATTGGTTTTCTATTTCTCTCAACTTAATATTAATCTAGTAGTCTGTCATGTGGAAGATTGTGTGAGTGTGTATACATGTGGTGTGTGCATTTTTGTCAGATTATGTGATCATCTTTTCCTTTCGATGAATCCGTGCTCACTTGCATACACGTAGTTCTTGAATTTTAAACCTGTTTGTTTATTTCATCAAAGTTCACTCTCAGGGACCCATTCTTGGATTTCTTTGAGTTCTGATAGATCTGGTCCATATAATGCAGAGCCTAGACAGGATAAAATGCAGGCTTCTAGAAGGTACAAATGCTCAAGAAGTCCGGGCAATGGTGCTTGACATGCAAGCAAGATTGTTGCTAGATATGCTTGGCAAGGGGATTGAATCAGCTTTAACAAACCCATCAGCATTGGTTCCAGAGCCATGGCAAGCTTCCAGTGAAACACTGTTTGGCATTGATCCTGAGGCGATGGCCGTTGAACCAGCACTGGTGCCAAGTATCCAGGTGTGTCTTAGTGATTGTCATCTTTCTGTATTTGTGACCAAATACTTCTATTTCTTCATTCAGTGTTTGAGTTTCTCAAGTATTGGGATGATTTAATTCAGGCATATGTAGATGCTATACTTGATCTGGCCTCCCATTTCATCACGCGTTTACGACGCTACGCAAGTTTCTGCCGTACATTGGCTAGTCATGCTGTTACTGCTGGTACAGGCGGGAGTAGGAGTATGGTGACTAGTCCAACTCCAAGTGTTACATCGCCTGCGATTTCTCAGGGTTAGTGTAATTTGCTTTATGCCTCTATCATGTGCTGTTAAAGGATGTCCCTTTCTGGATACAAGAATTCACTTCCTCTCTCTTAGTTAAACCATGGATGTATGCTTTTCAGGTGCTCAGGGTGGTACTGCAAGTTCCACAGGGAGCACTCAGATGCAAGCTTGGGTACAAGGAGCTATTGCAAAAATTAGTAGTACGGCCGACAGTGTTCCTAGTTCAGCCCCAAACCCCATCACTGGTCCTTCTACTTTTATGCCCATAAGTATCAACACAGGCACTTTCCCTGGAACTCCAGCTGTTAGGCTTATAGGGGACTGCCATTTTCTGCATCGGCTATGTCAACTTTTGCATTTCTGTTTTTTCTTCCGTGGAACTCAATTACCGCGTTTTATGGGGGCTGCTCAAAGGAATGCGGATTCTTCAATGCAAAAGCCTCAACCTAGTATTCCAGGCAAAGCAGAAGATTCCAACTCTGGTGCAAAACCAACACCAGGTGGTGGTCAGGTTGGGACACGAGCAAAGGGGTCCGAAGAAGGTCCATCTAAACGGTCTAGAGTAGGTTCTGGCAATGCTGGTCAAGGATACACATATGAGGAGGTAAAGGGTTCTTTCTCAGCAGATTACCCTCCCCCCCTCACCCCCTCCCCCCGGGGGTGGGGGGAGCAACACACACACACCTTCCCCATTAAAAATGAAAGCCTATTCTGAGTTTTTTTCTCTGTTTGAACTTATCAAATAAGATTCTTCCCAGTTTGAAGTCGCGAACTTATTCGCTAATGGATGAAATATTAATTAAATTAAAACTGTCATGCAGGTGAGGGTCCTCTTTCTTATTCTTATGGATCTTTGTCGTCGGACTGCTGGTTTGGTGCATCCATTACCGGTTTCTCAGGTTGGGAGCGGCAACATTCAGGTCCGCCTTCATTACATTGATGGGAACTACACTGTTTTGCCAGAAGTAGTTGAAGCTTCCCTCGGACCTCACATGCAGGTAATTCTACTATCATTAGTAGGGGCGTTCACGGTTCGGTTTGGCCGGTTTTTGATTAAAACCAAAACCAAACCAATTTAATCGGTTTTTAAAATTTTAAAACCAAAACCAAACCAAATTACATGCAAACTCTCGGTTTGGTAGTTGTTGGTTTGGTTCGGTTTTTTGGTTCCTAGTAAGCTAATGATAAGTCGATTATATTAAAACAACACTAGACAACAATCTGAAAATAATTTGCTTAATTTATGTTTTTTTATATATTTATTTCGGAACTGAAAATTTATTTACCTGTTTATATGAAAAAATGAACCAAAAAAACTAGTAAAAGTTTAATTTCTCAAGCTTTAACTACTATAGTCTTGCAATTTGAGTTTGCTTTCTTTACTCTTGTTGTAGATTTTTTTTTCTGACTCTTTTATTAGGAAAAAGTATATGTGTGTAGGTTAGAGAATTAGATTCTCTTATGGAAAAGAAAATTGGCCTATTCCTATTCTTTTGGGCTTAGGCAATCTTTTAAGATATAAATAGGATAAATCAAAATTCAAAATAATTATTAAAATGCATGAAGTATTTAAAATTATTTACGAAAAGATATTAATAATTTTTCATCTTTTTATATAATTAATCGGTTCGGTTTGGTTTTTTTGGGTTTTTATAATAGAACCAAAACCAAATCAAGTATTGTCAGTTTTTAAAATTTAAAACCAAAATCAATCCATATCAAGAAAAATATCGGTTTACTTAATCGGTTTGGTTCGGTTTGGATTGGTTTTCTGTCTAATCGTGAACAACCCTAGTCATTAGTTCTATTTGTTGAGGTACATGTGCAATGCATGTAGGAGTGAATATGTCTTGCATATTTTTTTTTTTACATAACTCAACATTTATATCTGTAATGATTCCTGTTGTTCTGCGTACTAGATATGTATTTGGAGATTCCTTTCCTAACATTTTGTACCCATTTATCAGTTTTATCGCAGATTGTTGCAATAATATTCCTCCTTATGGTTCTAGTCCCATTCTCTTTCTATACCACTTGAAGTCCTTCAAAAGATACTATTATTGTTATGCTTCCGTCCTCTATGCCATAGTTGAATATTACTTTTGACAGTGCAAGCATATATATACATGTTTAGCATTAATAATATGTTACATCACTTGCATGTGTTGAATTATAAGGAAATAAAAGTGTGCTCTCTCTAACTGCTTAAGTTTGAGATAAGGTGGGTCACACACGCAATATGGTACGAAAGCAGGTGGAAGTTGTGAGTTTGAGTCTCACCGTCACCCATTATCAAAAGAATTTTCACGTGCTTGGCCCATGAAAAAGAATCAGGCCCACACGTGAGGAGGCCTGTTGAAGACATAGTTTAATCAAAAGAAAATATGGTCTATTTAAGCTTTTAGATGAGATGGTCACACACTTTAACAATATGCATGTGTTTCTAAAGGATGGCTGGTAGAACTGCATGAATGAGTTGTGGAAAAAACAAAAACTAGTCCTGTATCCAGAGAAACATTGATGACAAAGATATGAGAAAATTATTATGGATGAATGACTAAGGAACATGCTAACTTTTTAATCATGGCAAATGTTAATAAACGGTACCTTAGATTTCAAGATGTGAAAGGAAATATCGATCAATTACAATTCCAATCCCAAATCTCATTTTAATATTTAAATAATTTGCCTTTTAAAGCATTAGCAATTTTTTTTTTAAAAAATCTTAAACCCAACAATGTATGAATAACTAGTTTAATGCCAACTAGTTGTTAGTCTTTATAGATTATATTTGCTTACGTTGTGTTCTGCTTAAATAAGTTCACGGATTCTGCAAAAATATAAGTTTTTTTTAAAGAAAAGTTTTCTCCCTTTTATAAATAACATGAGTGGCAAGTGCAACTAGAGAGAGGTCTACATTGATTTGACCAAATCCTCTTTAATCATTTCTGACTCTTGTCTAATCTTGTATAACCATATATCCCTTTTCACGTCTGGATTTTTATAACATTCATCTTCTTTTTAGGGATAAGGTTAGGTAATACTACTCAAATGAGTAGGGGTGACAAAATGGTTCAAAGAAAACAGTTAACCATCCATATTATCCACTAAAAAATAGGTTGGATAATTAACTTTTTAAAAATAGGTCAAATATGGATAAGAACCATATTATCCATTTAGAAAATGGATAACTAATCAGTAACCAATGGATAACCAATGAGAACATTTACATTTGTAAAGCCTCAAATTGGAGGTTCCTCAAGTTAGGAAGACTAAGAATTCTCCAAAGGGTGATCCTATACAAGAAGTCATGGATAATACGGGTAATCCATATTATCCGCCGGTTAACCCGTTTTTTTATCCATATTACATATGGTCAGGTCAGATAATTGATCTGTTTTTTCATTACCGTTTTCGACCCGAACCATATCTGACCCGCCCCGCCCGTTTATCACTTCTACAAATGAGTATAAAAAAGGTACTGTGAACAGTATAATAAGTTGGACTTGGTCAGACCTTCAAAGCTAGGGATTCAGAAAAGTCCATTGTATCTATCGCACCAGTTACTGAGTTATACTATTCATTTTGTAAATATCTTGGGCAACATACACCCCTATGTAACATTTTTAGCGAATCATTCTGTAGAACTTCTCTCTCACTTTGTTAGGTATTTTTCTATAGTATAGCACTTCTGTAGAGCTTCTCTATTCCAGTCATCCTATTTTAATTATGTCTTATACAAGAAAATAAGACGTGAAAGAAAATAACAGGAAAATTTTGTTTTTTAAATATTTGTCGGATGGGCTGGGATCAGCCAGTTATATTTGCCGACCCCAATTGGGCCACTGTAGTACTTCAAACCTCCTCTATTGGGAAAAAAACACCAAATATAAACAAAACGACTTGTGTAGGCTTGGGTAGGAATCCCCAGAATTCTTAGACTTCTGCAGTTCTTCTCATCTCGTTCCCTTTTCTTGCAGAATATGCCTCGCCCTAGAGGTGCAGATGCTGCTGGGCTGCTATTGCGTGAGTTAGAGCTCCATCCACCTGCTGAGGAATGGCACAGGAGAAATATGTTTGGTGGACCTTGGTCTGATTCAGAAGATATGGGGGGCGTGAACGATAGTTCTAAGCTTAGCCCATCAAGGGACTTGACTGAATGCAGCTCATCAGAAAACTGTGATGTATCTTATGGAGCTCATGGTTTGTGGCCAAGGAAACGCAGGATGTCAGAACGAGACGCTGCTTTTGGGTTGAATACTTCAGTGGGCCTGGGTGCATATCTTGGTATAATGGGGTCTCGACGAGATGTTGTGACAGCTGTTTGGAAGACTGGACTTGAAGGAGTTTGGTATAAGGTTTGTCTAAACATTTGGATCTCTATTTATTCCTAGGTTAAATTTATTGCTGTTATAGTTCAGTTTTTATTGCATCTCTTTGCATGAAGGCATAAATAAAGTTATAATTAAGCAAGTTGGATTGTGTACTGGAGAGATAATTAGACCAGTGTCCGTAACTTGGGAAGAACAAAAGTCAACGCTAGCATTTAAACTTATGCACATATTTACTTGGATAAAGTTGACATAAATTTCTTGTAAGAATCCATTGTAAGGTAATGCTAACATTGCAATGTGGCTTTAGGTCCTTCTATAAGTTCCGTTGATTTAATGTTTGGGTGTTTTGGTATTTTAGTTTCCTGTACTACCATATCATACGGATTCTTCCATTAATTTCACCAAAATGTTTAGGGAAATTTTGTCTTTTTATTTTGCGGTGTGTTCGGAAGTATTTCTGTCTTAGATGTTTTATTTGCTACCTATGTTGCATAAAAGTTCTAATTATGTTTTTAATATGCTGAATCGTTTTTTCGAGAAGTGATTTTGAAATGCTAAATTATCAAGATCAAAAGGTTTCGATGTTCGAGTGTTGCATAACAACTGATAATTGTTACAATTCAGTTTTTTACCTACCATATATGACTCACTCACGTGTGTACAATCTAGTATCCTCATGTGACGTCTTAGATTTTTGTAGGTGAGTGTAATTAATGCTGCTGAGGTCAACTTGTATGTTGGTTTAGAATCTACTTACTGTTGATCAGATAATGGAAATTAGGCTGTAGGCCACATCATACTTTATCTTGCTGATCAGTCCTTGGGTTTTCTGATGAAATCTGCTACAATCATTAGGTTAGTAAATCTGTGCAATATCTACCCAATGAATGATATATCTTGGGGAAAGCAAAGCAAAGCAAAGCAAAGCAAACCAAGCTTCACTCGAACCCTGTTTTTCATCCAGATTTAGTCTAATCCCGCTTAGCATTAGTTTCAATTTATTTACTCTCTTCTATTTAGTAGCAAATGGTAAGCAAACATGCTCTTATTCCTATATATTTTGTGGAGACCTCATTGAAATGAGTAACGTAACAAGATAATTTGATTGTAGTCTAAGTGTAGTTACTCAACAACAACAACTACCCAGTATACTCCCACCAGGTGGGGTCTGGGGAGGGTAATATGTGTAGTTACTCAGTTTACGATATTGACTGTTTCTTGCAGTGCATAAGATGTTTGAGACAGACCTCAGCTTTTACTTCACCTGGTGGCAACCCTTCCGCCACTCAAAATGAGAAGGAAGTATGGTGGATCAGCCGGTGGGCATATGGCTGTCCCATGTGTGGTGGGACTTGGGTTCGAGTTGTATAGAGCATTGAGAGTAGTTCACCAACAATGTGCTCCCAATTTTTGTGAACGGTAATGGTTCACCACATGGATACAAACACATTGGACTCTGCCAGGTTATTGCCTATTCCCACGTACTACATCTTAAAGATCTGTGTGACTATTGAGGCAGAGCCTGAAGTTGGGTAATTGGTATGTGGTCTGAGCTTACTATATGTGTTATACCATGAAAAGTTTTGGAAAGAAGTCAAGGTGATCGAAACCCCGTTTTCTGAAAATGGGGATACTCCTTGGTTAAAGACATCAAATTTTGGAACTAAGAATGAATCCCCACATATGCATCCAAAGGTCTTTTTGCCAGTGGGAGTTGAATATATTAGATTCTCTTCCCAAACCAGAGCATTTCTGGGGTTGTAGTTGTGTATAATAACAGTCCATTTGTTGTTTGTATGGGGGCAATCCATTTGCTGTGAGTAGCTGTCGAGTAATCAAATTTTGTAAACTAAAATGCGTCTCTCTCTCTCTCTCTCTCTCTCTCTCTCTCTCTCTCTCTACTATGGTTGTGACTGTAGTTGTGGTCCTGTACAAATGTTTCCCTTTCCTTTTGTTGGGTTATGGCATATGTCTCAACTAGCTTAGATATTCCTTTCTTTTCTGGTTAAGTTTCTTAGCCCCATATGGTGTGAATGACGAGTGACGCTCAATTTTAGGTTTGAACTTGTGATTGTGGTTTTTTGGACACGGGCTGCTTGCTTAATTTTCTTCGCAGAAGCAGAAGTCCACTTAGTTGTTCAGCGCTTTGCTCCCCGTGTTTTCGTTTATTCATTTTTTTAAAATCGTTTTCCTTAACTAAAAACTATGAAAAAGACACAGTTAAGCCGTGAGAGGAATATGCTAATCAATAGGATAAAGATGGTAGTTGCTGCTGAAATATAATCTCTCTCTTTTGGATAAAAATCCATGGATTGGTTGTTAAAGTCGAAGGGAACCTTCCTGAATACAGCGAATTTGTGCTTTTTGTACAAGCAGCAATTTAGGACCAGAATTTAGTGACTGCACTTTTTCGTTCTTTTCTATAATTTAGACAGTTAAGTTTTAATGGAAACACATTTTATAATCTAAACCAGGTGTCTTCCCAAGGTTGAAGAACAGTCAGAAAGAAATGAGACAAGTTATTGAAAACTTGTCTGGTTGTCATCATCTTCATCCCATCCAAGAGGAACTTCAAGTTTCAAAAAAATAACCTCTGTCATAATAAATGATTTGAAGGGAAAAAGAGAGATGAAAATATAATGCTTCATATTCTGTCTTCTCTCGTTCTTCATGTTTATTCAATAACCTCCTATATGGTGAACTTTTTATGATTTCTATATATACATATATATATATATATATATATAAAATAGAAAAGTTAGGTAGCACCTCTCTTAACCCGAGAAACATATTTATCTTTTTTTTTCCTTTTTTGTGGATTTTCATCATTTTTTCCATTTATTTATATTAAAATTCTATCTTCACTACTCACACCTCTTAATTTTCATAATCTATATTTTTAGTTATTGATATTTTTAATAATTTCAATAACTTCCATGCCTTTCATATTCATAGCCTCTAAATATTTAATATGTAAGTTTATGACAATTTATTATATGTTCCTCCATATGTACCTATATAAGGACTTCGATGTTTGAACAAGTATGATTTATACTAACTTAATATTTTGCTTATACTAATGGTTTGAACTATCTCTACATCAAAGGCGGTAGTGAAAAAGAAAAATTATACTAAGGTATGGTATGATTTCTATTTTTGTTTTTTGTTTAAGGTAATGATCGAAGATATTTCATACAGGTGTGAATCTTAAGAAGAATGTTTAGGAGGAAGTGTCAAATAATGAGGTGAAGATAGAAGTAAAGCGTATTTTGCAATTCTCAATAATGATCTTTCATTTTGTCATCTTTAGGTTATGTTTCATAAGTTGAAGTAGTGATTTTTTTTCAAACAATACATAGAGATTTTGATATGTGTTTATTGTTGTATATATTCATATTTTGAGTTGTGATTTTTTCCGATATCGAAGTGAGATTCTAATGTATTTTTCTTTTACTGTTATATATAGATTTATTTGTTATGAAATAATATAAAAGACAAGAACAATAATTCAAGAACAAGAGCAATAGAGAGAAGAGTAGAGAGAGTTCTTCTTATTGATACTTAGAGAATGTTAGGGATTGTTTACAATGGTAGAAGACCCCTTTATTTATAGGGAGGGGGATGATTTAGCTACCAAGAATAGAACTCTAGAATCTCTCTAATTATAGACATTCACCTTAAATAGGAGATTTCATAACACTCCCCCTTGAATGTCTATTCAACAATGTGCCTCGTTAAAACCTTAAAACCAAAACCCAATGGGAAAAATTAAAGAGAAGGAAAAAGAGTACACATGTTTGAATATGCGCCTATTGGTTGCCTCGTTAAAAACCTTGCAAGGAAAACCCAATTGGGACAAAACCTTGTAAGGGAAAAAGAGTGCAACGCGCATTAACTCCCCCTAATAAGAACATCAATTTATATCCTTGAGCATTTGCTTTCCAATCTTGTGCATCATCTTCAAAACGATCTTTGGTAGACGTTTGATAAATCAACCATATTAACTTGAATAAATATTTCGCACCTTGAAATCATCATTCTTGATAGATATGAACATCTCCATATAATGTCGTGGAATAACTCTTCAATATCTCCATAGATGCATTCTCAATGCCATCATGCTTATAGTTATAGCAAAATACATATGTACACAAATTGTACTAAGGATGTGGTACTTCAGGACCAAGAATTGCATATGCTTCAAGCAACTTTGACTTTATACTTTCAAGCATTTGAACTATAGGTTCAAAACTACATGTCTTTCATATGGAATCAATTCTTCTTGAATTGTATCTCTTCCATTTAATTACTTTCTTTGGGTCAGCAAATGCGTATAGCATGCTTTGCAATATGTTGCAATTGAATTATCCCTTTTATGAACTTCAGGTTCATATCATGATATTCGGGGATATACATATACAAATGATAATTCATCCCATGTAATCTTTTCTCAAGTGTTTATCATATCTCCCTCTCATGTTAGTAAAGCTAACTTGTTTCCTCAACTTTGGGAAATCATCTTTGTGCATTATCATGTCAATATACACAGCACATTAATAATAAGATGAAATTATTTGGTTCCTGACCCTGAACCACTTGTGAGGGGAGAATATAATATACTCTCGTATACAACTTATATCAAACTGATATATATAACTTTGTTCTCATATGAAACAGTTTAGCTATTAAGTGGAAGCACTCAATAATTATCTTGCTAAACCAACTTTGATATAAACCAACTTATCAAGATGAACTATCTTGAGTAGAAAATCTGGAAATTATGCTCGAAGTTAGATTACTGAGCAATTTACCTCGCAAGCACCGGCCAGGCTGCGGGTTAATAACAATTGCGCATGTAACCATATCATAGATGCATCATATGTGGTATACATGGCAGGTGAATGGGCCCATATTCACCTTTGATATTTCCAGAATTTATGGGCTTCAACCCGAACTCTTTAGTTGGTCAGTTCATTAATGAGAACAAGTGATACAAGAGAATTCGTAAAGAACTTTCTAGTTCTTTAATATTCACCTATGTGAATTTGCACATCATACTTAAAATGAGATGGCTAACACGAATGCCAACTGAATAAATTATCAATATTGGTAAACTTCAAATTTACACCATGACATGTGCACTTAATAAACTTCAGGTTTATTATGACATGGGTTTTTATACCAATAGATATCCACTTTATTGTGGCATTCTTTCTTTTGTGTAGTACAAACTGGAGAACAAAGCGGGTAGCTTTTCATATGCAAATTACCCCGCTACAAGTTGTAGTAATAGGAGATATCAAAGCCTTCCTTTATTCATAGTCTCAATATAATCACTCGCTTTCGCGTGTACTTTGGAAACTGAATAAGTTTCTTTGAGACTTACTACAGCACAATACTCAATTGTGTTTCTCCAACATAGTAATAATTGGCTCTTCTAGAGCTCTCAATTAATTTTGTACTACCACAGATTCATCAACATCCATGTGGTGAATATCTTTCTTAAAGAGAAAGTTATACCATTATGGTCATGTCAAACTTATATGCAAGATATGTTTCTTGCATTATCGTTGTCCTTTAATAGTCATATTTCCAAAATACTTTGGCGTACAATAGGTACGTGACCAACGATCATTCATGCCATATATCATCTCAAACCTCCTTCTATGGGTGAGTGTGGTATATTTAATACCAATTTCATGTTCATATTCTTCCAGTAATGAATATGTATTCGTGAATCAGATGTTGTCACATTCACTTCGGGGATATGTGATTTTGTTATCCTTTTCAAATCTATAAATGCGTCAGGCATTTGATTTGCTATTCTTTGCAAATGGATAATCTTTTGTGCCTCTTTCACAAATAGAGGTATGTGGATCAAGATGAGATAATGATGCATTTTTCCACAAAATTTCACGTTTGGTTTCACCAACTTCTCCCCCTAATTTTGGGAAAAGTGTCTCATCAAATTGACAGTCTCCAAATCGTGCAGTGAACAAATCTCCTGTCAATGTTTCGAGGTAGCGAATAATGGAGGGCGATTCAACCTCAACATATATTCCTAACCTTTTTTGCAGACCCATTTTGGTGCGGGATGGCGGTGCTACAGGCACATATACTGCGCATCCAAAGATTCTTAAATGGGATATATTGGGTCCATGACCCAAAACCAATTGCAACGGGGAATATTTGTGTCAATTCGTCAGTCAAAGACGAACTAGCATTGCTGTATGCAAAATGACGTGACCCCAAACCGAAGTGGGCAGCCGACGAACTAGTATTGCTGCATGCAAAATGGCGTGACCCCAAACTAAAGTGGGCAGCCGACGAACTAGCATTGCTGCATACAAAATGGCGTGAACCCAAACCGAAAAGGGCAGCCTCGTTTTCATGAAGAATTCAAGATTATTCTCATCTATTGTCTCAATATGATATCCATTTTGAATGATATCTTTAAAACTCAACAAGTTCCTTTTAGACTTGGAGGAGAACATTGCGATTGATATCATTAAAACTCAACAAGTTCTTCTTAGACTTGGAGGAGAATATTGCATTCTCTAAGATAAACGTCGTGCCTTTGGGCAGAGTTACAGTTGCTCTTCCGGAGCCTTCAATCAATTTAATTCCCATGGTTTGATATACAATAGAAATACACGAACATAAGAATAAACAAGTTCAATTCGTTTGTGTCACATAATATTTTCAAAATCTGCTGATGTCACTGACTAAAATAAATCAGATAGTCGATTATATGTTTTCCATAATCGATTACTATGCAGTTTGAAAATTTTAGTTTAAGCATTTTCATAAAACAATCGATTGTTAAACACACACAATCGATTGTTGAGCATTGACAATCGATTGTCAAACATAGACAATCGATTGTTGACAATTTTTTGAAAAATTCCAGATCACTGTTTTAAGACAATCGATTGTTAAATATAGACAATCGATTGTGGAAAAATTCCAGATTACACTGTCTAATGACAATCGATTGTTAGACATAGACAATCGACTGGATGATTTTTGAAAAATTCCAGATTACACTGTCTAACGACAATCGATTGTTAAACATTGACAATCGATTGTTGACTATTTTTGAAAAATTCCAGCACTGTTTTAAAGACAATCGATTGTTAATCATTGACAATCGATTGTTTTGCAGTTTTTATGCGAAATATGAGATAACCGACTAGTTTTTCAGGTTAGTCGATTACCTCTACTGGAAAGTAAAAATATTATTGATATTTGAGCATATTGATACATTCTAAAGAACTAATACTAACATTATATCATGAACTAACTAATACGAGCTAATACTAATGGCTATTAGTTTATTCATTCACTAATACAAACAAGTAAAATAAAATCATATAGCTCCATCTTCTTTCATCACGGATCCATCACCGATTAGGTGGTCTATCTTCCCCTCGGGTTGCTCAAAGAAGTCTGCCACATCCAAGTGGGTGATGTCAAAGTTGTCGTCAGAGACAAAATTCGTTTCAGGGCGTTTACTCTTTCGAGATGCTTGATAAAGGTCAACCAAAAGTCATGGTATACGGCAAGCCTTTGACCAGTGCCCGTTTTCACCGCAACGATAATATATAGTTTATAAACTATTTGCTTTTGGGTTCTTATCGTATCGTGCTTGTGGCAGAGTGACCAACTTCAGGTTGTCATATCTCTTCTTTAAGCCATTGCACAAGATAGGTGGATCTTTGACGGTGAGATATTCAATCTTCAAACCTTCATCAAGTTGATGGCGCAAGAAAATCAAGGCCTTAGCATAGTTTCAAACCTTCATCAAGGTGATGGCGCAAGAAAATCAAGGCCTTAGCATAGTTTCAAACCTTCATCAAGGTGATGGCGCAAGAAAATCAAGGCCTTAGCATAGTTTCAAACCTTCATCAAGGTGATGGCGCAAGAAAATCAAGGCCTTAGCATAGTTTTGGGTGGATGCATTATTTCTGTCTTTAATGGCGTCTCCAAGACCCATAGCATCCAAAATGGATTTAAGTATCCAACACCCATATCATATAGTTCTTGCCAGAAATTTCAAGGGCAACGAACTTTCTTTTCATAATGTCAGACATAAACCAAAATTACATCAAGAGCGTGTTCATACTTACGGGCTCTATTACAATTATCACATTCACTTCAGGGAATGGATCAAAATCATGTGCTTTACACAATCTCATGTCAAATATTACTTTCATAAAGTGAAAGATTATTTTGAGAATCCTTATTGTTCTCATTACCACAATAATGACGATTATAACTTCGTCTATTGCCATGTCCACATCCATTGATACCTTTACGGTAATTAGTCTTCTTTCAGACTTATCACATACTGCTACCACATTCTCTAAAGGGAATGGAGCAAATTCAATTGGACGGAATTCTTTGCCACGTCCACATTCATTGATACCTTCATGGTAATATTTTAGTCTTCTTTCAGACTTATCATATATTGCTTCCACATTCTCTAAAGGGAATGGAGCAAATTCAATGGGACGGATTTTCAATTATTTGCCCACAATCATACATGAATTTAATCATGGCAGGACATAGAGATTTTACCACTTCATGTGGTTATAATTTCTTACAAACTCCATTAGAGTTATAATCAAACTTTGTTGTCTATGCTTTGTATATAAAATCAAATTATAGAATTCCAAGAATTTGAAAGGGAAAAGTAAATTACTTACCTTTAAGGTATACCAATTATATTTTCAATGTTTTCTTCTTTTTCTCTTTTGCTTTCCTTCTTTTGCTTTCTGTTTCGTTCCTCCCTTTTTTTTTTCTTTTTCTTTTCCTTCTTTTTTCATTCTTTCTTTGAAGCAAAACCCTACACAAACAAAAGTTAAGACAATCTAAAATTTCAATTGGTTAGAGACTCGTGCTAATAACGTGTTATGAAATAATATAAAAGACAAGAACAATAATTCAAGAACAAGAGCAATAGAGAGAAGAGTAGAGAGAGTTCTTCTTATTGATACTTAGAGAATGTTAGGGATTGTTTACAATGGTAGAAGACCCCTTTATTTATAGGGAGGGGGATGATTTAGCTACCAAGAATAGAACTCTAAAATCTCTCTAATTATAGACATTCACCTTAAATAGGAGATTTCATAACATTATTATTTTTATAAATATATTTTTCTATATGTTCTTAATTCTTTTTGCCTCTATTTCTTTTCTTCACTGAATTTTTTTGAATTATTTTTCCTTTCTAGAGTTGTTTCTCTTCTAGCACTCCATAAATTTTCTTCAAATAAGTTTCGTAAATTTATTTTCATTTTTTCATAATACTCAAAGATTTATTTATTTTTGGTGTTCAAAAGAAAAAAAGGGAAACCCTAAAAAATAAGAATGAGATTAAAAGAAGAAAGACCCCACAAATAAAAGTATGGCGTCGTTACCTTTCTTGAGGAAAGAAGATAATTCTACCACCATTATTGTAAAAGTTTTATTTGTGTTCTGAAGGCTGTGCCAAAAAATTCAAACATTTAATTTACTAGGCATTAATTTATAGCATTGATAATTTGTAGATAACTTTAAGTTAACATAAAATATAATCTAATTAATTAAGAAATCACATGTAATAATAATAGGTTATTACCGGTCAAAATTTTTAACACTGTGAATGGGATAAGCTTTCAATAGTTAAAAAATCACTAGACAACGAATTATTAACTTTATGAATAATTTTTTTTTTATTTTCGGGTTTTATTATCGATGATTGAAGACTTCGTGAGATTCATACTCAACTTACAAATAATACTCATTGTTCTAATGTTAGGATTTACATAGTTTTGGTTCTTATTTTATTAAATGTGTTATTGGAAGATTTTTTTATTAAAAAAAAATGTTCTTGTGAATGCTGGTGAATTTTATTCTTTAAAATATATCATCATTTCTAATTTGATGTTGCAGCTACTCAATTAAATGTATCCCATAGAAATATACTTTAATACCAGAATACGAGCCTGTTTGGCTTAGTTGATTTAGAGTAGCTGATAAGCATTAGGTACTGAAAAACACTTTTAAGTGGTGAAGCTGATTTAAAAAATAAGCATTTACATGTTTGGATAAAAATGCTTAAATTAATAATAAGCAGCTGAAGAACTGGGTTCACGTGTCATACATTTCTCCATAGCAGCATTTTCTGCAGTCTTTTCAATTCCACTCGATACGAGTCTGTTCTTGTTTATTTAAAAAAAAAAAATCCTATGCTGTCAAAAGCAGATGGCATGCATGAACTTCAAAAATAAACTACTGCAATTAACTCCATATATATCCAGTTTCAGGTCAGTTTTTCTGGAATCAACTCTGCTAGCTATTGTCCTGAATAAACTATTGTTTTTATATCCTAGCTACCAATTAAAAGTTTAGTAGCTTTAGCTCTTCATTCCAAGATATAATTTTCCGAGTAGTTGTAATTTGATTAAGATAAAGAAGTTCCTTTTTATTTTAATCCCAGTGGGTATAGCGATGATCAAGTTGACTTTTCTAAAGCCAACCCCAACTGTTCTCTATGGAATAAAAACCTTGAAATTTGCTGAACTGTGGAACTCCAGCAAGATCGCCTCTTTTTCGTTTCCAGGTATTCTGCAATGTTCCTTTTCTTTCATAGTTTTGTGCAGCTTTTCTTTTCTTTTTTGTTTAAGCTCCCGTTTGATTGTTATTGTCTTGTTGAGTATTTGTAGGCCTAATTGAGGTAACAACAGGAAATTTCCCAGTTAACCAGAAGATTATTAAGGGATCTATGCTTCTCTAAATTCGGTTACGGAGACATTGGAGGAGCAGCTGAATCAAGATTCATGTCTATTTCCTGAAAAGAGAGTAACATTTGAAGTTCTCTATATTGAGGTTAGTTCTTTGCAGGCTTTTGTTCAACTACCTTCAGCAACAAAATCCGAGATGAGAATTTGGGAGAGGCTATCTACAAGAAAATAGGCTTTTAGCTCAGGGAAATTCAGTCGTTAAAACTTCAAATTCGATTGTTATAAGTTAATAATAACCGAAAAAAATTTGATCTGTCAGTAAAAGTCTTGATGTTAAAAGTTAAGTTCCGGTCAATACACGTGCTTTATAACAACAGGATTTTTCCATCGCTATTTAATCATCTCGTCGTTAAAAGCATTAATGATGAACAACTAAATCTACCAATGCAGGCCAAAACTTCCTTCGATAATCGTAAGTTACTTTCAACAATAATATTTTTAAAAGCCAATTTATTTTTTGCGAATATAAAATACATAAGTACAAAAAATTGTATACTGCCAAATAGTAGCAGTTAATTATTTCATACACATACAGACACATCCGAAAGTAACCAAATAATCAATACTCATAAAAACTTTATTGTTAATATAACGAACTAAAGCATCACACTACCAAAAAATATGCCTATCCACATTGATTTACATCATTTCTATCAGTTCCTAAAAAGAGAATAAAATATATATGTTCATTAAATATTGTGTTTAAACCACCTCTAGCAAAAAAAAAAAAAACAACCTATTATACTTCAACTTGCTCTGTATTGTTTTCAAGAATAGGATCTCCAAACATTCAATTCTTGATATGAAGAAAGAAGAAGTTTCTGTTAGTATAGAAACTGTTATTATTCTGTATTTTTATAAATATATAAAATAATAATCTTTCTAAAAAATAAAAACAAAAAGTTAGTAAAATTAAATTTTGAAAACAGTAAATTTCTTCAAAATAAATTCTAAAAAACGTTGTAGAAACAAACCGAGCCCACTAAATACATAGTGTGTCCTTAAGAAAATTATTCCCCTCAAGTACCCGAGGTTTTGGAATATATCCTCCCAGGATAGAACGATTTAACTCACCATTGTATCGGTATCTAAAACTCTGGTGATTGGCGAACCACTCGATAGTCGTAAAACACACTTGAATATTTTGTGCAGAAGAAGAAGATTCAGAAAATTTCGTAAGTAAATATTTTGGGTTTTGAAGGACTATTTATAGCCAACTTGATGATGTTTCTGAAGAGGTTTGCAACCTTTCAGAACAGTCATGACTGTTGGAACAGGTGTGACACTCTGAAGAACAGCCATGGCTGTTGGAAAATTTTTCTTCCCATCATTTTCCATTCACCCTTTTCTTGTTATTAAACCAAAATCCAATAATCCCCCACATGAATGGGGAATGTTTATAAACTTAAAGGAATGCACGGATGTGTGTGCGTTTTACAAGCAAGAATTGATTGCCTCTGGAGAAGTATGTTTCCCTTTGAACTTTCCGTAGTGAACTTATATCGGATATACTCGATCAATCAGTAGATTGATCTTTGAACCGTCGAGATTTGTTGTATACCTAGACAACATAATTCATAGAATCAATCCTTAACCATCTATGGTTCTTACGGCTGTGTTCGTTTCAGCCATAAACACCGCCTGGTTTCATGAGTGCTTAGAGTATGGGCCTTTACTTTCATTCTCCTTGAAGCGTCTTACACTTCTTACTCACATAGGTGATTCCTAAACGTGTAATCCTAAAGCCACACTATCTGGTCATATCCTGCCAGACTTAGCAAATCATTAAAAAGCTTTAAGCTTTATTGATTCATCAACAAGTCGTAATGCTTTACTTCGTTTTTGAACATTATCTTCATCACGAGCATGGGTTGAGTTAGTTGATAATGTTGAACCGTCATTCATAACTTTGTTGATCTCGTTGAACCTAACTCTTGGGATCTCCAGTCTTCTAAGTAGAGTTACCGTCATGATGACTTGTCCTAGGACTTTAACCCTATCCCCTTTGATGATTTTTCAACTGCCTCTCTAGATAGGCCTTTTGTAAGTGGATCCGACACGTTATCTCTTGACTTTACGTAGTCAATAGTGATAATACCACTAGAGAGTAGTTGTCTAACGGTATTCTGTCTCCGTCGAATATGACGAGATTTTCCATTTTACATAACGCTCCCTGCCCTACCTATTGCCGCTTGACTATCACAATATATACATATAGGTGCCAAAGGTTTAGGCCAAAATGGAATATCTTCCAAGAAATTTTGGAGCCATTCAGCTTCTTCACCGACCTTATCTAAAGCTATGAATTCAGATTCCATTGTAGAACGGGCGATGCACGCTTGTTTGGATGATTTCCAAGATACTGCTCCACCCCAATTGTGAAAACATATCCACTTGTGGATTTAACTTCAGATGATCCAGTGATCTAATTTGCATCACTATATCCCTCGATCACAGAAGGATAATGCAAAGCATAATTTTGGGTATGTTTCAGGTACCCCAAAACTCGTTTCATTGCCATTCAATGTATTTGATTGGGATTACTTGTAAACCGACTCAGTTTGCTATTAGCACATGCTATATCTGGTCGCATACAATTCATGATATACATCAAACTTCCCAATACTCTTACATACTCCAGTTGTGAGTCACTTTCACCTTCATTCTTTTAAGTGCATAACTCACGTCAATGGAGTCTTGGAAATTTTGAAATCCAAATACTTGAACTTGTCAAGTACCTTTCCAATGTAGTGAGATTGTGATAATGCTAAACCTTGTGGAGTCTTGCGAATTCTGATTCCTAAGATCACATCATCAACTCCTAAATCTTTCATGTCGAATTTGCTCCAATATGTATTTTGTAGCATTTATATTTGTCATACTTTTGCTCATTATCAACATGTCATCAACATATAAACAAACAATGACTTCATGGCATGGAGTATTTTTAATGTAAACACATTTGTCACACTCATTGATTTTAAATCCATTTGCCAATATTGTTTGGTTAAATTTTTGCATGGCATTGTTTGGGTGCTTGTTTAAATCCATAAAGCGACTTAACAAGTTTGAAAATTTTCTTTTCTTTACTAGGAACCACAAAACCTTTAGGTTGTTTCATGTAAATTTCTTCCTCCAATTCTCCATTTAAGAAAGCTGTTTAAACATCCATTTGATGGATTTCAAGACCATACACGGCGGCTAGTGCCACTAACACCCTAATAGATGGTACCCTTGTTATTGGCGAGCAAGTGTCAAAGTAATCAAAGCCTTAATTTTGTCTATAACCTTTGATAACAAGTCTTTCCTTATATTTGTCAATAGTGCCATCAACTTTATTTTTTCGTTTAAAGATCCATTTCGAACCTAAAGGCTTACTTCCAGGAGGAAGATCAACCAATTGCCATGTACGGTTATCCAAAATTGATTGAATCTCACTATTGACTGCCTCTTTCCAAAATGTTGAGTAAGAAGATGACATAGCTGCTTTAAAAGTTTGAGGCTCATTTTCAAGCAAGAATGTCACAAAATCTGGTCCAAAGGAAGTAGATGTTCTTTGGCGTTTGCTACACCTTGAATCTTCTATAATTGGAGTATTTTCCTTTGGTTCTTCCCGATGACGTTTAGGTATTTCACTTAACGACTCACTTTCAGTTTTATACGGATAGATGCTTTCAAAGAATTCAACATTATCTGATTCCATTATCGTATTAACATGAATCTTGGGATTATCAGATTTATGAACCAAAAATCGACATGCTTTACTATTTGTAGCATATCCAATGAAAATGCAATCTACTATTTTTGGTCCAATTTTAACTCTTTTAGGTAAAGGAACTTGTACCTTTGCTAGACACCCCCACACTTTGAAATATTTCAAGTTGGGTTTTCTTCTTTTTCATTTTTCATATGGAATAGATTGCGTTTTGTTGTAGGATACTCTGTTGAGTATTCGGTTAGCTGTAAGGATTCTTCCCCCCCCCCCCCCCCCCCCTCATAAATTCTACGGTTATCCGGAACTTATTAATAATGAATTCATCATTTCTTTTAATGTACAATTTTTCCTTTCTGCAATTCCGTTGGATTGAGGTGTGTAAGGTGCAGTAGTTTGATTGACAATTCCATATTCCGAACTTATTTCTGCAAATGGAGATTCATATTCTCCACCGCTATCACTTCTAATTATTTTGATCTTTTTATTCAATTTATTTTCTACTTCATTTATGTATTGCTTAAATGCTTCAATTAATTCATCCTTACTATTAAGCAAATAAACATAACAATATCTAGTGCAATCGTCAATAAAAGTAATAAAATACCTTTTTTCCACCTCGAGATGGTGTCGACTTCATATCACAAATATCAGCATGAATTAAGTCTAAAGGATTTGAGTTTCTTTCATCAGACTTATAAGAATGTTTTACAATTTTAGATTCAACACGTATTTGACATTTCGATTTATTACACTCGAATTTAGGCAATACTTCTTAATTAATTAACTTCCGCAAGGTTTTATATTTGACATGTCCTAAACGAATATGCCATAAATCATTTGACTCCAATAAATAAGAAGAAGCTGAAATTTTATTCATACTGTCAACAACCATTACATTGAGTTTGAAAAGACCCTCCATGAGATAGCCTTTTCCAACATAGATTTCTTTCTTGCTTACAACAACTTTATCAGAAACAAATACACATTTAAATCCATTCTTTACAAGTAAAGAAGTAGAAACTAAATTTTTTCTAATAGTAGGAACATGAAGAACGTTGTTGAGTTTTAACACCTTGCCGGAAGTCATCTTCAGGAATATCTTCCCGTAACCTTCAATCTTGGCTGTTGCATTATTTCCCATGGAAATTTCTTCTTCAATCTTTAGACGTATCACAAGATTTTCCAACTTCATTTTTTTGCGCTTGTGCTTCAGATAGTTCTTGAAATTCCTCCGCAAATGAGGCAATTTTTCAATCATAGCAGCTACTTGAAATGCTTCATTCACGACCATACCTTCAAAAATAAGGTCGTGAAAAATAAGTTGAATCTCCTGAACTTGGATTTTCACAGTTTTACTGTCTATCATTTTATAGTCTAGAAACTTGGCAACCACGAACTTCTTCAAGCATGCATCTTCTGTTTTGTACTTCTTCTCAAGTGCACCCCATAATTCTTTCGAAGTACTCATCGCACTATACACATTCTATAAGTCATCCTTTAAAGCACTTAAGATGTAGCCTTTGCAAAGAAAATCTGGCTGCTTCCATGCCTCAACAACCATGAACTTTTCATTATCTGGCATGTCTGCAATAGGAACTGGAGGCTCTTCACTAGTTAATTGCTGCATACCAAGAGCGGTAAGCCAGAAGAATACCCTTTTCTGCCATCTTTTGAAGTTGGTTCCAGAAAATTTTTCTGATTTCTCGATCTGAGGAACAACTGTGCGGCTTTACGAGGCTATTGTCGTTGCACCAACAGAAGGAATTCCATTCTCATTTGTCATTTCTTACATTCAACAATAGGATAGATCAATTAGTGGCAAAAATAAAACACTAAATAATACTGTAATTAATAAACAGTACGTAATAAAAACAACTGAAGTCTTTATATACTGTTTTACAGAAAAAACGATGAAGTTTTTATGTTCTTCAAATCGTTTTCTTAATTTCAATACTCTGATGAAGTTTTTATATCTTCAAATCAGAATAATAAAATTCCGACAGAATACAGAATATAAGATTATTATTCTTCTGTATTTTTGTAAATATACAAAATAATAATATTTCTGAAAAACAAAAAACAGAAAGTTAGTAAAATTAAATTCCGAAAACAGTAAACTTCTTCAAAATAAATTATGAAAATACGTTGTAGGAACAAACCGAGCCCACTGAATATACAGTGTGTCCTTAAGGAAATTATTCCCCTCAAGCACCCGAGGTTTTGGAATATATCCTCCCAGGATAGAACGATTTAACTCACTAGTGTATCGCTACCTAAAACTCTGGTGATAGGCGAACCACTAAAACACATTGGAATATTTTGTGCAGAAGAAGAAGAAGATTAAGAAAATTTCGTAAGTAAATATTCTGGGATTTGAAGGATTATTTATAGCCAACTTGGTAATATTTCTGAAGAGGTTTGCAACCTTTCAGAACAGTCATGGCTGTTGGAATAGATGTGCCACTTTGAAGAGGTTTGCAACCTTTCAGAAGTCATGGCTATTGGAATATGTGCGACATTGTTTCAGAACAACCATGGCTGTTGGAAATTTTTTTTCCCCATCATTTTCCATTCACCCTTCCTTTGTTATTAAACAAAGATCCAATGGAAACAATGAATAAGCCATTAACTAAGAAAGAGAAGACCTCAATATATTTAGTGTTTAATCATACAAATAATGTAAAACAATGAATATCTAATAAAGGCCGCGAGCAATAACTTAATTCTACCAAATATTCCAAAATACTAGATAATTTCCAAAATTATAGATAGAGAAATGTGTCCACTCTTATTTATTTTGTTGTTGAATATCAATATTCATAAAATGTCATCAACTAGAAAAACGAACAACAGAATATATTAAAGAATTCTAGTAATCGGAACACATAGTGTATACAAGAATGTAAATTTTTCAAATCATCCTTTCATTATTAACGCTTTCGGACTTGTCCACGGGAAATCTACATCATCCTTCAAAATCACGTTGAGTAAAATATAAAGAATGTAATTTTACAAACATATTTATTGAATATGTGAAAGCAAAAAACTTCAGCAAAACTTTCAAGTTCAGATAAAGCTAATCTTTTACTTTTTGCAACACTACTCAGTATGTCATAGGCCAACCTTTATCCATATCATCTATTTATTTATTCCTGATATGTAAAAAGAATTATACATGTTAGATATAAATTTTATTCCTCCCAATATGGACTTAATACTACATCAAAAAAAATTTACTAGCATATATCAATTAATAGATTTTGTTATTTGTGTTAATGATAGACTTAATTTTTATGGTTAGTTTGTATGCGCGCTTTTATAATAATGCACCTTTTTAGTGCTTTGTCAATTTTAAATACCCATGCTTTTTCTCGGAAATGGTCTACATATGCATACAGACATTGAAAATTTATCACCTTATGAATACATGTGTATTCCATTTTAGAAACTACAATAATTATAAGTTATAACTCCTTATTCAAAATTACTTATAGCAATAGCTAGGCTGGAACATCAAGAATTCCAACAGTTGACATAGAAGGCAGTAAAGAATAGGCTTCGGAATAAAAATGAGCAATCTCCCCATACCAACTGAAGGCAGAAAGGAAAAATCAAAATGCAAAGGAGATACCAATCTTCTCATTTGGAGGGGGAGAGCAACAACAACAATAATATACCCAGTATAATTTCATAGGTGGGTTCTGAAAACGATAGTGTGTACACAAATCTTATCTCTATCCGAAGAGGTAAAGTGACTGTTTCTGATAGACCCCTGACTCAAGAAAAGGTGGAAAGGAGTGATATGACATGATAAAGGCATATCATTTGTTCGCCAATTAAAACTCCTCGTGAAAGAAAGGAAAGCAAAAGTAATATAGTAAAATAATATGGAGCAAGGAGATATAGCTATTGGAACAACAGTTGTATCTAGTTGTTTTAGATTAGTTCTTAACTTTCATGCTTATCTTTACATTAGATATAGATTTAAAGTTATCCTTTTAGTTCATACTTATCATTCAGTTAGTTAGCTTTAGGTAGTGTTTTTATTTGATAAATCTCCTAATTCAAGGAGTACTCTTAGGAAGACTTGTATTTAAACTGAGCTTGACATTCACTACACATACAGTTTTCCATCATATTCTTGAGTCTTTATATGGTATCTGAACCTATACAACTCTAACGAGCACAATTATATATATATATATATATATATATATTTCTTAATCCAATGCGAAAGATGGAAACACTACCAGAATTATCAATGCCGACAACCCTACCAGCATCACAACTATCATCCAATTCAACCATGCTTCCCAACTTTCTACCAAACTTAGTGACAGTCACAATTTTGCCACTTGGAAAGCTCAATTCTCCATGCTTATGCAAGACCATGATCTCTATGGTCACCTTGATAGGTCTACCCTTATTCCCACCCCGACAGCTACCTTTGGCACCAATACAACTTCTAATACTACTTATACGCTTTGGTTCCGTCAGGATCAACATATCTAGAACGCTCTTATGGTTTCTGTTGACCCTACCATTGCTTCCACAGTTGCTGCTGCCAACACATCCAAACATGATTGGGACTCCTTGCACGCTGCTTATGCAAACAAGTTCCAGACTCAGATCTTCAGCCTTCTTGACCAACTTGCACGAATCATAAAAGATAACACTCATATTACTGAGTACCTTCAGCGTATTCGGTCCCTCTCTGATGAACTTGCCACTGCAGGTGCTCCTGTCACTAACTTTGAACTTATCGTCAAGATTCTCAGTGGACTTGGCCCTGAGTTTCCTGAGATATCCGCTTCCATACGAGCACGTGACACCACTGTCACCTATGAGGAATTGTTTGAAGAATTGCTCGATCACGAGCTCTTTATCCGACATGAGGATGCTAAGAAAACTCTTAGTCCTATCACAGCGGCGGTTGCTACTCATAACAAACAGAACAACACTGCCACCAATTGCAACAATCGCCGCCAATCCTACAATAACAACTCCCAACCATGGCAACAGAATACTCGCTCCAACTCATCCACCCAGTGGCAACCCCAAAACAATAACCCTATGGGTGTTATTCATTGCCAATTATGCAACAAGTTTGGCCACACTGCAAATGTATGTCGATCCAAGTCACACAATCATTTTGAGGCCAAAGCCAATTATATCACAGGCTTCAACACCACTGCCGACCCGTGGATAGTGGACTCGGGGGCCACACACCATGTCACAACCGAACCTCATAACCTCGAACCATATCACGGCAACGAGGATGTATCTACGGGAGATGGTAACAAAATTCCTATCTCACATATTGGTTCTACTCAGTCAAATGCATCAAATAATGTTTTAAAGCTAAATCACACTCTATGTGCTCCAGCTGTCAAACGAAATCTTGTTTCTATTTCTAAATTTTGTCGGGACAATCTAACATCTCTTGAATTCTTTCCTTTTTCTTTCATTGTGAAGGATCTGAAAACGCGAACCTCGCTGGCATGAGGCCGGACCAAAAATGGACTGTATGAGTGGCCAAATCATATCCACAAGCTCACATATCTATCACTTCAACTTCCCTGACTACTTGGCACCAAAGATTGGGTCACCCGCATTCTAGAGTTCTTGCATATGTCTTGAATAAATTCTCGCTCTCATTTGTTGGGCGAGAAAAGTTTCTTTTTTGTAATTCTTGTCTGTCTAATAAAGTCCATCGGCATCCGTTTCACACATTAACTCTAGAAAGCTCTAAACCTCTTCAAATTATTATCAGTGATTTGTGGGGACCCTCTCCTGTGTTATATGTTGATAAAAAAATATATTACTGTATTTTTGTTGATCAATTCACAAGATACACTTGAATCTACACACTTAAAAATAAATCTGAAGTCAAAGACATTTTTCAAATATTCCATCTTTTGATAGAAAAACATTTCGATACCAAAATTCTATCGCTTAATACTGATGGTGGAGGAGAGTATAAAAGTCTTGACCCTTATCTCTTGCTTTACGGTATCGAACACCTTTCTGCTCCACCCTATACGCCTCAAAGAGTTGCTCTTGCTGAGCGAAGGCATCATCACATTATTGAAACTGCACGAACACTCTTACATGAGGCGTCTCTGCCATCACTTTTTTGGTCATTTGCCTGTCACCATGCAGTCTATCTCATTAAACGACTCCCTACCACACTTTTAAATAATATTTCTCCTTTTGAAAAATTATTTGATAAAACATCTGATTATGGTTCTCTACGAATTTTTAGGTGTTTATGTTATCCATGGCTTAAACCATACTCTAAAACTAAACTTTACCCAAAATCCATCCCTTGTGTTTATCTTGATTTTTCATTGTCCCATCATGCCACCAATGCTTTGATCCAATCTCATCAAAAATTTATTTATCCCCTGATGTGCATTTTCTCGAAAATAACTTTCCTATCAAAACTTTGTTCTCTAATATTACAATTCAAAAAAGGCACATGAAATGGTCAATTAATGCACTTTCTAATACACCCAATCTCACCCCTAATGTTTCTAATAATTTAGACTTGCCCTTCCCCCCCTCCCCACATTGAAATATCAGCCCCAGTAGCAGAAACCCAAACCCAAACGACATCTCCCTCTCCAAACCAACATGATCCACCACTGCCATCCTCTATTTCCGGCGTGCCAGTGGCAGAAGAAAATTCGGACTCTTCCAAGACTTCTACTCCAAGTAATCCTCTCTCCCCTTCTTCTTTTATTATTCACCTTGCCCTTAATCGAATCTCCCGCCCTGGGTATTATAGTATCTTTGCCCATGCCCATCTTCTCTGATTCTTTCGACCACTGTCCGTCCACTAGCAAACCTTAACACACCTATAAATTCACCATCTTTTACATCTAAACCTTCACAAATCTCTCCCCCACTTCAAGTGTATCACCGCAGAATAACCCAATCCAAATCTATGGCCCCTCCTCCTACTGTCTCTGTTCGACTCAGCGGCAACCAAGCAGCACCACCAGCCGAACCCGCACTTTCCCACTGCCCTTCCCCTCTCAATCCTATTATCACCCATTCCCAAAATAACATTCAAAAACCAATGTAAATTTTTGTTTACCTTGCTCATTTAGAAACCTCACTTGTACCACATACCTTCAAACAACCGAGAAACATCCTGGGTGGAGAAAAGCTATGATTTCGGAATTTGATGCTTTTGTTGAATAACCATACTTGGGAACTAGTTCCAAATGATCCTTCTAAAAATGTTGTTTCATGTAAGTGGCTTTTCTGGATTAAAAGGAAAGCAGATGATTCAGTTGATCGCTACAAAGCAAGACTAGTTGCAAAGGGATTTACTTAGAGGCCGGGTGTAGATTTTCACTCGGATTTCAGTCCGGTAGTCAAACCCACAACTGTTCGAATTATTCTTGCTGCTGATCCCCGATTTCATTGGCCCCTTCACCAGCTTGACGTCAACAATGCATTCCTTCAAGGTGATCTTGAAGAGGAGGTTTACATGATGCAAACTCAGGGGTTTACTTGTGCCGACAACCCGACTCATATATGTAAGTTGCACAAGGCAATTTATGGTCTAAAGCAAGCACCTCGGGCTTGGTACAATGCACTCAAAGCACCTCATATTCATTCTGGTATATGTTGACGACATCATCATCACTGCATCAATCTTGTCACTGTGAATGAGGTTATAGCTTACCTTGCTTCTCGCTTCTCAATTAAAGATTTGGGACACCTTCATTACTTTCTTGGTGTTGAGGTGATTCGCAGTTCAGATGACATTCTTCTATCTCAAGCAAATTATATCAATGAAATTCTTAGTGCCGAATTGATGTCTTATTGTAAAAGTGCTAAAACACCAATGAGTAACTCTAACTTACTCAAACTCAATGATGGGGCTGACTTTACAGATGCAACTCGCTATCGCCGAGTCCTAGGCAAGCTCCAATATCTGTCCTTTACAAGGCCAGACATTTCCTATGCGGTCATTAAACTGTCCCAATTTATGCAATCACCATCAGACCTACATTGGAAAGCTGTGAAACGCATTCTCAGGTATCTTCGTGGTACAATACAGTTTGGCTTCCGTGTATCCCCAATTTGTGACTTTAACCTGCACATGTATTCTGATGCCGATTGGGCTGGAGATCCCACTGACAGATCCTCCACATCTAGCGATATTCTTTTTCTTGATCGCAACCCCATCAGTTGGTCTTCAAAAAAGCAGAAAATTGTTGCTCGCTCATCAACTGAAGCTGAATATAGAGCTGTTGCCAACGCTCTTGCTGAATTGTTATGGGTGAAAAACCTACTGCTTGAGCTGAAGCTTCCTATCAAGGATACTCCCACAATCTACTGTGACAACATTGGTGTCACTTACCTAAACGAGAATCCAGGCCTTCAATGTCGCATGAAGCATATTGAGGTAGACTTTCACTTTGCGCGCAACCATGTTCAATAGAAGGGGGTTCAAGTTGTTCATGTTCATTCTGCTGACCAACTAGCTGATACGCTCACCAAGCCGCTTGCCAAACCAGCCTTTGACCGAAATTTGTTCAAGTTAGGCTTAGTTACGCATCGCATAACTTGAGGGCGCGTATTGGAACAACAGTTGTATCTAGTTGTTTTGGATTAGTTCTTAGCTTTCACGCTTATCTTTAGATTAGATATAGATTTAAAGTTATCCTTTTAGTTCATACTTATCATTCAGTTAGTTAGCTTTAGATAGTGTTTTGATTTGAATAAGTCTCCTAATTCAAGGAGTACTCTTAGGAAGACTTGTATTTAAACTGAGCTTGACATTCATTACACATACAATTTTCTAATCATATTCTTGAGTCTTTATAATAGCATCACCAAAAAGTGTCGTTTACCCTTAACACAGCAAGAGAAAAGAATATAAAGAATAAGAAACAGGAGACAGCTCCACAAAAAGTAAGCCTCTATAAATTTTACAAACCTTTAAGATGCATCAGTCAACTCAACCTTCATAATAAACTCAACCAATAGGAAATGTAGCATCTAACTTGGTTCAAGAGAGATATACAAATCTGACACAAAACCACCAAAAGTAATGGCGATCTAGAAAACACAAAAGGCAAAGCCAAAACGAAGATCCATAACACTCATATATACCCACAGTTGCAATTGCAACGATAACTTTACTATACATTGTTTCACCACTAGTTTCCCAAATGGGTTCTCTTTTTCAATGTCAAAAAGCTTAAGAAACTCAGTGTACTCTAAAAATCATAAACTGTTTAATGGGCCTCACAAGTACCTTTACGAGGGGCAATAGAATTGAATGTCCTAAAAAACATTGTGATACTTGTGCAGGTTTGGGTCATGAAGAATCAAGCCTTAGTTGTGCTCTTGAAGAAGCCATCTTTCTTCAGAGAACTTTTGGTATGCTTTCAAGGATGTGTCTCAATCCAATCCACAATATGAAAGAGATTCTTCATCGGTCCAGAAATTCAACCTCTGAGGAAAGGTGGGGAGATAGTTTATATGCTATGGGCTGTTTGTGTTGTATGGATCTCATCTCTGACACTGTACCTGTAATTTTGGAAAAACTCCGAAAAAATGGTATCACGTCCTGGAAACAAGCATGAAGTTGGGTTCTTAAAGAAAGCTTGTATTCCAGCATTTTGCTTATCAATCGAATTGCAAGCCCAATTTCTTGGTATGTAGAATGCAAGGAAAGGAAAAACCACAGCTCCATCCTTCTGCCATATTCATTTCTTCCTTCAATGGCTTCAGAAAAACTACGGCATGCAACAGAAAAGATCACGGCGTTTCTTGGTAAATATGATGTTGTGCATGTTCGAAGAGGAAAGAACAGGTTTTTGGGGTTGATCGAAGTTTGCACCCTCATTTGGACAGGGATACACGTCCACAGTTCATTCTCTGCAGAATAGCAAAATGGGTACGCCGTGGGCGAACTCTTCCAATGAGAGGACGCCAGGCCTCTTTTCTCCTATGACTGTGAGGTACAAGCTGGCCTATTCATCAAATTATAGCAGTATCTTGGATCCAGTGATTGAGAATAATTACCAGCTCTTTAATCTTTATGATAGAAAGGCTTATTATGATGGGAGCAAAAACATTTATTATAACAATGAAAGATGCAACTGATCTAAGCCTCAGCGATGATCCTAAAAAGAATACCAAGAAATGGGAAATGCCTGTTTATACAAGAGAAAATGAATAATGTTAGTTCTCTGATGCGCTTAACTGAATTCTTTTGAGCATTCTCATTTAATACTATACACTTTTTCACTCATTTTTTCTTTATTCACTTGTAAATCAAAATTTTCTTGTGAATGTCATAGTTATGTATTTGTAAATTATCATATTTGACTTCAGTGGAATCAATTCCAGATATTTTAAAAAAAAACACAAAAAGTATGTCCATATATATTTATTAAATTGAGAGATCATTGGAACAACTCCACATAAAATATGCTTGTATAAATTAGCTCTACTATAGATTTATAAATAGTCTAAAAGATTATCAAATGAAAGCCACTTACTAATTGTTTACCCACAACTTTGAGTAAGGGAACTTTGGTGTATTTAGAAGAATAGACAAACTTGAAAAAATTACATCTTTTCATTACATTTTTGCACCTTTTACTTAATCCTATAATAATTGTGTTGAGACGATATGGCATATTAGTGCTTAAACTTTTCAAAAGTTTAATTACAAAGAAAAATAAAAAATACAATTTTTCTTGCCTAAGCGATTCTGAAAAAGATAATGTCAAGAACATATGAATACAAAAGTGATTTCTGTAATTTTGCTTGCCCTTTCTGTTCATAGATTTTTGTTTCTCCTTTCTCTTACTTTTAGACACTTACTAGGAGACAATAGATCAGATAATCAAAAAAATATAAGGACACTTCTTTCAGAAATTTTTTATTTTACACCATCTTATTAGAGTTCACCCAGTATGAGAATAAATAGTTTGTTTTATCATCAAAGAAAAAGATCCAATATAGAAGACTATGACTACTCTCCTTTACCTATCCAGAAAAAAACATGTATATTCATGGTGTACTAATCGACACCATCTCATCACTTTTTAATTTCAATCAAAGCTACTAACATATGAGCTCACATCAGTATATGCAAAATAGTCCAAAAAAATGTGAACAGAATAACTATAATGATTAGTCTAAAATCAAATTTACAGATACCACAACAAGAAAAAAGAACCCTAGATTTAATATAAACCCATGATTGTGGAAAAATCGGCATTCCACAACTGCAATTAATAGTTACAAAGTATCAATGACAATATGAAACATCGAAATTTAAACAGATAAGGGGAAATCTTAAATTTAAGAAAAGATTAAATAACAATGCGGAAGTTCAATATAGTCTCTACACAAAATCGAGTGTCACATAACTCACGAACTACTAAGATTACAAAATACAATGTCTGAAAGGAAATGTAAACGATTTGTCTCGAAATACATGATATACAGACTGAAATAAGGATAGAGGAGACACCGGACCTGCGGACGCCTGCAAGGATACCTCGGTGTCTCACTGGATTGAAGGTTCGTTCTCAGACTACTGCTGCTGCTTAAAAGCTGCTCCGGTATCTGCATATAAGTGCAGAATGTAGCATCAGCACAACTGACCCCATGTGCTGGTAAGTGTCTGGCCTAACCCCGGCAAGGTAGTGATGAGGGTAGGACCATACTCTAGATAAACCTGTGCAGTCATATAATATATGGCGAAAGAAACAACAGGAAATAAACAAGTGAAACTAGGGAGGGGAAACATGCTCTGGGATTAGCAAAATAAATAGAATTCTCATAACTGACAAAGAAGTCAACTATAAAGCTGCTAACACGAATAAGAATAGATAAAAAAACTTTTACTTGAAATGCTCATCTCGTTGCAGGCTTGCAACCCGATCCCATTTCTTATTCTCTCATGGTAGGCGTACCACCCGCTTCCATTTCATCATAACTCATGGTAGGCGTACCATACGCTCCCATTTCAATCAATATTTTTTGGTAGGCATACGACCCGCTCCCATTTCAATCAATATCTCGTGGTAGGCGTACCACCGGCTCCCATTTCAATATTTTATGGTAGGCGTACCATCCGCTTCCATTTTAATATCTTGTGGTAGGTGTACCACCCACTCCCGTTTCAA
Source organism: Nicotiana benthamiana (assembly GCA_034376525.1). NCBI lineage: Eukaryota > Viridiplantae > Streptophyta > Magnoliopsida > Solanales > Solanaceae > Nicotiana > Nicotiana benthamiana. The sequence continues at coordinate 123,793,233 of CM067324.1, read as the reverse complement.
TCAATATTCGTGGTAAGCGTACCACCCGCTCTCATTTAATATCTTGTGGTAGGCTTACCACCCGCTCCCGTTTCAATCAATATCTCGAGGTAAGCGTACCACCCGCTCCCATTTCAATATCTTGTAGTAGGCGTACCACCCGCTCCCATTTTAATATCTTGTGGTAGGCATACGACTCGCTCCCATTTCAATCAATATCTCGTGGTAGGCGTACCACCCGCTCCCATTTCATGTTATCACATAATCACAAAAGGTCCCGACAAGGGACAAAGTAACATAATAACTTTCCGGCAAGGGAACAACAATATAGAAACAATCATCCCGGCAAGGGAGAATCAACTATAATCAACCTTAACTCAGTTTGATTAGTGAAGATGCTCAATCATAAATAGGATCTATGAGGATAAAAAAATCTTTGCCCGATACGGTAGATCATTAGTTAAGGCATACGTGATGTAATTTAAGAAAACAACAAATTTCAATTTAGGACTCACGGTCATGCTTGACACCAACATATAGATATTCGTCACCATCCCTAGACATCGTACTCAACGAAGAGCAGTTAGTACATAAGATGCAACTCCTAATCCCTCAAGCTAAGGTTAGACCGAACACTTACCTCGATGCATTGAACTCAAATCAAGCATCACGAACACTTACCTCGATGCATTGAACTCAAATCAAGCATCAATTATGGCTTTACCCCTCGATTCCACCACAAATCCACTCGAATCTAGCCACAAGTTACTTTATTACATCAATAAACACTAAATGAATCAATTTGAATGCACAAAAAATGAATTATCCAAAACTTTTTCCAAAAAGTCCAAAACTGCCTCCGGGCCCACATGGTCAAAACTCTAGGTTCGAACCAAACACTAATATTCATTTCCCCACGAACCCAAATATATAATTTGTTTTGGAATCAAACCTCAAATTGAGGTCCAAATCCCCAATTTTAGAAAAAACTAGGTTTTACCCAAAACACCAAATTTCAAGTTGGAAACATGTTAAATAATGTTAATGATTGAAATAAATGAGTAAAAATAAACTTAAAATTGATTTGGAAGAAGGTTTGTTCTTGAAAAATCGCCCAAAGGAGTTGTATTTTGAAAATGAGGTGAAAATGTCTTAAACCGACTAAGTATGAAAAATGCAGGTTGTAGATGTGGGAAATGTGAACTGGGGTTTGCAATTCTGTTATGGGAATTGTGAAGTCATGTTCGCATTTGCGAACACTAGGCAAAGGGAGGGACTTCGCATTTGCGAGCCTAAATGTCGCATTTGCAACAGGCACCTCTTCGCATTTGCAGACCCAATGGTCACATTTGTGACCTAGCTACAAGACTCCTTATCTCGCATTTGCGATCAAAGGCTCGCATTTGCGAGTGCTTCTTCGCAAATGCGAAGATTGAAAAACTGAAATGCCATATTTTTTTCTCGAAGGTACAAAATGCACTCACGGCCTATCCAAAACTGACCCGAGCCCTCGAGGCTCCAAACTAAACATGCACACAACCTTAAAAATATCCTACGGACTTACTTGTGCGATCAAATCGCCAAGATAACATCATATACATCGAATTAAGCCTCAAAATTCATGATTCCTTCCAAATTTTCATAAAACATCAAATTTCCATTTTAAGTTCGAAACACGTCAAACGACGTCCGTTTTCAACCAAACTTTATAGAAAGTGCTTAAAATACACATAAGAGCTGTGCCAGGTGCCAGAACTAAAATACGAGTCCGTTCTCTGATATATTTTGTTTTGCTTGGCATTAAGTTGCAATTTTCATAATTAGAAGTCTCTTTAAATCATGAAAAGGTCAATAAATAAATAAATAAATAATTATCTTGTATTCATAGAATTTTTAGACTTTAATGGTATTATTAAATACATAAAAATAACTAAAATAATGCATTAGTTGCTTTGTCTTGTTTTGTTGAACTACAAGATTATCTAGCTTCCAAACGTAGACACATACATTGATTTTGTAGTGTATATTTATTGTATACTGTTTGTATGTCGTGTATATCATGTATGTTGGGCCAGAACACATATGGGCCCCATTTTTCTTTTGTTTTATATTTGGCTCGATTTGGCCCAGTTTGGTTTTATACGCACCTGAACCTTCTGTATAGGAGCAGTCGGATATTTTGATATGGAAGGTTTTCTTTTGAAGCTCTCTAGAAGCTTCTCTCAACCGACTCATCTTCTTCAATCTTCATCTTGATTCTTCTATGTTTTCATGGTATCAGAGCAGACGATGATCCGACGATTCTCTGCTATATCTTCTTATCCCAGTCAAAATCGCGTTGGAAAGTTTTCAGGAATGTGTGAGATATTTGGTCAGTGATGATTTCGATAAAGATCGAGTGTTAATCTGAGACTTTTATCACCATTAACTGGTTACATCTTCACTTCTTGGACGTTTTGGGTTGGTTTTCCGACGTCCTCGACTTGATTCCGGCGAGACTTCAGATTTTAGTGTGTCTGCTGCTCGGAACTGCCATTTTTTGTTAATCGAAGGCCGTTCTTCTCCGGTCGCGAAGAAGGAGGGCAAATCTGTTCCTGTTTTAGGTGATTTATGATTTGCAAGAGGTTTTTGATACAACTTTAGCTTTTCAAACTGATTACCGAGACTATCTTTTGATTTTAAACTCATTGGTGTTCATGGCTTCTAACATGAGTGCTAATACAACTCCTGTTGACCCTACCAGTGCTCTTTTTGTTTACTCCTCTGATGTTCCTGGTGTTTCTATTGTGTCCACTCCCTTCTCGGGTAATGGTTATGGGGGTTGGAGGAGGAAAATGATTGTAGCATTGTCTGCTAAAAATAAAATTGGTTTTGTTGATGGTACATGTTCCCGACCAGACAGTAATGTGGCTGAACAAATGTTATGGGACCGATGTAACAATATGGTAATCTCCTGGTTAACTGCTTCCTTATCCCCTCAGATAGCAGAGAGTGTGCAGTATTCTGATACTGCACAAAGTATATGGGCAGAGCTCGCAGCTAGATATGGTACTGCTAACAGACCAAAATTTTTGAACTAAAAAGAGAACTCTCTCATACTTCTCAAGGATATCTAGATGTAGCCTCATATTTTAACAAACTTAAAGGACTGTGGGATGAATTAGGAACAATGTGTACAAACTATGGGCAAAGATGCATTTGTCCTGCCAGAAATGGCATCATACAGGAAGATGATGAGAATAAGGTGTTCCAGTTCCTCATGGGCCTTAATGAAGCATACATGGGGGTACGGAGTAACTTACTGATGATGCAGCCTCCTCCTACCCTTGACAGTGTCTACAATATGGTCCTCAATGGTGAGAAACAGAGACAAGTCCAGTCCATTTCTCAGTTTAATCCAGACTCTATGTCTTTCAATGTCCACACAAATAAACATCCAGTTGAATCAATAAGGTCACAGTGCCTAATCCTTCTCCTTTCAGACAAAGAGTTAATTTTGACCAAGCTAGAGGCTCTTTATTCTGTAGATACTGCAAAAAATCTGGGCACTTAATTGAAAAGTATTACAAGATTCATGGGTATCCACAAAGTGCAACATTTAACAATGGGAGGAGACCTGCTGCTGCTCATCTAACTACTGGTGTGGATTTCCCTTCTTCTGAAAGAAATATGTCTGTTCCTCATGGAAATCCTCCTGAAAGTCATCACCCTGTTCCAAACGTGGATGGCCAGAGTTCTGTGATACCAGGGTTGAGCAGACAACAATATGATCAATTGATGACCTTGCTACAACAAACTCAGTTAGGGGACTCCACTGCCCAGACTCCTCATCCCATGTATGCTGCCAATTTTGCTGGTACTATGCTAACTGAGACCCCTTTTCTTATTCCAAATATTGCATGCTTAATCACATTAATTCTGCCACCTGGATAATAGACTCAGGGGCATCTAACCATATGACCTTTAATAAAGATTTACTCTTCAACCTCACACCTTTAACTGTGCCCTATCTTGTAACTCTTCCTAATGGATATAAAGTGAAAGTGACATGCACAAGATCTTTTGCATTAAATGTATTCATCATTCTTCATGATGTCTTATTTTTTCCTTCTTTCAAACACAATTTGATTTCTGTCCACAAACTAGTAAAACAGTTGCATTGCATAGTCTTGTTTACTGCAACTTCCTGTTTCCTCCACATGTTACATGCCCCTTCTCTGAAGATGCCTCTGGATCTTGGTGAAGAGGAGGCTGGTCTATAAAAGTTTGCTTGGGTTCCAACTTCCTCTTCTTCTAATTGTTGTTCTTCTGCTTCTGTATGATCTTCTTCTTCTGATTCTTGTAAACCTGACTGTTCTAGTCATAAAGTTGTTGCTTTACCTTCAACTGTAAATAGTTCCATCTGTAATTATGTTGTTACCACTGACATGAATTACATTTGGCATTTGAGATTGGCTCATATTTCATTTGCAAACATGAAACACATTTTTGCCTTGTCTTTTCCATTTGCTTCTAAACAACCTTTCCATTGTTCTATTTGTCCTATGGCTAGACAAACTAGACTTCCCTTTCCTGATAGCACAACAAGTATATCTAGACCTTTCCAATTGATTCATGTAGATACTTGGGGTCCTTATCACACTCCCACTTCTTCTTCTGGCTCTAGATACTTTCTAACAATAGTTGATGACTTTTCTAGAGCAACCTGGACACATTTATTGGGGTCTAAAAGCAATGCTTTCTGCATGCTTAAGTCTTTTCTGTGTACGGTCAAAACCCAGTTTAATGCTGTTGTTCAAACTATTAGGAGTGACAATGCTTTGGAATTGGAGTCTAGTATTGCTGGTGCATCCTTCTTTAGCCAACAAGGCATTATTCATCAAACAACTTGTCCCCATACTCCTCTACAGAATGGTGTTGTTGAAAGGAAACATAGGACTCTTTTTGAAACCTGTAGAGCCTTACTCTTCCAATCTGGTTTACCCATCTCTTTCTGGGGAGATTTTGTATTGAGTGCTACATACCTTATTAACAGAATACCCTCCAGGCTTCTTCAAGGCAAATCCCCTTATAAAATTTTGCATGGAAAGGCACCTACTTACTCCCATTTAAGGGCATTTGGCTGCCTTGCCTATGTTGCTGTCCCAATTCCTCAAAGGGACAAGTTGAAACCTAGGGCCATTTCTTGTGTCTTCCTGGGGTATCCTTTTGCTAAAAATGGTTATAGACTGTATGATCTCACTTCCAAAAAATGCTTTGTATCCAGGGATGTTGTCTTTCATGAAACTTCTTTTCCTTTTAAATATGTTTCTTCTGTTAACCCTACTCCTTCTATTTCTCCCTCTTCTACTCCTTTTGTTCCTCATCTTGAGCATTCCCTTTCTGAGACAGACTTATCTGTCCCCATCTATTCCTCTCCTCCTTCTCCTTCTGCCCTAGTTTCTTCTTCTTCCAATCCAGTTTCCAGTCCTCCTTTCAACCTTGGTATTTCTCCTCCTACTTTGCCTTCTTCCACATCACCTAATGTTCCCAGAAAATCTGGAAGACAGCACAATCCTCCTTCTTATCTTAAGGATTATGTCTGTCATCTTCCTGACTTCTTTGGATCTTCTTCTTCTCCTCTGGAGTCTGAACCTCTTTATTACTCTCAAGCTGCAATAAGTTCCAGTATGGCAGGATGCCATGAGAAAGGAGTTTGATACTTTGGATGCCAACCATACCTGGGATGTTGTTTCACTTCCTCCTGGTAAGAAACCCATAGGCTGCAAATGGGTTTATAAGATCAAATATAAGGCTGATGGTAACATTGAAAGATACAAAGCTAGACTTGTCATTAGAGGGGATACTCAAATTGAATGAGTTGATTTCACTGACACTTTTTCTCCTGTGGTTAAAATGTCCACTGTGAAGTGTCTTATTGCAGTGGCTGTTAAGAACCATTGGAATCTTTTTCAACTTGATGTTAACATTGCTTTCTTGCACGGTGATTTGGATGAGGAGGTCTATATGAAGCTCCCTCCAGGTTTAACAGTTTCAGTTCCTTCTACTGATTCTGTTTCCTCTGCATCTCCTCCTCTTGTATGTAAGTTGAAAAAGTCTCTTTATGGGTTGAGACAAGCATCCAGACAATGGTATGCTAAACTGTCTTCTGCTCTCTACTCCAGAGGATATACTCATTCTTTGAATGATTATTCTCTGTTTATCAAAGGCCAACCGGGTTGTCTGGTTGTTGTGGCAGTCTATGTGGATGACATTATTATTACTGGGGATGTCAATGATGAACTTTCTGCCCTAAAACTATTTCTGGATGATCAGTTCAGGATTAAATACTTGGGGTCTTTGCATTATTTTTCGGGCATAGAGATGTCTGTTGTTCCTGGTGGGATGCTCCTTAATCAGCATAAGTATGTTTCTGACCTGCTGTATCAATTTGACTGTATGAATGTTTCTCCTATTGTTTGTCCTTTGGATCTTAATGTCAAACTCCATGCTGATTCTGGTGACCTCTTCTCCTCCCCTGATCAATATAGGAGCCTCATTGGTAAGCTCTTATTTTTGACTCATACCAGGCCTGACATATGCTTTGCTGTTCAGCATCTGCGTCAATATTTGAAGTGTCCCAGAGTCCTTCATATGACTGTTGCCCTACATGTCCTAAGATATCTTAAGGGCACTATGAATTTGGGTCTCTTCTATTCTGACAGTTCTGATTTCTCTATACATGCTTATTCTGACAGTGATTGGGCTGCCTGTCCTGATACTCTCAGGTCTGTTACTGGTTTTTGTGTTATTTTGGGAGGCAGCTTGGTTAGTTGGAAGTCCAAAAAAACAACCTGTAGTTTCTTTATCCTCTGCTGAAGCTGAATATACGGCTCTCAATAAGGTGGTAGCTGAATTGTCTTGGCTTTCCCGTTTGCTCACTGACATTGGTGTTTCTGTTTCTCTCCCCTTTTCTTTTTTTGTGACTACCAGGCTGCTATACATATTGCCAAGAATCCTGTTTTCATGAGCGGACCAAACATATTGAGGTAGATTGTCATTTTATTAAAGATCAGTTGACTGGTGGGCTCATTACTCTCTCCCATGTCTCCACTTCTCATCAGCTGGCTGACCTTCTCACCAAGCCTCTGCCTGGCTCTATCCTACATCCTCTGATGGTCAAGTTGAATGTGGTCTCCCCCTCCAACTGGAGGGGGGGGGGGTGTTGAGCTACAAGATTATCTAGCTTCCAAACCTAGACACATATATTGATTTTGTAGTGTATATTTATTGTATACTATTTGTATATCGTGTATATCATGTATGTTGGGCCAGAACACATCTGGACCCCATTTTTCTTTTGTTTTATATTTGGACCGAGTTGGCCTAGTTTGGTTATATACGCACCTGACCCTTCTGTGTATGAGCATTCGGATATTTTGATATGGAAGGTTTTCTTTTGAAGCTCTCTAGAAGCTTCTCTCAACCGACTCATCTTCTTCAATCTTCAGCTTGATTCTTCTATGTTTTCATATTTTTACATCTTTAGATATAATTAATTGGCTAACTGGTTAATTAGTAAAGTGTTAGGTAAAATAGATAGATTATTTGATTTTACAATATAGTTTTAAGAGAACTTTTTAGAAATCACTATGTTTTAATGATTATTAACTTGTTATAACTACCGTTTACTAAATTACTTTCTATAGTTATGTTTTCAGTTATTATAGATTGTATTTGATGTATTTTTGCTACTGTATTCATGAATATGGTAATAAAATTCGATGGAAAACAAGAGAGTCCAGCTAAGCAGAGAATGTATTCGACTGTATTCATGAATACAGTAACGAAATTTGCGAATAAAAAAGGTTTTCAGCTGTTTAAAATCAGTAAGTGAATCAATTAACGCTCTAAGATAACTCAACAAACTCCCAAAAAAAAGAGAGCAATCTTCGGAGATTCAATCTATCCTTTCTTTTTTAGTAGTTTCTTTACTAAAATATTTTTTAGTAGTATCTTTATAAATAGATTTATATGTTGAAATTATTTATTACATTGAATACAGTTAATACATAAAAATATTTTGAACATAAGAAGTATAACAGGTCATCTATAGTGAAAAAATATATGAATACATACTGTAGATATATTTGAATACATTTATACATCTGAATGCATAAATTATATTAATTAAAAATATATGAATACATTCATGGAATACAAAGAGACAGTGAATACAATGAAATACATAGAATACATCGAGATACATTAAAATACAATAAAAAAAGACAGTAAATACAATGAAATACATGGAATACAACTAGATACATTGAAATACAACAAGAAAAAAAAGATAACACTCTTCAAGTTCCTCAGCTCCAACTCCGTCCCTCATCCACTGATATCCAGGTCGCCAACATGTGGGGCGTTGCTGTCGGTTAAATAAAGACAGTTGTCGAAGAAACACCAATTTAAAGGATCAAACGGAAATTGGAGACAGAACTTCTTCAGATCTTACAAGACAAACAAGAACAATCAATAAAAAATCTAAGAAAAATGTAAATCAGCCTCTACTAGGGTTTTTAAAAGTAGAGGAGGAAAAGCTGGGGAAAAAAGAGAAGTAAGCGGAAAAAGAAATAAGGAGACAGTGAAGAGAGAAAAATAATACACAATGTTTTTGCTTACAGTTAGGAAGTGATCATAAATAAATATTTTGCTATAAAAATTAAAAGGTAGCTATAGTAGATAATTGCTTAAAAGAATATTTATTTATAATAAATAAGATATTAATCTTTGCTACATGAGGTAAAATGTTTTAGTTTTATTAGCGTGACTATATGAAAGTGTTTTAATTTAGAAATTAAAATTAAAACACTTTAGAGAGTTTTACTTTATTTCATATTATATTTTCGCCTTTTTGGGCCTCTTAAACATTTGCATCTATACCCGTTTTTTGTATCACGTTTTAACTTGTATTTGCTTTGTAAAAAAATTACAAGCGTACCCGTTTTTTCGCATAACTTCAGCATACTGGGCTGAAATAGCAAAGGAAATCATGCATAACTTCAGCATTCTAGTAGCCGGCCTGAAGTTCAGCTCTAAAGCTGAAATTTTTATTTTGTAACCGACGAATTTCAACTCTAGAGTTGAAATTTTTATTTTATAACTTGTGAACTTCAGTTTTAAAGCTGAAGTTTTTGTTTTGTAACTAGCGAACTTGAGCTGAAGTATTTGTTTTTGTAACTGGCGATCTTCAGCTCTAGAGCGGAAGTTTTTTTTTTAACTGGCAAACTTCAGCTATAGAGATGAAGTTTTTATTTTGTAACTGGCAAACTTCAGCTCTAGAAGTGAAGTTTTTATTTTTGTAACTAGCGAACTTCAGCTCTAAAGCTGAAGTTATTATTTTGTAACTGCGAACTTCAGCTTTAGAATTGAATTTTTTATTTGAAACTGGCGAATTACAGCTCTTTTATTTTTGTAACTGGCGAACTTTTTTGTTTTGTAACTGGCGAAATTTTTATTTTATAACTGGCTTGTGACTTTCGCTATTTTTAAAAATTTCTTGCTATCATAAGCAAATCCAACCACTAAGCAAATAGTTTCTCCCGTTGAAAACACAGAGCAATTAGTTTCTTCCACGATGATAATTGAGTGTCAACTATCACATCAACTCTTTTTTTCGTTGGTTTTGTTGGCTTATCCATTCTCACTATAAGGTAATTACTTTTAAGTTTCTTAATTTTTTTTAATAGCTGAAATTATAATTGTTGTTATCTGTGAATTTTCTTTGTATGAATATAAGTTATATACATAGCCGTAACAAATTATAAAAAGAAAGAAGGAGAAGTTTGAGGAAGAAGAGGTAAATATAACTTTAAAAAAAAGAAGTAGAAGAAAGGGGTTAGAGTTATTTTAAAAAGTGGATATAAATTAGAAAAAATTTAAAAAATAAATATAGATTTAATGGGGAGACAAATTAAGGAGCCCGTGTACTTTTTACCTTAAACTCTGTTCGTGATTTAAAACTCACAAGCCCAAATTACTGTTAGTCTTTCTGTTGAAATATAAGGGATTGGCCCATCATATTCTAGAAACTTTCTCATCCCGCCAGTCTGAGTGTCGTCCCCCAAGTTGCGCCTCCTTCATCTTCCTCTCCGGCGGCGAAAGTTGCTCTTCTTCATCGGCGGAATCTACTTGTACGTTCCCGTCGTCTGAATCTTTCTATCTTTCCTGATTTTAGTGCTTTTTGTGTAAAAAAGCACAGCTCGCTACAAGCTTCTTCACTACAGCTCTTTTGCAATACAGTTTCGGTGTTTCCATCTTGGTCTTTTCCAATATACCTTTTCGCTGTAAGCAGGCTTTAATTATTGGTTGCGAGTTCAATCAGTTAATCTGCTCTTTTTTTCTTTCTTTTTTTCAATTTGCGTGTTCTCTACTATTTGTGAAATTAAGATTGAAATCCCAAGATATCTCGATTTTCGGTTGAACTAAATAAAGTTTCTCGACATAGACCTATTGTAGAATGGACTCAGTTAGGGGTGAGCAAAAATCGGTGAAAACCGAAAACTCAATCGAACTGAAATTTTCGGTTTTTTGGTTCTCGTGTTGATATATTAATTTTTTTAGTTAATCAGTTCATTTTCAGTTTTTGGAATTCGAAATTTTTGGTTAACCGAAAACTGAAGTTAAGAATTTACACAATGAACCTTAGCTTTAGCGCATTCATGACCTAATTACATGTTAACCCAATTATCCTTAGCCCGTTGGTCATAGTCACTGCTCAGGCTACAAAATCAAAAGTACCAAAATTCATAATAACAAGGCTAGGCCGTCTTCCACCATTTGCTGCTGAGTTGCTGACGTTTGGATTTCGATTTTGGGCTTTTCAAATTGTGTTGCCGAGTGGAGTCTTCAGGGAAACCATAGATATTTCCCTACTATGAAAAAGAAAAGAACACTTACTTGATTTCTCTTTGATTTCTATCTATCACATTTATAAGTTACAAATCCTGAACTGATATCATCCATTCACCCAATCACATTTCCACAGAAGAGGTAATAAATGCTGGTCTAACAATATACATGTTTCTGTAAAAGTCTCACCTGGCTCATTCTAAAAAACGTCTTATCTGGCCTTAGTTTCTTTTGCTAGAAAGATCACAAGGCCTGTTTCTTTCTTTGGGTCATTTTCCTTGTGTCCATTTTGGAACTTCATTGTCCAGCTCATTTGGGTGCTCTTCGACTTTGTTTGTGTGTGCAAGATTAGCTGAAGCTTAATATCTGACTCATTTCTCTCTCTGCATCAATGGTGGTAGCCAATTTTTTGGTCAGAAAAAATGCCAACTCAAGAAGTTCAAACCCGAGAAACCACACCTAAGAGCACCCAAATGAGCTGGACAATGAAGTTCCAAAATGGAATACATAGGAATTATACTTGTAGCTTTGTCGATGTAGCAGAAGTTTATCTGTTACTCAAACCATATTTTCCCCCTGCAGTGGTGTCATTTGTCAGTTAATGGGTGAAGAAGAATTGGAGGTTGAGAAAACAAGTCCAGCATGTGCAGACGATCAGAGGGAAGATGAAGTGCGGAAAGTTAAAAAGAAGAGAAGGTCACTTAAAGAAGCTGTGAAGGGTGAAAAGCGTGGAGTTTGTCACGTGCGTAGGGTACCGCCGCGTATGGACCACGTGAAACTTCGCCAAGTTCTTTCTCAGTTTGGAGAAATTCAGAGGATTTATCTTGTACCTGAAGGTTGGTTGAGTTCCTTGTTTATGCTCTAATATCTTCATTATTGGCTAAATGCTTCATTATGCTTAGTTGCCCATATTAACTTCCCCTTCCCTCTGCTTAGTTGCCCATATTAATTTACCTTGCTTCCAGCTGCTGCTGCTCAAATGAATCGGAAACGGGCAGGTGGATTCCGAGGGCAAGTATTTTCAGAAGGGTATGCTTCATATTGAGGTTTCTTTGATTAAGATATCAGTTTATCTCTTATTTATCCTTCATTAAAATGATGAAAATATGCATCTTGCATCGGCAAGATTATGATATTTGTTACGGAAGTCGTCAAACTACCATCTATATATGTAGGTGGGTTGAATTTATGAAAAAGAGTGTTGCCAAAAGGGTTGCAAATATTTTAAATGGTCAACAAATAGGTATGATAACGCGGTATGTTGATTCTTTTCGTTTGGTCCATAGGGTAATATTGTGAATGTTGGAGGAAGTTCGGCATTATTCCTTTCCGAGTATTGACTCGTTACGTGTGCATGTTTTTTACACATTTCTGAGGGGAAACACCAATTAATCATACGTTGGCCAAAAGATTGCCTTCTATTACAAGTAAACTAATGTGGATTTGCTGCTTTTTCCATTTGTTTCTTAACATTATGCTTGTTAATGTTCTTCAGATCAGCTTTCAACTTCTGATTTTCTTGTATTTTCAGTGGCCATAAAATGTTATTTTCTTTACTGCCAAATTTTCTGCTCCTATAGGTGGAAGGAAGAGATCAGCATTCTATTATGACATTTGGAATATCAAGTACTTGTCTAAAATCAAATGGGATGATATTACTGATGAAATTGGTATGATGATGTTTTTAATTTATTTGGTAATGCTGCATCCTTTAATCTCTTTTCACAACTTAGCTGATGTGTTTCAAATATTTTTGCAGCAAAAAGGCATGCAGTTCACGAGCAGAAACTAGCTTTGGAGCTTTCTGCTGCTACGAGGGAGCGTGATTTCTACCTTACACAAGTTGATAAGTCCCGTGCTTTAAGTTCTATTGAAGAACGAATAAAGAAGGTCAGTGAGTCATTTTAATGAATTCATTTGGAGTGGGGTTTTGAACTCCCTTGATTGAATTTCATATTTATCATCTCAGTCTGCCTTGCTCTTGAGTTTCATTCTTAATGTTTTCATTGTATGTTAAAATTTAAGGTTAAAATAGTTGCTAGAACTCGAGGCAATCACGCTGTGGGTCCATTTTTCTAAATATTTTTCGGTCCTTTTGTTTTGTAAGGTTTTCATCAACAGCTTATAGTGTGGATTGCTAAGATATCAATAGGTCCTTAGAAGTTTCTTTGTCAAAACAAAAGATAATAAGGATATGTATTAGCGGGCGAAAAAGAGAGGGAATGGAGATGCAACTGTTACCATCTTCCCCACACTCGAATAGTATTCAGTAATTTACTTATAGGCTTGTGCTCTGTTTTAGCATAGGTATTCGACCACTCAGTTTTATGTACCTTATACTATTTTACATGGTTGAGTAATATGATCCTGTACTTTCAACCGTGCGTCTTTTCAGAGGCAAAAGGTCCAACAAGAATCTGGGGAAATTTCTAATCTCCCAAGTGAACAGTTTGAGCCAAAGGTGATACGGCAATTTCCACAGAAAAAACCTGTGGCAGATGAAGCTGGGAGAATCAAGCCAAGGCTGTCTAAGGACCTTTTGGCCGGAGTAAGTCCCCTTCCCACCTTTCTACCCCGATCACCTCTTGCTACCTTAACCCCCCGAAAAAACCCGAATTACCTCTTGCTGAAAACTTGCTTACTTTTTGATAGAATTTACTCTTTACTTTTTGCAGGTATTTGGCGGTCAATGACTAGAGCGATGCGTGCAAACAGATTCAGAAAGTTTCGTTCGTTAATTTTGAATCTTCCAGGTTTTCGAAGAATTTCACCTAGGCTGTTAGATGTTGGAAGGATAGTTGAACCTTGAAATTTGTCTTTATGTGCGGTTAATTTTAGATGTCATATTAAATATATTTTTTGTTTATAGATGTAGAACCACTCACCTATTTAAAATCAATTACTATTGTATTTCTCATGGATCATTTAGTGTATGAATCATTACAGCTAGCTCTAACTGGTAACAACTGATACGATGTGTTGTCTGAGAGAGCAGTATTTGGTTCATCTATGCTTTTCTTTTACTTGGTCAGCAACTATTGTTCTTATTCATGGTATTACATAGCAGCTGTTCGGAGTCTTTGAGTAGTGGTGCATGCTCATAATCAAGACGTGGTAGATTATTCACTTGACTGAGAAATGAACAATGCTGTCAAAATTCGGTGGAAATCTAATCCAAAAGTATTCAACAGCCATTGACTTAACCTAATTTAGTCTTCTTTCTTGGTCAGAAAGAATGCTAAACTTTCTTTTTCTACTTGTAAATCTCCTAATTGTATCTGCATTTTTGGTCCACTCATACGGTTTTATATTTTGACGTTATTCTAATTGTAAGTAATAGCAGAGATACATTTTTGTTCTCTAGTACTTCTACAAGTGAGATCTGGGAAGGGTGATTATTCCCGATAGATTTGTATACCATCAACCAATATTCTTGTGTTAAAGGACTCATAAGTTGGAATTACATGCAACTATAATTTATACATATAAATTGAATGTTTTTATGTTAGTAACTATTAAGTATCTTGTAACTACTAATACTTTTTTGTAGGCGTATACCGTGAAATCGACAATGATCTATTAGCCATCCTAATGAAGACATGTTGATATTCCTCATATTCAAATTGAAACTATATGTTTTTAAATATCAGATTGTTAAGTTGAATATTTGATATATTCACTACTTTGTAATTTTGTATAACTCATCGCACACTTATTTTAAGATTATTTATATAATTTTAAGAAAGTTAAAGTTATAGCATGAAATACACGTGTGACACATGTAAAGAAAACTAACATCTCATAATTAATGTGGACAATGTTAAACATATAGTCAATTGAAACTTATCAAAAAATATAGGGAACGTAAACAAATTCTTTTCCTTTTCTGAAAATAAAATAATCGAATCACATTGAATGTGTACTCATCAAACAATTGGAATAATTTACAAAAGATTAATTTTTCATTATACTCCATGAATAATCAAAAATTAGTTTGGTACAACATTTTCTAAAAGTAAACTATCGAATTGAACCTCACACCTAATGTTAAGTCACTTTAAATAAATATGTTTTATCCAAACAATGAATTAGTAAACTGTTTCACTAACCTTATTAAAATTCTCCAAGCCCACGTGGAAGCCACCCATTATGACCAAAAGCGTGCAACTTCTAGCACATCTCAATTCTCAGCAGCCAATCTTCTCTTAACCTATAGTTTAATTTACAGCGCGTTCGGCCAAGTTTTTTTTGTCCAAGTATTTTTTTGGCTAGAAATATTTTTGACAAAAAATTAAAATGTTTGGTTAAGTTTTTTAAAAAGAAAAAATTGCTTTCGAAGAAAAGCAGAAGTATTTTTTGAGAAGTAGTCAAAAGCATTTTTCTTAAAAGCATTTTGAAAAAAATATACTTAAAAATAATTTTCAAAAGGTTGGCCAAACACCAATTACTACTTAAAAGCATTTTTTTAAGTTAATTAATATTTTTTTGAAAAGTATTTTTAGAAAAAACGATTCTCAGAATAAACATATTTTAGAAGTTTGGCCAAACAATGATTAATTAAGATCAACCGAATAGAAGGTGCCTTAGGCCTCATTTATTTTCTTTAAGATTAAGACGTCTGAATTTGAATACATATCCTAATATCAAGATGTGTAATAGGATTAAGACATCCGAATTTGAATACACATCTAAATATATTAAGATGTGTATTAAGATCTAAATACTAAAAATTAAGATTGTTTGATTTTTAACATCTGAATGCATAAAATAATCTTTAATTAGAAAATAATAAACATAAAATTCAAATGAAATACTAACTAATCTAATATTTTATAAATAAAAATATAGTTTTTAAAAATATGATAGTTATTGATGGTGATGGCTAACATGTAAATGCCGACTAGAGGTGGTGGTTGGTGGTAGTTTTGGTTGATGATGGTGGTTCATGCTAGTAGCTAGTAGTTATTGGTAGAGGTGGCGATTATGATTGAGGAAGGTGGTGGTGGGTGGTGTTAGTCAATCATGATGAGCGATGGTCTTGTGATTGAAGAAGGTGGTGGAGGGTTATAACGATGGGCGGTGTGCGTTGTTGTTGTTGTTAATGGCGATGGAGTGGTTGGTTGTGGTAGTTGAGGTGGATAAGTATTGACTGTGGATGAGAATGATGGTGATCGGAGTGGTGGAGATGGTGGATGGTGGATGGTGATAGTCGATAATGGTGGCGACTATAATTGAGGATGATGATGGTGGTGGTTGAGTGTGGTGATGGTGGTTGAGTGTGGTGATGGTGGTGGTGGTGGTGGCGCGGAGGTAGTTAATAATAATTAATAATGAATATGTCATAACTTCTTAATGAAATTAAATTTTTATTATAAATCTTAATCATACAGACCTATTCAAATTTATTAAATGCAACCAAATGAGTCCTTATAATCCCCTCCGTAGAAGTCAAACTTCCTTTTCCTTGTTCAAATAATACAACTGACTTTTCCATATCAATTAAAAGTCTTTTTTCCCTCTTATTTTTGTAGATTTATATTTGTAGGCATATAAATTTTATTAAAATTAAATCCATGAAATAATTTGGATTATATTTTAAATTCAAGATATATTGGTCCAAATATATATTATGGGCTAATATAATTGAATTAATTATATAAGTCAAATATAAATG
This sequence comes from Nicotiana benthamiana, assembly GCA_034376525.1. NCBI lineage: Eukaryota > Viridiplantae > Streptophyta > Magnoliopsida > Solanales > Solanaceae > Nicotiana > Nicotiana benthamiana. The sequence continues at coordinate 123,776,687 of CM067324.1, read as the reverse complement.
GGTTAAATAAATAAGCCTTAATCCATTGAGCTAGCCCATTTAATTGGGCCAAAGTGATGGACCTACTTCATTAAACCCAAGATTACATCTTCCTAGAGGCCAAGTTCGGTGTCACGTGTCAAATGACGTGGCGTGCCAAGTCAAGCGGAAGAGCCAGTAGGATCATCCACGTGTCAAAAGGACAAGACATGCCCAATCACACTAAAAAGCCAATGAAATTGCGCCATGTGTGCAAGTGACATGTTCTAGCCAATCAAATGTGGCCATGTCATACTTCAATTTGATTGGCCGGAAAGAGTTTATTCTTATCATAACTCTTTCCTTCCACAACTATAAATAGGGGCCTTCATAATCCAGAAAAGGGACCAGAAGTTATAACAAGAAGCAAGAAAGAGCTCGTGGATCAAACGCTGCAAATTCCTCCACAAGTTTCAAGCTTCAAGTTCATGTTCAAGAAATCAAGTTCAAGCTCAATAACGAAAACAAAACAAGGTCAAGTTCAATATTAAAGCTCAAGCTCAAGAACAAGATCATCGTTCGCGACAACAAACATAGATTCAAGATCAAGCTCAAAAGCTATTGAAATTATTTACTATCGGAAAGAAGAATCAGAGGATCCATAGAGATTGTAACACTCAAATATTCAAAATAAAATAGTACGATTGTTGCAATATTTTTCGGTCTTGATTTTATTTTCTCGACGCAAATTTATTATCTACAAATTCTGGCACGCCCAGTGGGACAATCTCTACCTATCATCTCAACTTTTCAATCACCAAAGTTCAAGAACATTGAAATGGCTCCAAAGAAAATCAACTCCGTTTCAACTTCCACCAAGGCTGCTAACTTCAGGTTCTATGCTGATGTGGAAAGCATCCTCAGTGTTACATTTGGAAGCTTCGGACCGGTTACGAGGAGCAAAGCAAGATCTTTAGGACAACAAGCATCCCAAGTGTCGTCTGCATCAACCCCTGTTTTCGGATCTTCATCCTCAAAAGGAGCAAGATCTGCCACAAACGCATCTGAAAGAGGAAGCGATGTTGCTGAAAAGATCAAGAAAACTCTTGCTCTGCTTGACCTCTCCGGATCTAAGAACTTTGCTATGAAGGAAGATGATGATACTTCAAGTGATGGATCCTCCCCTCTTACACCACGTAGCGTTATCCAGTCAAGGATCAATCTGTGTGAAAATCCATGTTACTCTCCGTCATCCACAACAATCATGCTAGCCATGGTGACAAACACTTCATCTATGGAGGAGCATTTGGCAAACTTGACAGAAGCAATCGCTGGCTTTACCAAATGCATACAATATCAAGAGGCTAGAAGACAAGCTAACGGACAGGGTGGGAATTCTGATGGAAGAAGAATCCACCTATGCACCTGGCAAGCTCCCAGAGGTCCTAGAGAGCAACTATTCCCCGAGACAAGCAACACCCACTAAGGCTATCCCTGTCTCATCTGAAGGGATGATTCCAATCGATCAATTGAAGGAGTTCATTGAAGGAACCATCAAGAACAAATATGAAGTTGCTGCCAAATCCTCCCTTACATATGCAAAGCCGTACACTGCAAGGGTCGATATGTTGAAGATGCCTGCTGGCTATCAACCTCTAAAGTTTCAACAGTTTGATGGTAAAGGTAACCCAAAGAAACAGGTGGCGCACTTTGTTGAGACATGCAACAATGTTGGGACTTATGGAGACTACCTCGTTAGTTTGTCCGCTCATTAAAAGGAAATGCTTTTGATTGGTACACGGACCTCGAGTCTGGATCTATCGATAGTTGGGATCAACTAGAGCTAGAGTTCCTCAATCGTTTTTATGGCACGAGACGCACTGTGAGTATGATAGAACTCACAAATACTCGTCCAAGAAAGGGGGAACCAATTATCGACTTTATCAATCGTTGGAGGAATGCAAGCCTCAACTGCAAAGACAGGCTTAGTGAAAGCTTCGGGCATAAAGATGTGCATCCAAGGCATGCATTGGGGATTGCGCTACATCTTGCAAGGTATAAAGCCTAGCACATTTGAGGAACTTGCAACTCGTGCCCATGACATGGAATTGAGCACGACCTTTGCTGGAAATGAAAGGCTGCCCATCTATGAACCTCGCAAAGAGAATGACAAGAAAGAAGTTAGGAAGTGGGGCAAGTTCGTACCCAAGTCTGAAAGCAAAGAAGCTATGAATGTCAATACATCACCTATGAAGTTCACGATGAAGGTGATCAAGAAGCAGAGTATGAAATTCACTTCTTTTCAAGACAAGCCAAGTGGAAAGTTGACTCAAAAAGAAATGTAGGAGAAAGAGTACCCATTCCTGGATCCTGATGTGCTGGCCATTTTCGAAGAGCTCCTCAAGCTAAACCTCATTGAGCTTCTAGAGATGAAGCCACCAAATAAATATGGGAAAACAAATGACCCAAATTACTGCAAATATTATCGACTTGTAAGCCACCCTCTGGAGAAATGCTTTGTCTTCAAGGATAAAGTCATGGACTTGGCCCGCGAAAAGAAGATCGTGCTTGAAGATGAGAAAGCAAGCGCAAACCAAGTCTCCATCATCTTTGGCTCATTCAGTCCGGATGAATTATGTGGTTTGAAAGAAAGTAAAGATGAAGAATTACTGGAGAGCGACAAAGCTGAAGTCAACCAACCTGACGATGATGAAGGTTGGACGTTGGTGACTCGTCGTAAGCGCCACAAAAGGAGCCCATGAAAAGAATAAGTGGAACAACCAACAACGAAGATGATGGTAAAAAGACTAATAAAAAAGAATCCAGTTAAGCATTTGAAGAAAGCAAAAGTGGAGATGCATCACTCTCAAAACACACGAAATCCAGTGACCTTGGAGGAGTTTTTACCAAGTTGGTTCCGCATGAAGATTTCCCATGAAGGCATTGACGCATCTTGTTTCCATGCTGACAAAGGAGAAGAAAAGAGTGATGACCTACCGTTGGCACCATCTTCGGAAAAGCCCATCGAGCCCTTTCCTCGAGGATTTAATGCTTGTGAGGGGAAGGTCAAGTTCACAAATGATGATATTTTACTAGGTAACACTCCCCATAACCGCCCATTGTACCTTTTTGTCTATATGCGCGATGAAAGGGTAAATCGGATTTTGGTTGATGGAGGATCCTCAGTGCACATTTTGCCAATCCATACAGTGAAAGAACTTGGTATTCCCATGAACGAACTCTCAGAAAGTCATGTGATGATCCAAGGATTCAACCAAGGGGGCAAAGAGCCATAGGCACTATCAGGATGGGAATCACTATTGAAGACATGCAATCAAGTGCATGGCTGCATGTGATCGATGCGAAGACTTCATACAATGTTTTGTTTGGGAGGCCTTGGATACATGAGAATAAATTAGTTCCATCTATCTACCATCAATGTTTAAAATACTATGAAAGTGAAGTCGAGAAGATGATAATTGCTGATGATGAGCCATTCACTGAGGCTGAGTCACACATCGCCGATGCAAAGTTCTACTTAAAGAACGGCAATGTGAAGGAGCTGAAAACTGATGATGGTATGAAAAGCAAGAATAAAGAGTCCTCAACTAAAAGAGAAAAGGCGACTATTGGTGAAGCCAAAAGTGTTTGTCAGGATGTACATCCCAACGTGAATAAATTTTATGGAGGGAATATTACACCTTATGGCAAGAAAGTATGTCGAGCGCTCCAATATGTCCTTAAAAGGAAGAAATATGAAGGTGAACCATCTAATCGCCAAGCTAGCATGATAAAGGAGTTAACTCTCCCAGTCAAACGAATTAAGGCAGTAAAGTCGTCCTTAAAGTCGCTTGCAGGGTTTGTAGCCCAAAATCGTTTGCGGAATGTGGTACTCCCTACAAAGGGAACAGATGAAGGTTTTGACCCTAACGCTTACAAGCTATTTGCAAAAGTTGGATACAATCCCAATGAGCTGTCAAAGTTAGGGAAGCTCCTATCAGAAGCTGCAACGAGGCAACCACGTGAAGGTTCGGGATACAAGCAACCGTCACCAGTGCACATCTCAATAAGAAGGGTGAGTAGCAATCATATCAATGTAGAAGATGAATCTTCCGCTTCTAACAGGCCTTCTGTCTTTGATCAACTTGGAAACTCAACTGTAAGAACTTTCATATTTGAGAGATTGGGTCCAGTAAAGAAGAGGAATAAGTTCCAGAGGAATTATCAAAATACAAGAACACCCGCTTCACCCAAAATTCAAGAGATATCTAAGGATTTCCAAAGTTTGGTTCCTTCTAGAATGAGGCGACAAACAAAACTTGTGGTTTCATGTGAAGAAGTACTAAAGGTAAAGCCATATGCTGTGGTCTACACTAAGAAATGTGATGAAGATGAAGAAAGTGTAGGTTCTTCGTATCATGTCACTATACAAAGTGAGAATGGTGTTCCCTCTTCGATGGAGGATAACGCAGAATTGGAGCATGTTTCACCATGTTATCACATATCCTTCAATGATGGGGATCCTCAAAAAGATGAAGATACGGAAGATGCTCCACCTGAACTTGAAAAAGGAGTGAAGACGACAGTTGATGCCTTAAAAGAAGTTAACCTTGGCATCGATGAAGAACCAAGACTCACCTACCTAAGTGCTTTACTTGAAGCTGATTAGGAGAGCGCTTATTTTGAGTTACTTAAAGAGTTCAGGGATGTCTTCGCTTGTAGTTACAAAGGGATGCCTGGCTTGGACCCGAAAGTAGCAGTCCATCACCTTGCAGTCAAATATGGTGCTCGCCCTGTTAAGTAAGCTCAAAGGCGCTTTAGGCCGGACTTGGTTCCCCTAATTGAAACTTAAGTTAACAAACTCATTGAAGCTGGATTCATTCGGGAAGTTAAATACCCAACATGGGTTTCAAGTATTGTCCCTGTAAGGAAGAAGAATGGCAAGATTCAAGTATGCGTTGACTTGAGGGACCTCAATAATGCGTGTCCCAAAGATGAATTCCTGCTTCCTATTCCAGAGCTGATGATCGATGCTACTACTGGTTACGAGGTAATGTCTTTCATGGACGGTTCATCGGGCTATAACCAAATTGGCATGGCACCAAAAGATGAAGAGCTTACTGCGTTCGGCACTCTCAATGGTGTTTATTTCTACAAGGTAATGCCTTTTGGCTTGAAGAATGTTGGTGCTACTTACCAAAGGGCTACGCAGAATATTTTTGACGATCTTCTCCGCAAGAATGTCGAATGCTATGTTGACGACTTGGTGGTGAAATCAAGAGAGAAGGGCGACCACATGAAAGACTTGAGGATGGTATTTGAATTGCTTCTGAGGTACCAACTTAGGATGAATTCGTTGAAATGTGACATTGGAGTTGCTTCTGGAAAGTTCCTTGGTTTCATTGTCCGACATTGAGGGATTGAAATTGATCAAGCCAAAGTGGATGCCATTTTGAAAATGCATGAGCCTCAAGATATATATGAATTGAAAAGTCTGCAAGGAAAGCTAGCATACCGTAAAAGATTCATATCAAACATGGCTGGGAGGTGCCAACCATTCAGTCGTCTCATGAATAAAGGTGTTCCTTTCAAGTGGGACCAAGCTTATAGCAATGCCTTCGTAAGTATCAAAACCTACTTGATGAAGCCTCCAGTTCTAGCAGCTCCTATTCCTGGGAAGCCATTGATACTATACATTACGGCCCAGGAAAGGTCTGTTGGAGCATTATTGGCCCAACAAAATAGTGAGGGGAAAGAAAATTCTCTTTACTACTTGAGCAGGATGATGACACCAAACGAGTTGAATTATTCGCTAATTGAGAAGTTGTGCTTCGCGCTAGTCTTCTCAATTCAAAAGTTGAAGCACTACTTTCAAGCTCATGTTATCCGTCTTGTTTCTAAAGTCAATCCCATCAAGTTCGTGATGTCAAAACCTGTTCTTAGTGATACGACTAGCGAGATGGTACCTACAATTTCAACAATATGAAATTTTGTACATCCCTCAAAAGGCTGTAAAAGGACAAGTATTGGCAGATCATCCAATACCTGATGACTGGGAGCTTACTGATGAACTACCTGATGAGGACGCAATGGTCGTTGAAGTTCAACCTCCATGGAAGATGTACTTTGATGGTTCCGCGGATCGTAGGGGAGCTGGGCTGGCGTAATATTTGTCACTCCCCAATGTGAAGTCTTGCCCTACTCTTTCACCTTGACACAACTCTAATCCAACAATGTTGCTGAGTATCAAGCATTAATACTTGGGCTTGAAATGGCCGTTGACATGAAGCAGTTGCAATGGCAAGTCTTTGGTGACTCCCAGTTAGTGGTCAATCAGCTTTTGGGTAGTTACGAGGTTAAGAAGCCTGAACTACGCCATATCATGATTACGCTAAAAAGTTGATGAGATGGCTCGGTGATGTGACTATTCAGCATGTGCCAGGGAAAGAAAATAAGATGGTTGATGCTTTAGCTTCTCTAGCTTCATCATTAGCCCTGCCTGACCAAGCGCAAGTTACCGTCTGCCAAAAATGGGTATTACCGCCGCCAAATGAGGTTGAAGGTGAAGAAAACGAACTCAAGCATCTTGTTGTTGTTGTTTCTGAAGTTGAGAAAGAAGAATGAAGACAACCCATCATCGACTACTTATGCTATGGGATACTTCCAGAAAATTCGAGGAGAAAGACTGAAATCCGTCTTCGTGCACCTCGCTTCCTTTACTACAAAGATACCCTTCGAGGGAGTACTCTTGTAATGCTTAGGGGAAGATGAAGCACTCCAAGCTTTGCAAGAAGCTGGGGTATGTGGGTCACACCAGTCTGGACCAAAGCTGCACTTCCATATAAAAAGGATGGGATATTATTGGCCAACGATGGTAAAAGATTGCTTGGACTACGCTCGAAGATGCAAGGTTTGTCAATTCCATGCGAATTTTATTCATCAACCTCCTGAAGTGTTGCACCCGACTGTTGCATCCTGTCCATTTGACGCTTGGGGATTGGATGTTATTGGACCACTACCAAAGTCCTCCTGTGGGCACCTATACATCTTGGCTGCAACTGACTACTTCTCAAAATGGGTTGAGGCTATTGTTCTTAAGGAAGTAAAGAAGGAAAATGTTACAAGTTTCATCCGAGTAAACATTATTTATCGCTTTGGCATTCCTCGTTACATAATAACGGATAATGGAAAGCCATTCGATAATAGGTTGATGAACAAGATTTGTGATCTCTTTGGTTTCAAGCAACGTAACTCTTCAATGTACAATGTTGCCGCCAATGGTCTAGCTGAGGCATTAAATAAGACTCTATACAACTTGTTTAAGAAAGTCGTCTCCAAATCCAAACGAGATTGGAATGACCGTATTGAAGAAGCTTTATGGGCATATAGGACGACTCACCGCACACCAACACAGGCGACTCACTCATTTATGAAGTCAAAGCCGTCTTGCCACTTGAGCGTCAAATACCTTCGTTACGACTGGCTATTCAAGAAGGGATCACTGATGAAGAAAATGCTCGACTTCGGTTAGCAGAGTTGGAATCTCTTGATGAAAAGAGATTGGAAGCTCAATAGTCTTGAATGTTATCAAGCTAGATTATCTCGTGCCTTCAATAAAAGAGTTCGCCCGAGATCCTTTCAAGTAGGAGATCAAGTCCTTGCCGTACGAAGACCCATAATTACTTCCCATAAACTAGTTGGGAAGTTCACTTCAAAATGGAATGGACCATATGTTGTACAAGAAGCTTACTCAAGTGAGGCTTACAAGCTGGTTGATGCAGATTGTATGAGGATAGGCCCTATCAATGGCATGTTTTTGAAGAAGTATTATCCTTGAAGTGCTACGCTCCTTGATACACGAGCCTAAACTGCATGTTGCTCCACTCCTGGCCCGCAAGAGTATAAACTGTGTACGACCCCAGAAAAAGTACGCTAGGTTGAAAATCTCGAAAGAGGCGGCCTAGGCAAAAGTTAGGACGTAAAAAAAAGAGTCCGCTAGGTTGAAAACTTTGAAAAAGGCGGCCTAGGAAAAGATAGGACATATTAAAAAAATCACCCAGTCTGAACTACAGTATGACTTGATCCTCTTCACCGGGGTACGTAGGCAGCTTAGAATTTCATTCTAAGTTCAGTCGCATAAGTTCAAAAGATACATATTTCCCCAATTGTTGTTCGAATGAAATGTGAAGCAACGCAAGATCAAGCTGAAATGTCATCCTCCTGTTGAACTTTGATCTTCTTTGATTTAAAAGGGGCAACCCTCATTGGTAAATTGATATCTTCAATGGGCTGATTTTAGAAGGATGCCAAGTATTTGCACTGAAGTCCAAAGATTCCTTATGTCTTTAGGTTTGCCAAACCTTCAAGTTTGTTGGTCTCCGAGTCCTCCCTCTGCCTAAATAAAAAAGGGAGGGAAGAGAAGCGAGGCATCAAAAGGAAGCACAAGTATAAGGAAATGATTGTTTGACACAACTTTTTAAATTTAGTGAGATTTGGACCTCAAGATATTTGTGAGAATATGACTCTTAAATTTTGATTTATGGAAAGTAAGACGTCTTCCGATCTCGAGGCTTCCATATCAAGGTACAAAATATTTGGTGAAGTCGCGCAAATCTGAAATTGTCGGTGTATTAGAATTTAGTATTGACTTTGAAATGTATCTAAGTATATCCGTAAGGCATCAAATCTCGAATTTTGGATATGTTATATATCTAGAAGTTAAGTTTTCAGTAGATCAAAGAGTTCATGATTTCAACGTTCCTATTTCAAGATACAAAACTTTTGGCGAAGTTGCGAAAATCTGAAATTTTCAATGTGGTAGAACCTAAAGTTGATTTCAAAATATTATCTGGGACGATTCTGAAGTTATTTGATTGATAATTTTGGATATGTCCTAGATATTGAGGTCTGGTTTTCAAAAAATCAAACGGTTCATAATTTCAATGTTCCTACACCAAGATATGATTTTTTAGTGAGACTGCGCAAATCTGAATTGATAGCGAGGTACAATATATAGTTGGTTTCAAAATATTATTTGGGACGATTATGAAGGTGTTTGATTCTGAATTTTGGATATATTTTATATATCGAAGTCTAATTTTCGAAAAATCAAATGGTTCATTATTTGGACTCTCCCACGACAAGATATGAATCATTTGTTACAAGCACGTAAATCTGAAAATTATGCGACTAAGATAAACGTCGAACAATGTAAAGCAAAAGAGAGGCTAAAGCATTTAAGCCCTCGAAGTCTCCAATTTGAAGTCCCCAATTTGAAATCTTCAACCCCGTCGGTCTTCAGGTTGAAGTCTTCAAATCCGTTGATCTTCAAGTTGAAATATTTATGCCCTCCAAGTCTCAAAGTTGAAGTCTTCAAGTCCGTCGGTCTTCAAGTTGAAGTCTTCAAATTCGGTGATCTTCAAGTTGAACTACTTAGGCCCTCCAAGTCTCAAAGTCAAAGTCTTCAAGTTTCAGTCTTCAAATTCATCGATCTTAAAGTTGAATTGTTTAAGCCCTCCGAATTTTTGAGTTGAAGTTTGCAAAGTCCGCCAAATCTTCAAAGTTTTCTAAGTGTTCAAGTTGATGTCATCTTCGAGTTAAATCTTTTAACTTTACAATCTTAAGGTGGACATATAAGTCCCTTTGCACCTTAAGTTGGCCTCTTCGTGGGATTGTCCTTAAAAGGAACTATAACTTTCTAATCTTAAGGTGGACATATGAGCCCCTTTCGCATCTTAAGTTAGTCTCTCTGGTAGTCTGTCCATTTTGAGAGTAATCTCTCCAAGAATCGGACCATTTTGAGAGTAATCTCTCTAAGAATCCGGCCATTTTGAGAGTAATCTCTCCAAGAATCAGGCCATTTTGAGAGTAATCTCTCCAAGAATCGAGCCATTTTGAGAGTAATCTCTACAAGAATCGGTCCATTTTGAGAGTAATCTCTCCAAGAATCGGGCCATTTTGAGAGTAATCTCTCCAAGAATCTGGCTATTTTGAGAGTAATCTCTCCTAGAATAGGGATTTTGAAAGTAATCTCTCCAAAAATTGGGCAAGGATGAGTACTCATCCGCTCACACCCCAAGACTGTCTTCTTCATGCATGGATCATCTTGTTGAACAAGAACATATCTTTTTCGCTTAACTTATATAAAAAAAAAAGATAACAACAAATAAATCACAAGAAAAGATGAAGAAATTACCTTCGCGATAACGCTTCTGAGTCCACAAAATTAGACTCAAGTGACTTGTAAATACTACAAATTGATGCATACAAATATGAGCGCATCGGTTTATATAGGCATGAAAGAGACGACTTAAAAGAGTAATTGCCAATGTGGGATCAGCTGCAATGGCGTGGCATAATTCTTTTGGTCCCAAGTTGAAGTTGAGGAAGGAAGTTGACTCCTGGATGAATTCTAAGTACTACTAGTTGAGGATTGCTTGAGATAACACTGTCGTGTCCCAATTGAAATTGGTGGAGGAATTTGATTCCTAATCGGACTTGATGATGCGTTGGAACTATGACATTATTTTTCCTTGAAAAGTGAACTTTTATCTGTGTATTTTACCATGAAGAGTATTGCGTAAGTGTCCCTTTAATATGGAACAAATTGAGGCAAAATATATGATAAAATGGAAGATACATACTGGTATTGGAAAGTTCATTATAAAAAGAATTTTAAATGCCAAAGATACTGGCATGACTGTAATGAGTAGAAGGAGACATGTGATTTAAGCTAGCATGTTCATGAGTCAAAAAGCTATGCTCAATGAATTGTGTGATTAGAAGTCCATAAGTTCTAAGATGAATTACGTCCAAATAAATTGTACTTCAAAGTCTGGTCTTCAAAATTTATATAGCTTGACAAGTCTTGAAGTATGGGGCATTTGTATGTATATAAATTTTATTAAAATTAAATCCATGAAATAATTTGGACTATATTTTAAATTCAAGATATATTGGTCCAAATATATATTATGGGCTAATATAATTGAATTAATTATATAAGTCCAATACAAATGGATTAAATAAATAAGCCCTAATCAATTGGGCTAGCCCATTGAATTGGGCTAAAATGATGTGCCTTCTTTATTAAATCCAAGATGACATCTTCCTAGAGGCCCAATTTGGTGCCACGTGTCAAATGATGTGGCGTGCCAAGTTAAGCGGAAAAGCCAATAGGATCATGCCACGTGTCAAAATGACAAGGCATGCCCAATCACACTAAAAAGCCAATGAAATCGTGCCACGTATGCAAGTGATATGTTCTAGTCAATCAAATATGGTCATGTCATACTTCAATTTGATTGGCCTGAAAGAGTTTGTTCCTATCATAACTCTTCCCTTCTACAACTATAAATAGGGGCCTTCATAACCCAGAAAATGGACCAAAATTTATAACAATAAGCAAGAAGATCTCGTAGATCAAACTCTGCAAATTGCTCCACAAGTTTCAAGCTTCAAGTTTAAGTCAAGAAATCAACTTCAAGCTCAAGAACGAAGAACAAAACAAGGTCAAGTTCAAGCAATCAAGCCCAAGAATAAGATCATCGTTCGCGCCAACAAACATAGATTCAAGATCAAGCTCAAAAGCTTTTGAAATTATTTACTATCGGAAAGAAGAATCAGATGATCAATAGAGATTATAACACTCAAATATTCGAAATAAAATACTGATTGTTGCGATATTTTTCGGTTGACGCAAATTTATTGTCTACAATATTAACTCCCTAAAGTTCATTACATCGCCTTCTCCACCCGACTAAAAAACAGAGGGAAGGAAATTTTACATTGGATTGCATTATATGAGCCATGTTTAGCTTTAGAAATCAAGATAGGCTCGTCAATATTCATCTCCTGATCCTCCTGTTCGTATTAACATGTCCAATGATTCCAAATGCACCGGCGCAACCATCACTGCTGAATATTGATGGCCCATCAGATTCTTCTTCTGAACCGGACAATTGGTTCCGGTATCCAACTGTCAGCCCAGAAATGGCCGTTATTATAGTGGTTCTCATAGTTGCACTGTTATTCATTGCATTTTTCTCAATTTACATCCGCAGCCGCAGCGCCGCAAACGGTAACACCATCCGTCAAACACTTTCCATGCGCCGCCGTAGTGCTGCTGCTGCCACACGTGGACTCATAATTTGGTCATAGAGACTTTCCCCACTTTTACCTACGCCGCAGTAAAGGATCATCATATCGGTAAAGGAGCTTTGTGTTAAGCTAGTTAATGATTAAAGCTAGCTAAGTTGGTGTGAATGAGAAATGGAGGGAAGAAGACAATAGAAGGAAAATGAAGTTTCAAAGCAAAGTTCCTTTGAAAAGGAGCTTTGTACCACATCGGTGGTAGAAAGGGAAAGTTATGTGCTTATATTAGAAAGCACTTCTTCTAGCTCTTAAAGGGTTAAGAAGAGGGACTCCCCTCGCGCCGTCGTCGTCGCTCGGCTCGGCTTCGGATTCGGATTCGGTCAAATGATCTGATTGATAATCTTTTTGGACCAAATTTATTTAAAATTCAATCTTCATTTTCTGAAATTATTTTTAATTCCCGCGGGAAAAATTAATTCGTTAAAAAACTTCCCAACGTTCTTATTTTTCAGGAAAAGGCATGGCCTTTCCCGAACAGGCACCAAGCCTAAGCATTAAAAAAATTCTGCATTGTTTTTCTTTAAAAAAAAAAAAAAAAAAACATATCGAGTCATAGTGTGATTTCGTTCCCGAATTTGAGTTCGTCGAAGTCGTAGGCGTTTGAGGTACCGCCACTCCTACGACAGGTATATCCGTTATATCCTGGGAGGAAATAATCCACAACCTCGGGTACAGTGAGGGGGTTAAATTCCTTAACGACACACAGTGAATTCTGTGGTCTCGGATTTCTTCATTTCTGTGATTTTTTTTTTTTTTAAACGTTACATACGTTCTGTTTGTGTCTCTTCTTATTACTGGTTTCAGTTTCTCGTTGCTTTGAACACGGACAGACGATAACAACCTTAAGGAATTTAATTTATTTCCGTGTTCATCTGTTGTTAACGAACTTGTATGTTGTTTGGAGACTAAATCTTCGGATTTTCTACTCCGGTTGAGATTAAAGTTTTCAGAACTTTCTACTCATTTGGGTACTTGATTTGAAGATATAAAAACTTCATCAAGTATACTACATACAGTATATTACATTCTATTTGAAGTTTGTTTTAATTCTGTTTGTGTAAATTTGATTCGGTTTGAAGAAATAAAAACTTCACCGATTATTAAAGTGTTCTGTTATTTCCTACGACAGAAATGGGAGACCAAACTCCAAATTTGAATGCTACTGCTACTGTTACTGCCACACCAGCCCCCGTGGTTGGTTCTACGAGCAATGCTGCGTCCTCCAGTCGTACTGCACCAGCACCGGCTCCGGCAGAGAAGCCCGGAAAATTCACCGGGATTGATTTCAAACGATGGCAACAAAAGATGTTCTTCTATCTAACTACTTTAAGCCTTCAAAAGTTTATTAAGGAGGATATTCCGGTTCCGCCGGAATCAACACCTGAAAATGAACGATTTGTTGTAATTGAGGCGTGGAAGCACTCAGATTTTTTGTGCAAGAATTACATTCTTAGCGGACTGGAGGATGATCTTTACAACGTCTATAGTAATGTGGGAACATCAAAAGAACTATGGGATGCGTTGGAAAAGAAATATAAAACAGAAGATGCTGGCTTAAAGAAGTTTATCGCTGCCAAGTTTTTGGACTACAAAATGGTAGATGGCAAGTCTGTTGTCACTCAAGTTCAAGAGTTGCAGGTTATCATCCATGATCTCCTCGCTGAAGGTATAAATTTAATTAATGCCTTTGTCAAAAGTATTCAGTGCCCCGTCACTTACATGTTGTTTGTTGTAGGTTTGGTGATTAGTGGGGCGTTTCAAGTTGCGGCAGTGATAGAGAAGTTGCCTCCTTCATGGAAGGACTTCAAAAATTACTTGAAACATAAGCGAAAGGAGATGACATTGGAAGATCTTATCGTCCGGTTGAGAATCGAGGAAGATAACAAGGCAGCGGAGAAAAAGGCAAATGGGAGATCAACCATAGGGGGAGCACATATAGTTGAAACTGCCCCAACTAATATGAAAAAGAGGAAAAAGGCATCGGGACCAAGGAACTATCCCAACAAGAAGAAATTCCAGGGAAACTGCCATAATTGTGGAAAAATCGGACACAAAGCTGCAGACTGTCGTGCTCCGAAAAAGGAAAAGAAAAAGGGTCAGGCTAATATGGTTGAAACAAACGAGGAGGTTGATGACTTGTGCGCTATGTTGTCCGAGTGCAACCTAGTGGGAAGTCCGAAAGAGTGGTGGATTGACTCTGGCGCCACTCGTCACATTTGTGCTGTTAGAGAAGCCTTTGCTTCATATGCTCCCGCCGGGCCCGACGAAACAATATATATGGGAAATTCTGCAACGGCCAAGATTGAAGGTTATGGAAAGATACTGCTGAAGATGACCTCTGGCAAGGTGGTGACTCTCAACAACGTCTGTCATGTTCCTGAAATTAGGAAAAATCTTGTATCTACCGGACTTCTAGTGAAGAACGGTTTTAAATGTGTTTATGTTTCTGACAAGGTTGTAATAAGTAAGAACGAAATGTACATAGGAAAAGGCTACCTCACAGAGGGCCTTTTCAAACTGAATGTAATGGTTGTTGCTAATAATAATAAAGTTTCTGCTTCGTCTTACTTGCTTGAGTCAAATGATTTATGGCATTCACGTTTAGGACATGTCAATTATAGAACCTTGCGAAAAATGATTAGTTTGGAAGTATTGCCTAAGTTTGAATGCAATCAATCAAAATGTCAAATCTGTGTTGAATCTAAGTATGCTAAACATCCTTATAAGTCAGTTGAAAGGAATTCAAGTCCTTTAGACTTAATCCATACAGATATTTGTGACATGAAGTCAATTCCATCTCGCGGTGGAAAGAAGTATTTCATAACTTTTATTGACGATAGTACGCGGTATTGCTACGTTTATTTACTTAATAGTAAAGATGAAGCAATTGAAGCGTTCAGGCAATACAAAACTGAAGTTGAGACTCAACTTAACAAAAAGATTAAAATGATAAGGAGTGATAGGGGCGGTGAATATGAATCTCCTTTTGAACAAATATGTTTGGAATATGGCATTATTCATCAAACAACTGCTCCTTACTCGCCACAATCAAACGGAATTGCGGAAAGAAAAAATAGAACACTGAAAGAAATGATGAATGCCCTGTTAATAAGTTCTGGTTTACCCCAGAACTTGTGGGGGGAAGCCATTCTAACAGCTAGCCGAATACTCAATCGAGTGCCCCATAGCAAAACAAAATCAATTCCATACGAAAAGTGGAAAGGAAGGAAGCCCAATTTGGAATACTTCAAAGTGTGGGGGTGTTTGGCCAAGGTGCAAGTTCCTAAACCCAAAAGGGTAAAAATAGGACCTAAAACCGTTGATTGTGTTTTCATAGGATATGCCACAAATAGTAAGGCATATAGATTTCTGGTTCACAAATCAGAAAATCCCGACATTCAGGTGAATACGGTAATTGAATCAGATAATGCTGACTTCTTTGAAACCATATATCCGTATAAAAAGGAATGTGCGTCGTCTAGCAAAGAATCTAAACGACCTCGGGAAGAAATAAAGGAAAACATTCCTGATGAGGAAAATCCAAGACGTAGCAAACGTCAAAGGACGACTACTTCCTTTGGACCAGAATTTTTAACATTTTTGTTGGAAAATGAGCCTCGAACGTTCAACGAAGCTACGTCTTCATCGGAAGCTCAATTTTGGAAAGAGGCAATCAATAGTGAGATAGAATCCATATTGAACAACCATACTTGGGAATTGGTTGATCTTCCTCCAGGGAATAAACCTTTAGGTTCCAAATGGATTTTCAAGCGGAAAATGAAAGCTGATGGCACTATTGAAAAATATAAGGCAAGACTAGTTGTTAAAGGGTTTAGACAACGAGAAGGTCTTGATTACTTTGATACATACTCGCCGGTAACGAGGATTACATCTATTCGGGTGTTAGTAGCATTAGCCGCCGTGTACGGTCTTGAAATCCATCAAATGGATGTGAAAACAGCCTTCTTAAATGGAGAGTTGGAGGAAGAAATTTACATGGAACAACCCGAAGGGTTTGTAGTTCCAGGGAAAGAGAAGAAGGTATGTAGACTTGTTAAGTCTCTTTATGGACTAAAACAAGCACCAAAACAGTGGCATGCAAAATTTGACCATACGATGCTGTCAAATGGATTCAAGATAAATGAATGTGATAAATGTGTCTACATTAAGAACACTCCGAACCACGTCGTCATTGTTTGTTTATACGTGGATGATATGTTAATAATGAGTAACAACATTGCTAACATAAATGCTACTAAGCGCATGCTTGCTAGTAAGTTTGATATGAAAGACTTAGGAGTTGCCGATTTAATTCTGGGAATTAAAATCCATAAGACTCCTCAAGGTCTAGCATTGTCTCAATCTCATTATATTGAAAAAGTACTTGAAAAGTTCAAGTATTTGGACTTTAAAGTTGCAAAGACGCCAATTGATATGAACCTTGCTCTTGCAAAGAATAAAGGTGAAAGTGATTCTCAATTGGATTATGCCAGAGTGTTGGGAAGTTTGATGTATATTATGAACTGTACGCGACCTGATATTGCGTGTGCTATAAGTAAACTAAGTCGCTACACGAGTAATCCCGACCAAAATCATTGGCTGGCAATGAAACGAGTTTTGGGATATTTGAAACATACTCAAAACTTTGCTTTGCATTATAACAAGTATCCTGCAGTTATTGAAGGATACAGTGATGCAAATTGGATCACCGGTTCAACTGAAACTAAATCCACAAGTGGATACGTTTTTACTATAGGTGGAGGAGCAGTGTCTTGGAAGTCATCCAAACAGACATGCATCGCCCGCTCTACAATGGAATCTGAGTTCATAGCTCTAGACAAAGCCGGTGAAGAAGCTGAATGGCTCCGGAATTTCTTAGAAGATATTCCATTTTGGCCCAAACCGTTGGCTCCTATATGCATACATTGCGATAGCCAAGCGGCAATAGGAAGAGCCGGGAGCGTTATGTACAACGGAAAGTCTCGTCACATACGACGAAGACATAATACCGTTAGACAACTACTCTCTAGTGGAATTATTACAATTGACTATGTTAAGTCAAGAGATAATGTGTCGGATCCACTAACTAAAGGCCTAACTAGAGAAGTGGTTGAAAGATCATCGAGGGGAATGGGACTATGGCCGAGGACAAGTCATCGTGGCGGTAACTCTACCTAGAAGACATGAGATCCAAAGATCTAGGTTCAAAGAGATCAAACAAAGTCATTGATGACGGTTCAACATTGTCACAATAACTTTTTGGTCCATTCTCGTGATGAGACAATGTTCAGTACCAGGATAAAGCATTAAGGCTTTTTAATGGTTTCTAAGTTTGATACGGGGTATATCAAATAGTGTATCTACGGGATGACACATTTAGGAATCACCTATGTAAGTGTGAAGTGTAAGCCGCTTCAAGGAGAACTCTGTAAGGCCAGCTCTCTACGCACTTATGAACCAGGAAGTGTTCATGGCTGAAACGAACAAAACAATGAGAACCAAAAACGGTTAAAGGGTTAATTGTGTGACATGTGGTTGTCTAGGTATACACCAAAGCTCGACGGTTCAAAGATATCAAATCTACCGATTGACCGAGTATATCCGACATATGCTCACTACGGAAAGTTCAAAGAGAAATCTACTTATCCAGATGCAATTAATCCTTGCTTACGAATCACACAGTTTTTTGTCATGCATGTTTTTCATCATATAGCCATTCCCCATTCATGTGGGGGATTGTTAAGCTAGTTAATGATTAAAGCTAGCTAAGTTGGTGTGAATGAGAAATGGAGGGAAGAAGACAATAGAAGGAAAATGAAGTTTCAAAGCAAAGTTCCTTTGAAAAGGAGCTTTGTACCACATCGGTGGTAGAAAGGGAAAGTTATGTGCTTATATTAGAAAGCACTTCTTCTAGCTCTTAAAGGGTTAAGAAGAGGGACTCCCCTCGCGCCGTCGTCGTCGCTCGGCTCGGCTTCGGCTTCGGCTTTGGCTTTGGCTTTGGATTTGGATTTGGATTTGGATTTGGATTTGGTCAAATGATCTGATTGATTGATAATCTTTTTGGACCAAATTTATTTAAAATTCAATCTTCATTTTCTGAAATTATTTTTAATTCCCGCGGGAAAAAAAAAATAATAATAATATTAATTCGTTAAAAAACTTCCCAACGTTCTTATTTTTCAGGAAAAGGCATGGCCTTTCCCGAACAGGCACCAAGCCTTTCCGAACAGTCTCAATTCAAGGCTATATAAACTGAGGCAATGCCTCATTTTCGTATACTGGAAGCATTAAAAAAATTCTGCATTGTTTTTCTTTAAAAAAAAAAAAAAAAAAAACATATCGAGTCATAGTGTGATTTCGTTCCCGAATTTGAGTTCGTCGAAGTCGTAGGCGTTTGAGGTACCGCCACTCCTACGACAGGTATATCCGTTATATCCTGGGAGGAAATAATCCACAACCTCGGGTACAGTGAGGGGGTTAAATTCCTTAAGGACACACAGTGAATTCTGTGGTCTCGGATTTCTTCATTTCTGTGATTTTTTTTTTTTTAAACGTTACATACGTTCTGTTTGTGTCTCTTCTTATTACTGGTTTCAGTTTCTCGTTGCTTTGAACACGGACAGACGATAACACTTTGGAATGTGCTGTGTGTTTGAACGAGTTTGAAGATGACGAAACGCTGCGTTTGATCCCAAAGTGTGATCATGTTTTCCACCCTGAATGTATCGATGCTTGGCTCAAGTCTCATGTTACTTGCCCGGTTTGCCGAGCTGACCTTAGTACTCCTCAACCTGATGAACCGCCAGTTCAAGCCGCTGAGGTGCCAAACCCTAATCAAGTAGGGACAGAGAATTTGCAGCAAAAATGAGGTTTCAATACAAGTAGAGAGTGATGAAAATTGTATGCTACAGCAAAAGGAGACCTCTACTGTAAATCCGAAAGCTAATCGAACTTTAAGTTTCAACGTGCCTAACCGGCTGCTGAGGTCTTTTTCTGTAAAGAGGCCAAGAATGTTTAACAAGTTCAGGTCACATTCGACCAGCCACGAGTTAGTGGTACCGGAGGAGAATTTGGACCGGTACACTCTTAGATTACCGGAGAATGTTAGAAAAGAGGTGATGAGCCGGGCACTACTGAACCGGATAAAGAGGTGTGCAGTCACAATACCAAGATATGGTAGCACTAGAACAGGGAACAGAACCGGAGACGGAAGCAATATTGGTGCGAGGTCTTTCAGGAGAATTGACCGGTTCGACCAGGAAGCAAAGTCGGACCGGTGGGTTTTCAAAATTGCACCACCGTTCTTTACTAGAGGTCCATCGATTAAGTCACCAAAAGTAAGGCTTGATATTGAAGAGGGCTCCACATCACGCAGAGTGAAAATGGCTGTCAAATTGCCGTCGTTCAAGTGCTTAGAGCCAAAAGGTGATGAACCTGGTTTGCTGACAGATGACTCAGCTCGGCCTCCGGTTTAAAGAATTCAATCCTTTTTAACTTTCGAGTTAAAGAAATCCATATCTTAGATCCTTTAATCGGCACCTGTTTAAATGAAAATAGCATGATATAGCTAATTTTTGGACTGATCATTCAAAAGTAGTTAGCATTTATCAAGTTAATGAAAAATAATCACTATTTTGCTGTAATAGAAATCGGTCCCGATAATGAACTGAAGTTCGACGCATCTATATATTTACTCCAGCATATTATGCTAGACCAGTATACTTTGATCGCTCCAGTATTATATACTCGAGATTGGAGCACTGGACAACTATACTTGCTGAAACTCCAGTATATTAAACTGAAATTCTAGTGTACTTATACTGGAACTCCAGACCAGCATACTCCAATATAATATGTTAGAGTTCAAGTATACTTATGCTGGAACTCCAATATAATATACTGGAGTAATTTTTGGGTTTTAAACAGTATTTTTACTCACATTTATTTTTACATAAAAAACACTAAATTTTTATTACTTTTGAAATTGAGTTATTTTTGAACTGCCAATTAGATTATTTTTAAATTTCTTCCCCTGTTTAATGCTTGACTTCAATAGCGTGACGGAAAGGACAATCTTTTTAGCTGGCTGCTGAGGAGAAAGGGTGGTCAATGCTAGTTTGGCACCCCAGCTTTCAAACTTTTGGCATAAACTTTATTGCAAAGTATAAAGCCAAAAGTTAAAATTCAAGAATATCACTTTCTAGAAATTCATTGAAATGTTGATTAATTTATAATTTTATAAGCAAATAACGTTCAACTTGAGGGGGTTTTCAGGGTTAGAAGGGGCTTAGATAGGGCTCTACAAAGAAAATCGATAAAACGCACCAATCCGATAATTTGAGTCAAATCGAGAAAAAAAACCTAAATATGGTTTGGTTTGACTTGGTTTGGTGTTGGAAAAAAGAAACCCGACCATAATTGATTTGGTTTGGTTTTAACTAAAGAAAGTCAAACCGAAACCAAACCAACCCAACATTACATATATAGCAATTTTAGATATATTTAATATATAAATATACTTATTGTAATGTAATTTATAAATATTTCTTTAAAATTTCATAATTTTATCTTTTAAGGTGTTATTTCAAGGTTTGATTTAGAACTTTTGAATGCTCCAATAAGTTTTATAGTCATTAATATTAGTAAATTAAATAATGCTAGCCATCAATACTAATGCTAACAAAAGACATTCAATTCAATATTACGAACGGAAATATATTAAATGTCTATTTTTTATTTTGCAATAATTTAGATAAAAATACATAACCTATTTTTATTGTTCTTTAGCTTTTAGGCATATAATTAATACTCCCTCATTAGTCTATCTAGTTTAGCATGAATTAGTGCTTTTAGATTATGTTTATTTTTATTATGACTTTTGAATTAGCAATATTTATAGTACATAATTTTATTATTTTTTATTGTTGAATATTTTAGGATAATATCATGAGTCATGACATATCTCATATTTTGTATTATTTTTTTGAAAAATACTATATATAGTTGTATCTTACTAGGATTAAAAAATATTTTGAGCATACGTTATATATTTTGTTCTACAAAGATTTTACCGGAAAAAATTTCGAAAAAACCCGAATAACCCGAAAACCCGAGAAAACCCGATATTGAAAAACCCAAATTTAATGGTTTGGTTTGGTCTTTAGATTTAATAACCCGACACAATTGGTTTTGTTTGGTAATTGTAAAATTCGAACCAATCCGGTTTATGTACACCCCTAGGCTCAGGTGTGCTTATCTAGTAGGTGGTTTTAGTAATTAAGACATCTTCATGATGCAATTATGTTTTGATAATAGAAATTCTAAAAGGAAATAGACTTGTTGATACTATTTGGAATATTCATTGCAATCTTTTCTTCCAATTTTAAAAAAGAAAAATGTCAAAAAAATCATCAATAAATGACGAACTCCATTATAGAGATGATAGGACACGAGCCTTTCTATTTGTACCAGTTGAGTACCGTCTGCCTAAGACTCAAACAAAAAGCTTTGTACCGTAACATGTTTTATTTCCTCGGTCAAGACGATGGTGCTGATTTTGATTTTCTCGTCTGCAAATGGTAAGGTCAGACTAGACAGTGTGATGCGATCCTTTACCCACTTCTGCCATGTGAAGCGACTTAGGTAGAAAAACGCGTACACTTCCCGCTAAGAAGGAAGAAGCAACGATGCAAAGCAAAGCGATGCATGCGAGCACTTGCCTACTTTAAACACTTGTTAGCCTATTTAATTAAAAAATGTGGTCTTTTATTAAAACATACAAGTACAAAAAACATCAGAGAGATAGACGCAACTAGGGTTCCAAATAGCAACGAAATGTTAACAATTTTCTTTCCCCTCAGTTCTTTCTCAGTCTTCTCCTCTTCGTTGAAATGCTGCCCAGTTCTTCTTTCACTTTTTCATTTGAAATGTTGCCCAGCTTTTAACAAAATGGTATTACTACCCTTTGTAGAAAAGAAGCAGTTGTCCCTAATTGATGAAGATTACGAGCAATATAATGATAGTAGAATACAAGAATTTGACAATCTTGTAGAAGAATAGAATGCTCATTTGTGCTTTAATTGATGCTACTCTTTAGTTTTAAATTGAAATATTGAGCATTTACTTACTGTTACATGTGTTATCTATGCAATATTTATTTTAATTTTTTTTTAAATTCCGCTTCATTTAAATAAAGCGAGCACTTTGCTTCTCGCTTTAAGTGGAAAGGGGGTTGTCGCTTTTCCTCGCTTCACGCTCTTCACAACATTGGTTTCAAGATTACCCTTTTGATTTACAATAAAGAAATAAAAGAAGGAAGAATGCACCAAAAGATGCCAAGGACGACTTTATTACCTTTATTTTCACTACCATCTCTTTCTGCAGTGTTAGCCCCATCTATATCAAAGAACACCTAAAATGGGGAAAAAGGACTCTGAACTAGCTTAACCCCCCCCCCCCCCCCCCCCCCCATCAATATATGATTCAGCAGAAATTACGGACGTCAATTAATGAGAAGGGTAATTCAATGTGTCGGATTCATAAGATTCTTCACTCAAGCTAGTAATGGTGATATTCTGAGGCTACCTTCAAGCAACTAATGGTTGCATCACATCTGAGAAGATTGCGACATGTGAAGATATTCCTGAAGGCAGTAAACTGAGATGGCTGCTTCTCCATAATGCAAAATACCCAGTGAAGGGACAACATGAAGTTCAATGTTTTATTCACTCAAATGTCAAGATAAGACACCTTCTTTTCTTGTCAGATCTTCCAAATTTGTATCCAAGTTCAAGCCCATATTTGGCAATGCACTGAGCATTGCAGGAATATCATGTTGTAGTGTTGCAGCCAACTCCTTGCAAAGGTAACACCAAAGACGACATTGAATAAGTATCACAACAAATACAGTGGCCCTATATGTGCTCAAAATAAAATGCATAAACAGCTTACCTTTCTCTTATCATCCTTTTGACGCTTTATCACCTCCAAAGGCCAGTCTGCAACTAGCTTTTGAAGTTCAATCATGAGATTTTGCCTTCTCGAATCGGGTAGTGTCTGCAATGAACATCAGTACTTTCAAGTTTGGTCAAGGATAAATATGCATGAAATGCAATGAGGGCCAAATATTGCAGGATATGTTAGTGCAAGAACATGAGAATAATAGGTAAAAATAACAATCCACGTCATTTGTTCAATACTATTGCTCAAAAATCTTAATCACAATGACAAACAGAGGGGATAAAGTAATTTCATTTATCTTGTTCAGTTAAGAAACAAAAGAGGATAAGCAAAGATGGAACTGCATGTCAACCTTCTTCCATAGCTTTTCATGCATCGTTTAATTGGATGGAATGCACCAAAATCTGGGACCTATAAACCTTCAACAAGGAGAACTAAAGCATTCAAACCCGACCCCCCCCCCCCCCCCCCCAAAGTTTGGAAGACCAGAGCAGTAAAGAAGATTGGATCAACTTTAAGGAATTTAATACCTGACGAATCATATAGAATTGGATGATTTGCTCTCTGACATCAGTCGGTCAATTTATGAACACTCAAGAAATCAATATGAGTAGGAAAAAAAATAGAAATCAACATCTGATGCAGCCGATAATTGAGATGGTCACCGATATTAAAAAGCCTATTCCAAGGGGGACACATGATCAATTATCCCAAAAGGAAAGGAGAAAAATAGGGGGATATACATGATAATGAATTTTCAGTAATTTATCAAATTGCTGAAATCAGTAGCGCACATTATCCATTAATCGATACGATGAACAATCTTTTGAGCACATCCATTGTAGTTGTCTAATAGCAGACTATTCACAAAGCTCAGGTTCCAACCTAATATCCTACCATTGCACAAGCTATGCCATGCTTGATGGCACCCTCTCCATAGAAAAATAAAATAGGGACTTCAAAACAAGCAAAAACTGGCATGCACCTGATTGAGTGATTGAATGATGGCGGCAGCATCTCCAGGTTTGTGATCAATTAGGAAAGCCTACAAACGAAATCAAAATTTGTCAATATTGGCAAAAAAAAAAAACAATTGTGAGACCACATCTGCCCCTCTTCAGTGCTTGGATATACATTTGCCGAAAGAAGATGTTTACTAGTAGGCGCACTTGCAACTTTTAAGCAACTAGAAAGATGAGGAGACATGAGTTTCATAATCATCATCAAGAAATAGAAACCAATCAGCTAGCCGATTTCACAAACTAAGTTAAAGGAGTTTCCAAATCAGCTTTCATAACAATGATGCTGCATTTTATCATTATCCAGACTGCTCCAAGGCTGTCAAAAACTACTGGGGCTCTGTGGGAAAATAGTTGCCTAGCACTATATATCAACCATGTGTTGAACTTGATAGCTTGTCCTTATATCAATAAGACTCGTCACGTAGCTATGGCTGCCTACTTCAGTGGGAATATAATCTGATGGGAAAGAGGAGGTGTTATCAGAGCAATCCAAATGCACATTCTTTCGACAGGTAAGTTACAGTGGTGTTAAATGCAAGAAAGCACCAAAAGATGTGTCGACAAGTCTACTATCGAGAAATCAAACATTTTTTTGGACACTTCTCCCATTGGATATATGATACAAATTGGGATCCCCTTTTAGGTCATTCATTTCTGTGCTGAAACAAGAAAGAGAGGGAGGTAAAGGATATGTAAAATAAATCAAAACTAAGAAAACGAATTACCTTAGCACATGAAAGTCCACTTGCAAGAGTATGTTCCTTCATGGATTCTGATCGTATCTTCTCAATTTTCCACAAAGCATCCACGTCTCCTTCGGAGCAAAGATGCAGTAACAGCAGTGTGTCAAAGCCACAGGAAGCTTTAGTGTTCATCAGGAAACTATAACCCCATAACTGAAGCCACTAATATATTCACTCTATTACTAGGTGCACTTTTAAAAACTAACCACCAACCACCACCGTACTTGTGCATAAATGAGAGGATTCTGATATAATGTCCTGAATATTTTGAAGTTTTAATTAGGAGAAAAGGAAGAGCAAGTACCAATTTTTGAGGCAAACTCCATCCAAGTGTCCAAGGAAGTCTTTCGTAGCTTCACTCCTGCTTTGACAAACCTTTTACCATACTTACACATCAAGTCCCAGTTATCAGTTTGGGAGCAAATGCTGCAGTAAATCAATCCAACAAGTAAAAAGATCTTTTTAGAAAGAATGAAGTGTATAAGGAAGCAACAGATTATAGTTCAGCCAAGACATAATAATAATATAGATAATTGCTGTTGTTTGCATATACATATTATTATGTTAACACTAGCATAGCTAAGTGGCATTTTGCGTACATGCCTCTTCAAAATAAGTATCTATCATCCTATCGGCACAAACCTCTAGGATATAAGCTAGGGCCCTAGTCTGAAGTATCCAAAAATTAAGGAAGGACTACACAACTTGATCTCAAAAAGCACATACTAGTCAATTGTGCTCTCATAATTTTTACTGAACTAGAGCAGGTCATTGTCTTTATCGCGACATGATGTGACAATGGCTACAATCCAGCTGGAAAAAAACTGCAACGTAATGTGCAATTCTCGAAATTGGTCTTGACCTCAAAATAAAGGTATTAATGTGTATAAAACTATGAAAGTCACAGCACAGTTAAGTTTAACAAAACCATTGGAATGGAGAAAGCAAGCTTGAAAAGCCCACCAACTCAAATAGTTATCAATCTTCTTATCCAAAGTAGTTGAAAATCCCTATTCATTCTAAAGGTACCTACTTCCCAGAAAGAGTGCTCAAAGCATGATTAATTATGTCTATTGTCAGTAAAAGAAATGAACATTGACGATCTCATGGATATTGTGATCCTCATATTACAGAAATATAGAAGTGTCATGCTGGTAAAGAACAATAGGATCGCCGGGGATTTAGTTAGAAAACAGAAAATAAAAAATAAAAAGCAAAGAGGGAAGAGATATTGGGTAACACTTTATACTGGATCAGTACCTGAAGACAATTTCTGCAGTTCCAGGCTGCACGTTCAAATCATTCTTCTTCACCAGTTTCATAATTTCTACCAACAGTTTAACATCATTATGCTGTTTAGCAAACAACTGCAGTCATACAACACCAAAGTTTTACATGGCTTAGTCATCACACGCATATCATACATCGTGAAGCCAAAAGTAGAAATCCAAATTACCAGTAAATGGTGAGCAGATCCAATATTAGGAGTCAATCCGTACACATTATGCTTCCGCAACACCTTCTTACCTGTATACAAGGTGAAGCTTTAACATTCTCAACAAGCTCTTAGTAAGCAGAAATACTTAAAGATTCAGTTTAACAATACATTCAGATACCACTGAAAGAAATCAATTGCATATGATATTTGCAATTTTTCTTTCACCTCATTTATTGAATACTCAAGTTATTTGTCTTTTAGAAAGCTTTAACTTACACAACATGATGAGATGCACTTCCGCTTTCAGTCTAAAAGTCTAGCTTCCTTATTGATACTAACAAGTTTGCACTACAAATGATGGGAACAAGCAACTAAGCTTAAATACTGAAGAATAGCAAAGAGAACTCGGAAATTTACCCTAGTCAAGTTATTCGTCTTTTAGAAAGCTTTAACTTACACATCAGAAAATCCAGAAGCATATCCTGTGTCATCCCAGCAGGAATCCCAATCCTAAGATGGTCAATCTTTCCCTTCTAAAAGTTTGCAACCACAAAATTTTCTTTAAAACCTAAAATGTTTCAAGTATATTCCTGCTTGAGATTTTTCACTCAGGAGAACAATGGAGATTTTAACTAGAATTTACAAAAAATAATTTTACTTAGCTTGGATGAACAAGTGTACGGAGTCAAAGCAACGTGATGAGATGCACTTCCGCTTTCAGTCTAAAAGTCAAGCTTCCCTATTGATACTAACAAGTTTGCACTACAAATGATGGGAACAAGTAACTAAGGTTAAGTACTGAAGAATAGAAAAGAGAACTCAGAAACTTACCCAAGTCAATGGCGCCAACACGTACACAAGCCTTTGTAATGTCCTGGCAGAGGGCATAATTGAAGTTTTCATGGATACGGAGATTTGAAAGTCTCTGCACTCAAACATACACCAAATTCTACTTATACATTAGACGAGCAAATTAACAAGGACCTCATATTAATTCAACGAGATAACGAGACTAACAAATATCCGAAGTCTCTGCAAAATGTCGTGTAAAAGATTAACATCTTCACGGTTCACACAACTTTGTATTAGGGACCACAACCAAGCATTTGGCGGAGCAGATCTTTGTTCCGTGACAGATTTCAGCATCTTATCATACAATTCCTTCACAGACTCTGCTATAAAACTACGATTCAGAAATAAATATAAAGATCAAAACCATACAAGAAAACAAACTATCACCTGTTGCCACACTACTTTCAACTGTCCCTGCTTCTGTAGAAAACGATGCCTTGAGCATCATAGAGTATTTTTCACATTGACATACATTTCTCTGAATATTGTGTTTTGTTTGCATATAATTTCCACAAATTGCAGTACCTGTTTATTCAGAATAGCTATCTTAGGATACCGATATATCAAATCTGTCATTTAGCTGGAAAAAACACAGCAACTTTACTAGCCTTCCAGTATAGCCTTGTCGAAGTTCAAAATCAAATTCATTAGAAAATCTTCAAATAGCAATCATAATTTCTATAAATCAAAATTTCGCAATTTTTGACCTAGTAAAATCCAGATTATAAAAAACATCCTCTTACTCAAATCGAAAATGAATAAGTACCAAAGGTAAAGTAACCATGCCGTGAAGAAAAATTGAGGCATGATTCAGTAGCTTCATAGGTACAATGAGATTGAATTCGTGACACTGAGTTGAGCAGAATAGGAGATGACGAGTTTCTCAAAACCCTAACGAGCTGGCGAGCCTTCAAAACCCTTTGCATTTTTGCTTTGCCTAATCGAATCCGATGTTCCCACTATTACGGGAGAACGCCGTCAGATCAAACCGTCCCAATTTTTGAAGTGTGGACTTATCAACTGGCCCAAACAAGGAAGTCCAATTACCTGATCCATATCAAAAAGACCTTGTTGGGCCGGGCTGGTAGTCCATTTTTGCTGGAAATTAGGGGCATTTGCATTTATACCCGTTTTTTGTGTCATGTTTTAACTTGTGTTCGTTTTGTAAAAAAATTGCAAGCGTATCCATTTTCGCATAACTTTAGTATACCGAGCTAAAGTAGCAAAGACAAGCACGCAAAACTTCAGCATTCTAGTAGACGGGCCTAAAGTAGCAAGTGTGCTGAAGTTTTTTGTTTATAATTGCTGAACTTAAGCATAGTAGCTAAAGTTTTGTTCTCTATTTGTTGAAGTTTTTGTTTGTAATTGCTGAAATTTTAATTTTTTGTAACTCGCGAATTTCAGCTCTAGAGGTGAAGTTTTTGTTTTATAACTAGCAAACTTCAGGTCTAGAGCTGAAGTTTTTGTTTTGTAGCTTGCGAACTTCAGCTCTAGAGCTGAAGTTTGTTTTTGTAGGCGCACTTCAGCTCTAGATCTGAAGTTTTTGTTTTGTAACTGGCGAACTTCAGCTCTAGAGTTGAAGTTTGTTTTTGTAACCGGCGAACTTCAGCTCTAGAGCTGAAATTTTTGTTTTGTAACTGGTACGCTTCAGGTCTAGAGCTAAAGTTTTTGTTTTGTAACTGGCGAACTTCAGCTCTAGAGGTGAAGTTTGTTTTTGTAACTGGCGAACTTCAGCTCTAGAGCTGAAATTTTTGTTTTGTAACTGGCAAACTTCAGCTCTAGGGCTGAAGTTTTTGTTTTCTAACTAGCAAAATTCAGCTCTAGAGCTTAAGTTATTTAATTCATTTGTAAAAACTTCACCACCGTATAAACTGAAGTTTTTGAAAATGCTTTCTAATATACTAGATAAATAATCAGATTGCCAACAATATCTAAATCATAAATTTTGAAAACAATAAACGTGAAATAACATAATTATCATAGTCTACTAACTTACGTACGTGAAAATATTCATAAATTATTGTCTACTAACTTACATAATTATTTATAATTTATTTTTAAATAATCTGATAAACATATTTATGGCAATCATCCCATGAACTGAAGTTTTATAGCAACACCAACAGTAGAAGAAGAAGAAGAAGAAGAAGAATAAGAAGAATGAGCAGGAGAGGAAGAGAAAGTGGGTTGAAGTTATTTAAAAAGTGGGTACAAGTTAAAAGTTTTTAAAAAAAATGAGTATTGGTTAAATGAGTACGCCCAAATAGCACGCCCCGTGCAATTTCTACCAGCAATTAGTATTGGGAAGTGTATAAATAGCCATTCTCGTGATGTTATTGAAAGATTAGCCAATACTTATGTTGTCCTGAAATTTTAAATTAAAATTCTTAATTTCAGGACAACTAAGGATATTTTTGTCTTAAAAAATTAAATGTAAAAATTGAAATTCAAGATGCACTGGCTAATTCCTAAATAACAATCCCTTAAATTGGCTATATAGTATCATTTCTACCAATATGTGTTTATCCTATGGAATATTTATAGAAATTGTTCGTCGGATTTAATATTTATTTATTTAACCAGTATACATTGATTCATACTAATTATTTATTGTTACACCCATATTCCCTCCACCCCAATTTACATGAAGGTAGTATTTGACTGGGCACTTGTTTAAGGAATAAAGGAAGACTTTGAAACTTATGGTCTAAAATAAATCATAGAATTAGTATGATTATAAATTATGTCACTACCGGTAAAAAAAAAGTTTAACGTTGGATTGTTACTAAATATAAAAAGATATCATTCTTTTTGGGACAACTTAAAAAGAAAGCATCACATAAGTTGGGACATAAGGAGTAGTATATGAATTATATATTATATTATATATCGTTCGATTATTTTTAATTTAAGTGGTTGGATGACATCTAGTTAAGTTTATTATTTTTGTCCTACTAAGCGGCTAAGTTCAAGAATATTCAAGCAGTTGAATTTGATATTGTAAAGCTAAAGAAGAAGAATAGTTATTTCGTCAATTCTTTGAGAAAGGGAATTTTATCTCTATATCTATTCAGAATAATCAGACTGGTAATCGTCGTCATCACAATCTAGGTAGTTCATTTCCTTCGCCGATAACGATGTCACCGTCGTCCTCCATCTACAGGTTTGATTCCACAATTTCTGACTTCTGGTGGATTCTAAAATTCTAACATAGTGTACAACATATGGTTTAAAATAATTTATTACGTTCTTTTAGTGATTTTAGCACAATTCATTGGTCGGCCAAAAAAACATATAAGTTTAGTTTTCCCCCTATTTTTTCTTTTAAAATACAATAATTTGTTTGCCATTAGAGTAAGAATTGTTTCTGATTATTTGAATAACTGTTAACGAACATCTAAATCAATAAGCTTACGATTCGAAATTATTTATCCTCCGCTCTCTCTGGCGCCCTTGTTTTACCAAATTTAGATTTTGGTCAATTGTCGCCGATTTTTTGGATGGTCTAAATTCCAAAAAATACAAAATATTCGAACTTTCTTATCTCTATTTAAACGAAAAATACATAGATTATTGCTCCAGCTCGTCGCAATCCATCACCGCCGGCCTGATTTTCTTTAACTTCAAGAGCTACAATCTAGTTCTATTATTCCTCTCTTGTCTTATTATTTTAATAGTTTGATATTTCATTGTAACTGTATTTCCTAGTCTGCCTTTTTTTATTCTTGGATCTTTAGTTAGTATTTGCCTTAGTATTGTCAAACTATATACATTTGTGATTGCTTTGACTACTTATTTCTATTGTAATACACTTGTTCATATTTTTATTTTGTATCTTTATTTTAAATATCCCTAGTAATTCTGTTCTAGTTTTGCACATTTTTTATAACCTTTTGTTATAGATTACAGTACCTTGATTTTATTACTTCATGTGTTTATCTAACCTTTAGTTGTAAATTATAGTTCCCGTTAGTTATTTTATTTGATTTCTTCACCTGTTTTGTGACCTTTAGTGGTAGATTGTATTTCAGTAATTTATTTTATTTTTGTCACTTGTTTTTGGGATAGTACTTAGACAAAAGGAGTTGCTCTGATGGTAAGCAACCCCCACTTCCAACCGAGAGGTTGTGAGTTCGAGTCTCCCCAAGAGCAAGGTGGAAAGTTCTTGGAGGGAAGGATACCGGGGGTCTATTTGGAAATAGCCTCTCTACCCTAGGGTAGGGGTAAGGTATGCGTACACACTACCCTCCCCAGACCCCATTAAGTGGGATTATACTGGGTTGTTGTTGTTGTTGTTTTTGGGATAGTACTTACGTAGTGACTCCTACATGATAGTAACTTGGGTAAACGATGGTAGGAAAAGGTCTGTCCTCAGGGGTGTCGGCATAGGGGGAGGAGGTGCGGGGAGTAAGAGGGTAAGAGGGCTAAGGGAGCTTTAGGTTGAGAGTCGGATCTTGGAAAATATGAACTTTGACTGGAAAATATGTAGAGTTTGCGAAGATTTTCTAGAAAAGGAAGATAAATATAGCTTGTGTACAGGAGACTAGGTGGGCAATAGATAAGGCGCGGGATGTTGGCAGTTTCAAACTCTGGTATTCTGGGAGGATGGCGGCAGGAACATGGTAGGTATTTGATCGATAAGCACCTCTGTGATCTAGTGGTAGAGGTTTTGAGGGTGAATAACAGGCTGATGACCAGTAAGCTAGTTGTTGGAGGTTTTACTTGGAACATAATCGGTGTGTACGCACCCCAAGAAAGTTAGGATGAGGAAGTCAAGAGCCGAATCTGGGAGGATTCGGATGAGATAGTGCGGGGTATCTCACTCACTGATAAGCTTTTCATAGGAGGAGATTTCAACGACCACATTGGAGCGACGTCTGGGGGTATGCTTATGTGCATGGTGGCTTCGATTTTAGAGATAAAAATGGATGAGGAACGTCTTTGTTGGACTTTGCTAGCGCATTTAATTTGGTGATAGCAAACTCGAGTTTCCCCAAAGAAGATGGAGCACTTGGTCACCTTTTGGAGCTTAGTAGCCGAAACTCAGATTGATTATTTACTCTGCAGGAAGTTTGATAAGTCTTTGCACGGAAAGGGGAGCCTTGAAGGAAGTTAAAGCGCAGGAGTTCGGGGTCAATCTAGTGACTATGGGGGCTTGGAGGAGTAGTGGCGACACAAGCACTATGTGGATCGCGACTATGCAGTGCATTAGGGAAGCCGCGTGAAAGGTATTAGGGGTCTCAAAGGGTTACTCTGATGGGCACATGAGAAACTGGCGGTGGAAAGGAGAGGTGCAAGGAAAAGTGAAAACCAAGAGAATAACATATTTGAAGCTAGTGGAAAGTGTAAATGAGGAGGAGAATAGGGAGAATAGGGAACATTATAAGTTGACTAAGAAAGAGGCAAAGATAGCAATTACAGCGGCCAAGACAACAACTTTTAGTCGTTTGTATGAGGGACTCGAGGGCCGAGGTAGGGATAAGAGGTTGTTTATCTAAGGCACGAAAAAGGAAGGTGCATGACTTGGACCAATTGAAGTGCATCAAGAACGAAGAAGGTAGAGTTTTGCTGGATGAGAATCTTATCCGTCAGAGATGGCAGACCTACTTTCACATTCTCTTGAACGAGAAGGGGAACATGAGCATTGTACTGGGTGATTTAGAAATCTCCGAGAGTCGTTGTGACTTAGGGTATTGTAGGCGGATTAGAGTTGATGAAGTTGAGGGGGTTATACGTAAGATGAGTAGGGCCAAAGTGATCAGTCCAGATGAAATTCTGGTGGAGTTTTGGAAGAGGACGGGCAAAGCAGGCTTGGGATGGCTCACTAGGTTATTTAATGTTATTTTAAGAACGAAGAATATGCCCGAAGAATAGAGGTGGAGCACGATGGTTCCTGTATACAAGAGCAAGGGTGATATCTAAAATTGCAATAACTATCGATATATTAAGCTGCTTAGCTATACTATGAAAGTCTGGGAGATTATGGTAGAGCCAGGGGTGAGAAGGAGTGTGTCTCGTTTTGAGAACCGATCTAGGTTTATGCCGGGGCGTTTGACAACAGAATCCTTGTTAGGATATTGATGGAGCAGTATAGGGAGAGAAAGAAGGACTTGCATATGGTATTAATCGACTTAGAAAAGACGTACGATAAAGTTTCGAGAGAGGTTATGTGGAGATGTTTGGAGGCTAGATGTGTACCTATTGCCTACATTAGGTTGATTAAGGACATGTATGATGGAGTAAAGACCCGAGAGAAGATGATGGATGGGGACTCAGACCATTTTCCGTTCATGTTAGGGTTGCATTAGGGGTCGGAGCTCAGCCCTTTTTTATTTGCTCTGACAATGGATGTACTGACACGCCATATCCAAAGGGAAGTGACATGATATATGCTATTTGCAGATGATGTTATATTGATTCACGAGATAAGGACGGTGTCAATGCGCTATTAAAGGTATGGACGTAGATCCTAGAATCTAAATGTTTTAACTTGAGTAGGACCAAGACAGAATACTAGTGTAAGTTCAGTAGCGAGACTTTGGGAAGGGAAGGGGAGGTGAGGCTGGACTTGCACGTCATTCCTAGGAGATGAAGTTTTAAGTACCTTGCATCTATTATTCAAGGGAATAGGGAGATTGATGAAGATGTTATACATCGTATTGGGAAGAGATTGATGAAATGGAGACTTGCTTCTGATGTTTTGTGTGACGAAAAGGTGCCATCGAAACTTAAGGATAAATTCGACAGAGTGGTGGTTAGACCAACGATGTTATATGGGGATGAGTGTTGGCCAGTCAAGATAGCTCATGTCCAAAAGATGAAGGTAGCAGATATAAGGATATTGAGAGGGATGTGTGGGCACACCATGTTAGATAGGATCAGAAATAAGGTTATTTGCGACAAGGGAGGTGTGGGCCCTATTGAGGATAAGATGCGGTAAGTGCGACTTAGGTGGTTTGGTCATGTGAGGAGGTGGAGAACAGACGGCCCGATGAGGAGGTGTGAGAGGTTGGCATTGGAGGGTCTGCGCAAAGGTAGAGGTTGGCCAAAGAAGAGGTGGGGAGAGGTGATTAGGCAAAACATGTCACAACTTCAAGTGACCGAGGACATGACCCTTGATAGGAAGGTATAAAGGTCGAGGATTGGGGTAGTAGAATATGTAGTCTAGAATGTTCATAATAGTAGTATTGGCAAGTAGTCCCGCTTTCTATTGGCAGTAGATTTTTATGACTAACCGTTGTTTTCTTTTATTGTTGATCACCTTACTATTTTGTTGTTTTATTTTGCTTTTATATGGCTTTTGGGTACTGTCCCTTCTTGGCTATATTTTCATAATGTGGTACTTATGATTTCCTGAGCTAAAAGTCTATTGAAAACAACCCCTCTATTTTCACAAGGTAGGGGTAAGGTATGAGTACACACTTGTCACGACCCAATTTCTCTTATGGCCCATGATGGCGCCTAATGTTATCGCTAGGCAAGCCGACAGTGAACCAACTCTGTGATCCCTTCTTTTAAAGATTTGAAGTTGTTGATTTTTAAGTTGTGCACAAATAAGAAGTAAGATTTTAATAAACGTGATAGATCAAATTTTATAAGCAAGTGAGACAAGTTAAATAGCCCAAAAATCGTCAAGTGTCTACTAGCTTAAGCCCCCGAGACCTAGTGTCACGAGTGTATGAGCAACTAGTCGAATATACAAAAGAGTTCTATGCTACTGTCTGAGATGAAGTAGATAGAAAATACAAGCAAAAGAAAAACTGCAGTTGCTGTAAAACAGCTCGAAAGGCAGCTCACCATGAAGTCTCGTGGTAGTAGTCAAGCATGTGTGCCGGACTGATATCCAGATGCACCTGCCTCAGATCTTGTACATAAGTGCAGAAGTGTAGCATGAGTACATAAACAACATGTACCCAGTAAGTATCCAGTCTAACCTCGAAGAAGTAGTAACGAGGGGTTGACTTTGACACTTACTATGGGATTACAATGAAATGTCAAAATAATAACTAAGCATGAATTATAGAAATGTTGTTGAAAACTCAATACCAGGAATAATGAATAATCCTTTCGCTAATAGTAAATACCAAGTTCATTCCCATCATTTTAACAATTTATATCTCAAGCGAATGAAAAGATATCAATTATAATTGGTTCCAAAGATTTATTACGCACAGTTTATGTCGAGATCGTACGACCCGATTCAACATAGCAATATTAAAACTATGCACCATCGAGGGTCGAACAATACAAATCATAGATGCTTCTATCAACATGTCGAGGCGAACGGCTCGCTCCCATGAGAGTAGTGGAAATTTATCCCGATCGCGGAATATATTTGCGACACGGTTGCACATAGATTTCTTATGTTATTATAATATTCTTCGAAATTTAAATGAAAACTTTCAAGTCTCGAATCATCAATTTCAACTGTTTTTAAGGTATTTAAAAAGCATACTCGATCTCAATTCTTTTCAAGGCAAATAATAAATATAATACAAACCGGTATCAACAAGGCATGGTGTAAACCTAAAACTACCCGGATATAGAAATAATTAGTAGCTACGTATGGACACTCGTCACCTCGTGTGTACGTAGCCCCAACAAATAGAAGCACATATCAATTCAATTCACCTGTGGGGTTAATTCCCTCTTACAAGGTTAGAAAAGAAACTTACCTTGCTCCGAAGTTCTATATCGGGCTCCTAAGCCTTTCAAACAACTCAATCTGGTGCCCAACACTCCAAAAATAGTCATTAAATATGCAAATCTATAACTATATACTCTAATACTCATTTATAATCCAATTTACAGCTTCGTTCAAAAAGTCAATAAAAATCACCCTCGAGTCCACGTGCCCGGATTCTGAAATTTTTTGAAGATAAACTTTACTCATAACCCCACGAACCCAAATATGTAAGTTATTCCCAATTAAGGGTGTAAAGTGGCCCGGGACTGGACCAGGACCGCGGTCCTGGAGGGCCCAGGCGGGCCCAACGGCTATTTTTTTAATTTTTTTTGAAAAATCAGCAACGGCTCTTTGCAAAAAGTAGCCGTTTGGAACTTTCAAAAATAGCCATTTGGCTCCCAAACTTTGATTTAACCCCAAACTTTATATAATTACACTTTTCCCATATCTCAACTATAAATACCCCCTCATTCTTTCATTTTTATTTACCAATTCATCAATATCTCTCAAGCTCTCTTTCAATCTTTCTACTACAATTGCTTATTTTATTGTTGAAAATTCATGAAAAATTGTGAAGTTGTTGAATTGAAGTTTTCAAGTGTTTAACGATTTTCAATTTTCAAGAAGTTGTTCGACAATCCGGTAAACTCGTTTCAACTCTTACATGTTAATAATATATTTTTGTGTTGTTTAGTTTGCATAATTCTAATTGGTATGACATTTTCTTTGAAAAAAGTGTTCGGTAAAGGAAAAGGTAAAACCGGTGAAAGTAGTGGACATTATACTACCCTTCCCCCGGCTCCCCGACCTACAAAAGATAAGCAAGTTGAAAGTAGTCGCCAACCTAGACGTCCTACTCCGCCTCCCGTAATGCTTGATAGTGATCACCCTTGTTTTCAATTTACCGATAGTAAATTTCTACATGATGTTGCAGTAGGTGATAGATTAGATGATGAAATTATGACTGCTCTTTATCCTAATGAACCTATCTTAGAGGAAAATGAGGATGATAATGATGATGATGAAACCCAAGCACCAGATTTAGATGATACACCTACTAGTCCTGTCCATAACTCAAGTAATGCACCGGCACACCCACCTGTAGGAACTCCAACTTTTAGTAGACAACCTGCTAAACGTGCAGAAACATCATTAATTTGGCATTTTCTTACTCAAGTTAGAGAACAAAATAAGGCTAAGTGTAAAACTTGTGGGAAATTACTTGTTCATAAATTTACTGGAGACCGTAGCGGCACAGGTAGTTTGGTTAGGCACATAAAAATACACCCTAGAGATACGGCTAGATTTTTTCAAATGCAAGCGCAACAAGAGGGGGGGGGGGGCAAGTGTAGATTCTCAAGTTAACCTTAGTACAGGTTCAAATCTAGTTCAACCAGGAATTAACACTGTCACTGGAGGTATTCTATATTACGATCCAAATAGAGATCGTGAAGAACTAGCAAAGATGATCACTGTTATGTGTTTGCCTTATACTTTTGCTTCTAATCCTAATTGGGTTCACTATATTAGAAGAGTTTTTAATCCTACTTATAAAAGACCGATATTTATAAATTCAAGCATGAATATGAACAATATTTGCGCTATTTATTTACTCATATACCTAATCGTATTTCTATTACAACTGATATTGGTAGAAGTAATAATGACTGTGATTATCTAACTGTTATAAGTCATTGGATAGATGAAGACTGGACAATGCAAAAACGCATAATTGCATATAGAATAATTAATTCACGTCACACTGGTAGGTTTATAGCTAACACTGTTTCAGATATATGTAGATATTTTTGCGTTAGCGATAAAATAATGGCAATTTCTATGGATAATGCTTCTAGTAACACTAGTGCAATAGGCATGCTAACACAAACCCTTAATCCTGCATTTAGTAATATTTTCCATGTTAGATGTATTTGTCATATTTATCATTTAATTGTTGGTGATGGTATGCGAATATTAAACATAGAAATTGAAAAGGTGAGAATGGCTCTTAATTGGCTATTTTATTCAAACCGTAGAACTAGACTTATAGAGTATTTTTAAAAATGTGATGAATATGGCCTTAGAGAAAGAAAGGTTCCTAAACCTTGTCCGACTAGGTGGAATTGCATGTACGAAGAAAGTTTAGTAGTTGCGTATGAATATAGAAACCCAATTAATGCTACGTTTAATTCTCGGGTAGGTGGTGAGGATGATGATGAAATGTTTACTACCCAAGATTGGACTAATGTTACAATTCTTTTAGATTTTTTAGAACATTTTCAAGTTGCTACAAATGCATTTTCTTGGAAATATTATCCTACTATTTCAAACTGTTTAGTTTATATAGCCGCACTAGCTGATTTGTTTGTTGAATTTAGCGAGGGTGAGGGTATTTATGAACTTGCTATAAATGAAATGAAACAAAAGTTTATAAAATATTTTTTCCTTATCCCTCCTATTTTTGGTTTAGTTGCAATGTTAAATCCAACAATGAAATTAGGAGGTCCTCATTTTTGGTATTCTAATATTTATAATGCTTTAGATCTTTCAGAAGAGGAAATTGCTACACTTGCTGATGCAAAAGCATCAATTAAAATTAATGCTCAAACTGTTTATAATGCTTATAAACAGGCGTTAGAGCATGTTAGGCCAAATATTCCAACCCCTACTTCGTCTAGCTCACAATCGTCTAAAAGAGCTGCGGGCTTAACAACTCTTAAATCTTGGACGGAGTTCCGGGGTTCTCAAGGTGATAATTTTGATGAAATTTCACATCTAAATGAGCTTCAAGTTTACTTGTCACAGGGACTAGAAAAGGAGAATCCAGACAGCTCTTTCGATCTTTTGGAATGGTGGAAGTCAAGGGAAAAACATTTTTCCGTTCTTGCAAGGATGGCTCGGGATGTTTTATCAATTCAAGCTTCAACTGTTGCATCGGAGAGTGCTTTCAGTCAAGCAAGACTACAAACCGTTGATCATAGAGCGGCGACGAGGGAGAGCTTGGAAAAATCGGTGCTTTTTAGAGATTGGATCCGCGCGGAAAGAAGAAACGTAGGCATTGCAGAATCACAACCGGCGATAGATGAAGCATATGAAGAAATGATAGCAGAACTTTCGGCGGATTCGTCTTCGCCCGGAAGTGGTGATGAACAAGCTTCATTTCCACCACCACCAACACAACCTCCTCCCAACCTTGACAGATTTATGAGATTTGTTAGAGATACAATGTAGATTATGATGTAACTTGTACATTGGCATATCTTCTTTTAGTTTTGTTTTCCTTTTAATGGTGGTATTAGTACCTTGTTGTGCTCATTCTATTGAGGGAAGGAATACTAAGAAAGATATGCCATTTTGGTCAATAAAATGCTCTTTATCATATCCTTGAATATCTTTTCTCTCAATATTTCTTTGTCTTTACTTCGATATCAATCCTTGAATATAAACAGAATATACAATATATACTAATTACTACAACACAATATATACATAATATATATAAATATATACATAATATATATCAATATATGCATAATATATATCAATATATATATATATATATATAAAATATACAATATATACTAATTACTACAACACAATATATACATAATATATAATATATATTAATTACTACAACACAATATATACATAATATATATCAATATATACATAATATACAACACCATATATACATAATATACAATATATATTAATTACTACAACACAATATATACTATACTAATAACTTAGTACACCATATAAAATATATTTTACACTATACTAATAACTACTATACAACATATTGCCTTAAAAAAATACTCGTCAGGCCCGTTAGGCCCGCCAGGCTCGTCAGGCCCGGCTCGCCAGGCCCGGGACCGCTGTGGGCTTAGGCCCGTCATCGGCCGGTCCCAACCACCAGGACCGCCAGGCCCGACACACGAAGCCCGGGACCACAAAGCCCGGCCCGTCAGGCCCGTTTAGGCCCGGACCACTTTACACCCTTATTCCCAATGCCATACCCAAATTCATGGTCAAAATCTAAATATACTAGTTTCTAGATTTTCTATCAAACATCCCAATTTCTACAAGTTTTCCATCAATTTTCATGTTAAAATCCATATATAATCCAAGTATTTAACTTGAAATAAGTGGGAATCACTTACCTCATAATATATGATGAAATTTCCTCTTTGAAAACTCCAAAAATCACCTAAACAAAATGAA
Organism: Nicotiana benthamiana; assembly: GCA_034376525.1. Classification (NCBI taxonomy): domain Eukaryota; kingdom Viridiplantae; phylum Streptophyta; class Magnoliopsida; order Solanales; family Solanaceae; genus Nicotiana; species Nicotiana benthamiana. Next base: position 123,736,652 of record CM067324.1, on the reverse strand, counting down.
ATATGAAGGGAAATGGCCAATCCCTTCTTTAAAATAACACTGTCAGCACTGCCATTCTTCGCCAATGCGGCAATCCCCTCACATTCGCGAAGTTCAGCAAGCTTAGGTCCAGAAAAGCTTCTTTGCGCTCGTGTTCCTCACGATGCACTCGTGAAGCCTTTCGTCCTCATTGCTTCGTGTTCGCAACCCAGCCTCGTGTTTGGTAGGCCAAACGGCTTCACGCCAAGTCCTTACTTCCTTCTACGCCTTCGAGACTTCGTACTCGCATTCGTGTAGGTCTCTCAAGCTCTTCACCACGTTCATGTCTCTCCCATCACATTCGCAAAAACCAAATCTCAGCAGTCCCAAAATTCTTCTTCGCGAAAGAAGGACTTCCTTCGCGTTCGCGAAGAAGGAAACCAGACACCAGCAATAGCAGTTCTAAAACAACTGTAATTGATTCGAAACCACAACGAAACACACCCGAGGGATCCGAGACCCCGTCTGATCACACAAACCAATCCCATTGCATAACACGGACTTGTTTGACGCCTTAAATCACGTCAAATAACATCAAAATGATCAATAATACCCTAATTCAGGCTTAATGAACTTTAGAACTTCAAACTTCTACATTTGATTCCAAAACCTATCCAATCACGTTTGATTGACCTCAAACTTTTTACACAATTCACATTCGATATTACAAACCTACTCCAACTTCTGGAATCAGAATCCGACCCCGATATCAAAAAAGTCAACTTCTGGTCAAATTTCTGAAAAAACTTCAAATTTATAACTTTTGCCAAATGAACCTGAAATGACCTATGCACCTCCAAATCCATATCTGGGCATGCTCCCAATACCAGAATCACCATACTGAGCTATTCCGAGACTCGGAATCCCAAAAAGACATCGATAATCATTAAAATATACTTCTACCCCAACTTTATAAAATCCTTCCAAATGCCAACTTTCCACAATTGGTGCCGAAACGCTCTTAGGTCATCCAAAACTCAATCCGGACATATGCCCAAGTCCAAAATCGTCATACGAACCTGTTGGAACTGTCAAATACCAATTCCAAGGCCATTTACTCAAAAGTCCAACATTAGTCAATTCCTCATATTTAAAGCTTCAAAAATTAGAATTTTCTTCCGAATCAACTCCGAACTTCCCGAAAATCAATTCCGACCACACGTACAAGTCAGAATACCTGAAGTAAAGCTATTCATGGCCTCAAACTGCCAAATGAAGCACTAGAGTTCAAAGTGACCGGTCGAGTCATTACATTCTATCCCACTTAAATATATGTTCGTCCTCGAACGTGCTAAGGACTACGAGTTGTCTGAAATTATTGTTTAATCCCCTGAGCACCTACCCGTGCTACCACAACCCAATTGAGCACATTATCGCGAGCAAAACTTAAGATTTTCTTTTTTATTTAGTCAAAGAGCCCAATTCCAACATCTAGAGACCAGTCTTGTTTCCATCATATGAACACTGTATCAATCACTACGCGATGCATCAATACATGATTGCATACCTTTGCTGAATTCACAATATGTATTGTATAATTCATATGACTATAATAACATCCTCCAATAATAATAGCCAAAATTTCACAAATCTGATGCTCATAACACACCTCATGACACATATAAATCTTGTTCTAACTCTTGCAATGCCGCCATAATGAAGGAGATGTTTAGAAATTCATAATTAACTGTCAAGAATCATTGAATCTCTCCTCTTGACAGAATCTAGTGCCACATTCTGAACTACATAATGATATTTTCTCTTTAATATGCCTTTTTTAAATCCGATCACACTGATCCCAGGTCCAATAATCTCATCTCCCCCAGTACAAGTTGTTCAGGCAATAAACCAACTTAGACATTTCCAAAAGTCCCCTATGATGTCACAATGTGCCAACAACTGCAAACTCGAAGGTGATACATAAGGAAACGGACTTGGGAAAGAACTACTCAACCCACGTAACTAATTTAATAGCCGAAAATATGTTATGAACCTTCCTCAGAGATGAGGCACCAAAACACATAAGAATAGATACAGGAAACTGTACTCAATCTCACACTATTACAGTGTGCAGCCCGATCCACACATGATAATGTTGCGGCGTGCAACTCGATCCAACCATGATACTCATATTGGCGTGCCACGTGATCCAAAAAACATACCTGTGGTGGCTTGCCACCTGATCCACACATAACAATCTATAAGGAAATACTTACCGAGCTAGAATACTCATACCTGAGAAATACCCGGATGTCAACCACAAGCACGCGAAGTGCATAATTCAAATCCTAGGGAGACGGATAACGTCGTGCGCTTCAAAACTCAAGCACAACTAAGGTGCAATAAATTACCATCATCGTGTAAGCCATCCTGCCCTCACAACACCACAAGCTACAATGGATCTCAATACAAGTGTGATTAATCATACTGTCTCACGACCCACATGGCACAATAGAGATTACAAGAAATTGATGACGATAGAAATAACATCCAACACCCGAAGACTCCTCCGTAAGCAATGCTATGCTAAAATGAACATAACTGACCTGACATAGGGCACATATTCACATTTAGATCCATCCACGGGCCTCAAGAAAAATCTGATCGTACCGCACTGAGCTAATAACCTTTCATGGATCCATAATAGCCCCCGTTTTCCATTACATACAAGAATAACCGTCAAATCTGGAACAAACTTCCACAGTCCTGAACCAAATGAAACGAGCGCCCTTCAGACATAATTTCTCAAATTAGCGATAGTACCATAATCTCTATAGTTGGTTTCAATCATCAATCAATCAAGTGACTATATGTCACACTTATACAATCTTTTTATGGGACACACTCCCACAACCTTCCGCACCAGGTAACAAGTCTGCACATTCATACCACCGTCCACACTAATACTGTAAAGCCAATCAAAAATTCGCAATCAGTATGCCAAGTCTCTTACACAGAATAAAATACACTACCAACTTACTCTAACTATATTAATTCTTTCCTGCTCACCGAGCTTGTGATATTCTTGCCAGCATAAACCTTGATCCTCAACTTCCAATTCCCATGCCGCACATTGCATCTAACGTGCCAATACGTGATAGTGCAGGCATTTTACCATAACTCCTGAACCACTAATAGAATAAACATGTTATCATACAGAAACCTTTTACTTAGCTTATCTCAGAAGAACCATTGCAACAGGTGACTGAGTTCCTATAACCGCCGAAAATACAAACCTCAAGTAGTGGTCTAAACCACCATAACTTCTCCGGGATCCATCTACACATAACATGCCATAATACTCGAATGCCTCCAAATAAAATCAATTATGGAGGTCGCCTAGCCTCGCACATACCGCCACAAAGCGCATGTATAACTTAACACGCTGAAGGAATTGATCACCACCATCATATCAATTCAACCATTGTTAACTGATCCAGCTCCTTATACTTTGCTTTGGACTTGCCTTAGGAATAATAATAGCTCCATTCGAAACATATTGAACCTAAATCCACACTCATCCCGAGTGACAATATTTTATGAGACAACATTATCTCAAAACCCAAGAACCATCGTATACCCTCCTTGTGCACATATTCGCATCTTCAACTGGTACACCTAGTATGGAAATTCCTTTATGAATTTGAAGTTATTTCCTCCCATTCATCCAATGTTATACCATCGACCGAAGATAATACAGGATACTTGTTGCACCCCCTTTATTCTTCCCTCACGGGGAGAAGTCCGGATTTCAATATTCATGAGGTGTAATGACTCATTTCCTTTTGGGAATTGGGTATTTGAAGAGTCTCCACCTAACGAATTATGGTACATTAGGGCACCTAGAGTGATTAAGTCTTGAGTTGGTTTGCATTACCAAAAATTAGGGTAAGGGCTCGAAGTAACCTCGAGGAGGAGGTGTTTGGCACCCTCTTGGTCCATAAATATGGGTTTCGTCCGAACTTATATTCACAAATTAGTCCATACAAACAATTGAATTAGATAAGTTGCAAGTAAGGCACATTGGGTAGTTCAGGTGGTAAGATAAAAGTTCGAACATGTTGTAAAAGAAGAAAGTTTAAATAAAGGGAGGATTTGGTAAAAGGGGGTCCTGGGTTGTTTGTCCTATAGGATCACCCCACGCAATGTCCCTTCCCATCCCCTTATTAGTCATGCAAAGGGAGTTTTTGGTCACTGACTCCTATTGCGTGTTGCTACCCATCCCTTCTTAATGGTCCCGAAAGGAGATAGGACCTCTACCTTTGGGTAGTTCTAGACGTACCCCTATGGTTTAGACAGGTGAAAAGCCTAAGGCGACAGTCAAAAAATGTGGGACTTTCACATTATGGGAGAAGATAAAAGGCTGAAGTTTCCTCGTCAAGTAAACAGACAAGCAGCACGACTCAAACACAATTAAAGTCCTTATTAGTCAAAGTCCTAAAGCAGGATCTCTAAGTGACTATGCAGAAATAGACCAAACTTTTATGCCTAGAAGTTATAATCTATCAGTTGCCTAGGGACTCTTTTAAAGTTATTAGAATCGGAAACGTTAAACAATAAAGTCAGTTTCAGGGAAATGTAGTTTTTTCGAAAATGCCCTAAGACTTGCCTATATGCAGTATACTATGTCTATATTAATGTAGAAACAAATTGACTTTTCGAAATAGACTCCTTTAATACTTATAAGCATAGTATCTAATGAGATTAATGCAATTTTGAAAGCACTTGTTTATGGAAATGTTAACGCTTAATAAGACCAACTTTAGAAGCGAACCAAGCGTAATGAAATTGATTTATTAGGCTAAACTAAATTACCAAACAAAATTACGAATATCTAGGTGTATTACTGGCCTTAGTCGATTTGTAGCAACACATAGAAAGACTTTATTAGAACTGAATCGAAATCGAATCATATAGGCATGTCATCTATATTTGAATTGATTTAAGACATAATTGTTTGGAACCTATGAACATGGTTTCTAACATGACAAAAAAGCAGAACCTTAGGAACATTATTTCTACTTGATGCAAGCGACATTAGAAGTGAAACCTTATAGGCATGATTTCCATCTGATGCATACAAAACTAGAAGTGAAATCCTGTAGGCATGATTTCTGTTATGCAAAAGCAATCAGATTCAAAAGAGTCAACCTATGAGCATGTTTTATACTTACAGAAGCAGTCAGATTTCAATAACAAGGTCATAAGAGCAGGATCTCTACCCATATTATCCCATAAAGTATATATTTATCCACCCTTTTTACTAAATACCCCAAATATCCGCTTACAAATTATTACAGGCCGATGAATAAATTACGTAAATGAAATAGAAAATCAAGAAGCTATTCTATAGGGAGCCTGCAATTAGACCCAAGTTTCCCAAAGCCTCCAATGGTCTCATAAGTCTCAATTCCATAGACAAATTAGACTCTAGGTGCATCAAGGTTCCCTAAGGGTATCAAGTACCAAGGACAATGCTTACACCTAGACTTAGCAACTAAGAATTGACAATGCAATATAGAGAGGCCAGCCTCAGTATACCAAAGTTTAATGGGCTCTCAAGAAGATCCTAAGGCAGTACACATACTAGAGGGGGCAGAGCTTATTGACTAAGAGTAAAGTCGAAGTACATGATAAAAGTTGGAAATGGTTATTAAGGATTGTACTAGGAATTATTTTGAAAGCAATTAGTAAAGCAACCGAGGTTATTTGAAAAGAAGCTGGAGTAGTAAACAAACTCAAACACCTTAAGAAAAGATTACACACAACTATTTTTTTTTAAATTCCAACTAAATTCAACAGTCACGCGGGGGTCAAGGGGTTTAGGGATACATAGACATTTGGCTGTATAACGCAACAAAGGTCTTAAGACTGGTTTGGACATGCTCAACAATAATAGGCACATGCATAATCACAAACCAGTTAGGGGGAATACAAACACATAGAAGGGGTGATTGGGATTTGGGGATGCATACGATAGTAAGTACACAAGAAGTAAAAGACAACTGACAAGGCATGCTTTGAAACACATATAAGAGAATAAATTGATCTAATGGTACGGAGAGACGTAATGGCATGCTGATACTGTATTTTAACTACAAGTTTCACAACAGAACCACAAGTAGAAGCAAGCTAGAAACAAAAGAAACTGAAACAAGAAGAGAATGATATTGTTGTTAGAGCTTTAAATCAAAACTAGGACATACCAGTGAAGATAAAAGTAAGCAGAATGAAAGAACCAAAGAGTACAGATGATTAGCCTTGCTTGCAGCCGGCTAATAGTAGCAAATAACATAAGAGAGAGGGAGAGCAGAGATTTTTAGTAAGAGAAGTAGTTTATTAAAACCCAGTGTTCCTTGTTGTTAATGAAAGACTTAGAATATTTATTGTTGAAAGTAGGTAGTAAAATAAGGTAATAATCATAGTAGTATAATAATTGAAGAACTCAGAATGAATCAATTAGAGAATCAAGGAAGTACTCCCTTAAGTTAAGGGAATTAAATCAAATTGGAAGATTCGGTATCATCTAAGGCAAGAAGAAAAATCAGTGCATGACTAAATAAGGAAAGAGTCAAGGTCAGTAAGCATAAAGTAGTCGATTAGGACCAAATTCATAAAACATTAATTAAGGACATAGCTCAGTAGAAATAAAGTATCATAGCAAATATGGTAACAAAATCAGTAAGCTTAAATAGACGAGAGTCATGATTTTGTATTTCAACATATAAATAGAGAAGATCAAATAAACATAGAAAACGACAAGTTTAGCCATATTAATAGAGAGAAGCAAAAGATGAACAAACAAAATGAGCACAGTCATACAGAAGAGACTTAAGTAGACTAAGGATTCAGTAAAACACATTCGAAGCATGGTAACCATGGAAGATCAACAAAAGACAAGTAAACAGGCTAACACATAGAATCAAAGTGAAGAAATCTTAGAAATTAAGGCTTTTGACATAGGCGAATTAAAAAGTAGTAAGAAATAATATCGGTCAAGGTAAGTAAGAAAAAATGTTTAATCATAAAGAAAATCGGTTAAAACAGGTATAGAAAGAACTCCGAGAAAACCCTAATTTTTAAGAAAGTAAAATGATTTGAAGTAAAAGATCTTTCAGAAAAAGTTCGAGAGTAGTGCAAAACATATCAAGAAAATGACTTAAAGAATAAAAATAGCACAAATTTGAGAGATTCAGACGAGGGTTAGGGTTTCAAAGGAGACCCTAATAGAAATCGGAAGAACCTGTTGTACTTCACCGATGGTGACATATAAGGTGTGATTTTGTTCAACATCACACCGGAAAAGCCACGAGTAACAGAAACAGAAACCCTAGGTCCAAGTCAGCATGGCCCAGGACTCTTGAAGGTTTTAAAGATGATGAGCAAGGTGATGAGAGACCCATAGGCTTGGGGTTGAAAGGAGGTCGCCGGAGATGACCAGAGAAAGAGGCGCTTGATAGAGTCTAGGATTAGGTCGAGAGAGAAGATAGGAGATAAGAGAGTTTGAGGGCGGCAGAATTAGAAAAGTGATTAGGGTTAGGGGTCCATTAGAAATTAAAAAAGAAAGGGTGGAACAAGGCCATTGATCTAGGATTTAAAATGGCTTGGGTCGAGTAGGGGGGTAATTAGGTCTGGGTCGGGTTAACTAATAGAAAAATTGGGCTGGGGATTGGGTCCAACTTGGCTAAAATTGAATGCAAATTTGACTGTTATTTAAATAGCCAATTTCCTTATTTTAATTTTGATAAAATAACAAGTAGTTTCTAAAAAATAATTATTCCATACCAAAATGATTAGAAATATATAATTATCATTTAAAAAATATAGTGGCCAATTGTACACGTATAAAATATAATTATACATTAAAAGAGCTAACATTGCAATTATATGCAATTTAGCTTTAAAAATACTAAATGCAATTATAAAAATGCATGAAAAATATATTAGCCATATTTTAGCATGAGTATAGAGATTAAGTGAGTAAATAATCATTAACATAATTTTGGAAATAGTTATTGGGGATTTTATGAATAAAAGGAGAAAATGAATCAATTTAAACCCTTAATATTATGAAAAAATAATAAAATCCTTGTGCATGCTTATATATGCATATATATCCTATTTTGAAGGTATTTATGTATATTTAGAATATATATGAAAAAATTAGGTATCAACAACACTCCAAGCCTATTTCATAATCCGCTACAAAAGCCTGATACTTAACCATACTACGGACTCGAAATCCTTAGGCACCACACTTTAACTTTTGAATCCATTAGGAATGTTTTTGAGAGTCACCCACCCTTGTTTTGTCCCAAATATAATCAAACTCCAAGGCTCTACTAGAACATACACACCCTCTCAAATAAGCACCGTCCGGATCACTTTCCTTGTACAACGCATCTACACGAGGCATAAACTCCGAGTCTTCTCAAAGCCTGAACATGAAATGCTAAGGACAATTATAGCACACATTTCTCAAATCCTTTACTCAAATTACCACTAATGTTCTCTTTCCTTAGTCATAATAACTGACCAATATGCCGATAAGTAGAAACTTCACAAGTAGATAACCATGCAATCCAATCGTAGGTGGTGGGGCTCCCCCACTTAGCTTGAAGCTACAATTGCATAACTGTAGAACCCACCAAGACTCCTTATCCCCCATTGACATGATCTAGCACAATCAACCTGCCAAAATTCTCAAAATCTTTCTGTTAATATTTCATGAACACTCTTAATCACTAGCCACATTTACATATTCGACCTTTTACCAGATAGCCAGTAGAATTCTTCATAGAAGCTTCGTCAACACAACGCGACCACTAGTATGTTCACATGAGATAACCCATATGTGAAATTACATGATAATATCTTCCAACATCGCTGCACTAAGTACATTTACTATGAAATCCTTAAACCATCCTGAGCTTGTGCTCACTCACTAGCTGTTCAAGTCCGTTCACACCTCATTGACATTGACTAAATGTGCGAAAATACATTCCAATCCAAAGTCATGTTGTATTCTTCTTTATACCAAGCAATTCTTTCCATTTTATTAACCTTCCTTTGTATAGTAGCCAATATCCCAAATTAACCTCGTTTTGACCTAGTCACTGGTCACCATGAATCCCAAATCACTCTAAACATTCCTCAGTGTGCGTAGTCATCCTACCACATAACCCATATGTTACTCTCCCACTTTGGTGAAACTATCTCCTTTAAGAAACTAATTGATTTATGTTTCCCACACTTGGCCTTTTAGAAATTTAACCACCACAAGACATCTCCCACACGTCCTTCCTCATCCTTCGCTGCTCAACCGTTGCCTTAAATCAAAATCCATATCTGTAGCACCTGAACCAACAGATCTCCACCAGCTCTAAACCTCCCCAAAGATCATCTCCCTTGATTCAATCCCAAGCCATAGCACACCACGATCTCTGACAGCCGCTTCCCCAGTACTATCTCACAATACTCTACCCCAAAGGCGATTGAAGAAGACCATAATGCCGGTGATCTTATTGCATTCAACAAGCATGATGACACCACATCGCAGATCAAAATTCTACTACGCTCGAAAATACCAAGTCTCATTACTCCATCAACCAAACCTAAACACTCATAGTCCGGTTGCCTTTCCTCTGCCAGAAATAAAATACTTATTCTCTGCGTCAAGCACTTAGTAAAACCTCCTTTCATGTCATTCATTGCCTCGACGTATAGACAATCATCCTACTATTACACAAACGATGTGGGATCGCAATGCACAAATCATCATATCAATCAATGGTAAATCTTAAAACCTTAGGTAACACTGATATTGTGCTGAAACTATAGAACGACCTTCCACAAGACGACGACAATAGCCCAATCAAATATGCAGGGAGACAATCCTGTACCACATCTATAGTACCAGTACAATTCCTCTATTCCCAATTTATAACAAGCAGTTCACGTCGCATATGATTGAATAGGAAGGAAATGAAGGCATAAGCGTCAAAGGAATCAAATCGCACGATGAGGATTCAAGAAGGGAAGTGCTCTTAACGGCCATGTAGCCTCTCAAAGATAAGTACAAACGTCTTCGTACCATCGCAAGAATCTACTAGACTCGCTCATGAATCATGAACCTAGCACTCTAATACCATATTGTCACGATCCAAAATCCTTTAAAGGTCGTGATGACGTCTAACACCGCTGTCAGGCAAGCCAGCAATACTTGATTAACTTAATTATTCATTTTAGTATTTTGAAATCATAATTTCCTTCGATTTAATAGTAAATGATATAATTTATAGAGTAAATAAAAATATTTCAATACCATTTCAATATTGAACAACCCATAATCACCCCAAAGCCTGGTGTTACGAGTGCATGAACATTAACTAGGAATGTAAGATAAAATACAACATCTATCCGAAATACAAATTTGGACAGAAAAACTATAAATACTCTAAAGGAGACTCTACTGGCTGCAGGTCGTAATATAGAATGTAATTCACCTAAGTCCCCGTGTTAACCACGTCTATGCTCTCACAAAGCCACTAGACATATATGTGCCTGCACAAATGTGCAGCAAGTGCAATATGAGTATGTAAATTAACATGTACCCGATAATTATCCAATCTAACCTCGAAGAAGCAGTGACGAGGAGTCGACTCCGATACTTACTACGAGCTAACAATAAAATGTCGATATTATGTTTATGCATGAAATATATAACATAGCTAAGATTTCAATAACCGAAAATAATCAACACTTCTTTTTACTAATATAAATTCCCAAATTTATTTTTATCGTTTTACAATTTATTTCTCAAGCCAATAAAGCAATGTCAATTATTATTAGTTCCAAAGAATTATAATGCGCAAGTCATGCCGAGGTCGTATGGTCCGATCCAATATATAAATATAAACATTGGACTACCGAAGGTTGAACAACACGAACCATAGATGCATCTATTGACTATTAACCTGCCAAGGCGAATGGACTGGTCCCACGAGAGTAGTGAAAAATTACCATGCTTGCAAAATATATTTGCAACACAGTTGCACATAGATTTCTTAAGTTATTATAATATTCTTAAATTATTTTTTTCTTCAAAAATACGAAATTCAAATTAAAACGTTCAACTCTCGAAATTCTCAATCTCAATCTCAATTCCTTTCAAGGCAAATAATAAACACAATAAAAAAAATAGTATCATCAAGGCATGGTGTAAACCTAAACTACCCATACATATGCATAATTATTAGCTACGTACGTACTCTCATTACCTCATAGTTTCGTAGCCCCCACAAATAGAAGCACATATCAATTTAATTCACCTAGGGATTAATTCCCTCTTACAAGGTTAGAAAGGAGACTTACCTCACTCCGAGGTTCTATGGCCGACTCCCAAGCCTTTCAAACAAATCCATAAATATGTACTCTAATACTCATTATAATTCAATTTACAACAATTTCCAACCCCGTTCGAAAAGTCGATAAAAATCACCCTCGGGCCCACATGAGCGGGTTTCGAAATCTTTTGAAGATAAACTTTGCCCATAACCATACGAACACAAATATATAATTTATTCATAATTCCATATTCAAATTCATGGTCAAAATCCAAAAATACCAATTTCTATGTTTTCTATCAAAAATCCCAATGTAAACAAAATTTTCATGAATTTCCATATTAAAATCCATATATAATCAAAGTATTTAACTTGTAATAGGTGGTAAGCACTTACCGCATAATAGATGATGAAATATGCTCTTTTAAAGTACCAAAAATCACCCAACCAAAATAAAATATGAAGGAAAATGGCCAAATCACGTCTTTAAAACGACACTGCCTAGCACTGCCCTTTTTCGCGAATGTGGCAATCCCCTCGTGTTCGAGAAGCTCAGCAAGCCCCAGTCCAGAAAATCTTCTTCACGTTCACGTTCCTCATGATGCGTTCGCAAAGTCTTCCGCCCTCACTGCTTCGCATTCGCATACCTAGCCTCGCGTTCGCATAGACGATGCAGCCTCATGCCTAGTCCTCACTTCTTTTTATGCGTTCGCAACTTCCCACTCGCATTCACGTAGGCCGCTCAAGTTCTTCACTGTGTTCCCGCCTCTCCCATCATTTTCGCGAAGGCCAAGTCTCAGCAACCCTAAAATTTCCTCTTCGCGAACTTGGGACTTCCTTCCCTTTCACGAAGAAGGAACCAGACACCAGCAACAACAGTTCCAAAACAACTCCAATTAATCCGGAACCCCCCGGAAACACAGCCAAGGCCCCAAGAACCCCGTCCAATCACACAAACCAATCCTGTAACACAACAAGGACCTACTTAAGGCCTCAAATCACATCAAACAACATCAAAATCATGAATCGTATCCAATTCATGCTTAATGAACTTTAAAACTTCAAAATTCTACTGTCGATGCTGAAACCTACTAAATCACGTCCGATTGATCTCAGATTTTTCATACAAGTCACATTCGATATTACAAACCTACTCCAACTTCTGGAATTAGATTCCGACCCTAATAATAAAAATTTCCCTCCCGGTCAAACTTCTTAAGAACCTTCAAACTTTTAACTTTCGCCAAATGACCTACAGACCTCCAAATCCACATACGGGTGCGCTCCCAATGCCAAAATTACTATACAGAGCTATTCCCAAACTCAAAATCCTAAACAGACATCGATAATCATTACAATACACTACCACACCAAATTTATGAAATCCTCCGAAATACCAACTTTTCACAATAGGTGCTGAAATGCTCCCAGGTCATCCAAAGTTTGATCTAAACATACGCCCAAGTCCAAAATTATCATACAAACATGTTCGAACCTTTAAATCCTGATTCCAAGATTGTTTATTCTAAAGTCCAACATTAACCAATTCTTCCTGCTTAAAGCTTCTGAAATTAGAGTTTTCTTAGCGAATCAATCCAAACTTTCCGAAATTCAATTCCGATCACACGTACAAGACAGAATACCCGAAGTGAAGCTACTCATGGCCTCAAACCAACGAACGATGTGCCAGAGCTCAAAAGGACCGGTTGGATTGTTATTGTCAAGATAAGTGATTCCCACCTATTGCAAGTCAAATATTTGGATTATATATAGATTTTAACATGGAAATTCATGGGAAATTAGTAGAAATTTGGGATTTTGGTAGAAAACCTACACAACTGATATTTTTGAATTTTAACCACGAATTTGGGCATGAAATTGAGAATAAATTATATATTTGAGTTAGTAATATTATGGGTAACATCTTTCTTTGGAAAATTTTGAAATATGGGCAAGTGGTCCCTATGATGACTTTATCGACTTTTCGGACAGAGTTGAGAATTGTTATAAATTGGATTGTAACTAGTATTAGACTATATGTTTATGAAATTTCACATTGATTGACTAGTTTTGGAGCGACGGGCATCGGTTTGAGTTGTTGGAAGAGCTTTGAAGCCGATTGTGGAACTTCGGATCGAGGTAAGTCTCTTTTCTAACCTTGTAAAAGGAAATTAGCCCCATAGGCAAATCAATTAATTACATTCTTCTATTTGTGGGGGCTGCATATGTACGAGGTTACGAGAGTTCATATATAGCTACTAATTATGCTTAAGTACGGGTAGTCTAGGATCCAAATCATGTTATACTTGTATTTTTTGCACTCTACTTGTTAATTTAGTTGCTTAACTCATATTGGAACTTGATAAAGGAATTATAATAGGTTAAACTTCATTTACTTGAGTTTTGGACAGGTCACTTGACCGTTAATGAGAATTGGTATTTCTTTGAATATTATCCCTTAATAATCTTGAATTAGTCGTTTTTATATGTCTTCTCTTCTTGTGGAGCGGGCTGAATGTCTCGATTGCCGATAAATGCATTTATGGTTCATGCCGCTTGACTCTTGGGTGTGCACAATTTATATACTTGTATGTTGGATCGGTCTATACGACCTCGACATAATTCGTGCATAAAAATTCTTGGAGTCCAATTATAATTGATATTGTTTCTTTGGCTTGAAAGATTAATTTATTAACTAAAGGAAATTAAATTTGATTTACAATCAGTGAAGGATCTGTTTATTTATTTTTTGTTATTGAGTTTTCAGATGTATTTATATAATCCATACTTCACTAAAATTTTGGTTCATTACTGTTAGTCGTAGTAAGTATCAAATCCGACCTCTTGTCACTACTTCTTCGAGGTTAGACTAGATATTTACTTGGTACGCATTGATTTACGTACTCATGATACACTTGTTTCACATTTGCAAGTACCTATACGTCTAGTGATCTTGTGGGCACAAAGGCATGACTATCATGGTGACTTAGGTGAGCTGCATCCCGTGTTACGAGTCCACATCACACAGATTCTCCATTAGAGTTATTTACATTTTCATATCTAATTTGTATTCAAGACAATTGTTGTATTTTCTCATATTTCCTAGTTAATACTCATGCAACTGTGACACCGGGTTTCGGGGGTTCCTATAAGTTGTTCATCATTGCAGTTCATGTAAGTATGATCATGCACTCTGTAAATTCAAGTTTTATACTATATAATTAATAAAAATTATGATTCAAATTATTAAAATGAGTAAGTAGTTTGATAGATCACCGTTGGCTTGCCTAACGGCAGTGTTAGGCGTCATCACGACCTTTAGCGAATTTTGAGTCATGACAATTTTGAGCTCTAGCGCGTCCTTCTGTTGTTTGAGGCGTTGAGTAGCTTAACTTCAGTTTTTATGACTTATACATTGGTCAAAATTGAATTTCGGGAAGTTCGGATTTAATTTGAAAATAAAATTCTCATTATAATGACCTGACTGGTTGTTATAAGCTCTAGCGCGTCATTTAGCAGTTTGAGGCCTCGAGTAGCTTCATTTCAGGTATTACGGCTTGTACGTGTGGTCGGAATTAAATTTGGGGAAGTTTGGAGTGGTTTCGGAAGAAAAATTCTTATTTTAGAAGCTTTAAGTTGGAAGAATTAACTAAGGTTTGACTTTTGAGTAAACGATCTCGGAATCGAAATTTGAAAGTTCCAACAGGTTCGTATGATGATTATGGACTTGGGCGTAGCGGGTCGTTTGCCTCGGCAGTATAATAGATGTATCTATGGTCATATACCAAATTATGATGGGATCAGGTTATACGCCTCGACATTTCTATAAAATACTCATATGGAATCGTGTGTATTATTTGTCCGAAAAGACAATGTATCTAGGATTTTTATTAATATGAATTATGACGACCTATCTGGTGAGGTCCACTATTTATTTACATACTCTGGTAGATGAGGTAACTGCTAATCGAAAGTTTGAGCTTATTGTTGAGAGGAAGATTGTACCACGTATTCATACTTGTTTATCTCGTTTATTTACTCTGCCCCATATTTGTTTACTGTATCTATCTTATTGGACCAATAATAAGTGTCGATGTCGATCCCTCATTACAATTTCTCTGGGGTTAGGCTAGATACTTACTGGGTACATGTTGATTTATGTACCCATGCTGCACTTATTGTGCAGGTAAACGTATATGTTTCTAGTGGTCCTCTGGGTGTAGGGGCACAACTATTGCGGAGACTTTATAGTAAGTTTCACTTCCTTGATGTAATCCGTAGTGTGCAGAGTCTCCATCTGAGTTATTTATATTCCCCGTCTAACTTGTATTTCAGATGGATGTTGTATCATTATTGTACTCATTGATAGATGCTCATGAACTTGTGACACAGGTTTTGGGGGTTCTTACGGAATTGTTAATTATTGTAGTTCATGTAAATATTATCACTTACCCTGTAAATTCTATTTCATACTCTTTAATTAATGAAAATTATGATTTCAAATACTAAAATGAGTAAATCAGTAAATCATTCAGCGTTGGCTTTCTGATGGTAGTGTTAGCCACCATCACGACTTTTAGTGGAGTTTGGATCGTGACAACTTGGTATCAGAGCATTAGATTCACTTAGGTCTCACGAATCATGAGCAAGTACAGTAGAATTTTGTGGATCGGTATGAAACGTCTTTACTTATCTTTGAGATGCTATAGGGCCATTAGGAGCACTTTTCTTCTTGATTCCTCATTGTACGATTTGATTTCTTTAAGGCTTATGCCTTTATTTCCTTCCTACACAATCTTCTGTGACGTGAAGCACTTTTATCAACTGGAAATCGAGGAATTGCAATGGTACTGTAGATGTGGTGTAGGATGTTTCTCCCTGCATATTTGATTGGGCTATTGTCATCGCCTTGCGGAAGGATGTTCTGTCGTATCAGCTCAGTATCATTCTTGCCTATGGTTTTGAAGTTGGGGACTGATTGTTATGATGATTCGTGCATTGCCATCGTACAGTGTTAGTGTAATGGTAGGATTCTTATTTATAGATCACGGTAGTGAATGCCTTGAAAGGAGAATTTCTCAGTTCACAGCTTAGAGGTTCAGCATTTAGTTCTGGCGGAGGAAAGGCAATCAGACTTTGGGTGTTCAGGCCTTGGTTGATGAAATGATGAGACTTAGTATTTTCGAGCGTAATAGAATTCTCAT
Source organism: Nicotiana benthamiana (assembly GCA_034376525.1). Taxonomy (NCBI): domain Eukaryota; kingdom Viridiplantae; phylum Streptophyta; class Magnoliopsida; order Solanales; family Solanaceae; genus Nicotiana; species Nicotiana benthamiana. The sequence continues at coordinate 123,720,085 of CM067324.1, read as the reverse complement.
TTGTGATATGGTGTCGTTGTACTTGTTATGTATTAAGGTTCACCGGTGTTATGGCCTCTTTGATTTGCCTACGGGGTAGAGTTTTGCGAAATGGTGCATGAGAAACGGTTGTTAGAGACAACGGTATATAGTGGTTTCGGGATAGAATAAGTATTTCTAATGTTGATGACTCGAGAAAAGTGATCTTCTAGAAGAGTTGGTAGCAATTGGTCAAATCAAGTGCCACAGAGATGGTTTTTTCTTTAAGGCAGCATTTGGGCAGCGAAGGATGAGGAAGGAAATCATGGAAGGAGTCTCGCGGTGATTGAATTACTGGTAGGTCAAGTATGAAAAACAGAAGTCGAGAAGTTGCTTAAAGGAGAGGGTTTAACCAAAGTAAGAGAGTGGCAGAGTAGCATATAGGTTCCGTGGTAGGAAACCCACATGCCTTGAGGGAAGTTTAGAGCAATATGGGAATCGTGATGGACAGTGACTAGGACCACAGATTTTATTTAGATGCAACATGACTTCGAGTTTGGAATGCATTGTTGGACTTTCAATTGATGCCAACGGGGAAGAAGGAATCTTGATAGGTTCTAGGGTTATGTAATTGTAGCTTCAAGCTAAGTAGGGGAACCCCACCATCTACAGTTGGATGGCGTGGTTATCTACTTATAGGTTTCTGGCTATCAGAGTATTGGTGAGCTATTACGACTAAGGAAAGAAAACATCAGTGGTAATTCAAGCAAAGGATTTGAGGAAAGTGTGCTATATTTCACCTTATCGATTCATGTTCAGGTTTTGGGAAGACTTAGAGGTATGCTTATTGTGGGGGTTATGTACAAGAAAAATAATTTGGTCAGGTTCTTCTTTGATAGGATGTTCACGTGCTAGCAGTGCACTAGAGTTTGGCTTATATTAAGGGCCAAGTCAGAGTGGGTGGATCTCAACAATAGTTCTAATAGGCTCAAGAACTTAAGTGCAGTGCCTATGAACTTGGAGTGTTCTATGTTATCATCGGGTATGCGGTGCAGTATTAGAGGAAAGATGCAATAGCTTCGCATTCACGGAATGTCTTGCAGAATGGGTGTACCATTTGGAATACCATTGTGCGCATGAGGAATACATGAGATGGTTTCTGGATTTTGAGACAACGGGGTCTCGTGAATTGGGACACTCAGGATAAGTGCGGATTGAGTTTGTTATATTTTGAATGGAGCTATTATTCTTTCTAAGGAAAGTCCAGAGTAAATTAGAAGAAGTTGGTTCGGTTGGCAATGGTTGAATTGGCATGATGGTGGCAGTAATTAGTTTCTTCACTGTGTTAAGTTATACAGTAATTTGTGGCAATACGCGTGAGGCTTGACAGTCACCATAAATTTGATTGATTTTGGAGGTATTTGATTCTCATGGCCTTGTGGTGTAAATGGATTCCGAAAGAGTTATGGCGGTATAGATCATGAATTGAGGCTTGTATTTCCGGTGGTTGGGAGTTCAGTTATGTGTTGCTATGTTTCTTCTGAACTAATGAAGTGTTTATTCTACTAGTCCTTCAGAGGTTTTGATAAATTCTTGTACTCTCGCATTGCAGCATAATCGGGGCAGTGAGCGACATAGGAATTAAAAGTTGAAGATTAAGGTTACGGCTCCATGTTGATAAGAGTGTCACGAGCTCGGATGAGCAAGGAAGAATTCAGATGTTCAAAGTTAGTTGGCATCTTCTTTAGTGTCACATGGGAATGTTGTTTTGTTTAACAAGCTATGTGTATTGATTTGCGAACTCTTGATTGGCCTTACCGAATAAGTACGATTGGTGGTGTAGATGTGCAGACTTTGCTGCCGGTGCTAATGTTCATAGGAGAATATCCCACATGAAAATTTGTATAAGTATGACATGTTAGCCAATTGATTGTTAAGGATGGAGACCAAGTATGTAAATTTGTACACTGTTACTAATGTGAGAATTTATGCCTGAAGGGCGCTCTGTTCATTTGATTGTAGACTGTGAAAGTTTGTTCCAGATTTGATGGTTGTTCTTGTGTGTCATGAGGAAAGGATATTCTGGATCCTTGAAAGGTTATTAGCCCAGTACGGTATGATCAAAAGCAGCTTGAGCTCTGTAGATGGATCTAAATGTGAATGTGTGCTCTATATCTGGCCGGATGTGTTTATTTCAGCATAGCGTTGCTTACAAAGGGGTCTTCAAGCCTAGGATATTTTCGTTGTCAGCAATTCCGTGTAATCTTTATTGTGCCATGTGGTTAGTGAGGTAGTTTGATTATTCTCACATGTATTGACATCACATGAAGTTTGTGGTGTTGTGAGAGAAATATGGCTCTCATGATGCAGGCCATTTATTGCACCTTAGTTGTTCTTGGGTTTCGTAGTATACGGTGCTATCCGTCTCTCCAGAATTTGTATGGTGCACTCGCGTGCTTATGGCCGATATTCGGGCTTTTCGTAGGTATGGGCATTATGCCTTGATGGATATTTCCCTACTTACTATTATGTGCGAATCGGGTGGCACGCTGCCACGGGTATGCTATTTGGATCAGGTTGCACGCAACAATGGTTTTATGGTTGGATTGAGTTGCACACTGCAACGGTATTATGTATGGATCAGGTTGCACACTGCAACAATGATATGATTAAGCACAACTCCTTATATTTATTTTGGTGTCATGTTTATTATCTCTGAGACAAGAGGGGTTGCTCTGATAGTAAGCAACCCCCACTTCCAACCGAGAGGTTGTGAGTTCAAGTCTCCCCAAGAGTATGGTGGGAAGTTCTTGGAGGGAAGGATGTCGGGGGTCTATTTGGAAACAGCCTCTCTATCCCAGGGTAGGGGTAAGGTCTGGGTACAAACTACCCTCCCCAGACCCCACTAAGTGGGATTATACTGGGTTGTTGATGTTGTTGTTGTTTATTACATCTGAGAAAGGCTCATATTATTTGATGGCCGTTTTATTCGTTATGCAAGTTGGATAGTTCTTTTCTAAAGTTCGTTCTTCCTTACGTGTCATATTCAAGTTGTAGCTTATTGGCATATTGATAGCATCATATATAACCTTAGATAGTGTTTCCAGTGGCTTATTGATGGAGTAGCTTGTACTGGATGAGACGAGATTATTGGACCTGGGATTAGTGCGACACATTTATTTAAGGCTTATTAAAGAGCAAATAACGTTATTCAGTTCATAATGAGGTAATAGTTTTTGTCAGGAAAGACTCCATAATTTGTGATTTGGTAGGTGGTTATGAGTTTCTACATATCTCTTCCGTTGTGGAAGTATTGCAAGAGTTGGAACATGGCATATATATGTTATGAGGTATACTACAGGCTTCGGGGTTAGTAAAAATCTCAACTGTTGTGCTTGGGGGAGATTGCCCTGGGTAAATGAGTTATGGGGTGCATGGTATTACTTCAACGGAGGAGCATGGTCACATTTGGTTCAGTGTCTAATGATTGATACGGTGTTCCTGTGTGAGAATATGGTATATTGGAGAATTTCGGATATTGGAATTTGGTTCTAAAGCTTATTAGCCAAGGTAGCAGGAAGGATCTTCAATCTGGCTCGAGCTAATGTGCTCAACTAGGTTATGGTGGTAAGGGTAGGTGTATGAGGTGTTAAACAATGATTTTGGACAACTCCGAAGTAGTTCTTAGCACGTTCAAAGACAAATATATATTTAAGTGGGAGAGAATGTAACGACTCGACTGGTCCTTTTGAGATCTAGCACATCATTCAGCGGTTTGCAGCCTTGAGTAGCTTCATTTCAGGTATTATGACTTGCACAGGTGGTCGGAATTGAATTTTGAAAAGTTCGGAGTTGATTCGGATAGAAAATTCTCATTTCAAAAGCTTTAAATTGGAAGAATTGAGGTTGGAATTTTTAATAAACGATTCAGAATCAGGATCTAAAAGTTCCAATAGGTTTGTATGATGATTTCGGACATGGGCATATGGCCGTATCGGGTTTTGGGTGACCCAGGAGCATTTCGGTGCTCATTTTGTAAAGTTAGCATTTTGGAAAACTTTCACAAGTTTAGGTTGAAATGTATTTTAGTGGTACCTATGTCCGTATGGGATTCAGAGAGTGGGAATATCTCATTATGGTGATTCTTCTCCTAGGAGCGCGTCCCATTATGGATTTGGAGGTCCGTAGGTCATTTTGGGGTCATTTAGCGAAAGTTGGAAATTCGAAGGTTTTTGGGAAGTATGACCGGGAGTGAACTTTTTGATATCGAGTTCGAATTCCGATTCCGAAAGTTGGAGTAGGTCTTTTATGCCAAATGTGACTTGTGTGCAAAATTAGAGGTCCATCGAACATGCTTTGATAGGTTTCGGCGTTGAAGGTGGAAGTTTGAAGTTCTAAAGTTCATTAAGCTCAAATTGGGGTGAGATTCATGATTTTGATGTTGTTTGATGTGATTTGAGGCCTCGAGCAGGTCTATGGCCTCGAATGTGTTTTGAGTTAGTTTCGGGTCATTTTTTCTATATTTTGCTACTGCTGATGCTGGTTCTGGTGTCTTTCATTGCAAATGTGTGGAGGAAACCACGTTCGCAAAGAAGGATTTGTGGGGCTGGTGGAGATTACCCATTGTGAACACAACATAGAGGTCGTGGAGGGGTGCCTAAGGAACCTACACGAATGCGAAGGGCCATTTGCAAACGTGTAGAAGGAAAAGGAGGAGCTGTACTTGAGGTTTGGCCTTCACGAATACAGAGCATGAAACGTGAACGCGAAGGGAGTAGAGTAAGTTGAGTATCGCCAACGTGTTCAGGGGGTGCAAACGTGATGAAGGTCAGGCCTGGACAGATTTATTTTAAACCGGGATTTAGCCCATTTCACTCATTTCTCTCTTGGTTTGGGCGATTTTGGAGACTTGAAGAGGATATTTTCATCATCTATGTCAAGGTAAGTGATTCCCACCTATATCAAGTTAAATACCTGGATTATATATTGATTTTAACATGGAAATTCATGAAAAATTAGTGAAATTTGGGGTTTTAACATTCCCATCTATTGGTATTTTTGAATTTTGACCAGGAATTTGGGCATGGAATTGAGAATAAATTATATATTTGAGTTCTTAATGTTATGGGTAACGACTTTCTTCAGAAAATTTTAGAATCAGGGAACGTGGACCCGAGTGTGACCTTATCAACTTTTCGGTCGGAGTTGGGAATTGTTATAAATTGGACTGTAGCGAATATTAGAGTAAATATTTATGAAATTTCACATTGATTGACTAGTTTTGGAGCAATGTGCATCGGTTTGAGCTGTTGGAAGAGCTTTGAAGCGGGTTATGAAACTTCAAAGCGAGGTAAGTCTCTTTTTCTAACCTTGTAATAGCGATTTAACCCCATAGGTGAAACAATTTATTGTGTGCTTATATTTGTGAGGGCTGCGTACATACGAGGTGATAAGAGTCTGTTCGTAACTATTAATTATGCTTAAGTGCGAGTAGTCTAGGACACAAATCATGTTATACTTGCGTTTTTTGCACCCCACTTGTTAATTTAATTGCTTAAATCATGTTGGAGCTTGATAAAGGAATTTTAAAAGGTTAAACTTCATTTACTTGAGTTTTGGACGGGTCACTTGACCGTTAATGAGAATTGGTATTTCTTTGAATATTAGCCCCATAATAATCCTGAATCGGTTGTTTTAATATATTTTCTCTTCTTGTGGAGCAGGCCGAACGCCTCGGTAACAGATAGATACATCTATGGTTCATGTCATTCTATCCTCGACAATGTACACGATTTATATATTTGTATGTTGGATCGGGCCGTACAACCTTGCCATAATTGGTGCGTAAAAATTCTTGGAGTCCAATTATAATTGATATTGTTTCTTTGGCTTGAATGATTAATTTGCTAAATGAAGGAAATTAAATTTTTGGATTTTCTATCAGTGAAAGAGTTGTTTATTAATTTCTTGTTACTGAGTTTTCATCTATATTTATATAATCTATGCTTAACTAAAATTTCAGTACATTAATGTTAGTCTTAGTAAGTGTCGAATCCGACCTCTCTTCATGACTTCTTCGTGGTTAGACTAGATACTTGCCGAGTACGCGTTGATTTACGTATTCATGCTACACTTGCTGCACATTTTGTGCAGGTACATTTATGTCTAGTGATCTTATGGGCGCAGAGGCGCGACTATCATGAGGAATTAGGTTAGTTGCATCCCTTGTTACGAGTCCGCAACACACAGAGTCTCCACTAGAGTTATTTACATTTTCCTATCTAATTTGTATTCTAGGCAAATGTTGTATTTTATCATATTTCCTAGTTAATGCTCACGCACTTGTGACATCGGGTTTTGTGGGTTTCTACAAGTTGTTCATCATTGTAGTTCGTCTAAGTATGATCATTCACTCTGTAAATTCTAGTTTTATACTATATATTTAGTGAAAGTTATGAATTCAAATTACTAAAATGGGTAAATAAGTTCGATCACCATTGGCTTGCCTGATGGCGGTGTTAGGTGCCATCACAATTTTTAGCGGATTTGGGGTCGTGACAGTTTGGTATCAGAGCATTAGGTTTACTTGGGTCTTACAAGTCATTAGCAAGTTTAGTAGAGTCTTGTGGATCGGTCGAGACGTCTGTGCTTATCTTCGAGAGGCTACAGGGCTATTAGGAGTATCTCTCTTCTTGATTCCTCATCGCACGATTTGATCCCTTCGAGGCTTATGCCTTTATTTTCTTTCTATTCATTCTTGTACAATGTTGAGCACTTGTGTCAGTTGGGCATCGAGGAGTTGTAGTGGTACTACAGATGTGGAGCAGGATGTTTCTCCCTGCGCATTCGAGCAAGTTATTATCGTTTTCTTGCAGAAGGACATTCTGTCATTTCAGCTACTTTCTCGATGAAATCGAGGCTACGTACAGATTGCTATGATGTTTATATGTTGTTATCGCACAGTGTTGGTGTAATGATAGAGTGTTTGTTTATGTGTCGAGGCAGTGAATGACTTGAAAGGAGGATTTCTCAGCACATGGTCTGGAGGTTTAACATTTATTTCCAGTAAAAGAAAGGCAATTGGACTATGAATGTTTAGGTTTGGGTTGGTGGAGTAACGAGACTTGGCATTTTCGAGCGTAGTGGAATTTTCATATAAGATATGGTATTGGTGTCCTTGTTTGAATGTATTAAGTTCGCCGATGTTATGGTCTTCTTCAATTCGCCTTTGGTGCAAAGTAATATGAAAGGACACCGGGGAAGCGATCGTCAGAGAATAGCAGTGTGCGGCGGTTCAGAATTGAATCGGTATTTGTAATGTTGATGGCTTGAGAAAGATGATCTTCTAGGAGGTTTAGAGTTGATAGCAATTCAATGGTTCCGGTGCTAGAATTATAGATTTGATTTGAGGCAACATTTGGGTAGCGAAGAATGAGGAAGGGCATGGCGGGCGGTGTCTCGCGGTTGTTGAATTACTAACAGGTCAAGTATGAAAAGCAGAGCTCGAGCAGAAGATGGTTTAGCCGAAGTGGGAGTGACAGAGTAGCGTATAGATTCTACGGTAAGATAGCCACATGACTTGAGAAAATTCTAGAGTGATTTAGGATTCATGGTGGACAATAACTAGGTCTATGGACTTAATTTGGAATGTTGGCTACTGTACTGAGGAAGATGAGATACGACAGAAAGAAGTATGCTTGATACAAAGGGTAATTCAACATGACTTCGGATTGGAATGTATTGTCTCACTTTTTGTTGATGACAATAGGGAGTGAACGGACTTGTACAACTGGTGAACGAGCACGGGCTCAGGATGGTTTACTAATTTTATAATAAAGGCACGTAGTGCAGCGTCGTTGGAAGATGTCGGCATGGAATTTACACAAGTGGGTTATTTCCTATGATCAGGTTAGCGGTTGTGTGGTGTTGAAGCTTCTACGAAGAATTCTACTGGCTATCCAGTAAAAGGTCGAATATGTGAATGTGTCTAGTGATTCAAAATATTTATGAAATGTTTAATAGAAAGATTTCGAGAGACTTGGCGAGTTGATTGTGCGAGATCATAGTAAATGGGAAGGAGGAATTTGGCGGTTTCCAGGGTTATGAAATTATAGCTTCAAGTTAAGTGGGGGAGTCCCACCATCTACGGTTGGATTGTGTGGTTGTCTGCTTGTGTGATTTCTGGTCAACGGTGTATTAGTGGGTCTATATGACTAAGGAAAGAAAACATCAGTGGTAATTCGAGCAAATGATTTGAGGAATGCGTGGTAATATTTGGGCCTTATTGATTCATGTTCAGATTTTGGGAAGACTCAGAGTTTATGCTTCTTGTGGGTGTAATGTACAAGGAAAAGAATTCAGTCGGGTGCTTCTTTGATAGGGTGTTCACGTGCTCCAAGAGCAATAGAGTGGCTTATATTCGGGGCCACGTCAAGGTAGGTGACTCTCAACAATGGTCCTAACAAGTTCAATAATTTAAGCGCAATGCCTAAGGACTTAGGATGTTCTATGTTATCATTAGGTATGTGGTGCCGCATTGGAGGGAGGGAGGAAATAGTTTCAGATTCGCGGAAGGTCTTGTAGAACGGGTGTACCAGTTGGTGATGCTATTGTGCGCGTAAGGAGAATATGAGATGGTTCGTGGGTATTGTGACAATGTGGTCTCATGGATAGGGTCATTGGGGACGAGTATTGTTAGTTTAGTTATGTTTGAAATGGAGCTACTATCATTTCTAGGGTAAGTCCCGAGTAAATTGGAAAAAGTGGTTCAGTTGGAAATGGTTGAATCAGCACGATAGTGATATGGTGTTCATCTCATTCAAATGATTTGGTAGCCAATTTTATTGGCTTGGTTTGGTTTGGTAGCAACCTTGTTGAAATTGTAAAAAGTGTATGCAAAATTGTCAAATATTGTAAGCTTTAGAGAGTGAAGCTTTGGCTATAAAAAGAGAGCTTCAACTCTTATTTCTACACACTAAAAATCCCAGACAATACATCTGAGTGAAAGATAGAGAGCAAGGTATTCCATAGACTATAAAAAAATAGTCTGTGAAGAAAAATAGAGTGTGAGAGATATTGTAGTGAGGTGAAAAAAGCAAAAGAATATTTTTTCTTTTGAGAGTGTAGTGATCTTAGGAGCATTTGTACTCTTTACGACACACTGTAAAATTCCTCGCTATAGTGATATCAATTGCTCTTCTTGGCCGTGATTATTTTCTTATTCAGAAGGGTTTCCACGTAAAATCTTGGTGTCATTGTTTTGCTGCATTTTTACTCTTGCTGATTTAACCATAGCTTAGTGGTCCGTGTTTACCACTAATACCGTAAATATTACTTTTACGGGATTTATTCCCAACAAGTGATATCAAAGCCAAGGTCTGTCTAAGTATTCTCTGTGGTTGCAGCACAGTCTGAACTTCCACATCAGAAAAGAATTACTTTGGTCTCATAATAAATAGTATTTGTATTTGTGATAAATGATAGAAGCCAACACTAGTAGAAATGTTACTTTGAGTGGCACAAATTATGCCATTTAGAAGGTCAAAATGGAAGATTTGCTCTATGTCAAGAATTTTTATCCACCTGTCTTCGCTACTATAAAGTCTGATAATAAATCAGATGAAGAGTGGAATTTGTTACACAGGCAGGTTTGCGGCTTTATTAGACAGTGGGTTGACGATATTGTTTTGAACTATATTTCTGGGGAGATACATGCTCGGACCCTACGGGAGTACCTTGAAAGTCTGTATGCTTGAAAAACTGGAAACAAGAAGATGTTCCTAATAAAGTAGATGTTGGTTTTAAATACCATAATGGTTTAGCGATGACAAATCATCTGAATAATTTTCAGGATGAACCAGTTATCTGCTATGGGCATTAAATTTGATGAATAAATTCAAGAACTGTTTCTACTTGGTTCCCTACCAGATTCATGGGAAATTCTTAGAACTTCACTATCGAATTCTACTTTAGATGGTGTGATCTCTATAGATCTTGCCAAGAGCAGCCTTTTAAATGAAGAGATGAGAAGAAAATATCTGTGTTCCTCCTCATAAAATGTCTTAGTGATTGATTCTAGGGGGAGAAGCGAGAATTGGGGTTCTCAAACTAAAGAACATAATAGAAGAAAATCCAGAAACAGACTTAAAAGATATTGAGTGTTATCATTGCGGGAAGAAAGGGCACACAGAGAAGTTTTACCGGATTTTGAAAAAGGAGAGTAGATACAAGGAAGAACAGAAAAAGAGATGGCAATAGTGTGGTCACCGTCACTACAGAAGATCTTGTTACTGTCCTTGATGCGGATCTGATAAATATTTCTTGTGATGAGTCAAGCCGGGTTCTGGACAGTGGCGCCGCATCTCATGTGACATCAAGGAAGGAATTTTTCTCATCCTATACTCAGGGTGACTTTGGAACTTTGAGTATGGGTAATGAGACTATATCTAGGGTGGCTGGTGTTGGAACGATTTGTTTGGAAACTAGTATTGGAACTAAACTAGTTTTAAACAATGTAAAGCATGCACCTGATGTTCGTTTGCCCTTTATCTCTGTTGGTGTTTTGGATGATGAGGGATATATCGGTACCAATGGTGCTGGAAAGTGGAAGCTCACTAAGGGTTCCATGATTGTGGCTCGTGCGGAAAAGCGTTGTAGTTCTATGCTGGACTACGACCTCTACCTGTGTTGCTATGGTGAATTCCGTTGAGAGCAATAATTCTTTAATATTATGGCATAAGAGGCTTAGCCATATTGGCAAGAAAGGACTAAATGTTTTGGACAAAAAGAGATTGTTGTCAAATTTTTGGAAGTGCAAAATTAGAAAAATGTGAGAACTGCTTGGTGGGAAAACAAAAAAGAGTTTCTTTCCAGTCTCATCCTTCTTCAAGAAAGACATAGTCGTTTGAGTTGGTGCATTCGGATTTATGTGGTCCAATGAAGATAAGGACTTTGGGTGGTGCACTTTATTTTGCTACCTTTATTGATGATTGCTCAAGGAAACTTTGGGTTTACATCTTGAAGACTAAAGACCAAGTACTGGGTGTCTTTAAGCAATTTTAGGCTTTAGTTGAAAGAGAAACTACAAAGAAGCATAAGTGTATTTGTACTGATAACAGTGGTGAATATTATGGACCGTTTGACAAATACTGCAAGCAACAAGGTATCATACACCAGAAGACTCCTCCTAAGACTCCTCAACTTAGTGGTCTAGCAGAAAGGATGAACAGGACCTTGATGGAAAGATTCAGATGTTTTCTTTCTGAAGCAAAGTTGCCGAATTCCTTTTGGGGTGAGGCTTTGTTGACCGCTGCACATGTTATTAATCTATCCCCTGCAGTTCCTTTGTAAAGTGATGTTCCAAACAGAGTTTGGTATGGCAAGGATGTTTCCTATGACCATTTGAAAGTGTTTGGTTGCAAAACTTTTGTACATATGCCTAAAGATGAGAAATCAAAATTAACGGCCAAGAGAAGGCATTGCATCTTCATTGGTTATGATCTTGATGAGTTTGGTTACAGGCTATATGATCCAATTGAAAAGATCGTGAGAAGATCGTGAGAAGTCATGAAGTTATCTTCGTGGAGGATCAAACCACTGAAGATATTAACAAAGCGGAGAAGCTAAAATCTCCAAGTTCTGAAGGTTTAGTTAATCTTGATCAAGTTCCTCATACAAATGCGGATAACGTTGATGGGCTCAATAATGATGGTGATGCCCAGAATCATATTCCATATCAGCATATTGATGGTGATGGTGATAACAATGCTAATGTTGATGAGGTAGATGCTCCTACTCATGAAGCTGTGGACGAGTTAGATATTCCACTCAGGAGGTCTTCTAGACCTCGTACTCCTTCCTCTCGTTATTCACCCAATGAGTATGTATTATCACTGATGGGGGAGAACCTGAATGTTATGCGGAGGCCATAGAGGATGCACACACGGACCAATGGATTGAAGCCATGCAAGATGAGATGAAATCTCTGCATGAGAACCATACTTATGAGTTGGTGAAATTGCCTAAGGGCATGAGAGCTTTAAAAAACAAGTGGGTGTTTAAAGTTAAAGCTGATATGTTGACCAATATGGTACCAAGAGACAAGTTCAAGCTATAGAAAGAACTTGTCGGCATGTACTCAAATTAGAAGACAATGATATCTCCTCTAGATGAATGAGACTAAAGGGGGAGATTGATATGGTGTCCTTCTCATTTAAATGATTTTCTAGCTAATTTTGTTGACTTGGTTTGGTTTGATAGCCAACCTTGCTGAATTGGTATGATTTGGTAGCCAATTTTGTTGACTTGGTTTGGTTTGATAACCAACCTTGTTGAAATTGTGAAAAGTGTGTGCAAAATTATCAAATATTACACGCTTTAGAGAGTGAGGTTTTAGCTATAAAAGAAGAGCTTCAACTCTCATTTCTGCACACTAAAAATCTCAGACAATACATCTGAGTGAAAGATAGAGAGCAAGATATCCATAGACTATAAGAAAATAGTCTGTGAAGAAAAATAGAGCGTGAGAGATATCGTAGTGAGGTGAAAAAGCAAAAGAGTATTTTCTTTTGAGGGTGTAGTGATCTTAGAAGTATTTGTACTCTTTACTACACAGTGTAACATTCTTCGCTATAGTGATATCAATTGCTCTTCTTGGCTGTGGTTTTTCCTTTATTCAGAAGGGTTTCCAAGTAAAATCTTGGTGTCATTTTTTTGCTGCATTTTTATTCTTGCTGATTTAACCACAGCTTAGTGGTCCGCATTTATCTCTAATACCATGAATATTATTTTTATGAGATTTATTCCCAATAGATAGTGGCAGTGATCAGTTTCTTTAGCGTGAAGTCATACATGTAGTTTATGGTTGTTCACTTGGGATTGAGCGCCACCACAACTTGGTTGATTCGGGAGGTATTTGATTCGAATAGCTTTATTGTTTGAATGGATTTTAGCAGAGTTATGGCGGTTTAGATCAAAGCTTTAGGTTTGTATTTTTATGCAGTTTAAGAATTTAGTTGCGTGTTGCATTAGTTCTTCTGAAATAAGGTGAGTAAAAAGTTTTCTAGCCAAGAAAGTGTTTATTTTACTAGAAGTTCAAAAGTTATGATGAGTTCTTATAATCTCGTATAGCAGCATGATAGGTGCAAGGAGCGTCATGAAAACTGGGATTTGAAGGTCAAGATTGTGGTTCGGTGTTGATATAATGTTACGAGCTCAGATGAGCGGGAGTGAATTTAGATGTTCAAAGTAAGCTGGTATTTTCTTCTCTCGTTCCTCTTATTTGTTCAATCACCCCTATATGCTGAACGTTTTATTATTAAATTTGTCATTTCCAAATTTCTGGTATAAGTGTATTCTGCTTCTTGAAAATGCATGCAAATACTTCTTATCGTGGTCTCATGGGCTTTACATGTTATACATTTCTCCAAAGCAGCATTTTCTGCAATACTTTCAATTCCACTCCATACGAGTCTTTTCTTGTTTTTCTTTTTCTTTTTTTAACTTCCCATGCTGTCAAAAGATGATGGCATGCATGAATTTCAAAAAAAAAAAAAAACTACTGCAATTAACTCCATATATATCCAATTTCAGGTCAGTGTTTTCTGCTAGCTGTTATATTTATTTTGAAATGCATGTCTTGAACGAACTATTATTTTTATATCCTAGCTACCAATTAATAGTTTAATATTGTAGTTTGATTAAGATTAAAAAAAATTCTTTCTAATTTTAATTGCGGTAGGTGTAGCAATGATCAAGTTGACTTTTATAAAGCTAACCTCAGCTGTTCTCTATGGAATGTAAACCTTGAAATTTGTTTAACTGTGGAACGCCAGCAAGATCCTTCTTTTCATTTCCTGGTAGTCTGGAATGTTCATTTCTTTCATAGTTTTGTGTAGTTTTTTTTCTTTTCTTTTTTGTTCATTTTCCCGTCTGATTGTTATTGTCTTGTTTAACTTCCCAGTTAAACAGAAGATCTTTAAGGAGAGGAAAGGATGGCCTACGCTGCTTTAAATTCTGTTAGGCTGACAATGAAAGAGCTGCTAAATCAAGATTCATGTCTATTTCCTGGAAAGAGAGCAACATTTGAAGCTCTTCATAATGAGGTTAGTTCTTGGCAGGCTGTTATTCAACTACCTTCAGCAACAAAACCCGAGAAGAGAATTTGGGACTTATAAAGCCGAAGATGCTGTTGAGTTATATCTACGCACAAGTCAAATTAATACAAGTGGTAAGAATGAAGGAAATGCACACATTATATCAGTAGATGAACTGCAAGAATTACTCGGAGAAATTTCGTCTGTAAACAAGAAACTGAGGACCATTAATCTGTCTGATCATGGCACCAAAGATTTCCAACCAGGGGAGTTCTTACTTGGTAATTCATCAGAACAAGTTTCACATCAGGAAAACAGATTTTGGAACTTCAATGATCACTTGGGAAGAATCAGATGTCGACTCATTAGATTGTCATCTGAACTCAATATTGTCCCAATAGTAGGTATGGGTGGAATAGGCAAAACTGCTCTTGCCAGAGCCTCTTATAATGATCCTTGCTTGGTGAATCATTTTGACATCCGCGCTTTGATTACTGTCTCCCAACAGTATCAGGTTAGGAAAATGCTATTGGGCATGTTGTGCTGTGTCACTGATCTGTCTGATGCCAATACAAAAACCAATGATGAATTAGCTGAACAGTTATATAAAAGCCTGAAATTTAAGCGTTTTCTTATTGTCTTGGATGATGTTTGGAGTATTGAGGCTTGGGATGATGTGAAAAGATCTTTCCCACACAACAAAAATGGAAGTGGAATCGTTTTAACCAGTAGGCTTGATCTGTTTGCTAGCTCTGAAAGCTCTCCTCATTTGATGAGTTTGCTTAGCATGGATCAAGCTTTGAAGCTACTCAACCTAAAGGTGTTTGGCAAAGAGTCTAGCCCTCGTGAACTCGAGAAAGTTGGAATGGAGATTGTCTCAAGATGTCAAGGACTTCCACTAGGGATTGTTGTGGTAGCTGGTCTTCTCTCTAAGATCAACAAGACATTAGACAACTGGAAGAATGTCTCAAATGAAGCTCATTCAGTTATAACTGGAGAATCAGATCAATTCCTAAGCTTATTTGCTTTGAGTTATAACTACTTGCCTTATCCCTTGAAGCCTTGCTTTCTTTATATATGCACGTTTCCCAAAAGAAGTATCGTTAGTGTTCCAAAGTTAATTAACTTATGGGTTGCAGAAGGATTCATAGAAGGGACAGCATCAAAGAACTCAAAACAGATTGCTGAAGAGTATTTAGAAGATCTAGTGAGTCGAAATTTAGTAATGGTGATTAAGAGGAGGTTCAATGGCAGAGTAAAAACATGTTGTATCCATGATCTCTTGTGGGATTCAGTACGAAGAGAAGCTGAAAAAGAGAACTTCTTGTACGTTGTGAGCGATCATGTTGATGTCTTTCCAGAGGAAGCTTATTCCAACAGACGCCTCATTTTGCATTCTGAGATGGTGGCCATTGCCGAGCAAAGGCCTTCTGTTTCTTTTACAGAGCTGGACTTCCTCCATCTACTTCTCCGTTAAGGTCTATCATTGGTTATCCGGGCTTCAAACTACTGAGAGTTCTGGACCTAGGTTCGAGTATGTTCTTCACGTTTCCTCTGGAAATAGCACAATTGGTTAATCTGAGGTATCTCGCGCTCAACTGTTATGATGAGCTGCCTTCATCTATTTCTGAACTCTGTCATTTGAAGATACTGATTATCTCTTCTCACCTAGAAGGTCCAGCTCTACCAGCAGATTTATGGAATATGGCACGACTTAGGCATGTCCATTTAACGAGGGGTTGCATAATGCCTGATCCTATGGCTGTATCAGCACCAGTTGCTGGAAAAAGCTCCCAAGTCCTACTAAACTACAAACACTTTCCTATATAAGCTTTGGTAGTTGTTCTAGGGAAGTATTTGCTTGCATTCCCAAGTTAAAAAATTCGGAATTCATGAAACTGAAAAGGGGTCTATGACTGATGAGCAGATGTCATATTATCTCAACAATCTCAACTGCATGGAGGAGTTGGAGACACTCAAGTGCAGATTTGACAACCCAATGCGAATTCCGCTTCAGAATTTCTTCCCATCAACCCTCAAGAAATTAACTTTGAGTGGGAGACGTCGTCCCTGGGAAGAAATATCAGTTCATACTTCATTACCAGAACTTTAAGTTCTCAAACTGAAGAAATTTGCTTTCCAAGGAGCTAAATGGGATACAAATGAAATGGTTTTTCCTAAGCTTAAGTTCTTGCTTCTTGGTAAGACAGATCTGATTTTTTGGGAAGCCAGTGACATAAATTTCCCAAATCTTAAGTGCCTCCTGCTGTATAATTGCAAGAATCTAATTGAAATCCCTATTGGTATTGGTGATATACCAACTTTGAAACTGATTGAGTTGTATGGATGTGGATCATCAGCTAATGATTCTGCCAAAAGAATTCAGCAAGAACAACTGCAGTATATGGCAAATGATGGACTCAATATGAAAATTCACAACTCTTGTAGAGAGTTTTGGGAAAATTGATTTTCTCGTATTGCTCACAAAAGTACATATAGAGTACAGGGGTATCAAATCCTACCAACTATAGGACTGTACAATAATGAAGGAAATCAAATCCTACCAACTATAGGACAGTACAATAATGAGAGAATATTCTACCAATAATAAAGAGATACACAAAAGATATTCACAATATTTCCTAATACGCCCCCTCAAGATGGAGGGCCGGAGGACACGCCAATCTTGGACATCAGCAGAAGAAGCCGAGGACGAGATAAGTGCTTGGTGAGAGCATCAGCAAGCTGATCAGCAGAGGATACGTGAGCAACACGAAGGGACCCATTCTGAACCAATTGACGAACAAAGTGATAATCAATGGAGATATGTTTCATGCGCGAAAGAAACACAGGGTTGGCACAGAGGTAAGTGGTGCCAATGTTGTCGCTGTAAATGACAGGAGCAGCCGGAAGAGTGACATGCAGCTCGCGCAGCAGGGAATGAAGCCAACGTACTTCAGCGGCAGCAGAAGCAATGGCACGATACTCAGCCTCAGTAGATGATCGTGCAACGGAACGCTGCTTTTTGGAGCTCCAGGAAATAGGATTAGGCCCTAGAAAGACAACATAGGCACCGGTTGAGGAGCGGTCATCACAGTTTCCACCCCAATCAGCATCAGAGAAACAATGTAGAGGTATAGCAGATGAAGGACGCAGCCAGACGCCAAAGTCACGCGTCCCATTCAGATACCGGAAGAGGCGCTTAACTACACCCTAATGAGTGAAAGTAGGAGCGTGCATGAACTGTGAGAGTTTATTCACAGCAAAGGAGATATCAGGACGAGTGAAGGAGAGATACTGGAGGCCCCCAAGGGCCTGTCGATAGGCGGATGCGTCGGCAGGAGCCGAGCCATCGGCCAGATGAAGGCGGGTTGGCGTCGCTGTTGGCGTCTGAACAGGGTTTGACTCCAGCATATTATGACGAGTCAAAAGATCAACAACATATTTACGCTAGAAAGAAAACACCCCTTGGAGCTGCGCAGAACTTCAACACCAAGAAAGTAGCTTAGATCACCCATGTCTTTAAGAGAAAACTGAGTCCTAAGAGAGTCAATCACACGGTTCAAGAAAGCAGAATCATTACCGGTCAATATGAGATCATCAACATATACAACAAATAGGCCATAATACCAGAATGCTGAAAGACAAAGAGCGAAGTGTCAGAGGTAGTGTTGACGAAACCCATGGTCAGAAGTGTTAGATAATACGCTTAACGCTAGAGGGGGGGTGAATAGCGTTATAATAAAAATTAGCGTAAACTTGCGGAATTTAAAAATTGAAGGAAGGAAATAAGTGCGATAAGTAAATAAATAAGAACGAACGTACCGATGTATCCTGGTTCACCACAACCCGTGGCTAGTCCAGTCCCCGAGAGACTCTCTCGAGATTTCCACTATCTTCGTCAAGCTTACGGGTGCTTAACAAACCGTTACAGTTGTTCAAGGATACCACACCTTAAGACTTCACTTGCTTGAGGATACCTCACCCCAAGACTTCAACCACTAAGACTTTGGGTACTTAGCAAACCCGACAAATGAGAAGATATGTTCTTCTCAAACAACTCTCTTTTACAACAAATACTCTCTCAATAGACTGAATAAAGAGAAACAAAATAAGCTCTATGAACAACACAAAGTTGTCTATCAAATGGCTCAACAAAAGCTCTAAAATGATGCTTGAAAATGATCAATATGTATATCAATATATGCAGGAGTTGTGTGTTTATAATCATCTCAAAAGACCTCTTTTTATAGGTGAAAAAGTGGTGTTGACCGTTGCTTAATTGACAAATAAAATCCGATTCTGTGCTTCAACAATCGATTGTTTGGAGGTGACAATCGATTGTCTGACCAACCTTCAAAAAAGATTCCTGATTTTAGGCTAAACAATCGATTGTTATATCTAAATAATCGATTGTTCTTCAACGTTCAAAAATCAATTTAGGATTGTGGAAACGGTCGGAATATAATCGATTGTGTGAAGAGACAATCGATTGTTGGTAATCGATTGTGGGACAAAGACAATCGATTGTTTTGATATTTAAAAACCGGTTGCACACTGTCTCAAAATAATCGATTGTGTTAAAAGTAGACAATCGATTGTTGACTTCATATAACCGATTGTGTACTTCATATAATCGATTATGTTGTTCCAGTTCAAAACTGGCAACGGATCGATTATATACCATTGATATACACTTGATATACACTGTGTATACCAGAATTGAAAACTTACTTCAAAACCCATTTTGGTTAAAAATGAAAACGTTAAAATCATTTTGTTTGAAGTATATTAAAATATTTATGATATATATGATTTAATAAAATGATTTACTTTAATAAAATGATTTTATGCATATTTATGATGACCTAATGTTGAGCCAAAAGATAAGATAACTTAAACGTTGTTCTTACATTGGTTCTACCTAACGACCTACGTCTTGGGTCTTCGGTCTTGAACTCTTTGGCTCGACTTGGCTTGTCTATGCAATCCCGTCATCAATATGCTTCTCGCCATTTGAAAGTTTGTCATATTATATCGTTGTTTGACGCTTGACTTCATTGTTTGTCATTCATCAAAACCTATACCTGAAAATCATGCTCATACAACCAAAGCGCACACATCATAGATATACATGATTTCCAACAAGAAGACATTGGCGGAGCGCACTGTACCATGCCCGAGGTGCCTGTTTGAGACCATAAATAACTTTCTGTAACTTATAGACATAAGATGGATAGGCTTTGTCAACAAAGCCCGGTGGTTGTGCCATATAAACATCCTCTGTAAGCCTCCCGTGGAGAAAGGCATTGTTCACATACATTTGACGAAGAGGCCAGCCCTTGGATACAACTATACTGAGAACCACACACAGTTGCCGGCTTAGCAACCGAACTGAAAGTCTCCTGGAAGTCTACACTTGGACGCTGATGAAAGCCCTTTGCAACAAGCCGAGCTTTGAACTTATCCACAGTACCGTCAGGCTTTCGTTTGATGCGATAAACCCACTTGCAACCCACAACATTCTGCGAAGAATCAGGCAGAACAAGATCCCAGGTGCCATTCCGTAGTAGAGCATCAAACTCTGATGACATTGCAGCGCGCCAATGCTCATCAGACATAGCACTAGACAAGGTCTGAGGTTCAGTAACAGCAGGAGAGGTGATAGCAGACATACCAAACTTCTTGTTGGGCGTAAAGATGTTATTTTTGCTGCGAGTTTGCATATGATGACCACCCTGAGAGGATGTAGGTGGCAGCATAATGGGTTACCGACGGCAGGGGCCGCTGGCGGTGCCGGAAGGGGCGCTAGTGGCTCGAGCGTTGGCGCCGGCAGTGCGTCCGGTGAAGGATCGCTAGTGGGAGCGGCGGCAGGTACTGCTGGCGGCAGCGGAAGGACTTCTAGGGAGACCGGAATGGGTACAGGAGGAGACTCGGGGTTAGACATTTTGGAGAACGGGAAGACATCTTCATGGAAGGTGACATGACGCGAGACGAAGATTTTAGACGTTGAGGGATCAAAGTAGAGATAGGTGCTTTGAGTAGTAGAGTAGCCGAAGAGGACACAGGCACGAGATCTGGGTTCCATTTTGTGGGAGGTGTAGGGCCGAAGCCAAGGGAAGCATTGACAGCCGAAGACACGTAGTTTGGCTAGGTTGGGGTGCTTATGGAAGAGAGACTCAAAGGAGGAGAGCATCGAAAGATTTGTCTTGGGAAGACGATTAATGAGATAGAATGCTGTAGCAAAGGCATAAGGCCAGTAAATGAGAGGTACAGAGGCATGATGAAGGAGAGTGAGACCAGTATCGACAATATGACGGTGACGGCGTTCAGCATAGCCGTTGTGCTGAGGAGTATGAGGAGGTGAAGTGAGATGTGAGATGCCATTAGAGGCAAGAAAAGAGTGTAAAGCGAGGAATTCACCCCCATTGTCAGTATACAGAGTAATGATTTTAGCAGAGAAATATTTTTCTACAATGGATTTAAAAATGGGGAAGGTTTGTAAGACATCAGATTTACGGCGTAAAGAAAAAAGCCAAACATACTTAGAAAAATGATCAACAAAGATGACATAATATTTAAATCCTTCATTAGAAATAATCGGAGAGGTCCATACATCGGAGAAAATAAGCTCCAGGGGAGCAGTAGAAGATAAACTTGACTCAGAAAAAGGTAACTTATGACACTTATGAAGTTTGCAAGAGACACAAGCAAGATCAGACACATTACTGGACGCTATACTGCTAGAAGACACTATATGACGCAGGATTTTAGCTGACGTGTGACCAAACCGAGAATGCCACAATGACGCAGAGAGCTTTTGTGCCGTGAGGGCGGACGGGAGACTGGGAGCCGCCGGCCAGTAGTAGGTGTTGCCCCTAAGCGGGCCGCGAACGAGCGTTGCCCACGTACGGCGATCCTTCACCTGAAAATCAGTATCAGAAAGAACAACGTTAACATTATTTTGATGACATAATTGGGCAACAGAGATCAAATTTTTACGCATATGTGAAACACAGAGAGCCCCAGGTAATAAAAGAGAGGAATGACTGTTAAGTTGTCCACTATGTATAATTGTCAAACCTTCACCGTTACCAATAACCACATTGTCGAAACCAATGTAAGGACTGTGAATAGACATGTTGGCAAGATCAGAGGCTATTTGATGGGAGGCACCAGAGTCCAGGATCCAATCGGATGCAGAGGGAATCGTCGGAGAGTGATGGGCTGTGTGAGCAGCCGGATAGGGCGGCGAAACATAAGCTGGCTGCGGCATGGTCCACCGTAAGGGGGCTGATTGGCACCGGAGATGGGATAGAACGGGCAGCAGCGCGCGGAGTGGCCAAATTCACTGCAGAGCTGGCACTTCCCATTGTACCCGCGAGATTGGCCATTGCTGGAGTAACCACCGCGACCAGAGACTGAACCGCGGCTACTACGGCCGCGCCCACGGCTACCGAAGCGGTGACGGCCTGGCTGCTGTCCGGCGATGAAGGAAGCCGACGGAGCCAAATCAGATGCGGCGGAGGTGGCCGGCACACGAGCAGTAATCTGAGCGTCCATGCTTAACAGTTTGTCATGTAATTCAGCAAAAGAGATGGGAGATTCGCGGGCTTGGATGGCATGAGAGAGTTCCATATACGGATCATCAAGACCATTTAGAACCTTAATGACAAGATCCTCAGAATCAACAGTAACACCCAGGAGAGATAATTCATCCACAATCACGCGAATACCGTGCATAAAATCAGTAACAAATTTAGAACCTTTTACCGGATTATGGAGCTGCTGTTTGAGAGCCATGATACAACCACGAGAAGCAGTGCCGTATGTGCGCGCGAGGATGTCCCAGGCCTCTTTAGAGGTTTCCGCAGCGGCAATGAAGGAGATGATCGTCGGTGTGATCGACGAGATGATTGCACTGAGAATAAGATTGTCCTGGCGAATCCAGTAAAGATATGCTAGATTGGGGGAAGTCACGTCCTTGTCGACGATAGTGGCCGGTGGACACGGCTTCGATCCGTCCAAGAAGCCGAGGAGGTCGTAACCCGTAAGAAGGGTTCGAAATTGGAATTTCCACGCCAGGTAATTAGTGGAATCCAATTTGAGTGGGATTTGAGTCGATGCATTGATGGCAATCGGATGAGAGGCTCGGTTGACGTCGTAGCGGCCATGAAGCACGAGGCAAAGGAGAGGAGGCGCTGAACGACGTCGAGAAAGAGAGGGCTGCCGATTAGTGCAGCGGCGGCGGCGGCGGCGACGGACTGCCGATAAGAGCAGCGACGGCGGCAGCGCGGGTAGGATAGAATTAGGGTTTGTTTGGCGATAAGCCACCGGCGTATGATACCATGTAGAGAGTTTTGGGAGAATTGATTTTCTCGTATTGCTCACAAAAGTATATATAGAGTACAGGGATATCAAATCCTACCAACTATAGGACTGTATAATAATGAAGGAAATCAAATCCTACCAACTATAGTACTGTACAATAATGAGAGAATATTCTACCAATAATAAAAAGATACACAAATGATATTCACAATATTTCCTAATAACTCTCACATCATAAATGGTAAGTTAGCAATAATATCTAGGAACAATTCACCACATGTATATTATCTACATATTCTTTTTCCCTTCAATTTAGTGTTTCTTGGATGTTCCAGCATCTTTTCTCAGCGAATTGAAATAGATACCTGTTCTCTTGCAGAGGCTATTGAAACACTCGATTGGCTTGAAGGTTGCAATATCATGTAGTTCACTGTGATGACTTGGATGGTTCAATTTCTCTTATTCTTCGTTTCTTCATGTATTCCTTGTTTGTGTGATATCAAAGGATAAGCAAAGGAAAGTCTTAATGAAGATGAAGAAGCAAAGAAGGATATAACAATGGGAATGGGAATTAATAAGAGGTTGCCTTAAATGCCTCTGTGCATAGTTATCAGGCAAATAAGGTTAAAAGGGAAAGTCAGCCTGGAGAAACAAAAATAATCTCTTTAGTTTGAAATTGCTGAAAAAATTCAAAAATTCTGTTGCAGATTATCTCTTGTGGTGTAAACTCCTGCGAATGGCCATAAGCCTATGTTTATCCTGGATATGGAGGTCGAGTATTAGGGTTGTAGGTTAGGAGTTAGTTGAGTCTTTCCTTACTTCGTACCATTGTGAGACCAGTTGGTAGGGTTTTTGTATAAGATACTCAGTGGTAATGTTGTGTCTTACTATTTCACTTTTCAGTACAGGACTTATTTACTAGCTATCGCTTTTGCTGTGCATCTTTCTTCTAGATTTCATGTTGTTCCTTTTTTTTCCAATGATTTCTGTGGTGATACTAATATTGTCTACTTTTGTCTTTTTATTTTCTTGAGCTGAGCGTCTTTCGGAAACAGCCTCTCTACTCCTTCTGGATAGGGGTAAGGTACGCACACATTACCCTTCCTAAACCCTCTTAGTGAAATTTTACTGGAGTGTTGTTGTTGTATTTTATTAAGTACTTGGGACGTAAAGATACTTCCTCTATGTAGCTGCAATACATATATGAAGTGTTTCTTTGTATTTTTACCTAGGAAGGTCATGCCTAAGATTAGCAAGGAGCTATTACTGAACGGGGAAGCAGAGGACTCGGTAACAGTTCAGGTATTGGAATTGAAGACTTATTGGTGGGGAGCATTTTACTCCCTTAGTAGGCCTACCAGCACTAGTCCTGATTAATAAGGTTAGTGGGATTTGAATACCGAATGCTTAAAGAGAAACAAGGTAACAGTTCAAAGGTGATCTAGACACTATCACAGCCTGTGTCTGGTAGATGATTTGGAATGAGAGAAACCAAAGATGTTTTGAAAGCAAACTGCAGTCTAGCTCAAGCTTTTAGACCTTTTTCTTTGTTAGCTTTTTGGTGTAAAAAAGAAGGGGAGCCTTGCCGTAATTGGTAAAATTGTCACGGGCGAGCCGTGGAAACAACCTCTTGCAGAAATGCAAGGTAAGGCTGCGTACGATAGACCTTTGTGGTTTGACCCTTCTCCAGCTTTTTGGTGTAAAAAGGAAATGTTTTATGATGCTGAAACTGATAGATCTTTTCAAGTCCTAGCAAGAGTAGTTAAGGAGTATGAGTTTCTGGAAATGCTATATTGTACATATCAGCACTATCTTAGTGCTGTTTCTAAATAGAATTTTATTTACTGATAAAAAAGAATGAATTTTTCTAACATGCACCAAAAAAATGAAAAGAGGAGAAGAATCTCAGATGTAGCCAAGCAGATGAAGGAATACTGCTAAAATAGGCACAAAAATAGCCAAGCTCATGCCAGGAAATTCCATGACAAAATCTTTGGTAATCTTGAGAAGTTGTATCCCTGTTTGAATCCTTGCTGCCCATCTCACCATTCGTTCCAACTCATCTGGCGACATAGATGAGATGACCTGTTCTGCTCTCTGTGCATCCTCCCTTGTAAGCTTCAAATTCAAATTGTTCACTCATGTTAGTGACTAGTCATCTATCTATCTCTTGATAGTTCTATAGGTGTCTGAAATGGTTTGAGGGTGGGGCTAATATACATAGAAACTAAAACAGGTTTAGCACAAATATGGTGAAGGAAATAACTACATGGTCATTGCTCATTACTTTTTGAACACTTAAAACTGAACAAACAAATAGAAAGGGAAACTCAACAATCTTCTCATGTTGGAACCTCAAGTGGAATTTACAAAGCTGAGGCCCTTATAGAAGATGCAGGAAGCTTATTGAAAAATACAATAGGGAATCAAAAAATAACAACAGGAATGAAGACAAAGATAAAGTACTTCTCTTCTTTCTTCTTTATATTGTAGTTAGTTAAAATGAGATTATCTAAGCCTGCTGGCCCCAAGTAGCCCAGTTGGCAGAACTTCCAACTCTTGGCATGCTATTCACCTTTTTTTTTTTTTTTTAGCTTAACTGACAATTTGTATTGAGATCAAAAAAATATACAATGAATCCTAATGTAGTAGTATGGACTTCTACTACTCATTCCTATCCTTCTAGTTACAATTGGTTCCTAACTATTCATATCATATACATAGCAATTCTAGTAGCTAATTCTCAACCAACTAAGAAAATGTATTGAGATTTTGCAAGTTATCCTTCCACTTCTTTCGATTCCTATTCCTTGTATGTAATAGCAGTGTTACTTCCTTGCAACATTGATCTTCATCAAAGGTCTTATTCTCAAATCTGATCAAATTTCTGTTCCTCCATAGTAATGCAACAGTGGTCACAAATGCAGTTGCAGTGACCTCTTTCTTCCAACTTTTACTCTTAGCATTGTTACATATCCATTTCAGTTCAGTCTCCCAGCATACTATAGTTCTAGCATGTCCCAACCATAGACAGATTCTCCTCCAAACACTACTGGTAATGACACATTCAAAGAACAAATGTTTAAACTCTTCCTCATGTCTTTTGCAGAATGCACACAGAGATGGAATTTGAATGCCCATGATCTGCAGTCTCTCAATGGTAGGTAACTTCTGATGAGCAGCTAACCAGACAGTAAATCTATGTCTTGGTAGTGCAGATGATACAAGCATTACATTCCTCCATAGAAACTTTGGAAATATAGGCAGAAGTGCAGTATAGAGTCTATGAATTAGGAACTTTCCCAACTTACAAACAGATTGAAGTCTGTTGAATAAACTGCCTTGCAACTGAGCATTTTCCAACATCAAAGTCCTGCTAGCCAATATCTTCTTAATTACCCAAGATGAGTTTGATGGCAGAGCCACAGACTCAATGGATCTATGCTTGATGTAATAGGTATGCACCCACTTCACCCAAAGGCAGTCCTTCTTCCTTGTCAAATCCCATAGCAATTTAGCTATGGCTGCTTTATTCCACACTTCCATTCTCACAATGTTAAGGCCACCAGAGGAAATAGGTTGACATACCTTATCCCAAGCTACAAGTGCTCTTCTGGATAAGGATGCTTTGCCTGTCCATAGATAAGATCTGCAAACTGCCTCTATAGCCTTCAATACTTTCTTAGGGATTACAAACACCTGTGCCCAATAAGTCTGCATACCAAAGATCACAGACTTAATCAGTTGAGTTCTGCCAGCATATGACAAAAGCTTTGCAGACCAACAAGTAATTCTAGTTGTGATCTTTTCAATGAGAGGCAAATAATGCTGAATGGCTAGCTTCTTGGAATCCAGAGGAACTCCAAGATATCTAAAAGGAAGTTGTCCTTCAGTAAAGCCAAGAGCAGCAATAATCATCTCTCTAGTATCCTGAGGAATTCCTGCTAAATATATAGCACTCTTGCCAACATTTGCCTGAAGTCCAGAAGCATTTGAGAATTTGAGGAAAGTGCTGTGCAAGATTTGAATAGACATCATATCAGCTCTACAGAACATTAACAAATCATCAGCAAAACAGACATGAGAAATATTAAGCTTCCTGCATCTAGGGTGGAAGTTGAAATTTCCATCCTTATGCAGTTGTTGCAGAAGTCTATTCAAATACTCCATGGCTAGAACAAATAGATAAGGAGACATAGGATCTCCTTGCCTAATACCCCTCTTAGCATTGAATGGTTTAGTAAGACCACCATTCATTACTAGAGAGTATGAGGCAGTAGAAACACAAGCCATAATCCAATCAGTAAATTTAGCAGGGAATCCAAAGTAATGAGAATCTGCTTCAGAAATCCCCACTCCAAAGTATCATAAGCCTTCCTTAGATCCACTTTAAGAACACATCTAGGTGAAACTCCTTTCCTAGAGTATCCTTTAAAGATTTCATGACTGAGAAGGATGTTATCCATAATACTCCTGCCTTCTATAAAAGCAGATTGTGCAGGTCCAACCAAGTCTCCAATTACTCTCTTCATTCTACTGGTTATAACTTTGGATATGATCTTATATAATGTCGTACAACAAGCAATTGGCCTGTAATCCTTCACTGTAGTAGGAGCTTTGACCTTAGGAACAAGAGCTATTGCAGCTGTATTGATCATATGAGGAACTTTACAGGTTTCAAAAAACTCCTTAGCAGCAGAAAAAATATCCTCTTGAACTATCTTCCAGTTCTTTGTAAAGAACTCAATGGGAAATCCATCAACTCCAGGAGCTTTATCCTTGGGCATCTCATTAACTGCTGCACTGATTTCATCCATTGTAACTGGACAAATAAGAATTCTTTGCTGTTCAAGTGTTAGACATCTGCCACTTCTCATAATATTAGTATCCACACAGGGGAGTTCAATAACAGATTCTCCCATTAGAGATTGGAAAACCTTTAGGAACTCCTTTTCTACAGCAGTAGGCTCAGTCAATTTGATACCTGTGTCAGTATGAATAGAAGTAATATTGTTTTGACCTGTCCTGATCCTCCATTGTGCATGAAAGTACTTGGTATTTGCATCTCCACATTCAATCCAAGTAGCTTTGGATTTTTGTCTCATTACCTGCTCTTCAATTTTGCTCCACTTGTCAAGTTCTTCAAGTAATCCCCTTTCTTCAGTAATCAACTCCTGTGAAAGACAGTTTGCCTGCATTTGGAACTGTAAAATATCAAGCCTCTCTCTTGTCTGGATTATCTGCTGCTTGTATTTGGCTAAGTAGTCATTTAACCCCTTAAGTTGCTGCTTAACTGCCTTCAATTTACTCCAAATCTGCTGCATATGAGTGCCAGGATAAACCTTCTCCTAGACTTGTTTCACAATTTCATGAAACTGCTCATGTTCCATTACATTGCTATATAGTCTGAAAGGTTTAGGGTGTAATGGCCTATATATACCAAATTTAACTAGGATAGGGGAGTGATCTGAAATCAATGGATTCATGTAGTCAGCCTCCAAGTGTCCAAACTGCTGTAACCATTGGAAATTGCCAAATGCCCAGTCTATCTTGCTATACACTCTAGAATCAGCATCTTGCTTGTTTGTCCAAGTGAAGTGCCATCCAGTTGCTCTTAAAGCTGTAAGTTGTAATTCATCTATTGTACTTTTGAAATCCTTTACTTCAGCTTCAGTTACAGGAGAACCAATTCTATCATCAGAGCTTAATACACAATTAAAATCACCACTTATAAGCCATGCATCTTGCTGAGGAATAGAAATTGTTCTGAGATCCCTCCATAACTGTGCTCTAAGAACTGCAGTGTTGTAAGCATAGATAATAGTGAAGTGGAATCTTACTAGACTTCTAGTATCCTCCACTAGACAATGAATGAACTGGTCAGAAAGAGACACCCCTTGAATCTGAATATGAGGTTTCCATAAAAGCCATATCCTCCCATTAACAGCTTTTGCATAGTTGCATTGCCACATCCAGTTCTTTGCAATTTTGTCAAATATTTTCTTGGCTTTATGCTCTTTTATTCTTGTTTCCAGTATACCAATTACATCAACTTTATTATCATTAAGGAATTGCTTCAATTCCTTCTGCTTTGGGGACTGGTTAAGTCCCCTAATGTTCCATGTGACTACAATCATGGATCAATATTTGGCAAACTATAAGAAGGCCCAGGATCAAATAGTTGCCCTCTTCTTCCCATTACTTCCATGATTCCTTTTCCTCTAGTACCCATACTAGTCATCTGCACACTACTGGTAGTAATCATAGTGTTTGTTTCACTCAGTTGATTTTCAGGATTCACTTGCTCATACAGCTGCACATTAGCTTGATCATCTAACTTGCTTGAAGCCTGATCAGTCTGCACTACTAACACTGGTGGATTACCAGCTTCCTCAGACTGCTTTTGGATTCCATCAGTTGCTACATTCTTATTTACTATCCATTCCTTCTTCTTTTGCTTCCCCTGCTGCATGTGTTTAATTTCCCCTTTTCTTATGTCTTTTTGCTCCTTCACATGATTGTCTGAATTCCCAGAAGAATACCAACACTCAATTGTGTCATGACCAAACTTAAGGCAGTGATTGCAAAAAGTAGGCTTCCAGTTCATCAGGAAGCTGATATGCAGCATCAACTTCTACAAGAATTCTAGCAAATGAGATTTTGCCATAATGAGCAGTATACTTATCAGTATACAATGGTTTCCCAATCGCACTTGCCAACTTACTCAACACCTCTGTAGACCAATACCCTACAGGTAGACCTGGAAATCGAATCCAAATAGGTATAGTGCTAAGCACACTAGCCTGAAAATTGAAATCAATTTCCCAAGGCCTTAGAACCATTGGCTTGCTTCTAAAGGTATATGGACCGGATTGCATGACTGTATCTCTATCTTCAGCACTGTTGAATCTAAAAATACAATAACCTTCAGCATGCATAAGGATTTGAGGCTTAGTAACAAAATTCCAATTATGACTAACAAAGTTTTCCATATTTTGTTCACTAGGTCTATCTCCAATTACAAATCCAATCAGTGCATTCTTCCAATACTCCATTTGTGGTTGTAAATCTTCTTCACAGATCTGCACTACCTTTTTACCATCTCTCAAAGTAGGAGGAACAAATGATAAAGGCTTACCCATTTGCACATCTCTGTTGCCTCTGACTACTTCCGCCATTGTAGGTTTTGGATTCTCTGTCTCAACAGCTTCAACAATATCTGGTACTGCACTCTTTGGTTCCATAACTGCTGAAAATTGCAATCTCCTTGCTGTTGTATCATTCATTTCTTCAATTCCTTGCAATCGATTCTCAACTTCTTCTGCATGCAATTGATCCTTCGATTGGTACTTCAGAGGTAGAAAATTTCCAAATGTTAGAGGTTCAAGTGTAGTTGTGATGCCATGTTCAGGTGTAACGAGCTTAGGAGGGATTGCATGGACAATCGGAGCAGCATTCCTTCTCTTCCGGGCCATTTCCGGCGACAATTTCGCCTTGCTAATGTGCGCGGCGATAACACTGTTCTATTGAAGCGCTAAAATGCGCCGAGAGCATCCCTCATTAAAACCCATGCTATTCACCTTTGAGTAGACATCAACGTTGAAATAAGCTCCACACATTGCTCCTTCACTATCTACTCTTGGCATTGGTTTCATCTTGTAACTTGGATGCTCAAAGCTCTTTAATCCACTTTCACTGTGGTACATGCACCCTGCCAAAATAAGTTCATCCCATCAAAAATCAAATTTTGTTTGGACAACTCATGTGCTTTCTCATTTAAAAAGAGAAATTTTCAGTCTTGTGGGAGATGCGGTATCAGGATTTTAACTTTATGGATTCTAGATTTTAGAACGATGACTTCAAATGCTAGTAATTGGGTTCTAAATTTAATATTTGTATATATTTAATGAATTTCTTAATATAAATACACTATTTGAGCAAAAGCTACTGGGTTAGACCGAATTCAGAGTCGGGCTTCTGGCTCTGCTTGTGGCAAGCGCAACACTTGACAATAATAATAACAACCCCAGCTTAATCCCATACGTGGGGTCTGGGGAGGGTAGTGTGTATGCAGCCTTACCCTACCCTCAAGGAACGGAAGCGCAACACTTGTAAAAGGGAGCAAATATGAACTATATACCAATAGCATGAATTGTCTTTAAATATCTTCCAAATATGAACTACATACCAGTTGGGAAGGGAGCAAATGATTTGAGACAGCTTGCTTTGATATGATCCACATTATCAGAGATCATGACAGATCCATCAGATGCTATTCCCCAGAACAGCTTCATTGTTTCATCAGCACCCTATACATAGACACCATTCGTGATATTGAGTTAACGAAAAGGAGAAAAAAGTACAATTATGTCTTAATAGAATAAAAGGAATTTATCTATTCTTTTGTACTTGCTTCCTTTCCGAGATTAATATCACCACCATCATCCATCTCCAATCACTTAAGAAGGTAGTGTCTACTTACAACAACAACAACTACCCAGTATACTCCCACCATGTGGGGTCTGGGGAGGGTAATATGTAGACAAGCCTTACCCCTACCGGAAAGGGCAGAGAGGCTGTTTAAGGTAGTGTCTACTTACGTTTACAGAAAACATATACACTTTATTTAGATGCATAATGTATGTTTATGGGGATGGTGTGGCCCAACGATCAATGAAGTTGGATGAAAATCATGGGAGACCAGGTTTCAAATCAGAGTAAAGACAAAAACGCTAGGTAATTTATTACTGTATACTTAAACCTTGGTGGACAAATCTCTCAGACACTCCATGATATAATAGAGGTACGCGCAAACGGACCCAAATACATTACATTTAGAATTAGAGAAGAACCTACAAGGGTAACAAAGACATTACTCGCCTTGTGATCATAGATCACAAAGCCAAAGCTACCGTCAAGACCCTTGAGGACCTCATGAGCTGGGAATGGACCTCTGTCCCGAAGTGTTCGATATGCTTCACTCACAAGCATTGCCTCATTGGCTCCCTTTGATAGCCCATACTGCTTATTTAGTGCCCATAAATTGTCCAAACTTCCCAAGAATATGCAGTATATGTCATTCAACCCACAGAACAACCTGGAAAAACAAAAAAAGTTCACACCTTTGTCACATTATTACCAATAAGAAGCTGTAAAATGACAAATTTTGGAAAATTCAACAACAAAAAGCCATACATGTAACACCCCACTTTATGTTTTTCTAATGACTAGTGAAACATTTAATTAGCCAAAAAATATATTTTTTGTACACATATTTTATACATTTTTACTGCTACCAAATGTAAATAGTTTGTGACGCGGGTAAAATGAAAAAAAAAAACCTTCATTGTCACATCTCAAGAAGGAATGAAATACCTTTGTTGAGGATTTGATTAAGGTGGAGGTTTGGAATAGGCCAAGAATGCCTTATCCATGAATCCAATGGAAAAGCCATTGTTGGAATTTGAAGCTAAGAAATTCTTCATTGTCTCTTCAGGTGAGGCAGCCTTGTTTGATATTTGCAAAGAGGCTGGACTCTGCAGTTCCTTTGGTGGATCAACCACACTTTTCTTAAAAATTGCCAGCATTTTTTGTTTTCTTGTTGCTCAAATAAAATCAAGAATAAAAGCAAATGGTATTGAGAAATCACACAAAGAGGATATAATTTGGTAGAAAAGATGATATATTTTGTTAGAGATTTGGTGAGTATTTATAGGTAAGGGGGTTGGAGGAGACAAAGGTGTCAACATTATCCATTAATAATCTTGAGATGAGGAGAAAGTTACTATTGTTATTCTATGAAATGGATAAGTGGGGCCATTGATTGTCTTTGAGGATTTTAGTGCCTAATAATTCTTGGATTAACAAAATCTGTTCTTTTTATCTTTTAACTTGAGGTGGATAATATAGAAAGTTATGTTAATCTAATCAAATGGACAAGTGGGACACTAGCTAGTTTTAAGGATTTACTGCCTAACTATTCGGTGGATTAAAATAAAAAATCTTTTATTTTCTCTCTTAATTTGGGGTTGATAACATGAATGTTATGTTAATCTTATGAAATAGACAAGTGAGGCCATTGGTTGTGTTCGAAAATTTTAGTGCCTAAGAATTCTTGGATTAAAAGAAACTTTTCATTTTTTTTCTTTTGTTAATCTTTTATGTATTTTTCTGGTTTGAACCAAACGTCTATAGGAATTATTTTTATTTTTATAAAGTAGGAATAAAATATACGTATATACTACCCTTCTTATATCTCACTTTTCTTATACCTCATACCTCACTTGTGAGAACTAACTGATATTATATTGCTAGAGGGTTGTTAGAGTGTTTCCAGAAAAGGAAAAAAATTGATTATTAGTGAAAAAGAGTGAATTGTTATGAAATAATATAAAAGACAAGAACAATAACTCAAGAACAAGAGCAATAGAGAGAAGAGTAGAGAGAATTCTTCTTATTGATACTTAGAGAATGTTATGAGTGATTTACAATGGTAGAGGGCACCTCTATTTATAGGGAGGAGGATGATTTATCTACCAAGAATAGAACTCTAGAATCTCTCTAATTAAAGACATTCACCTTAAATAGAAGTGCACTCCCCCTTGAATGTCTATTCAATGATGTGCCTCGTTAAAACCTTAAAACAAAACCCAATGGGAAAAATTAAAGTAAGGAAAAAGAGTACACATGTTTGAATATGCGCCTATTTGTTGCCTCGTTAAAAACCTCGCAAGGAAAACCCGGTGGGACAAAACCTTGTAAGGGAAAAAGAGTGCAACGCGCATTAAACTCCCCCTGATAAGAACATCAATTTATGTCCTTAAGTCTTCGCATCCCGATCTTGTGAACTAGCTTCTTGAAGGTTGACTTTGGTAGAGATTTTGTGAACAAATCAGCCATATTGTCGCTTGAACGAATCTGTTGAACATTGATATCACCATTCTTTTGAAGATCATGTGTGAAGAATAACTTTGGTGAAATATGCTTCGTTCTATCTCCTTTTATGAATCCTCCCTTCAATTGAGCTATACATGTTGCATTGTCTTCATACAAAGTTGTGGGTAGTTTATCATACTTCAAACCACATTTGTCTTGGATATGATGTATTATCGACCTTAACCACACACACTCCCGACTTGCTTCATGAATAGCAATTATCTC
The DNA here is from genome assembly GCA_034376525.1 of Nicotiana benthamiana. Classification (NCBI taxonomy): domain Eukaryota; kingdom Viridiplantae; phylum Streptophyta; class Magnoliopsida; order Solanales; family Solanaceae; genus Nicotiana; species Nicotiana benthamiana. The sequence continues at coordinate 123,686,543 of CM067324.1, read as the reverse complement.
GGCATGATTAGATGAAGTAGCCACAATTGATTGCTTAGTCGATCGCCAAGATATGGCGGTTTCTCCACAGGTAAACACATAACCCGTTTGAGATCGAGCCTTGTGTGGGTCGGACAAATATCCAGCATCAGCATAACCAACAAGATCCGGGCTGCAATTCTTGCCATAAAATAAGCCCATATCGGTAGTTCCCTTTAGGTACCGCAATATGTGTTTGATCCTATTCCAATGTCTCCTCGTAGGAGCCGAGCTAAATCTTGCTAAGACATTAACTGAAAAGGATATGTCAGGTCTTGTAGTATTTGCAAGATACATTAGTGCGCCAATTGCGCTAAGATATGGTACTTCAGGACCAACTAGCTCTTCATTCCTTTCTTGTGGTCGGAATGGATCTTTGTTCACATCAAGTGATCGAACAACCATCGGTGTACTTAAAGGATGTGCTTCATCCATGTAAAACCGTTTCAGTACCTTTTCTGTATAGGTAGATTGATGAACAAAAATTCCGTTTGCCAAATATTCAATTTGCAAACCAAGACATAGTTTAGTCTTTCCGAGATCTTTCATCTCGAATTCATCCTTTAGATAATCAATTGCCTTTTGGAGTTCTATAGGGGTTCCAATAAGGTTTATGTCATCAACATATACGGCAAGTACAACAAATTCCGATGTTATTTTCTTTATAAAAACACACGGGCAAATGGCATCATTTATATAGCCTTCTTTTAACAAGTACTCACTAAGACGAGTATACCACATTCGTCCAGATTGCTTTAGACCATACAAGGATCTTTGCAATTTAATTGAGAACATTTCCCGAGATTTTGAATTATGCGCATTTGGCATCTTGAGTCCATCGGGAATTTTCATGTATATCTCATTATCGAGTGAGCCATAAAGATAGGTAGTAACTACATCCATTAAGTGCATGTCAAGCTTTTCATGGACAGCAAAACTTATGAGATAACGAAAGGTTATCGCATCCATTACAGGCGAATATGTCTCTTCATAATCGACACCAGGCCTTTGAGAAAAACCTTGTGCAACAAGGCGTGCCTTATATCTTTGTACCTCATTTTTCTCATTTCTTTTGCGTACAAAGACCCATTTATAGCCGACAGGCTTAACACCATTAGGTGTTTCAATTATAGGACCAAAAACTTCACGTTTTGCCAGCGAATTCAATTCTGATTGAATTGCTTCTTGCCACTTTGGCCAATCCTGTCTTTTTCGACATTCTTCAACAGATTGAGGTTCGAGATCCTCACATTCTTGCATAATGCTAGATGCTACATTATAAGCAAAGGCATTATCCACCACAATATCCACTCGATTAATATTTGCCTCAATATTAATTGGATTTAGGGATAGTTCCGTATTTTTCAGAGTCTCAGGCTCCATGGATTCTTCATGAATCTCAGAATTTGTTAAATCATGAGATTCTTTCGTGGTGTCATTTTGATCGTTCTTTTTCCTCTTTCTAGGATTTCGATCTTTGGAACCTAATGGTCTGCCACGCTTCAGGCGTGCATTTGACTCATTGGATATGACACTAGATGATTGTCCGACAGGGACATCAATACGGATTGGAACATTTTCCGCGGGAATGTGGGATTTCGTTATCCTTTTCAAGTCCGTAAATGCGTCAGGCATTTGATTTGCTATTCTTTGCAAATGGATAATCTTTTGTACCTCTCTTTCACAAATAGAGGTATGTGGATCAAGATGAGATAATGATGCATTTTTCCACAAAATTTCTCGTTTGGTTTCACCAACTTCTCCCCCTAATTTTGGGAAAAGTGTCTCATCAAATCGACAGTCTGCAAATCGTGCAGTAAACAAGTCGCCTGTCAATGTTTTGAGGTAGCGAATGATGGAGGGCGATTCAAACCCAACATATATTCCTAACCTTCTTTGCGGACCCATTTTGGTGCAGGATGGCGGTGCTATAGGCACATATACTGCGCATCCAAAAATTCTTAAATGGGATATATTGGGTTCATGACCCAAAACCAATCGCAACGGGGAATACTTGTGGTAATTCGTCGGTCTGAGACGAATTAGCATTGCTGCATGTAAGATGGCGTGACCCCATACCGAAGTGGGCAGCCTCGTTCTCATAAGCAATGGCCTTGCAATCAACTGCAGGCGTTTAATTAACGATTCTGCAAGACCGTTTTGAGTGTGAACATGAGCTACAGAATGTTCAACTTTTATCCCGATTGATAAGCAATAATCATTAAATGCTTGGGATGTAAACTCAGCAGCATTATCCAGTCTAATGGACTTGATTGGATTATCTGGAAATTGTGCTCGTAATCGAATTATTTGTGCCATTAATTTCGCAAACGCAAGGTTGCGTGATGACAACAGGCACACATGAGACCTTCTACAGGATGCGTCTATCAAGACCATGAAATACCTAAACGACCCACTAGGTGGGTGAATAGGTCCACAAATGTCCCCTTGTATACGTTCCAGAAACGTGGGTGACTCAGTCCCAACCTTTGTTGGTGATGGCCTGATAATCAACTTGCCTTGATAACACGAAGTGCAAAGATATTCATTATTCGAAAGAATTTTGAAATTCTTTAACGGATGCCCATATGAGCTTTCTATAATCCGTCTCATCATGACCGATCCTGGGTGTCCCAATCGTCATGCCAAAGTACAAAGGTATTGGAATCAGTAACCCTTTGGTTTACTGTTGAATGTGCCTCAATTGCACTAATTCTTGTCCAATACATGCCACAAGATAAAGACGGAAATTTCTCAATAACCCTCTTTTGGCCGGAGACATTCTTTGTGATGACGAGATATTCAAGATTATCTTCATCCATTGTCTCAATATGATAGCCATTCCGGCGTACATCTTTAAAACTCAACAAGTTTCTCTTAGACTTGGAGGAGAACATTGCATTCTCTATGATTAACATCGTGCCTTTGGGCAGAGTTACAATTGCTCTTCCGGAGCCTTCAATCAATTTACTACTTCCAGAGATTGTAGTAACGTTTGTCTTACACATATTTAGTTGAGAGAAATACTTCCTTTCTTTGAGTATTGTATGTGTAGTACATGAATCAACTAGGCAAATACTTTTACAGTTGGATGTTGATCCAAGTTCGCTTTGTGAGATATCCATATTTGCTTAGATTTTTCGAGAATGGTTCTTGAGAAGATAGAGTCTCGTGCTGATAACGTGTTATAAAATAATATAAAAGACAAGAACAATAACTCAAGAACAAGAGCAATAGAGAGAAGAGTAGAGAGAATTCTTCTTATTGATACTTAGAGAATGTTATGAGTGATTTACAATGATAGAGGGCACCTCTATTTATAGGGAGGAGGATGATTTATCTACCAAGAATAGAACTCTAGAATCTCTCTAATTAAAGACATTCACCTTAAATAGAAGTGTATTTATAACATGAATTTAATTTTTAAGGAACAGGAGAAATGGTCAAAGCTTATCTATAATCATAACAAAGAATTGAGAGTGACACAAATCCTAGTCAGCGAATCCTCCTTTTGGGTCTCATTGGATAAAACTTTATTATGTTTCCCTTTTGAGTTCTGACATTCCTACACGTTGTTGAATTTACTTTTATTTTGTTTTGCTTTATTTACACTCCTTATATTTTAAGTTAAATAATATATTTTTCTTATTAGTTTATTCTAAAAATAATAACATATTTTTATAATTCAATTATAATTATTCATTTTACATTTAATGAGAAGCTGTTATAACTATATAAATATCATAATTTCATATTTTTATCCCTTAAGTTTTTAAGATCAAAAATTTCGAAAGTATTTTTTTCCTTAAACACTGTACCAAGTCAAACTATGTCATCTAAATTAAAACAGATGGAATAGTTTTAAAAAAAAATTTATTATTGTCTCAAATGGAAGGAGATAAAGAGATTTATGTAAACGAATTTAATTTGGCATCTATTAACATAAATAATTATTTCGACAGTACCACACAAAAGACAAGTCTCTCGGTGGCAGATTCGGCCTAATGTATGTGCTTGGTCATTTTTACTTGATCTTCGTTATAGCTTACTTTTTTACACAGAAAAGATTGAGCCTCTAAAACTTAACAAACTACAAGATAAATACGGTAGAATTACAGATATTTAGAATGTAAATGGATGCACAATTATATAAAATTTTAATAAAATTAAAGATGATCATATGTGACACAAGGTGCAAGTAGCACACAAAAGATTAAGGAGAAAAAATGACAAGAAAAGATTGATCATTCGCGAACGAATATGCACCAACACACAAAAAAAGGATTCGGCTATTCTGTCCTTCAGCATTAGGACGTAAAACATATTTAAAGAAATATTTTCTTAACATCACATTTAGCAACTCTAAAGGCATATTTGAAATATGAAAATTTTAATTGCCATATGCGCAAAGTTCATCCTTGTAGCCAATCCATTCCAAATGAAATCTATTCTATCTAGTTTGTTGCCTAACAACCCCTAAATCTTAATACACAGCATTACAAGGTGCTGGAACTAAAAAAGAATTAAAAATTTAGTAATTTCAGTAGTTTGAACTGGGTAGTAAAAAACTACTCCTACTACACTAAACATATACAAAGACTACCAACATGGAAAATTTTCAGAAATCTAAGCGGCATAATCCTTGTCATAGTATTTGTCTTCAGGATAATAAATGGCAATGACTGTATTTCCTCCAAATTTCCTGCCACCAAGTGCAGCCTTTGCATTGCTACAACCAGTAATGTCCGAGTACTCGAGAAATACCTACAATTTGGAACACAAACACCCATGTGAAACAATGAGAATGAAATTCAAGATCGACAGTCTCTTATAATTGCAGTTTGTTATCCTCGACAATTGCTTTCATCGCTAGCACCCATATCTGGTGAAGTTTCAAGATACCACATACACCTAGAGTTATCCCCGATGATAAAGGTACATTGTGTGTGCTTAATGAGGATTAAAAGTATTCTCCGTGCAGCAAAAAATACAAACACATACTCTCAACATTTTCAGAGTCTACACTACCTTCATTTACCAATATCTGTAGGAAAGAAGAAAGAAAGCCTAAAACTTGCTTCTGCATCATTTTCTCCTTACACAAACTGAGTAAGGTAAGTAGAAATTCTATGATGATTATCTCAGATCTAGAACCAAATAAGTAAGAAGAAAAGAAGGGCCGACTGCAAGTAACAGAACACCTTATTTTCCCATTTTCAACCAGGAAATGACCACGGGCTTTTCTGCTTTTCATGGCAGCAAATTTGCACAGGTTTTATCACTCAGTTGTGCAACAAGATGAAATATTTGTAGAGCACAAAGCAAAGACACGAAAAATGCTCGAAATAACATTGAGTCGACTCCTAAAGCTTGGACATAAAAGGGACAACATTATCACCTTCCCATGACCTTCGATAATTTGATGATCAGGTTCTGGCCGAGGTATAACAACATCAATCAAATCACCTATAATTCAGCCAAACAAAATCCGTTAATGACTCAGCAATACTTAATCCTACAAATTAAAGGGCACACATGAGAGGGAAAACTCAAGATAAAAAATATACAATACATTAGGAATTTTAATCAGTTGAATCTTTTATCGTCTATTCAAAGACGTTTTAGTAGCAAGAACTTCTCAGAGAACAGAATCTCTCTTCTTCTTCTTCTTCTTTTGAAGTGACAATAATTGTATTCATAAACAGCACAAAGATAGTGCTGGATTTTCTGCACAAATGAGCAAAATACCAAAAGCATAGCCCTCTTCTAGTATAGATATCAGGCCTAAAATTTCTTCTTCATTCAAATATGGAGGTAAGGCATCAACCATCATAAGACAACTTTTTGTTCTTTCCAAGGAATCAAAAAGAAGAGTCCACAGGCAAGCAACTACCTGTGTAGCAGTTATTTGAAATAGTCCATAATTAATCAATCTGAAAGTGGCTCCCGTTCAATCATCTTTTCTTAGTAGAAACAGTTTCTATGGGAATACGGCAAGCAGATTGAAACATAAACAACATATTCTAAAGCAACCAAAAAAAAAAAAGAGAACAAAAGATATGTTAATGAATGAGAAGCTGTAGTCACCAAATTTTCGGCCTTCTTCTTTCATGTCTTCCAAAATTTCTCCATACTCTATGTCATCAAACAATTCTTGAGGGGTAATTACCTTCAATACATCCAGAGGAAGATAACCTATTAGAGTTACTTCGATATTTTTATCATTACCTTTAAATATAAGTTATATAACGAATATCCTTATCTCGAAGACGTGTCAATACCTCGGTTAAGCATAACACCTTGGTTGGAATCTCAGCAGTCAAAACAGACCCTATCTCGGCACCAGGAATAGTCATACCACCAGCTTCAAAAGCCATTTTCTGCAAGCAAAGCATAGTCCTTAATCGATTAAAAGTCGAGAAAAATGCTCACTCTGTCCCGAACACTTATTTGACCAATTCTCAGAGTTAGATTGGATCAGTTTTATTTATTAGATCGAATTAAAATTTAGACATCCAGAAATTTCACCAAAAGTTCTACAAATTGCAATTTGCTGATATCAAAATATTAGTCAAAGTTCACTGAGCTCAAAACTCGGGAAGCAGAAAATGTTGAAGCATTTGGGTCAGAGGAGTATTAGAAGTGCACAAAGCGTCCCACATTCACGCAGGGTCCGGGGGAAGGGCACACCTAAAGGATGTGATGTAGACAACCTACCCTAATGCAAGCATTAGTGGCGGCTTCCACGGCTCGAACCCGTGACTATAGGTCACGAAGACAACTTCAATGATGTTCCAAGGCTCAGAAGAGTATTTAGAATAATAAGTTAATACTGTAGATAACATTCAACCTGCATAGCTATATGTTGCCTTGCCTGAGCTAATATACACTCCTGTTCTGATTTCACCTGCCCGCTGCTGTTAAACATGATTGGAAAAAGTCATATAAAAGAACATAGTAAAATTACCATCGAGCGGTTAAATAAAGAATAGCCCTTTCCTAATCGCAAGTGGGTCCCCAGCAACAAAACATGAAAGACATGCCATGAATTCACAGTCCCTACAACAAAATAACATATGGAAGGCATAGACCATGTATTGAAGGAGTTGATCATCATTCAGAAGTAAACTCTTCTGCTTGAACATAAGTCAAGCTTAAGGCAGTTTAGAAATTCTACTTTTTGAGCTGACGAAGCAACATGCAAGACACTTGTTTCTGAAAGCAAATGACTGATTACTGAACAATTCAACCTAATCAGTACTCTGACTCTGAATTATCAGTAGCTACACTGTTCCCAAGGACTAACAAAATCAACAACTACCCAGTATACTCCCACCAGGTGGGATCTGGAAAATTCTCAGATTATCTAAATAGGTAGAAACCACACGTTTCTTGGGTCGCATAATGTACTTCTGCATATCTTCTCAGCCGAAGGTCATCTCTTATACATGAACCTCGAAAACATAATCTATTAATATACAATGTAGATATGGATAATGACACCAAACGTAAACAGTCAAAAGAGTACGGATAAGAAAATTTAATCTGTTATCATATGATGAGAACATGCTTTTGATACTAAATAGAATTAGATGTACGACAAAGAAGACAAAGAAGCCATGAAGAACCCATCCAACTAAAACACAAACATAGAGGTGATACAGGATTCAGAAAAGATTCCAAAAGAAATATTGCATGCCTCACAAATTTCCAGTCTTCAGTTGTTGGATTTCCTAAACGCTGGATGAAAACATACCTAGAGGTAGCACGTCTAACCGTAAGTGTCTTGTCACCCATCTTTAAGCCGTTTAACGCAGCACAAGCAATGTCTGTAACTAATGGATCCTGAAGCAAGTAACAGTTGGTTAGCTACCCAATATAAGGTAAAACCTTCTTCAGCATTATCAAGAAGCAATGGGAATTTCATCCAAAGGAAGTGAAAAGTCGAGATCTAGAAGAAACAGAGGACAATTTATCCCTGCTTATTAAAATAGGAAGAGGCTGGACCGTAGAAGTGCTGGCAAGGAGAATTACAAAAATCCACCTATGTTTGGATTTGGAAATCTAAATACATTGGGAGGATTTCATTTGTACCTAACGAGATTGACATCTTCAGTGAACTATAACGGAGGCATCATCATCTCATCATAGCATATCATCATCATATCATACTATATTATAAGTGTGAAGCCTAAAGTTAAAACTTGAATTACCAAAATTTACCCGTAAAAAAAACAACCATTTTACCCTTTAAACTTGAAATCAGAGAGAATAACTTATTGTATTTCTATTCATGAATACAAGAGATTTATACACTTACACAAGACTATCAAAGGAAACTAAATCAAACAAAATTAAGGAAAATATCCTAAGGATCAGCTCATATAATTGAGTCACCTATCTATGGAAAGTAATCTATTTACATCTCATTAATTATTCTGTAACACTCCCCCTCAAGCCGGAGCATAAATATTTATCATACCCAGCTTTTTACAAAGATAATTAACTCGACTTCCATGCAACGCCTTTGTGAACAAATCAGCTAGTTGCTCTCCTGTGTTCACGTAGCCAGTGGAAATTAAGTTTTCCTGAATCTTCTCACGAATAAAATGACTGTCAACCTCAATATGTCTAGTTTTTTCATGATACACCGAATTTGAGGCAATATGAAGAGCAGCTTGATTATCACACCAGAGTTTTGCTGGCAATTCCGGTGTAATGATTATCTCAGAACCTTTAATAGGAGGTTCAAACTACTTAGCTTGGGCTTCGTCTGTCGGGTTGTGGTGTAAAGGTCAAGGAGTTCAAGATCATTTAAAAAAAAGGCTAGCGAAGGTGATGAAAAGGCCAAGTTGATGCCCTTGTTCCATCCATTCCAGACATGTTATTTAGTTTGGGATAAAGCTCGTAATTTATACACTAATGACATATCTCGTTTCTATAATGTAATATCGCGAATAAAAAGCTTGAAGAAACAGAAATTGGATATGTCTACTTTCTTGGGGCAAGTACAGGCAGTCATGGAAGAATTTGAGACGTTGATGCCAGTTTCTGCTAGTATTGAAAAGCAACAAGAGCAACGACAGAAGATGTTTCTAGTTCTTACACCCAGGACTCCCTAATGTCCTTGATTCAATACGTGACCAGATTTTGGCTAGTCCGACTGTCCCTAAAGTTGATGAATTATTCTCTCGATTACTTCGTCTTGCTGCACCACCAAGTCACCCAGTGAGCTCATCACAGACACTTACTCATCTATCCTCATATCCCAGTAAGTGGACAATCGGGCATCTCATACTATGGAGAATAGACGAGGAGGAGGTCGTTTTGGATGATCCAGACACAAGTGCTCTTACTGTCATAAACTTGGACACACCCGTGACCTGTACTATTCTTTACATGGCCACCCACCCAAAAATACTTATGTTGCTCGGACTGAGACTACAGGTAACCAGGGATTTTCTTTATCTGAAGGGGAGTATAATGAGTTCCTTCAGTATCGAGCACGTAAGCAGACATCTCTACAAGTAGCTTCTGTTGCTCAGACTGATACTTCTGCTGCTGGTAATTCTTTTGCTTGTGTTTCCCAGTCTAGTACTCTTGGACAATGGGTTGTGGACTCAGCCGCTTCTGATCATATCTTTGGTAATAAATCACTTTTGTCAAACATTGCGTATTCATAGTCTCTTCCCTCTGTTACTTAAGCCAATAGATCTCAAACCAAAGCAAAAGGAGTTGGACAAGCGAATCCCCTACCCTCTGTCACTCTAGATTCCGTTCTCTATGTCCCTAGTTGTCCTTTTAATCTTGCATCTGTTAGTCGTTTGACTCGTGCCCTCCATTGTGGTATATATTTTATTTATGATTCCTTTATTATGCAAGACCGCAGTACGGGGCAGATGATTGGAACAGGACTTTACTACCTTAACTCACTCAATTCCTCTGAGGCATGTCTAGTTACAGATCCTCCGGACCTAATTCACAAACGTTTAGGACATCCAAGCTTATCCAAACTTCAGAAGATTGTGCCTAGTTTGTCTAGTTTATCTACATTAGAGTGTGAGTCATGTCACACTGTAATGTAGTATTGAGAGTCATGTAGAGTCTGTTTTTTCTTTAGTTCATTCTGATATATGGGGTCCTAGTAAAGTCAGTTCAACTTTGGGATTTCGTTATTTTGTTAATTTCATTGATGATCATTCAAGATGTACTTAGATTTTCTTAATGAAAGATTGATCTGAGTCCTTTTCTATATTCCAGAATTTTTGTGCTGAAATTAAAAATCAATTTGGTGTTTCTATTCATACTTTTCACAGTGATAACGCCTTAGAATATTTATACTCTCAATTTCAGCAGTTTATGACTTCTCAAGGAATTATTCATCAGACCTCTTGTCCTTATACCCCTCAACAAAATAGGGTGGCAGAGAAAAAGAATAAGCACATCATTGAGACTGCTCGCACACTTCTCATTGAATCTCATGTTCCATTGCGTTTTTGGGATGATGTAATTCTAACAGCTTGTTATTTAGTTAATCGGATGCCTTCCTCTCCCATCCAGAATCAGATACCGTATGTAGTATTGTCTCCCCAATCACCCTTACACTCCCCCTCGTATTTTTGGGAGCACTTGTTTCGTTCACAACTTAGCCCCTGAAAAAGATAAGTTAGCTCATCGTGCTCTCAAGTGTATCTTCCTTGGTTATTCTCGTGTTCAGAAGGGATATCGTTGTTGCTCACCTGATCTTCGTACCTCTTCTGACCATTCTGACCACCTTGATATATCTGAGGTCTTAACTATACCGACCTTTAAGGAGTCAACTATAGCTCTCCTTCACCTTCCGCGACAGAAGTCTTACCCACTCCAACCGTTGGTAGTCTAGTCTGGCTCATCCTAGACTCCCTACCACAGGAAGTCCACTCTTGACATATCGTCGTCGTCCGCACCCAGCATCAGGCCTAGCTGATTCACGTCCTGCATCTGATCCTGCTCCTACTGCGGACTTGTCTCTTCCTAGTACACTGATTGCACTTCGGAAAGGTATACGGACCACCCTTAATCCTAATCCACATTATGTCGGTTTGAGTTATCATCGTTTGTTACCACCCTATTATGCTTTTCTATCTTTTTTGTCATTTGTTCCATCTCTAAGTTTACAGGTGAAACATTGTCTCATCCAGGGTGGCGACAGGCTATGATTGACGAAATGTCTGCTTTACATACGAGTGGTACTTGGGAGCTCGTCCCTCTTCCTTCAGGTAAATCTACCGTCGGTTATCGTTGGGTATATGCAGTCAAGGTTAGTCCGGATGGTAAGGTTGATCTTCTTAAAACTCGTCTTGTTGCCAAAGGATATATTCAGATCTTTGGGCTCGATTACAGTGATACCATATCTCTCGTGGCCAAGATAGCATCAGTCTGCCTTTTTCTATCCATGGCTGCTATTCACCGGTGGTCCCTCCATCAGTTGGACATTAAGAATGTTTTTTTACACGATGATCTTGAGGATGAAGTTTATATGGAGTAACCACCTAGGTTTGTTGCTCATGGGGAGTCTCGTGGCCTTGTATGTCGCTTGTGCCATTCACTTTATGGTCTAAAGCAATCTCCTCAAGCCCGGCTTGGTAAGTTCAGCACAGTTATCCAAAAATTTGGCATGATTCGGAGTGAAGCTGATCACTCTGTATTTTATCGGCATTCTGCTTCGAGTCACTGTATTTATCTGGTGGTCTATGTTGATGACATTGTTATTACCGGCAATGACCAGGATAGTATTACTAAATTGAAGCAACATCTCTTTCAACACTTTCAGACTAAGGATCTAGGCAAACTAAAGTCTAGCTCAGGTAGTTTGATCTCACAACGAAAGTATGCCTTAGATATTCTTGAGGAGACAGGAATGACATGTTGTAGACATGTTGACACTCCGATGGATCCGAATTCTAAACTTCTGCCAGGACAGGGGGAGTCTCTTAGCGATCCTGCAAGATATAGACGGTTGGTTGGTAAAGTAAATTACCTTACAGAGACAAGACCTGACATTTCCTTTTTTGTGAGTGTTGTGAGTCAGTTTATGGATTCTCCGTGTGATAATCATTGGGATGCAGTTGTTCGCATTCTTCGGTATATAAAATCAGCTCCAGATAAAGGTTTATTGTTTGAGGATCGAGGTCATGAACAGATCGTTGGATACTCAGATGCTGATTGGGCAGGATCACCTTCTGATAGACGTTCTACATCTGGATATTGTGTCTTAGTAGGAGGAAATTTGGTATCCTAGAAGAGCAAGAAACAGAATGTGGTTGCTCGGCCTAGTGCAGAAGCAAAATATCGAGCGATGACTATGGCGACATGTGAACTAATTTGGATCAAACAGTTGCTCAAGGAGTTGAAATTTGGTGAGATTAGTCAGATGGGGCTTATGTGTGATAATCAAGCTGCTCTTCATATTGCGTCAAATCCAGTGTTCCATGAAAGAACTAAACACATTGAGATTGATTGTCACTGTCAGAGAAACGATACTCGTGGGAGATATTGCTACAAAGTTTGGGAAGTCAAATGATCAGCTTGTAGATATTTTCACCAAGTCTCTCACTGGTCCTCGTATTAACTACATATGTAACAAGCTTGGTACATATCATTTATGTACCAGTTTAAGGGGGAGTGTTAGAATAGTTATATATATAGGACTTATTGTATCATTATTAATTAATAATAATATTTTCTCCCGCGCATTCTCACAGGAATCATTGGAGTACTACAGGGTTTGGCTGCCAACTTTCCAGTTTCTGCAAGTAGATCAAGAATATACTTTCTCTGAGACAAAAGAATTCCCTTTTTTGCTGGTGCAAATGGCTTTCTTTTTTCATGATATACCAATCAGAATGGAGGGTCCTACCTACGTACATGATTGATAGAATCACTACGTAGGGGGGGCGTACTCCTCCCAAAAAGTATTTCAACTTGTCCAAGTCCTTCATATGAAACCTAGTGTGCAAGAAAGACTTTAGGGAAGAGATCCCTACATAATCGTCCCTTGTTATGATAATATCATCAACATATACAACAAGGAGGATAATGCCAGTAGAAGACTGAGTGATCACAATTTCAGCCCAAATTCATGAACTACTTCACTGAACTTTCCAAACCAAGCCCAAGAACTTTGCTTTAAGCCATACAGTGACTTCTTCAAATGACATACATTCCCATACTCCCCCTGAGCAACAAAACCAGGTGGTTGCTCCATATACACTTCCTCTTGAAGATTACCATGAAGTAACGCATTCTTGATATCCAACTGATGTAAAGGCCAATTTTCAGAAGCGGCTAGAGAGATAAACAAGCAAAAAGAAGTGAGCTTGGCAACTGGAGAGAACGTGTCTGAATAATCTACCTTATAAGTCTGAGCATACCCTTTAGCCACAAGTCTGACCTTAAGTCTCGCCACAGAACCATCTGCATTAACTTTAACTGTGAAGACCCACTTACATCCATTGGCCTTTCCCTTCGGTAAATCCACCAAATCCCACGTGTGGTTTCCCCTAAGGCGTGTATTTCCTCAAGCATCGCATTAGACCATCCAGGATGATTCAAAGCCTCCTTCACTGTTTTGGGTACAGAGATGGAGTCTAGAGAGGCAATCAAAAACCTAGACGTCGGGGATAAGCAGTCGTAGGATACAAAATTAGCAATGGAATATGTGGATTTACAAGTACGCGTACCTTTACGAAGAGCAATAGGGAGGTCAAGCGTTTCAGAAAGATCAGGTGGCGAAGGATCTGACGACAAAGAAGGTGGTGCACGACATGTTTCATCAGTCTCTTTTCTTCTAATTGGCGATCTTTCTAGTGTAGATGGGGCAGGTTCAGAGGGCAGAATAGTCGATTGGTTCTGAATAGAAGAACTGGGAGATAGAGGAACAACATTATTTGATTGTTCTGTCAAAGTACGGGTAACCTGATAGACTAACCACTCATCATCCTCCCCCTGACATGTAGAAATAGAAGGTGCATAGAAGAATGGTTTCATCTCTGAAAATACCACATCAATTGACACCAAATATTACCCAAGTTCAATAGAATAACACTGATACCCCTTCTGAAGAAGAGAAAAGCCCAGGAAGACACACTTCAATGCCTTAGGATCCAACTTAGTAACAGATGGTCGAACATCGCGAACATAACATGTGCTTCCAAATACCTTAGGCTCTACCAGAAATAATGACTTGTTAGAAAAAGAATACTATAAGGCGCAACACCAACGAGCACACTAGATGGCATCCGATTAATAAGAAAACAAGCCGTTGAGACTGTGTAGCCCAAAACTGTTTAGGAACGTACAGTTGGAACAAAAGTGTCCGAGCTGTCTCAAGTAGATGCCCATTCCTCCTCACAGAAACTCCATTTTGGGAAGGTGTATCGACACATGAAGATTGATGGAGAATAGCGTGTTGTCTCATATAAGACTGAAACAATTCTGACATGTATTCTTTAGCATTATCACTCCTTAAAATATGTACTGAAGTATTGAATTGAGTTTTGACTTCAGCATAAAAGGCATAAAAGTGAGTAATTCAGCATAAAAGGCACAAAAGTGAGCAAACACTTCAGAGCAACTCTTCACAAAATAAATCCAAGTCATTCGAGAAAAATCATCTACAAGAGTGACAAAATACTTATGTCCGATTTTGGAAACAAAAGGGCATGGTCCCCAAACATTAAAATGAACTAACTCAAAAGTTGACTCAATCCGCTTATTAACCCTTGGAGTTATTGAGATGCAGTGGTATTTTGCAAACCGACATGACTCACAGTCCAATGAAGAAATATTCTAAAACTGAGGACAGAGCTTCTTCAATAAAGGTAGATAGGGATAATCGACAGTGTGCTTCAAAAGGAGACACGACACTAGAGCATGCAACAGACCGTGGCTCCCATTCATCAAGGATGTAGAGATCACTAGATAAATATCCTTTACCAATAACCTGCTTCGTTGTCATATCTAAAAACACACAATGATCGGGAAAGAATACGACACAACAATTAAGGTCTCTAGTGATCTTACTAACAAAAATTAAATTAAAGGCCAAATTTGGTAGACTTAAGACAGATGACAGGGTAATAGAGGAAGCTGGTTTAACAGTCCCAGATCCAACACTGCTACAAGTTGATCCATCAGCTACAATAACGGGAGAGGATGCTTTGTGTGACCGAAATCATGTGCTTTGTGGCACCTGAATCAATCACCCATTTATTTGAAGATGTGATAAGACATGTTTTATCCGACCCATCAAAAGGAGTAACTGAAGATTCCTTAATTGATTTCTGACATTGAAGGAATTTCAAAAACACATCCGAAACCAAGATTGTTGGACTAGGATTATTTCCTCCTTACTAAATTAAGGAAAATATCCTAAAGATCAACTCCTATAATTTAGTCACCTATCTATGGAAGGTAATCTATTTACATCTCACTAATTATTCTGTAACAAAACCCAATTTAATTCCTAGAAAGAGTTCCCATCCAAGAGAATAGTTTCAATTAAAACACAATAAAAAATAGTAAATTTCCCCTTTGAACACAATAAATTAGATAGATAATGAAATGTGCAAGCATTTCTTGTAGAAACAGTTAGAGAAGAGAGGAATTGTGTAGTTAATAGAATTAAAGATGTGACATTTCAATTTTAATTAATGTGCTAACCGTTACAATTTTAAGAAGTGACTGTTAGATTTTTTTAATTAGACACAGAAATCATCATCAAACTATATTATAAGTGTGAAGCCCAAAGTTAAAAATTGAATAACCAAAATACCCATCAAAAACTAAACGACCACTTTACCCTTTAAACCCAATTGAATTCCTAGAAGAGTTCCTATACAGGTGAATAATTTCAATTAAAACACGATACAAAATAGTAAACTATCCCTTTGAAAACAATAAAGTAGATAGATAATAAAATACGCAAGCATTTTTTGTAGAAACGGTTAGGGAAGAGAGGAATTGCGTCGTTAATAGAATTAAAGGTGTGACATTTCAGTTTTAATTAATGTGCTGACCTTTACAATTTTAAGAAGTGACTGTTGGATTTTTTTTAAATAGACACAGAAAAGGAAAATGGGAGAAAAGCCAAAAAAATTAAGAAAAAAGAAAAATACATTTGATGTCCATAGAGAGTGCCACATCACCTTACGTAGGTCCTTGCTTTATAAATCATATACCATATCATCATATACTATATTATAAGTGGAAGCCAAAAGTTGAGGATTGAATTACCAAAATACCCATCAAAAACTAAACGACCACTTTACCCTTTAAACTCAATCTAATTCCTACGAGAGTTCCTATACAAGTGAATAGTTTCAATTAAAACAGAATACAAAATAGTAAATTATCCCTTGAAAACAATAAAGTAGATGCATCGTATTAGGACCAACTCAAATTTGGTGATACTTGAATTCCGTTAAAACTTTGGTATAGGTCGCGGGAGTGGAAACATTTCACCAACTTCAAGATTTGTGTTAACCATTCTGACATGTCTCTTCTCTCATTTTTTCATTGTCTACCTGCACTTACATTAGTTTTAGTGGTTTAGTCACTACTAATTGAATTAACTGTCAAGCTTGGAAGAAAGAATATAGTAAGTTTTATTTTCTTTTGTTCAACAGCTTTTGCATACAGATGCTGAAGGAACAAACTGCTATCTTCTTGTACAAATATCATTTGTCTTGGCCACAAGCAACCGTAATTGTCATTAAGATTTTAGACTATTTCCACTTAATAATGAGGTATGCGAATCTACTACTAAAAGTATTGCTAATATGATGGTTATCAGATCGACATGTATTCGCTTTGATCGAGAATGTGGTTATGTAAATATATATTTAAGATATTCGTGCAATAATTTTTTTCTTTTAGGTCTTTTATATGAAGTTTGTTTTAGCTGCTTTGGACCCTTTTCTCCTTTAGAGGTTTGAACTCACTCTATATTTGCTACTTTTTAGTCATCTTGAGATGACTTTATTGGTTTGATCTCATAGTACTTTTTTTCCTTTTTAAATGACAATATTGTTTTCTTATCTTAGAGGAATATGTCCAACTTATACGGGAGATTATTATTTTACCTATAAGTTCCAAGAGATTTACATATGGATTCTGAGACCTAAGTTCTAACATCATTTAAAGTTGAAATCTTGCACCTAAAGATTAGCTAACTCATTTAGCTGATAGACTTCTCTTTCCACATGATCAAGATGCCGAGTAGCTATAGTTTATTTTTAGTCATTTTGCCATGACTATAGGAAATTTATATTATTATTGTTTCTTTTTTATTTTACTAATTGCAGAATCCAAGTAAGCAGTTTCGCCTCATATATAACAAATGAAAGTCTGCTTTAATTTATCTGCATGCAAAATCGAGGTTGAATAGACCTATCTAAAATAGCTAAATGGAACGTCAGCATAATAATCTAAATTTAACCTTAATGAAAGTTCAAGCAATAAAACATAAGAACTTTTGTGGAGCAAGGTTTCTTCCTTTATTTTTTCAAAATTTTTATTTTATAACTCAAATATTTATTTTTATATTAATATTTGTGTGATATTTTAAATAATCAGCATAGGAACAATGGAGAGAGATTAGGTAAATTATCTGCAAACGGCTAATATGCTGCAGTGAAGAAGCTGAGTTGAGCTGTAGGATCAGCAGAGGTATCTATGAGATCCCATAATGTGGAACTGAAATGGAGGCAGCTGCGGAGGAAGTAATACTGACGATTGAGAAACTGAGTACATTGCATTAGCTGATAAGAAGCAGAAGTTTGCTGGTGGGAAATTGTTTATTAAGATAATTTACTTGGGCAAAATGGACTAAGGAAAGTAGGAAGTGAAAAATCCATATAGATACACACAGGATTCAAGGTTATTCTCTTTATTGTGTGTCTAGATAAAGTAGGCGATCCAGCATTAGGTTGGTTTTTAGTGGTCCTCTGTTCTCCCTTGTCGTATATCAACAATGCCTGGTGCAGTTTTAAGCAATTGCTTTGAAGTATCAACCAAAGAAAAATAATTGAGCTTGAAAGGCAAAACTAAACCCAAGACATCAATCAGCAAGCTCTCAATCTCAAACCATAGGATTAAGTAACTGAGAGAAAAGAGTGTGTAATCCTGCTACTACAAGAACAAAAAATGGATCCTAAAATGCGGATAAACTATAAAGCCAAGACTTAAATATAGCAAACATTCAGTGTAAAGTGTAAACTATAAAGGGCATGGGATTACAATAGTTAGTAAATAATCAAATTACGGAATGATAATTATTAAACAAAAATGAAGATCCACAGAAGAAAAATAGCTAATTAATCTGCTCGAAAAAGGAATTTGGAAAGCGAAAGAGATGGAAGTCATGGAACATTTTCTACATCCCAAAAGTATAAGACAAGAATAAACTTAGATATCAGCTTAATTACCTGATATGTGCAGAAACCATAACCTTTAGAGTTTCCTGTCTCTCTATCCTTCACCACCTCAAATCTGCGCAAAGGTCTTCAGTAGACAAATTCAATACATCAGAGCTCCATAATATTCTGAAACTTAGTGACAATTTCCATCTAATAAGATTTTTGTACCCAAAAGACTCCAGTAGTTCTTTTATCTGCACCTCAGTAAAAAGGTATGGCAATCCACCAACAAAAATACGATCAGGTTCCTCTGCGTCCCCAGTTGCTCTGGAAAATGATGAGAAAAAACATATCATGATTTGTTAGAGCAGAGATCATACACAGAAATAGCCGCCCAAAAGAGAAGAAAGCATTGTAACTGTTACACTGACAGGCGGAGGAGAATGTAAGCGCCACCAATTTTCTTAGTGTAAACGTGCTTGGCATGCATCTGTACATTCCCATCTCCAATCCATCCCCCCCAACCCCCACCCACCCACCCCACCCCCCAAAAAAGGTTAACATTCTGTTCCTTGTTTTGAGATAAGAGACTCGCATCCAGTTGGAGCATCTCACGGTATGTGCACATTAAACCAGCCCAAACATCTAAATTCACCTGGCTTTCATCAATCAAGAAAAGGTCCAACACGCTGAATTACTCTCCAAAATATACTGGTAAGCTCATTAATTATGAGGAAAATGCTTCGAATTAAGTCTCATTTTTCCACAAAGAGGTGTCGTCACCTTTTATGCAGTCTATTTATCCATGTATTTTTTTAAAAATCACACTTGTACTTTCCATGTACATACATACATTTTCCTGATATCTACAACACTATAAGCAATTTATCTTTAATATTCATTGGAAAAAATTTGTGGGACACAAAATACAAAATCTAGATTTAGAGATTCCTAACACAGATTCATATGACAGTTTGAAATTAAAGTGAAGTGACTCACTGATTGGGAAATAAAAATCCCAGATAGGAGCAACTCAATCAATACAAATCAGACCAAGATTACACATTTGAAATGTCTCATGCCAACCAATAACAACTAACTACGCCTAAACTCAAGCAACTTAAGGTCACCTATATGAATCTTCACCGATCATGAGACCCATATAATAATAATAATAATAATAATAATAATAATAATAATAATAATAATAAACGATATCTTCCTTCCTCATACAGATTTCATAATTGCTTATATTGATGATATCTTGGTATTTTCAAAAAATATCGAGTCTCATTTCAAACATATTGATTTGTTTAAAAAAATTATTATTTAAAATGGTTTGGTAATATCCAAACCAAAAAAGATGATTTTTCAATACAATGTCAGATTTCTCGATCATAATATCGAAAAGGGTAGAATTACTCCCAGCATTGAATTTGCTTCTAAATTTTCTGATATTATTACCTATAAGACCCAGCTTCAACGATTTTTTGGAAGCTTGAATTATATCTCTCCTTTTTTGGTTTATTATTTCGATTCCCTAGATGATGAAATGGGATGTTCAAATTGGTTATACCGATGAAGAGTTCCTTGCCTTTATAGAATCTTTTATAATAAATTCTGGACCAAATTACTCCAAACAGACACCAAGGCAAACTATTTGGTGAAGAATTAATTCAACAGATTCAGACCAAAATAGAAACCTATGCAAAATTAGACAGAGCAAATGTTGCAAAGGACAAAATAAGTCCATTTGAGATGATTACTAAAAGTCTTCAAATGAAGAAATGAGCCATATCCAAGAAAGAAATCATCTCTTCATACTTCGAGGAAATAAAGAAAGACTTGGCAAAGAATTTCGGAACAGAAGTCAGTGATGACATATCAATGGCCTCTATGGGTAACACTTCCGATGAAGACATATGTGCAGCAGGGGAAGCTCAAAGCATTTCAGGTACGGAAGTTAATATTGATGAAATAGAGGATTTCCTCTCAAAATTGAAGGAAGTGCTGAAGAATCTTCAGAGAAAGAAAAAAGACAAAAAAGGAAAAGGTAAAGCTTAAATTATTGAAGGCCCCATACAACAATTATCGGGGTAATAAGATAAACGACTTTAATAAAGAGACAGACCCCTCCATTATGAGGAATCTACTTTTATAAAGTATACTGTCCGTTTGTAATAATGTGAGATCTTATTTTCTTTGTAAGCCACAATTGTAAATTATTTTGTCGGCCAATTCTATTTGTTTAGTAGTGAACTGATCCATTATATAAGGATCTATTCAGTTTAGGAGAAGGCAAGCAGGAGCCAATACTCTGACTTCTCTCTAGTTTCTCTCTCCACTCTCTTGTAAAAATCTCTTTGTAATAATTTAAGTTCGGAAATAAAAATCAAAAAGGTCGCTTGACCACAAAACAGAAGGTCTCCGGTACTATTTTTCTCTCTCCCTACGTTATTTATATTATTGTTAGCCTAAATGATAGGCTAAATAATTAAGTGTTAAACTTAGTATTAGAAGGTTTTTTGCTAAGCATCTTTTGTAACCAAGAGTTTACAATATTACTCCGACGAGATTATAGGTTAAGAACTATATAGGCCAGGCAGTTACTAATCTCGACAGTAAACCTTGGTTAGGCCAACCTAACAGGTGATGCTAGTAAAACCCGTTTAGGCAGATGACTGTTAAAGGGTTGTGAGGAGCATCATGGTTTAACGTTTACCTAGAGATCAGTAGCTAGGCTAGGGCTGGAGTTCTTGTAATCTATTTTCCTAGGCAACTCAATCGGAAATGATCCAGAGCCCAATAATTAAAAGTTTTATTATTGGTATCTGCACAAAGAAAAATTTTATTAAAACTTTCTACATAGTTCCAGTAATTAAATTTGATTGAGACTTTTTTGTTAGGATGAGTGTATTCTCGATCCTTAAGGTTACTAATTCCCCATTAATCTGAATGTATTACCTTCTTGATAATAATCTTCGAAAAACTATAAGTTTTTCTTTTATTTGCAGGATAAAAGTGCTGAATTTTAGCTGATCCTGTTGTGGAGAGTATAATCTCATAATGCATCATGTATTTATAAGCAAGAGTAGCGTATGGTGCTATATCAAAATACATGGCCACTAATGCCAAGGGTTATCCTTCCATTTAAGGTCGGATTGTTCCAAAAGAATTATTAACTCTTTTGTGTCCTTTTGGTTATAAACTTCAAGATTTTCATTGTTGTTCTCTGTTATAACTGAGGAGTAAGATGGTGTATTGGATGAAGTGCCTTCATCCTTTCTGGATTGTATAAAATCCATGAACTCATGGTTGGTATTATCTCCGGCTATATTAGTTGCTATTAGCTTTTGATTTCCAATGTGTGCGAGAATATTATTCCTTCTACTATCACTTGATGCCCTTCCTCTTCCTCGTTGAGGAGGAGGTCTGTAAGTAGGCCACATTTTCTGTAAAACTCAAAGAGAGACTTTATTAGTTCGAATATGCTCTTGTAAGGAAATCAGGAAGGGTGTTATTAGACCTTTTTTTGTATATTATTTCGAAATCAAAAGGGGATCATAAAGCTTGCCACCTTGCAAACATCTGTTTTGAAACATCATGTTTAAAATCTTTACTAAAGTAATCTTTGCCGCGTGACAATCAGTTTTAATCAAGAATTTCTGATTTTATAAATCAAATTGAAATTTCATAATACATTTAACAATAGCAAGAATTTCTTTAGCTATAGTCGCATAATTCTTTTGGGATTCATTCCATTTTCCTTAATAAATTTGAACAAGATATTCTCTAATGGAGAACATTGTTTCAATATCCTACCATAGCCGATATCAGGCATCAGTTTCGACCATTTTTGCCCAAGCGGGATTGTCAAGAGTCAAACACGGAAGATTATTAACCTTCTGGTTTATTCTCTTGACTGATGCAGTATGACTGTCAGTCCAAGCCTTTGGGTTCTTCTTCAATCTATCATAAAGAAGAGCAGTCTCTTTAGCCAGATCCTTTATAAAAGGAGAGATATAATTCAAGATTCCAAAAAATCGTTGAAGCTGGGTCTTATCGGTAATAATATCAGAAAATTTAGAAGCAAATTCAATGTTGGGAGTAATTCTACCCTTTCGATATTATGGCCGAGAAATCTGATATTGTATTGAAAAATCATCATTTTTGGTTGGATATTGCCAAACCATTTTGAATAATAATTTTTTTAAACAAATCAAGATGTTTGAAATGAGACTCAATATTTTTTAAAAATACCAAGATATCATCAATATAAACAATTATGAAATCTGTATAAGGAAGGAAGATATCGTTCATAATTTTTTTGAAATTCTATTGGTGCATTTTTCAAATCAAATAGCATAGCATTCCATTCATATTGTCCATCGGAACATTAAAAGTCGTTTTATACTTACCTAATTCAAATATCAGAATATGACAATAGCCTTTTTTTTTTTTTGATTTTGCACCGGGTATCCAAGTTTTTTCGAGCCTCGACTAATCCCGGGGGTGCACAGGCTCTCGACAAGGAGTTTCCCGCAAGTGCACCACAGTTAATTCAGGTTTTACCCAGTCTGATGGCCCTCAGAAATTGTTTACACCCAGTGGGTTTCGAACTTGAGACCTTGAAAGGGAGCAAACCCCAAGGCTCACGTCAATTGCCACCAGGCCATCCTCTAAGGGTTCAATAGCCTGATTTTAAATCGAATTTTTTAAAAATATAATGGCATCATGCAACCTATCTAATAAATTCTTTTTGTTAGGAATAGGATATCTTATCCATTTTAAAACCTTATTAAGGGGCTTGTAGTTAATAACTAATTTAGGAACTCCTCGTTACTGTTCGGCATGCTTATTAACGTAAAAAGCAGTACAGTACAAGATTTGGACTTGAAGGCCTTATTAAACCTTTTTGTTGTAACGAATCAATCTCCTTTTTGCATAACTCCAAATAATCGGAGTTCATTTGACATGGGCGAGCCTTAGTAGGGACATTATCCTCATAAAAGCCTTCTTCATAAGGAAGACTTATGATATGCTTTTCCCTATTCCAAAATTGATTTGGATGGTTACCACAGATATAGGTAAAAAAGTGGTTCTTAAGAAAATTAATTTTTCTATCAATTCAGGATTTTTTAAATCTTTGTTCAATAGTATTGGAACTAATCTCGTTTTTCAAAAATTCAGTTTCATTGACTTTTGAAGAAATTTTGTCAAAATTATTTCATTTAGAAATCTTTGGATTGGTTGAGTTATAAACTCAAAAGTAATAATACTATCATTACAGATACCAGTAAAACTTTTTGTATCCCAATGTGAAAAAGGCATCAACTTGTGGAAAAAAGGGACACCTAGTATTACATCCCGATCAATATCTTTTACCAAAACAAAACTTTCTGGTATACAAATATTTTGTTGGCAAATATAAGCTTTAGGTAATTTATAAGAAATACCCATTGGACCACTGCTAGCATTTTTTAAACGGGGAGTAGTCCTATGAAAATATCTGGAGGGTATAACTGCTTTTTTTACACAACTCAAGTCTGCATCGCTATCAACCAAAGCAAAAATTCTTTTCTAAAATTGTAATCGATTAAAAGAGTTATTTTTACTAAAAAAAATTGAGTGGTAAAATACTGAAATTTTTGCAAAAATTCATCTCCAGACAAATCCATGGCTGCCAGTAAAGTATTGGCAGTAGCTTCTTCCGAAGTACTTGCTTTATCCTTTTTCTCGGTAATCTTGATACTGATATCTTCATTTGAATTTTCCAATTTGAAAATTCTTTTATCTAAGGCTACATTTGAAGCCTTTAGTTCTGAGATTTCTTTCTTGAGATAATTTATTTCTGTACTTAAATCTTGAACAGTAGCCACCCTTCAGGTTGAGACTTATTTTTCACCATCTTTCTTATTTCAGATATTGTGTATGGTCCCTTTTGAGAAGGAATTTCTTCCATCTTTTTCCATAATTCTGAACTTGTAGGAAGTTTGTCAATAATTTGGGACCTTAATTCAGGGTCTTTAATAACCCTTAAAATAACTCAATTATGCTATCATTGATCAAGACATTGATATTTAAACCAGAAATTTGGGAGTAAATATTAAAAAGATCATTGTTGATATTACAAAAATTATTTGAGCATTGTCCCTTATCACAAAAGACAAGAGGGGTTGCTCTGATGGTAAGCAACCCCCACTTCCAACCGAGAGGTTGTGAGTTCGAGTCTCCACAAGAGCAAGGTGGGAAGTTCTTGGAGGTAAGGATGTCGGGGGTCTATTGGAAACAACCTCTCTATCCAAGGGTAGGGGTAAGGTCTGCATACATACTACCCTCCCCAGACCCCACTAAGTGGGATTATACTGGGTTGTTGTTGTTGTTGTTGTCCCTTATCACAAAACTCTTGCTCATCTTCAAAAGATGAAATGTAATTCTCTTTATGAAGGATTCATAAGTCTTCACTTGTTGATGAATCATTTTCATCTGTGTCGAATATATCTGGTGAAGAGTTCAAAAGAATTTTGTATAACGGTTCTTTGATACTATCATCTAAATCCAGGTCTTTAATTTTATCTTTGACCTTGCAATCTTTTGCATAATGGCCCATACATCCAAATATGAAGCAGGCCTGGGGTTCTTTGACTTGATACATCCCTTTTTGGCTTTATGAAAAGTCTTTCTCTTCTGAGTTTTTTCATAACGTTTTAAATGTTTTTCGGGCGAACCCTTCTTCCTTTTGAAATCCTTGTTCTTATGAGATTTCTTTTTATTAGAAGGTATATCTATGGTGTTCACAAAATTCGCCCAGTTGTTGTCTCTCAGTGAGACGATGTTTGTTAATTTGTTGGCTTAGCTTGATTTCATTACATAGAGCTAAACCTTCCTGAGTACGCACACTAAAGAGTTTACCATATGAGCAAGCATCATAATTGATACTCATCCCCGTGCCTCTACGGACCTTTCAAATCCTTTCAGCAAATAAGGGAGGGAGTCCATCTATAAATTTGGACTTCCAATAAGTGCTATTACTCTCTGGTAACTCCATTACTCTGGATAAGAAAACATCTTTATACCATCCAAAAGATGTAAGTATTTTACATCTTAGATTCTGGAGCATCGTCGTAATGGTCTCACTATTATCGGAAGATGTTCTATGATATTCATTACTAAAGAGTAGACTGAATTTTGGACAGTCTTATCTTCTTCAGTCTTGGTCGCATTCATTATTTGATGGCGTTGGTCCTGGGTGAGATAATAGTCCCACCAGCCTTTGAGCTGACCAGTAAATCCGGCAATAATTATTTCTGCAATTGCCCTATCTGAATTCTTATTAACTTTACAAATAGTACTGTATATAAGCATTCTATGTACTGTAGTATAGATTTGTTTTTCAGCAAGACCATCTATATTTCGCTCATAGATATCTGACCCACTATAACCTTGGGGGTAGTGGTCATTATTCTGTTCTTCTATTAGGGCATCTCGAAGGGTAGGTCTAGGATAATAAAACATTTTTTAGTAAGGTTTGCGAGCATATTTTTCAGAGATCTTATTAATCTCATCTTCTACCTATAATCCTTTACCTTTTTTGCGGCTTATGCTCTAAAGTTAAGGGACTTGCCCTAAACTCGCCGAACTTCTTATTAAGTTCTTCCAAATCGTAAAGACCTTTATCTCAAGAGGTGGTAGGATACTTGCGGTAGCGATTTGCTCTTTACCTTTAGTATCCTTTTGTTGGATTTTTTGGATCTTGGCTATACGCTTGTCCAACTTCTCATGAATCTTTATAACCTGTTCGCCCAAGATACTAACATACATATTGGTATAGTTATTTTGGATAAGCAACAACAACAACAACTACCCAGTATATTCCCACCAGGTGGGGTCTGGGGAGGGTAATATGTAGACGAGCCTTACCCCTACCCGAAAGGGTAGAGAGGCTGTTTCCATTCGACCCTCGGCGCATAGGATAAAATGAAAAGCTGCATTAAAACAAAAACAAAAACAAAAACAAAGATAAAATTGGATAAGCATAGTATTCAAATTTTTTGCTGTTATGGCAGTAATATCATTTTCAAATATTTTTGAAAAGGCGGTGCAATATCTAATCTTATCTTTTTCTCCTATGTGAAAAGATTGTTGGGGTGGGAAAATTGAATTAATAATATTTCCATTAGTGAGCGTATAATCTCTTTCTAATACAGAAATATAGTTATAAACATGTTTAGACATAAATCAAGAGACAAAAGCAATAATCTTATTTTTTTTGCTAACATCCTCATAAAAATCATGCCTGAAAAATTGTATCAATTCACTAGTCATGTTTTCATGAAACCATTTTCTGAAAACAGCCCATATGGGTTTTAGAAATTCTTCTAAAATCATTTTGTTTTGCCGGTGAACCCGGACTAAAATCTATTTGGTTTTCAACCATTATTAACACCATTCGAAAAATTCATTTCGGATGCAGTGGGTTCAAGATCTAAATTAATCTTGACTATATTATCACTACTGATACTAATGTCATTAATCCTATTGCTTTCTCTAATTTGAGATGTGGAAGCTCTAGATGAAAATCTACCACATAATCAATTGGAGAGATATATGAAGCATTTGATCTAGTTAATCTAGATGATAAACTGAATTGTGTCTCCTTTATGGTAGTTATTTATGGTAGTTACTGTCTGATATTATTGCATGCTATTTTATTTATGGTTCTTTTGTTTAGATATTTATTTACGCAACTTCTGCTGGAGTTACTAATGCTCTTTTGTGTTTGTTTTTGTTTTTGTTTTCTTGTTTTTGTTTTTCTTTCCTCCACTGAGCCGAGGGTCGATTAGAAACAGCCTCCCTGCCCTTTCGGGTAGGGGTAAGGCCCATCTACATATTACCCTCCCCAGACCCCACTTTGTGGGACTATACTGGGTTGTTGTTGTTGTTGTTGTTGTTGTTGTAATCTAGATGATAAACCGATATTATCAATTTGAACGGGTTCATTGAACCTGATCTTAATAGTGTCATCTGAGATTTGTTCTATTTCTGTAACTTTAGTATTGCCAGTGTTTCGAGGGGCAATTGCTTCCTCTATGACCCATTCCTTAGGAAAGTCAATTTCATCCCAGTTAATAGGTCTTCTGGTGGTTACTTTGGATTTTCCAAAAGTTGGTTTCTATGAGAATAGTTTCATTTTTGAAATCCATCACTTTACACATAGGATTCAAAGTATATAAAGGTTTGAAATAAACCCTATAACAGATAGATATAACTTCTATACCAGGCAAATAATCATAACCATATAATTTAATGCTAAGTATTAAAGCATTTAAAGAATTCTCATCGGTAAGAAAAATCTGCAAATTAGGATAAACATTAAAATAATAATAGTCCCTATAATAATAATAATAATAACAACAACAATAATAATAATAATAATAATAATAATAACAACAACAACAACAACAACAACAACAACAATAACAACAACAACAACGATAACAAAGTTTTCAATGTTTTTTCACTGGCATATAAATCTCATATATGACTAAAAGACTCCTAAGAACTAATGTGAACATACTAACGTGACTAAGGCATAGTGCCAGCTGATAGGTATCACCTATTATAGATCTTTTTCCTCCATTTTACCTTACCTTTAGGCTAAATTTCCATGGACTCCAAATGTTTAGGTGTTTCGAGACAACTTCCTTCATGTGATTTTAGGCCTACCTCGTCTCCATTTAACACCTTCGAACGTACAGACTAGTGCGTCTGAAGGGTAGACACAGACAGAGGGCGTGACTAGTGCATCTGAAGGTAGACAGACACAGGACATGACTAAACCATCTCAAGCGCGTTTGACTCATTTTATTCTCGATGGGTGCTAATTGCACCTTCTGCCGAATGTGATCATTTCTAATCTTGTCTAATCTTATATGACCGCACACCCATCTTAGCAAGCACATCTCAGCAACGCACGTCTTGTGGATATGTTTTTTTTTTGGCAGTCAAACATTCATTCCCACATAACAATGCAGGTCTTATAATTGGCTTGTCTTTCTCATATCAATCAAGTTCTAATGATTTCCAGAGCAAATTTAGGACAGAAGCACCATTTTCTGCAGCAACAACAGTAAAGGAAAATAGACAGCGACTTCACTTACCCAGGCGTAAGCCCAGCAGCAGATAAGTTAAGGTGAGGGCTTGGATGGCCAGGACCAAGTGCAGCAGCCAAAGAAGGATTGTAATCAGTAGGCCTTCGAACCCTGACAGAAACACCCTGTTTACAGAAAAGCATAGACAATAACAAATA
Organism: Nicotiana benthamiana; assembly: GCA_034376525.1. NCBI lineage: Eukaryota > Viridiplantae > Streptophyta > Magnoliopsida > Solanales > Solanaceae > Nicotiana > Nicotiana benthamiana. Next base: position 123,657,818 of record CM067324.1, on the reverse strand, counting down.
GTTAAACCAACAAAATTCACCAGGCAAAACGAAGAACTAAATGCTTGGGTAGCAAACCAAGAAGAAGAGCATTAATTTATACATGTCATTGACAGTGGGGAAGAATATTTCGAAGATCTGACTTTTATTTATCTACAGAGGATATTTCAGAGGAACAAGTACTATTATTATGGAGAACTAATCCTGACAAGAAGATTGTAAACTTCCTTTAAAGCCAATAGGTGTTATCTAAACTATTCCGCTTGAAACATCCATGCGGAACATTTATGAAGATCCCCGAATTATTGAACACAATAGAGATAGATGGGTATGACAGATACGGTTCTATTCATGAAGAATCAGGTGGACTGCTTTTCCATCTCATGTATTATAATAGAAATCCACACCCACAAAACAAAAAACAAGAAGAAAGAGGAAAAGCAATAAAAGTGAATCACTTTTTTCAGTTAATAAGTTATAACATATCTTTACAACCATAGATATAGATTATCTCAAGCCCCTTGGGTTCCCATTTCTCTTTCTTCACCAATCAAAACCAATAAGCATCTTAGATTAACCTCAATAAGATGATTTATGAAGATCCTCGAATACTTGAACATTATAGGAAACAAATGGATCTCATTATACAGAATCACAGGTACGGTTCTATTCATGAAGAATCAGGGGGAGTGATTCCATCTCATGTATCATAACAGAACCCCCACTCACAACAAAAAATAAGAAGAGAGAAGAAGAACAATAAATTTGAATCATTTTTTTTAATTAATAAGTATTACATATCATTCCAGCCATTTATATTAAGTCCCGAGGGTTTTCGTTGCTCTTTCTTTACGCTGTTCCTGCAGTCCCGCTACCTTACTCTTTCCACCCAAATTAAAAATAAATAAAAGAAGGGTTAGAACTTTAAGACACTTCTCATTGGGCCAAAAGAGAGATTAGAATAGATGAACCCCCAACAGTAATACTGCATATAGAAAGAAAAGGCTACAGTTATACATGCCTCAAAAACAACTCCATCTAATGCCATTGCATTACTGGCTTCTTCAACTGTCCTCATCTCCACAAATGCAAACTTCTTTTCATGATTAATGTAGACATTGACAACTGCATCGCCTGAAATTTAGGAATAGGTTATACTGGGGTGTGACAGTGCAAATGTATAAAAATCTTACATTTGAAATTTGAACGCACCTGGACCAGCAGAATTTCCACCAACAGCACTCATAACATGACTAAAAAATGCGGAGATTGTCTGTTTCAGATGCAGCAAAAGAAGAAGAAATAAGAGATCTGAAGAGAAGCAAAACTCAATCTGACAAAAGTCCTAAAATAAGATACTACCATAAAGCAATTTTTTCTTACATAGGACACCATATTTGAGGCTTGGAGCACTCTCAGTTTCAACTCACTCTTACGAGTACAGGACAGGGATGCCTCGTTACAATCTTATAGTTGAGTTAGAATGTCAGTATGTTTTAATGAAACAATTCCAGGCACAAGGAGAATCTTCATGGACATACTTGTTTTTTCCTTTTTTTTCTCTTTTTTTTTTTTTTTGGGGGGGGGGGGGGGGGGGGTTGGGGGGGGGGGGGGGGGGGATCTTTCATAAAGCAAGAAGAGGACATCTTTCCGATGGATGCATTCACGCAGGCTATGCCCTCAATAAATTAGTCAACTACACCTCAACTCCAAATTAGCAGCCCTTTTATAATAAAGCCATCACTAAGAGCCATTACCATTCTTTTTTTCTAATAACAAAGAAATCCATGAGGGCCAATTGGCGCAAACAACAACAACAACAACAACTACCCAGTATAGTCCCACAAAGTGGGGTATGGAGAGGATAATATGTAGACGGGCCTTGCCCCTACCCGAAAGGGCAGAGAGGTTGTTTCCAATCGACCCTCGGCTCAATGAAGGAATGAGGGCCAATTGGCGCACGGTTCGAATCTCCAAGGATAATGTGCATGCTCAGCAGCCCTTTTATGATAAAGCCATTACCATTCTTTTTTTCTAATAACAAAGAAATCCATGAGGGCCAATTGGCGCACGGTTCGAATATCCAAGGATAATGTGCACGCCCATCTACCCTTCTCCACTTAAATACCAAACTTTTGGACCGCAGCACGGTTCATACTCGTGACATGAAGAGCCATAGTCAATCTTAAAACCCATGTAATAGAATTCAGTCTGTACAGTGTGCAAGCTTGAAATCTAGAAAAAGATGGTAAAGTATAGCATCCATAATTAACTCATGACAACCATTTCAAAAAGAAGCCAGGACCCTAGGTACAATGTGGAAAGATGACGGAAATGGACCATTAAAACCAATATTTGACTTACCTGTTCATTAGCCAGTGGTGGGAGGCCACCAACATAGACACGCCGTGCATGTCTTGTAGCCTATGAGCAAAATAGGGAAAAGGTGAAATACTTGTAAATACAGAAGAGGATGGAGCTTCAGCATAACATATTTACTTGCTGACTCATGGCTTGAACTGGCAAGAAAGGGAAAGAACCCAACTGATTAACCTGTTGAAAATGCCTTCGTCAGAGAAATAACTAAATGGATCTATAGAGAAAGCTTACATCAAAGTAAGCAATAAATAAATACAACAAAAGAAGTCCAATCAGACAAATTAAATTATTTGTACCTGAATTGTATCAGTTGGAAATACGTTTTGTAACATTCCAGGAATTGATTGAGGAGCATTGGAAGAACCCAGAACTTGCTCTACATAACAAGGAAAAAGTAGAAAGAGAAGCGAAAGTGATGAAAATCAAAATGTAAAATCTGAGAAATTATGCAACTGACAAACAACAGATTTAAATGCTGAATTCAACAAATTACCTAAAACATTTTTAGAAAACATTTTAGCTTTTGAGTAAAAGTGATCATGGTAGTAGTTATTCACCAGAGAGCATAAAAGGAAAAGCACCTATTCCTTACCTATATATTGTATACCATTCAGATATTAAAACAAGAATTATATTCCACCACTGTGGGTTCCTGGATAACAATTGCGAGCCTACCAAATTACAACAGTTACTGTTGATGATGGAAAAGTTCCAGCTAACCGAAGCACTGATTCCTCCTTGATTTAAATCTACAGTCCTCACGCCCATGAGTAGCATGGTGGAACATAAAGTCCAATATTGCCATCTTAGCCATATGTAACAAAATCACAAACAAAGAACCAACACAACAGCAAACAAGACAACAATGATTCTCAGTTCCAAGTAGAAACTATCAGCACGAAAACAAATTAAAGCTTATCATATTTAACAACAACAACAACCCAGTATAATCCCACTTAATGGGATCTGGGGAGGGTAGCGTGTACACATACCTTACCCCTACCTTGGGGTAGAGAGGCTGTTTCCAAATAGACCCTTGGCATCCTCCCTCCAAGAACTTCCCACCTTGCTCTTGGGGAGAGTCGAACTCACAACCTCTTGGTTAGAAGTGAAGGTTGCTTATCATACTTAACATAACCATAAATCTCTAAATATAGACTGACATCATTTTAGGTAGGAGAGAGCTATAATTATCTGTGCAGTTTAAGTTCTAAATGCTCACCTGCCCCACTAGGAAAACCTGCTGCTACTGGTGGAGCCATATCAAAGCCACTTGTCCGCTTGCTGTCAAAATGGAAAACATTGATTATGGTACTTTTCAATTTTGTGGAGCCTCAAAGAGAACAAAAGAGTGAATCAAGACTTTTTCTCTATGATTTTGAGTAAAATATATTCATATTATAAAAGAACAAGAACAAAAGAAACCCTCGTGGAAAAATGAAATAGAGCATTGAGAAAGACATATGAATCGTCTGAAGATAAACAAAAATTTGCAAACATTTAAAAAACCACATGATAATGAGACTAATTGAAATCTTGCAGTAATTTGTTTTAAGAAAATATCAAATCCATAAGTACAATATATTAAGAAGTTATTAACGTGGAAATTCATATTATTAACAAAAATTATAAAGGAACCTCTTTGGAGGTAAAGGAGAAGTTGATCTTGATCTAGCTTTCTCATAAGAATGATCCTTTGACCTTGAACGGGATCTACGTGTCTCATCCTTTTCTCTACCTCCACGATGTTGACGCCTACAAAATCACAATAGTGAATACATGACCAACTAACAAAATAACGATTTATCCAAGATAGTACTTTTAATTCATAAGCAACAGTCACGCAAACCATATATATGATTCATCATCAAGCAAAAAGTTACAGGTACAATTTGGCTTTGTGTTTCTCTTTAATCCTTTAGTACAGAGAGATAGGAAACAGTAAGTATCTTCCTTTTTCTTTCTTTTGGCACTTTACCCTAGCTGTCCAGCTGTGGAATTGTTTTAAGTACATTTTGGGGGTAAAGTATGTGATGCCAAAGACTGTCAAAGAACTTGTTGGGTGTTGGAGCGGATTCTGGAGAGCCATTCTGTGTGTCTGGTGATATGAAAAGAAGGAATCAAAGATGTTTCAAAGGCAGAGCTACAGCTGTGTATGTCTTGAAAGTAGATGCTTAGTTCGTAACTCTTTAGCTTTCAGTGAATTTTTAATATGCATATGAAGAGGACACTGTATAGATTCCATTAGCTTGTTACCAAATTAAAAGATTCTGTAATAAGCACATCCTATTGTAGCGTCCATAACTGCCTTACTGATAGTTTTGCTCATTGATGAACTTTTTACTTATCAAAAGTTTTTCAAAAAAAATTGACCCAAACTATTTTATTTTTTTTTTGGCTTGGTGAAACCAAACAAAGAATCATCTTGTATAATGCCAACATTACAACTGTACAAGGACTTCCAACTGAGAGCCAATTGGATTGCCTTGATTTTCCTGAAACCAACTGATTCCAGAAGCACTATTTTTTTCCAAAAACAACAGATCCTATGACTTAGCTAATACCTCTAACTGTTTAACTCTTCCCATTGCTTGCACCATGACGGAAGTATGACATACCAACTCAAATGAACAGACTTTATCCCCAAAAAAGAACCAGTAAGCGAATGGAAAGATCTCAAAGCTTATGCGTACAAACACTCTTTCTAAAATGACCTGTCAAATTTATGATTCCTGGAACGGCTGTAATCATCATTGTCAACATTTCTTCTGTAGCCCCTACTGCTTTTATCCTTGTATTCCCCACGATGACGGTCTTGATCTCTGGAATATTTATCTCTCAATCTATCGTGCTGGGATCCATTAGATTGGCTCTGCAAAAGTTGAATAAGACAATATTCTGAAATTAGCCCAAACCAACAAACAGTGACATATATGCTTAAAGAGTTCACAGGATCACATATAGACTAAAATGGTTTTACTCATCAAATCTTGGCGATCAAAAGCTTCCCCCTAGGTGATGATGTCGTCAGGAGAAAGAAAAAAAGGACAGCTTACGTTCAGTGAGAGGGCTTGAAATTCAACCAAATTATATGGATATAACAAGCATTTTTTGATGATTAAACATCATTATCCCATTGAACTTCTGAACTATGCCATTCAAGTTTCATAATACTTGAGTGATATCCAACAGCATTCTAAATGGTTCCGACATATGTCTAGCCAAGAACTTTAATTGGCACACTAGAGAACCAGTATGGAACTTCTACATGCACAGGGATTATGATTTTCACTTTTTTATTTTTTTATTATCTTACTGTAGTGCCGGGTCAAGTTACGGCACCTCATCTAATCCATCGAGTACCTGCTATTTCTCACCAGCACATATACCAGGTAACTTTTACCATCAAGGCTTAGACAGATTGAAAGGAAATAACCAAACTTTTTGGGTAAACTTTGGTCTCCCATGGTTCAGTCCAACTTCCAGGCCACACCCTTCCATGCTACTTTCCACTTTTTCTCGAAACAGGAAAAAATAAAACTAATGGGCTCATACCTATTTGCTTTTGCATTCTTGAAAGTTCTTAAAATGATAATCTCAAACAATTTGGGGTTGCATTTTCCCTGCAGCCACATCCATGAGTGGAATTTCGGCCAGTGCGACAAAGTAATTACAAAAGTCCTACTCACACGAGCCGTTTCTCATCCTACTAATTTGGTTACAAATTCAAATTTTTCTCATTTGTTGTTTCGCAAAGATGGTCTGAAAATTACCTTAAAATGGCCTCGTGGAGCTTCAAGTCTTAATCTTTATTCAACTAAATGCTCCTTGCAATTAAAAATATCATTCCATTTAGCTCTAATTAAATTGCTTCAGCTCACATCCAAAATTACAATACATCACAAATTTGTTTATACATCCTATGTCACTTCGTTAAATAAATTAGCAAAGTTTCTTAATTTAGCAAAGCTTGAATCAAATTAGTCGAGCTAGATAACTAGTTTAGAGCAATTTGAACCGATTAATCATATGGCCAGCAAAATTTAAGAGAAAAAGTAAACCTCGTGATGATGCGACTTTCGAACTTTGTAAGAATACGGAGGCGATCTTCTACGATCGTCATTTTTGCTCTCATAGCGAGGCATAATCGGTAGTTTTGAGTCTTTGATCACCAGAACCTATCCCTAGTTCTCTGATTTTGTTGGAGACGATAATTGAAGAGAAGTTACGATTGTTACGATTCGGGTTTTGAACTTCGGGTGTACTCCACTTAGTGGGCTGATTTCTGGAGGCGTGTCAGGATTTAACCTTGAGATTTTTACCTATTTATACCATATAGCAAACATTATTACCTCTCATGTTTAAGGTTTGTGTTTATTACTTTTAAGCATACCAAATTTCAATTTATGTAATATGTACCATAATTTAAATTAAGGGTATAATTATTGTTTCATTTATTATAGGCATGATTTTAGGAGCATATATTCTTTTTCCCTTTTTTTCCTCCTTTTCTCTTTCCTTATGTTTCCTCCACCTTAATATACAGTAAAGTTAGGTTAATAAACATAAGCGTCCATGTCCTGTAATTAATATTTTACTTACCGTTATTATTAATTTCTATTGTGACTGTGGTGGATTAATATTATATATCTATTGATGTCAGTATGTCGAATAAATCTAACACCACATATCTCGAGATTTATGAACATTGAAGAATCGAACTTATACTAAATCTTTTTCTTTCTTTTGTTCTTATTCTGATATCATATGTTTGTATATCATGGCAGGGATATGACGAAGTTCTTTCATGTGCAAGAGAAATGCACCGGAATTATTATTTTAAAATAAAAAAGAAAAGAAAAGGAAAAAAAATTCTTAATAACGTTTGGCACAAGATTGTAGTTTAGTTGTAGTATAAATGTAACAATACAACTTTATACAATACTTAAACTGATTTATAGTTTATTTGTAGAAATTGTATCTACAAACTGAATACATTGAGTTTTAATATTCCAATTCTCATTTAAATTGTAGCATAATTGACATTTTCGACATAATTGTCGAAGACTTGTAGAAGTTTTAGTCTTCCCAATCTACAATTTATCTACAAATTATCTACAATTTAACTACAATTTCTGGAAAAATATGTCTTCTTCTTCGACGAGTTTCAATCTGAAATTCAGTCAAAACCAAGTCTAATCTTCACCAAAACCCCTCAAAATTGAGATATAAACTCCTAAACATAATTCGAATTATTTACAACAACACCCAATCCAAGGGATTTTCAATTGTACCATAATTGGCATCGACATAATTGTAGAAGACTTGTAGAAGTTTTAGTCTTCCCAATCTACAATTTATCTACAAATTATCTACATTTTATCTACAATTTAACTACAATTTCACTATAATTTCTGGAAAAATATGTCTTCTTCTTCTTCGACGAGTTTCAATCTGAAATTTAGTCAAAACCAAGTCTAATCTTCACCAAAACCCCTCAAAATTGAGATATAAACTCCTAAACATATTTCGAATTTTACAACAACACCCAGTCCAAGGGATTTTCAATTGTAGCATAATTGACATTTTCACATAATTGTAGAAGACTTGTAGAAGTCTTAGTCTTCCCAATCTACAATTTATCTACAAATTATCTACATTTTATCTACAATTCTACACTTAACTACAATTTAACTACAATTTATGTAAAAATATGTCTTGTTCTTCTTCTTCGACGAGTTTCAATCTGAAATTCACTCAAAACCAAGTCTAATCTTCACCAAAACCCCTCAAAATTGAGATATAAATTCCTAAATACATTTCGAATTATTTAGAACATCACCCAATCCAAGGGATTTTCAATTGTAGCATAACTGGCATTTTCGACATAATTGTAAAAGACTTGTAGAAGTTTTATTCTTCCCAATCTACAATTTATCTACAAATTATCAACAATTCTATAATTTAACTACAATTTAACTACAATTTCTGGAAAAATATGTCTTCTTCTTTTTCGACGAGTTTCAATCTGAAATTCAGTCAAAACCAAGTCTAATCTTCACCAAAACCCCTCAAAATTGAGATATAAACTCCTAAACATATTTCGAATAATTTACAACAACACACAATCCAAGGAATTTTCAATTGTAGCATAATTGGCATTTTCGACATAATTAGAAGACTTGTAGAAGTTTTAGTCTTCCCAATCTACAACTTATCTACAATTTATCTATATTTTATTTACAATTTATCTACAATTCTACAATTTAACTAAAAATATGTCTTCTTCTTCTTCGACGACTTTCAATCTGAAATTCAGTCAAAACCAAGTCTAATCTTCACCAAAACCCCTCAAAATTGAGATATAAACTCTTAAACATATTTCAAATTATTTACAACAACACCCAATCCAAACAAATAATGATTTTTGAAAATCCAAATTTGAATTCAAAGCTTTCAAGCTTTTTAGTGGCTACCAATTGTGAAAAATATATGGAGAAGGAGAGAATTACGCTGCAATGGATTTTTTTTCGTTTTAAATTTTGAAATTAATGGTGATAGAATCACCATTAAATCTGATTCCTACAAATTTGGAGCCTTTTTAGGGTAGAATCTATCTATTTTTGGTTTGGTACATATTTTGTAGCAAAACTATGAACTAGGCCGGTAAATACAATATTATGAACATTTTTGGTAATAAGGTTTGCTATATGGTATAGATAGGTAAAAATCCCTAAAGGAAACGTGAAAGCAATTACGCACAATTCGAAAGAATAGCCATAAAAGCGTTTAAATAGGGCAAAGTGCAGCAATAGCCACTTTTAAGCCCGTTATTTAAAATATATCCACAATTTACAATATATTTAAAGATTAGCCAAATCACCCAAACTTCATGACTAAGTATCCTTACTTTTTGAGCTACTAATTTGAAATTCAGGACTAAGTGTCCTTAATTTCTGAATTACTAATTTAAAATTTAGGATATAAGAATCGAACTTTAGGACACAATGTCCTGAAGTTCGAACTTTGAGGTTTAAACTCTAGGACAGCGTATCCTGAAATTTGAGCGAAATTGGCTAATCTTTAAATACATTGTAACCTGCGGATATATTTTAAACAACATACGTAAAAGTGCCATTTCCACGTTTAAATACAACTGCTAATGGCACTACTACATATGTAGAATACACCTTAAAATGAAGCTAGTAGTTATCATTGGCACATATATGAAAAATGAAAAGCTTTAGCAGACTTACAAGCCTGATTGATAGGGTTTCCAAGTTCCAATTTTGGATTTATAATTGGTGTAAGTTACAAAGACATAAAGTAGAATTGACCAAGTATAGCAGGTAGGAATTGACTGGTTTGCTAATCAAGAAGAGTTTCCTTCTGATATTGTCAATCTTTTGATTGATGAACTTTGTTATTTAGCAAGCAATAATGCTTGAGGAAAAGAAATAGCTCACTCCTTATTATCTCAACGACTCAACCACACGGTAATGCCAAATCTGTAAGCTTGGCTTATGCAAGGATTTAATATACTCAAATGGTGAAAAAGAAGGATAACTAACATTCATGATATCACTATCTATACCAGTACTTGAGCTCAGATATGCAGGAAGACAAGGCTTCTCGTGCTTGAAGGTTATCAGAGTCCATATGAAGAGCATCTTGATATAATCTTTGAGCCTGCTGCAATAACTTCACCTTCTCTCTACTGGTTCTAGGCCGTAGGCGAGATCTATGCTGCAATGCTGTGGCCCATCTGAAAAGAGCTGCACAAAGAAAATTTGTTTTAAGCCCGCATGTCAAGTAATCGAAAACAGAACTCTTCTATTCTCCTTCTCTTGGGAAATAACCCAATATTAATGATGCTGATGCTACTCGTCCATTAAAGCCTGGCTATATAATGACCAGCTCGATAACTTTATGAAAACCACAATTAGCAGCTCAAATGTGGGGAGGGGGATGATATTTGTTTTGCCACACACTCTTTCTAGTTCATTTGTTATCTACAACTCCAAGTTTTCCAAATATATCACAAATGTTTTACCATTTCAAAGCTTAGCAAAGAAGAAAGCAGAAATAGACTGCAAGAGAAGATTGAAAAAGAGTGTGCATAAGTTTATCCAGGATATCCGTCAAATGGTGTAATCAGCTCCCCCTGAGATGCACCAGCTTTCTTATTTTAGTTAATAGTCAACACATTTTGGAACTTATAAAGAAAGAAGTGGGAGTGAAAGCTCCTTTATTGTTGATAGATTTCATTACTTGTAAGCATGTTAGGTTCCCGGCGAAAGAGAGGAGGAAGAAGAGGAGTTAAAAAATGGTCATGGTTGGAAGTCGGAAGGATTATAAGTGCACAATTTTCAACAACAACAACAACAACTACCCAGCATACTCCCACCAGGTGGGGTCTGGGAGGGTAATATGTAGACGAGCCTTACCCCTACCCGAAAGGGCAGAGAGGCTGTTTCCAATCGACCCTCGGCTCATAGGATAAAAGGAAAAACAGCAGTAAAACAAAAACAAAGACAAAAACAAAAACAAAAACAATAGAGCATTAGTAACTCCAGCAGAAATAGCGTAAATAATTATCTAAACATAAGAAACATAAATACAATCGCATGCAATAATATCATACAGTAACTACCATAACTAACAGCCATAGGGGGGACATAAACTAAGCTAAAACACAAATAATCTATGGGTAACCCTGCTGACCCACACCCAACCCCGGATGAGAGAATGCAGCTTCATGCTTCTTAATATGTAACTTCATATTTGTGACAGCCCCAAAAAATCACAGCAGTATTCCCGATGCGTTTTAAGGAGAAAACAGATGTGATTATAGCTACAGCTTTCTTCCAGGTAAGACAATTTTATAACATGTATGACTTTGCAATTAATAGCACGTATGGCTTTATTATATTTAACCATTCAGGATAACTAACAGTTTCCCCAGCAGGAACTAATGGATGTTGCAAATTCAAAAGCATGTGTTAAGGCACCCCATTGCATCTGGTCCCCTATTCCACCTCCCGAGCTAAGAGGAGAAGCAATTGAAGACTTGAGCACAAATGGAGGGTTCGTTTCTTTTGGTATCAACTTAAGTCCTATTAGCACCTCGCGTCTATACATAAAATTACTGTTTCTTTTATATAAATGAAGCATTTGATTAAAGCAAAAAGAAAATGTTTACGTTGCTTAAGCTTTGGAGAAAAAAACAGACTCCAAAAACTTCCTAAAACATGAGTGATGATACGAAATGGACATTTAAAAAGAGGTCTACTTGTAAACTTAGAAGTTGCATATATTAATGTTCCCTTGACTTCTCTAAATCTTGAAATTGGAGTTGGCCTGATAATTACCTTTTTTATCATGTGATTCACAGATATTTCTTCATACCATATTGAAGGCAAAAGGCTAGATAAGACTGTGTGGAACCTTCTGAACTTTTACGCATTTGTCAAAAATCATGTAAAGGTAAAAATCCTTCTATAGTCATGGCATTACACCTACAAACATCTTATGCTAAATTCTGCATCAAACAGAGTACTCGAGGATTTATACAAAGAAGGATGAGAACATGTCTGAAGAGCCTAGTTGAGGTAAACAGCAGAACCTCTCTTATTCTCTGCACATTAAGATGCCATTGCAAAAATATGCCCAGTGATGAACTACAATCTGATTGCAACTTGCAGGTCTTACAGAAAACAGGCCTTCAAGATGACCAACAGATTAAAAAGGTGAAAGGTATGAATTGTTGAGGTTAACATATATCTGAATGGGAAGCCTAAAGAGAAACTAACAACAAGAAAACAGTATGACAGGATTTATGATATTTATGCACATATAGTACAAAGACTGACAAGAATTCTGTGGATTTATCATGTGTTTCATAATAGAAGATTATAAATTCTATTAGCTTGAAGCCACTTACCTTCTAGTTCTTTTTTTCCTTTCTTTTTTCACTGTTTTTCTAACTCTATACATCCATTTTATTTAACTTTCTCCTTATTTCATTCCAAACAACATTTACGCAGGATACAAACGCATGAAAAAGTTGGTAAATGTTTCAAAATCCAAAATACTCAGATATAGAAGTGATTTCACCAGTAACCTTAAGCGGATTCGTTCGACATTAAAAATCCATGGGTTCGGCCGTTTTCGTCGAAAATGGTTGACATTTCCCAACTTCTCCTCCAAGACAAAATACAGAAAGCTGGAAAAAGATACTTCTCCTCAACATAACTAATGGATTCGGCTTATGGTCAGAGTTTCTTCACAAGGGACGAAAATATCCTTGAGTTAGGATAGTTGTTACCCTCCAGCACGTAAAACACATCTGCACTTGTCACCTTCTCAAATGTCCGCAATAACGAGTTGGTTAGGAGTTGTTGTATACTTCTATCACACATTAAATCCATATTTTCATATTACTCAGTAATAAAGTTTCTCTTCTATTTGATGATCAACAGTTTCAAGATGAACGTTTAGTGCAACTGTCCACTAACACTAGAACAGGTCGTTACCTTCTTACCTGGGAACTTATAACTATTCCACTATCAATTAGCCATTAGCTTTGATTTTCCTACTTCTCTTATTAAATTTAAAAGAAAAAAGAAAGAAAGAAAGAAGACCATGGATTAGTAAACACTCAAAACCAACAACATATCAAAAAAGTACACATAAAAGCCATCAAATTATAGTATAACAGAATAGCTGTTTCTCATACCATCAGGTGCATATACATTGCCTCTAGACATCATAGCATCAAACTTATCAATTGCAGCCAAGAAAACCTTGTCAGCATCACGTGCAGAACCCTGGAATTTTCCAGAAGAACTGTGAGCCTGTGCCTATGAAAGCGGTAGCAAAAGTTCCCAAACAATGTGATTGCTTTAGAAAAAGAGCACTAAGCCTCTAATCAATTCAATTAATTTGAAATAAGTCCAAAATATGAGACTTAACCTTTTTTCACTATATTTGGGTTCAAACCACCAAAAACAAAGAAATTTTCTTAAAGTAAACCTAGCAATCTCAAGGAAGATGCTTACAGGTCCAATGTCTGCAATCAACTGTGCACGCAAAGAGAGAGCAATGCCCCAATTATACAAGGCTCTCACGTCATTACCATCAATCGACAAGGCCAACCTATACTGTCGTCCTGCCTTAATAAGTAATTCTTCACACTCTTCACAGATATTTACAAGATAAGATGTAAGTTTGTCTTTCCTAGGAACCATACCATCTAGCCCATCACGTATTTTAGTCTGTTTATATACTGATACAGTATCAATTAGTAAAGCTCTCAAGTCTTTGCTGATCCTTAACTTTAGTTCTCCATGAAGAAGGTAAGTATTTCCCAACTGTCCCACAGCCAATAAACTCATGGGTCGGATGCCTATAGCTTTTGAGAGTAATATGGCAGACTTGTAAAGTGCATCCTCTGCATGCCTGTCACTGGCTTGCCTCCTTAAACATTCCTTCACGTCTTTTACTAGAAAATTAGCCTCAGTAACATACTTATTAAATTGCAAATCAATGTAACCTACTGAAGACGGAGAGGAACCAAATTCACATTCATTTGAGGCCTCATCACTATCTATAAATGGTTCCTTTTCATGATTTCTCATCTCCTCACTAAGAAATTGTCTGTAATTCTCTTCATCATTTTCTTTTCCACCAAAATGGCTACTTACTCCTTCTAAATTCTCCAGGTTCTGTTCATGCAAAGATGACGCGTCAATTCTAGTTTGCTCCATATTGACGTTAAAATCCATAGAATCAACTAAACCATCATCAGATGCCCAAGATTCAAATTCACTAGGATGACTCGTTATGTGAGATACTCGTTGGTTCCTCATATGCTGTACTCTGCTTGTCTGATAACTATATTCTTCTCTGTTGAATACTGATTTAACCGTGTTACTATCCATCTCGGAAAAATTAACATTCTCGTCAGAAACTACATTTGTTTTACCAGCCTTCCCAAATGTCCCACCCACTTTGTCTTGTTTAATCGCGTCATTATCAAAACTGTGCCTTGAAGTGCCACCAATGCTGTCTAGATTCATATCAAGCGGTGAACTTGAATGTTTTTCTTTAGTAGCAAAAGTCAAGATATTCCCTTGCTTAGAGTCATTCATCTTTGTGTCCATCAACTCACTCTCACCATAATCTTTCATTTTACTAGACTTCAAATCCGGCTTTGTTCGAAACAAACCCGCTGCAATCTGAGAGAAGTCAAAGCCATTTTTGCCTGGCTCCTTCTTCTTCTTATTTGATTTTTGACTAAAATTTCTTTCCATTTCTTGACTCTCAATTGACAAACTTTCAATACAACCTTCTGTAACCTCTCTAACACTGAGAGCAGAAAATTTCATAGATTCCAGAATCTTGTCAAAACTTTGCAAATCATCCACAGTAATTTGATTAAACTCAATACCTTTCCTAACACCCTTCTTCAAATAACCAATTTCCACATCAAAACTATTAAGAAAATTCACCAAATTCCTGAGTTTCTCAACAAAACCTCTAAGAATCTGATCCTGAGGCAATCTCTTATTACTATCTAAGCTCATTTTACCCCCATTAACAAACCCCATTGAAAACCCAAGTGCAAATACAATAACACAACCTGGAATTGCTATAATTGAGGAAACTTTCACCCTTGAAATTGCTAAAGCACAAACAAACCCCAAGAGGTAAACAAAGACATATTTTTTATCATTAATTCCTAGAGAATTAAGAAAATTGTGAAGCTGATAAGACTCACCAGGGTTAATTGGGTTACTAATTAATCTTGGATCATCCCAACCACCACAAGATAATGACTCAGAAGTTGTAACAGAGCAGAAAGTTAGAGTCTTGGCAGTCAATTTTCTTGGAAAAGGATGAATGTGATGGGGGGTTTTCTTGGAAAGTGGTGGAAAGTGAAAGAGAAAATTTTGTGGTGAAATTTGAGGGAAATTTTGAAGATTGAATCTTTTTGAGAGAAGGGTATTCATTTTAGCATTGATTTTAATGAAAAGACTCCAATCTCTGTGGTTTTCTCAGCTGAAAGCTGAAGGTCCCTGAACTGAGAGTTTGGTGTTGATGGGGTCAGGAAGGCATTTTCGTCAATAAAATGGTGGACAAGACTATTCTTGTCTACATAATAATCAATTTTTTCCCCATAATTTATTTATTATTGGATTTATGTCTACCAAAACCCAATCTAATGTTTTTGGTGAGACGTTTTCCCCCTCTGAAGAGGCTAAGCGTAAGTATTTTGGATTTTTAAATTTTACTAATTTTAAAATTTTTAAGATAATATAAAATAAAAAATTTATAAAAATTACATTAAATAATAAAATTATACATAACTAATATTTAAAATATTTATAAATTATAATTCGACTATGAATAATACGAAAAGTATGACTAGCTCCAACATCGTTACAAATCAAATATCAAAAGTAATGTATTTGATAGGAAATGAGTAATAAATTTTGAAAGAATTTCGATACTATAATTTAATATTTTTTATAAAATACTCCTTTTACTTAATATGCTTTTTATTTGAAAGAGAAATTATATAAAAACATAATTCACAATTTAGATAAGATTCTCTATGATCATTTATTTTTAAGTTTCAACAAATTAATAAAGTCACACATAATTCATCATACTATACCATGATAACTAATTATTTATAAGTAGTTGTGCTAGTTAATATTGAGCCACTAAATTAATAAGTATTGTATCTCATAAATATAAATAAAAAAGTTATTTTAAAAAATTATTTAAAAATTATGGACTATTATATAATAACGACATAACAAAAATTAATAAATAAATACCTTTTAAATGAAGGATTTATTTAAAATTTATTATCATAGCAGTCTTAATGAAAAACATACAATAATTTTTATTTAATTATGACATAAAATACTCTTAACTTAGTGATTTATGATTAAGAAAAAAAGTAATTTTGAATAGTCATCGATTTATTAAGAAAATTAAGAATTTACAAGGCTAGTTACACACAAATGCATATAGTTCTATTAGGTGGGATCAGTATGTTAGGCGTTGGGCGTTAAGCGTGTCCAAGGCGTTAGCCCCAACGGCAAGGCGTAAGTCCCATGAAACTAAGCCCCACATATATGTGCATGGGTGTTTTACAAGTGCTCCATCTCGAGACGAGCCCCGAGCAGATCCCAGTTATACCTTTTAAAATAGAGACCCAATCTCTTATATCTTAATCAATTTTCTTTTAAATAGTAATGATATCCCTATTCAATACAATTTTACATCAT
Source organism: Nicotiana benthamiana (assembly GCA_034376525.1). Taxonomy (NCBI): domain Eukaryota; kingdom Viridiplantae; phylum Streptophyta; class Magnoliopsida; order Solanales; family Solanaceae; genus Nicotiana; species Nicotiana benthamiana. The sequence continues at coordinate 123,641,157 of CM067324.1, read as the reverse complement.
TCCCCTAATTCGTATGTGATTATTATCCGACAGGCCAGAACAATCCCATTGATCTTGTTTTGATCCGAACATATCTTGTTGAATGAACCGATTTATTGTTGTATGCCCTGCTTCTTAGTCAATTCATTCCTACTCGAACCCCCATATATAGTGAATTTTTTTATTTATTTCTAAGAGTGGGGAGTAAAAAGACCAATGCAGCAGAGAACTACTGCATGAATCAGAATCCACTTATTAAGACAGACGACCGAGAAAGAAAGGCTCCACGTCCAACATTGGTTGATCTTAGCTTAGCATGCTAGTCGTTGCATAGCTCTGTCCCCTTGTATGGTAAGGGCTACTTTGGTTGGCGGCTTTCTCTTAGGGCGACTTGACTCGGTTTTAACCTACTTGACTCAGCAGTTAGCTATCTATAGATACCATTTGCTATATTACAGATTATAAATACATTTTATGTGGTTATAAGATGTATTTGATGTATTTAAGCTATTGTATTCATGAATACAGTAGCAAAAATAGGCGTGATTTAGGGAAGTACAACTAATCAGTTGTTGTCTTCGAGTGTATTCGACTGTATTCATGAAGTACACTATGGGGTTACACGTGGACAGATTATTGTATTGGATTTGTATTCACTACGTGAAATAGGAGACTACACTATTTTTAAAACGGAAAGTGAACTAATTAATATAATAGACTCCTAATATAACTCGACAAACTCAATTATAACATACAAATTTTGTATTTTCAGCATAAAAAAGATTCTCAACTGAAAAATATCCCAAAAACATAGCAATCTTCAGAGAAGTTATATAATACATTTGAATACATAAACTGTATTAATTAAAAAATACATGAATACATTTATGACATATAGCGAGACAGTGAATACAATAAAATACATAGAATACAACGGATACATTAAAATACAATGGAAAAGACAGTGAATATAATAAAATACATGGAATACAACAAGAGACATTCAATTACAATTAAAAAAAAACAATGAATACAATAAAATACATTGAAATATATTAACTCTGCTTTATCTGTACGTTTAATGGAGTCCTCATCAAACCCAGCTTCACGCAGTCGCTTCTATAAGACTTCATCTATCAAAGGGGTTCTTGAATTTGAAACCCTGACTGGCGCCGAAATAGGCGTTCAATTCACCTGAGTCAAAGCCAGTCTCTCTGACCCAGGACTTGTCATTCTTGATCTCTCTACACTTTTGTTGAGAATCAAAGATTCAACTTTTCATAATCAATTTGTTTAATTCTTGCCTAATAAGCCTCTTTACTTTCCCCTCCACAAGAACAATGCAGTTGATGGTTTACACAAACTTTTTCTGCTTTCTTCTTTGTCTTTTTTGCTATTTTTCTCACATTAAGTCACATTTGCTTTGTTGGCTGTGATTCTCTCTCTATGCAAAGTGGACTTGGCTGCTCCACCGTTTGACGAGTAATAATAATCGATTTGAAAATTGTACTTGTTTTTTCTTTGTACTGATTTCTGCTTTAACAAGACTTTTGTGAGCGAAAATTTTAATGGGAAAAAGAAAATAGTGTAACTAAATAGCGTATTTAATGGCTTAGGGCTAAGAGGTAAGTAAAATTAAATATTCTACTATAAACTTCTAAAAATATCTATAAAATATAATTTTTTTAAATGATATTTATTTAAAATATATTATAGAAGGTAAAAATTCCTTAATTCTTCCTATATAATAATAACAGTACCCACTGACGGCCCAATGACAGAGCCCCAGACACACATGGTTTGTGCAAGAGGTGAAGTTTCGTGAGGCCCAATTAGTCAAGCCCACGTCGAATAGTTGTTGCCTCTTGTATAAGGATATAGGGCTAATAAATCATAGATTGAGTAGTTTGGGTCCTAATACAATCGTCTTTGAAGAAATAAGCAATGCAAAATCTAACTTATTGGAACCTACGGTGACTCGAAATTCGTGACGGATTCAAGATTTATAAATCATAGGTGCTTTATTGGTTTTTGTTTAAATTTTAAATAGCCAAAGATGATCATAGTGAATATTTATGGTCAATTATTGAAGTTTTTATGTATTATTTATGAACATATTATATAATTTGACCAAAGCCAATGGGCGCTTCAGCACCCGTATCTCCAAAGATGGATCCATCACTGCTCGAAACTTATCTGTGCGTTATATGGCAACAGAAAACGTAATCGTACTCTATACAGTTAGTGAAATCTAGTCGTGCTTTAACCTTTACACAGTCACTTGAAACTTAATTATGCTCTAGACTGGAATAATTAGAGTTCTATATCTGAAAAGGAAGTAACTATCGAGGTCACTTAAAACCTACCTGTGCCATGTATGATTGCATGATTACGTTTGGAATTTTACTCAAATGCTTAAGTCACATTAATCATAATGTCACGGTTAAAGATCTCTTTAAATTATTTATTGACATGTAAAAAAATTAAAAGATAAATCCTCTACCAAAAAATACGTATCAACTTTCAAGAGATTTATTTTTGAGCTCCTTCTTCAAGATGATGACATCTGTGTATTCTATGTTGAGATATTTAATTATAGAATTACAAGGTCTTTTTCATTGGAGGGGGATGGGCTGGCTTTAGTATGTAACTTCTTAGTGAAAATAACAACCCAAAGAAAATGCCAAAAAGAAAAAGAGTATTGGAATTGGATATTATTTAAATATGATACAAGTAATAGACAAATCAATTCATGTCCTTATCCTTAGGAAAAAATAAGATAATGTATTTAATGTTTGCCTATTGATTTGGACATAAGAACCCCACAATATGCCCCCTATCATGAAGCTTTATCTCTATGATCATATGACCCACCATTTATAATATCTTTTTTCCTAGCTTTAATCTCCCAAAATTCAATTCACTCACAATTTTCCCGTTTTGACTTAAATCACCCTCTCTTTTGCTCATCCAACTTTTCTGGCTAGTTATCTAATTTGTATAGCTTATGAGTATTCATTTGGATTTTTAAATATTAATTTTTAGGTGGAAGTATATTATTTTCTAAGTGAATTTTCGACATAAATTCAAATTAGTCGAGTTTCGAGACAAATATCGCGTACAAGATAAAATATTTTAAAAAATAGAATTAAGAAAAAGGAGGAGCATACAATATTCAAAATCGTGTCCACTTATCAAACTAGTATTTAAACATTAATTACTACGTTCTTTTTACTAATGTGATGAGTAAAATATTTTCATTCATAATCAAAGGTTCGAGTTCGAGGAATGATGTTTGGATAAAATAATACTATAATTTCAAAGAAAGTTAAATTATTAATATTTCCAAGAAACTTTTGCACCATCATCAGACTAATATACATACGTTAGTTTTGAATTCTCTTTTATCAACCATTGTCCCCATTTTATATATGGAATTTCTCAAACCTTCAAAAAAGAATTGTATACAAGTTTTAAAATAGTACCTTAAAGTGACAACTATCTCATTATCTCTTACCTAACTTCTAATCTATTATGCTAGATATTTCCAAAAGAAAACTTAAATTGAAGGAACAAAGAAGATGTTTTTTTCAGAGTTAACTATTAAATTGAAATATGGAAAGTGTCATTCATATCTTGAAATGCCGCTAATTAATTAAAAGGTAACCACTTTTTAATGCGAAAATAAAAAAAAATTTATCTAAAACATCGAAGAGCTCTAATAATTTTTCTTGAAGTTAAATTTGTTAAAGTAATAAACGCTAGGAAAATTCATTGATTAATTCAAACTTCAAGAACGATTCATCAAGCTCAAACTTTATGTTTATAGTGTAACTTCGAACCATATAAATTTGGAAATAATTTTTTTTCACTTGTCAATCTTCATTTACTAAACCTTTTACTCCCTCCATTCCAATTTCTTTTATATGTTGGTATTTGGCAAGAACAATAATACTAATGTTACAATCTCAAACAAGGAAGGCACTTACACGTCCTCTTGTTTTATCATTTTTTTAAAATAAACAGTACTAGACTTTTATATCGACAAATTACATTGTTAAAGATAAAATAATAATTTCAATTTAATAATAGAAAAGAAAAGGTGAAAGTGCAATTAGCAACATGTATGGGGATCCAAAAACGATGGATATTGTAGACCAACTTCTCAAAAGGTGTTGAGAGGATTCCTTTTATTTCTTGTTTTTTTTTTTTTTTTTTTGGTCATATATTTCTTGGGATTAGATGCAACAGCTCCAGAATACAAAACAAAGAACAGGAAAAAAAAAAAAAAAAGGGAGACCAAGTCACAGATTATCTTTGTCATTGAAAACTTACCTTTAATGCAATTATTGTAATAATGGAATATTATCCAACACAGAATTATGATTTGTTGAGGTTGGTGATTAAGATGTATTGATTCTATTATTGTATGTAATTCTGCATTCTGAATGATGACGGACAATATAGTAATTAATTATTTAGTTTGGTAAGGATTTGGTCATGATTAATTAGAAATATATGTTGATGCTTGACACTTGTGGATTTAATTTAAACAATCATCACCTTGTTTAAATAATAAATACCCTTATATATTTCATTAATCTAATCCAATTTACCTACTCTTAATCAAAAGTCAACAAGATTACTCTAATCATCATTCCAGGGGCGTTATATAAAATAACTAGGACATTTTAATCTAGGATCATCTAACGAAATTAATTGAAATTATAAACTAGTAATTGATTGGGCTAAAAAACTAATTTGTTGTTTCTGTATATGTTCTGGGACAATATTCACTTTATCAGCTAAACTAAACATGAAAATGGATCATTGTTCTTTTTGTTGTACTAAAATTCAAAATTGTTGCTATTGAAAACGTTGAAAGGTGAAATGTTCAAAGTATTTTAAAGCTAAATGTTAAACAATTGCATGCTGTCATATTTTGCATTTTTCGATTGATCAAATACTAGCTTATTAATTTCATTGTAATCTCATTCTAAAAACAACTAGGTAAATATTTTCTTGAAAATATAAGGAGTATATAGCGATCCGAACGGCCATTTTGAGCTCTAGCATATCGTTCAACAGTCGGTTGCCATGAGCAACTTCATTTCAGGTATTATGACTTGTACGAGTGGTCGAAATTGAATTTTGGAAAATTCAGAGTTGATTTGGAAAAAGAATTCTCATTTCGGAAGTTTTAAGTTGAAAGAATCAACTAGGAATCGACTTTTGAGTAAACGACTTCGGAATCGGGATCTGAAGGTTCCGACAGATTTGTATGATGATTTTGGACTTAGGCGTATATCCGGATCGGGTTTTGGATGACCCGGGAGAGTTTTGGCACCTATTGTGGAAGTTAGCATTTTGGAAGAAATTTTATAAGTTTGACTTGAAGTGTATTTCAGTGTTATCTATGTCCGTTTATGATTTCGAGTCTGTGAATAGCTCCGTATGGTGATTCTAGAGTTGGGAGCGCGATCGGAAGTGAACTCGGAGTACCGTAGGTCATCTTGGAGTCATTTGGCTAAAGATAGAAATTTGAAGGTTTTGAGAAGTTTGACCAGAAGTGGACTTTTTATATCGGGGTCGAAATTCGATTCCGAAAGTTGAAGTAGGTCCGTAATATCGAATATGACTTGTCTGCAAAATTTGAGGTCAATCGGACCTGATTTGATAGGTTTAAACATCAACAGTAGAAGTTTGAAGTTCTAAAGTTCATAAAGCTTGGATTGGAGGCTGATTCGTGGTTTTAGCATTGTTTGATATGATTTGAGACTTTGAGCAAGTCTGTAACGTGTTTTGGGACTGGTTTGGGTCCAGGAGCCTCGGGTGGATTCCGGGTGGTTAGCGGATCGAATTTGGGTTAAAAAGCTGATGTTAGTTGCTGGTATCTGGTTTTCTTCTCCGCGAACGCGAAGGGAATCTCGCAAACGCGAAGAGGAAAGTGGGAGGCTGCTAGATTTGGCCTTTACGAATGCGAAGAGGAAGTCGCAAACGCGAAAGGGTTGGCTGAGCTGCTACGCGAACGCGAGGCTTTGTACGTGAACAAGAAGGGACTGGGTAACTGGCCTTCGCGAACGCGAGAGGCGGGCCGCGAATGCGAAGAGTGGCGGACCTAGGCTGGGCAGAATGTTTAAAATCAGGGTTTGAGTTCATTTGACCCATTTTTTCTCTTGGTTTGAGCAATTGTTGGAGCTTGTGAAGAGGGGTTCTATCATTCATCATGAGATAAGTAATTTATGCTAGTTTTAAGTTAAATACAAGGTTTATATAGGGATTTAGACATGGAAATTTGTAGAAAACTTGGACTTTGAGGGAAAACCTAGAAAATTTATATTCTTGGAATTTGGCCACGATTTTGGGTATGGAATCTAGAGAAAGTTGTATATTGAGTTCGTGAAGCTATGGGTAAATTTATTCTTCAATTTTTTCTTGAAATCTGGGCACGTGGGCCCGAGGGCGTTATTGACAACTTTTGATTGGGGTTAGGAATTGCTATACATTGGATTGTAATAAGTAATTGAGCCTATATTAATATTTTTTTCATAATAATTGGCTAGTTTCGAAGCATCTTGCATCAATATGAGTCTTCGGAAGGGCGTGGAATGCCGGTTATGGATCTTCGGAGCAAGGTGAGTCTCCTTTCTAACCTTATAAGAGAGAATTGTCCACATAAGTGAGTTAATTGGTTAAGTGCTCCTATTTGTGGGGGATACGTACGCACGAGGTGACGAGAGTACGTGCGTAGCTACTATTATGCTATTGTCCAGGTTGTCTAGGACCCAAAAATATGTTGTACTTGGATTATTTGTAAACGTATTGACAGCTTGAATTTCTTAAATCACATCGAATCAGTAAATGAATTTAAAAAAGGATTAAACATTATTTTCTTGACAGTTAGAGAGAATTACTATCCTTCTGGGTAATTATTTTTTCCTGATGAAGTTTTGATTGACTGTTTGAATGCATGCTTCTATGTGTGGCTGCGTCGCATGGATGATTCACGAGCGAGGTGTTGTTTATTTATATTTGACTGCGTCGTATGGATGATTCGCGAGCGGGGTAATAGATGCATCTATGGTTCGAACCGTTTGACCCTCAGCAGTGCACAATTTACTTTATAATGGATCAGGTTGTACGTTCCACGGTGATTATTTCAGCATGCTGTATTGCTTGCCTTGAGATTATTTGAGATTGATATTTGCTCTCCCCGACTTGAGATAATTGTCGCGTAATGGATTACGAATCCGGACTTTTAATAAAAAGGGAACTTTTACCTGTTTCATGACTTATGTGAATTTACAGTTGTTAATAAATCCATGAAATCATCGCATGAATAATATATCATTGTTGGACCTCTAGTAAGTGTCGAAATCGACCATCTCGTCTCTGCTTCTTCGAGATTAGATGGGATACTCATTGGGTACACGTTATTTTCATACTCACACTACGCTTCTGTGCATTTTATTGCACAAGCACCTGTATCTCTAGTGGCCAACTGGGCGTAGCAGCATGGTTGATACAGAGACTTAGGCGAGCTGCTCTTCTCGAGACGACCCGCAGCCAGCAGAGTCTATTTTATTTTTTTTGTATTTATTTATGTCCAATAGTGTACTCCGGGCGTTTGTTGTACTTTATTGTTTCATAGAAATTGCTCATGCACTAATGACACTGGGTTCTGGAATGATTTTCGAATTATTTAATATTTAGTTTGTAGAAGACTTCATGGTTATTCCTATAAATTTCATTGTTCGTTATTTATTGAATAAAGAAAGAAAATGATTTTAAACAAGTATTAAAGTTGAAACTTAATCAAGCATTTTGGTCAGCTTGCCTGATAGCGGCGTCTGGCGCCACCACGATCCTTAGTGGATTTTTGGGTCATGACAACATGGTATCAGAGAACTAGGTTCCTAGGGTCTCACGAGTCATGAGCAAGTATAGTAGAGTCTCGTGGATCGATACGGAGACGTCCGTACTTGTCCTCGGGAGGCTGCAGGACTGTTATGAGTACTTTCCTTCTTGATTTCTTATCAGTGTTTCTAATGTCGACAACTTGAGAAAGATGATCTCTAGGAAGGTTAAAGTCAGTAGCGTTTGTGGGTCCAAGATATTTGAAGAAGGATTTTATTTAAAGCAATAACTGAACATCAAAGGATGGGGAAAGACATGTGGGAAGCGTCAGACGGTATTGAAAAATTTTAAAAGGCCAGGTATATGAAGCGAATGTCGAATAGTTGATTAAAGAAGCGGGTTGGCTAAAGTGGGAGAGTGGCGGAGTTGCATATGGTCTTTTTAGTAGGATGACCACGCACCTTAAGGAGAGTTCAGAGGGATTTGAGTCTATGGATTTAATCTGAAGCATGGGCTATTATGCGGTAGGAGACTTGGTATAACGGAAAGGAGCTGCTTGAATGAAGAAGGATACGACATAACTTTGAATTGGAAGAATGTTGCTGCACATTTAATTGATGTCCACGAGTGGTGAAAGGACTTATGCAGGTAGAGAATTAGCTCAGACTCGAGATAGGTTATTGATGTCACGGTGATTGTACCCTATGCAGCAGCATTGGAAAATTTTGGGAAGTTATTTCCACGGGTAGGTTATTCCCTATGAGCAGGTTAGCGGTCGTGTGGATGGCGAAGCTTCTGTGAAGAATTCTATTGGTTATACATCAAAGAGATCGGTTGTGCGAATGTGGTTGATGATTCAGAATATAAAAGGGGTATTTACAGAAAGATTTCGAGAATTTTGGCAGTTGATTGCGCAAGGTTGTGTCGATAAGAGATTAAGGATCCTGGCAAATTCCAGAGTTGTGTAATAGTGGCTTCGAGCTAAGTGAGAGAGTCCCACCGCCTATGATTGGGTTGTATGGTTATCTTCTTCTGAGGTTTTGGGTTATCACGTATTGGTAAGTTGTTTTAGCAACGGAAAAGGATCATAAGTGGTAATTTGAGCAAATGGATTGTTAAAGGTGTGCTATGGTTGGCCTTGTTGGCTCATGTTCAGACTTGGGGAGTAATTCTGTCGGGTGTTCCGTCTAGAGGGTATGCTTGTGCTGGAAGAATCATGGAGTTGATTATATTCGGGTGAAGTTAGAGCGGGTGGCTCTTACCAACAGCCTTATTGGATTCAAAGGGGTAAGGTGTGATGCCTAATGATTTTAAGATTATAGGTACGGTTAAGCACCAATCCTTGTTGCAGCTTATGAGAAGGGCCCTGAATGTTCTATGATGTTTTGACTTGTAGTGTAGCAATTGGGAGGTACGAAGTGGTTCGTGGGATTTGAGACGACATGATCTCATGGTTCAAGGTCACTAGGGACGAGTGCGGATGGAGTGTGTTAACTGTTGAATGGAGTTATTATTATTTCTATAGCAATCAAGGATAAATTTGCAGAAGATGGATTGGTTGGCCATAGTCAAAATGGCATATTACTAGTAGTGATCAATTCCTTCACCGTGATCAAGTCATGTAAGTGATTTGTGAGGGTGTGTGTGAGGCTTGTCGGCCGCCGCAATTGGTGTTAATCAGAAAGTATTCTAGGCATGTTATGTAGAGGCGGGTCCCAGAAGGGCTATGGTAGCTTAGACCACTACTTAGAGATTTGCATGTTCTATGGTTATGAGAATTTTACCTGTGTGTTGCTATGGTTCTTCTGAAGTGGAGTTAAGTGGAAAGTTTTATATGATGAAGTGTTAATCTAATAGTAGTTTCGAATCTATGATGAAAAACGTGCTATTGTATATTGGCATGTTAGGTGCACTGAGTAGTATGGAATTTGGAGTAAAGACCAAGGTTGAAGTTTGGTGTCGAAAAGGATGTCACGAGCTCGGATGAGCAGGAAAGGAGTTTCGATGTTCGAAGTAAGCTAGTATTGTCCTCAGCGTCGCGTAAGATCAGTATTTTATGAAAAAGGCTTTGCATCTTGGTTAATGATTCTTGGTCGCTTTTCAGCGATAGTGCGGCCGGTGGTTTAGAGGTACGACCCAGTTATTTGTTATAGTTGTGAGCATATGATTTTTGACCGGTCGAAATAAACTCCTACAGGACTCATAAAGTTTAGGATTTTCTCTTTTTAAATATTAGGAGCTTAATTTTTGGACATTAATTGCATATGCATGTTCCTTACCGCGTGTTAGGATTAATTAGGTTTAATTGTTAAATAAACTTGTTCCATAAATTTAAAAACAAAAATATATATGTGCCAACACTTGAAGTTGTGTTTGTTCAATTTTGACTTGTTTTAATTTTATTTGTGATTTTTGGTTTTTAAATAAACTTAGTAACTACTTTTAATAAAAAGAAAATAAAAAAAATAATAACAAAAATACAATACATGAATACATATATAGGCAGCCACTCAGGCTGGCCATAATTGGGCTAGACCTGAGTGGCCCAACTCGTCCCTTCTCTAAATCCATACACACCCAACCCAGATGACCAGCCACTCCAGTCCCCACATCCCATCCACCAAACGACATTGTTTTGAGACCCCATCATCCCAGCAGTTGATTTTACCCCAATCCAACGGTTCCCAAACCCCACCCAAATCAATATATATATGTCCAAACCCCTTCAGTATACACACGACCAAATATCACCTTTCTCGTACCCTCATCTCCGGCTGTGACGCCGTCCCTTGACCACCACCGACCACCCATTGACCACCCTGTCACCACCTTTGACCACTAGCCTACCACCTTACTACCGCCGACGGGAATCGTCCTACGGCGGCGGCCGGCAACCAAACGACACCAAAATTACACCCTTTTACCACCATGGCCTCCTCTACCCTGTCCCATAATCAGTTCCTTTCGAACACCACCCCTCCGACTCGAATATCCGTTCAAAGATCACTGGAAACCCTATCTCCGGTGACCTCATTCCAAAGTCGTCCAAAATTACATCCCACTGAGACACCCTGACTTCCTCATTCCAACCATGCACCTCACAACCCTCAAATCCCAATGGAACTCCTTGAATCTTCATCCGAAGCTAAACCCTAAATCCAAAACTTGCCAGAAAAGCCTCAAAGCTCTCCCAGACAGTCTTTGACCCTCCTTAACACCAACCATGCCACCTTCAAGTCTCAAACGACTCCCAAGCGCTCAAAATCCTAAATCTGAGACCCATTAAGGTCTTAGGACTTCATGAACCCCCCTGAACTCTGAAAAGGATTGAACACCATCCTAGGAGTTTCAAAATCCCTGTGGGCGAATCAAGGTCCAACTGGATAGTTTAAATGAGAGCAAAAATGAAAGCTAAGTTTTCTTGCACATTTTCCATTTCTAGCTCGCTAAGTGCTTAATTGTTTGTAATGATTGTTTAGGTCCTGTAGTTGCATGTGTAATAGTCTGAACTTCTTTGGTGTTCTCTCTTGGTTGTTTTTTGGTTTATCCACAAGCTCATATGAAAATAGGTTCAATAATCATATGACTGTTTGTCACCTATCTGAAAGCCTTTCTTGGGTAATACTGATATCTTGCTAAGTATTGGCCCCCTGATTTTAGAAAGAAATTTTGTTTAGTCTTCAGTAATATGATTTTAGGGCTCAATTGACTTCCTTCTGCTGATTTTATTTAATTTCTGGTATGCTTAGTTGACTCATGTTCCTAAGGCTTTGATTCATAAGCTGATTGTTCGTTTTTTCTTCTTGTTCTTAAGTATTTCTTAATATCACTGATTGAATCATGTTTTAAAGCTAAGTTTGATAGATATATGCATTCTTTCTGGATATTTGATTCCTTGTTCTCTTAATCCTGTATAGAAGTCTCTTGATTTTTGGTTAATTTTTATTTTTCATAAGTCTGCTAATCTAAATTTTACCCAAGTTTGGTCGACCAAGGTCGATTGTGTTTGAATTGGAGTCAAAGAACTAGCCAAGGTTAATTAGAGCTGAACCAGGGTTAAAAAAACTGACTGGGGTCAAATTCAGGGGTAGGGTAATTTAGGAAAGCTAGTAATTGTACAAAGGAATTTGAGTCTTTTAAAATCCGATGAGAGTCTTTTAGAACCTTCTAGTAGGGACTAATATATAATTCCAGCCTCAAACTTGAGGCACAAGTTAAGAATTGAAGGATAAAAATACAATTTGAAATGAGGACTAAAAAGAAACTAGTAAAAATCTGATGCCCTAACTGTTTTGCTATAAATAAAACCATTTGGGGGCATTGAAAGGGATCCTGAAACCTTTATATGTAACATTAGAGCTGAAAATACTGATCTGGAACTTTTCTCTACAATTCTAAAGCTGAAATACTAATTCTAGATCTGAAAATACCATTAGGATTGTTTTGAATTATTTTATGAAGATTTAGCTCTCCAACACTCTGCTGAAATTTGGAAATCCTGTTTTATTGGCTGTTTGTTTGCTAGCTGACCTCCATATTTGCTCATAGGCTTGGTTTTCTGCTATATTACAGGTATCGACTCAACATTCATGTATATGAAGTTCAAAGGGAAAATATATTTTTGATATGAAGACATTCACTTTTTATTTGTACTCTCGTATCATATCCCCCATCTTCTCTACTTAGTTTGAATATAGGAATGCTAGTAAAATAATCATCATGTTATAGTATAGTATTAGACTGATCTATTTTGTAATAATTGGACATTTTTGGACTTCTATTATTTGATTTTACATGTTGGCTTAATGTTCAAAATGATGCTTTTACCGTTTTGATATTATTTGAACTGCATATAAACTGTTACGAAACCCTTCTCTCTTTAACTCTGGTGATGTGCTTACTGGTTGAGACTCCCTATTCTATTAGTGTATTACCCTAAAATAAGGAAGAGGCCAGACAAGTTACAAAGCCGGACGATCTCGCTGGTCCCCGGTACATAGCCCCCTCCTCGACTCAAGTTGTCCGCTCGGGTACACAGTCTAGACGCTATACCGAGGTTTTCAACTTAGTATAACAAAACTTTATGCCGGATCCCTAGTAAGAATGTTTATTTGCATCATGCATTTTGACTTAGGGGACTCAACACAGGGGTTGGGTCCGTCAAGGACAGGTGCCCTAAAATAAAAGACCATCCCGATGAATTTTTTACGTGCTATTTGCGCATTTATTTGCCTGGGACTCGCATGTTGACCGGCCTGTGAACAAAGGGATTCAATTGAGAGGAATAAGCAGTGATAGGGTAATCGCTTTCAAAATCAATGCTTAAATAACGCCGAAATGCTGCCGGATTTTTCAAAAAAAAAGCACAAAAAAAGAGGAACCAAGTTTTTAAAGCTTTTCAATAATGTCCGCGGGTTTTGATAAATTATTTTGGTCGGGTCCAACCTTTTTCTACAAAACGCCCGAATTTATTTATTTGTTTTTTGTTTTTTTTCTCACTTCAAAATAAGTCGGATGATGTCGTTATTGCAAAATAGCTGAATGACGCTACAAGGGACACAGAAGGCTGACTTTACGCAAATGGCTGCCTCTGGATTTTATTAGGTTCGGTAAGCAAGCACAGCCTAAAAATCCTTCTAGCCGAAGTGTTGAAAGGCCGTATTCGCAAAGTCGGTCCCTGTTTTAAAATAAATGTCAGTTTTTATGTTTTGAGAATCCTAATTCGCCCTAATAAATGTGCAGATGAGCACGATAATCAACAAAATTCCTTTGGAGCTGCGGATGTGGTAGAATGACCTCGGAGAAGCCGGACAAAAGAAGGTCAATGCGCATCTGGGAAGCCTCATCGATTTACTAAAAATCAACCCTAGGGGGAATATCATAAAGGCCCTAATTACCTTCTGGGACCCTACCCACAACGTCTTTCACTTCTCCAATTTTGAGCTGACCCCGACTTTGGAGGAAATGATTGGATATATTGGGACCTACACAATCCCACTAAGATATCAATACTTGATAGAACCTAGGGCCCTCGCTATGCACAAATTTTTGGATGTTATGAAAATTAGAAAAAAGATTCACAACCCTGATATGTCGGCAGGATTTTGCACCCTCCAGTTCATATACCAAAGATATGGCCACATCGGAGGCTTCAACAACCCTGAAAACCTCATCTGTAGCAAGGGCAATCGGATCAAATAGGAGGAGCATCGATGCTTCATGTTTATGGTATCCTTGTTGGGTCTTTTGGTATTCCCACGAAAGGATGGAAACATCGATATACGGATTGCGGGGATCGTTAGTACCTTGATGACTCAGGAAAAGAGCACTCTTGCTTCGATAATCCTGTCCGATATCTTTCGAGCCCTTACCACTTGCAGAGCAGGAGGGATTTCCTTGAAGGCTGCAACTTGTTATTACAAATCTGGATGATTGAGCATCTATGTCCCAAGCCTCGGTTCATGAACATTGGGTTGCCAACGAAAGGGTTTATAGAAGAAGTTCACAACAGGGTGAAGGGGTTTAAATTACCAGAGGGTGTCTCAGAGTGGGTGTCAAATCTTCGGTCTATTTCGGCAAATAAAATACAATGGACGCTCAGCTGGCTCCCCGTGGACGAAATTGTGCATATGCACGCAACAGTATCGTATTTTCTCCTAATGGGTCTTGTAAGCATCTAGACTTACGCCCCGCATCGGGTCTTGAGGCAAATTGGAAGATGCCAGATAGTGCCAAAAGAAGAAGATCTTAGCATTCGGGTAGTCGAAATTGGGCCTGGTAGTCAGTTTCCCGAAGCCATGGTTCGCAAAATCTGGAATGAATGCCAATACCTAACCGCTGACACTTGTGTGAAAGATCCTGCCAAAGGTGAAGTGTCTCCAGGATACCTTGCTTGGTATAAGAGAGAATCTGAGCATGAAAGACCACCCAAAAGGCCTCGCCTCCGAGAATTCGTCGGGACATCACAAGAACAGTGGGATTGGTTAGCCAAAGAACATGAATATCGTGCTACCATTGGAAGGCTAAAAAAGAAAATTCAGGAATTACAATTCGGAAACAGCCTACAAACTGCTGCTAGCGAAGGGGAAAACAAGGTATTGGTGAAAGAAAACGAAGCCATGCGAGCTCAGATTCAGAAAATGAAAACAGCCGCAGAAAACTCTCCGAGGAGTATAAAGGATGAAAAGCTTATAGAGAGCCTGCGACGAAAGGTAACCGAATACGGTTTTGACCTGAATAAGGAAGAGGGTGAATTGTCTAGAGCTCGGAGACAATTATCTAAAAGTGCTGAAGAAAGGGCCCGCATACTGGAGTAGTTGAACGAAGGAAATGGCATTGAAAGTGCTGGGCTAAAACAGAGGGTTATCGTTGCTGAGAGCAAAATGGCCAAGCAGGCCAAGGATTTCAAAGCTAAGAGGGAGTACTGCTATGCGGTAATAGCGGGGTTGGAAAGAGATTTAAAGCAGTTTCAAAAGCTAAATGAGGCAGCTAAGAGAACTTTGGAAGCACAGGCCGAACAAATAGGGCGTCTGCTCCAAGAAAAGGGGATTATCAGGGAGAGTGTGGGCAATTGTAGACTACATTACCACCAAATGCAATCACCGTGAAGACATGACAAAGTCTATGTTTTTTGCTGCTGCTATAACCTTTGTCTGACAAGTAATGGAAGATCTCCATTATCTCCAAGGAAGCTTAGCGCGCAAACCCATAAGGCCGAATGACGCCCCACCAGCTCCAAAAGCATTTGAAGCGTTGATGTATTCATAGATTTATATTTTTGCTGAAAAAGAAAAAAAGTCTGTTTGTTGTTCTTTCAAGTCTTTAAGGGTGTTGGATCCCTGTCTGGTAATCGCTCTTAGCCGCTGTTATTAAAGTTTTTATCTTTATCAAATCAAAAATCCCAAATATATTTTGATGTATACTTAACCTTCTGTTTTTTGTGAACTACGCTTGGTCTGATTCATGAAAAGTCATGATATGTAGGCAATCTACATAGGATTCGACCATAATTGAATAAAAATTGTAAATCGAATAAAAGGAAAAGGGAGGGAATAGGGCTAAAATGAAGGGAATCTCGCGAATAAAAGCCGGGATGACGCAAGCAGTCAATGCATATAGGGACCAATTGTCATTTATGTGCATGCATATGTGGCCGCCTACATGTTGAAACCTAACCACTAACGAGTCTCGGGTGTTGTGAATTACAGTTCCAAATTAGACAGGTGACTAGTATTCGTGGCACCCTAGCAACTCACTCCTACAACACACAGTCAAAAATCAAGCAAGTTATGGCTAACCAAGACACTGATGTCAGCATCATGGACCCCTAGAAGGAGGCAGAGGAACTGGACGTGAATTCTATGAAGGAGGAAATATACAAGCTTAAACACCAAATGGCTGAAATGTACCAGGCATGGGCAAGAGGACAGCCGCCCCTAACCTATCCTGCCAACCCACCTTTCATCCCGCAACTGGCCCAGGCATCTGACCAGTCCGTTACTGATCTGCCCCCAAGTTTCCCTATATACTCTCAGCATCAGGGTGCTGCCTCCCAGCCACCAGCCCAACTACCCAAAGCCACTCATCGCCCTCCCTCGCCAATCGCTCCTATCGATGTGGCACCTCCACCCCTGCACTGCATAGGTCATCCAGCGAACCACTACTTCAAGCCTATGACCCTCAATACTATCCTCCAGAACCCGCCTACAAAGCCCAGTAGCCTTACTCTTATGCTCCTCGTCCTGAAATTCCAATGAGAGTTGAGAAGCCGATCAAAGATTCCGAACAGGATGAAATGCTCAAAAAAGTCCGAAGTCTGGAACAATCATTCAGAGACATGCGTGGGTTAGGGGGGCAGGTGAGCGTAGCCTTTAAAGATATTTGCTTATTCCCGGACGTACAGTTGCCTCTAGGTTTCAAAATGCCTAAATTTGACTTGTATGATGGTCACGCGATCCTGTCGCGCATCTGAGAGGGTTTTTGCGGTAAAATGAGGGGAGCATGAGGAAAGGACGAATTGCTAATGGCATACTTTAGCTAGAGCTTGAGTGGATCGCCGTTAGAGTGGTATACTCGACAGTATCCCAACCGGTGGTATACCTGGTTTGACTTAGCGCAAGCATTTGCATGCCACTTTCAATATAATCTCGAGATCGTCCCGGGTCGCCTATCTCTGGCAAAGCTAGAGAAGAAACACAATGAGAGCTTCAGGGAGTATGGTTTCCGGTGGAGGGAACAAGCAGCCAGAGTTGATCCTCCCATGAAGGAGAGTGAGATGGTGGACTATTTTCTGCAAGCTTTGGAACCTACCTACTTTGGGCATCTGGTATCAGCAGTAGGGAACTCTTTCAATGAAGTAGTCAAAATGGGAACTATGGTTGAGGAAGGCTTCAAATCTAATAAAATCATGAGCAATTGTGCAATCAAGGCAACTACTCAAGCCATCCAGGCGGAGCTGGAGGAAGTTTTGGAAAGAAGTAGCAGCAGTGGAATCAGGAACCTGGTTCATGCCTCGGGCACCATCTCACTACGATCATCCCCGTCCCCACTACCAGACATACCCACACACCCCATATAGCCCGCCGCAACATTATTATCCACCACCAGAACATTGTTTCTCAGTCCATCATGCACAGGCATATACCCAACCTCCCACTTACACACAATGGCATACGCCACCCCCTCAAAACACCTATCCAAGTCCACAAAATCAATACCCGTCTCCAAGAGCTTACCACCAAATCCCGAGGCCCAATCCCCTAGGCAATCCAACCATGAGAAATGAGAGGGTGCAGAAAAAGAAGACTTTCACTCCACTGGGAGAATCTTACACTAGTCTATTCCACTGGCTGCGACAACTGGATATCTTAAGACCAATTGAGGCGAAGCTGCCAAATCCTCCCCCAAAGAATTTAGATTATTCGGTCAGCTGTGAATACTGCTCTGGTGCACCAGGGCATAACACAGAAAAATGTTGGCATTTAAAGAGCACCATCCAAGAACTGATTGACTCCCACATGATCAAGGTGAAGACTCTGGAGGTGCCCAATATTAACCAGAACCCGCTGCCGACCCACCAGGAAACAAACATGATTGAAATTGAGGAGGGAAAGGGAGAGTTCAGAAGACCTTCACAAACGGTAATGATGATCAAAGCTAGTGAGCCAACTAAGGTCACGAGCAGTAAGAAACTGGTAACTGGGGGCAAAGGAAGACAACAAAACTGTCGTAGCACAGGGGAGCTTAGCATGTGCACCAAAGCGGGAACAGGCAAAGGTAACAGTACAGGGGGCGGCTAGAGAACCTGTCGTGGTTGTGGAAGGTGTCCGCATAGAGCCAGTTATTGTGAAGCTAGTAATCCAGCCACCAATCACAAACAATAGAGTCGTTCCTTGGAGATATGAACAAGCAATAGTAATGTACAAAGGGAAAGAAGTTAGAGGGGAAGTATGTGAGGCACGAGGCTTATCTCGATCAGGAAGGTACTTTGACCCAGAAGAGTTGAGAAGGGGTATAATATCTAAAGATAACCGGAACCATTGAAGAAAGCTGTATCAGAAGAAGAGGCAGAAGAATTCTTGAAGAAAATGAAAATGCAGGACTACTCCATCATAGAACAGTTGAGGAAAACATCGGCCCAGATCTCTTTGTTATCCTTACTAATCCAGTCGGATTAGCACCGTCGAGTGTTGATGAGGATTTTGAATGAAGCTCATGTCCCAGACAAGATAACGGTGAATCATTTAGAAAAGATTGCAAACAAAATATTTGAGGTAAATCGGGTCACATTCTCTGACGATGAATTTCCTATGGAGGGCACGGAGCACAACTGGGCTCTCTATTTTATTGTGAAGTGTGAAGATGCCATGGTCACTCGAGTTTTGGTGGACAAAGGGTCCAGTGCAAACATTTGTCCATTATCCATATTGACCAGGTTGAAAGTGGAAACTGAAAAGGTCAGCAAGAATAACATCTGCGTTCGAGGGTTCGATAGCGGAGGTAAAGACACCGTAGGAGACATAGTGATGGAAGTAACTATTGGGCCCGTCGAGTTCATTATGGAATTCCAAGTGTTGGATGTATCGGTCTCCTATAATATCTGTTATTGGGCAGACCCTAGATTCATGCAGCCAAAGCAGTGCCATCTACATTGCACCGGATGGTCAAATTTGAGTGGGACAAGCAAGAAATTATCGTGCATGGAGAGGATAACCAGTGTACCTTGGGTGACGCGATTGTGCCCCTCATTGAATCTAAGGACAACAAAAGGCCACGGGCTTACCAGGTGTTCGATACGGTGTCAGTTCAGAAGATCCCAGAAGGTGAGATTGTTGTAACCCCAAGGATAACAACCACATCTGTCATGGTAGCTTCAGAAATGTTGAGAATTAGCCCCGGCAAAGGATTGGGAGCTTCTCTGCAAGGCATTGCGCAACCAGTGTTCCTTCCCAAGAATCTAGACACTTTTGGTCTAGGGTTCAAACCCACAGTCGTAGACATAAAGCGAGCCAGGAAGCTGAGACAGAAAGGCTGGTTTCTCCCGAAGCCTATCCCAAGTTTATCCAAATCGTTTGTCAAACCCGGTAGTGGTCCCAGACCCGGGATTTCCAGCCCTCTAATCGACGCGGACGGAGATCTTGATAAGGGGTTAGAAAGGCTATTCAATGAGGTGAATATGGTAGAGGCGGGAGAAGGATCGAGCAGAGCAGATGTGCAATTTGTGGGGGCACGCGCAAGAATCAATAACTGGGAAGCCACTCCTCTTACCACTCAGAGGGAGTCTTGGTAGTCGACTTTGATATTCCTTTCAATCTAGTTTGTATTAGCGTCATTCAATTGTTATTTCTGTCCATTTGAATGCGCAAACTTTGTTATCTTTGATTCTTCTTAAATGCAATTTCCTTTTCAGCTATGCTGATAGTTTCCATTTTCGCTTTACTTTTCTTCCTTTTTCTCTTTTGTACAGTTATTTTTATGCTTGTTCCGATGATCTGACATGCATAAGGACTCCTCGACCCAATCTTTGCAACAAGCCTAGTCCAGAGATAATAATTCAAGAAATAGAACATAAGGACGAATTAGGGTACGATGAGGAAGGGGAATAGGACGAGATTAGCAAAGAGATAAACCAATTTGAAGAGAAACCCAAACCAAACCTGAATGATACAGAGGCAATCTATCTAGGAATCCTAGATAATATCATAGAAACAAAAATAAGTGTCTATGTGGAGCCGCAGCTTAGGGAGGAAATGATCAAAGTATTGCTGGAGTACAAGGATATCTTTGCATGGTCTTATGACGACATGCATGGATTGAGAACTGATATGGTAGTCCACAAATTACCTACTTACCCGGCATGCATCCCCGTCAAACAAAAGTTGAGGAAGTTTAAAACTAATGTAAGCGTGACAATCAAAGAAGAGTTGACCAAGCAGTTTAAGGCAAAAGTTATCCGAGTCACACGATATCCCACTTGGTTAGCTAATGTCGTGCCCGTAACAAAGATGAATGGTAAAACCAGAGTGTGCGTTGATTACCGTGACCTCAACAAAGCAAGTCCAAAAGACAACTTTCCCCTGCCGAACATCCACATATTGATTGGCAATTGTGCGAAGCATGAGATCGGGTCATTCGTGGATTGTTATGCGGGCTATCATCAGATTTTAATGGATGAAGAAGATGCCGAGAAAACAGCATTTATCACTCCGTGGGGAACATACTGCTATAGGGTCATGCCTTTTTGTTTGAAAAACGCCTCGGCGATATACATGCGGGCAATGACAACCATTTTCCACGATATGATGCACAAGGAAATCGAGGACTATGCGGACGATGTGATTGTGAAGTTCAGAAAGCAATCCGATCATGTCAAAGATCTGAGGAAATTCTTCCAGAGGCTCCGCAGGTATGATCTCAAACTCAACCCGGCAAAATGTGCATTTGGTGTCCCCTTGGGAAAGTTGTTAGGGTTCATAGTAAGCCGCCGAGGCATCGAGCTAGACCCATCAAAAATCAAAGCTATACAGGAATTGTCGCCACCCAGAAACAAAACAGAAGTGATGAGCCTATTGGGAAGGCTGAATTACATCAGTTGATTCATCGCCCAGCTCACGACCATCTGCGATCCCATCTTTAAGCTGTTAAAGAAAGATGTTGCGGTAAAATGGACAGGAAAGTGCCATGAAGCTTTTGATAAGATAAAGGGATATTTGTCAAACCCACCAGTACTGGTCCCTAGAACCACGGAGGCCTCTGATATTATATTTGATAGTCTTAGCCATTCATTTGGGTGTGTGTTGGGTCAGCACGATGTTACTGGGAGAAAATAGCAAGCCATATACTACCTCAGCAAGAAATTTACGGCCTATGAGGCTAAGTATACTCATCTTGAAAAGACATGATGCGCCTTGACATGGGTAGCCCAGAAGTTGAAACATTATTTGTCATCATACACCACTTATCTGATTTCACGACTGGACCCAATGAAATACATTTTCCAGAAACCCATGCACACAGGGAGGCTATGAAGGCACAAGCATTGGCAGACCATTTAGCAGAGAAATTTTGTAGATGAAAAACATGAACCCTTGAACACATATTTTCCGGATGAGGAATTGATGCACGTCAATGAAATAGAACAGGATGAGAAGTCGGGGTGGAAATCGTTCTTCGATGGGGCTGCCAACATGAAAGGCGTTGGGATAGGAGTGGTACTCATTTCTGAGGAAGGGCATCATTACCCAGTCACAGCTCAACTTCGTTTCTATTGCACCAACGACATGGCGGAGTACGAGGCATGCATTTTTGATTTGAGGTTAGCAGCGGACATGGGCATCCATGAAGTCTTGGTCTTGGGGGACTCAGACCTCTTGGTACACCATATCCAAAGGGAGTGGGAGATGAGAGATTTAAAACTCATACCTTATTGGCAATGCTTGAATGATCTTTGTCAACGATTCCGGTCAATAGAGTTCAGGCACATTCCCAGAATTCACAATGAAGTTGCTGATGCCCTGGCTACTTTGGCGTCAATGTTACATCACCCGGATAAGGCTTATGTTGACCCGATACATATTCGAGCCCATGATCAACATGTCTATTGCAACATGGTGGAAGAGGAGCTTGACGGTGAGCCTTGGTTCCACGACATCAAGGAATATATCAGGAAAGGTGTGTCCCCGGTGCAAGCCACAAGTGACCAGAAGAGAACAATCCATTGTTTGTCAAGTGGATTCTTCTTCAGTGGGGAAGTACTATACAAAAGAATGCTAGATCTCGGTTTGCTAAGATGCATAGATGCTATGCAGGCAACGGTCATCATGAATGAGGTGCACGTTGCCGTTTTTGAGCCACACATGAGCGGATATGTTTTGGCAAAGAAGATTCTCCGGGCAGGGTATTATTGGCTCACCATGGAATGGGATTGTATCAGCTTTGTGCGCAAATGCCATCAGTGTCAGGTACATGGGGACCTGATTCATTCTCCTTCGTCTGAACTGTACACGATGTCTGCACCTTGGCCTTTCGTTGCTTGGGGCATGGACGTCATCGGACCCATCGAGCCAGTAGCTCCTAATGGACACCGATTTATCCTGGTTGCTATTGACTATTTCACCAAATGGGTGGAAGCCAAGACCTTCAAAGTAGTGACCAAGAATGGCGTGATTGATTTCGTGCACACAAACATTATTTCTCGGTTCAGAATTCCCAAAACACTCATCACTGATAATGGGGAAAATGCAACCAGTCACTTAATGAGAGAGGTATGTCAGCAGTTCAGGATCACACATCGAAACTCTACCCCGTACCGCCCCAAGGCGAATGGAGCAGTTGAGGCAGCTAATAAGAACATAAGAAATATACTTCGGAAAATTGTAGAAGGATCCATGCAGTAGCATGAGAAGCTGCCCTTTGCATTCTTAGGCTATCGCACTACTGTCTGCACTTCAGTGGGGGCTACTTCATGCTTGTTGGTATATGGCACAGAGGCGGTGATCCCGGTCGAGGTCGAAATCCCCTCTCTACGGATCGGGGTCGAAGAAGGAATTGACGACGAGGAATGGGTCAAAGCCCGTCTGGAACAATTGAGCTTGATTGGTGAGAAAAGATTGGCGGCAGTCTGCCAGGGCCAGTTGTATCATTAGAGAATGGCTAGGGCATATAATAAGAAGGTGCGCCCCAGAAAGTTTGAAGTAGGTCAACTTGTACTGAATAGCATCCACCCGCACCAGGCCGAGGCGAAAGGCAAGTTCGCCGCAAACTGGCAAGGACCATTTATCGTATCAAGTTGTCCAACGGAGCATTGTATCTGACGGACGTGGAAGGGAAATGTGCGAAAATGGCCATCAACGTAGATGCTGTCAAAAGATATTATGTATGATTTTCTTCAGATCATTGTTTGTACTTGACACCTGATTTTACTTGGTGTATTTTGAAGATTGGAATAACGAAGGCATTTTGTTTTGCTATCCAAACACTTTATCTTTTGCTAACCCTTTGAGCTTTAATTACTTTCTTTCATACCCCTCTTTCGGAATCAGTACCGAGAATAGAAATGCAAGTGTGAGAAGATAGTAAAAGGAAAATAAAGGGAAGAATGAAAAGATAGAAAAATAGTAATAATAAAAAAAGAAAAAAATAAAAAAGAGAGAAAAGGGAAAAAACAAGAAAATAAAATAGAAAAGAGAAAAGAGAAAAGAGAAAAGGAAAAAGAAAATAAAGCAAAATAAAAAAAGGAGAGAAGAAAAACAACAATAAAAACAAGGAATCAGTATGAACTACGTTTGACATGATTCCTTTTAAAAGGATACGTAGGCAGCCTCACGGTTCGGTCTCATTAAAATAAAAATCCAAAAGTCCCCAAGCAAGAAACTAGGGCAGACGTTGTGGTTGTTGTAAGAATTTGATTCCGAAAGTTGTAATTTTGGAACCCATTTAAATTATTTCGAGCCTTTGATACCCTTTCTTTTTAACCCTATCCAAAGGCCTACATTACTATCCAAAGGAAGACCTTCTGATCAGTTTTCAAAAGATGTCGAGTTGAGCAGGTGGAGGGTAATCATGTCAGGGACAACAATTCCAGCCAGACAAGAGGAGATAATAAAATGAGAGAGTCTTATCGGTGAAAACCCTCACGGGCACCATAACGCAACGAGAAATTGAGAGAAAATAAAATGAGAGAGTCTTATCTGTGAAAACGTTAGCAGGCACCGTGAGGCGAAGGTAAGGCAAAAGCAAAACTTAAGAAGGGGCTGGTTGGATGAATACCGCAGGGAAAGACATGTCAGGAATTGGTTTAGAAAGGTCACAACGGCAAAAAACGTGGCAGAAGAAGGTCGGTCATAGAAATCGATTGGTTCGAATAAGCCGAAGTACATGTCATGATCGCATGACCCAGCAACTTTACTTTCAGATAAGTCCTCTTCTTTGCCTTTCCTCAACAGCAAGTCTGGAATTCTTCATTTTAAATACCATTTGGAGTCTTCGCATTTCATTCTTCTTTCAAGTCTAAATTCTTTTGTTTAAACAAAAGGAATGTCAAAGCCGATTATCAAGATCCCAAAGGAACAAAGCGCATGACGTCCAAAGGCATAACAAAGATAATAAGTGTGGAATAACAAAGGGAAGGATTCATAAAAATTGTAATTGATGGAGGAGACAAGCATTGGCAAAGTTGAAGGAATATCACAAAGGAAAGGGCATGCAAATGAAACACAAAGATTCGGGTGGAACGTAAAATTGACATAACAAAAATATGGGAAAGGTCAAGGGTTGACCCAGCATGGCACCTCAAATTATCAACCATCGGGGAAAGGCGTAAAGAATTCTGGAAATGGGGCGAAATTGTAGCACAAGATGGGAAGTAAATCTAAGGCCATAAAGGTCAGAGGGTCAGCCAAGCATAATACATTGGCTTGGAAATCTCGGGAAAAGTGCAAGAATTCAGGCGAAAAGGCTAGGAATGCAACACAGTTGTGGGCGAGCAAAGTAAAGCCATAAAGGTTCGGGGGTAAGCCAACCAACTCAGGCAACACATCATCAACATGGAAATTTGAGCATGACAGAACATGACAACGAGGAGACCACTTCCAACAAGAATGTTGCAAGCCAACCACCACTTTTCAAACTAACAAGTTTTCTTTGATTCACACAGTGGCGGAAAAAATCCAGAAGAGCCTAAAAGGAGGCCGTCCACAGGGGAAGGCAGGCGCGACAGGTATGACCAAAATTTCAGAATCCACTTGGAAGTGGCACTCAATTAAAATTCCAAAGGGACATAGTGCGTTATAAACACCCTCCCCAGCAAATAGCATAACGTGACCAGCTTTGGTTAGTAAAATCTAGTAGAAACAACTAAGGGTTAAAATAGGCGTGAAAGTTGAGATGGAACACAGTTTAAAGCTCAAGCAGGGGCGAGTAACATGGGCAAGCACCACATACCTCCCCAGTAAGAGTCGCAGAAACAATCGAGAATTAGAATTGGCATTTAAGTTGGAACCTTCAGGGCCCTCCAAAAAAGTGGGAATTAGAGCCAAGATCTCCCCAGCCAGAGGCAAGAAGAGCCAATAGAGCCATCAGGACCCTCCTGAAAATGGGACTTAGAGCAAATATTCCCCCCATCTAAAGTCGATAAGAGTCAATAAGAGGGAAAATTTCAAATTCCCCAGCTGGAGTCGATAAGAGTCAATAAAAGTCATCAGGACCCTCCTGAAGAACGGGATTTAGAGAGAAATTTTCAAAATACCCCAGCTGGAGTCGATAAGAGTTAATAAAAGTCATCAGGACCCTCATGAAGAATGGGATTTGGAGGGAAAATTTCAAAATTCCCCAGCTGGAGTGGACAAGAGTCAATAAAAGTCATCGGGACCCTCCTGAAGAATGGGATTTAGAGGGAAAATTTCAAAATTCCCCAGCTGAGTCAATAAAAGTCATCAGGACCCTACTAAAAATGGGACTTAGAGCAGATATTTCCCCAACCATAGTCAATAAAAGTCATCAGGACCCCCCTGAAAAATGGAACTTAGATTAGATATTTCCCCATCAAGAGTCAACAAGAGTTGTCAGGACCCGCCCGGATAATGGGAAGTAATTTTAACCACCAAGCCCCAGCAAGACACCCAGCAGATATAACTCGTAGCAAGACATGATGGAAATAATACCTTTTCAGAAAATACAGCATAATCTTGAAATTGTCAGCAGCGGAGGATTGTCGAGACTAGTTTTGTAATCAGGCGCCCACCTAGAGAACAAGAGAATATTTTTCCAGTTTTATGTTTTTTGCAATCATGCGCCCACCTGGAGAACAAGGAAATATTTTTCAGTTTTATGTTTTTGCAATCAGGCGCCCACCTGGAGAACAAGGGAATATTTTCAATATTAAGTTTTTGCAATCAGGCGCCCACCTGGAGAACAAGGGAATAGTTTTCAATTTTAAGTTTTTGCAATCAGGTGCCCACCTGGAGAACAAGGGAATATTTTTCAGTTTTAAGATTTTGCAATCAGGCGCCCATCTGGAAAACAAGGGAATATTTTTCAATTTTAAGTTTTTGCAATCAGGCGACCACCTGGAAAACAAGAGACTATTTTTCAATTTTAAGTTTTTGCAATCAGGCGCCCACCTGGAGAGCAAGGGAATATTTTTCAGTTTTAAGTTTTCGCAATCAGGCGCCCACCTATAGAACAAGGGAATATATTTCACAATTTCATGTTTTGTAATCAGGCGCCCACCTGTAGAACAAGGGAGTATTTTTCAATGCAATTCGACTTCAACAGTCAGGCACCCACATGCAGAATGAGGGAATACGTCAACAGAATACATGTCGAAATCCAACAGTTTGGCATCGGACATGAAGAGAAAGGAAAATAGTCAGCGTGGCCGCAAGAGGTTCGCAGAAAGAGATACAACGCAGCGAAGTAATAAGGATCAAGATTGAAGACGTAGATAGGCTTTTCTTTGTAATCCGTAGTTTATAGTTTAGTATAGTTTTCTTTTTACTTTTTATAAGGAGTAATAAGGAGGACAATGGACAGTAATAACAACCAATACAGTCTCTCGGTAGCCCCAACTACCAAAACTTCCAAAACTACACTGACCTGATTCCTCTATTGCCGAGGATATGTAGGCAACCTTTGAAGAAAGGTTCGGTCAGAAAATTTTCGAAATGCTTCACATGGAGTGTTCAATTGGACGAAAATCGCTCATATTTGCTCACTTGTCTTTGCACGAAAACCCTTCGTGTTCCCGCGCAAAGAGAGGCAGCTGTGAGCATATGATTTTTGACCAGTCGAAACAAACTCCTACAGGACTCTTAAAGTTTAGGATTTTCTCTTTTTAAATATTAGGATCTTAATTTTTGGACACTAATTGCATAAGCATGTTCATTACCGCGTGTTAGGATTAATTAGGATTTAATTGTTAAATAAACTTGTTTCATATATTAAAAAACAAAAATATATATGTGCCAGCACTTGAAGTTGTGTTTGTTCAATTTTGATTTGTTTTAATTTTATTTGTGATTTGTGGTTTTAAAATAAATTTAGTAACTAATTTTAATTAAAAGAAAAGAAAAAAATAATAACAAAAATACAATACATTGGATACATATGTAGGCAGCCACTCAGGCTGGCCACAATTGGGCCAGACCTGAGTGACCCAACTCGTTCCTTCTCTAAATCCATACACACCCAGCCCAAACGACCAGCCAGTCCAGTCCCCATATCCACATCCACCAAACGACATCGTTTTGAGACCCCATCATCCCAGCCGTTGATTTCACCCCAATCCAACGGTTCCCAAACCCCACCCAAATCCATACATATATGTCCAAAACCCTTTAGTATACACACGACCAAACATCACCCTCCTCGTACCCTCCTCTCTGGCTGTAACGCCGTCCCTTGACCACCATCGACCACCCTATCACCACCTTTGACCACCGGTCTACCACCCTACTCTCGCCGTCGAAAATCGCCCCACGGCGGCTGCCAGCAACCAAACGGCCCCAAAATTACACCCTTTAACCACCATGGCCTCCTCTACCCCGTCCCATAATCATTTCCCTTCGAACACCACCCATGCACCTTGAATATCCATTCAAAGGTCACCGAAAACCCTACCTCCGGCGACATCATTCCAAAGTCGACCAAAATTACACCACTGAGACACCATGACTTCCTCATTCCAACCATGCACCTCGCCACCCTTAAATACCCATGGAAATCCTCGAATCTTCATCCGAAGCTAAATCCCAAACTTGCCGAAAAAGCCTCAAAACTCTCCCAGACAGTCTTTGACCCTCCTTAACACCAACCATACCACTTTCGAGTCTCAAACGACCCCCAATCGCTCAAAATCCAAAATCTGAGACCCATTGAGGTCTTAGGACTTCAAGAACCCCCCCCCCCCCCCGAACTCTGAAAAGGATTGAACACCATCCTGGGAGTTTCAAAAAACCTGTGGGAGAATCAAGGTCTAGCTGGATGGTTTAAATGAGAGAAAAAATGAAAGCTAAGTTTTCCTGCACATTTTTCATCTTTAGCTGGCTAAGTGCTTAATTGTTTGTAATGATTGTTTAGGTCCTGTAGTTGCATGTGTAATAGTCTGAACTTCTTCAGGGTTCTCTCTTGGTTGTTTGTTGGTTTATCCACAAGCTCATATGAAAATAGGTTCAATAATCATATGACTGTTTGTCACATATCTGAAAGCCTTTCTTGGGTAATACTGATATCTTGCTA
Source organism: Nicotiana benthamiana (assembly GCA_034376525.1). Taxonomy (NCBI): domain Eukaryota; kingdom Viridiplantae; phylum Streptophyta; class Magnoliopsida; order Solanales; family Solanaceae; genus Nicotiana; species Nicotiana benthamiana. Next base: position 123,612,588 of record CM067324.1, on the reverse strand, counting down.
AGTATTGGCCCCCTGATTTTAGAAAGCAGTTTTGTTTAGTCTTCAGTAATATGATTTTAGGGCTCAATTGACTTCCTTATGCTAATTTTCTTTAATTTCTGGTATGCTTAGTTAACTCATGTTCCTAAGGTTTTGATTCATAAGCTGAAGTTCATTTTTGTTTCTTGTTCTTAAGTATTTGTGAATATCATTGATTGAATCATGTTTGAAAGCTAAGTTTGATAGATATATGCATTCTTTCTGGATATTTGATTCTTTGTTCTATTAATCCTGTATAGAAGTCAGCTAATTTTTGGTTAATTCTGATTTTTCATAAGTCTGCTAATCTAAATTTGACCCAAGTTTGGTTGACCAAGGTTGATTGTGTTTGAATTGGAGTCAAAGAACTAACCAAGGTTAATTAGAGCTGAACCAGGGTTAAAAGAACGGACTGGGGTCAAATTCAGAGGTAGGGTAATTTAGGAAAGCTAGTAAGGGTACAAAAGGAATTGGAGTCTTTTAAAATCTGATAAGAGTCTTTTAGAACCTTCTAGTAGGGACTAATATATAATTCCAGCCTCAAACTTGAGGCACAAGTTAAGAATTGAAGGACTACTTAGGCAAAAACACAATTTGAAATGAGGACTAAAAAGAAACTAGTAAAAATCTGATGCCCTTACTATTTTGCTATAAATAAAACCATTTGAGGTCATTGAAAGGGATCCAGAAACCTTTATCTGTAACATTAAAGATGGAAATACTGATCTGGAACTATTCTTTACAATTCTAAACCTGAAATACTAATTCTTGATATGAAAATACCATCAGGATTGTTTTGAATCATTTCCTGAAGATTTAACTTTCCAAAACTCTGCTGAAATCTGGAAATCCTATTTTATTGGCTGTTTGTTTGCTAGTTGACCTCCATATTTTCTCATAGGCTTGGTTTTCTGTTGTATTACAGGTATCGACTCCACATTCATGTATATGAAGTTCAAAGGGAAAATATATTTTTGATATGAAGACCTTCACTTGCTATTTGTACTCTCGTATCATACCCCCCATCTTCCCTACTTAGTTTGAATATAGGAATGCTAGTAAAATGATCATCATGTTATAATATACTATTAGACTGATCTATTTTGTAATAATTGGACATTTTGGTACTGATTTTCACGTGTAATAATTAGACTTTCAACTCAAATTTTGTATATGCGCAAGTAGTAGTCAATTTCAATTTCAGTCTGGTGGGCTCAAGTGCTGAATTTGTGCATTTAGAGCCACCAGACTTGGAAAGTAGTATATTCGATAGTCATGTGAAGATCAGCATGTTATGAAGCATTTCAGTTCTTTAAATTTCAGAATGCTTAGTGATAGCTTATTTTAGACTTGTTTCATATAGTATGACCTGAAGCGTAATTGAATTTGGAAGAGATAGGTTCATATACTCTGATTGATGGGTATATGAATCATCTGATTCAAATCTGACATTAGAAAAGTAGTACAAAAATAGTTGTTATTATTTCTTTCATGAATGGGTAAAGGTTCGGTCCTATATACAAAATTTCAGATCAAATTGTTGTTAGACATTGGACTCTTTGGCTCAAATCAATATTGGGCTCGTGTATGAGGCCCAGTGAGCATCCAAACGCTGAAATTTAATACGACTTGCTGGGCTAAGTGATTTGCAGCCCAAACCTGTCAAAATGGTTATCAATTGCAGCTTGAGTGTTATGTGCTTCAGGGGTCCGAAACTCAATTCGCTTGTGTGTCAATTGGTCATGAACGAGGCCAAGACACATATAATATTCCCAAGCACCTGGATCATACGTGAAATAATTAGTGGATTTAAACACAACTTTAACAAATTTGGCATATGCTAGATACCTTGATAAAATAAATTGATCCAGTTTAATTCAAACCAAATACCGTGCGTAGGCTCCTTAATTCATTAGAACACGTAGAAAGAATGGGAGGTGATGTTTAGAAAATTTCACGACCTTCCCATAAATGACAAAGACGCAGTTGCTATAGGCGCGCACTCTAAAACATACTCTCCTAAATATGAGTGCACATTTATGTGATCCAAATCCAAATCTCAACGAAGTTGGAATGTGTCAAAATCCACGGGTGCATTTATGTGACGTGGTTTGAGGCATCTTTTAACAATGTTGCAATTCTCTTTAAAATAATGATAAAAGTGGTTTAAGGTTAGAAAAAACATAAGTTAAAACATGTTCTAAAATCAAGTAATTTTAGCCAAATATAACAGTTGAGCGACCGTGCTAAAACCACAGAACCCGGGAATGCCAAACACCTTCTCCCGGGTTAATAGAATTCCTTGCCCGAATTTTTGGTTCGCGGACTGTTAAACCGAGTCATTCTTTCCTCGATTCGGGATTCTAACCAGTGACTTGGGACACCATAAATCTCCCAAGTGGCGACTCTGAAACTCTCTTAAATAATTGAATCCCGTGTTGATTTTTCTTAAATTGGAAAAAACTCCCTTATCTACGCCCTTCGCCGGGTTGTGGATAGCCAAAAAGGAGGTGTGACAATAGTAGGTTGGGGGAGCGGGTCCCACATGGAGATTGTATAAGTGTGGCATATAGTCACTTGATTGATTAAAGATTTAAACCGAGTATGAAGGTTGTAGTAATGCTGCTAAATTAAGCATTGATGCGTGGAGGGCATATGACTTATTGAGTTATGGACTTTGGCTGATTACTCCAGTTATGATGGTTGTTATTTTGTGTTATGGGATAGAAGGGAAGTTATTATGGACCTTTGAAAGATTATTTGCCTAGTTTGGTACGATTAGGATCAGCTTGAGGTCTGTGGATGGATATAAATGTGAACATGGGCTCTAAATCAGACCAGATGTGTTCATTTCAGTAATGCACTCCTTATGAAAGAGTAATCAAGGTGTTATTTTATCGTCACCTTTATGTAATGATGTATAGCGCCATGCGAGTTGTGAGGCGTCTTGGTGAATTTCATATGTGTTGAGGTTTCGCGTAGAGGTGAGGTTATATGAATAAGTGGTTCTTGAGATTCAGATCGTATATCGCACCTCAATTGTGCTTGAGTTTGTAGCTTATGGTGTTATATGTCTCCCCGGGTATGGTACTATGCACTTGGCGTGCTGGTGAGTGAGATTCAGTATCTTATTGTAATGAGCAATTTAGCTCGATGTATATCTTCTTATGCGAGTTCTATGTATGGATCGGGTGGCACGCCGCCATGGTTATGTTGCTTGGATCGGGTTCTGCACCGCAGCGGGATGATACTGAGTACAGTTCCATGTATCTATTTTTATTTGTTTGGTTTCCTATTTTTGTGAGGAAAACTCATACTAGCTGTGCGCCCGTGTCACATGTATGATTCGCGAGCGGGATATTTGTTAAATTATGTTGAATGCGTCGCATGTATGATTCACGAGCAGTGTACTAGAGTTCGTTTTTCATTTGTATCGCGTTCGAATTGGCAGCCTATTGGCACAATGCAGCATCATATGAGGCTTTTGGTCATGTCGGGATGGGTTATTGCATGAGCAGTTCGTATTGGGTGAAACGATATCATTGAAATTGGGATTAGTGCAATCTAGTTATATGAAGTATACTAGACCATTATTTGGTTCAGAATGGAGTGATAGTTCTTGTCAGAGGTGTAGGCCCAATGATTATTGATTCAGCAGTTGGCTATGAATTTCTACACATCTCTTCCACTTTGTCGGCATTGTAAGAGTTACAATGAGACCCATATATGCCATGCGGTGCCATGGGAGCATCATATTCATAGAATTTCGACTAAATTGATCAGAGAATGTTGTTGTAGTCCTATGAGTAAAATAGTGCAAAGTGTGAATTCAGCAAGGGTATGCAGTCATATTATGGTGCATCATGTGGTGATTGATACGGTGTTCGTGTGTTGGAAACAAGCCTGGCAGAGAAATTCGGATGTTGGAATTGAGCTCTAAGGCTTATTTGTTTGAATAAAAGGAAATATCTTCAGAATTGATCGAGCTAATGCCCTCAACTGAGTTGTGGTAGCCCGGGAAGGTGCATGAGGTGTTAAACAATGATCTCATATTACTTCAGTGTAGTTCTTAGCACGTTCGAGGACGAACGTATGTTTAAGCGGGAGAGAATGTAACATCCCGATCGGACATTTTGAGCTATAGCATGCCGTTCAGCAGCCGGAAGCCATGAGCATATTCATTTAAGGTATTATGACTTTTACGTGTGGTCAGAATTGAATTTCGGGTAATTCAGAGTTGATTTGGAAAGAGAATTCTTATTTCAGAAGTTTTAAGTTGAAAAAATCAACAAGGATTGAATTTTTGAGTAAACGACCTCGGAATCAGGATTTGAAGGTTCCGCTAGGTTCGTATGATGATTTTGAATTTTTGGATGACAGGGGAGCATTTTGGTGCACATTATGGAAGTTAGCATTTTGGAAGAAATTTCATAAGTTTGACTTGAAGTGCATTTCAGTAATATCGATGTCCGTTTGGGATTCCAAGTCACTGAATAGCTCCGTGTGGTGATTCTGTAGTTGGTAGTGCGACCAGAAGTGAACTGGAGGTCCGTAGGTCATTTTCGAGTCATTTGGCTAAAGATAGAAATTTGAAGGTTTTGAGAAGTTTGACCGGAAGTGGAATTTTTTATATTGGCGTAGAAATCCGATTTCAAAAGTTGGAGTAGGTCTGTAATATCGAATATAACTTGTGTTCAAAATTTAAGGTCAATCGGACGTGATTTGATATGTTTAAACATTGAGAGTAGAAGTTTGAAGTTCTAAAGTTCATAAAGTATGGATTGGAGGTTGATTCGTGGTTTTAGTGTTGTTTGATATGATTTGAGGATTCGCTCAAGTCCATAACGTGTTTTGGGACTGGTCGGTACGATTGGTTGGGGTCCTAGGGGCCTCGGATAAATTCTGGATGGTTAACGGATCGAATTTAGGTAAAACGTTGCTGCTGATTGTTGGTATCTAGTTTCCTTCTTCATGAACGCGAAGGGAGACTCTCGAACGCGAAGAGGAAAGTGAAAGGCTGCTGGATTTGTCCTTCGTGAACGCGAAGAGGAAGTCACGAACGCGAAGGGGTTGGCTGAGCTGCTATGCAAACGCGAGGAGGAGATCGCAAACGCGTAGAAGGAAAAGCTGGGCCTGGGGTCTTTGGCCTACGCGAACGCGAGGCTTTGTAGGCGAACATGAAGGGGCTAGGTAACTGGCATTCGTGAACGCGAGAGGCGGGGCCGCGAACGCGAAGAAGGGCGGACCTGGGCTGAGCAGAATGTTTAAAATCAGGGTTTGAGTTCATTTGACGCATTTTTCTCTTGGCTTGGACGATTGTTGGGGCTTGTGAAGAGAGGGTTCCGCCATTCATCATTAGATAACTAATTTACGCTAGTTTTTATTTAAATACAAAGTTTATATAGGGATTCAAACATGGAAATTTGTAGAAAACTTAGGGTTTGAGGGAAGACCTAGAAAATTCATATTCTTTGAATTTTACCACGATTTTGGGTATGGAATCTAGAGAAAGTTATATATTTGAGTCTGAGAAGCTATGTGTAAACTTATTCTTTGATTTTTTTTGGAATTGGGGCACGTGGGCCCGGGGGCATTTTTGTCAACTTTTCGACCGGAGTTAGAAATTGCTAAAATTGGATTGTAATAAGTAATTGCGCCCATATTAATGGTTTTTCATAGTAATTGGCTAGTTTCGGAGCATCTTGCATCAATATGAGTCTTTGGAAGGGCGTGAAATGTCAGTTATGGATCTTCGGAGAGAGGTGAGTTAATTGGTTAAGTGCTACTATTTGTGGGGGCTATGTACGCACGACGTGACGAGAGTCCGTGTGTAGCTACTATTATGCTATTGTCCGGGTAGTCTAGAACCAAAAAATATGTTGTACTTGGATTATCTGTAAACATATTGACAACTTGAATTTCTTAAATCACATCGAATCAGTAAATAAATTTTAAAAAGGATTAAACATTATTTTCTTGACCGTTAAAGAGAATTACTATTTTTCTGGGTAATTATTTTTTCCTGATGAAGTTTTGATTAACTGTTCGAATGCATGCTTCTATGTGTACCTGCATCACATGGATGATTCGCGAGCGAGGTGTTGTTTATTTATATTTGACTGCGTCGTATGGATGATTTGCGAGCTGGGTAATAGATGCATCTATGGTTCGAATCATTCGACCCTCAGCAGTGCACAATTTACTTTTATGTTGGATCAGGTCGTACGTTCCACGGTGATTATTTCCGCATGCTTGTATTGCTTGCCTTGAGATTATTTGAGATTGATATTTGCTCTCCCCGACTTGAGATAATTGTCGCGTAATAGATTACGAATCCGGAGACTTTTAATAAAAAGGAAACTTTTACCTGTTTCATGACTTATGTGAATTTACTGTTGTTAATAAATCCGTGAAATCATCGTATTAATAATATATCATTGTTGGACCTCTAGTAAGTGTCGAAATCGGCCATCTCGTCTCTACTTCTTCGAGATTAGACGGGATACTCATTGGGTACATGTTATTTTCGTACTCATACTACAATTCTGTGCATTTTTATTGCACATGCACCTGTATCTTTAGTGGCCAACTAGGCGTAGCAGTATAGTTGATACGAAGACTTAGGTGAGCTGCTCTTCTCGAGACGACTCGTAGCCAACAGAGTCTCTTTCATTTTTCTGTATTTATTTCTGTCCAATAGTGTATTACGAACAATTGCTGTACTTTATTATTTCATAGAAATTGCTCATGTACCAGTGACAACGGGTTCTGTGATTATTTTAAAATTATTCAATATTTAGTTTGTAGAAGACTTCATGGTTATTCCTGTAAATTTCATTGTTCGTTATTTACATTATAAAGAAAAAAATAATTTTAAACAAGTACTAAAGCTTAAATTTAATCAAACATTTTGGTTTGCTTGCCTCGTAACGGTGTTTGGTGCCACCGCGATTCTTAATGGATTTTTGGATCGTGACGGAGTAGAAATGTAATTCAGATGGAGATAATGCACATACATATATATATATATATATATATATATATATATATATATATATATATATATATATATTGAAAGTTTAATTGTCGCTTTATAAAAAAATCCCAAGATATATAACTTTAGTAATTTTAAGATTAATATTAAAGAAGTTGTAGTTCTTTTTAGTACTACTAAATTCTCAAAAAAATATTAATAGGGATTATTTAGTAAACTATACCTTGTATTTTTAAATTATCTTAATGGATTTAAAAAGAGCTAAGACGACAGCTAAAATTGCGCGAAATTAGTTTTTTTTTTCTTTTGCCTAAAGGGACATTTTCTCCTCTTAAATTTGTTACTCATTTCAGAATTCTGCTACAAAATTCAAGGAGAGTCCGTTTAAAAATTTTGAAACTCATCAACTACTCCTACAATGTACTACTATTTCTTCAAAAATGATTTGAGTTAATTGTTGATTTCAAATTATATTATACTTTAAAAATCCTTCTTATATATTCTTCATATAAAAACAGATATCTTATAGCTGATTTAAAGTTAAATAATGTTATTGGAATTTTAACACATTTTTTAGATATGTTGACTAGAAAAATTGTGATTGTTAGGTTAGTGTGTAACGTTTAAATATTCCAATTTTATTTTAAAATTGAATCAAGTCACGCTGAAATCTCATCATTATAATTTGCGATGGGAGGATGGTATCATAGTAAATTAAAATAAGGTCAAACTAAAAAAGTCAATAATAATCCCATAGATTATTTTAATTATTGTATTGCCGTACAAATTAGGTAAAAGGGCAAAAAAGAAAAGGTCAAAAACAGAGAGAGGGGCAAGAATGGTAAATAATAGGAATACAAAGGGGAAAAGTAACGAAGAAGGTGGGGTCATGATCATCGGTGCGTGGAGGGAAAGCAACCGAAAGTTGAGGGTAAAGTGGCAGACAAAACAAAACTAACCAAACAAAAACAAAAGAGAAAAACGGAAAATAGAAAGAAAAAGAAAAGTGTTATGAAATAGAAGATTCTTACACTTCTATTTAAGGTGAATGTCTTTAATGTACTTAATTAGAGAGATTTTAGAGTCCTATTATTGGTAGCAAGATCTTCCTCCTCCCTATAAATAGAGGTGCTTTCTACCATTGTAATACACCCCTCTCAACTCAATAAGAAGAACTCTCTCTACTCTTCTCTCTATTGCTATTGTTCTTGCTCTATTGTTCTTGTCTTTTGCTTTAGTTTATAACACGTTATCAGCACGAGACTCTACCGTCTCAAGTATCATTCTCGAAAATCCAAGGTATTTTCCTTCTTCCTAATTTAATTTTCGAGTATGTCTGACATTATGAAAAGAAAGTTCGTTGCCCTTGAAATTTCGGGCAAGAACTATATGACATGGGTGTTGGATGCTGAAATCCACTTAGATGCTATGGGTCTCGGAGACACCCTCAAAGATAAAGAAAAAGCATCCACCCAAGATTGTGCGAAGGCCTTGATTTTCTTGCGCCACCACCTTGACGGAGGTTTGAAGATTGAATATCTCACCGTCAAGGATCCACTCGTTTTGTGGAACAGCTTAAAGGAGAGATATGACAACCTGAAGTTGGTCACTCTGCCACAAGCACGATATGATTGGGCCCATCTGAGGCTACAGGACTTTAAGTCCGTTTCTGAATATAATTCTGCTATGTTCAGAATTACTTCTAAACTGAAGCTATGTGGAGATAACATCTCCGATTACGATATGCTTGAGAAAACGTTTACAATGTTTCATGCCTCCAATATGGTACTGCAGCAACAGTACCGAGAGAAAGGCTTTACGAAGTACTCTGAACTGATTTCTCTCTTACTAGTGGCTGAGCAAAATAATGATCTGCTCATGAGAAATCACGAAAATAGACCAACTGGGTCTACACCACTGCCTGAAGCAGATATGGTGCACTCGCATTATGCCAAACATAAAAGGGACCATGATCACGGTCATAAACGGGGTCAAAGCCAAGGACGTGGACAAGGAAGAAATTCCAAAGAAGTCCGTCACCCCCCAAAGAGAGATAATCACCGAAAGCAGAAACGGGGTCCAGAAGATCCTAAGGCAAATAGTTCAGAAACTATATGTTATCGTTGCGGTGGAAATGGGCACTGGTCTAGGACTTGCCGTATACCAAGACACTTGGTTGACCTTTATCAAGCATCTCGAAAGAGAAAACGCCCTGAAACAAATTTTGTCTCTGACGACAACTTTGACTTCACCCACCTGGATGTGGCAGACTTCTTTGAGCAACCCGAGGGAAAGATAGACCACCTAATCGGTGACGGAACCGTGATGAAAGAAGATGGAGCTGTTTGATTCTACTTGTATTAGTCAATGAATAGATTAATAGTCATTGGCATTAGCTCGTATTAGTTAGTTCATAAAGCAATGTTAGCAGTAGTTCTTTAGAATATCTTCAATATGTTCAAATATCAATAAAACTTTTATTTTCCAGTGGGGGTAATCGACTAGCCTGAAAAACTAGTCGATTATCAACTATTTTCGCATTAAAATTGAAAAACAATTGATCAACAATCGATTGTCTTTGGCTAACAATCGATTGTCTTGAAACAGTGTGTTCTGGAATTTTTCAAAAATAGCCAACAATCGATTGTCTTTGTCTAACAATCGATTGTCTTGAAACAGTGTGTTCTGGAATTTTTCAAAAATAGCCAACAATCGATTGTCTTTGTCTAACAATCGATTGTCTTGAAACAGTGAGGTCTGGAATTTTGCAAAAATCACCCACAATCGATTGTCTATATCTAACAATCGATTGTCGTTAGGCAGTGTAATCTGGAATTTTTCAAAAATCATCCACAATCGATTGTCGATGTTTAACAATCGATTGTCTTAAGACAGTATGCTCTGAAGTTTTTCAAAAATAACAAATAATCGATTGTGTGTGTTTAACAATCGATTGTCTATGTTCCAACAATCGATTGTGTGTGTTTAATAATCGATTGTCTTATGAAAAACGCTGAAATTTTCAAACTGCATAGTAATTGATTATGGACAACATATCTTATTTTGTTTGTCAACTGTTAGTAGCAGATTTTGAAAATATTATGTGACACAAAAGGAATTGAACTTGCTTATTCTTATGTTCCTGTATTTCTTTTGTATGTCATACCATGGAAAGTAAATTGATCGAAGGCTCCGGAAGAGCCATTGTAACTCTGCCCAAGGGCACGACGTTAATCATAGAGAATGCTATGTTCTCCTCCAAGTCTATGAGAAACTTGTTGAGTTTTAAAGATGTACGCCGGAATGGCTATAATATTGAGACAATGGATGAAGATAATCTTGAATATCTCGTCCTCACTTCAAAGAATGTCTCCGGCCAAAAAGAGGGTTATTGAGAAATTCCCGTCTTTATCTTGTGGCCTGTATTGGACAAGAATTAGTGCAATTGAGGCACATTCAACAGTAAATCTAAAGAATACTGAGTCCAATACATTTGTACTTTGGCATGATCGACTGGGTCACCCAGGATCAACCATGATGAGACGGATTATAGAAAGCTCATATGGGCATCCGTTAAAGAATTTCAAAATTCTTTCAAGTAATGAATATCCTTGCACTTCGTGTTATCAAGGCAAGCTGATTATCAGATCATCCCCAACAAAGGTTGGGACTGAGTCACCCCAGTTTCTGGAACGTATACAAGGGGACATTTGTGGACCTATTCACTCACCTAGTGGGTAGTTTAGGTATTTCATGGTCTTGATAGACGCATCCTGTAGATGGTCTAATGTGTGCTTGTTGCCATCACGCAACCTTGCGTTTGCAAAGTTAATGGATAATAGATGAGAATAATCTTGAATTCTTCATGAAAACGAGGCTGCCCATTTCGGTTTGGGTTCACGCCATTTTGCATACAGCAATGCTAGTTCGTCTCTGACTGACGAATTGTCACAAATATTCCCTATTGCAATTGGTTTTGGGTCATGAACCCAATATATCCCATTTAAGAAGCTTTGGATGCGCAGTATAGGTGCCTGTAGCACCGCCATCCCGCACCAAAATGGGTTTGCAAAGGAGGTTAGGAATATATGTTGAGTTTGACGCGTCCTCCATTATTCGCTACCTCGAAACATTGACAGGAGATTTGTTCACTGCACTATTTGCAGACTGTCAATTGGATGAGACACTTTTCCCAAAATTAGGGGGAGAAGTTGGTGAAACCAAACGGAAAATTTTGTGGAAAAATGCATCATTATCTCATCTTGATCCACATACCTCTATTTGAAAGAAAGAGGTACAAAAGATTATCCATTTGCAAAGAATAGCAAATCAAATGCCTGACGCATTTACGGACTTGAAGAGGATAACGAAATCACACATTCACGCGGGAAAATGTTCCGATCCGTATTGAAGTCCCTATTGGACAAATATCTAGTGTCATATCCAATGAGTCAAATGCACGCCAGAAGCGTGGCAGACCATTAGGTTCCAAAGATCGAAATCCTAGAAAGAGAAAAAAGAACGATCTAAATGACACTATGAAAGAATCACATGAGGACGCTCATGATTTGATTAATTCCGAGATTCACGAAGAATCTATTGAGCCTGAGACTCTTGAAAATACGGAATGCAAGAATGTGAGGATCTCGAACCTCAGTCTGTGGTAGTACAAAATTAATTGAGAGCTCTCGAAGAGCCAATTATTACTATGTTGGAGAAACACAATTGAGTATTGTGCTGTAGTAAGTCTCAAAGAAACTTATTCAGTTTCCAAAAGTACACGCGAAGGCGATTGATGATATTGAGACTATAAATAAAGGAAGGCTTTGATTCTCCTATTACTACAACTTGTAGCGGGGTAATTTGTATATGAAAAGCTACCCGCTTTGTTCTCCAGTTTGTACTACACAAACGAAAGAATGCCACAATAAAGTGGATATCTATTGGTATAAAACCCATGTCATAATAAACCCGAAGTTTATTGATAAGTGCACATGTCATGGTGTAAATTTGAAGTTTACCAATATTGATAATTTATTCAGTTGACATTCGTGTTAGCCATCTCATTTGAAGTATGATGTGCAAATTCACATAGGTGAATATCAAAGAACTAGAAGTTCTTGTTCTCAGTAATGAACTGACCAACTAAAGAGTTCGGGTTGAAGCCCCTAAATTCTGGAAATATCAAAGGTGAATATGGGCCCATTCACCCGCCATGTATACCACATATGATGCATCTATGGAATGGTTACATGCGCAATTGTTATTAACCCGCAGCCTGGCAGTGCTTGCGAGGTAAATCGCTCAGTAATCTAACTTCGAGCATAGTTTCCAGATTCTCTACTCAAGACAGTTCATCTTGATAAGTTGGTTTATATTAAAGTTGGTTTAGCAAGATAATTATTGAGTGCTTCCACTTAATAGCTAAACTGTTCCTTATGAGAACGAAGTTGTATATATCAGTTTGATATAAGTTGTATACAAGAGTATATTCTCCCCTCAAAAGTGGTTCAGGGTCAGGAACCAAATAATTTCATCTTATATTAAGGTGCTGTGTATATTGACATAATGCACAAAGATGATTTCCCAAAGTTGAGGAAACATGTTAGCTTTACTAACATGAGGGGGAGACATGATAAACACTTGAGAAAGTGTTACATGGGATGAATTTTCATTTGTATATGTATATCCCCGAATATCATGATATGAACCTGTAGTTCATAAAAAGGGAAATGCAATTGCAACATATTGCAAAGCATGCTATACGCATTTGCTGACTCAAAGAAAGTAACTAAATGGAAGAGATACAATTCAAGAAGAATTGATTCCATATGAAAGACATGTAGTTTTGAACCTATAGTTCAAATGCTTGAAAGATAAAAGTCAAAGGTATGTATAGTCAGTTTTCGATATCTTATTTGTTTAGTATCACTAATGAAAGTTTGATATGCAGCTAAAGTCTATTATGTGACTTATATGACTTAACTTGAAAGATTTAAGTTGCTTGAAGCATATGCAATCCTTGGTCCTGAAGTACCACATCCTTAGTACAATTTGTGTACATATGTATCTTGCCATAACTATAAGCATGATGGCATTGAGAATGCATCTATGGAGATATTGAAGAGCTATTCCACGACATTATATGAAGATGTTCATATCTATCAAGAGTGATGATTTCAAGGTGCGGAATATTTATTCAAGTCAACATAGTTGATTTATTTATCAAATATCTACCAAAGATCGTTTTGAAGATGATGCACAAGATTGGAATGCAAATGCTCACGGATATAAATCGATGTACTCATTAGGGGGAGTCAATGCGCGTTGCACTCTTTTTCCCTTACAAGGTTTTGTCCCACTGGGTTTTCCTTGCAAGGTTTTTAACGAGGCAACCAATAGGCGCATATTCAAAAATGTGTACTCTTTCCTTACTTTAATTTTTCCCATTGGGTTTTGTTTTAAGGTTTTAACGAGGCACATTATTGAATAGACATTCAAGGGGGAGTGTTATGAAATAGAAGATTCTTACACTTCTATTTAAGGTGAATGTCTTTAATGTACTTAATTAGAGAGATTTTAGAGTCCTATTATTGGTAGCAAGATCTTCCTCCTCCCTATAAATAGATACACCCCTCTCAACTCAATAAGAAGAACTCTCTCTACTCTTCTCTCTATTGCTATTGTTCTTGCTCTATTGTTCTTGTCTTTTTGCTTTAGTTTATAACAAAAAGAGAATAAAAAGGAAAGAGAAAAATAGAAGCGTCACATCTCACTGACTGAAAAACCTGTTTACAATCATGTCAGTGTTGTTTAGTACATTATCTTTAGTGAAGTAAAACTATTTAATATCTGACAATTTTTTTAAAATTAGATATGGAGTAAGAATATTAATTTGACTTCACATCAAAGTAAAAATCTCAAAAGAATGTTTGAAAAGTATTTTCTTATATATATATAATTGTTTGTCTTCAAATGGTGATATTAGGATTTCAAAATCGACTTTCAGATTAAAACAACTCTACAAAATTATTGTTTGCTGAAAATATCATATAAAGTATACAAGATGAAATAATGAGTTGGAAAATAAAGTAGCCAGAAATTGAACATCATGAACCAACATAACATATAAAAAAAAACACATAGCGCATGCCCTACATGCATGTATGAACTATATGTAATTTTATTTCTTGTTTATTTTTTGTATTATTTTGCTTTAATTTCTGACTCTTGAAAACAAATTACATTCTTAAAAGTTGCATAAAGTAATTTCTAATAAGTTGTAGAATATCAAATAAGTTTGTAATACAATCTGGTACACTACCTCTAATTTCAATTTAAAATTGAATTTGAAATTTAAAATCTAATTTAAGAAGTACTTCAAATTTAAAAAGTTCACTTTTTTTCCAAAAGACAGTATTAACTTTCAAATATTGTTCCACTTTCAACTTTAAATACGTTTTGCTTCAAATTTCAGTTACATATTGTCTCATTCGGTGACACAGTTCATGTACAAGAAATTTTATTTTGTGTCTCATATAATTAACATTAATTGTATGAAACTTTTTCTATTTTACAAATTTATGGACCTTAATCTTACACTTCTGAGTTCATAAAAATTTGAATTTATAATTTTGTAAGACAAAAAAATTATCTCATACAATTAATGTCAGTTATATGAGATACAAAATAAAATTTTTCGTTTATGAACGGACTAAAAGGGTAAAAGGATTACTACTCCCTCCATTTACTTTTAGTTATCAATTATTTTAAAATAAATTTTAAATTTTGTTTGTTACTTTTTATATATCAAGAATTTTTTTAGTTTTATCCTTTAACATTAATTACTTATTGTAAGTTATTTTTCAAAATTTATTAATTAATATAAATATTATGGTAAATTATATATTTTATTAGTATTTTTTAAGGAGGTGCAAAGTAAACATTCACTGAACAAAGGAGTAGTAATTTAAGTTTCGCCGAGTTGACATTGAAGTCAGTGCTAGTGGTCCATTATCTTTATTTAAAATTCCAAATTTGCCCTTGATATATTTACTTTTCAATCCTCATCGGGTGTCAGCAGCTGAAGTCCACGTGCCCTTTAATAACAACAACTCCTCCATTTTTTCTCTTTCTTCCGTTGCACAGTAATAGTTAAAGAAGAAGAGAATAGAAGAGAGCAGGATTCTGTCTCAGAGTCATCACAATTTGGGAAAAATCAATATCCGAAGAATCTCCTTCAACTGAGAGAATTAAGAAAAGGGGGTTTTAGAGAATTGGATCAGTAGTGATGATAAGGTCTGTTTGGTTGTGTGTAATATAATAATTCTATTTATTCTTTTTCGGGTGGGGATTAATGAATAGGGGAGGAATAGGAATAGGAGGGCCAATGCGAAGGTCGTTTAAGGATTCTCTCAAAGTTCTTGAAGCTGATATTCAGCATGCTAATACTCTGTAAGTCCTACTTCAGTTTTTAAAAAAACCCATCTTTTTTCATGCTTCTTTTCTTGCTCTGTTTGTCCATTTTTTTTGGTAGTTTTCTAGAATTTACTGCCATGTCCGCAAAACCCTTTTGTTCTTTTTTTGGCCACTCTAGGATTTTATGGCTCCACACCGGTTTCCAGTCTACTTTTATTTTTCCCTTTTCTTTTGATATTTCGGTTCTGAATTGTTTTTTTCCTCTTTTTTGCTGTCATGTTTTGTTCACAATGAAAATTTTCTGATATGGGTTTTTGTTTCTCGTTAAAAAATTTGAAGCTTCAAAAATTCTCTATGATTTTTCTCTGTTTTTTGATTTTTTATTTCTGACATTATTTGATTCTTCCCCGGTTCCCCCTTTTTGTGCTTCCTATATGTTCTTTAGTTCTGGGGTTAGATTTGCTAAGACGTTGTGGCAGTGATGGCACGTGTTTACCCTTTTGCTTTTCCTTTTTTTTTTCAACTGTGTTTAGAAGTGTGGCGCATTTGATTAAGGTATGGTTGTTATCAGTGTTTGTTTGGAGTTAACTTCTTTGATTGCTTCAAACAGAGATAAAGGTATCATTTTTAATGCTAATCTGATGCTTAGCTTGTAAAATCTTCTAAACTCTATTATATTATTATGATTATGTGGCCTTTGTTTATGATTCCAAGGCTTATCTTCATCTTAACTTTATCCATTATGGTACCTGCTGCAAGGGAATTCTGCTGGGTTCTTTTTTGGGCGGGGATGGAGGTGGGCATGGGGTTATGGGGCCTGGAGTTTCATATTTGTGTAGAGTTTAGTTAACTAGTTCTATATACTGACAATGTAAAATTTTTTATACTATCATGTCATGTAAAAGAGTTATATAGGTAACTGTAATACGGCAGGTTACCAAATAAATATGTTAAAATGCGGTGATAGTGTGAAGAGTTTAATAAGGTAAATCCATTTGTCTGAAGTAGTTTCTGAAAATGTGATTGTAAATTAAATTTTTGCAATGTGGTTACATATATAGCTAAACAGCGGCAAAAGGAAGTAAATTGTTGCATTCTTCCACATTTCAGTTGTTCCACTTTCTTTTTCTTCCATCCTTTCCTTTATTTAGTGGGTTTTGTAAATCGGTTACGCTGGTTTGATGACTTTCCTTTGTTATATATGCTGAACTTGTTTGTCTGCACCTGGTAATTCAGTGTATATTTGGTCCTTCTTGGTTTTGTCATTTAGAATCTGATTATTGAATTTGGGGTGCAGTGCATCTGACTTTTCCAGAGAGTACGATGGAGCTTGCCTACAAATGCGAATGTCCTACAGTCCAGCTGCGCACCTCTTTCTTTTCTTAGTGCAATGGACCGATTGCCACCTAGCTGGTGCCCTTGGATTGTTGAGAATTCTAATTTATAAGGTCTGCATTTTCCTGTTCATGCATTGCTAACCCCTCTATTTCAAGCTGTTTTTTGTGTGGAATAACTGTGGCATTGGATCATTCTCTTGTTCCTTGCTCTAGGTTTATGTTGACGGCACCACAACCATGACAACTCATGAAAGGAAAGCAAGCATTAGGGAGTTCTATGGTGAGTTTCTACATTTTCCTTCATTTGATACAATCGCATAAACTCCTAAGATAAATTAGTTGTGCTGGGTACTGGTTGCGAATAATCATTAATATTGTGCAGCTGTTATTTATCCCTCCTTACTTCAACTTGAAAGTGGTGTTACGGATTCAGAAGACAAAAAGCAAAAAGCAGTTTGCTCAGAGAGATACAGGAGAAGAGATGATGAGGATTACAGACAGTCTTCTGATTCGGACATTGAAAGGGAAGATGAATGTGGAATCTGCATGGAAATGAACAGCAAAATTGTCCTTCCCAAATGCAATCACGCCCTGTGCTTGAAATGCTATCATGAATGGTATGTTACATGTGCAGTTTGTGTGAGTTAGAAGCTTCCTGTAAGTTTAAACAATAGATTTTATAGTCAGTTCTCGAGTATGAAGCGGCTGGTTAATTTTGTGCTACTTCTAAGAACATTAACTCTCCCGTCCTACGCCGCTCCAGTTAGAAGTTAAGAAAATTCCTTCAGGAAAAAGAAGACATTGTCACTGCTGAAGAACTAGATAACCATAAGAAATTTAAGTATCTCCGCAGAGGAGAAAAACTATGTCAGTACTCATTTTATCCCCCTTCTATGTATAAATATAAATATGTCTATATAACAGCCACCGAGTGCTTCTTGGTGTGGAAGTCCTGTTGGTGGTCCCGTTTTTAGTAGTCTGTGGCTCTCTTTCTCCAAATATCAAGCAAAGCTAGATCAAAGATGGCTAAGGCAGGTACAAGTTAAAAGCTAGGCCTAGGTTGTTAAGGGTTAGGTCAGTATTTATTTTCTGTTTGCATGGTAGCCTCAGAATTTTAGGGCATGAAAGTCTTCTTTTTTAAGCTGATTCTTTTGTACCTTAGTTTTGAAAAACATTACAGAGATGATATGCTTCGGCAATTTTGTGCATCTGTATGTCCCCTTCCTTTTGTATGTGTGGAGTTTGGTAATTTGTCATAATGAAATGTTTTGTAATTTCATGCACTAACAATGAACTTATTAAAACAACTAAAAAGTGTACTAACCATGAAATTTCTATGGCAATTTAATAAATTATGATTAAATGCTTCAGGCATGGTGGCGGTTTTCCCTCTGTGAGTAACGGCATAGTTGGGCATTGAACACGGTAAAAGAGGACTAATTGAAGTGATATAGCCTTAAAATTAGGGATCTTTACACAAATAGCCGGTCAAATTCAATTTTTACTTTTCTTAGCCGGTATAAATGAATTATATACTGATTATACATGATTATAATATCCATGAGCTATTTTTAGTTTAAGTGGTTGGGCGGGCGGCTATTTGAGTTAATTCTTCTTAAAATTAGGTTGGTCTGCTTTGTGTGCTTATACATTGCTCTTTATTGTTTCCATTTCTTTATGACGTGGTTCCTGTGTCTGAAGAAGTGCTCTATCCTGAATTTTTATTGATATTCAGTTTTATTGAGTCGGAGTATTGTCATTTTTGAGTTCTACATCGAACTAGTGGTCATCATCTTAACTACATCTGTTTATGAGAAACATCTTGTTTCCTCAGTATGTTCCAATGTTGAGTCAGAGTGTGTGTGATTTTTCCTGCTAAACGGTAACTCTGCATTGTCTGAGAAGCTGGATCATTGCAATACTGAGTTTTAGTGTCTTATTTTGAACATACTGCTACGAGCTATTTTACCACCATGCACCCTGGGTGGCAGGGAGAATGTTACCTAACTTCTAACTGAATATATTTTCTGTGGCCCTTGCTAAGGAAAGGACCTATTTTTTTTGCCTTTGTATTTGGATCTAAGTTCGTTTGCTTGCTGATAACAAATTTTTGTACTATATCGAAATCCTGCAGTGACCTAGATATGTTGCTATTCCGCAGATACCAAGGGGCTAATTTACAAGCGTGCACACACACACACACACACACACGTTGCTCATGGAACTAGTTTCTAGTCCTTGAAAATATGCTTCTTCCCACTTAATGAACGTTTAGAACTGTCAATGATAATCTGTAAAGATATGTCTAGAGTCTTAGGTTGCTACCTTTCCATGGGGAACTGTTTCTTAGGAAAAGCGAGATTGCAGGTTTCCCTGGTCCTATAAAGCACTAGAGGAGGCATAAAGTTTCTGCTGGATATAGGTTGCTCCACCATTCAATTAACTCGGAGTGGAGTAAATACGGTCCTGCTATATCTTATTTTCTCTCTGCACTTCTGAAACCATGTCCTTCCATTCCTCCCTCCCCCCCCCCCCCCCCCCCAAACAACAAATTTGGGTCAACGGTGGAGGAAAGTTTTCATGTTACTTGTTTTAGTACAAATATGGAATGCAATTCCTTTCTTGATCCCTTTCCCGTTTAGGATGATCCTTTTATTCGAGAGCTGCATTCTCGATCTTGGTGATCTATTCATACTTGCTCACCTCTTAGGCTAAGTAGTATTGCCTTTCCAATGGGATGGGAGTTTTACCATCTGATATTTTGTTTTCCTTTTAAGTGGAGCTTACATTTCAATCGGCGGGGTGCCTTTGAATATTCTTATTTATCTTGGAAAACGATAATCTCCTCACTCTTTCCTTTTTAGTCTTTGTGAACACCTTAGAAACAATACAATTTTGAACTTTCTGGTATACCCTTATTGACATGATTTTACATGCTCATGGCATGTTTAAGATCACGAGTTTCAAAAATCTCTCTTCTTAGACTTCATGTCCAGTCAAATATCTTCACATGAAATGAAATGAAACGGGAGTACTATACATTGGCTACTTTAACTAGGAATTTGTACTTTATTAGTCTACAAAAAATGTACCTTCAGCATTATATCTCTCCTCTATAGTGTTAATATTGCTTGTCCACTTACATACATATGATGTATAATAAGAATGATCTAATACATCACATTGCAGGCGTTCAAGGTCACAGTCATGCCCCTTCTGCCGCGACAGCCTTAAAAGGGTAAACTCCGGCGACCTGTGGGTATTCATGGACAACAAAGATGTCGTGGACATGACAACGATAACAAGGGAGAACCTTAGAAGGCTATTCATGTATATAGAGAAATTGCCCTTGATCGTACCGGATAGTGTTTTTGACCACTATGATACTCATATAAGGTAGAGGAGCAATGCCCTAAGGACCAAGAAATTGGTTGCACTAGATTTAGAAATGCAGGTGGACTACTTTCCACCTTCTGAATTAGTAGAACCCGACCGCATCAGCGTGGTGCAGGGGTTGAAGCTAAGTTAGATTAGCCTGAAAAAAAGGAGCTTTTTAATTGCATCTCCTAATTTGTACATTCTTGTACAGTTCCAGTTTACTTGTTGGAAGCACAGTACCCTTTTGTTGTTTGTTTCTAATCTTCAACTGTCATGAACGCCAGTATTTGTTGTGGTTGCATTCTATTTTGCATCCGAAATATATAATATAGGATGTATTTAATTGCCAATTTATAATCTTTCCTTTTCTTGCAAGCATTTTGAAGGATATAGCTGTTTCTTTTACGTCCCATTCGAGAACCAAACTTCACACATTGTTTCTTAGGTACAAAGAATTTATTGACAATGAATGTCGAATTATATATTTCGCTAAAAATAAAAACACAGACCAAGTAAATCTTACACGCACCTCATGTTTACACCAATTTAATAAATTGCATAGCGTGTCTTTAAATACATTGTTTATCGTTTAATTAGTGGATGATTAATATATATTGTAGGAGTAATATGTATTTATCATTTGATAATAATAACAATAACATAACTTAGTGTATCAATGCATCAAAAGCTTTTTCACCTTTGATGTTTATATGCCAATTCACTAAACACATCATCAGTAATGTTTATTTTATAGCATTTATATCTAGTTAATTAATACTTATTCTTACTTTAATTTTATCTATTATGATAAATCGACACAGTTAAAATGTAAATATTGAAATTGAGATTCATTTTTTCCTCTAAAGTGGAAATCCTAGTGAAAGACAGGCCACGTGCATGAAAAATAGAATATGAGTTCCTGTAATAAAGAACAATAGCAAAATTCAGAAGACAAAGCGGTTCCAGGCAGGAGTGGCAAATAGACGCATCTGATCGGGTCGGGTCGAATATAATTCGGATCGGAAATGGGTAATGAAAAAACAGATTAATTATCTGATCCAATTCATATTTTATACGGATAAAAAACGGGTTAACCGACGGATAATATGAATAATTATACTATGTATTATTACTTACATATAATTACTTTTGAGAGAATTTTTAATCTACATATCTTGGGGAATTCCCAATTTGAGATTTTACAAATATAAAAGTTAGACTTATATTTTATTTATTTTTCTGAAAAATATTATGGTTCTTATTCATATTTGATTTATTTTTAAAAAGTTCATTATCTAATTTAATTTTTAATAAATAATATAGGTGATTAACTCTTTTCTTTCAACCATTTTGTCGCTACTATTTTATTTAAAGAAAATAAATCAAATTAACTGTATTATTATCCTATCTAAAATTAGAAGCCAGAACAAACCGCTAAATTTGCACTTGATTCTGTTAACAAAATCAAGAAAATCTAAAAACATAACACTAGTGGAGAGAGAGAGAGAGAGTTGGGGGGGGGGGGGGGGGGGTTTGGATTGGGCAATGAGGTATGAGGGAAAGAGAGAGGAAGAAGAAGGAGTAATGGGTACAGATTTATGAGCCTCATGCTTCTCGTAGGAAACAGATTCTATCTCACTACCTCAAATCAGACAGCTCTTTGGTCCTGACCCTTTTGCTTGGCTCAAGGTATGTATATGCCTCTTCTTCTTCTTCAATTTAAACATATTTAATTTCTATGTTTATGTATGGTCCTGTATGTTGGCTTGCACATACTCTTTTGATAGTATTGCTTCATGTTTTTTGTTTGGATCTGGGTTAATAAAATTCGAATCTTTTTAATGCTTTTGGGTCGGAATTTTATTCAATGGAGCTTCTTTTGTATCCATGTTTGTGTTTCACATTGCGTTTTCAAGATTTTCTTGCATGTTAAGAACTAATATTGTGGGTTTGAGCTGTTTTCTTGAATTAAGCATTATATTCGAGGTTATATGCAGTATTTTTCGGTATTGACAGTTTACTACCAGGAATATATTTGGAGTCCTTTTACCCTTTATTCGCAACTATCTGCATCTTGAATATAATGGGTGGTATTCTCAAGCTTTAAACTTTTCTGTAAAGGTAATTCATTATTAGATATCTTGTACCTATGCCCTTATTTGGAGTTCTAATTTGTTAAAATCCAGAAGGATTCATGATTAAGTCAAAATTGGATAGTTTTTTCTTGAGGTGATTGATATATTAGCTGCAAGTTTATTTGGGACCTTTCTAATTTCCGTTTCCTTAGTATTGTGGAGTTATTATCATAGTTTTATGAATGGATTAGTTGGTTAGGAGTTGTTTGTTTTTGCTAGATGCAACTGATGGTGAAGGAATTGACCCTTTATCTATAAGCAGGCTAGACTTTCCATGTATTCAGTTTGAAAATAGATTGACAGGGGATTTAGAGATTGACAATAATATTAAATCAGGAAACAGAAAATATGGTATGTGCCTATTTGCAGTTGAGATTTGATCTGCCTGTTGAACATATAATGTCTTTATTTGCTCGTCGACATTTTCTACCACTACAATGGTGTGACAAGAGCCCCTTCTTTACAAATTGCAAATTCCTGATACATAAGGTTCTCCGATGACATATGTTTTATTGTAGTTGAGCTCTTTTATAGACAGCTTAACTGATAGAGATGAGAGTAAACCTCCCGTTGACCATACTTTTATTATCTTCTCCTCTTATTTAAGCAAAGCGGTCCGAATGTTTCCTTTGTAAACAACGAACATATAATGTTTCAGAAATTAATGGATATTTGTTTGACGAGTCTTGGAGGAATCAGTCATAGAAAAACCTGTAGGTGCTGCAGGCAAATTTCAAATAGACCCAATAACAAGTGATTGATATTGTTGAAGTGTTTGATGGAGTTCAAAAATTTTAGGGGGAATCTCTTCTTGTCAAATAGCTACAGTAAACTGTGCAAAATCCTATTTGGTCAGCAATATTAATAAGAATCTGAGTTTCTTCTGTTATAGTGATTAACTATGCATGAGAGCAGCTATGAAATCTTCATGATCATATGATTTTTCCAACTAGTTTATTATCAACATATCGAGTAACTCTTTTAATCACTGTATGAACTTTTTGCAATGAAGATATCAGGGGTTGCTTTGGTCAGCTTTGGACTGCCACCTTCCTCCACGATGCAATTTGGCTGAAAATATTGATAGTTGCCTACTTTTTTGGCTCTTTCCTCAACCACAATCTCTTGCTCGCCATTCATGAGCTCAGTCACAACCTCGATTTCTCCACTCCAGTCTATAACCGATGGCTTGGCATTTTTGCCAACCTTCCCATTGGCGTTCCCATGTCTGTTACCCTCCAAAAGTATCACCTTGAGCATCATCTCTACCAAGATGTAGATGGATTTGACATGGACATTCCACGCCTTGCTGAAGCACATGCCGTCAAAAACGTCATCACAAAATCTGTATGGGTTGTCCTCCAGCTCTTCTTTTATGCTCTCAGACCTTTCTTTATCAAACCTAAACCACCCGGTATGTGGGAGTTCATCAATCTGATTATCCAGCTATGCTTTCATGGAGCCATGGTTTACTTTTGGGGTAGGAAATCCTTTGCATATCTGATCCTGTCTACTTTTGGTGGGGGAGGGATGCACCCGATGGCTGGTCGCTTCATTTCCGAGCATTATGTCTTCAAGTCTGACCAGGAGGCATACTCCTATTACGGTCCCCTTAATCTTATGATGTGGAGTGTCGGATACCACATCGAGCACCATGATTTCCCAAGGATTCGTGGAAGCAAGCTCTACAAGGTAAAGGAGATCGCGCCAGAATACTATGACAACTTGATGGCGTACAATTCTTGGAGCCCCAGGTCATCTACATGTATGTAATGGATCGTGCTGTAGGGCCTTTTAGCAGGATGAAGAGGAAGTTGTCTACAAAGACATATGAGAACTGAATAGACGGTGCTCTGCTGGTAATCTTTTCCTTTTCCTTTCTTTCCAGTCTTTGCAAGGGATATTTCCTAAGATCTTGTCTATTCTTTGATTCACCTTTTGTAATACTCTTATAGCAATTTGGTGTCAGATGTCATAGGTTCCATTCATGTATCACTGTCCAGCTCCATCTTTGATCATTTCTGTATCATCATTTGGAGTTCTCCCTGTAGCCATTTTGGTCCTTCAGAATTCTTTGTAAACTTAAAAGAAAGTAAAATATATATTTTAGCATATAATATTGCCTCCTATTTACCAAATATATGAATAAAGTTGCAAAGGATAGGACTATCCGCTGATAGTTTAGAGAATTTTTACACATCCTGTCACCTTTACTTGTTGTAGGCTTGTAGCAAGTAACCTGCTTCATTTTCAAGAATACAGATTCCTACTTGTATGGAGGGTTACCTGTAGATATCTTTGACTGACCTAATAGTGTAAAGATTTAAACTGCCGGTGTATATTAGCTAACCTCTTCTTGAAAATATTACAACAACATCCATGTTAGATAATACGCTTAACGCTAGGGGGGGGGGGGGGATAGCGTTATAATAAAATACAGCGTAAACTTGCGGAATTTAAAAATTGCAGGAATGAAATAAGTGCGATAAGTAAATAATAAGGAACGAACGCACCGATGTATCCTGGTTCACCACAACCCGTGGCTAGTCCAGTCCCCGAGAGACACTCTCGAGATTTCCACTAACTTCGTCAAGCTTACGGGTGCTTAACAAACCGTTACAGTTGCTCAAGGATCCCGCACCTTAAGACTTCACTTGCTTGAGGATACCTCACCCCAAGATTCAACCACTAAGACTTTGGGTACTTAGCAAACCCGACAAATGAGAAGATATGTTCTTCTCAAAC
The DNA here is from genome assembly GCA_034376525.1 of Nicotiana benthamiana. Taxonomy (NCBI): domain Eukaryota; kingdom Viridiplantae; phylum Streptophyta; class Magnoliopsida; order Solanales; family Solanaceae; genus Nicotiana; species Nicotiana benthamiana. The sequence goes on along the minus strand of CM067324.1, from coordinate 123,587,563 downwards.
AACTCTCTTTTACAACAAATACTCTCTCAATAGAGTGGATAAAAAAAAACAAAATAAGCTCTATGAACAACACAAAGTTGTCTATCAAATGGCTCAACAAAAGCTCTAAAATGATGCTTGAAAATGATCAATATGTATATCAATATATGCAGGAGTTGTGTATTTAAAATCAGCTCAAAAGACCTCTTTTTATAGTTGAAAAAGTGGTGCTGACCGTTGCTTAATTGATAAATAAAATCCCTGATTCTTTGCTCAGACAATCGATTGTTTGGAGTAGACAATCGATTGTTTGACCAACGTTCAAAAAACAGATTCCTGATTTTAGGCTAAACAATCGATTGTTAACCCTGAATAATCGATTGTTCTTCAACGTTCAAAAATCAATTTAGGATTCTGTGGGAACGGTCAAAAAATAATCGATTGTATGAAAATGACAATCGATTGTTTATGAGTATAATCGATTGTATGATAACAATAATCGATTGTTTTGATGTTTAAAAACTTCGGTTGCACACTGTCTCAAAATAATCGATCGTTAAAAGTAGACAATCGATTGTTTGCTATTTTGAAAAACTTCAGATCACACTGTCTTAATACAATCGATTGTAGGATTCAAATAATCGATTGTTGAGGTCCAGATTTTAAAAGACATGTTTAAAAACCATTTTGACTAAAATACAAATCATTTTGGTTTAGCACAAAGATGCATGTTTATGATAAAAATGTTTTATGCATGTTTATGATGACCTAATGTTGAGCCAAGGATAAGATAACTTAAATGTTGTCCTTACATTGGTTCTACCAAACGACCTACGTCTTGGGTCTTCGGTCTTGAACTCTTTGGCTCGTTCATGCAATTCCGTCATCAGTATGCTTCTTGCCATTTGATTGATTGTCATACAATATCGTTGTTTGACACTTGACTTCATTGTTTGTCATTCATCAAAACCTATACCTGAAAATCATGCTCATACAACCAAAGCGCACATATCATAGATATACATGATTTCCAACAATTTCCCCTTTTTTGATAATGACAAACAACGGAAGATATGCACATTGAATTCCCCCTAAATTCATGCTATATCTCAACATACAATTTATGCAACCAATTCAATATAATCAATTCAATAATGTTCCCCCTCAATTAAGGCATGCATATCGCCCATATTCTTCCCCCTTTTGTCATTAGCAAAAAGACATATACCAAAAATTATTTAAACTATTGACGATATCAATTGTGATAACCAAGATCATATCAAAAGTTAGTAAATGGCATACTCATAATAACGGTCATTTTTCTCAACTTATGCCAATTGTTATTTTAAACTAAGAATATTCATCAAAACATCAATCATTTATTTTAAAACTAAATGATACTAATTGTTATTCAAAAAAGAACTCATCAAAACAACATTGATTATTAGCACGTATCAACTTATTGCGATTTTATTCAAAATACGATAACTAACCGACGTTCCCCCTTAATGCATTAAGGTTTCGTGCTTGGTGCATCCACTACAATATTGTAGTCTTCAAGCACACCTGCAAAAAGAACCTAAAAATAGGTTTTTGGTACCCAACTTCTTTTGGGTCCTTGGGGGTTAGGATAATAACAATTATAATCAACACATAAATCTCTATGTTTAGCAAAACAAACGGGTGCAATGTGTCCTACCCGATTACAATAGTGACATATAACATTAGGATTATGCATATGTCTAGGTTGAGCCAAATGCGTTCTAGGTGATCTAAAGTTGTTCCCCCTAGAACCGTTGAATTTCCTATAGTCATGTCTAGGTGGTCTAAAATTATTCATTCTAGACTCATTTACAGAATTCCTAGAATTGTGTCTAGGTGGTATATAATAATGAATCTTAGACTCATTTGTGAGGTTCCTAGAATTCTTTCTAGATGGACCAACCTCATTACTTATATCCTTTTTATTCTCTTCAATTTTAGGACTATCAACACTACGTTTTTCTAGTGCGTTCCGAAGTTCTATGTTCTCTAATTTTAAAGAACTACAAGAGGAACAATTAGAACATTTATCAATAGAAGAGGCTTCATTCAATTCCTTGATTTTATTTTTGAAATCAACAATGTCATTTTCCAAAAATTTATTTTCTTTTTCTAAAACTTCAATTTTATTTTTAAGAACACCATTTTCATTAGTCAATTCTTCAAAATCTATTTCTTTCAAAGAAGAGGATTTTTCAAAATCTTTTTCTTGTAAAGAAAGTGTTTTCTGAAAATCTGTTTCTTGCAAAGAAAGTGTTTTCTTCAAATCTTTTATCTTTTTGGAAGCATTAACAAATTCACCATACAATTCATCATAGGCATTTTGTAATTCTTCAAACGAGTGAGAGTTAGATGTACTTACCTCTTCTTCGTTTGCCACGAGACACAATGCGGCGGTTCCATCGCCTGAGCTGTCCGAATTCCGTGATACGCGCCTATGGTGTTTCTTCTTTTTCTTGTCCTTCTTCATAGACTTACAAAACTTTTCAATTATATCATTGGAAATATTGTCATCATCCCTTTCCGAATCACTTACCTCTTCTCTTTTAGAGGATGAGGCTTTGAAGGCAAAATTCGAATTACTTCTAAGATAAGGATTAAGAATTGTGCTATCATAAGTTTCGAGGTTACCTCTTAGTCCATCAATTGTGATATCAGTGAATTCCATCGACTCTTGGATGGCATTGGCTTTGGAGCGCCATTCGGGAGTAAGACTCCGAAGGACTTTTCGAACAAGATCTTTGTTCGTGTAAACTTTCCCGAGAGCATGGAGATCGTTGACGATACTTAAAAATCGTTCAAACATAAAACCAATGGGTTCCTTCTCCATTTTAAAGATTTCATATTTATGTGTTAGAAAATCAATTTTGGCTTCTCGGACTTGAGGCGTACCTTCATAAATGATCTCGAGTTTATCCCACATCTCCTTGGCAGTTGTGCAGCACGAGATTTTCCTATAGTCATCCGCATCACCACACAATATAATACATGGATGGCCCTTGCATTATTTTCAACTTTCTTGATATCCTCGGCATCATATTCATCTTCGGATTTTGGAACCGTGGTCTCTCCAACTTTCTTTGTTGGCATTGGTTCACCGTTTTTGATTATTTGCCACAAACGAAAACTGTTTGCTTTGAGGAAGATGCTCATCCGCTCTTTCCAATATGTATAGTTTGTTCCGTCAAATAGTGGAGGGCAAGTGGTGGATTGTCCTTCATCCATCGTTCCTGCGTTCAATATTTTCAACAGAAAAATATATATTGCTCTCAACCGGTTAAGGCTTTCAGAGAGTTAGGCTCTGATACCAATTGTTAGATAATACGCTTAACGCTAGAGGGGGGGGGGGGTGAATAGCGTTATAATAAAATACAGCGTAAACTTGCGGAATTTAAAAATTGCAGGAATGAAATAAGTGCGATAAGTAAATAATAAGGAACGAACGCAACGATGTATCCTGGTTCACCACAACCCGTGGCTAGTCCAGTCCCCGAGAGACACTCTCGAGATTTCCACTAACTTCGTCAAGCTTACGGGTGCTTAACAAACCGTTACAGTTGCTCAAGGATCCCGCACCTTAAGACTTCACTTGCTTGAGGATACCTCACCCCAAGACTTCAACCACTAAGACTTTGGGTACTTAGCAAACCCGACAAATGAGAAGATATGTTCTTCTCAAACAACTCTCTTTTACAACAAATACTCTCTCAATAGAGTGGATAAAGAGAAACAAAATAAGCTCTATGAACAACACAAAGTTGTCTATCAAATGGCTCAACAAAAGCTTTAAAATGATGCTTGAAAATGATCAATATGTATATCAATATATGCAGGAGTTGTGTATTTAAAATCAGCTCAAAAGACCTCTTTTTATAGGTGAAAAAGTGGTGCTGACCGTTGCTTAATTGATAAATAAAATCCCTGATTCTGTGTTCAGACAATCGATTGTTTGGAGTAGACAATCGATTGTTTGACCAACGTTCAAAAAACAGATTCCTGATTTTAGGCTAAACAATCGATTGTTAACCCTGAATAATCGATTGTTCTTCAACGTTCAAAAATCAATTTAGGATTCTGTGGGAACGGTCAAAAAATAATGGATTGTATGAAAATGACAATCGATTGTTTATGAGTATAAACGATTGTATGATAAGAACAATCGATTGTTTTGATGTTTAAAAACTTCGGTTGCACACTGTCTCAAAATTGTTAAAAGTAGACAATCGATTGTTTGCTATTTTGAAAAACTTCAGATCACACTGTCTTAATACAATCTTTTGTAGGATTCAAATAATCGATTGTTGAGGTCCAGATTTTAAAAGACATGTTTAAAAACCATTTTGACTAAAATACAAATCATTTTGGTTTAGCACAAAGATGCATGTTTATGATAAAAATGTTTTATGCATGTTTATGATGACCTAATGTTGAGCCAAAGGATAAGATAACTTAAATGTTGTCCTTACATTGGTTCTACCAAACGACCTATGTCTTGGGTCTTCGGTCTTGAACTCTTTGGCTCGTTCATGCAATTCCGTCATCAGTATGCTTCTTGCCATTTGATTGATTGTCATACAATATCGTTGTTTGACACTTGACTTCATTGTTTGTCATTCATCAAAACCTATACCTGAAAATCATGCTCATACAACCAAAGCGCACATATCATAGATATACATGATTTCCAACACAACATACCCAGTAGAATCCCACAAGTGCGATCTGGTGAGGGTAATGTGTACACAGACCTTACCCTACGTTAGAGAGGTAGAGAGGGCGTATTACATCAAAAGTTAATAATATGTCAGCAAATTTTATTTCTGAAATGGCCAGACGACCCTTTATAGTTATAGATTTCAAGTACAAGGGGATGTTAAACCCCACATTTTTGCAAATATCAAAGCTTGTTTGAGTAAGAGCAATGAGATTTTCCAATATCATCCTGAGATAGCCAGGGTTATCAGTGAAAGATGTCATTCATTTGATGACAAATAAAAAGGTTTATCAAAAATTCCAACAAGTCTTTTTGAATTAGAAGAGCAAGAAATGGAACTAGAAGAAAACTTTCTTTGACATCAAGGATTAACAATTTATTTCTATCTCGCGTTTCCCCCCATTATTTTAGTAGTTCATATTAATCTATCAGTGGAGATGGTAGTTCTTTCATTTCTTTGTTTCCTTTCTTTTTGTTCTGTATTCAATATTTATATTTTATTGAGAATGAAAACAAATATTCAATTATCTTGACAAATATAATTCATTGTGATAAATGAAGCAATACTACTGAAAACATCAAAATTACAAAAGTGATACTATTAAATGTACATTATAGTCTTATCTGCTTCTCATAATATTCATTCTTAAGCAAGTGGAGAAGCTACATAGCATAATCAGTACTCCTAACTAAACTGCTTAGGCAGGTTATATCTTAGTCCCTCTCCAAACTTCAAGTTCAATATTTGAGTTCAGCAACCTTCCTCCCATAGAGGAAAGCTTCATTCACTTCAGCTTCTACAAAAGCTGGAAAACTTCAATAACTTAAAAGCCAAAAAAACTTTCAAGATTTTTCATTTCTAGTATGGATCTAGCCTTTTCGTCTTCCAAAACTCAAACACCGTTGTAGACTGGCTCACCAATAACATATGGTGGCTACATTGTAGCTGGTGGCAGTTCTGGTAGGCGCAGAAGTGGAGCCCATGTTTCTGAATATTCACCTTCATTCTCTTGACTATACTCCTTAACTTTCCCAATAATTCTTAGCATTATAGCAAATAGCATAGAACACCCCTGCTTATCAAAAAATTTTGATCAACAACCACATAACATAACTTCAGACAGCAAAAAATGCTGAAATTTCTTCAAGCGGTCTTTTCTTACCTGTGCTAGAACACTAAACAGGGAAATCCATCGGAAGAAATCCTTATTCGATATCACAAACTCCTTGAACTCATCAAACCTTCCTGATGGATCTTCCGGTAAATCCTGATTAGGTTAAAAAAGAAACATAATCAGAACATTGGAGAGAAGCAACGAGGTTCTTTTGTCGATGTCTTGGTTAATAGAATACAGAAAGCTAATTTGAATAACAATAGTTGAATAACTATATGATAAAGATTTCTTAGATGCATACCTTCTCCCACTCATCATTCAACAAAACATCAGCTGCCATTACACCCTCTGATAGAAGAAGCACAAATATGATGAACATATACTATAATTATTGTTAAGGTCCATTCTTTTGATCTCTTCTTATGCAGCTTCTTTCCTACGAGCATATATGAGAACTATAAAGAAGAAGGATACAGAAGAGAGGCAATAGTTTGGCATAGTGTGCAGCAACATGGCCGAGGCAAGTGATAGCACACAAAGCAGTGCCAATACCAAGAAATGCATGGATGTACCTGTCATGATTTCAGCAGTATTAGCATTTCTTTTATGCCAGGACTGTATTATAGGCAAGGAGTTAAAATTAGGGGCAGAGCTACATGGTCTAAAGGAATCCTTTTCATTCGAAAGATATACTGTGCAAATAGTTGAATCCCCTTGATATAAGTGAAGTATCTAGTGGTGTAGAGGCAAAGGTGGTTCAAAAATTAGTTAAGGTCACGCGTTTGAATCTCAGGTGTGACATTTTTACATTCCTTTGAATTTCCTTGTGAGAATTTCAGGCTATGCCAATAGTCAAAGTGAATGAACAAACAAGGTTGTGAAAGTAATACCACTAAGTTGAGAACTCACCAAGGGAAATGATCGTAATCAGGGGATGAATGTGAATCCGCAGCATCACGCTGCCAAACTCTAATCATCCATATACCATAGAAAAGCATTGTAGTACCCAGAAATCCTATAGTTAAATTTGTGAACTTGAGGGACCATTGCAGGCAAACTTTCATAGGTTTTACCATCTTGTACTTTAAAGAGTAACTCTTCACTCTCTTGCCTGGGAAATTAGAAGAGCACTAGCTCTTAAGTTTGAAATAATAACTTTGGGAAATGCATGACAGAGCATATTTGTTACATTTATAACTGTTTGGAGTCTTGATTTGTAAGAAATTAAGATATGCAAGAATTTCCCAGGTAGATAGACTAAAAGAAGGAAATTTCCAAGAAAGAGCTTATTCTTTGTACTTTTGTTGAGGGATCTACTCAGTTATCAGTTGCTTGCTGTTTTTGTATAACCTAAAAATTGGTTGCCAAATATGTGGACTGATAACAACTGTTTATTTCGATAATTATGTTATTGCCAAATGATTCTAAGTAGATAGTGGTTGGTGACTGCAGTTAGTCAGCTTAGGAGCCGTTTGGATGAGCTTGTTTCAAGTGAGTCTTAAGTCAAAATAGCTTGTAAGTAAGTTAAGAATTCTAACTTTTGGCTTTTGACTTGTTTTTGTCATTTTAGCTTAAGCATAAGTGCTTAAAAGCATTTTTTACTTTACCCAAACACTACAAAATGGCTTAAAAAGCTATTTTGGCTTAAAAGCACTTAAAACAAGTCAATCCAAATGGACTCTAGGTGGTAAAATATAATGTAATGATATAAATGGAAAAGAGAGAGAACATCTTCATCGTAGCCCAAGCCACTGATATGATTTGTCTGTAGATTGAAAAGGTTCTTTTAGGTTGTCATTTGACTTGAATGTCTTTACCCACGAAGTTGCTTCTCCTTTCCTTCTCTTTATTTAGCTGTGTGTGAATTCTCTTAAATAAGTTTCCTCCCCTTCCTATATAATTAAAAAGGAGGCATGCATTCGCAACCAGACAAGAAAATTAATTGGGAGAATTGGATTTTACTTCATAACTACCTTAGATGGAACCACTGACAAAGTCTTGAATATCTGAGCATCTGCTATTGTGTTGCTTAGAAGAAATATAGCATCATGAAGTCATACTACACTCTATCCAAAAGTTAATATATTCGTCACTAGGATCACTTCACTGCCAAGTGCCAACATTAAAGTGCATATGAAAGGGAAAGATGATCTGTAATGCCATTTAAAGCATAAATGTACTTGCTATTGAAAGCTGAAGGGTATGCAATTCTTGCTCCCAGCATGGATGAAGCCAAAGAACTTGTTAACATGTCCTCTGCATATGCAGGGAGCATCATGTAGCCTTCTTGGTTTGCTATGATTAAAGATATTTCTATTCTAGGTTGACCAACGATCATTCAACAGCAATTTTCTCCAATATGTTTAAATCCCAAATTTTGAATAAGAAAGGCAGCTGAAGCGCAATAAAAAGATACAGCCCTGCTCATCTACAGCGGCAACCAGTTAAATAATATTAGCAGTAACACCCCTCATCAATCTTCCTTGCCGTACAAAATGAAGGCCATCAAAAAATAATGAGCTATTGCTTTTGACGACGAAGGAATTCCTTCATCTCTGTCAAAATATCAGCCTTCACTATGATGCGCATTAGCTTAGAGTCCTCCCACAGTAATCCTCCATATTCCCTGGCAAAATCACATGCAGCCTCAAAGACATCCTATAGTTATGTAAACAAAAGCAATCATGTCATATAGCCATAAAAATTAAAACGTTAATCAAATAAGTTTGTAATGCAAATAACATATATCGTGGCACTCACTCTAGAAGGGAATTCATCATAGAGGTGGGAGGGCATCATCTCAACCCGATTCAGATCTGATTCCCACAATCTAATCTGGCATGAGAAAGTAGTAGTTGAATTAGTTGATTTGAAAAGAACTTGTTTTCCTAATAATCCTTTCATCAGTATTTGTCAATGAAGACATATACTGTTGAATTGGCTTAACAGCTACTGGTTGGCCACAGTGATGGGAATGTGATAATACTCAAGAATATATTCTACCAATCAATCAGTATAAATAATAAATGGGATCCAATCAGTAATCATCTAACGAATAACCAAAATGTATTTTTGATTACTAGAGCTTTACTGTCATTCAATTTCAATGCTATGAAATAGTAAGAGAAACCTGATCAGTAACATTCTCTGGCACAGATGGTATCCTCTCTGCAACCCTAGGATGAGCATTCTGCTGAAGGAAAGAAATTATCTGCAAATTCCATGCACCGAAAGCACCACAGCCGTCAAAAACTTCCAAGTGAAAAAATTGTATTGGAACTGCTCAATTATAACCACGTCCAGATAGAATACCTTATAATTCTACTCTAAACATTTGGCGAATCAACATGACCTTTTGTTCCCCTTTTTTTTGGAGGGGATAAACCAATCAACATGACATTTAACCTAATACATTTAATAGCTATGGATGAGGATAAGTGGAACTTGAATACACATTAATCCGATCAGCACAAGCAAAGGTTTCTACTTTTCATATTTAACCTCTTCCATTCATACAGAATCAATACTTCCTGTAATTCCCATGCTTTCAAGCATGTACTAGTTAAGAAAGGTGCACCAATGTAAATAGTATTAGATTGAGGGACCAAACACAAAACTATAAGAGAAACATTTCTTCAGAAGTCTGCTATTAAGCAACTACCAACATCGACCAGCTAACCAAGAATTTTTTGTTTCTTTAGCAATAGCAGCTGACAAAGAATTAACAAGAATCTCTGACAAACATGTCCCGCACTATCAACCTTCTTTAACTTTTGCTTTACACAAAATATGGCACTCCAAATACAGTTCACTTTCTCACATTTTTTAAATAGTGGTCTCCAAAATAAAAGGAAACAGCCTCTCTGTCCGCCCAGTGTAGGGGTAAGGCTGCGTATATATCACCCTCCCCAGACCCCACTTGTAGGAATACACTGGGTCATTGTTGTTGGTCCCCAAAATAAGACACTGCCAATAAAAAAAATAGCAGGTGAAACTTGCCTGCTCAGCAGTAATGCCATTTTGAAAAGCTTTATACAAACTTTCTTTTGTAATAGCACCGACAATGAGATTTGGAAGCTGGTACTCCACCCTGTATTTGCAGCTAAATTTTGTTACTCAGAGAGTTCAAAAGTGAAAAAAGGGAGATCTACTACTAGAAAATCAACAATCCACCACATAAAGGTCGTGATGGTATTCTTACCAATTCCAACAAAAAGAACCAACAGATGCTAATACTTTCAAGAGAAAGAGAGTTGGCTCTTATTCTTCCCTCATGTTCTTTTTTTCCCAACCAAAGGACAGAAACAAATACACGCAATGGAAGCAAGTGTTCGCATACCTTGCAAAGAGGCGTAGGATTTCACAGTGTAATTTTGATGTTGAATATGCATACAACCTGAAGTTTGTTTCAATAACGATAAATCCCTGATGAAAGGGGGAAGGAAGGAAATCAATAGATGTGGTTCCAGTCAGTAAGGTTATCATTGAACTCGTCCCACCATTACTAAAACAAATTCGAGAACTTAAATCTGGATGACAGGAAGCACAAAATTCTAAATCTCTGATTCAGATTTTGCCGTTTTAAGAAAATTGTAATGCTAAAGATGGAAAACAAATAAATCAACATGGACTGCTATGTAGCTTGACCCAACTACTCTAGAGAATGCTTATATGTGCATCATACCTGTTTCCTGGACGTTGTATCTGCTAAGCTAATTGACAGATTGGTGGCAAGTTTGGTGGGAATAAACCAACTCTCTTTCCTTCCCTAAAAAACAACAAATAGACAAGTAGGATTCCATGAACATCACAGAAAAGAAAAGCTCCATTCATTCTGGTGAGCCCATTAATGGGGCAATTAGTAGTATTCACCTGCTGCAGCTTGACCAGTCCCAAATCTGAAAGGTCCTTAGTTATATTTCGCTGGAGATCAGTTAATGTGTTTGTATTGTATGCCTATATAATTCCAAAAAAATACAAAAATCAAGCATCCTCAGAAAAAAAAGGATAAATAACAGCAGTACTTAATGCTCCAGAACCAACTAAAATCCATACATTCAGAATTAAAAGGATGGTGTCGTTTACTACAGTTCTGGGGCAAAATGGTGTCATTTACTACAGCTCTGTCTAGTAATACCTTGCCAGTAACATGAAAGCTTAGCTCCAACAGAAATGCAATAAGATCTGCTGAATCCACACCTCGCTCCTTCATTAATATGAGAAACAGTGTAAATAATTAAGTAAAAGTCATAAACCGTCACTTACAGAATTTGAGTAAAACACAACATCTATCCAACATTATGGTCAGAGGCATAGTATCTTCCCAACCAAGATCTTAAATAATAGAGCAAATACATTCCAGAATGTTGGTCGCATTGACTAATAAAGGAAACATTAGAAAAAAGGAAAGAGTGAATAAAAATATGAGATGAAGAACAGTAAACTCAGAGGTGGAAGTTATGAGCTCAACTCAACTAAGTTCCAATCCCAAACTAGTTTAGATTATATGAATTTTATATGAACCCCTGTATGACTGTATCCATTCCGTTTTATTCTCATTCAAATGATTCATCAAAGTTTGACTATTTTTACGTGGGACATCAACCTCCCGCAACCCTCTTTCTTTATCTGAGCTTGGGACTGGCTATGCTTCATGAAGCTTACATATGCGGAATAGGCAACAAGCATGACCAGCTCCCTAAATTGGTAGGTAGAATAATCTGCTCTGAAATTACTTTTCCCACCTACCGCCTTATCTTCAAAGTCTCTCAAAACACTTGTCAACGAAGTGAAGTATAAGCAACTATTAAACGTAATTGAGTTTCAAAAAATGAATGCTGTTTTCCATGAAAGATCTAACAAGAGAGAAGAGAGAGAAGAAAAGAGGTAAAATAAGTTCTATGAATAAAACACCAAGAATTATTACCTCAGCATTTGTTATGTACTCCCTGATGATGTACCAAAGCTGTGCATTTGTGTCCATCAGCTGTTATACACGATAGTCAATAGAACTTCAAATGAGATATTGACTGATTGAGATAATTTATTGACTCGTACCAGGAACTGGAACCCACTTTCAGTCAGCCTCGGAGGTTCCCTGTCATCTCTGCTTAAGAAGGCATGAACTCATTGAGGTTATGTCCATTATTACAAAAATCTTCCACATACATGAACAAAGCACTATACATATGTGTGTGTGTGTACTATTTATCCAAAATACTACACTAGAAATTACCTCTGACTTAAAAGGCCACGCTGGAAAACTTTCATCATTGAAGAGCTTATATTTGTGGTCTTTCCAGCTTCACTGGAGCTTATAAGGTGCAGCAGAAAGCACTGGTTGCCACAGTTGCAAGTCATAAAAAGAGTTGCCAAAATTATAGTCAAGCTGCAGATTGATCAAGATGGAAGCAAAGTAGATTGTCTCACAACATATTATTACATATTCTGAACTCCCCAGCAAGATGAAAATACTAGAACTACTAATATAATGCAATTCATACCTCCCATTGTTCAACAGCATATGCCTCTAAGTCCTCCAAGCTAGGAAGCCTCACAGTGATATTAAAAGGCATTGGTTCCCTTGGTAAGACTCCACTACAGTAAGTGAACTCACAAGTTATCATTCAAAATTTTCAACTTACAGATCAAGGATATGAAAGAAATATTTCAACATCAACTCACTTTTTCCCAAAAATGAAAGAAAAATTCCAAAACAAATTTTAAAAATTGAAGATATTGAATTATTTTGCAGGAGCTTATTCACTAGGCCTTGCAAATAATAAGGCAAAGGATTCGATGCTGCCGAGAAAATTTCTGGTCTTTTTTTGCATAAAAATGCAAAAATTGGAAAACACATGTCCATCAAAGTAGAAAATATTACCACAACAAATCTAGCGCCTTCTAGATTAACCAAGGGTCAATATAACAGGGTCGAATTGCAAATTGAAGCTGAATTTTGAGTTGCAGAACGCCAGTCACACAGCACGAATAAGACAAACATACACACAACTGAGAAGATACTTAACCAACAAGAACAATAACAACTATGCCTCAACACCAAAATACTTTTTTCTTTATCCTTCTTTGTTGAACAGTATGCCTCCATTCCAAAAGAGCCAAAACCTTTGGATCTTTAAGTGAAAAGTGCAGTTAAAGTGCAGATGCCAACAACAACAACAATCACGCCTCAGTCCTAAACAAGTTGGGATCAGCCATATAAATCATCACTCGCCATGTCACCCCACGTAAACTCATTGAATGCCAAAATTATGCACATACGAATAGAAAATATTAGATACTATGTATACAAATAAAAAGTATTAGAAGCACAAATGAAGAAAAATAAAAATATTGAAATGTAATGCAAGAAAATGAAACTATACACAATCAATAAGAATGGGAAAACTACAATAAAGCTATATACTTGGTTTTGTGCCGAAAAAACATAACCGGTTGGTGAAGGTGCACATGCCTTAGCACCTTGATACTTACCCCAAACCGCCGATTAAGTGAAGAGCATAACCTGGGCTTCTCCGAGCTTCAACACACTTTAAACGAGCCTTTAACAACTGTTAGCGAAAACGTAAAAGAAAGAACACAAGATTTAACGTGGTTCGGAGCAAAATAATCCTACGTCCACCAGAAAACAATTGTCTTTTTATTCTTAACAAAGGAAGGGGAGATTTCCAAATTACACTTAAGAGAATTCTCTCTTAACTCTCTACTCATTATAATGTATTGTATTAATTTTGGGATTACAAATGAAGTAGTGCATCTATTTATAGGGGTAAAGACATCCTCTTGATGTCATTGGTGACATCGAACTACCTCTTCTTGATGTCATGGGTGACATTGAAGGAGAAAGCTTCCTCCTAACATTCATACCAACTCTTTTTCACCAACTCTTCCAATTGGCATGCCATTATTGACTAAACATAAACCAACATTTTCAATCTCTACTTTGGTTTGCGTTTCGAGCGTGCATATGAACAACTCTGGCCAAAAAAACTACTAAGCGTACTGGACAATCCCGTTGTAAGAAACAAGAAGAATCCAACCATGGTTGAACATACCACCTTTACCTAACAATTATTCTCTTTGGAGTTGCATCAGTTGATGCACACACCCGCCAAGTCCTTGCAGCGTGCAAACTTAGCGAGCAGGACTATCTTGGTCAACATGCCTGCAGCATTATCGTCTGTGATAACCTTCACGACCTTGATAGTCCCCTGTTCAACAACATCTCGAATAAAATGAAATCTGACATCAATGGGTTTAGTGCGCTCGTTAAATCTCTGATTTTTCATTAGATGAATAGCACTTTGACTATCACATCTAAGAGTTGATTCCAGCTGAACCAAACTCAATTCCGCTACTAAACCTTTCAACCAGATAGCTTCCTTCACCGCCTCCGTTGCTGCCATATATTCTGCTTCAGTCGTAGACAAAGCGACAATCGACTGCAGAGTCGACTTCCAACTAACGACACTGCCAACGGGGGTAAAGATGGACCTTCTCCTGTCAAGATCTCCTGCATAGTCAGAATCTACATAATCAAGAATTGAAATACCTCCACTACTTTTTCGAAAAGTTAGACCAACACCAGAAGCTCCCTTGAGAAATCTCAATATCCACTTGACAGCTTCCCAATACCTCTTTTCTGACCAACACCAGAAGCTCCCTTGAGATATCTCAATATCCACTTGATAGCTTCCCAATGCCTCTTTCTGGGCTGGACATGTATCTACTTACCTCACTTACAGATTGAACAATATTTGGACGTGTGCATACCATAGCATACATAACGCTACCAACTGCACTGGCATAAGAAATCTTTGACATATGCTCCACCTCATCCTCGGACTGAGGCATTTGTAACTCTGAAAGTTTAAAATGAGGAGCTAATGCTGTACTTACAGGCTTGCACGTATGCATATTGCATCTCTCGAAAATCCTTTCAATATACCTCGACTGAGAAAGATGTACAACACCGTCTTCTCTTAAAATCTTCGTACCAAGGATTTTCTTTGCAGCTCCTAAATCCTTCATGTCAAATTCCTTACTCAACAATTTCTTCAAAGCATTTATCTATGTAATGTTTTTTTTTTTCTGATGAGGTAAGGAGAATTCATTAAAAGCATTCAGATGTAGGCAAAAGATTACAAATAAGAGAGATGGTGTCTGCTCATATCCACAAAAAAACTATTCTATCACTAAGGGGCAGACACAATCGAAAAATTGAATAGACCTAGTTACAGGTGCCTGATTTAGCCAACTAAACAAATTTAATAAGCATTTTGATTAGACTACATGGGTCGGAGTTGAGATGCCATCAAAACATCTACAATTCCTTTCCTTTTAGATGCACCAATAGACGGCAGCATGTACCATTGCCCAATTTTTTGATGGATTTACCTACTCTCCATGAACACCAACATTCATATGTTTCCTTGATGCTGTTAGGCTTGACCCAGGCTAGTCCAAAAATATAGAGGAACATGTCCAAATATCACATGCAAAAAGAGATGTCTAACACTTTCAGAATCCAAATTGCACATGTACCAGCTATTCGCCATTGGTATACTCCTTCTGCTGAGGTTTTCTTGAGTGAGGCATGCTTCATTTAAGGCAACCCAACTAAAACAAATCACTTTTGGAGGCAGTTTTGTTCTCCAAATTAGTTTCTATGGCCAATTGTTTATCAGATCATTGTTGGAGCATAGGTGTGCATATGCTTTCTTCACTGTAAATTTCCCGTCCCCCCATTCCAGTTTGTCCTCCAGCTGGGGTTTGACAACAATTTGTGCTAGTTTGGCCAGCAATTCCATTAGGTCATTTATCTCCCAATCTTGAAATGTCTCCTGAACTGAGGGTCCCAAGAGCTGTTCTGCCAACATTGTTCTACAGTGGATTCTTGATCTACTGCCAGCAGGTACAAATTTGGAAATTCATCTTTTAGTGCCATTGTTCCCAACTACTCGTCTTTCCAAAACTTGATGATTGGAACTCATCCCATAAATTGGATATGTGTTTCCATTGGAATGTACCATGAGGTGATCTGCTATGTCTTGTGCGCCAGTTGTTCCTCACACCATGGTTAGCATTAATAACCATTAATCACTGATCTTCACAAACCAGGGTCCTCCAAATTATACCTCCAATGCCATTTCATTAAGATACTCTTATTATGTAATATCTTTAACACCCAATCCTCCGTGCTCCTTTGGTAAAATAACCTTTGGCCATTTAACCAAATGAAATTTGTGACTTTGATTGTTGCCTTCCCATAAGAAGTTTCTTCTAATTTGATTTAGCCTCTTATTCACTTTAACTGGAATTGGGAATAATGACATGAAGTAGGTAGAAATACTATCCAACACACCGTTAATAAGCGTTAATCTACCCCCTATAGAGAGGTACTGCATTTTCCAGGAGGCCAATCTTTTCTCAAACTTCTCAATAACCCCACTCCAGATTCCTTTGTGATTTGTAAGATGCTCCCAATGGTAGGCCTAGGTATGTAGTGGGAAGGATCCCACACTACAACACATTATATCATATAGCTCCTTCAGACCAAGAACATCATTGACAGGAAAAATTGTGCTTTTTGACATGTTCATTTGTAAACCTGATATGGGTTCAAAGATCATAAGTGTGAGATTCAAGTACATCACTTGTGAGCTCTCAGCCCCACAAAATATGAGAGTGTCATCTGCATAAAAAGGATGTGAGACTAAGACTGAGTTATGTGCATCATTCCCCACCCTAAATCCTTCCATCCAGTGTAGCTAATTTGCTTTGTCAATCATTTTGCTGAGCCCCTCCATAGCTAGGATAAACAAAATTGGAGAGGGAGGACCACCTTGTTTGAGACCTTTCTGAGGAGAAAAGAAACCAACAAGCCCACCATTGATCAAAATAAAGTATTTAACTGTGATAATACTAAATTTGATCAACCTATTCCAGACTTCTCCAAAATCCAGTTTCCTCAAAACAGTGTTGAGATATGACCAATTTAGTTGATCGAAGGCTTTTCAATATCCAATTTGATCAGAAGACCAGGTTGCCCTGATTTCGACTTCCAATCCAGAACCTCATTGGCTAAAAAAGCTGCATCGGTGATCTATCTTGATTTTATGAAAGCAATCTGGTGTCCTGATACCAACTTTCCTATCACACCCTTCAACCTTTCTGCTAGGATCTTGGAAACAATTTTGTAGACACTTCCAATTAGACCGGTTGGTCTATAATCTCTCAGTTCCACAACCCCTTTCTTTTTAGGGATTAGGGCTATGAATGATGCATTACATGATATTATCATTTGTCTAGTTTGGTGGAAATGTTGGATAGCACTCATAAGTTCATGTTTGATCACGTCCCATGTTTTTTTATAGAATGCCATAGTATACCCGTCTGGACCTGGAGCTTTGTCTGGAGCACTTCCAGTACCTCAGACTCCTCAAAAGGTCTTTCCAGCCATTTTTTCCTCCTCTGTGATTGATGCTACATCATCCAGTCTTGCTGTTGGCCTCCAAGTCTCATTTTCTGTGTACACTTGATGGTAAAAGCCTAGTATTTCACTCTTGATTAAGTCTTTATCTTCAGTAATGTCACTGCCCACTTTCAACCTGTCAATGCAATTTGATCTTTTGTTAGAGTTTGCAACTTTGTGGAAGAATTTGGTGTTCCTATCTCCCTCTTTGAGCTATAGGCACCTAGACGTTTGCCTCCATGATACTTCTTCTGCTTTGGCTATTTATTGCATCTCCTGTTGCAGCCTTGAGAATTTTTGTTTCTCTTCCAAGGATTGGGGTCTCCCTTCAGTGATCTATTGTAGCGTGAATAGGTCCTCCAAAATTTTGTTCTTTTTTGCATCTAACTTCCCCGGTTCCTCCCTATTCCAAGTAGTAATATCTTTCTTGAGAAGCTTCAATTTCTGAGTGACAAAGAAGTCTGGACTGCCATTTACTATATATCTTTGCCACCATGCCTTCACTCTATCCAAGAAGCCATCAAAAGCTAGCCACATGTTTTCAAATTTAAAGTACGACGGATTAGTGCCCCAATCTCCACTTTCCAGTAGGATAGGAATGTGGTCAGAAATGACCTTTGGAAGAGCAAGTTGCTTGACATTATTGAAAATGTCATTCCACTCAGAGGAGATAAAAATTCTATCTATTCTCGAGGCTTGAATGCTTTTCTCCCCTCTAGACCATGTGGTTCAGATCAAAATAATCCTACGTCCACCAGAGAATAATTGTCTTTTTATTCTTAACAAAGGAAGGGGAGATTTCCCAATTACACTTAAGAGAATTTCTCTCTTAACTCTCTACTCACTACAATGTATTGTATTAATTTTGGGATAGTTTCTAAAAATGAAGGAGTGCATCTATTTATAGAGGTAAAGACCTTCTCTTGATGTCATTGGTGATATCAAACTTCCTCCTCTTGATGTCAGGGGTAACATCAAAGGAGGAAGCTTCCTCCTAGCATACCAACTCTTTTCACCAACTCTTCCAATTGGCATGCCATTGTTGACTAAACATAAACCAACATTTTCAACAACAATGATTTGTTCAACTCCATTTAGGCACAGTTTATTCCAATACGCAATAATTTATCTTTTAAGACAAATTAGGAAAAATAATAATGGTCACACACCATTGGGCTCAAACCCAAAACCACAAGTAGAGCCTTGCGCTCTAATGACCAGAAGATACTTATCCACTCCAACAAAATTGTCAGCCTAATTTAGAACATAATAGTAAATTCAAAGAGAGCAGCTCATCACAACTCCCTAATCCTATGACCAGCCCATCACAACTCCCTAATCCTATAATGACCAACTACTGGAGATCCTTGAGCGAGAGATATACTCTCTATGTGTGGGGGTGTGTGTCGGTGCGTGCGTGTGTGTGTGTGCGAGAGAGAGAGAGAGAGAGTGTGTACATCTTAAATCTACATTACAGGTCAGCGTGCCTTCTAAAAAATGAGATGAAATACTGAATAAACCAAATAGAGATTGTTCTACTACAAAAGTGTACAAAAAAGTGATGGGATGTGTTAACAAACAGATGAATTCGCTATAACTAGTTACTGGAGGAAGCAAGTTTTAGACTTTAGCTTTCTCCCAAGTTTAACTTTTGAATAAGAAAGAACAAAATCAGCCTATGGATTGCGATAACCAACAGAAGAAAGCAAAACAGTAGTAGATGCTATTGCAACTTGTGCTCCTCTGTTTAACAATTTCCTTATTGTTCCTCATGTATCTTTCTTATTTCATAATGTTATTTTTGTCAGAACTGGTCGTGCTGCTTGGAACTGGGATTAATAGGAATGGATTCTGGTGTCCATGTGATTTAAGTACCCACTGCCCACTGCCCACTGCCCACTGATTCATCTATTTGTGCGTATACTTTCATTTTTTAAACCCAGTAGTCTCAAAAAAGGCCCTTTTAAATCGTTAACTACCTAAAGAAAAATAAAATACACAAGATAAGGAAGCTTACCCATGGACTATATGCTTCTGAAGATTAAATTGAAATTTTGGATTTAATTGATACATGGCTTCCTTTTTCCTGTAAAAATCAAAGAGAATGGCAACGGTTAACAATCAAAAACTAACTAAAATAAAAAAGTGAAAATTGACAAGAAACTAGAGCCAATTAACTTGAATTTAAACTTGGGGATTAACCGTGTCTTCAGCAAAGCAATAATGCACCGCCCTGACCAGTTAACTATCATCCCAATAGTTGTGGCACGATTTCAACAACCTATAATTTCTATAACTTATGAATAGGAAACTATTATTGCAACAGTTGAGGCATGACACAAAAACCTAAAACTTCTATGATGCTTATAAGAGCAAAAACTGCAATAACAACGACCCAGTTAAATCCCACTAGAGTTAACTGCAACATGAAAACAAAATAAAGCTAAGCAAGCATTACATTTCCAGATATTCCCTTTGATCATGATTATTTTGAGCAAGGTTCTAAACTAGCTCACATGTCATCATTTAGAGTGCTAGAGGAAAAAATGAAACAAGAGAAAGAGCAAGTAAAAAGGTATATAGAAATATGGTACGTTAGGATGTAGAAACTAATGTTTTTAAATACTAGAAATGTTAGAATACAAAGCTGTCTAATCAGCTTGTTTTAAGCGCACTCCAGCACTTTGTTTTTTGAGAAAAAGGTAAATATTTCATTAAAACAATAGCCTTCGGGAAATGCATATTACAAATATATTTGCAATAGTGATCCCTTCTCCATCAGATGCTCAAGCACTAACAGAAAATCGATTCGTATATAAGTTCCAACCTCCCTATTTGAGCGGACAGGAAGTATTGCAATTGCCAGCAAAGGCGAACTACCACTTTCATTACTAAAATTGGAATAAACAGCACTAATCAAGAAAAGAAACTAGCAGCTATCAAGAAAGAGAAGGATCTGCTCAATAACCTGTCAAATGTTTCCGTCATTACTCTCAGCTGTATCAATCTATCAATGGCAACTTTATGCTTTGAGAATCCATCTGGAAGCACCCACTCCTCCATTGACTTGGCCGGGATTGGTATGTCTATATACAACAATTGTAGCGCATACTTCTTTGCTAAGGGAGGTAACGATCTGGCAGAAGAAATGAATAAAATAAACACTAAAACAGCATATTTCTAAATACTATCACCAAAAGAGATTTTTGTTCTCGAATAAACTAGTGCCTTTTTGCCTATTAAAAAAACGAAAGATTTTTTTTTTCATTTTTTCCAGTATGTACAAGTAATCATGAGCATGATTAATTTACAAATTTACATCACATCAACCCTTCTAGAACTTATTTTGTTCATTAGATTCATCATATTCAATATCTGTTCTCATTGTAAAACTACATCTTATCAGATTCAAAAAGACATTCGCATCCACAATCATAGTTCTTTTCGGTTCCCATAGTATCTACTTGCTATAGCCCAAGGTGAACCACTGAACTAAATAATAAGTAATAGTAATATTCTTCTCAAATTGTTCATATATTTTTTCTCTTTCTCTGTGTGTATTATACTTGTGACTAGCTTGAAGTTCATTTCTGCAATTGTGAAGATTACGTCTTATTTTAATTGCAAAAATAAACAAAAACGGCAAGATAAGGATTAGCTCAATATGAAACCGAAGTTTGCACATATAAAATGGCTCAACAAAAATAAAACTCTAACCTGAGGATGGCTTCACAGATAAAGGAATTGTCG
Organism: Nicotiana benthamiana; assembly: GCA_034376525.1. Taxonomy (NCBI): domain Eukaryota; kingdom Viridiplantae; phylum Streptophyta; class Magnoliopsida; order Solanales; family Solanaceae; genus Nicotiana; species Nicotiana benthamiana. The sequence goes on along the minus strand of CM067324.1, from coordinate 123,566,469 downwards.
TAGAGCATGTCGAGCTTCACTGCAGGCAATGAAGCCACCATGTCCATGAAATTCCTGGCCACTATCTTCACTTGTGGCATTGTTCCTAATCTCTGTTTTGGATCAAATTAGGGTTTTTAATTTCAATTTCTCAACCTAGGGTTTAATCTGATGATTCTATGGTACTTTCGCCAATATATTCATACGAATCATGACAAAGAAAAGTGCAGATTATGAAGTAAACTCGAGCAAGCTCTTGCGATGAAAATCGAAAAGTTCTTTGATTCTTGCGATTTGGGTCAGTTGCTCTTGCACTTTGCAGTAAATCCAGTTAAAATAATTATATATAGCTAAATCAATTGAAACCGATTCCACTAGATATTGTATTGGTAGAGTTATAGTGCACTTATATTTTAACTCAATTATATTATGCTCGAGTTTCATTATAATTATTTTGAAATTTCAGTATAATATATTAGAGTTCAATTATAATTAATCCGAACAAACAATATTTTTGCTCAATATTTATCTTTATATAAAAAATAGTTAAATTTTAATTATTTTTGAAATTAGATTATTTTTTAACGACTAGCTGTAAATTTGGTTATTTTTAAATTTCTCCAACTTTCTAGCGTTTGCTTTGGATTTTGAAGTTTTGAAAGCCCAAATATATTTGGGCCTTGAAGATCAGGGTGGAATTATTTCGTAAAAATAGTACAATCTAGCTAATTTTCGAACTGGTTATTTAAAAATAATCATCATTTGCAAAGTCATTAAAAATAGCCACTATTTTGCTGCAACGCAAAAAGTTACAGCATAATATACCAGAGATCGATGCACCTATGCATGAATTTCTAGCATATTATGGTGGAACTCAAACACGCGGATATATATTGGAGATTGGAGTAATTGTGCTCAAATCTCCAGTATGTTATTACCCGTATATTATACTGGAACTTCAATATATTATACTGGAGTTCCAGCATAAGTATGCTAGAACTATATATACTGGAACTTCAATATATAGTTCTAGTATAACTAGAGTATTTTTTCCGGATTTTGAACAGTGCATTCGTTTAGATTTATCTTTACATGAAAGATAGTTAAATTTTAATTATTTTTTAAATTGTAGCCATTTTGAATAACAACTTATAAATCTGGCTACTTTTGAATTTCTCTCAATTACTTCGTTTTGTTTTTTCGTATTTTTCCATTCATAAATTACCTCTATGGCAATTAGAAGCAATTGTTTTCAAAAACATGTGAAAACAAATTTTCGAAAAGATTTTGAAAAGTTTATTCAACTAAACATTGGTTTTTTTTATATTCTTTGCAAAACTGGAAAATCACTCCAGATGTATTTCTTATTTTGTTTAAAGAAAATACTTCTCTCTAGTGGTGCTTTGGTTTGAAGAAAAGGAAAGCACAAAAGTGTTTTCGGAGAAAAAAAAGTTGTTAACATTTTCTTAGGACAGTCGCTAATTAGTACATTAGAAAATAAATGCATTTAAAACGCTAAAAAATGAGTTAGGAAAACAAACTAAAAATAATATTTTTTTTATTTTAGGAGTATTTGTCAATTATTTGGTACAAAATAACAATGAAATTCCCAAAAGCACTTCGATGTTTAACAGCTGAAACTCTTTGCAATGTACTCAGTTGGTAAAATCTAGGTTTGAATCACATTGGAGGGCAAGTGCGAAAACACTATATATATATTCCCTTAATAAAATTTTTAAGAAAATAAAAGTTAAGCTCAAAGAAAAGAAAATGTATATGTTATTAAAGGTGTTGTGTTCTCTTTCGTGCTAAAATCATTTATGTTTTCATATCTAATCAAGAATGTTATTAAATCCGGACAAAAGACCATGTTATTAATGGTTTATAGCTTTATATGATCTAGCAACGGATTTATCACTTTGAAAGTTTTTAAATTATAAGCTATCAAAACAAAGATGGAAAATAATAATAACAACAACAATCAGTATAATTTTATTTAATGGGGCCTGGATAGAATGTAGACAGATCTTATCTCTATCCTGGAGGTAGAGAAGCTGTTTCCAGATAGATACTCGGCATCCTTTCCTCTAAGAATTTTCCTACCTTGCTCTTAGGGAAATTCGATCTCACAACCTCATGATTGGAAGTGAAGATTGCTGACAATCAGAACAACTACTCTTGTCCAAAGATGAAAAAGAAAACCCCAAAAAGAATGTTAGATGGACTATTTCTAAGAAGAAACTGGAGAAAAGAAATCCCACATGAAATTTGTTCTGCACAAGTTTGGAATTAGTATAAAAAAAGTACGGTCAAGGGTCAAATATATCCTTATACTATTAAAAATAGGCCATATTTATCCTCCGTTTGAATTCTTTATCAAATATGTCCCACCGTTTAGGACCATATATATCCATCAGCCGTTAAAAACTCTCCTATATATTTAAAGTACGGTTAAGGGTCAAATATATCCTTATACTATTAAAAATAGGCCATGTTTATCCTCCGTTTGAATTTTTTTATCAAATATGTCCACACCGTTATATTTTTATCAAAACACCCTCCCATATATTTTTAGTAGCACGTGGCATCTTATGATTGGACTAGACGACCCGCCCCACTCCTTTAATTAAACCCGCCCCGACCCAATGAAATTTAGTCTTCTTCTCCGTTCAATCCCTTCAATACTAGGTAGTGATGGCCCATGTTAGCATGTGCCCAATAATACAAAGGCTAAAACTCTATTTTTATATAAAATTATAGCTATATAAATTGGCTCATGAAAATGACCCTCAAAATCGGATAAGACGAAAATGTATGCTAATTGTTGGACATTAGTTACATGCATCAATGAATAAAATGTCCACTCTTGAATGTTGTGAGGTCAATCTTTAACGCCATGAGAGTACTCTTTCTATATTGAAAACATAATTATTATTCTTCTAATGATATCTGGTGAATCTCACTCCCAACCCATGAAGCTGCAGATGGAAGTGTGAAACTATATTTCTGTGCTAGCTTTCTTTTATTTTGTACTTTTCTTTTTTCAAATTGGCATCTTCATGTAGAGTTGCGGTCTGTTAAGTTTTTGGCTTCTAGACTTACTAAATTTCTCGCATATCGTATAGCTGCAAGTACATGAATTATAAAGGAAAAAAATAGAATAGCAATAGTAGTACTAGTATCCAATAAGCATTCAAATGGATAATAGTTTAGAAATCAATATGGTGTTGTACCACATAAGTTATGCAATGAACCAGACACAAAAACTACCCATTTAGTAAATAACATACTCAATTTCTTCGTTTTTTTCGGTCCATCTCATATTTATGGCACAGGATTATTATCACTACCTACTTTTTAAGGCACCCTCAAAAAACTTTTTCATCAAATAGCAAAGAAGCATGCATTTTGCAGAAGCATATTGAAGGGATTGAACGGAGAAGAAGACTAAATTTCATTGGGTCGGGGCGAGTTTAATTAAAGGAGTGGGGCGGGTCGTCTAGTCCAATCATAAGATGCCACGTGCTACTAAAAATATATGGGAGGGTGTTTTGATAAAAATATAACGTTGGGGACATATTTGATAAAAAATTCAAATGGAGGATAAATATGGTCTATTTTTAATAGTATAAGGATATATTTGACCCTTAACCGTAATTTAAATATATGGGAGAGTGTTTTAACGGCTGAGGGATATATATGGCCCAAATGTATAACGGTGGGGACATATTTGATAAAGAATTCAAACGGAGGATAAATATGACCTATTTTTAATAGTATAAGGATATATTTGACCCTTAACTGAAAAAAGTATGATTTAAGTCAGACACACTAACAATGTAAAAAATTCTCTACACTATTAGTAAAATTTAACAGATAATAATAGGTTATTACTTAATATTTTTTATTACCCAATTAAATATGCTACGAAGACTTAAATATTATTGTAGATCGACTTAATATTGTATAAAAATTATATACTCAAAGCAAACAAAACTTAAACTCTAAAAAATAACCAAAATAAAATAAAATCAACGCCTATATTTATATGCACAAGTAAAAATGCTATACTTTCAAATAAGTAGCATATATATTAATCTTTCTAATTGATAGCAATCTTTTGATTGCTTGTTTGTTTCAAAATTGTACAAAAACTTCCTCCATGTGCTTTTAGATCAAGTATGTTAACTCAACTTTCAACCCATGTTATCTGCCTTAAAACAAATCTTTGAACTAAAGTAGTAATCCTTAGAATATACTATTAATATGCTATTCTTGCTTATTGCACAATCAGTTGTAGAAAATGTCAAAATTATCTTCATTGCGATTTATGTGAATGTCCAGGATATATAGTTCAACTGACTTCAGGCGGTCTTGTTCTTATCAGTTGGCTCCTCTTCAACAGGAGGCTTGGATGATCTGCTTGATTGGATTTTATTTACTTTCTCAGAAGGGATATCAAACTGCATAACAAACATAGATAGCGTCAAATAAAATGAAACAATAAAGAAATACAGATGATAAGCAACAATAACAATAACAACCCAGTATAATTCCACTTAGTGGGATTTGGGAGGGTAGTGTGTACGTAGTCCTTACTTCTACCCTGGGATGGAGGGGCTGTTTCCAAATAGACCGTCGGCATTCTTCCTTCCAAAAACTTCCGACCTTACTCTTCAGAAGACTCAACTCACAACCTCTTAATTAGAAGTGAAGTTTGTTTACCATCAAAGCAACCCCTCTTGTTCGGATAATGAGCAGTCTATTAGAAGAAATTCTATGAATCCCATGTCTGTTGAGAATTTTTGTGCAAGCAATAGCAGAAAGGAACCATCAATTGTTAAGTGGTTTAAATGAGACAAAATACTGACCTTGAAACCACTGCCAGCTACACAAGCACGATGGCAATCCTGTATTGATAAAACAAGAATATATAACATATACATGAAATGCTAACATATATATTAGACAGTTGCCAACATAGTACAGATGTAAAAACACTATGAATTACTCGTTTCTTCTTTGCAATTAGATTATTGTCAAGATTTTCCACCTTAAACAAACGTCTTTATGATTATTAACTAATCAGCTTGTACTCACAAATTAGCTTAGCACGTTGACTCCAAAATTAAAAGTTGAAACAGAAGTATGGGACGCAAAATCTTGGCTAATGGTGTGTATGGATCTCGCTTTCAAGTCCACAATCGAATTTGATTGATGATGTTGGGATATATATCATTAATCATAGGTTTGGTTTGAATATATTATTTATTATGACATAATTATTTATTTAATTTTAATAAAATTTTAAATTGATCATATATTAGTGTGTGTCATTTGCCTATATAGTAGATAATTTAATGTATATAGTTTAGCTTATACACATCGGTTATTATAAGTGTAAAGTTTTAGTTCACAATCTAATGATGGAATTGGACAAACCATCAGAAATGATTATAGCACAAGAATATAATATATCTTGATTATGAGAATGGTTTATTTTCGACTTCTTGTGCTAGTACATTTTGTATGTGTTGAACGGGCCAAGTAGAGATAAGTATTTTATACTGACTTAATAAAAATTCTCTAGTAACTAAATGTACTTATACACTTAATCTTGATATAATTATCATTAGTTATGTGTATTAATTATTGTTTTGATTTATTAAAATGTGAGATTTTTTTGTGGGACAATAAGCCCGATAAATTGGACAATGATGATAAACATTGATGAAGTAAAAGTTAGTAGACGGAATGCATGTTTCGGTCTAGAGATTGATAATACACCTCTATGAAAGCTTATAAGTTCTCGTGTGTAATTCATGCACGTGGATTTTATATCCGTCACATTAAACAAGTTAAGCGAAAATCTAAAGAAAACAATCAATAAATTGTTATCGATTGTCCGTGTTCAAAGCAACGAGAAACTGAAAACCAGTAAGAAGAAGAGACACAAAAAACAGAACGTATGTAACGTTAAAAAAAAAAAAAATCACAGAAATGAAGAAATCCGAGACCACAGAATTCACTGTGTGTCCTTAAGGAATTTAACCCCCTCACTGTACCCGAGGTTGTGGATTATTTCCTCCCAGGATATAACGGATATACCTGTCGTAGGAGTGGCGGTACCTCAAACGCCTACGACTTCGACGAACTCAAATTCGGGAACGAAATCACACTATGACTCGATATGTTTCAGTTTGCAGAAAAGAATGCAGAATTTTTAATGCACGAATTTTTTTTTTTTTTCCGTACTCGAAAATGAGGCATTGCCTCAGTTTATATAGCCTCGAATTGTGACTGTTCGGAAAGGCTTGGTGCCTGTTCGGGAAAGGCCATGCCTTTTTTCTGAAAAATAAGAACGTTGGGAAGTTTACAGTTAACAAATTAATATTTTTCCCGCGGGAATTAAAAATAATTTCAGAAAATGAAGATTGAATTTTAAATAAATTTGCTCCAAAAAGATTATCAATCAATCAGATCATTTGACCAAATCCAAATCCAAAGCCGAGCGACGACGACGACGCGAGGGGAGTCCCTCTTCTTAACCCTTTAAGAGCTAGAAGAAGTGCTTTCTAATATAAGCACATAACTTTCCCTTTCTACCACCAATGTGGTACAAAGCTCCTTTTCAAAGGAACTTTGCTTTGAAACTTCATTTTCCTTCTATTGTCTTCTTCCCTCCATTTCTCATTCACACCAACTTAGCTAGCTTTAATCATTAACTAGCTTTAACATAAATTACATTACCAGTAATTTAATTTATTTGATTAATATCTCAATCTTAACATGGAAAGTTAAATAAAATTTAATGGAAGAATTTTAAAATTGAAACGAGGAGTGAAATTACGGATTATTTGAAATTTAAAACAAAAATTTTAATTACAAAAAAAGCAAAAGTTTTTTTTTTGTGCGGGGGGGGGGGGGGGGTGTTGGGTGGTCCAGAAAAATAAAAAAAAAAATTAAAATTACAAAAAAAAAATAAGGTAAAAAAATTATTTTTTTTTGGGGTGGGGGGGGGGGGGAGATGGAAGGGTAGTAGGGTGGGTGGTAACGGAAAAAATGAAATGTGAAAAAAAAAATTATATATAGAGTGGGGTGGGTTGGTGAGGGTGGGGAAAGTTGGGAAGGTGCTTTGGAAAATATTTTTCTTTCTCTTGGTAAGGAAAATATTTTTCTCTAGTTGGAGAAAAATGAATTGACAATAAAAATATTTTTTAAAAGCATTAAACCGACCAAATATAAAAAAAATTAAAAAATATTTTCCTACGTACCAAACACACCCTAAATGTAAAACGGACAACAAATTTGAGATGATAAAACGAAGAGATGGGGGAAACCTCAGATTGGGTAGCAGAACCAGGGGCACGATCAATATAAGCACTCCATTGTTGATCCTTCAGTACTGGACCCTTATAGCACAACTCCTCACATTCTTCCAAACCTGCATATACCTTTTCATTTTCTATTCTATCTTAATTCAATAGTAAAGCATTAATTGTATGAGGTTGCAAAATTCAACAAAAAGCGTCTCATAACCATTATTTATCCTTCGAATAAATATCTAGGAGATGTTTTTTGTTCAATCACAAAGGGAAGCAACATATTATGGACATTCTGGAAAATTTATGTTATGAATTAATCTCTTTTTAACCAACTAATAGCCATATACACTTAGACTGGCTACTAATATTTCCTTATTCACAAACTAAATGGTCCTAACTCCTAAGTCAATCACCCCTAATAACATGACCATACTTTTGCAACATTAGATATTTCATACTCCATCCGTTTCAATTTATGTGAACTTGTTTGACTATGTACAAAGTTTAAGAAAAAATAAAAATTTTAAGAATTTATGGTCCTAACCAAGTCAAATATGAGGGTCCAAAGTAGTTTGGTTATAAAATCCTCTCATTAAGGATAGAATTGAAAGTTTAAGTTACTCCCCTGGTCCGCATTAAGAGACTAATTTGCTTTGGGCACGCTCATTAAAAAAATACTAAATTCTAGACAAAAACAGTTAGTGTGACTAAATTATCCTTAATTAAATGTTGCAGCATAATTTAATGTGAGAAACAAAAGACCTTTTAGGGATACGTACATAAAGGTAATTTTTAGAAAAACAAATTGAATATTTTCTTTATTATATAAATGGACGCTTATTTTAGACCAAATAAAAAAGAAATTGGTCATTTATTGTAGATCGAGGGAGTAACTTAATCTTCTAAATTTAAAAAAAAATATCTTTCTTTTCGGGACGGACAAAAAAAAAATAGGTTGAGATAAACTCGCACGGAGTAGCATCAACTAGTGCAAGATTAACTAACGCTGTTTAGAAACTACTATAAGAGAGTTCATAAAATAGAAGGAACTTACATTCCTCCCATGTATCGCCATCAGCATCGCACGCCTTTTTGCAGAAAAGTCTCCCTGCAAAAATTTACACATTATAAATTTTGCGTTGTAGTTTCAAGCTATACGCATTCCAAGAAATAAACTACTAAAAGGAGGAAACTGTTAGATATATGGACATATATATGGATGAATTATATGTTATGTGCTATCTTTTGGTTTGGCCTAAATTAGTGGTCTTTTGGACATTATTATTAAGGAGGCCAATACATTGTCATATAAAGTATAGGGTATAATTTCTTGTGTAGATACCCATAAAGAGTAACCTTAGTTAATGATGGGCTAACTAAGGTTACATACATGTAACTAAGGTTACATGCTTGTGACCTTTGAGTTTTCTTAAGTTACATTATAATAAGGGGGTTATGGTTCCCACAAGAATGAAAGACATTCTCTTCTTCTTCCCATTGAAATTAGAGAGCAAACTATTGTCTTGCACATCAAGTGGAAAACCAAACCTTGGACAATATTCAAGCCGGATCAAGGAGCTTCCACCTATGGATTCAGGTACGCTTCCGCTTATGTTATAATTCCAAATAATTCGATATGAAGGCTACAGTTTTATAGTCGGATTTATTCCAACAATTGGTATCAGAGCCTCTTTCGTATTGGATCATTTGGAAGTTCATGAATTCAATGTTATAATGCTTAATGACTAAATTCAAAAAGAATTTTAATTTTGAAGTTCTAGTACCTTGATATAGCATGCTTTCATGAATGATTTGTTGATGATAAACTTCAGTATTTCGATACCTTTCATATCACCAAATGAATTGAAATGTTGAAATTATTTGCATAATTTCGGTTGTTGAATATGATTCCATGATTAAGCCTTTTGTTGAAAGTTCCATTAAGTTGGACAGATTGGTAAGATAATCGATTATCTTATATAGGTAATCGATTATCTTGATAAGTTCACCAAAATTTTGCAAAACAGAAGCTTAAAATAATCGATTATGTTTTGAAGATAATCGATTATCTTATTTGTAACGTTTACATAATCGATTATTTTAGATCAATAATCGATTATTTCATTTGTTCATCAAATATTTATGAAACAGAACCATACAATAATCGATTATTGTATTTGGATAATCGATTATGTTATATGTCCGCCAAATTCCAGAAAACCAAGATAATCGATTATCCTCCCAGGATAATCGATTATCCTCCCAGGATAATCGATTAGCCAAGATAATCGATTATCAGGACCATGATTCCATGATTAAGCCTTTTGTTGAAAGTCCCATTAAGTTGGACAGATTGGTATGATAATCGATTATCTTATATAGGTAATCGATTATCTTGATAAGTTCACCAAAATTTTGCAAAACAGAAGCTTAAAATAATCGATTATGTTTTGAAGATAATCGATTATCTTATTTGTAACGTTTACATAATCGATTATTTTAGATCAATAATCGATTATTTCATTTGTTCATCAAATATTTATGAAACAGAACCATACAATAATCGATTATTGTATTTGGATAATCGATTATGTTATATGTCTGTCAAATTCCAGAAAGCCAAGATAATCGATTATCCTGGCAAGATAATCGATTATCTGGAATTTCCAGCAAAAATGGAAATTCCAGAAGGCCAAGATAATCGATTATCAGGACCAGATAATCGATTATCTGGCAATAAATTGCAGAAACGTTTTATTTTCTGGCAATTTAATGAAGACTTAATGTAAAATTAATTAATGAAACGTTTTTCCATCATTAAAGAAACGTTTTTCTTAAGATTAATGGACACATAATGCAAGATTAATGTTATAACATTAATGTTTTGTCCATTATTATTCAGATTTTACATTATAAACATGTAAATTTCTGTTGAGATTCAATATATGGCTTAAAGAACTAATTAATTTTGCATCTAATATTTTACATTAGTCAATTGAAACATTATGTTACCAAAGTAACCTCTTTTGTGTAGATTGATTGATTTTTAAAATATAAGATGACTGTGTATGTTAGTATTCCATGTGTTTAACACCGGCCCAAAGGAAGGTTGTTATTTGGCAGGAATTCGAGCATGCTTGTGGTGATAAATATGTGACAATTATTAAGTTTTCCATGTGAATATTAAGTCAGCCCAAAGGAAGGCTTGATATTTGACAGGAGTTTATTGTCAATATTTGGTTACTACACCAAGAGTACCACTTACAAATTGATTTTCTGTCCAAAGACTAAAATCAATGTTGTGTTAGGTATCTTGTAATGGGATTTGCCTATTTTGAATCTGTATACTAAAGTTAAAACTCAAATAATTGTAAGCATGTGTTAAGTTGTCCTTGTTCTATTTTCAGTTAATTCTTCAGCTGCTACAATATATGCGAACATTAACAGCATTCATGTGCTTAATGGCACAAATTTTAAGGAATGGAAAGAGAACATATGATAGTTCTCGGTTGCATGGATCTAGACCTTGCACTTCGGATTGAGAAACCTACTTCTCTTGAGGATACATCTTCTTCTGATGACAAGAAGGAGATGGAGAAGTGGGAATGCTCAAATCGCATGAGTCTTATGATCATGAAACGTGCAATTCCAGAATCTTTTAGGGGCACTATGACTGAAGAAAACAATGCCAAAGTTTTCCTTGAGGACCTTGAAAAGCGTTCTGCACAAAACGAAAAGGCAGAAACTAGTACTCTTTTGAGTAAACTTGTTTCCATGAGGTATAAAGGCAAAGGAAACATAAGGGAGTACATTTTATAAATGTCTCATATTGCTTCGAAACTAAAGTCACTCAAGTTGGAATTACCTGAGGAACTGCTTGTGTACTTAGTTTTGATCTCTCTCCCTGCACACGTTAATCAGCTTAAGGTCAGTTACAACTGCCTAAAGGAGAAATGGACTCTTAATGAGCTCATTTCACATTGTGTGCAAGAGGAAGAGAGAATAAAGCAAGATAAGACAGAAAGTGCTCATTTGGATCCTCTTCTAAAGACAACAAGAAGAGGAAAAATAAGGAAGTTGCGGTCTCAAGGCCCCAGAAGAAGCAACACAAGGAAACTAAGGTTGAAACTACAGAATCAGGTTGCTTTTTCTGTAAGGGGACTAATCACATGAAGAAAGATTGTACCAAATACCACGCTTGGCGTGCGAAAAAGGGTATATATCTTGCTCTTGTTTGTTCTGAAGTTAATTTAATTTCGGTACCTAAAGATACTTGGTGGGTAGATTCTGCTGCTACTACTCACATAAGTATATCTATGCAGGGTTGCCTGAATTGCCGAAAACCAAGTGATGGTGAAAGATACATCTATGTTGGTGACGGCAAAAGAGTTGAAGTTGAGGCTATTGGAAAATTTAGGCTATTATTTAAGACTGGTTTTTATTTGGATTTGAATGAGACTTTTGTTGTGCCGTCTTTTAGACGGAATTTAATTTCTGTTCCCAAATTGGACATATCCGGTTGTTCTTGTTCATTTGGTGACAATAAAGTGAGCCTTTTTCAAGGTTCAAATCTTATCGGTACTGGTCTTTTATCAGCATATGATAGCCTATATTTGGTTGACATAATAACCTCACATAATGAAACTTTGCATACAAGTTCTAGTGGTACCAAAAGAAAATTATCTAATGAGAATTCTTTATCACTCTGGCACAAGCGTTTAGGTCACATATCTAAACAAAGAATTCAGAAACTCGTGTCAGATGGAGTTCTTGATTCTCTTGATTCCTCAAATTCGGATATTTGCATTGAGTGTATCAAGGGTAAACAAACAAACAAGACGAGATTAGGTGCCCAGAGAGCTTCGGATGTCTTAGAATTGATACATACGGATATTTGTGGGCCATTCCCTACACCTTGTAGAAATGGTCAACAATACTTTATCACATTTATAGACGATTACTCTCGTTATGGATACCTATCTCATTCATGAGAAGTCCCAATCTATAGACGTGTTCAAATCATATAAGGCCGAAGTTGAAAATCAACTAAGCAAAAGGATTAAAACCGTTAGATCTGACCGTGGTGGTGAATACTATGGTAGATATGATGGTTTAGGTGAACAACGTCCAGGGCCATTTGCTAAATTCCTAGATGAGTGTGGGATCGTTCCTCAGTACACCATGCCAGGCAGTCCTACTATGAATGGTGTATCTGAGAGACGAAATTGGACCCTAAAGGACATGGTGAGAAGTATGATTTGTCATACTACTTTGCCAGACTCACTCTGGGGAGAAGCATTGAAAACCGCAGCATATATACTTAATAGCGTTCCAACTAAAGCTACAATCAAAACCCCATATGAACTATGGACTGGACATAAGCCCAGTATAAAGCACTTACACATTTGGGGTTATCCAGCTGAGGCAAGGCCTTACAGGCCAAATGAAAAGAAACTGGATTCTAAAACGGTTAGTAGCTATTTTGTTGGATACTCTGAAAAATCCAGGGGGTATAAGTTCTATGATCCCACTTCTAGAACTATTTTTGAGACGGGTAATGCTCGGTTCTTTGAGGATATTGAGTTTGGGGGGTGGGGAGATAAAGTTAGAGATTTTGTCTTTGAGGAAGAACATGTGTCTTTGCCTCCAGTTGTTGATCTTGATCAGGGTGTTCTTATTCCTGATACGGATCACACAACTCCAGTTCAAGACAATCTTGATAATCTCCCTAATCAAGTTCCTGATATTATTAATGAAAATCGAACTCAACAACCTCAAGAATCTGAAGTGCCATTTAGGAGATCCAATAGAGAGAGGAGACGTGCAATTCCGGACGATTATGTTGTATTTCTCCAAGAACAAGAAAGTGACATTGGACTTGAGGAAGATGATTCAATCAACTTCCGTCAAGCCATGAAAGGTTCTAACTCTAAAAAGTGGATTGATGCAATGAATGATGAGATGAAGTCTATGAGCGATAATGGCGTTTGGGAGCTTGTTACATTGCCCGAAGGTGTTAAACCAATTGGTTGTAAATGGATATTTAAAACCAAGAGGGATTCAGAGGGTAATGTCATTAAGTATAAAGCTCGCCTTGTCGCAAAGGGCTACACTCAAAAGGAAGGCATTGATTATAAAGAGACTTTCTCTCCGATCTTATCGAAAGACTCTTTTAGGACAATAATGGCACTAGTAGCACATTTTGATCTTGAACTACATCAGATGGATGTTAAGACAGCGTTTCTCAATGGTGACATTGAGGAATTAATTTATATGGTGCAACCTGAAAACTTTGTTTCGGGAGACTCAAAGAAAAGGGTTTGCAAATTAAAGAAATCCATCTATGGGCTCAAGCAAGCTTCCTGTCAATGGTATCATAAGTTTCATGAAGTCATTACATCTTTTGGTTATGAACCAAATATTGCTGATGACTGTATATACCATAAGTTTAGTGGGAGCACACATATTTTTCTGGTTTTATATGTCGATAACATACTGCTTGCCAGTAATGATATAGTATTATTGCGCGAAACTAAGAAATTTCTTTCAAAGAAATTTGAAATGAAAGATCTTGGTGATGCCTCTTTTGTATTAGGAATTCAGATACATCGAGATCGCTCCAAAGGTGTTCTCGGTCTGTCACAAAAGGGCTATATCAATAAGGTTCTTAAAAGATTTGGCATGCAGGATTGTAAACCAGGCGACACTCCTGTTGCTAAGGGAGACAAGTTCAGTCTCAAACAGTGCCCAAAGAATAGTTTTGAAACCGTGGAAATAGAGAAGACACCTTATACTTCGGCTGTAGGTAGTCTGATGTATGCTCAGGTATGCACACGACCTGATATCGCATACATTGTTGGGATGCTGGGCAGATATCTCAGCAATCCGGGAATGGACCATTGGAAGGCAGCCAAAAGGGACATGCGGTAATTACAGAGAACTAAGGATTACATGCTCACATATCGGAGATCGGACCAGCTTGAGATCATCGGGTACACCGACTCTGATTTTGCTGGATGTCAAGATAGTCTGAAGTCTACATCAGGCTATATCTACATGCTTGCTGGCGGTGCTATCTCTTGGAGAAGCATCAAGCAAACTCTTACGGCCACTTCCACCATGGAAGCGGAATTCATGGCATGTTATGAGGCATCCAATGAGGGATTATGGCTGCGAAATTTTGTTAGTGGACTGCGCATAGTAGACAGTATTAAAAAGCCACTCAGGCTATTATGTGACAACAGATCAGCAGTCCTTTATGCTAACAATAACAGTAGCTTGACGAAGGCAAAGCATATGGACGTCAAGTTTCGGGTTGTTAAAGAAAGAGTACAAAATGGACAATTGTGCATAGAGCACATCAGTACAAACTCCATGATTGCGGATCCGCTTACAAAGGGATTGCCACCCAAAGTATTTCGTGAGCATATTGCTCGCATGAGTGTCAAATCAGTTGAGGATTATGAGTTTTAGTGGGAGTTTGTATTATACAATTATGTATTGTCCAGTACATTCGGTAATTCAGTCTTTAAGGTTTTATCTGCAGATATTCAGTCTTAAAGTTTTATGTACTCTTATGGTTTATGATTGATCTCAATAAGGTGAACCAGTTGGAAATAGACATTCTATTTCAGACCACACTTTATGTTATTTCCACGCTACACACCTATACTTGATCCATGTCGTTGGTTATATTGATATACGTGATCAATGTTGGGTCTAGTTACGTGAGAGTAACTAAGATCTCTTAGGTCCTATGTTGATATGATTGATGGGCCGGATTGTTCATGACAATTTTATTTTGATATCAATACTGAGCTCATAAAGTTATAATGTAACATATAATACTAAGGTTTGTACATATGCATGAGTATATCGTCCAAGTGGGAGATTGTTAGATATATGGACTTATACTACATACATATGGACAATATATGGATGAATTATATGTTATGTGCTATCTTTTGGTTTGGCCTAAATTAGTGGTCTTTTGGACATTATTATTAATGAGGCCAATACATTATCATATAAAGTATAGGGTATAATTTCTTGTGTAGATACACATAAAGAGTAACCTTAGTTAATGATGGGCTAACTAAGGTTACATACATGTAACTAAGTTTACATTCTTGTGACCTTTGAGTTTTCTTAAGTTACATTATAATAAGGGGGTTATGGTTCCCACAAGAATGAAAGACATTCTCTTCTTCTTCCCATTGAAATTAGAGAGCAAACCATTGTCTTGCACATCAAGTGGAAAGCCAAACCTTGGACAATCTTCAAGCCTGATCAAGGAGCTTCCACCTATGGATTCAGGTACGCTTCCGCTTATGTTATAGTTCCAAATAATTCGATATGAAGGCTACAGTTTTATAGTCGGATTTATTCCAACAGAAACAACTAATAAAATAATATATTGTTGAAAATCTTAGCTACGGCTCTTTCATATGCACAAAACATTTCACGTTCACGTAAATATTAGCCAAAATGTATCAATAGTTTATGACTTTGAAAATGTGATTCAGGCTTGTAATTTTCAACAGGAATGTCGCGAACCAACAGTTGATCAATTATATCTGAATCACAAGCTAGTTGAGTCCTCCTATATTAATTCTCTAGATTCATTCAGCTTTATACTAATTTCAAATATTTGAATAAGGTATATAAAACTGCTACATATCATAATAAGCTCAAGAAAAACATGAACTTGATACTCGTTATTGTTCATTTCTTTTCTTGAATAACTAGCTAGACATTCCCAATAGGAAACATTAACACCAAAATGAGACTTTTACATAAAACAACAAAATTCCCATATCCATAAACAAATTAAGTCTTCCAAATATCATACCAAAATAAAATCTTTTTTTTTTTGTGGAGTTGGGGGGGGGGGGGGGGGGGGGGGGTTTCAAATAAAAAGGGAGAGTACATTACGAGGAATTTGGGTGAGAGCAGAGAATTTATTAGTGCATTGTTTGTTACAAGGCGGCGTTCATTGTTGTGGAATCATTTTTCTCAGCTTTTTCTTATTTTATTCTCTTATCAAATAGGAGATCGGAACATTAATGGAAGCTTTAATGTAGAAGATGAAGATAGAAGGAAAAACAGAGAGGAGGAATGTGAGTTAGGAAGAGGATGGACCGAATCAAAACGTAGAAAAATAACTAGGCGACTCATTTGTTGTGTGCCAACGTTGTTATTTGTCTTGTTTTTGACACCGTGTAAAAGCAAGAAACTTTTCTTTGTTTTTATGTACATTTACGTTAAATGGAAGACAGAAAATATCAAAAATGAAAGTCAAATTAAAATCACTAAACTTTCCCTATTAAAATAGTTGAATATGTTCGAGTCTATATAAACGCTGCTATCATTTCAAAAAGTAGTTGTTCTGTGTCATCCAGTGTGACTCCTGTAAGAGCCTATAGACTAGAAGAAGTAAACAAGGCTGAGTCAATTAGGATTATCGGGCTGAATAAAATATTGAAGAGTTTTATTTGAAATTCAGCCTCATTATCAAAGGGGACAAGAGGTTAGTAAGAAGGATTATAGGAATTGTAATGCTGAATATGTTCTCTCTCATGTCTGGTCTTTATCACTCATCTCCTTATCCCCTTCTTTATTAGTCTCTATTTCTCACCCCTTTCTTCTTATCAGTTCTTCTATGTTATTTCAATTGCTATTCCTTGTAATTCTAATTAGTAAGGGCAACTTTACAAGTGAGTTTACTTGTGTACGAATTGGTTAATTCAAGTTTATTACATTAGAGCTTTCATCTAGAGGTCTCTAGTGGTAGACCTAAAAGTACTGAAGGCTTTCGTCGATGACTCCGTTCTAGATTCGATTCAGGAAATGAAGGATTTGCTTTCTAAGGATTTCACCGATATTCGTTCGTTGTTATTGGAGCTAGTGGGGAAAATGGCTACAATGTCCATTCCACCCCGGGATCAAGCAATCCGCAGTCCGGCAATACCTACTCTTCGAGACAACCCAGTTTTAGTGAAATTTAGGCGGTTCTGTGGATGAAATCCGGAGGCTTGGGTTAGACGCAGAGAGGTATTTTGAATTTTACTCCATTTCCGACGAATTTAAACTTTCTTTAGCATCATCTTACTTGGATGGCGAAGCTTTAGCATGGTTCCGGTAGCTATATCGGAACAAAGAATTCATTGACTGGAAGCATTTTATGGAGAAACTGAAGCTGCATTATCCCAACTGGATTTCCCTTGCTTCAATAAGGTGTTCAACTGATTTCCAGTTTTACTCTAATTGTTCGGAAACATTAGCACTACCAGAAACCTATGTAAGTCCTCTAACTGCTAAGGGTAATGTTTCCAACTTCTGTGAGTTTGAATCAATTTTCGAAGATGAAAACTCAGAGGTCAAGCATATGTTCGATGAAATGCCTACTAAAGGCTTACCAAAGCAATTGAGGAAATTTATTCTGTGACAGCTGCATGCCATGACACATATGCAAATACACATACCTCTCAATTTGCAGCTAATTTGGACGAAAATCACTCACCTAAGACTTTCGACAAAATGTTACATAACTACTTTCCCAAAGTAATCGTGGAGGTGCAAGAAGATGATCCAATCAATGATGAAGAAGCTACAGATAGCAATACCCAATGGTTTGCTAAATGTGCTCATGGATACTGCCGAACAGCTCAGTCACTTTACATCTATGATTTTGGATCCTTTTGCTAGCTTGGTCCCATGTGATAAGTTTCCTATTGGTCTAACACTTGTTATACCTGTTAATGTCAATTTAGACTATAGTCATATGCTTGATACTTGTTATTACCTTCATACGAAGGCTTGTGTTTCTCCCTACTATGCGTCTGAAGCAACAATAGGGACTATCTCATTTTGTAGTTGTGTGGACAATTGGTTCGACACAAGGCATTGTTTCAGGGCTACTTCATATGTGCTTTTAACTGTCGAATCTGCAGAGTTAAAACAAATTGAGGGATTCGCTCCATTTATCACCAAACAGAGTTAGGCGGTGAATGTGGTGAGAGTACAGACTTTTTCAGTTGTTTAGTAGATCAACTAATGTTGCCACACATAAAAGCGTGAACAATGGAGTGAATTATCTGTATGCCAATTTCTGGGGGGTACACAAATTTCTGTAGTGCCACATGAACATCTGGAACGAGATATGCCAACGAGAGAAGGAGGCCGCCATTCTGAAGTGTGTTAATGCATGTTAAGTACTACTTAAAAGATGAGAATGGAAGTTCTTTAGGGGAATTCAATGATCAATGTATTTTGGGTCAATTTCCATTTAATCGTGATGCTAAATTCCTTATAGTAACCATTTACGCAACTTAAAAAATGCCGGCTCTTAGTGTATGGGATCCTGGATAAGTCTCATGTTCTTGGCTCTAACCGATTCTATAGAGTACATGACGGTCTTACTATTGCTGGAATGTATTAGCAGGTTGTGCTTCATCGCATATTATAACTTTAAGACTAGAGTGTGGGATCCCGGACAACTATGGTTTGTGAAATCATACAATTTGCAATCTCCTTTCGCATTGTCAGTTTCTACTTTACCAAGTTTAGCTCACTTCTATATTGCTGATTGGATATGTATGAGGTCTCAAGCACCCATGTCCGTTGCTTTACCTGGTAGCTATTCTTATGCTGACACAAACCAATATTCTTCTCCGTTCACCAAAGATAGCCTTTTTACCTCTTGTAACTAATTCTTCTGGAGAATTAATTCTGGCCAAGGATGACATTGAGTTGTTAAGAAACATCAACTGCAAGCGTACACGAGCTACTATACTTGGGGATCTGCTTGAACTCGGTCCAACAAAATACATGTATAATAAGTTGATGTTACAATTATGTTGTGATGCCCATCTTAATGTAATTACACTTAGTGCAACAAGGTTTTTCACTGCAGCTGAGAATATAAATTGTGCCGACGAGATAAAACTGGTATGCACCAATGAGGCTCACTGTATGGCTTTTGAAATTATCAATTATCTAATTAATGGTGAACAAGTAATTTCCACAAGATTTACCTAAGATTTACCTATGAACAAGTAATTTCCACAAGATTTACACTTAGCCTTATCTTGTTCTCTTAGTTGAATAAAAAATTGTCAAACTAGTGATGTTTCTGTACATTTAGGAGGTTGTCTACTAAAAGTGGGAGTTTGTACAGGTGGGTGTGCCGGTTCATTACCTAAGTTATGAGCAGGACTAGTAGGTGAATCATCTAAATCTACTGGAGCTTGGGTTTCATCATCATCATCATCATCATCCTCATTTTCCTCTAATATAGGTGCATTAGGATAAAGAGCATTCATAATATCATCGTCTATTCTATCACCTACTGCTACATCATGTAGAAAATCAATATCGCTAAATTGAAAACAAGGGTGATCACTATCAAGGATTCCGAAGGGTTCATTAGGACATCTAGGTTGGCTACTACTTTCAACTTGCTTATCTTTTCTAGGTCGGGGAGCCGGGGGAGGGGTAGTATTTTGGCCACTACTTTCACCGGTTTTAGCTTTTCCTTTACCGAACATTTTTTTTAAGGAAAATGCCATAATAATTAGAATTAAGCAAACTAAAAACCCAAAAAATTACTATTAGCACGTAAGAGTTGAAACGAGTTTACCGGATTGACGAACAACTCCTTGAAAATTGAAAATCGTTGAACTTGAACACTTGAAAACTTCAATTCAACAACTTCACAATTTTTCACGAATTTGCAACAATAAATTAAGCACTTGCACTATAAAGATTGAAAGAGAGCTTGAGAGAGATTGAGAGATATTGATGAATAAAAATGAAAGAATGAGGGGGTATTTATAGTTGAGAAATGGGAATAGTGTAATTATATAAAGTTTGGGGTTAAATTAAAGTTTGGGGGTCAAATGGCTATTTTTCGAACTTCCAAACGACTACTTTTTGCAAAGAGACGTTGCTGAAATAAATTTTTTAAAAATTTTTCTTTTTTTTGAAAAATGCCCGTTGGAAACCGGCAGAACCGTTTGGAACCGCCAGAACCAGTCCAGAACCGCGAGCCGGTTCCGGTTCTGGCGGGTCCGGTTCTGCCGGTTCCCGAGTATAGAACCGAACCGTCACGGTCCCCTGGAACCGCCGGAACCGGCAGAACCGGCAGGGCCACGGTTCCGATTCGGAACCGTTACACCCAACAACCTTAAATTGGATTCAAATTCATAAACCTTTTATTTTATTTTATTTTATTTATTTATTTATTTTGACTTTTTGAATCCAATTCTAAATTGGATTCTAATTTATAAACTTTATATTAATATAATATTATCCTATTGAAAATACTAATCACGTTCCAAATAGGATAAAACTTCAATTAATACTCTAATTCAAAATTAGATTTATTAACAAGACTTTATTAATATTATATTTTATATACATCTATTATATAAAATGATATTAATTATATATATCACATATATTTCAACCAAGAGATATTATTTAATTTCTATTTCAAATAGAAACTTCAATTTATTCACAATATTAATTATAATCTTTGTGCTAGCAAAGAATATAATAATATTTCATTTAGAATAATAACTAAATTTATTTGAGTAATTAAATTCTATAATTTAATTATAAAATAATAAGTTAATTAATCCTTTAGCAAAGATCAGAACACTCGTTAGTGCGCGACCCCATAGGTTCAATACTAAACCGGTAGTAAATGGATCATATCAATATACTAATCAAGGGTGTCGTCTAGCAACACTCCTTAACAACCGGATAGCATGAAGTATACAATTTACTCTCAAGAACCAGCAGAAGAATAATGTAGTAATTCCTCCTGTCCTAATAGCTCTAGATCACTCTAGGATGTGGTTCAACTGTCAAATCCTAATAGGCGATCAACTATGTGTTCACGTCAAATGTAATCGACCATTGAATGACCTAAGAAACTCATTTCTTCTTTCATTCAATTGCCCTGGCTAAGGTCTTAGTTTGATCGTTTATAATTCATGACAACATGGAGCTTAAACTCATTACCAAGAGTTGACAGATTCCGTCTTGATCAATCACTAATTCTACAAGTATTTAATCGTACCCAATATCCTTTCAACTATCGCCGTAGGGCCATAGGTGTCTAGTATCAAAGCACAATAAATAACTTGTCAATTACTATGACGATCTCAAGTCAAAGGAAACAGTTACATCACATTCTTCAAGAAAATATCCTATTGACAGTTTATGGTAATTCTAACCATTATGAATTATCCAATGAGTCGGTTCAATGATCATATCTCTATATGCATCATCTATCTATGTGATTTAGTTAATGAGATCAACTAATCTTTATCCGATAAAGACGATCACATAAATATTGATCTAACCGGATTACTAATGTCCAAATTAATAATCCTACGATCAAGAACAAATTTAGATTAAATTGTAAAAGACTTTGCTCTCATTATCATGATCTCTATCACAATGACAAATCTCAAAATTTAATCAGGGACCTTATCAAAATAATCAAACAATTGAAAATAATGATAAAAGAATATCAAATGACATATATTTTATATCAAATGACATTCACAAAAATATGTTTAAGTTATCAAATATGATATTGGATCTAGGGCATATCTACTATATCCCTAACGTGTAGTGCATTGTGTTAAGTACTTCTTGAAGATGAGAATGGAAGTTCTTCAGGGGAATTCAATGATCAATGTATTTTGGATCAATTTCTATTTAATTGTGCTGCTAGATTCCTTATGGTAACCATTTGCGCAACTGCGCCGGCTCTTAATGTATGGGATCTTGGAATAAGTTTTGTGTTCTTGGCTCTAACCGATTCTATAGGGTACATGACGGTCTTACCATTGCTGGAATGTATTAGCAGGTTATGCTTCATCGCATATTCTAACTCTAAGACTAGAGTATGGGATCTCGGACAACTATGGTTTGTGAAATCATAAAATTTGCAATCTCCTTTCGCATTGTCAGTTTCTACTTTACCAAGTTTAGCTCACTTCTATATTGCTGATTGGATTTGTGTGAGGTCTCAAGAACCCATGTCTGTTGTTTTACCTGGTAGCTATTCTTATGCTGACACAAACCAATATTTTCTTCTTTGTTCACCAAAGATAGCCTTTTTACCTCTTGTAACTAATTCTTTTGGAGAATTAATTTGGGCCAAGGATGACATTGAGTTGTTAAGAAACATCAACTGCAACCGTACATGAGCTACTATACTTGGGGATTTGCTTGAACTCGGTCCAACAAAATATATGTATAATAAGTTGATGTTACAATTATGTTGTGATGCCCATCTTAATGTAATTACACTTATTGCAACAAGGTTTTTCACTGCAGCTGAGAATATAAATTGTGCCGACGAGATAAAGCTGGTATGCACCAATGAGGCTCACTGGATGGCTTTTGAAATTATCAATTATCTAATTAGTGGTGATGGCATCCATGTCCAAGGCAGTAGTCAAAGGCAATTGAGATTGACTTTGTTTGTTTACAACATTATATTTTCTAGAGAAAGATGGCATGCAATAGTGAGAAAGAATAAGTCAACTGAATTATCGCTATTGAGTTCGAATCTTTGGAAACTGACAAATATGTGCATCCATTCTTGGCAGTGGTTATATGCCAAGTTTACACCAGCTTGCTCTCCTTCTATCAGGTTGTATACGCAGCAATATTTTATTTGGGAAAAAATTGTGATCCAAAGTTCTATTGGAACTTGGAAGGCACTACTAAATAATTTCTTTACCTTCAATCTGTCCTTTATGTTGTTGAAATTTGCTATGATCCTACGTGGACAAGGCGCCATGTTACAGCACCCCATGAATATCATTCTTCTTAAAAAGATCCCTACTCTTGCTACTGGTTTGGAAAGAATTGGCCAAGAAGTTCAACTCAAGTGTGACTCTCTCTCTGCCAAGATTCTATCTTGTTGTCTTAGAATATATGGTGACATGCAACCAAAGGTTGTCGATACTACAGTGGCCGCCATCTCATGTCCCATTGACAAAATTGTGATAGTTCACTTATTCTTCTTCTATTTCCCAGAATACTTTTGTCTAAAGACATTTGGCAGAGAGCGTGTTGTTAATACTCTTTTACTCGAACCTTGAGAACAATGTTCTTTTTTAGGGTGGGAGTATTGTTGTGAATCAAGCTGACTCCGTAAGAGCCTATGAGCTAGAAAAAATGAATAACGCTGAGTCAATTGGGATTATTGGCTAAGTAAAATATTGGAAAGTTTTATTTGGGATCCAAACCTATTAGCAAATGGTTAAAAGGGGACATGAGGTTAGTAAGAAGGAATATAAGAATTGTGGTGCTGAATATTTTCTCTCTCATCTCTGTTCTGTATCACTAATCACCTCATCCTCTTCTTTGTTAGCCTATGTTTCTCATCCCCTTCTTCTTATCAGTTTTTCTTTGTCATCTCAATTACTATTCCTTGTAATTCTGTTTAGTAAGGGCAATACTACAAGTAAGTTTACTTGTGTACGAATTAGTTATTTCAAGTTTGTTACATAGTGAGTAGTATATTTTATTATAAATTGAGGCGGACTGATTAATATTTTAAGCCTTAACCATAGATATTGGGTTCAAAAAATAAAATTGTCTTTATTAGGAAATACTTTACCTCTCAATATGAGATTTTCTGAGAAACTCGAATTAAACGGGGCCCTAATGCATTGCAGACCTCAAGAGAGATACCAAAAGAAATATTTTATTTTATTAGTAGAATTATTTGTCTCCTTTTTTTGTATTTTCTTTCACGTCTTCCCATCCGAACATATATAATGTCAAAAATGAAGTAATGTATATACTTATGTTTACTTTAATTATTTTATTAATAGAATCATTTAGATACCTTATATTATTTTACTTTTACTTTCTCTATGTCTTTTCAAATAATAATTTAGACATGTAATATTGAAATTGCACCTAATGATTGACTTCAATTTCATGTCTTTTCTCTTTCTTCTTTTTTACCCGTAGCTTCATTTGTTGGTCTACCCCTCGTTAAGAAAATTTTAGGAACACTTCAGACTTGCAGAGTTTATACACACAAAGTCAACAACAACAACAACAACAACAACTCAGTATAATCTCATTTAGTGGGATCTGAGGAGGGTAGTGTGTGCGCAAATCTTACCCCTACCCTTGGGTAAAAAGGCTGTTTCCAAATAGTCCCCCAGCATCATTTCCTCCAAGAACTTCCCGCCTTACTCTTGGGGAGACTCGAACTAACAACCTCTTGATTGGAAGTGGGGGTTGCTTACCATCGTACCAACCCTTTTATCTGAACACACACAAAGTCAACGAGTCAATTATTCATTGATATTCAAATTCACTCTATCGTGAATAAAATGTCCTATGCTTTCATTTAAAATTGCCCAAAACTCATTCTACTTTTTTATAGTTCCTTGTAAGAGAAGCTGGAGAAGATATTATATCCTATTACATTAATTTGCTAACGTGTATGAGAAAATAGATCGTATATAAGTTAGGGTTTTGAGTACATATGGTGACAAGTAGGTAGAGTGGCTGGAAAATTTGTCACCAACCCAATTTTAAAGTAGGTTAGAAAAAAAAATCTAAAGTAAGAGTGAGCCAGGATGTTACTATCATCAATTTTATAAATGATGAGGATTACAATTAGGGGTGTACGAAGGGAATGGATAAATCACATCAATACAATATTTCGAGATAAATCGAGAAAAAAATTCGATTATCGTTTGATTTGGTGTTGAAAAAAAAAACTGAATCATAATTGGTTTTGTTTTGTTTTAACTAAAGAAAGTCAAACCGAAACCAAACAAACCCGACATTACATATATAGAAATTTTAGATATATTTAATATATAACTATGCTTATTGTGATATAATATATAAATATTTCTTTACAAATTTCATAATTTTATCTTTTAAGATAAGGTTGAATTTAGAACTTTTGAATGTTCCAATAAGTTTTATAGCTATTAATATTAGGAAATTAAATAATGCTAACAAAAGCACAAACCAAAATCAAATTCATAGTAATGCTAATAAAACACATTCAATTCAATACTACAAATCGAAATGTATTGAATATCTATTTTTTGTTTTGCAATGATTTAGATAAAAATGCATAACCTATTTTTTTTAACGTTTAGTCATGTAACTAATACTCCCTTATTAGTCTACGTATTTTAGTATGACTTAGTACTTTTAGATTATGTTTATTTTTATTATGGCTTTTTAATTAGCAATATTTATATTACATAATTTTTAGGCAAAACACATAGATTACCCCCTATAGACCAAATCCCTGTTACACACTTTTTGCGGACAAAAATTACTTTACACCCCCAACCTTTTCAGAGTGTGCCCAAGACACATTACTTTTTTCTTGACCAATTTGTCAAATTATGTGTGATATCACGCACCAATTAGGTCTTGACACGTGTCATACAAAAAAATATTTAATTTCCACCTTAATTAATATTTTTCTTAAAAAACAAAAATAATCAAAAGAACCTCCCTCCCAAACCCATCTCTCATCTTTCCCTACCTCACTCTTGTCATCTTCTCCGTTAAATTTATTTTCTCAATTAATTTCCATCGTAATAATCCTCCAAATCACGGGTCCTCCATTTTCCCTCATTCTCCTCTAATTCCACACCCAGCAGCTGTCAAACTTCTCTCTCACCACTATTAGCCACTGAACAACTTGATGACGGTCGGAGTTGGCAGTTGGCTGGCCAAATCGCTCCCTTGCCGATTCCAGATAATCGGATTTGGAAGAAACTCGCCGAAGAATGATCAGATCTTCGCCGGTTCTGAAGAATTAGATAAAAAACGGAGCTTTTCCATCATTTTTATTTTTGTGTCTCTTCTTCTCACCTTTTGTTTCATCTGAAAAATTGGTCGAAAAATGAAGGACTACGGCAACCCATCGTTATGATGTCGTTTTTTCATTTCACGGTTGCCTTATAATCACAGCTCCGTCGATTGCCAACTTGCTCATGTTATTGACTGAGATTTTCACATAATGAATTAATACCTTGCTTACATCTCCAATTTGAACAAATCTTTTCTTTATCAATTTTGCCAACTATTAATTTATGGACATAGCATTAGTGTAATTATAGGTACTAATAATCATTAGTGTGGTATAAACAGGAGAATGTAAAAAATATCAAAAGTAAACGTCATCCTTGTAGGAAAATCATTATATATCTTCAGTTTGCTCAAGCAACCTTCATCATAATAAAAAACAATTGAAAGTGTAAATTTAGAGTGGAGTCAGAAGCGAAATAGGAATACACTGTAGCTGAAATGGATTTAAAAAATTTTAAAAATAAAGAAGGCTGGATATGTGGCATTTAAATTATGGGTCTGACCCAAAATATTTAACTTCACTCGCCCTCTTTAACGTGTAGACACGCGCACACCAGCTATTAAAAATAGTGTCTCTTAGGCATATTCTAGAAAGGTTGGGTGTGTAAAGTAATTTTCGTCCGCAGAAAATGTGTAACGGGGATTTGGTCCATAGTTCGGGGGTAATCTATTTATTTTGCCTTATTTTTATTGTTTTTATTGTTAATATTTTAGGATAATGCCATGACAAATCTCATATTTAGTATTATTTTTTTGGGAAATACTTTATATAGTTGTATCTTATTAGGATTAAAGAAATATTTTGTGTATAAGCTATATGTTTTATTCTATGAAGATTTTGCCAAAAAAACGAATAATCTAAAAATTCAAGAAAAATCAATATTGAAAAATTCGAATTTTATTGATTTGCCTTGGTTTATAAATTTAATAATCTAACTCAATTTATTTGGTTTGGAAATTATAAAATTTGAACGGATCCGACTTATGTAAACCCCTAATGTCAATAATTAGATTTCAAAATTCAAACGCAGACTCGCTCTTGTTCACACATACAAATTGTATTATTTTCGGTTTCTAATTGCCCCTCTTTTTAATAATGAAAGAACGGCTAGTAAATAAACACTCCCCTTGTCCCAAATTTTACTGTCCACTCTTTTTCCTTTTTTGGGGTCAAAATGGTCCACCTAATATCTGCTAGTGATCTATTACTCTCCTATACATACATGTCAATAATTTAATTATTACCCCATCAAAGAAAGGTATTTTATTTCTCTTCTGAATGATGAGTTATTAATACCGTAAATATTTTGTTTCCCTCTTCTGCTTCTTACTAAAAAGGGGACAAAACGTATAGTACTTACTACTATGTACTACTATCCAATCCCAAATTCGATAAGTTTTCTGGGGTCCAAAACTTATGTACTAAATATAATATGTATATCCCTTGTGTGAAATTCGAAAGGCACAAATCACCAGCAAAATAATAGCTTAAGTTTATTTTTGACCAAATGGCCAAAAATTGACCAAAAATTAAAGTGTTTGGTGAAGCTTCTAAAAGGGAAAAAATGCTTTTGAATAAAACTAAAAGCAATTTTGAGGAAGCAAAAAAAAGTAATTTCTCTTCAAAAATATCTTTTTTGAGAAGTACATTTGATAAAAATACATTTAGAAGTAATTTTTTTAAAGCTTAGCCAAACACTAATTGCTGCTAAAAAATATTTTTCAAACTAATTAATCACATACAAAATACTTCTTAACAAAAGTAATTCTGAAAAAAAGTATTTTTTAAAAAATACTTATCAAAATAAATTAATTTTTACTGGTCAAATCAGCTATAATTGCCCACCATTAATATTACCTCTACATTATAATACCAAGCAACTTATTTAAAACGTTTTCCACCTACCACGACCTTTTTATTCTTTTCTATTCACACACCAAACCAAACCCCAATCATCATCTTCATCTTTTCTCTGCAACTTTCATTACGATTCTTGATTTCCACCAAAAAGATCAGCTTTATCATTTCAGAACATATGAATCCAAGAAAGGAACTCCCTTTTCGATTTATCAAAAATTGATCTCGTTGAGAGATGGATATCTTACTGCCATAACTTTTAAGGAACCATAGTTTGAGAAAAAAGTTCAATCCAATTTGGACAGGTCCTCCCATCGTGTTTTTGCCAAAGCCAGGTACGTGCGCCCAACCTTACTGTCCGAGGTCAACCTCCAAAACCAAGAATTCATTTCAAAAATTGAAGAGAGAAAAGATAATTGAGAATATGGAACCCCCACCACCATCAGGGGTAAAGGCTCGTATTTTAGATGTTCCACTTCATGGGGTTGGGTTTCAGTTTGTAAAAATCACACCCCACAAAATCACTGGCCGTTTACCTGTGACAGAAAAATGTTGCCAGCCATTTAAGGTGTTGCACGGTGGAGTTTCAGCACTAATAGCTGAGTCTTTGGCAAGTATGGGAGCACATATGGCATCCGGTTTTGGACGAGTTGCTGGAGTTCATCTCAGTATTCACCATCTCAAGAGTGCTCATATTGGTGACGTTGTTTTTGCTGAGGCCGCACCTGTCAATATTGGCAAAACTATTCATGTTTGGGAAGTTTGTATTTGGAAGATTGATCCAAACAATGAAGAAAACAAGACTTTGATAGCATCATCAAGAGTCACCCTGAAGGCCAACATGTCTGTACCTGAAAATGCTAAAGATGCTGCTGTCAATCTCAAGAAATATGCTAAGTTATGATCAGGTTTAATTGAGTTTGTTTGCAACATATTTTAATTGGAAGCAAAACTGTAGATAACTATAACTAGGCTTGCTGTGATTAAAAAAACAATAAGTCCGAACTCGTGATAAAAAAATTCAAATTGTAATTCTTTCCTTGTTGCAATCTAATTGTGAAGAAAGACGAGATGGGTTAAATCGAATTTGGAGTTTGATGCTCCATCATTAATTAATGGATACCGTAAATAGTTTGTTTCACTCTGTTGCTTTTACTGTATTTATTGAGATACTAATATATCGCATCTAATTCCAAATTCAATAAGATTTCTGGGGTCCAAATATGAAATATATGTATTTTTCCGTAGTGTGAAGATTGGAAGTAACAAACCACAAGCCAATTAAGTGCCGGCCATTAAGTTTACCCTTACATTAATATAGTACCAACCAAGGTAATGTTTTCCACCTACCACGCACTTTACCCTTTATCCTTTCTTCTTCCTCACAGGTATTCCAAAGTCCAAACTCCAATCATCAGCTTCATCTTCAATCTATTTCTTCTCTGCCACTTTCATCAAGATTCTTGATTTCAATAAACAGATCAGATTTACCATTTCGGCATATCAGAATCCATAAAAGGAACTCCCTTTTCTATTTATCAAAAATTGACCTTGTTGAGCCATGGATGTCTCTTGCTGCATAAGTTTGAAGGAATCATAGTGTGACAAAAAGGTTCGTTCCAATTTGGACTGGTGTTTCTGCTAAAGCTAGAAACGTGAGTCAAACCTTTTGGCCCGAGGTCAACCTCCAAGAACAAGACCTCATTTCAAGATAACAGCGAATATGGAACCGCCACCATCAGGGCTAAAGGCTCGAGATTTAGATATTCCACTTTATGAGATTAGCTTTGAGTTCGTAGAAATCACACCCCATAAACTCACTGGCCGTCTACCTGTGACAGAAAAGTGTTGCCAGCCGTTCAAGGTGTTGCACGGTGGAGTTTCAGCTATGATATCTGAGGCTTTGGCAAGTATGGGAGCTCACATGGCTTCTGGTTTTTCTCGTGTGGCTGGAATTCACCTCAGCATCCACCATCTCAAGAGTGCTCAAATTGGTGACCTTGTTTTTGCTGAGGCTACACCAGTCAACATTGGCAAAACTATTCATGTTTGGGAAGTTTGTATTTGGAAGATTGATCCAAACAATGAGGAAAACAAGACTTTGATAGCATCATCAAGAGTCACCCTTAAGACCAACATGCTTGTACCTGAAAATGCCAAAGATGCTGCTGTCAATCTCAAGAAATATGCCAAGTTATGATCAAGTTTAGTTGAGTGTGTTTGCAGAATATTTTGATGGTAAGCAAAACTGTAGAACATGTTGTAAACCTCTTGCTATTGTTTGTCCTCATACGTTGTTTTGAATACCCAAAAAAGAGTGAAAACTACATTGTCTGATGATTTCTTTGGTTTGCGGATCATATTGGTTTTATAGTGAAGTGTTGTTATACTGGACATATATTATAACATAACAGAAAAATCGATTCCGACAAAGACTTGGCTTTTATAATGAATGGTTGTTATACACAAGTGTTGTTATAGAGAGGTCTAATTGTATATGCTTCCTAAATTTTACTTTGAACGAGCCCAGCTCTAAAAAGGTTGAAGGAAGATGAGAAGATAACTTCAATTTGCCCGACCAGCAGGGGAAGATGTGCTTATCTATTGTGAGAATGCTACAGAGTGAGTTACTCTTCTAGGCGGACAGATTGTGACAACACTACAGAAAAAGCGGCACTGGACCTGCCCGGGTTTGATCCCTCAATAAGCATATCAAAATGCTCTCTCTGAGTTTTCTGGAATAATTGCAAACCTTAATCATTTCTCTGATAAGCAAGTAGGTTATCAATAATTAACCATCACTCTTATGTCATTTGTGGTCGTCTATATAATCCTCTATATCTTCTTCTTCTTCTTCTTTTCAACGGTATAATCCTCTATATCCATTTGGCTTTATCCATTCCAATATTGATCAAGTTCTAAGCAAGTAGGCTAACAGATAGTTGGCCAAGCACCTTCCTGAGGCAAATCTAGCACTACACACGGGAACAGTGATTGGCAATTACTAATTTCCATCATTACATCAATCATTACATGTATATATTTTACCAAGAGCTTAGTAGCTAACCTCATAATTGTCATTCTTTGTTAACACTTCATTAACAATGAGCATATCCTAATGACATGTTTGAGTGAGACTGCATCATAAAGATAGTATTACTTCCATCCATCTCATCTGATACTAGATATCGTAGTAATCCAACACACATTGACTCCTCCAACAGCCTAGTTGATTCTTTTCTTGATTCATCTCTAACTATAGTCCATGCACCAAATGACTACTCTTGAACAGCTACCTCAGTATGATGCTACAATCTACATCACCAAAGTTTATTCCACATACAAATTCAGCAATTCAAATATAGGATCAATCGAAACAAGTTTGACCATAAGCCCACCTCTGAAGAGCAGTTATATGGAAGATGTTTTTTCTCCATCAATTTGATTGATGTCCAGAAGTAGTCATTAAATGGTTACTGGTTGGTCAATTCGTTGAGGCTTCACCAATTGTACGCTGGTAATAACAACTCATCAAATTGGCAGCCTAAGTGTAATTCAAGAAACATCTTAAAATTTTATTGATACATCAAAAAACAAGTACTGGATGTGAGAAACACATGAACAAAAGGCATATATAAAGTAAGGTAAATGTATTGTAGGGTCTTGTACATATAATACTCAATACTTTGAAGCATGAATGGCCATACTCAGTTGCATACATTCTAAATTATAAAATTCTTGTACAAAAAGTACTCGACATCACTCTCCTATGAAATGACTTCAATAGAGTACGAATTGTTGCTCAATGGAGATAGGTAAATGTAAAGTCAATATTATCACAAAAATCTAGATAAAATACCATAGTTTACATAAAAAAAGATTATTACTATTTACTACCAAAAAGTGAAGTATCATGGGAGAGGTCTAGTCATTGATATAAGATTGACTTACAACTACCAAGAATTTTATAAATAATTATTATATACCAAGAATTTGATCTATCTAATTAGCAGTAGAAGCTAACAAACAACCAAAAAAATATAAATCACAATTACTGCAAGAAACATAATATAAGAAAAAGTGAGTAATTTATTTTCTCTTAAGCAGATGGCAATGTAAAATTCAATATATCTAATTTCAATGAGATGGAGCTATATTTTTTTCTCTAAAAATATATAAATCACTTGAAAGTGGTAGAGATAGAAAGTTACAATACATGTTCACATTAAAGCTGTAACAATAGTTTTGAGTTTAATTTTCATTTATTTTATATTTTAAACAAACCCTAACCAAAAAGAAACTAAAAAATAACCGATAACTATACCGGGTCAGACACTCTATGAAAGAAATCCAAACGTTAATTTTAGGGATTTTTACATATACATCTCATATAGCAAACCTTATAACCACCCATGTTTAAGGTTTGTATTTATTACATTTAAGTATACCACCTTTCAATTTATGTACCAAAATTATATTTAAGGTTTAATGATCAACTTATTAATTATTTGCTTGATTGTGGAACAAAATATTTTCATTTTTTTTACACGTTTTCTCTTTCTTCCAAGCAAAACCGATGCATTTCTCCCCTTTTTTAATTACACCTCCCCCCCACGTCTATTTACTAAAACAGAATTCTTTGGTTCTCTTCTTTAATTTCATCCTCCATTGTCGAAGGTTGCCATTGTTTCAGATCGAGAGTTTCATCCGCCATATTTTCAGTCCTGCGGTTGCATCAAAGTCCCAAACCCTCTATAAAACTATTTTCTCTCTCTCACCGCTTCAATTTCATCCGCCATTTCCGAATCCTCTGCAAAGTTTTCTCAAGAAAACACAGTTTCAGTCACTAAAATCGTATCCATAGTAAAAAATGGTGAAAAAAGCTAGTACTCCCAAACGACAAAAAGTAGCCGATATTCCATCTTTTGATTTGGGTGTTTTAACACCTAAATCACCAGTAAAAAGACAACAATCTGTCCATGCAAGTGGACAAAATTGGTTCCACAACAAATTTCATTGAAGGTAAACAAATTTTTTTTTCTCCTCAATGTGTTGTAGTTTAATATTTTTTGCCAAAAAATAGAATGCAAGTGTTTGTTTGGTGTTTAAGTATTTTTTGTCTAAATGTACTGTATTATTGCATACTAGGGTTGTTTATACAAATTGTAGTTAATTGTAGTTTTTTTGGAGTTAATTTGTAGTTAATTGGCAAAATGTACTGTTGAATCAAATTTGTAGTTAATTGTAGTGTTTGTAGTTTAATGTACTTTTTATTTGGAACTGTGACTGTTGACTCAAATTTGTAATTAATTATAGTTTTTGTAGTTTAATGTAGTTTACTGTACTTTTTATTGGAACTGTGATAAAAATACAGTGCATAAAAGTAGTTACATTGTACATGCTCAATAATTCTATAGTTACAGTATAGTTGCTTGTAGTTATAATGTAGTTTAATGTTGTCTGTCACAATGTAGTTGATATGTGGTCTGCAATTTGATAGTGTTGTTTGGAACTGTGATTAGAAGACATGATATATATGTAGTTACAGTTTAGTTGATTTGTAATTTGTAAAGTAATTTTTAGTTATGCTTTTAGTAAAATAACTTGTCGTTAGAATGTAGTTTCATGTATTCTGTCACAATGTAGTTTAACTGTGGTCTGCAATTTTATGGTGTTATTTGGATCTTTGATTATAAGTCAGGGTATATGTAGTTACAGTGTAGTTGATTTGTAATTTGTAAAGTAAATTCTAGTTATGCTTTTAAAACTATAATTTGTAGTTAAAATGTAGTTTCATATAGTCTGTCACAATGTAGTAGATCTGTGTTCTGTCACAATATTTTAAGTATTATAAGGTACTTAAAGCTTTAAAATATGATCACTAGTTATCATCGCTATTATTGACGAACTGGAGGAGATCCGAGTGTACTTTAATCACTCTTGATGGCCACAGACTCCTCAAGCAAAGATAGAATGCAAACTTTTCTTTTAAGCTTAGTCATTTATGGAAACAAATGGCAAAAAATTCTTTTTTAAACCACAAAAACCTAAAAAGGATTCAAAGGCTCAACTGCCAAGCTCTTGCTACTGAGGAATTGCTTCCTTCATGATTCATTTGGGGCCTTATTTCTGTATCCTTTATGTTTGAATTTCTAGTTTCTTCCAATCCATGTTACTAGGTTGCAGGCTGAAGGATGTTTCCATAATTAACGATGCAAATTCCCAGTAGATAAACAACAGAAAGCTTCTCGTTTTCTGTGTCAACACTAATATTCTTGGTAGTTTCGATTGAAACAGTATTCCCAGCAAGAACCTAGTATTTTTTATGATTGAAACAGTATCTTCTGTGTAAACTTGTTTACACCAAAAATAAAAAAGCATAATACAGTTCAATTTGATCTTCTGTACTATATTACTATTGTCTTCAAAACAAATGGAGTACCTCTCTTTCCAGATTGTTCACCATCTATTCTTTCAACACTTAGAATGACTCTTCTTTTTATGTTCAGGTATTCAGCTAAAAGAAGCTATCTTTATTGGGAACTCTAGTTCCATACCAGGCTTCCATTAGCATCAATTTGGTTTGCACAAAATTTTATTATTGTTGCCAATAACACAATTGGTTCTTACGATTGATTTTGATTGCCCATGGGAAAATTACTCTGACCTAATTCATAGATTAGCTTTACAACTCATTCAGAGGGAAGAAAAAACTAGCTTTACAACCTTGAAGTACTTCTATCCTTTGGAAATTGAACTCTTATATGATCAGGAACAAAAATGAGAAACAAATACTAATAAAATATGCATAATTTTTCTAACTAAAAGTTCAAATGTCGCAACAAAATGTGGACGATGATTGTCTGTAATCTCCATCTCTGTGCTCAATAGACAATATGAGCTAGCTGAATCAATGGCAAAAGTAAATATTTGTGACATCACAACATTAGTACACTTAAAAATATTATCTTTGAATTGCTAAGCAATCCAACTTAAAGAAAACAAGGCACACTATATCATTGGTCTAGGCCAAATTCCCTCCTATGGAAGACAATATGTTTCAACAAAACTTGGCAGCTGAGTGGGAGAACGACAAGACAACTACAAGTAATCATTTTGTTGTTTGTTTTCGAGAAATTTTCATAAAGCACTATTTTTAGTGGTATTTGTCTATTTATAAATATTATTTGTTATATTACGGATTGTAGTTACGTTTTCTGTTGTCATAAGATGTATTAAATGTATTTAAGCTATTGTATTCATAATTACAGTAGCAAAAATAGGCGTGAATTAGGAAAGTCCAACTAATTAGTTGTTGTATTCGAGTGAATTATAGCGTGAAACATAGGATTACAGCTGGATAGATTATTGTATCCGACTGATATAAAAAGAGGATTACACTA
This sequence comes from Nicotiana benthamiana, assembly GCA_034376525.1. Taxonomy (NCBI): domain Eukaryota; kingdom Viridiplantae; phylum Streptophyta; class Magnoliopsida; order Solanales; family Solanaceae; genus Nicotiana; species Nicotiana benthamiana. The sequence goes on along the minus strand of CM067324.1, from coordinate 123,531,010 downwards.
TTTTTAAACGGAAAGTGAATCAATTAAAATAATAGACTCCTAATATTACTCAAAAACTCAATTATAACAAACAAAATTTGTATTTCAAGTTATAAAAAGATTCTCAACCGAAAAATACCCCAAAAAACATAGCATTCTTCAGAAAAATTATATAATACATCTGAATACATAGATCATATTAATTATAAAAAAATATATGAATAAATTCATGACATATAGCGAGACAGTGAATACAAGGAACTACATAGAATATAGCAGGATACATTGAAATACAATAAAAGAAAAAGACAGTGAACATAATGAAATATATGGAATACATCGAGATATATTGAATTACAATGAAAAAATACAATGAATATAATGAAATACATGAAAATACATTGAAATATATTAACAGAAAATCAAGTTGTTCACCCCAAATGCTGTCATCTTTGTTCAAGAACAAACCCTAATTTCCAGTGAACCCGTCTTCGAGCAAAAACCCTGAATCATTGGGGCTGCAGCTCTAACAATAACGTCTCTTTTCACCTTCTTCTTTTCCCTTTTAGCCTCTTCTTTATATTCCTCTTCTTGCTTTTCTGGTTTGAAGTATTCCTCATTGCTTAAACTAAGTGGGTCGTAGTTTGCTTTTCTTGCTTTTGATTTTTCTAGTGCAAAATTAGCACCAGCAGCCCAATTGATTTTAATCGCTCATTACTAATGGTAGTTGACGTGGGTGAGAGAAATCTTGAGATTGAGCATCATATTTTCAGGGAATGGGTAAAGAGAATGGCATGTATCAAAGTAGATATAGAAAGAAAATAATATAACTGAATAACATATTTAGTGTTTAGGAATAGGAGACAACCAAAATTAAATATTTTGCTATAAACATTAAACGATATATATAGAATATATGTTATGAAATCTCCTATTTAAGGTGAATGTCTATAATTAGAGAGATTCTAGAGTTCTATTCTTGGTAGATAAATCATCCCCCTCCCTATAAATAAAGGGGTCTTCTACCATTGTAAGACACTCCTAACAATCTCTAAGTATCAATAAGAAGACTTCTCTCTCTCTATTCTCTCTATTGCTCTTGTTCTTGTATTATTGTTCTTGTCTTTATATTATTTCATAACACGTTATCAGCACGAGACTCTACCGTCTCAAGAAGCTCTTTAAGAAGATTAAGCCGCCGTCGTCTGCATCAGTGGAGAAAAGGAAGAAAACATTGAAAATATAATTGGTATACCTTAAAGGTAAGTAATTTACTTTTCCCTTTCAAATTCTTGAAATTATACGATTTGATTGAATATACAAACAAAGTTTGATTATAACTCTAATGGAGTTTGTAAGAAATTATAACCACATGAAGTGGTTAAATCTCTATGTCCTACCATGATTAAATTCATGTATGATTGTGGGCAAATAATTGAAAATCCGTCCCATTGAATTTGCTCCATTCCCTTTAGAGAATGTGGAAGCAGTATATGATAAGTCTGAAAGAAGACTAAAATATTACCATGAAGGTATCAATGAATGTGGACGTGGCAAAGAATTCCGTCCAATTGAATTTGCTCCATTCCCTTTAGAGAATGTGGTAGCAGTATGTGATAAGTCTGAAAGAAGACTAATTACCGTAAAGGTATCAATGACTGTGGACATGGCAATAGACGAAGTTATAATCGTCATTATTGTGGTAATGAGAACAATAAGGATTCTCAAAATAATCTTTCACTTTATGAAAGTAATATTTGACATGAGATTGTGTAAAGCACATGATTTTGATCCATTCCCTGAAGTGAATGTGATAATTGTAATAGAGCCCGTAAGTATGAACCCGCTCTTGATGTAAATCTGTTTTATGTCTGACATTATGAAAAGAAAGTTCGTTGCCTTTGAAATTTCGGGCAAGAACTATATGATATGGGTGTTGGATACTTAAATCCATTTTGGATGCTATGGGTCTTGGAGACGCCATTAAAGACAGAAATAATGCATCCACCCAAAACCATGCTAAGGCCTTGATTTTCTTGCGCCATCACCTTGATGAAGGTTTGAAACTATGCTAAGGCCTTGATTTTCTTGCGCCATCACCTTGATGAAGGTTTGAAGATTGAATATCTCACCGTCAAGGATCCACCTATCTTGTGGAATGGCTTAAAGAAGAGATATGACAACCTGAAGTTGGTCACTCTGCCATAAGCACGATACGATAAGAATCCAAAAGCAAATAGTTTATAAACTATATATTATCGTTGCGGTGAAAACGGGCACTGGTCAAAGGCTTGCCGTATACCATGACTTTTGGTTGACCTTTATCAAGCATCTCGAAAGAGTAAACGCCCTGAAACGAATTTTGTCTCTGACGACAACTTTGACATCACCCACTTGGATGTGGCAGACTTTTTTGAGCAACCCGAGGGGAAGATAGACCACCTAATCGGTGATGGATCCGTGATGAAAGAAGATGGAGCTATTTGATTTTATTTTACTTGTTTGTATTAGTGAATGAATAAACTAATAGCCATCAGTATTAGCTCGTATTAGTTAGTTCATGACGTAATGTTAGTATTAGTTCTTTAGAATGTATCAATATGCTCAAATATCAATAATATTTTTACTTTCCAGTAGAGGTAATCGACTAACCTGAAAAACTAGTCGGTTATCTCATATTTCGCATAAAAACTGCAAAACAATCGATTGTCTATGATTAACAATCGATTGTCTTTAAAACAGTGTTCTGGAATTTTTCAAAAATCATCCACAATCGATTGTCAATGTTTAACAATCGATTGTCGTTAGACAGTGTAATCTGGAATTTTTCAAAAATAACCAACAATCGATTGTCTATGTCTAACAATCGATTGTCTTTATACAGTGAGGTCTGGAATTTTTCAAAAATAACCAACAATCGATTGTCTATGTCTAACAATCGATTGTCTTTATACAGTGAGGTCTGGAATTTTTCAAAAATAACCAACAATCGATTGTCTATGTCTAACAATCGATTGTCTTAAGACTGTGATCTGAAGTTTTTCAAAAATAGCAAATAATCGATTGTCTATGTTTAACAATCGATTGTCAATGTTCAAACAATCGATTGTGTGTGTTTAACAATCGATTGTTTTATGAAAACGTTTAAACTGAAATTTTCAAACTGCATAGTAATCGATTATGGAAAACATATAATCGACTATCTGATTTTGTTAGTCAACTGTTAGCAGCAGATTTTGAAAATATTATGTGACACAAACGAATTGAAGTTGTTTATTCTCATGTTCGTATATTTTCTTTTATATGTCAAACCATGGGAAGTAAATTGATTGAAGGCTCCGGAAGAGCAACTGTAACTCTGCCCAAAGGCATGACGTTTATCTTAGAGAATGCAATATTCTCCTCCAAGTCTAAGAAGAACTTGTTGAGTTTTAAAGATATCATTCAAAATGGATATCATATTGAGACAATAGATGAGAATAATCTTGAATTCTTCATGAAAACGAGGCTGCCCATTTCGGTTTGGGTTCACGCCATTTTGCATGCAGCAATGCTAGTTCGTCGGCTGCCCACTTTGGTTTGGGTTCATGCCATTTTGCATGCAGCATTTTAGTTTGTCGGCTGCCCACTTCGGTTTGGGGACACGCCATTTTACATACAGCAATGCTAGTTCGTCTCTGACTGACGAATTGACACAAATATTCCCCGTTGCAATTGGTTTTGGGTCAAGAACCCAATATATCCCATTTAAGGATTTTTGGATGCGCTGTATATGTGCCTATTGCACCGCCATCCCGCACCAAAATGGGTCCGCAAAGAAGGTTAGGAATATATGTTGGGTTTGAATCGCCCTCCATCATTCGCTACCTCGAAACATTGACAGGCGACTTGTTTACTGCACGATTTGCAGACTGTCGATTTGATGAGACACTTTTCCCAAAATTAGGGGGAGAAGTTGGTGAAACCAAATGGGAAATTTTGTGGAAAAATGCATCATTATCTCATCTTGATCCACATACCTCTATTTGTGAAAGAGAGGTACAAAAGATTATCCATTTGCAAAGAATAGCAAATCAAATGCCTGACGCATTTATAGATTTGAAAAGGATAACAAAATCACATATCCTCGAAGTGAATGTGACAACATTTGATTCACGAATACATATTCATTATTGGAAGAATATGAACATGAAATTGGTATTGAATATACCACACTCACTCCTAGAAGGAGGTTTGAGATGATACCACACTCACCCCTAGAAGGAGGTTTGAGGCATGAATGATCGTTGGTCACGTACCTATTGTACGCCAAAGTATTTTGGAAATATGACTATTAAAGGACAACGATAATGCAAGAAACATTTCTTGCATATAAGTTTGACATGACCATAATGGTATAACTTTCTCTTTAAGAAAGATATTCACCACATGGATGTTGATGAATCTGTGGTAGTACAAAATTAATTGAGAGCTCTAGAAGAGCCAATTATTACTATGTTGGAGAAACACAATTGAGTAGTGTGCTGTAGTAAGTCTCAAAGAAACTTATTCAGTTTCCAAAGTACACGCGAAAGCGATTGATTATATTGAGACTATAAATAAAGGAAGGCTTTGATATCTCCTATTACTACAACTTGTAGCGGGGTAATTTGCATATAAAAAGCTACCCGCTTTGTTCTCCAATTTGTACTACACAAAAGAAAGAATGCCACAATAAAGTGGATATCTATTGGTATAAAAACCCATGTCATAATAAACCTGAAGTTTATTGATAAGTGCACATGTCATGGTGTAAATTTGAAGTTTACCAATATTGATAATTTATTCAGTTGACATTCGTGTTAGCCATCTCATTTTAAGTATGATGTGCAAATTCACACAGGTGAATATCAAAGAACTAGAAAGTTCTTTACGAATTCTCTTGTATCACTTGTTCTCATTAATGAACTGACCAACTAAAGAGTTCGGGTTGAAGCCCATAAATTCTGGAAATATCAAAGGTGAATATGGGCCCATTCACCTGCCATGTATACCACATATGATGCATCTATGATATGGTTACATGCGCAATTGTTATTGACCCGCAGCCTGGCCGGTGCTTGCGAGGTAAATCGCTCAGTAATCTAACTTCGAGCATAATTTCCAGATTTTCTACTCAAGATAGTTTATCTTGATAAGTTGGTTTATATCAAAGTTGGTTTAGCAAGATAATTATTGAGTGCTTCCACTTAATAGCTAAACTGTTTCTTATGAGAACAAAGTTATATATATCAGTTTGATATAAGTTGTATACGAGAGTATATTCTCCCCTCACAAGTGGTTCAAGGTCAGGAACCAAATAATTTCATCTTATTATTAATGTGCCGTGTATATTGACATGATAATGCACAAAGATGATTTCCCAAAGTTGAGGAAACAAGTTAGCTTTACTAACATGAGGGGGAGACATGATAAACACTTGAGAAAAGGTTACATGGGATGAATTATCATTTGTATATGTATATCCCCGAATATCATGATATGAACCTGAAGTTCATAAAAGGGATAATTCAATTGCAACATATTGCAAAGCATGCTATACGCATTTGCTGACCCAAAGAAAGTAACTAAATGGAAGAGATTCAATTCAAGAAGAATTGATTCCATATGAAAGACATGTAGTTTTGAACCTATGGTTCAAATGCTTGAAAGTATAAAAGTCAAAGGTATGTATAGTCAGTTTTCGATATCTTATTTGTCTAGCATGACATGGAAAACTTGATATGCATCTAAAGTCTATTATATGGCTTATATGACTTAACTTGAAAGATTTAAGTTGCTTGAAGCATATGCAATTCTTGGTGTTGAAGTACCAAATCCTAAGTACAATTTGTGTACATATGTATCTTGCTATAACTATAAGCATGATGGCATCAAGAATACATCTATGGAGATATTGAAAAGTTATTCCACGACATTATATGAAGATGTTCATATCTATCAAGAATGATGATTTCAAGGTACGGAATATTTATTCAAGTCAATATGGTTGATTTGTCAAAAGTCTACCAAAGATCGTTTTGAAGATGATGCACAAGATTGGAATGCAAATGCTCAAGGATATAAATTGATGTACTCATTAGGGGGAGTTAATGCGCGTTGCACTCTTTTTCCCTTACAAGGCTTTGTCCCACCGGGTTTTCCTTGCGAGGTTTTTAACGAGGCAACCAATAGGCGCATATTCAAACATGTGTACTCTTTTTCCTTTCTTTAATTTTTCCCATTGGGTTTTGGTTTTAAGGTTTTAACGAGGCACATTGTTGAATAGACATTCAAGGGGGAGTGTTATGAAATCTCCTATTTAAGGTGAATGTCTATAATTAGAGAGATTCTAGAGTTCTATTCTTGGTAAATAAATCATCCCCCTCCCTATAAATAAAGGGGTCTTCTACCATTGTAAGACACTCCTAACAATCTCTAAGTATCAATAAGAAGACTTCTCTCTCTCTATTCTCTCTATTGCTCTTGTTCTTGTATTATTGTTCTTGTCTTTATATTATTTCATAACAATATAATTTTTTTAAAAGATTTTTATTTAAAATAAATAAGATACTAACGGTAAAAAAAAATCTTTTTCTTTCCTCTTTTGTTATTTTGTTGTAGTTAAGGCCTTGTGCCGCGAGGCCTGACTTGGCAAGTAGACTTCATGGGCCTTCTTTGCTACTAGTGGGCTTACATCTTATACAGAAATTGGCGAGAAATTCAAAAATAGTCCGATGAAAATATTCAGCATAACATATTAAAATTTCAGTATAATATATTAAAATTTTAGTATATTATATTAGAACTCAAGTATAATATACTGGTATTATACTGGAATTTCAGTATAATATACTGAAGTTCTAGTATAATATATCGGTCCAACATAATATGCTGGAAGTTCATATACCGGTGCTCCAATCTCCAGTATATTATGCTAGAACTTTCTGCGTGTTGGAGTTACAGCGTAATATGTTAAAAGTTCATACATACGTGCATCGATCTCCAGTATATTATGTTGGAACTTTCTATATTGCACTAAATAGTGACCGTTTCTCAATGACTTTGCAAATACTGACTATTTATGAATTGTCAGACCGAAAACTGACTAGCTTATGCTATTTTTACTAGAAATTAGGATATTTGCAACAATAGTATCATTCCAAGCCACTTTTCAAATTGAGTTTTCTACGATGATCTCTTTATAAAAATTATTTTCTGTTATAAAATATTCTATTTTAGGTGAATGTCCATATTTAGAGAGATTCTAGGGTTTACTTCTTGGTGGCTAAGTCACCACCTCCCTATAAATAAAGGGGTTCTATTCCATTGTAAACCATCCCAAAGTATCAATAAGAATACTCCTCTCTCTACTTTTCTCTCTATTGTTCTTGTTCTTGTATTATTGTTCTTGTTCTTATATTATTTCATAACACGTTAGCAGCACGAGACTCTACCGTCTCAAGAATCCTCTTGAGAAAATTAAGGTATTTCCCTTTTTCCGAATTTGGTTTTAATTATGTCTGATATTATGAAAAGAAAGTTCGTTGCCTTGAAATTTCGGGCAAAAACTATATGACATGGGTGTTGGATGCTGAAATCCACTTAGATGCTATGGGTCTTGGAGACGCCATTAAAGACAGAGATAAAGCATCCACCCAAGACTGTGCTAAGGCCTTGATTTTCTTGCGCCATCACCTTGATGAAGGTTTGAAAATTGAATATCTCACAGTCAAAGATCCACTCATCTTGTGGAAAGGCTTAAAGGAGAGATATGACAACCTGAATTTGGTCACTCTGCCACAAGCACGATATGATTGGGCTCATCTGAGGCTCCAAGACTTTAAGTCTGTTTCTGAATATAATTCTGCAATGTTCAGAATTACTTCTAAATTGAAACTCTGTGGAGATAATATCTCTGATTATGATATGCTTGAAAAAACGTTTACAACGTTTCATGCCTCCAATATGGTACTGCAACAACAGTACAGAGAGAAAGGTTTCAAAAAGTACTCTGAACTGATTTCTCTTCTCCTTGTGGCTGAGCGAAACAATGACCTGCTCATGAGAAATCACGAAAATCGACCCACTGGGTCTACACCATTGCCTGAAGCAGATAAGGTGTATTCTCATTATGCCAAGCATGGAAAAGGCTATGGCTTTAATCATGGTCGTGGTCGTAATCGGGGTCATGGCCGTGGACGTAGACAAGGAAGAAATTTCCCTGATGTCCGTCACCCCCCAAAGAGATATAACCACCAAAAGCAGAAACGGGATTATGAGGATCCAAAGGCAAATAGTTCAGAAACTATATGTTATCGTTGCGGTGGAAAAGGGCACTGGTCAAAAGCTTGCCGTGTACCAAGACAGTTGGTTGATCTTTATCAAGCATCTCTAAAGAATAAAGGCCCTGAAACAAATTTTGTCTCTGACGACAATTTTGACATCACCCACCTGGATGTGGCAGACTTCTTTGAGCAACCCGAGGGGAAAATAGACCACTTAATCGGTGATGGATCTGTGATGAAGGAAGATGGAATTGTTTGATTTTATTTTACTTATTTGTATTAGTTAGTGAATAAACTAATAGTCATTAGTATCAGCTCGTATTAGTTAGTTTATGATATAATGTTAGTATTAGTTCTTTAGAATATTTCAATATGCTTAAATTTCAAAGATATTTTTATTTTCCAGTAGAGTTAATCGATTAACCTAACAGTTAGTCGATTATCTAATATTTCGCATTAAAACTGGACTTTTCCGCAAGCTAAGTTAGTCGACTAACCTGATGACTGTTTACTAAGTTAGTCGACTATCAACTTAGTTAGTCGACTAACTAATATTTCGCATTAAAACTGGACTTTTCCGCAAGGCAAGATAGTCGACTATCTGATTTAGTTAGTCGACTAACCTAATGACTGCTTCCCAAGATAGTAACCTCAGCAGATTTTGAAAATATTGTTTAAATGTGAAACAAACGGATTGAATTTTTTTATTCTCATGTTCGTATATTTCTTTTGTATGTCAAATCATGGGAAAGCAAATATGGATATCTCACAAAGCAAGCTTGGATCAACGTCCAACTGTAAAAATATTTGTTTAGTTGATTCATGTACTACACATACGATACTCAAAGAAAAGAAATATTTCTCTCAACTAAGTATGTGTAAGGCAGATGTTACTACAATCTCTGGTAGTAGTAAATTGATTGAAGCTCCGGAAGAGCAACTATAACTCTGCCTAGAGGAACAATGTTTATCATAGAGAATGCAATGTTCTCCTCCAAGTCTAAGAGAAACTTGTTGAGTATACGCCGGAATGGCTATAATATTTGAAACAATAGATGAGAATAATCTTGAATATCTCATCATTACAAAGAATGTCTCTGGCCAAAAGAGGGTTATTGAGAAATTCCCGTCTTTATCTTGTGGCCTGTATTGGACAAAAATTAGTGCAATTGAGGCACATTCAACAATAAACCAAAAGGTTACTGATTCCAATACTTTTGTACTTTGGCATGATCGATTGGGACACCCTGGATCAATCATGATGAGACGGATTATAGAAAGCTCATATGGGCATCCGTTAAAGAATTTCAAGATTCTTTTAAATAATGAATTTTCTTGCACTTCTTGTTATCAAGGCAAGTTAATTATTAGACCATCACCAACAAAGGTTGGGACTGAGTCACCTATGTTTTTGGAACATATACAAGGGGACATTTGTGGACCTATTCACCCACCTAGTGGGTCCTTTAGATATTTTATGGTCTTAATAGACGCATCCTGTAGATGGTCTCATGTGTGCCTGTTGTCATCACGCAACCTTGCGTTTGCAAAACTAATGGCACAAATAATTCGACTACGAGCACAATTTCTTGATAATCCAATCAAGTCTATTAGACTGGATAATGCTGCTGAGTTTTCATCCCAAGCATTTAATGATTATTGCTTATCAATTGGGATAAAAGTGGAACATTCTGTAGCTCATGTTCACACTCAAAACGGTCTTGCAGAATCTTTAATTAAACGCCTGCAGTTGATTGCAAGACCATTACTCATGAAAACGAGGCTGCCCACTTCGGTATGGGGTCACGCCATTTTGCATGCAGCAATGCTAATTCGTCTCAGACCGACGAATTATCACAAATATTCCCCGTTGCAATTGGTTTTGGGTCATGAACCCAATATATCCCATTTAAGAATCTTTGGATGCGCAGTATATGTGCCTATCGCACTGCCATACCGCACCAAAATGGGTCCGCAAAGAAGGTTAGGAATATATGTTGGGTTTGAATCGCCCTCCATTATTCGCTACCTCGAAACATTGACAGGGGATTTGTTCACTGCACGATTTGCAGACTGTCAATTTGATGAGACACTTTTTCCAAAATTAGGGTGAGAAGTTGGTGAAACCAAACGGGAAATTTTGTGGAAAAATGCATCATTATCTCATCTTGATCCACATACCTCTAATTTGTGTAAAAGAGGTGCAAAAGATTATCCATTTGCAAAGAATAGCAAATCAAATGCCTGACGCATTTACGGACTTGAAAAGGATAACAAAATCCCACATCCCCGCAGAGAATGTTCCAATCTGTATTGATGTCCCTATTGGACAATCATCTAGTGTCATATCCAATGAAAGCGTGGCAGGCCATTAGGTTCCAAAGATCGAAATCCTAGAAAGAGGAAAGCAAACGATCAAAATGACACAACGAAAGAATCTCATGAGGAAATTTATGATTTAATAAATTCTGAGATTCATGAAGAATCCATTGAGCCCGAGACTCAAGAAAATAAGGAACTATCAATAAATCCAATCGATATTGAGGCAAATTTTAATCGAGTGGATATAGTGGTGGATTATGTCTTTGCTTTTAATGTCGCATCTAGCATTATGCAAGAAAGTGAGGATCTTGAACCTCAATCTGTTGGAGAATGTCGAAAAAGACATGATTGGCCAAAATGGCAAGAAGCAATCCAATCAGAATTGAATTCACTAGCAAAACGTGAAGTTTTTGGCCCTATAGTTGAAACACCTAATGGTGTTAAGCCTGTTGGCTATAAATGGGTCTTTGTACGCAAGAGAAATGAGAAAAACGAGGTACAAAGATATAAGGCACGCCTTGTTGCACAAGGATTTTCTCAAAGGCCTGGTGTCGATTATGAAGAGACATATTCGCCTGTAATGGATGCCATAACTTTTCGTTATCTCATTAGTTTTGCTGTCCTTGAAAAGCTTGACATGCATTTAATGGATGTGGTTACTGCCTATCTTTATGGCTCACTGGATAATGAGATATACATGAAAATTCCCGATGGACTCAAAATGCCAAACGCTCATAATTCAAAGTCCAGAGAAATGTTTTCAATCAAATTGCAAATATCCGTGTATGGTCTAAAGCAATCAGGACGAATGTGGTATAATCGTCTTAGTGAGTATTTATTAAAAGAAGGCTATATAAATGATGCCATTTGCCCGTGTATTTTTATATAGAAATAACATCGGAATTTGTTGTACTTGCCGTATATGTCGATGACATAAACCTTATTGGAACCCCCATAGAACTCCAAAAGGCAATTGATTATCTAAAGAATGAATTCGAGATGAAAGATCTCGGAAAGACAAAATTATGTATTGGTTTGCAAATTGAATATTTGGCAAACGGAATTTTTGTTCATCAATCTACCTATATAGAAAAGGTACTGAAACGGTTTTACATGGATGGAGTATATCCTTTAAGTACTCCGATGGTTGTTCGATCACTTGATGTGAATAAAGATCCATTCCGACCGCAAGAAAGGAATGAAGAGCTACTTGGTCCTGAAGTACCATATCTTAGTGCAATTGGCACACTAATGTATCTTGCAAATACTACAAGTCCTGACATAACCTTTTCAGTTAATGTCTTAGCAAGGTATAGCTCGGCTCCCACAAGGAGACATTGGAATGGGATCAAACATATATTGCGGTACCTAAAAGGGACTACCGATATGGGCTTATTTTATAGCAATAATTGCAGTCCTGATCTTGTTGGTTATGCTGATGCTGGATATTTATCCGACCCACACAAGGCTCGATCTCAGACGGGTTATGTGTTTACCTGTGGAGGCACCACCATATCTTGGCGATCGATTAAGCAATCAATTGTGGCTACTTCATCTAATCATGCCGAGATAATCGCTATTCATGAAGCAAGTAGGGAGTGTGTGTGGTTGAGGTCTATAATACATCATATTCAAGACAAATATGGTTTGAAGTGTAACAAACTACCCACGACTTTGTATGAAGACAATGTAGCATGTATAGCTCAATTGAAGGGAGGATTCATAAAAGGAGATAGAACAAAGCATATTTCACCAAAGTTATTTTTCACACATGATCTTCAAAATAATGGTGATATCAATGTGCAACAGATTCGTTCAAGCGATAATATGGCTGATTTGTTTACAAAATCTCTACCAACATCAACCTTCAAGAAGCTGGTTCACAAGATCGGAATGCGAAGACTCAAGGATATGAATTGATGCTCTTTTCAGGGGGAGTTAATGCGCGTTGCACTCTTTTTTCCTTACAAGGTTTTTGTCCCAATGGGTTTTCCTTGCAAGGTTTTTAACGAGGCAACCAATAGGCGCATATTCAAACATGTGTACTCTTTTTTCTTTTCTTTAATTTTTTTTCCCATTGGGTTTTGTTTTAGTTAAGGTTTTAACGAGGCACATTATAGAATAGACATTCAAGGGGGAGTGTTATAAAATATTCTATTTTAGGTGAATGTCCATATTTAGAGAGATTCTAGGGTTTACTTCTTGGTGGCTAAGTCACCACCTCCCTATAAATAAAGGGGTTCTATTCCATTGTAAACCATCCCAAAGTATCAATAAGAATATTCATCTCTCTACTTTTCTCTCTATTGTTCTTGTTCTTGTATTATTGTTCTTGTTCTTATATTATTTCATAACATTTTCTTAGCTGATAGCATTTTTGGTTTATTCCATTAAAACAGCAGATTTTATTACAAATATAGCATTATAATTTTTTTTTGAAAAAAGAAACTGTAATCCCTTAAATGCCGCACCCAATATTTAAGGAAATCGTTTACAATTTGAAATCTTAAATGCCGCATCCAATATTTAAAAAAAAAATTATTTTGTATCTATACAATTGATATGAGATAAAAAGGAGTCATATACGACTAATTTCAGTTGAAACAAAATACAACTTCTCCCATATCTAAGTAAACCGTTTCCATTTTAAAAGTCAAAATGGCGGCACCCAATATTTAAGGAAATCGTTTCCATTCTCACTTATATCTTGTAAAAAGATTATAAATTTTCTCAACCCTTTTCATAAACCAACAACTGCCAAAATTCTCAAAGATTTTTTCCTTTATTTCGCTCATTTATGCCATCTTCTCTACAAGGATATTTGTTCTTCAACCACACACTAAAGTGGAACTAAAATGATGAAATAATATTAATTTAATATATACTTAGAATAGCACTGTAATTTTGATACTGTGTATGTTAGTATACAACAATTTTCTTGTAATTTATACACTATTAAATACTATTATTGTATCGTGTATATACATATTTATATACTATATAATACTATGTATATATGTATTCCATGTATATTTTTATTATCCACTATTATTAATATTAATATATAATCAATATATACAATGGTTGAAGAAGTTATGATAAAATATGACATTAATATATAAGTGATTTTTACTTGGTATATTATTTGGTTTACTTATGCAGTTATACATTATTTACATGGAGTGTAATTTATCTATTACAATTTTTACATAGTTACATATAAATTTATACATGATTTATTCAGCGTATATTATCGCAACTATAAGGTTATATTCTAACCTCTGTATGTATATTACTATATATGCTACATTTCAGATTTGCTAATTTTATTTTACTGTAGATAAGAACGAATTATGTAATGCGAGCAATAATTAAGTACGAGTCTTTTGGAATAGTATAACTTGATTAACTTTTTCATAATGAAATAAATGCTTTGAATACGTGATTATGGGTGCTTTGAATAAACGTTAAAAAAAAAAAACGTTTAAAGCTTCTTGCTGGGGGAATATAATTATTTAGTTGCCATTATGAAAAATATCTAGTTCTGTTAGGTTTTCGATTTATTCTTTTAAAATTTTTGCCAATTTATGTTTTTAATTTTATCCCTATTTAAGGAATTCATACAAAAATAGGGATGCCAAGGCTATTTTTGAAAAGTTCCCTTGATTTTATCGGGGTTTTTGGGGCTTTTTTTAATTACACAGATGTTATTTTAACCTTACTTTATTAAGGTCATAGATAAAGTTTTGATAAGAGCATATATGTTTAGTAAAATAGAAAAAAATAACAAGCATATAAAATATTTTTATCGGAGAATTTTTTTTAGTAACACATGATAGTTATTTTCTTAGTCATCTAGCAATAATGTTTGTTAATATACACTTTCAAGGTTAACCGAATTTAATAATTATACATAAAATTCGATATAATACCTAATAATGACATATTTTATTTAATTCTAAAGTATCGAAATACCATTTCAAACATCTAAGAAATCTTGATATATGAATACAAAAAAATAAAGAGATTGACGCATTTTAATAATACTTAATAAGAAAGTGATGATACAACCCGTTATTTAAAGTAGATAAAAATTGAAACACTTCATATAGATTTTTCAAATATTACATTTCATGAGAGAACACCAAATATTTCTAGTCATTTTTCAATGAAAATTCTAGATAAAGTCTTAAAAGTATATTAAAATTATATATTTATTTATCGATTTGGTCCGAATTTTTTGCCCAATACAAAACTAAATCAAATTAAACCTAATGGAAAAATAACACTATATAGTTGTTGTAAAATAATAGCCAAAAAATGTGTAAAATTTGTATATTATATTTTATATATATACATTTTGTATATTATATACAAAAATTATACCAATTATATAATTTTTTGGCTATCAAATATAAAAAATTACTGGCGCGGCTAAAAGTAATAATGCCCCAAACCTGATTAAAATTTTTAGTTGATTTAATTTGACTTTTTGGTTTGATAGGATTGAACACCCTTGGTCAAGATAGACTAAGTTCTCATTAGCAACAAAATAAATCAATCGCTCGGTTAGGTTTTTACCAATAATAACTGAGTGTTAGAAAACTTAGCTTAAAGTAATGATATAAAACAAAATGATAGACAGCAATGTAGAGAGAAAGAGAGAAGAGATTTTATTTCTTCCATGTATATCAAGTGTGTACAATGTAATGTCCAACCCCTCTATTTATAGGATGACATTGAGGTATACAAAGGGATATCATAAATATGGTATTAACTATTGAGATCATGGGGAAAGATCATGTAGAGGTAATGGAGGCGTGGGAGTTACAACTATAATGGTGAGAAGTAATGGGAGTTATCTACTTAACGGAGAAGAGTAGTGGGAGTAACTTCTTTAGGAGCTATAGATATCCACTACAAAATAATATTTCATAATACTCCCCCTTGGATGTCTATAAATAATGTGCCTCGTTAAAACCTTGCTAAGAAAAAAACTCTGTGGGAAAAAATCTTAATGAAGGAAAAAAAGTACACATATATTGTAATATGCATTATTTGTTGCCTCATTAAAAACCTTGCCAGAAAAATTCAGTGGGATAAAATTTTAGCTAAGGGAAAAAGAGTACAACACGTATTTGCCTCCCCTGATGAAAACATCATTTTATTCTTCGAAGACGATGAATTTCAAGCTTGTATAACAACTTCTCTAATATGGAGATCCGCAATCTTGTGAAGAAGTTTGTCAAATTATCACTTGAACAAATTTGTTGAAGAACTTTGGTGAATATGTTTTATCTCCTTCGATAGTCCTTCTTTCAATTGATATAAGCAAACAACATTTTATTCAGTATTATTGGAATCTTCTCTTCAAAATCAAGTCACATGTCTATTGTGTATTGAACCACTTGCTTTATCAATTGCTTATCTTGGCATGACTTGAATAAGTATCAACAATTAACTGCCTTGTAAAATAATAATATAGCAGTACTCTCACATGCAAATAGAATATTTGAAGAATGAACTTCAGGAAAATATCTGCATTTGCTTAACCAACAAAATATTGGTAGTATTTGTTAGAATAAACAAATCTACATCAAGTATTCCTTTTGAAATATAATATTAATTATATTCCAATATCTCTACATTGGAATAAAACTATATCTTGCTAGCATATTGTTATACTCATGGTTCTAGCCACATATATTAGTGTACCAATTGCACTAGACACAAAATAAATCATGTTTGCCATGACCGCTCTAATCTACATAAGGATCTACCGAAGATTTATTTAATAAATTTCTTGGGAACCTAAATATGCTTCAGACAATTTAAATCATTCAATAATTTTTTTATATGCATATCAAATGTATTGTCAGACTAAAATCTGAAATGACTCCATTCCCCACAGGAGAACAAGTCTCCTAATACTAGGATATTTACGAAAATTTTGTGCCACAAGTCGTCTTTATATCTATCGACTTGATTTTTCATTTCACTTTCAGGTGTGGGGACCATCCGTACAACTTCACATTTTTTAGGTGAAGTCAATTTCATTGCATATTTTTCATTTGGCCAATCGTTTACTACAAATACCCAGTATAGTCCCACAAAGTGGGGTCTGGGGAGGGTAATATGTAGACGAGCCTTACCCCTACCCGAAAGGGCAGAGAGGATGTTTCCAATCGTTTATCTGTTCAAATTTCATGACAGATTTGAGCTGAAGATCCTCGTCAATATTAATAATATTGAGCGCTACATTTTATTAACAACATCATCGACGATCATTTTACATCGGTTCCATCATCGCACAATAAATACATAACTTATCGAGATCTCATTATTTTCAGGTACATGATCTCTCTCCGTAAGGTCATATACAGCGTTATGTCATGGTGCTCTTACAGAGCACTTGCCTCCTTAATATAACAATCTTTATCATTTGCTCATCTCCTTCTTCAAGGAGTTTTATCTTTGGAACCGATTAGTCTATTTCACTTCATGTGTTCCATAGACTATGTCCATCATGGACTTTATTTTATTTGGAGCATTAACAATTGAAATATCACATTTAGATTTGGGTCAGCAAATGCGCCTAGAAATATTTTTGAAAATGAATTATCAGTTGAACTTCAAGTTCACATTTTCTTGTACGAGGATCTAGATATATTCATAATAATTCATTTAAAGTATCACTTTTTCAACTGCCCTTTTTCTCCCCCTAATGTTGGAATCACCAACACATTTCCCAACCTTCTTTGGGAACCCATCTTTGTGCAATGTGGTATCACAATTAAATCATATAGCACGTCCATATTTCAAGATAAAAATTATTTGGTTCCTGGCCCTGAACCAATTGTGACGGGGAGAATTTATCATAACTTGGCTATATGTGTACAAGTGCTGCTCTATATTAAATAATACATCTCATACCAAATTTCTTTTTGGTAATTTTATTTCTCATAACCAATGGATTAGCTATAATTGGAGGCATACAATTTCTGCTAAACCAACTTTGATCTAAACCAGTATTATCAAGATAAATTATCACAATATATATTCCGGAACTGTGCTCTAATAACTTGAGCAAGCAACCGTGCATAAGTCAAACTTCAACTTGACAAAAAACGCCCATGTGACCATACAATAAATGCATCTTATAAAATCATATAACAGTAAATAGTCGATATGGCAGGTTATAGGGCCCATATATATATATATATATATATATATATATATATATATATATATATATATATATATATATGTGTGTGTGTGTGTGTGTGTGTGTGTGTGTGTGTGTGTGTGTGTGTGTATCACCTCTTATTCGTTCCAGATCTTAAGGATTCAATCCTAACCTTAGCTTGTATATCATGAGAATAAGCATCACAAGAGAATTCTTAAAGAATCTTCTATTTCTTCAACATATGCCAATGTGAATTCTCAATTAATTTTAGCATCAATAAATCGGGATCGCCAACCCGTTCATGCCAACTAATATCTGTTTTAGTAAACCTCTAGTTTAATTGTGGCATGTGATTCCGTCATCATGCTCATACTTGTGTAGTAAAAATAGAAGAAAAATCGGATAACCTTCATATTTACCCGGTATGTTATAGTAATATGAAGATAATCGATCTTCCTTTCATTTATAGTCTCAATATGCCAACCACTTTGGCTAATACATTTGAAACTCAAAAAGTTTCTTTTGAGACTTACTACCACTAGTGCCATGAATAATTTTATTTATTCGGTAGTAATAAATTCGTTCTTTAGGAGCTCTTTATAATTTTGTACTACAAGATCTTTTATACCACCATCCAAGTGATGAATTTTTCCTCTACTGAAAAATTATCTTATCATTGTCACAATAAAAACATTATAGGCAGGACTCATTTCTTGATTTATTTTTTCCTTTAATGACATTTTATAATTAATGGAAAAATATTTTTTGGCATACCACATGTACGCGACCAATGACATATTTATGTAACCACATTGGAATATTCAATATCTTTATCTCTCTCAAGCCTCCCTTAGAAGTGAATTGTGGTATTTATCCAATCTTGTATAAGCATATTCGTATGCATGATTTGAATCACATATATATTTTCACATTCACTTTCAAGAATGAGTTCGCATTTACAATGGATATCACACGTCACATTCTCTTTAAGTTGACTATAATCATATGGGTGTGCTTATCATTTTCATACCACATTGACGGCAAACGTCACCTTCACATTTTGAAGGAATATTTGAGAATACTTAGTGTTCTCATTTTTACAATTACCATACTGATAATAATTATTATTGTCTTTGGCACGCCCATATTCATTGGTAAACCACTTGTCTTCATTTTGACTTATTATGCATTGCTAACACATTCGCTTAAAGAATAATGCAAATCAAGTGGGACAAGCTTCATGCTTGTTCATGAAAATACATTATTTTTCTTTAATCATCAGTATATCACTGATATGGTGCATTGGAACTCAACTCCAATGTCTTATCCATATAAATGCATATTAAGCCATAATATGTTGGGACCCGGACCCAACTCATCATGGTGCACCAAAATTCAAATCTGATGTCTTGCCCTCATGGTTCGTTGGGACTTGAACCCACCGATAATATGTATCACAAGTTATCTCATTCACTTCAGGTAATAGAACATAATTTTACATAGCTATAAATTCAAACTTTAGTAAGTTTAACATAGTAAACACTATCATAATAAATAAGTGAATTAAAAATGATAAGAAATATTATCAATAAAACGTTGATCCAATACCTACTCGTGTACTATTATACTTATCAAAATCAAATATTATCTTCATTCGTGGCCCGTGACTAAAAGATTTTATTTTTTTTTCTATTTTTCATCACGAGCTGTCAAAATATTAATCTAGATGAATAACATAATTAAAAGAGATATATATGTCAAAATAAGAAAGTATGTAACAGATATTACATTAAAGCCAGGAAGACAATTAATCTTAAATATTAGAACCGGTAAGAAAATTTTCTAACCGTTTAGACAATTCAGAAAATAAATTCCAATAAACATTAATCATCACACCAAAATTTTACATCAAACTAAAAATGACAAAATACTTGATAATTGGACTTAATTCCTACTGGTTAATATGTCTCAATAGGTATTAAGCTCAATATTAGCAATAATTTATATGAACTAACAGAATAACTACTGTATCAATAAATTCCTATGCAAATAATTAAACATTTTGTAACATTTGCTTGGTGAAGATTAAAAAGAAAATATGTAGGCAATACATATAATTTTATTGGGCAGAGATCCATGTAAAAAAATGAGAAAAGTTTAACTCTATATATATATATATATATAAAACATAATTACTTGAACTTCAGCTAAAACTTGAAGTGGAGGTGTAGCCAAACTTTGATAAACTTTAAAATAAGATCAGTTAAGTTTATAGTTTAACCAAAGGTAATAAAATATTTGTTTCTTAACCAAAAATTTCGAACCAATACTACTTTTCAAGAGAAGTTACCATAACTCTGTTAATCAATATTAATGGCAGATAATCATATGATATTGTTAATCTAATACAGACTTCTGGCCGAAGAAAATCCTATTACTTGCACCGACAATCCATTTAAATTGTATAAGTAAAGAAAGTAATAGGTAGAAATGCTATGCATATGAAATAAATATTATATGCATACATACATATTTGTTTTGAACCACAGATGTGTTATTATTTCATAAAAGAATTTCGTACTGCAAGTAATAATAAACCATCAAGATAGATGTAGTTTATGTATGATTATGAACCATTCTTCGCTACTCCTCGATTGTTTCACTCATTTTCCTACACAAATTTTTTATTATTATTGTGTAATATAAACAATATCAAATCTTCAATCTCAAATATTAAAATGAGAATTTATCGAAAGAATGAAGAAAAATACTCTCTGGACAATTGAAGCAAATTGATTTATATATGAAATACTCGAGCTTTCACCGGCGACGTAATCGATTTTAGGTAGTCAACATTTTGTGGTTCAACCGTGAACTTGGTTAATTAAATAGATATTTCAATTTGTTAGAGACTCGTGCTGATAACGTATTGCAAATCTTTATTCAAAATAATAATATAAAACAAAAAGATAGATAACAATATAGAGAGAAAGAGATAGGAGAATCTATTTCTTTCATGTATTCAAGTGTATTCAATGTAGTATCCAAACCCTCCATTTATAGGATGATATTGAGGTATACAAAGGGATATCATAAACATGGTATTAATTATTGAGATCATGAGAAAAGATTATGGAAAGGTTATGGAGATGTAGAGTTATAATTACAATAGTGAGAAATAGTGTGAGTTATCTACTTAATAGAAAAGAATTGTGGGAATAACTTCTTTAAAAGTTATAGACATCTACTAATATTTTATAATAGTTTCTAGTTTTCACCAATTTGATCTTTTTGTAAAAAAGAAAAAAAAAAAAAGAAAGCTAGAAAGAAAGAAAAAAGAAGAAGAGGAATTCGGCTTTTGAGAACAAAAAAAATTTTACGCCTTTGGAATATACCATGACGAGCACGCTTTCCCTCTTGTCTTTTTCCTCGTTTTGTGGTCACCTATATCTTGTGTCAGTTTTCTCTATTCATTGGACATGCTTTCGTATTCAATTTTGCTTTCTCATTTTGTCCACAAAAATAAAATTCTAATCCTCCTTTAGAAAGATAGTTGTAAAGTTTATATCTTAGAAGTTACACAAGGATTACCATTATTATTTTTGTAGCGACGAATCATGTATGTGTTCCTAAGAAAAAGAATTTATCCACTTGTTGAAGAAATGAAATATAACCAAAGTATATCTTTTTACTCAAAGGTTGAATCGATCATCATAAGAAGAATTAGGCCAAAAATTAGGATACATTCTGGGACTATATGATGCAAGATGTATTGGGGGTACAAAAAGAATCCTTTTTCTTTACAGTCGTATCTACTGTGATAAGAAAGCGCTCTTAGTTCAGTTCGGTAGAACGTGGGTCTCCAAAACCCGATGTCGTAGGTTCAAATCCTACAAAACGTAATTTTTCTCTTCTTAGATCGAATTTATGAAAATATGATTTTTTCGATTCTCCTTAGAGAAAATTAACATTGTTATCCATATAGAATAACAGCTGTTGTTAACGGTTCAATTATTGTCATTATACTATGAAAACTCAAGTTATATATTTATTTATTCATTGACGCGACAATCATAGGTGTTTAACCAAAAAGTGAAATTTCGGTCAAAGTTTTATTTTTAGAAGAACTCGTGTTACTGATAATCAAAAAATGAATAACAGAAAGTGATTCTGCTAATACTAAGATGAATAGAAAGCAAAGTAAATCAGTATATTCCAATAGTGTTTCGTGTCATTACAAATGACCAGTCTCCTTCTTTTTATAGCTGTCTCTAAGATATATATTTTGCTTTGTCATAATTGGGCCATTATAGACAATTAAAGGTATTAAATGTTACGTTACATTATCATTATATTTAATACATATTCTCTAACGTTTTCAGTATTTAATATTCGTTAAACACTGTATTTGTATTCTTTTGTATTGTCAGATTCATTCTCCTCGATTTTTGAATGTGAATACGAGTGTCGAGTATTTTGAATATCTGTTCGTGCCTCTACTCGTATCTATTGCAACTCGTGCCTCTTTGCTAATCATCGTTCTTTGACCAGCCTTCATATCATGACATTTTATCTTTCAATCACTTTAATATATATAAACCCAATTTTTTTCAATACAGATAGTCCTTTCACTTATCATTTATTCATAACTTGAATATTTGAAAAGCGAAATTTATTAAAGCGAGAATTTTTGCCGCCATTAATGCTATTATATAATCAATGTCTCAATTGTCACTTACATTTAATGCTTGTTACACGTGGTATCTTTTTGTTGGTTCTGTGATTTTGCAGCACCTTTTAAGGATCTTTTACAGCTTTATCAATTACGAATCGACAGTTCTCATTATGACATTTCCATCATTGCACCTTTTCCTTTGACGGTTGCTTCCTAGTATAAATATGATTTTCATCTTTGTCTTTATCACACAAAGTTCAAAATTTTCAGAATATTCAATTCTTGTTCTCATCGTCCTTGTAAAACTTTCAGAATATTCAGTTCTCGTTTTTTATCTTCCTCGTACTGTCATGTCTTCATCAAACCCTAATCCTAGGAGAATCCCCATAGTTGATAGTCTTCCTCTTGCCCCTAGTAGGAGAAGAAGAGGAGGTAGACTATGCAGTTAGGATCTTCATCCATACGTGGTTCTTCTCTTCCTTCATCTAGTTATAGTCTTTCTTCTAGAACCAGATGTTCTCTTTCTCAAAGCTCTTCTCTGCAGAAGAAATAGTTTCTGCATAACTATCTTTCTACAATTATAGAGAGCCTCTTAGAAATCAAGTATCCTCTTTGGATCGTGCTGGTATCTACCCAACTCAGATCACCGAAGGTCTGATTTCTTTAATTCGTAAAGACTGTCATTGGAGCCATGAATTCCCTATTATAATTTCCAATGAGAACCAGAGAATCGCCTCATATTTAATTGGGTTTTCTTTTGTTTATACATACCTTTCACATTAGGTTTCAAACCTGCTATTGATCCTGTTATCCTCAAGTTCTGTTGATTTTTCGACGTCTGTTTAGGTCAAATTGGCCCCATAGTGTGAAGGATTGTTGCCCGTTTGAGGCATTTGACTAACATGGCCGGTGTCCCTTTCACTTTTGCCCATTTAATTAATCTCTAATCTCCTAGACTCTTTCGCCAAGGTGTTTTTACTTTAGTGGCAAGGAGCAAAAGAGTTCTGATTAGTCCTGAAGAAAATAGAGATT
Source organism: Nicotiana benthamiana (assembly GCA_034376525.1). NCBI lineage: Eukaryota > Viridiplantae > Streptophyta > Magnoliopsida > Solanales > Solanaceae > Nicotiana > Nicotiana benthamiana. Next base: position 123,507,510 of record CM067324.1, on the reverse strand, counting down.
GTGGCTGGTATGCACAGTTTATTGCTGCCCCCACAATTGGTTTAGTGAGTGATGAAATTGTTCTCTTCCCCGTGAAGTGAAATTTTGCATGTCAGTTTTCTTTTTATCAACTTTCTCGTATCTTTTTCCTCGATTTTGATGATTATTATCCTAATTTGCCTTTTCTTTTGTAAAAACCATGTGAATTGTTGATGAAATTTTCAATTTCCGTAGTTGGGTAGGAAAATTGTTGAATACAACCCCAATGGAGGGTAGATCTTAGAATACTCTTTCCCAACGATTTGGTTGGAAAGTGAAAACTCACGGTAAGAGTTTTTTTTCAGAACCTATTTTAATTCTTCTTTTTACCAAGATTTTCTGTTTGGGGATTAGTGCAGAGGTGGTCATAGCTTCTAGTATTTCTTTGTAAAGGGCCCAAGAGATAATTTTTGGCTCTTCATCGAAAAGAAAAGTTGTTGTTGACGAAGACTCTAAAGAAGAGGAATATAGGGGTTCCCTAGAAAAAAGGCCTCGATCTCGTAGACGAATCATTTCTGATGATGAAGCATCTACCCCCACCATTCTATTCCTCTTACCGAGTCTGTTAAAGCCCCTGTGGTGATCCCTGATGATGATGTTCCCGCTGCTGCTCATGATTCTGTTGAGCAGCTTTTAAACCGCAGGTTTGATAGTGGAAATTTAGGTCTGATTTCTGATGAAGCACCCTTTGCTTCTTTTTATGCTCTCGTTCCTGTGACACCTTCTTTGCCGATCGTCGTTGTTACCATTCCTCCCCAGGTTGTTTTAACTACTTCTATCGTTCCTACCTCAACTACTCCTCCTTCATCTGTTTCTTATGCCGAAGTTGGGTCCTCAAGTAGAGGTGAAGCTATGAGGCAAGTTACCATTGAAGTCCCTACTGAGGTAACCTTTTGAGGAAATCGAGTCAGGAAAACGTGTGTCTAAAGCCTTTGATTGGTCCTGTTGAGAGAGCTAAGCTTGATAGCCACAGTTCCTTGACCTTGATGAACGATATCGTGCATGATTTTTTAAAGGTATCCCTTTTTCAAACTTTACTTTAACCTTTTTCTATTTCATTTTGCCCCCTTCTTTTTAGGTCAATCTCATCGGCACGGAGATGATGAAGAGGGTTACCGTTTAAGAGCAATTAGTGCATGACTACCGAGTTGAGGCGTATAATTGGAAGGAACAGTTTAAAAGTCTTCAAATCTATAAGGAAACATTAGAAGAAAGTAAAAGTACCTTAGACCAGTAGGTAAGGGCTTTGACTTCAGAGTTGGTGGTTGAAAAATCTTCCTTAAGTCAGGCAAGTAAGGACAAGGATCGTCTTGGAACCTTATTTTCTAGCAACTCTCCAAGGAAAGTGAAGAGATCTTAGAGTTGAAGACTCTCTTAGATAAAAAAGAAGCATATGCAGGTGAATTCGTACAGACCCTGACTCAAACTCAAGAAGAACTCCAGGAGTCTTCTGAAAAAGTTCGTTTTCTAGAAAGTTCACATGTTTCTCTTCAAACTTCTTATGAGTCCGCCTTAGCCGAGAATGAGAAGCTGAGAAATGAAATATGACTAAGAAAGAGATTATAAGATTCTTGAAGATAAAATCGCTATTGAAGTAAGTTGGGCATTTAAATGCTCGCCATGATACCCTTGTTGAGGTTAGCCAAGAAAATTTTAACTTGGAATCTAAGTTAGCCAAAATAAGGAGACCATTGAAAAAACTTAGCAGAGTCAAGATTTTCCTTCTCACGTGGCTGAAACTTCTGAAAACATTGGAGATGAAATAGGTATGGTGAGTACTCAAATTCCTTCGAGTCAAGTTGAACCTGCTCCTACTGATGATCTTACGAACCAAGCTAATCTCGTTCCTTTTTATGATCCTACCTTGGTTCCTTCTTAAACTCCTTAGTGATAAGACAATGACATGTGACTTCTTTTCCGTTTTCTCTTTGGTGACATGTGGTTGTAACACTTGGTCTTTTTTAAGGGTTTGTTGAAAATCTTAAGTCCCCAGACCTTTCATGGGATGCTCTGTATAAAACTTTTGGTTTATGACTAAGTTCAAACTTAGTCTAACCTTTTTCAATTTTGAGAAGTTTCCGTTGTTTTTCGAACATCTGTTTTGCTTATTCCTGCTTTTATTTTTAAGGACTTATTGAATAACTTGCGTTTTTATTTTTCAAAAATGTTTCTTTTTTTACGTCATGAAAACTTGATTTAATCTTGAATTTATAAAAGAGGGCCCTTTTATATTCGACACTTAATGAAGAAGACGTCTCAACTTCATAATGGTGTTAATATACGATAAAAGAAATGGGAATACACACATTTTTTGGAATAACTTCAACAAGTTTTTATTTGAACTTTGTCATGTTTTAAATAACACTTTACATGTATTTAAATTACTTCTATAACTTTCTCTAACTGTTTTTTTTATAACAGATTTCAAAAGAGAAAATGCACATGGGGTTTTTACTTATAACCCGTTTCAGTACATTTCAAAAAAGAAAATGAACACAAGGTTTTTACTTATAACCTGTTTCAGTACATTGCCTCTAGCCTAACTATGATAAGTTTAGCCCGTGACTTTGTTATGCACTTGACTCATTCAATGAGTGGACTCTTCAGGCTTGAACTTTGATTATTTCTCAATCTTTTTGCCTTCTTTATACACATGTCTATGTATATTATATATTCCCCCAAGTGCTTGAGCTTCGAAGCATGAGATCTCGAGCACTTGGTTGTTCCTCTCATTTGGTCCTTTACCTAAACATACAGGACGTGGAGGTACGATTATAGATGAAGACTGCTTAATCCGTTTTAATTTCTATCAGAATAGTTGTAACCCTAGTTGGGAAATTTTAATTGATTCCACGTGCCTTGCGGGTCGTGACTCATCATTTAGTAAGTGTTAAATTTTTGCGTATCATCTAAAATCGTTAGTAAAATTTTAATAATTCAATGTAAAATTTAAAAGTATGGATACTTAACCGTGGTTACTCCTTAGAAATAGTATCTCTTCAAGTGAACGGCGTTCCAATAGGAAGGTAGTATCTTGCCATCCATCATTTCCAGCTCGTATGCTTCTTTTCCTGCGATACTATGAATCCTGTATGGTCCCTCCCATATTGGACTCAATTCTCCACATTGGCTGCCTTCGTAGAGTGAAGAACTTTTTTGAGCATGAAGTCCCCAATCTTGAAGCGTCTTAGGCACGTTTTTCGATTGTAGTATCGTTCCAAGACCTGCTTTTGTGCTGCCATTCTTACTAATGCAGCTTCCCTTTTTCTTTCAAGTGGATGAAGGTTTATGCGCATTTCTTCGTCATTGGCTTCGTCATTGGATTCTTCTGATGCTTTTATAAACCTCGTGCTTGGATCTCCTATGTCAACCGAAATTAAGGCTTCAGCTCTATAAACCAATGAGAATGGTGTTTCTCCCGTACTTGTTTTTGCTTTCGTGCGGTATGCCCATAAAATAATAGGCAGCAATTCTGGCCAATTACCTCTGGATTCCTCTAAACGCTTCTTTAATTTGTTGATAATGACTTTGTTTGTTGACTCAGCTTGGCTATTACCCCCTGGATGGTAAGGTGTAGACGTAATCCTTTTGATCTGCCAACTTTTAAAAAAGTCTCTGATTTGTATGCCTATGAATTGTGGGCCATTATCACACACGATTTCCTTTGGTACACCGATTCGACATATGATATTTCGCCAATTGAAATCTCTGACTTCCTTTTTCTGTAGTTTGAATGCTCATGTTTCTACCCATTTAGTAAAGTAGTTAGTGAGTATAAGTAGGAATTTTATATGTCCTTTGGCTTGTGGTAGTGGATCCACGATATCCATTCCCCTTTTCATGCAAGGCCATGGTGCAATGACCAGATGTAACAATTCCACAATTCTATCCATGATTTTACCATATCTTTTGTACTTATCACATTTAGTCAAAAAATTCTCCACTTCTTCCTCCGTTTTAGGCCAATAATAGCCTGCTCTAATCATGGTTCTTACCAAAGATCCGTCTCCTGCGTGATTTCCACAATGCCCCTCGTGTATTTCTCTCATTACATATTCTGTTTGAGAAGGCCTGAGACACCTTGCTAAGGGGTCACCGAACAATTTTCGATAAAGATTACCTTGCTTTAAGCAATATCGAGCAGCTTTTTTTCGCAACGCGTGAGCTTTTTTCTTGTCTTTAAGGATGGTACCATAATGCAAAAAAGAAACAATCTCATCTCTCCAATCGCGGGATAAGTTATTGAAATTTACCTCATTTTTGTCTGGATCGAGCACTGAATGAAACAAATGAATTGCGGAAGCATTTTCATTACTCGCCACGTCTGTCGCAGATGCGAGATTAGCTAGGGCATCTGCTTCTACATTTTCATCTCTTGGTATTTGCATAACGTTCCAGGTTTAAAATTGTCTAATCAAAATACCGTACTTTTTCTAAGTATTGCTCCATTCATGCTTCTATGGCTGTATAAGTCCTTAATATTTGGTTAACTACGAGCAGCAAATCGCTTTTGATTACGAATTGATTAATACCAAGTTCTCGTGCCAGTTCCAAATCTCCCATCACAGCTTCATTCACTGCCTCATTGTTAGTTATAGAATGTTATTTTATGGCTTGACGAATGATTTCAATCGTAGGTGGTACCAAAACAACTCCTAAACTTGCTCCCTTCACGTTAGATGAGCCATCAGTAAATAAGGTCCAAATTCCTGGATTAGAATTGTTGAACACCTATAATTCTTTTTATGCTTCTAATTGCATTCCTTGGCTAAAATCAGCTAAAAATCTGCTAATACCTGAAATATTATCGTAGTTATGGGCAGGTATGTGATGTCATATTCATTTAGTTCTATTGCCCATTTAGCTAACTTACCTAACAACTCATGCTTGTGTATTATATTGCGTAATGGGTAAGAAGTTACTATGACAATAGGATGACATTGAAAATAAGGCCTTAACTTTCTAGATGCCATGATTAGTACAAGTGCAAGCTTTTCTACTTGAGGATATCGCGTCTCCGCATCTAATAATGATTTTCTAACATAATAAATTGGAGATTTCTTACCTTGGTCTTCTCGAACTAAAACAACACTCGCCGCTACTTCTGATACAGCTAGATAGATGAGCAATATTTCTCTAACCTTTGGTTTTGCGAGCAACGACGAATTTGACAGGTATGTCTTCAATTTTTAGTGCTTGTTGGCAATCCTCACTTCATTCGAAATGATATTACTGATAACTAGGGATTTTGTCGTGTTTCATGCTCCTTCTTGCTTACGCTTTGATTATAAATTGTTACAAAATAGTCCCAAAAGGCTCATAAGTTGTGCGTGATTGCAGAGTTGATCAATAAAGTGACGAGATGTCAAAAATCAGCTCAAAAAGGAGTGAAACCTGCACAAGTACCAAAGACAAACAAACTCTGGACAAACAGGCCTAGTGCGGCCGCACTACACTTTGTGCGGTACACACTAAGGAGATTCAGAGAACTGGAAAATTAAGTGTTAGAGCGGCCGCAGTGGATATTGTGCCGTACGCACTGAAGGCTCCGTGGCCGCACTACCATTATGTGTAGTCTGCAAAGGCGAAGATTAGAGAGATAAAAATTTCCAAGGTTCAAGTTGCGCGGTCCGCGGTCATGTTTTTGAGGACCACATTAGAAGACTATGCGGCTGTGGTCCATTCTACGCAGACCGCGGAGCCTGAGTTCAAAAAGATGAAATTGAGGAGTTCAGAGCCTAGTGCAGCTGCACACCATTTGTGCGGTCTACACTGACCCCGCAAGGGCATCTTTGTTCAGTTTTTCCAGCTTAGTATAAATAGAACTTTTTTCCATTTTTAGGGTCTCAAACATTTTCTAAACACAGCTGCGCTCTTCAGAAGCGATTTTGTGGCCATTTTGGGCATTTTAGCTTAACTTTGACGATAGAATCTCTGTATTTACTTTAGTGTTTAATTAATATGTCTTTATCTTCATTTATTTTTCTCTTTTTTTCTTCAAGCATGAGTAGCTAAACTCATTAGCTAGGGTTGTGGCTCAACCCTAGTGTGGGTAATTGATGGGTGTTGCAATTTAGGGTTATATTTACTATGGGTGTTTTCTATTTGGGTCAATTTTATGGTTTAATTTATGAATTGGTGGTTGCAAACACATGTTTGTGCTAAGTTGACTTGTCCCTTGTTGAGAAAGAGAGCCAAAGTCTCCAAAATTGACCTAACAAGGATTTGGGATGGACTCAAGAGAATTGATAGTCCCAATTAAAGGGTTAAACCTCAAGAGAGTAATTACCCTACTTGGACCTTAGTTGCTTGAGCTAATCTGCCTACCCCTTTGGTCTTGAGAAAGTTAATTAGGCAAAATCACAGTCTCTACCGAGAGATGTGAGAGTGGGTAAAATTGTACAACGGTTATAGCATATTTTCCCAACCATGTCAATCATGCCTTAGAAGAAATTATATGTCAATTAGCCACCTAGGTGAAAGTCACTACCTTAGTGCCTCTATTAGATACAACTCTTCGCAATCTTCGATTAGCATAATCTAGTTGCAATTTATAATTAGTAGTTGATAATAGTATATTCTTAAAGAAAAATCCAAAATATGATTGGAAGCGACATTTGGAGCAATTACACAACTCTAGACTAGATAGACTCCTTTCATAACTCTCTGAGGAAATCGATACCGACCTTCAAATCGGGTAAAAGCCATTGTGGCCCTCTCTTCCTACTTTATAATGGTGCAAAGTTGGCAGCGATCCCTTTTTGGCGCTGTTGCCGGGCAGCTAACGGTTTTGGCTATCTGTTTAGTTAGTTTTGTGTTTTTTTTCTTCTTTCCTTCTCTGTTACTTACTTGTTTGTGATATTACTCAGGTACCAACATGGATTTAAACAACGCTAATGGCCATATTAGAAATATGATAGCAGGGGAGGAGGTAGATGATCTTGAGCAAGATGGTGTGCTTCTTGCACCTCAAAGACAACGGAGAGGGCGGAATGCCAATACAAATGCTATTCAAAATGATAATATTTCAGACCCTCCTCTGCCACTTCCAAGTGTGGCTCCCAGAGTATTAGCGAACTAGGGCTACACAAGTGCTATTGTCCCCCCTGAATCTGGGCGGGCAATTTTCAGATAACCAATGTGATGTTGACTATACTTGAACATCGTGGGTACTTCACGGGTGTTGAGAATCAAAATTCCTACAAACATCTAATGGGTTTCGTTGATACATGCTAGGGGAGCAAACAGACGAATGTGTCCGAGGATGCGCTGAGATTGAGACTTTTCCCGTTTTCACTTTGGGGAAAGGCATTAGACTAGCTCGAGAGACTCCCCAACCATTCCATCATAACTTGGGATGAGTTGGAAGATAAATGTATTGGTAAATTCTTCTCATCGTGTCATATGGAGGCACTTCGGGATGAAATTTTAGGCTTCAAGCAAGAGCCAATGGAACCACTGCATGAAATTTGGGAACGGTATAGGACTATGGTGAAATAGTTCCCGAATAACGATATGACCGAGGCGATGATTCAACAAACTTTTTATCAGGCATCAACATCACAAATAGCATTGTGAACCAATTGCATGGGGGCAATTTTATGAAACTTTCTTATGACAAGGCATGTAGTGTACTTGATGAAATGGCTTACACTTCTTCGGCATGCAAAGTAGAGAAAATGTGCCCCAAGGTGACCCTAAGGTCATCCATTTGCACGAGGAATTGCATGATGATGGTCAAGCTATTGTCGAGCTCACTACTACTATGAACCAATTGGCGAAGGCACATTTGCAAGAAGTCCAAAATCTGCGCCAAGTCAACGCCATGGAAGGTGCCACTATGCTTAAGAGAAGACAAAGAGGGCAACAATCTCAAGGTAATTGTGAGTAATATGACAATGATGGTGGTGGTTTTTCAAATGAGTTTTATAATGATCAAAGTGAAAAGGTTCAATATGTTAACAACTATCAAGGCAATAGAGACGACTTTTCAAACCAACAATGGAGACCCCAAAGAAATTGGGGCAATCAACAACAAGGTGGTGGCAATTGGAACAACAACAATCAACAACAAGGTGGTGGCAATTGGAACAACAACAACCAAAACAACAATCGGGGTAACCAAATCAAAACCAAGGCAATTGGACTGGACATTACAATAATTGGTGCAACAACAACAATCAAGGCGGGTGGAACAACAATGGGAACTAAGGCAATCGAGGGCAAGGCTTTAAAAGGCCCCCAATGTATCAATAACCGAGTAATCCACCCCATTTCCCTTCTCAGTCTGTTCGAGCTAATGATGATTAAGAACCAAGATTCCGATGCTCAATTGGCTTCCAACAATACCTCAATCCGGAATTTGGAGGTGCAATTAGGCCAAATCTCTCAAGATTTGAACACTCTCCACAAGGGTGCTCTACCAAGTGACACGGTAGTGAATCCGAAAGGTGGGAAATACAATCATGTGATAGCGGTTACAACAAGAAGTGGGAGAGGCGGTGATGTGAATGCCTCAAGAGAAAGGCAAGTTGTGGATGATGATGCTGAGTTGTGGGATGATGATGTACCTTTAATTTTTGAAGATATGGTTAAAGAGAATGTGAAAAATAATGTGAGGATTGATATTTATGAGGCCGAGGTAGAAACTCCAGATGCCGTGAACCCGCCAAGGGAACATGTGATTGATATGCTCGAGCCAGTTGTGCCAAAAGACAAGGAAACCTTGCCTAGGCCACCTCCACCTTATCATCAAAGGCTCGCAAAGCAAAGAAATGATAACCAATTCAAGAAATTCATTGATATGATGAAGAGCTTGTCCATAAATGTGCCTTTGGTGGAGGCTCTTGAACAAATGTCGGGATATGCCAAGTTTATGATTAGTGACAAAGAAGATGTCTATGGATTGTGAAATGATAAAGATGACTCACCAAGTGAGTGCGATAGTGCATTCAATTGCACCGAAGCTTGAAGACCTCGGAGCTTTTACTATCCCTTGTACTATTGGAAGTGCGAACTTTGCTAAAGTTTTATGTGTTTTGGGAGCTAGTATCAATTTGATGTCGTACTCGGCTTTCAAGACTTAGGGTATTGGGCAACCTAGACCAACTTTAATTAGGCTTCAAATATCGATGAAGAAACCCTTAGGTATTATTGATGATGTGCTTGTCCGGGTGGAAAAATTCATATTTCCGATCGACTTTGTCATTTTGGATTGTGAAGTAGACTATGAGGTTCCTATTATCTTGGGTAGACCTTTCCTTGCAATGTGGAAAGCATTGGTTGATGTCGAAGCGGGTGAGCTCACTTTCCGAGTGGGTGATGAAAAAGTCGTCTTCCATGTTTGCAAATCCATGAAGCAACCCAATAGCACCGAGGTATGCTCATTTGTGGACCTTGCCGCAACTGTGATTTTGGATGATACCAGTGCTACGATCAACATGGAGGATCCTCTTGAGGGCATGCTACTTAATATGGATGTCAATGATGATGATAGTAGAGTGGAGTGCGTGAATGCCCTACATGGGATGGGCTCTTATTCTTATGAGTAGAGAAAATTGTCTTTGAATCTTGAAAATCGGAAAACTCCACCAACAAAGCGATCAATTGAGGATCCACCATTGTTGGAGTTGAAACCACTTCCTCTACACCTCAAGTATGATTTCTTGGGCTCAAATTCTACTTTACCAGTTATTCTTTCTTCTTGCCTTACTAACATGCAGGTTGAGGCCACTTTGGCGGTGCTTCAAAAGCGGAAAAGGGCAATTGGATGGACTCTAGCTAACGTTTGGGGAATAAGCCCCGCATTTTTCATTCACAAAGTTATCTTGGATGATGATTCAAAGCCTTCCTCGGAGCATCAAAGGAGATTGAACAAGGCTATGCAAGAATTTGTGAAGAAAGAGGTGATAAAATGGTTGGATGCCGGGGTTGTGTACCCCATTTCTGATAGCTCGTGGACTTTTCCGGTGCAATGTGTGCCAAAGAAGGGTGGTATGATGGTGGTGACCAATGACAACAATGAAGGTATTCCTACTTGGACGGTCACATGGTGGAGAGTATGTGGATTATCGGGAGGTAAACAAGGTGACCCGAAAGGATCATTTCCCATTGTAATGCCTTGACCAAATGCTAGATCGTCTTGCAGCGTGCTTTTTATTGCTTTTTGGATGGTTACTCGAGGTACAATCAAATTTTAATTGTCCCGGAGGATCAATAGAAGACAATATTTACCTGTCCGTATAGCGCATTCGCTTTCTCTCGGATGTCATTCGGATTGTGTAGTGCTTTGGCGACCTTCTAATGATGCATGATGGCTATTACCGACATGGTGGAAGATATCTTGGAGGTCTTCATGGATGATTTCAGTGTGGTTGGAGATTTCTTTGATGAATGTTCAAGTAATTTGGATAGAGTGTTGGCCCGGTGTGAAGACACAAACCTTGTACTTAATTGGGAAAAATATCATTTCATGGTTGAAGAGGGTATAGTGTTGGGTCAAAAAATTACAAAGAGAGGAATTGAAGTGGATAAAGCCAAGATAAAGGTGATTTTGAGGTTTTCTCCCCCTACTTCTATCAAAGGGGTGAGGAGTTTTCTTGGGCACGCAGGTTTTTACGAGAGGTTTATAAAAGATTTTTCTAAAGTGGTACACCCTTTGTGCAAGTTGATAGAAAAGGATGCAAAGTTTGTGTTCGATGAGTGTTGTATGCAAGCATTCGAGCTTGTCAAGCTCAAGTTAACAACTACCTTATCATCACCGCACCAAATTGGAGCTTGCCTTTCGAGCTCATGTGTGACGCAAGTGCCTTTCTCCAAAATTGATCCAACAAGGAATTGGGAGGGACTCAAGAGAATTAATAGTCCCAATTAAAGGGTTAAACCTCGAGAGAGTAATTACCCCACTTTGACCTTAGTTGCTTGAGCTAATTTGCCTACCCATTTGGTCTTGAGAAAGTCAATTGGGCAAAATCACTCTCTCTACCGAGAGATGTGAGAGTGGATAAAATTGTTCAACGTTTATAGCATATTTCCCCAACTATGTCAATCATGCCTTAGAAGCAATTACCCGTCAATTAGCCACCTAGGTGAAAGTCACTATCCTAGTGCCCTTCTATCTATTAGATACAACTCTTGACAATCTTCGCTTAGCATAATCTAGTTGCAATTTAGAATTAGTAGTTGATAATAGTATATTTTTAAAGAAAAACCCAAAATATGATTGGAAGTGACATTTGGAACAATTACACAACTCTAGCCTAGATAGATACTCGACTCCTTTCCTAGCTCCCCGAGGACCCTCAAATCAGGTAAAAGATATTGCAACCCTTCTTCCTACTTTATAGTAGTGTGGAGTTGGCAAATATCACTTGTTTTTTAAGTATTGAAAAGAATTTAAAGTACTTTTCTGATGATTTGGAAATTAATCTTCCCAAGCTGCAATTCTCCCTGTTAGTCTTTGCACTTCTTTTTTACTGGTAAGTATATCAAAGATTTCTTCAGTGGCTTTTATCTGCACGGGATTCACTTCAATTCCACTGTTAGAAACAAGAAAACCAAAAAACTTACCCGATGAAACACCGAATGCACATTTCTCGGGATTTAATTTTATATAGAATTTTTGCAAGATCTGAAATGTATCTGACAAGTGCGATATATGATCCCCTCAATATTGAGTTTTAACGAGCATATCGTCTATATAGACCTCTATAGTTTTTCGCAAATGTTCTTGGAACATTTTGGTCACCAGTATTTAATATGTTGTACTGAAATTTTTGAGACCAAAAGGAATTACTTTATAGCAGTATGTTTCCATGTCTATTATAAATGAAGTTTTTTCTTCATCTATAAGATCCATTTTGATCTGGTTATATCCTGAATATGAATCTAAAAAGCTTAACAACTCATATCATGCAGTATCATCAATTAATTGATCTATATGTGATAATAGAAAAGAATCTTTAGGACAAGCTTTGTTAAGTTTTGTGTAATCTACACAAACTCTCCATTTACCATTCTTTTTGGGTACCACAACAATATTAGCTAACCAATTAGGATACTTTACCTTGTGGATAGACCCAATTTTTATAATTTTTGGATCTTATCTTGAATCACCCGATTTTTGAAAGTCCCCTGCTTTCTTTTCTTTTGCTTGACAGGTGGATATAATGGGTATTCATTTAACTTTTGAGTCATTACCTCCAGTGGTATTCCTGTCATATCAGAGTAGGACTAAGAAAAACAATCCACTTTAGTTTTCAAAAATTCAATCAACTACCTTTCATGACTTGGCTTAGATTGGCCCCTATGTAAACTTTCCTTTCAGGCTATTATGTATATAACACTACGACCTCCAGTTCTTCAATCGTTGTTTTTATATTTTTGTTTTCATATGGTACTAGAATGACATCGGGCCTTGAGTCCACATTTGTTCGCCTTTGTTCAGTTGAGGTTTCTGTTGTGATATCCTCAGCTGGATTCTGTAACTGCTATTTTTCTTCGTTTCTCGTACTTAAATCTGCTACGAAGTTAATGCTCCTGGATGTCTGTTGATACCCATGGATTTGACATATTCCACTTGATGATGGAAATTTAATAACTTGGTGTAAGGTTGACGGAACGACATCTATCTCATGGATCCATGGTCTCCCGAGAATCATATTGTAAGTTATCTTTATATATACCACCTGAAACTTTGAATCTTTGATCACTCCTTCTGTGAATGTAGTAAGTATTACCTCCCTTTTCGTCACAACGCTGGAATTTTCGAATCCAGACAAAGTATGCACCTCTGGTACTAATTTTTTTTTTTTACAGTAAAGTTAAGCTTTCATTGATAACAAAGTATATGTACATCAAAGATCATGATAGTAGTTTTGGACTAACTACTATACTAATACAAGAATCTCTTTACTCTATTTGCTAAGTATATACAATCTGTGCTATAGTATGTAAAATCAGAAGCTAAGGAAAGTAATTGTGCTTGCTAAGTCCAATTTGCCATTTCTTATGTTTACTGCCTCGTATATGTATCAATAGTACAATCTCTCGGCATAACAAATCCTCCACATATGTGACACCATCAAATCGCATTTGGTTCCTCACTTTCCAAATGAGTGCAGTTGTGGTAATGAAAGCAGCAGCTGTTGTCACCTTGTGCCATTGCCTGCTCTTGGCAATGCTGCATACCAGTTGAGTTCAGACTCCCAGCATCCTACAGTTCGTGAATATCCCAACCAATTGCAAATTCTTCTCCATAAACTATTTGTGCTAGAACAGCCAAAGAATAGATGGTTAAAGTCTTCCACATGAGCCTTGCAGAAGACACAGTCCATTGGAATCTGAATTCCCATTACCAGTAGTCTATCTACTGTAGGAACGCTGTGATGAGCTGCAAGCCAAGCAGTGAATTTGTGCCTAGGAAGGACATTACCAATTAATAACAAATTCTTCCATGTAACCTTTGTAAAGCTGGGAAGCAGTAAAGTATATAGTTTCTGTATGCTAAACTTGCCAAGTTTGCATACAATATTCAATCGAACAGTGATATCACCTTGCAACTGAGGACATTCCAATATAAAGTTTCTGCATTCCAATATTTTCCTGATCACCCAAGATGCTGTTTTAGGGATATTAACAGAAGATATATTGCCTTGCTTAATGTAATAAGCATGAACCCATCGAACTCATAAGCAATCTTTCTTGTTTGCCAAATCCCACAGTAGCTTTGATAAGCCTTGTTCCACAAAGACAAATCCAGTAGATTAAGGCCACCAGCAGATACTGGCCCGCATACCTTATCCCAAGCCACCAATGCTCTTCTTGAAATGCTTGCCTTGCCAGTCCAAAGAAAAGTTCTACACATAGCTTCAATAACTTTTAGGATTTTTTTAGGCAAAATAAAGATTTGAGCCCAATAAGATTGGATGCCAAACACCACTGCCTTTATCAATTGGCTTCTGCCAGCATAAGAAAGGAATTTGGCTGACCAACAAGTGATTTTGTCTGTTATCCTTTCAATGAGAGGCAAGTAGTGTCGAATGGCCAGTTTCTTAGAATCCAGAGGGATTCCTATGTATCTGAAAGGAAGGTGTCCTTCAGTGAATCCCAGGACATTAATTAACTGTTCTCTAGTATGCTGTTGTATCCCTGCCAAGTAAATAGCACTCTTGCTAATATTAGCCTGAAGACCAGAAGCTGCTGAGAACTTAACAAAAGTGTTTATATCTTAATAGACATTACATCAGCTCGACAGAACATGAGCAAATCATCTGCAAAACATACATGAGAAATATTAAGCTTCCTACACCTAGGATGAAAATTGAAGTTTCCATCCTTATGTAGTTGCTGCAGTAATCTATTTAAGTATTCCATGGCCAATACAAAGAGATAAGGTGACATAGGATCCCCTTGTCGAATACCCCTCTTAGCTTTGAATGGTTTAGTGAAACCTCCATTCATTACTAAGGAATAAGATACAGAAGAGACACAAGCCATAATCCAATGTGTGAACTTTGCTGGAAAGCCCAAATCAATGAGAATCTGTTGCAAGAAAGACCATTCTAAAGTATCATAAGCCTTCCTCAAATCAACTTTGAGGACACATCTAGGTGAGATACCTTTTCTAGAATACCCCTTAAACACTTCATGACTTAACAGAATGTTATCAATAATACATCTTCCCTCAATAAAGGCTGATTGTGCAGGTCCTACTAAGTCACCAATGACCCCTTTCATTCTTCTAGTAAGTACCTTGGATATAATCTTGTATATTGTAGTGCAGCAGGCAATTGACCTATAGTCTTTGACAATAGAGGGTGATCTGACCTTTGGTACAAGAGCTATGGCTGTTGTATTGATCATATAGGGCAGCTCACATGAAGAGAAGAAATCTTTAGTAGCAGAAAAAATGTCATCCTTAACCAGTTCCCAGTTTTTAGTGAAGAACTCTACTGGAAAGCCATCAACCCCTGGGGCCTTATCTGTAGGTATATCATTAATTGCTGCATTAACTTCCTCCATTGTTACCTCTCTAATGAGAAGTCTTTGTTGATCAAGAGTAAGACAGTTCCCCTCCTTCATAATATGAGAATTCACACAAGGAAGTTCAGATGCACATTCTCCCATTAAATATTGAAATACCTTCAAAAATTCCTGTTCCACAAATAAAGGATCAGTTAGTTTTATTCCAGCTTCAGTATAGATGGATGTAATGTTGTTTTGCCCTGTTCTAATCTTCCATTGAGCATGAAAGTATTTTGTATTTGAGTCTCCACATTCAATCCATGTAGCTTTTGACTTCTGCCTCAATACTTTTTCTTCAATATTACTCCATTTCTCAAGCTCCTCAAGTGCCTTCTTTTCCTTTTGGATGAGCTCCTGTGTACAAGGTTTGTTTTGCATCAGAGTTTGGATGATGTCAAGTTGTTCCCTGGCCTGAATAACATTCTGCTGGTAAGCTGCCATATATGAATTGATCTCCTTTAATTGTTGTTTTAGACTCTTCAATTTCTGCCAAATCTGCTGAATGGGATTGCCCACATATTCTTGTTTCCATGCCTGCTGGACTATCTTAGGAAATTTAGGATGCTCCATGACTACATTATATAATCGAAAAGGTTTAGGATGCAAAGGTTTCTGCATTCCAAACTTAACAAGAATAGGGGAATGGTCAGATACTGAATTGTTCAAGTAATCTGCTTCCAAGTGTCCAAACTGCTACAACCACTGATAGTTACCTAGTGCCCAATCAATCTTACTATATACTTGCTTATTTGACCAAGTGAAATGCCAACCTTTTGATCTGATAGCAGTCAGCTGGAGGTCAGAAATAACTTTTTTGAAATCCTTCACTTCAGCATCAGTCACAATAGATCCAATCCTGTTATCAGAATTAAGTACATTATTAAAATCTCCACTAATCAGCCAAGCAGCTTGATTAGGAATCTGAAATGATCTAAGGTCATTCCAAAGATGTTTCCTAAGTGAAGCAGTGTTTTGGCCATATACTACACTTAAGTGAATACTGATCTGACTTCTAATATCTTCCAATCGACAATGGATAATCTGATCAGACATAGCTAATATGTGCATTTGAATATGAGTCTTCCAAATCAACCATATTCTCCCATTAGTAGCATTTGAATAATTACAATGCACCATCCAGTTCTTTGCAATCTTTCCTAAAATTTTCCTTGATTTAGGCTCCTTTACACTGGTTTCAAGCACTCCCATGACATCTACTTTATTAATAGCTAAGAAGTTTTTCAACTCCTTTTGCTTGTGAGGCTGATTAAGCCCCCTTATGTTCCAAGTTACTATAATCATTTGGAATGAGGTTCTCCCCTATAAGATGGACCAGGGTCAATTTTGTAGCTACTACTTCCAATCTCATTCATGACAGCTTTACCATTATTAACATGATCAGTCTGCTGTTCACCATTATCAGAATCAGCAATAGTGAATGCATTTTCTGAACTGACTAAAGGACCAGGTTCAGTATGCATAGTTTGTTGTGGCCTACTTGTAGCAATGTCAATCTCCACATGAGAGTGTTGCAATAACTGACCCTCTTCAGCAGGGTCTACAAGGCTAGGTTGCTCAACAACAGTCTGCTTAGCAATCCATTCAGTTCTGATGTGTTTACCCTTCTGATTCCCCTGCTGATTCACTTTTCCTCTTTGCCTTGTAGGTTTGATCTGAGCCTCCTTGCTCTGCACAGATTGATCATCCTTATAATACCAACATTCAAATGCATCATGACCAAATTTGAGACAATGATTACAAAAGGAAGGTTTCCAATCATATTCAGTTGTCTGTATCTTAGGGCCATAAGGAGTATCAATCTCCAATTCATCCGGAAGGGGATAGGCATCATCCACTTCAACAAGAACCCTAGCAAATGAAATCTTCTCATAACATGCAGTGAATTTGTCTGTATACAATGGTCTACCAACAGCACTAGCCATCTTACTAAGCACTTCAGTAGACCAATAGCCAACAGGAAGACCTGGAAATCGAATCCAAATAGGCACAGTACTAATCACATCACTCTGGAAATTGAAATCAACTTCCCATGGTCGAAGAACCATTGGCCTATTTCTAAATGAATAGGGACCTGATTGCATGATCAATTCCTTATCTTCAGAGCAACTGAATCTAAAAATACAGTAGCCATCTGCATGTATAAGTACCTGAGGATTAGTAACAAAATTCCACACATGGATTACAAAATTCTCCATAGATTGCTCATTAGGTCGATCTCCAATTACAAATCCAATCAGTGCATTTTGCCAATAATCCACTTGTGGTTGCAGATCTTCAAAACTAATCTTAACAACTTTTTTCCCCTCTCGCTCAATAGGAGGAACAAATGAGAGTTGTTTGCCCATTTGTGTGTTGCGATTGCCTCGCACCACTTCCGCAACTGTTGGCTTCTCCACATGCATCTCCTTTGATATCTCCTCAGCAACAAGCTTTGTTTTCTCCGCATGCAACTCCTTAGATTCCTCCTAAGCAACGAGATTTGTGAATTGTAATCGCTATACAACAACAGGTGATACTGCTTCCATCTCCATCACTGAAATCTCGCATGAAATTGCCTCTGCATGGGTCATCGATTGAAGTTTTTGAGGCAAAAAACTGCCAAAAGTCAGTGGTTTCAGCTCCTTGGTTGTGCCATTCTCAGGTGTAACTAGCTTCGTATCAGAGGAGGGGACGCTTCGCCGGCGACGAGCCATTTCGTCGTTGATAACTGCCTTGCTATCTTGCGCCAGTCACTGTTCTATTGGACAGCTAACATGCGCCGAGAGCATTTTTGCTCCACTAGAACTACTACTCTGGTACTAATTTATCTTCAGCTTGCATCTCATGTAGTACTCTTAGCATAATATCATTCACGTAACTACCTGTATTAATTAAAGTCGTTTCACATTAGTATCGTGTTCAAGTAGAGATATTACCAGTGCATTGTTATGTGGAGTTAATACGCCATTCGCATATATATCATCAAACATAATACTTTCTTCCTCTAAAATATGTCGCACCCGCTTCCCGTGGGTAATTGTGACTTTGAAATCTTTATTGGCTGTTGTGTATGTCATACCATTGATTTCTTCACCTCCGCTTATATCATTAATGGTCCTTTTGGGAGAAGGTAGTTTAGGGTCCTGCTGCCTATTTTTCATATATGCTTGCTTACCTTTCTCATTGAGTAGTTTGGTGAGATACCCTTACTTCAATATATAACCAACTTCACCATGTAGCAACCTAAAATCTGCCATTTTGTGACCATGATCGTTATGAAATTCGCACCAGTGGTTTGGATTGCGCCTGTTTGTATTTGATCTCATTTATTTTGGCTACCGCACCTTATCACCCATGCTTCTTATAACAGCTACGAGCTCAGAAGTGCTTAAATTTAAATTATAACCGTCAAATCTTGCCTTCAAGCTTCTATCATCATCTCGCGTGTTTCGATCATTCCCAAACCTTGATGATAAACCCGACTCTCTATTCCTTTATCTATGATCGTACCTTGAATTTTCATGTTTTGATCGTGAATATTTTTCCGCCGGGCTCATATATTGTTCGTACCTGTTTTTACCGGACCCCTTTTCTGTTTCTGCCCTTCTCGAACTCACCTTTTCTTCTTTTTGAGAGCGTGAGATAATATCCTCTTCTATCCTTAACTTCGTGCTATACCTGTTCTAAACGTCATTCCATGTTGTCGCTGAAAATTCACGAAGACTTTCCTGAGTCGCCTCATGGCTTCTGAGCTTTGTTCTTTCAGATTACTAGTGAAGGCTATAGATGCCCAATTGTCTGGTACACGTGGTAATGTTATTCTTTCATGCTGGAACCTGTCCACGAACTCTCTAAGCAACTTTGAGTCCCCTTGTTTGATTTTCAAAATATCCTCCATTCCTTTTTCTACTTTTTGAGCTCCCGAATATGCTTTGATAATCGAATATGCAAGCTTAGAAAAAGAATTTATGGATCCGGATAAAAAAGAATATCATGTTAATGCTCCCTTAGTAAGTGTTTTACTAAGTTTCTTGACCCATACTGATTCAATTTCTTGTTTGGTCAAGCCATTGCCTTTCACACCAGTCGTAAATGTAGTCACGTGGTCTCGTGGATCAGTTGTTCCATCGTATTTTGGAATATAGGGCATTTTGAACTCCTTTGGAATTGGGAGAGGAGCAAAACTTGACTTCCAAGGTTGTTGTGAATATTTATCCATATCTATGCCTTTGATCACAGGCGGTACTTCAGGTATTTTCTCTATGCGGTCACTTTGCTCCTTGAGTTGTTTCTGCAACATTAATACTAAAATTTGTAAATTAGAATTAACGAAGTTACCTGGTTCTCCATCTCGTGATTCGCTAGGGATTCCACCACTGCCTGAATTAGCAAGTCCAGAACGAAGGTTCTCCGAAGCATTGTTATTTGGAGCTGGTGTTGGTGGTGGAAGAGGTAAATTGCTGGCGAAGGCCTCAAGAGCTTTATTGACCTGTTGAGCGATTAGCTTTTGCAAAGCTTCATTGATAGCTTCTTTGTTTTCAAATTAAGCATTTGCATTTGAATGAGATCCATCAGGAGTGCCTTCTCGAGATTGCCGAGGGAAGCTTTATGGAGAAGGAATCGAGGTATGGTCATCTTGTGAATTCCCCTAGAGTTGAGGGTTTCCTTGATTTACTTGGTTTCCTGGGTTGTTGCCATTAACATTTGATATGGTTGTTCATGCAGCAAAAAGGTTATGTTAAGAAAGAATAGATTATCACATTTTCAGTAACGGAACCAATTTATTTAAACAAAAAGTAAAATTTCGGTCAAAGCTTTATTTTAGAAGAACTCGGGTTACTGATAATCAAAAAATGAATAACGGAAGTTGATTTTGCTTATAATAAGATGAATAGAAAGCAAAGTAAATCAGTATATTCCAATAATAATTCGTGTCCTTGCAAATGACCAGTCTCCTTCTTTTTATAGTAGTATCTATGATATACGTTTTGTCTTTGTCATAATTGGCTATTATAGACAATTAAAGGCATTAAATGTTACGTGACATAGCTATTGTAATTTAATACAGATTCTCTAATGTTTTTCAGTATTTAATATTCGTTAAATGTTGTATCTACTCTCTTGTGTAATCGGATTCATCCTCTTAGATTTTTTGATTTGAATAGGTACGAGCGTCGAGTCTTTTGAGTATCCGCTCGTACCTCTGTTCGTGCATCTGCTCGTATCTGTCGCAACTCGTACCTCTTTATTAATAATCATTCTTTGACCTGTTTTCGTGTCATGAAATGTCATATTTTAATCACTTTAATATATATAAACTCAATTTTTTCCGATATAATAAGGTAATTCTATTCGAACAATCATACGAGTTAGAAGTATCTATTTTGTTATCTAATTTTGGTTTTTTACAAAATATTGAAGTATATTTCGTGGAACTCAAATTCGCGCTAACTAATTACCCACCATCATAATAAGTAAAATGCTCTGATTTGTCGCCGTCAGCTCTTTTAAAACACAGCTAGAAAAATTAAATGAATAACAAAGAACTCAAAATATGAATTATGAAAATTCTGAACCTGCGTTGAGGCATAACTACATGTAGCCTTGAAGCTTCCCCGCTAATCATACTGATTTGCTGCATAATATATGCTAGTGTGACTTTTCATATGTTAATTATTGAGTGAATCTAAGGGGAGAAATGAAGCCACGTGTTGGATCTAATGCAATATTCCAAAAAATTCACATAGACTCTCTCGTTACGTGTCACTATCATTGTCGTTTGTCTTTTGAATATTCCCCAACCCCAAAAAAGAAAAAACAATTTGCACATGGAAGGCAAGATGAGTTAGTGCTCTGAAATACTTAAAATATTAATATAGAGCAGTCTCGTATAAAAACTGTCGAAACATCTACATTCATGTAGTATTCGGGAAGATATCCTAGGAGATTTGATATATATAGATTATTTTAATATAAGTATTAATGATTAATTTTATTGTTCGAATCATTAATTATAAATTATATATAGATAATTTTATTCTTGCTCCAAAGTTTTCTTTCACTTAAAACGTTATTATAAATTTTTAGTATTTAAAAATTTATCAATACTTATTATTTAAATTAAAGTGTTCTATCAAGCTTTAAAATATTTTTCTCTCGCAAATCAAGTATCGTCAAATATTTTTTATATTTCTTGAAGAGTAATTTTTAATTTTTTTTGTATTAAAAATTGATACTACACTAATGTTAGCAGATTAGATGATTGTAATAGAGTTTAATATTAAAAATTAATAATAATATCTAAGTATTGACCAAAGCAATCATATGAAGCTAAACTTTTAGATAGTAGAGAAGAAAGTGATTTCGGCTCTAAAAGTAGGGGAAGTTGTTTTTTCCACGATGAAAAATATTATTGCAAATATTTCTGATAACCAAATATTAAAGAAAAATGATTTCTTCGTTTAAAAAACTAATCTTCATCATGTCAAATACAATGGCCAATGAATTTTTACCCTTCTGGGCGCTATCACGAGATTCATCCACACTCTAAAGGCATTTGAGCATTTGATTATCAACCCATGTTTTTCCTCTTTGATAATTTCCCTTTGAATTTATCTAGTGAATTTTTAATCTGAATTAATTTGGTTGACAAGATTGATGGTATCAAAATTTTGAAAATTCTTGATATCTTGTAAACTTAAGGTTACATTTTATTTTTCCTTTTATTATGTATCTCATCGTTTACGCTAAAAGTATATGCAAAGACAATATTAAAATAAAGTGTAAAGTTTTAACCCAAAAAAAAAATTGTGCAAGTGCATGGACCAAATTGCATTAAATAAATTATAATATTAGTGGTCCATTTTGCAGCATGTTGGGAATCAAACATCCGTCCCACACCGTAAGAGAAAGAGAACATAGACCCAAATATATATGGTTACTCAACCCCATTAGTATGAGGCCTTTTGGGAGGTGCCTAATGTTGGAAACACGTTCTCAAGGCTTTATACTAAAACGTGTGTTCTTATGTGTAGGTTTTGATGAATGACAAACGAAGCGCAAATTGATATATGACGAAGTTCAAGTACAAGCGCACAATTGGTGGATAACGAGCTTCAAGCACAAGACAAAGTTTTATAGTTTAGATGAGTCGTTGTTAATTGTGTTCTTGATCCGACAACTTGACTCATGACATGGCTTCTCTCGTAAAATTATTTTTACAAAATCATGCATATTTAATTTAATGCTAAATGATTTTAAATCATGCATATTTTCATTAGTCAAAATGATTTTTAAACATGCCTCTAAAAACTGGACTAAGATAATCGATTATGTACTTATGATAATCGATTATGTTAAGCCAAGACTGCATGACAATCGATTGTGAACAAATGACAATCGATTGCGTTAAGGCAGTGAGCATCAGGTTTTTCAAACCTGCATGACAATCGATCGTGAACCTTATGACAATCGATTGTGATGAGGCAGTGTACATCAAAGTTTTTCAAAACTCAGAATAATCGATTGTGAAGCTAATGACAATCGATTGTAAAGAGACAGTGTCCATCAGATTTTTAAAAGTCACAAAATAATCGATTGTGAACATATGACAATCGATTGTGTTGAGGCAGTGTCTTCCAGACTTTTTCAAAGTTATTAAATAATCGATTGTGAGTATATAACAATCGATTATCACGAGGCAGTGTCTAAAATGATTTTCAAAGTCTGATAAATAATCGATTGTTAACATTGCACAATCGATTGTGAAGCTGACCGTTGTCGTAAAGTTTTCAAATACCGTTAGGTAATCGATTGTTGATTTTGTACAATCGATTGTTGATATTAAAATCTGAAAAAGATTTTTTGAACGTTGCTGAATAATCGATTGTTAATTTTGTACAATCGATTGTTGAAATTAAAATCTGGAAAGGATTTTTTGAACGTTGCTGAATAATCGATTATTGATTTGGTATAATCGATTGTTTTACGTAAAATCTGGAAATGATTTTTTGAACGTTGCCAATAATCGATTGTTGATCTTGGACAATCGATTGTTAAGCGTAAAATCTGGTATTGATTTTTGGAACGATTGGCAAACAATCGATTGTGGCTTCCTGACAATCGATTGTCACAGAGTAAAATCAGCAACTCTTAATTGGCAATTAGGCAACGGTAATGCCAAGTTTTTCAACTATAAATACAGCTTCATTTCAGTGTTTTAAACACAACAACACACAACAACTGATCATTCTATTCCTATAAGCTTGCATACTATTGTTTATCATTTTATATTCATTTCATAAAGCTTTTGAGAGCCAAAGTCTTGTCCATAGTTGTTGTGATCTTGAGCTTACTTCTTTTACTCATATCTACTCATTAAGGAGTGTTTTGTTTGAGTGTTTAGTGTTTAGTGTATTGTGATTCTCTTGTTGTAAGGAACTTGTGTTTCCTTGGTTGAAGTCTTGGAGTGTTGTATCTCCGAGCAAAGGTGTTAAGGCTTGTGTCCTTAAGTTGTAAATGTTTGTTGAGCACCCGTAAGCTTGACAAGTTAGTGGAAAATCTCGAGAGAGTCTCTCGGGGACTGGACTAGCCACGTGTTGTGGTGAATCAGAATACATCGATGCGTTCATTCCTAATTTGTTTATTCAACGCACTTAATTATTTCCTGCAAATTTTAATTTCCGCAAGTTTACGCTAATTTTATTATAACGCTATTCACCCCCCCTCTAGCGTTAAGCGTATTATCTAACACCCAAAAACAAATCCGTGAGGGCTTGGCCCAGAGCGGACAATATCATCCTAATACGGAGTTGAGGTGAGGGTACGCGCGGTCACAATACAGCATACATTGTACAAAGGCCAAAAAGTAGATTAAAAAAATAAAAAAGAAAGCTCTTCCATTTTCTCACGTCATTGTTAATATAATTTAGGCACAACTTTTTGAAAAAAATTCATGATGTTATAAATAGAACTCTAATTAGAGTGAATGTCTATCTTATAGAAGAGTTTTACTTTGAGGCTAACTCATTTCTCTCTAAATAAAGGGGTTCTCTCCCATTGTAAATTATCCCAAAAAGTATCAATAAGAATACTCCTCTCCCTCTACTTTTCTCTTTATTGTTCTTGTTCTTATATTATTTCATAACACGTTATCAGCACGAGTCTCTAACCAATTGAATTTAATATTCAGCAATTATCGCTCTCAGAATCTCGAGTTGCAATCAGATTCACCCAATCTAATTCGTGTTCCGTCGTTTGGGTTTTTCTATTCGAGTGAAACGAGATTTGTGATATTTTGGTTTCTGAAATTCTTCAATTTTTTTTTCTTTCTCGTTGTTTACTTTTATTTTCTTTTTGAAGGAGAATTTCCAAGCAAAAGAGTGTAATAACGATTGCTACTGCTCCATATGAGAATTTCTATACGGAAAAATATGTCGCGTTCTCCGGCATCAAATTGGCCGTCGGAGTCGACCAAAGTTGCCGGAATTTGTTGCCGCTTCCCGATGAACTATTTTCTGCCTTGTGCATGGATGGGATGGACAATCCGCCAATGGTCCATGCCGGATTATTGCATCTTTTCCAATCTGTTTACGCAAACAATTTCTTCCTTAATCTGATTAAAATTCAGGATTTAAGGTAAGTATTTTACTTTTCTCTTTCAAATTCTTGAAATTCTACGATTTGATTTCATATACAAACAAAGACAACAAAGTTTGATTATAACTCTAATGGAGTTTGTAAGAAATTACACTCACATGAAGTGGTAAAATTTCTATGCCTTGCCATGATCAAATTCATGTATGATCGTGGGCAAAGAATTAAAAAGTCCGTCCAATTGAATTTGCTCCATTCCCTTTAGAGAATGTGGTAGCAGTATGTGATAAGTTTGAAAGAAGACAAAATTATTACCATGAAGATATCAATGAATGTGGACGTGGCAATAGACAGAATTATAATCGTCATCATTGTGATAATGAGAATAATAAAGATTCTCAAAATAATCTTTCACTTTATGAAAGTAATATTTGACATGAGATTATATATATAGCACATACAGATGATTATGATCCATTCCCTGAAGTGAATGTGATACTTGTAATAAAGCCCGTAAGTATGAACATGCTCTTGATGTAATTTTGTTTTATGTCTGACATTATGAAAAGAAAGTTCGTTGCCCTTGAAATTTCGGGCAAGAACTATATGACATGGGTGTTGGATGCTGAAATCTATTTGAATGCAATGGGTCTTGGAGACGCCATTAAAGACAGAAATAATGCATCCACCCAAGACTATGCTAAGGCCTTGATTTTCTTGCGCCATCACCTTAATGAAGGTTTGAAACTGTGCTAAGGCCTTGATTTTCTTGCGCCATCACCTTGATGAAGGTTTGAAAATTGAATATATCACAGTCAAAGATCCACCTATCTTGTGGAATGGCTTAAAGGAGAGATATGACAACCTGAAGTTGGTCACTCTGCCACAAGCACGAAGCGATGAGAATCCAAAAGCAAATAGTTCATAAACTATATATTATCGTTGCGGTGGAAAAGGGCACTGGGCAAAAATTTGCCGTGTACCAAGACATTTGGTTGAGCTTTATCAAGCATCTCTAAAAGGTAAATGCCCTGAAACCAATTCTGTCTCTGACGACAATTTTGACATCACCCACTTGGATGTGGCAGACTTCTTTGAGCACCCTGAGGGGAAAATAGACCACTTAATTGGTGATTGATCTGTGATGAAGGAAGATGGAATTGTTTGATTTTATTTTACTTATTTGTATTAGTTAGTGAATAAACTAATAGTCATTAGTATCAGCTCGTATTAGTTAGCTTATGATATAATGTTAGTATTAGTTCTTTAGAATGTTTCAATATGCTTAAATTTCAAAGATATTTTTATTTTACAGTAGAGTTAATCGACTAACCTAACAGTTAGTCGATTATCTAATATTTCGCATTAAAACAAGATTTTTCCGCAAGCTAAGTTAGTCGACTATCTGATTTAGATAGTCGACTAACCTGATGACTGTTTACTAAGTTAGTCGACTATCAACTTAGTTAGTCGACTAACTAATATTTCGCATTGAAACTGGACTTTTCCGCAAGACAAGATAGTCGACTATCTGATTTAGTTAGTCGACTAACCTAATGACTGCTTCCCAAGTTAGTCGACTATTAACTAAGTTAATCGACTAACCTCAGCAGATTTTGAAAATATTGTTTAATTATGAAGAAACGGATTAAATTTGTTTATTCTCATGTTCGTATATCTCTTTTGATTAATTGATTCATGTACCACACATACGATATTCAAAGAGAAGAAATATTACTCTCATTTAAGTATGTGTAAGGCAGATGTTACTACAATTTCTGGTAGTAGTAAATTGATTAAAGGCTCCGGAAGAGCAACTATAACTCTGCCTAAAGGAACAACATTTTAGAGAATGCAATATTCTCCTCCAAGTCTAAAAGAAACTTGTTGAGTTTTAAAGATATCATTCAAAATGGATATCATATTGAGACAATAGATGAGAATAATCTTGAATTCCTCATTTACTCATGAAAACGAGGCTGCCCACTTCGATTTGGGGTCACGCCATTTTGCATGCAGCAATGCTAGTTCGTCTCAGAACGACGAATTATCACAAATATTCCCCGTTGCAATGAGTTTTGGGTCATGAACCTAATATATCCCACTTAAGAATTTTTGGATGTGCAGTATATGTGCCTGTAGCACCGCCATATTGCACCAATATGGGTCTGCAAAGAAGGTTAGGAATATATGTTGAGTTTGAATCGCCCTCCATTATTCGCTACCTCGAAACATTGACAGGGGATTTGTTCACTGCACGATTTGCAGACTGTCAATTCGATGAGACACTTTTCCCAAAATTAGGGGGAGAAGTTGGTGAAACCAAACGGGAAATTTTGTGGAAAAATGCATCATTATCTCATCTTGATCCACATACCTCTATTTGTGAAAAAGAGGTGCAAAATATTATCCATTTGCAAAGAATAGCAAATCGAATGCCAGACGCATTTACAGATTTGAAAAGGATAACAAAATCACATATCCCCGCAGTGAATGTGACAACATCTGATTCACGAATACATATTAATTATTGGAAGAATATGAACATGAAATTGGTATTGAGTATACCACACTCACCCCTAGAAGGAGGTTTGAGATGATATATGAAAATAATGTCATTGTTATGGCATGAATAGTCATTGGTCACGTACCTATTGTACGCCAAAATAATTTGTCAATGTGATTATCAAAGGACAATAATAATGCAAGAAACATATCTTGCATATAATTTTGACATGACCATAATGGTATAACTTTCTCTTTAAAAGAGATATTCACCACATAGATGTTGATGAATTTGTGGTAGTACAAAATTAATTGAGAGCTCTAGAAGAGCCAATTATTACTATGTTGGAGAAACACAATTGATTACCAATAAGGTATTGTGTTGTAGTAAGTCTCAAAGAAACTTATTCAGTTTCCAAAGTATATGCGAAAGCGATTGATTATATTGAGACTATAAATAAAGGAAAGATTTGATATCTTCTATTACTACAACTTGTAGCGGGATAATCTGCATGTGAAAAACTACCCGCTTTATTCTCCAATGTGTACTACACAAGAATACCACAATAAAGTGGACGTTTATTGATATAAAAACCCATATCATAATAAACTTGAAGTTTATTGATAATTGCACATGTCATGGTGTAAATTTGAAGTTTATCAATATTGATTTATTCAGTTGGCATTTGGGTTAGCCATATCATTTTAAGTATGATGTGCAGTAATAGAGAATTCACATGGGTAAATATTAAAGAACTAGAAAGTTTTTTACGAATTCTCTTGTATTACTTGTTCTCATTAATTAATTGACCAACTAAAGAGTTCGGGTTGAATCCCATAAATTCTGGAAATATCAAAGGTGAATATGGGCCCATTCACCTGCCATGTATACCACATATGATGCATCAATGATATAGTTACATGTGCGGTTGTTATTAACCCGCAGCCTGGCCGGTGCTTGCGAGGTAAATTGCTCAGTAATATAACTTCGAGCATAATTTCCAGATTTTCTATTCAAGATAGTTCATCTTGATAAGTTGGTTTATATCATAGTTGGTTTAGCAAGATAATTGTTGAGTGCCTCCACTTAATAGCTAAACTGTTTCTTATGAGAACAAAGTTATATATATCAGTTTGATATACGTTGTATACGAGAGTATATTATATTCTCACCTCACAAGTGGTTCAGGGTCAGGAACCAAATAATTTCATCTTATTATTATTGATGTGCGGTGTATATTTTCATTAACACCATAATGCACAAAGATGGACTCTCAAAGTTGAGGAAACAAGTTAGCTTTTCTAACATGAGGGGGAGACATGATAAACACTTGAGAAAAGGTTACATGGGATGAATTATCATTTGTATATATAGATCCTCGAATATCATAATATGAACCTGAAGTTCATAAAAGGATAATTCAATTGCAACATATTGCAAAGCATGCTATACGCATTTGCTGACCCAAAGAAAGTAACTATATTCTCACTGCAAATGCTCATATTAAGTCCCAGAAGGACAAAGTCTTTGATACGCTTAAAGCATATAGACAAATCGGTTTCAAAATAACTTCTTAATAAAGAAGATGAGCAAATGATCAAAGTGATCATAATGGGGAGGCAAGTGATCTAGAAGATCACATGACATAACACTTCATAAAATCTCATGAGAGATTCAGGTACCTGAATATATGAATAAAGAGATCTCCATGTTATGTATTTATGAAAATTTACTGGAACCGATATAAAATGTTCGTCGACGACATCTATGATAGCGCTAAATATCGATGAGGATCTTATGTTTGTCGAATACAAACAAAAATATTGGCTAAATGGAAGAGATACAATTCAAGCAGAATTGATTCCATATGAAAGACATGTAGTTTTGGACATGTAGTTCAAATACTTGAAAGTATAAAGTCAATGGTATGTGTAATCAGTTTTCGATATCTTATTTGTTTAGCATGACATGAAAACTTGATATGCATCTAAAGTCTATTATATGGCTTATATGACTTAACTTATATGTCAATCCATGAAAGATTGAAGTTGCTTGAAGCATATACAATTCTTGGTCCTGAAGTACCACATCCTAAGTGCAACTTATGTACATATGTATCTTGCTATAACTATAAGCATGATGACATCGAGAATACCTCTATGGAGGTATTGAAGAGTCATTCCACGACATTATATGAAGATGTTCATATCTATCAAGAATGATAATTTCAAGGTGCGGAATATTTATTCAAATCAATATGGTTGATTTATTTATCAAATCTCTACAAAAGATCGTTTTGAAGATGGTGCACAAGATTGGAATGGAAATGCTCAAGGATGTGAATTGATGCTCTTTTCAGGGGGAGTTAATGCGCGTTGCGCTCTTTTTCCCTTACAAGGTTTTGTCCCACTGGGTTTTCCTTGCAAGGTTTTTAACGAGGCAACCAATGAGCGCATATTCAAACATGTGTACTCTTTTTCCTTTTCTATAATTTTTCCCATTGGGTTTGTTTTAGTTAAGGTTTTAACGAGGCACATTATTGAATAGACATTCAAGGGGGAGTGTTATAAATAGAACTCTAATTAGAGTGAATGTCTATCTTATAGAAGAGTTTTACTTTGAGGCTAACTCATTTCTCTCCCTATAAATAAAGGGGTTCTCTCCCATTGTAAATCATCCCAAAAAATATCAATAAGAATACTCCTCTCCCTCTACTTTTCTTTTTATTGTTCTTGTTCTTATATTATTTCATAACACATGATATATTTTTGTCTTATTAGTTTTTTCCATATGAAAGCAAGTCAAAGCATTCTTGCACTAAGCCTACTTTTCATATATGTAAATTAATTAGTGAATATTTAATGAATCTTCCAGAAGATAAGGAGGAAAAAGAGACCACACATATTGCATCTAATGCAAAATTAGGAAAAAGTACAAGTATCCAAAAAGTTCACGTGGATCCCTTGTGGGAATCTCTTGGTAACCTTCACTATCAATTGGTCATTTCTTCAAGGCAGAGTTAGAACTTAGAAACCAACACGTTCGATGGAACTTAATAATTTTGCTTAATAATTAATTTGTATAAAAAGAAATTATTAAATATATAAAAATATAAAATATAAAATTTAATTATTATTTATTAGAAATTAAAATTATCGTTCTAAAGTTTATAACTCATACAATTAAAATCAGCTCTGCCTCTGCATTTTTATTGGTATTACAACTAAATATTTCTATAAGAGTCTTGTTTGGTTTTGAAAATTTTTAGTTGTAATAGTAAAGTATTATTATAGAGGATAAAAGTACAACTCAGTATAATCCCACTTAGTTGGGTCTGGGAAGGATAGTATGTACGCAGATTTTACCCCATACTCTGAGGTAGAGAGGTTGTTTCCAAATAGACCCCCGACCTCCTTCCTTTCAAGGATTTCCCACCTTTACTCTTGGGGAGACTCGAACTCACAACCTCTCGGTTGAAAGTGGGGGTTGCTTACCATCAGAGCAAGCTCCTCTTGTCTATATAGAGGATATATACTATAATATAACATAATAATTGATTCCAAAAAAATTTAATTATTATAATAAATAAATATTGTATAAGAATATTATTATAAAGAGATATGACTATATATCAAACAACCTTATTCAAGGCCTTCTAATCAAAGATATGTGACAACCAACCCCTTGTGGGAATTTCTTGGTAACCTTCACTAACAAACTTTGTGATTTGTTTAATTTAATACGATTAATTCATTTGACATGATTGATATATCGATATCCTTGAATATAATGCTATCACAAAGTAAAGTAACTTTATACGCTTTATTTCTCATTTTCGTCTTTTATTGGCAATGACCACCTATTAGCAACATTCAAAGACTAAATAAATTATACATTTATTGATTTATCATATGCGTAAATATGAATCAATTCCTGCAACTCAGTAGTCAATAGTCAGTACTCAACAATAGCTTAATTTGATTTCTTTGAGTGGTCCCATATATTTCTTACGTTACTTTTGTTAGTGAACGGTACGTATAAAATAATTTTGGAGAAGATATAATAATGTATAAATAAAGATATAAAAAAAATTTAATTCGAGCTTATTGAATTTATAGTGTTTTCTTAAGGAACTTAATTCCTTCCTAGTACCTCAGATTGTGGATTATTTTCTCCCAACAGCAACAACAACAATCCAGTATAATCCCACTTAGTGGGGTCTGAGGAGGGTAGTGTGTACGCAGACCTTATCCCTACCCTGGGGGTAGAGAGGGTGTTTCCAAATAGACGCCCGACTTCCCTCCCTCCAAGAACTTCCCACCTTGCTCTTGGGGAGACTCGAACTCACAACCTCTCGGTTGGAAGTGGGGTTGCTTACAGGATAATTTTCTCCCAAGATAGAGCGAATTACACACTGGCGTAGCAGTACACTCTTAGTGGATGTACTCTTCAAGTAAAATGGCCATAATGTAAATGGTAGTTTACGCAAATTAATGGTCTTCAAAACGCGTAGAAAAATTAATCTTCTGTTACAAAAATTGATAATTTTGATTAAATATTAATTTTCCGTTACAAAAGACGGATATTTAACAATATTACGTTAATATTTATTATTAGCAAATAAATTTAGTCCAAAATATTAATCAATCATTTGAATGAAGTCGAGCCGAGCGACGACGAAGGTGCGAGACTTGCCTTCTTATTAACTCTTTAAGAGCTAGAAGAAGAGCAATTATATATAAACCCATTAAAAATCTTCTTCTCCTCCAATATGGCACAACATCCCTTTATCAAGGAGGAAACTCAAATATTTAATTTTCTCATTCATTTTCATTTACCATCTTTTAAGCTACAATAAGCTTAAAAACCCCAACAACTTTCAATCCCCTTCATAAATCAAATACTAGTATTATAGCTGGATACCAGTGGGCGTACTTTTTTTGAAAATAATTCTAAATATTTTTTTATTAATTACTTCCTCCATTCATTTTTATTTGTCTATTGACTTTATACAACTCTTAAAAAATAATAAATAAAATACATAATTACTATGATACCCATATAAATTAATACATATTTTAAATGAGTTTGACAAAATGATTTGAAATAAATAATTAATACTGTGAGTATAACAAGAAAAAAAATTATTTTCTTGATATACTCTAAAATCTATTTTTAGAATAGTGAACAGAAAAAGTGAACCGAGGGTTTATTATTTTTTACCAAATCATGCAAGCTAGTTGTGACAACCCAAAGGGTCATCACCTGTTTTCTTATCCATTATGTGCTTTTGAGGCCTTGAAAACTTCATTTAGAGTCGCCTCGATTTGCGTACGCAGTCCGGGTGCGTAGCCAGAAAACTTAAACGTGAAATACTGTGAAAAATATTAAATTTTGAAGTTAAAATGAGTAACTTTGACTTCGATCAATATTTTGTGCAAACGGACTTGGACCCGTGATTGGACGGTCCCGGAGGGTCCGTAAAAAAATACGGGACTCGAAATTATACCCGGAATCGAATTATGAGGTCTCGAGCCCGAGAAATAAATTTTTAAAATAAATTATTTTTCTAAAATTGTTAAGAAAAATTAAAATAAAAACTGATTAGAACGTGTTGGTATCGGGCGCATAATTTGATTCCGGCACCCGATACATGCCTTATATATGAAATAAGATAAATCGGTGAAGTTTGGTAAGAAACAGAGTCCGTTTGACGTGATTCGAACCTTGAATGCAAATTTAATGTTTAAAGAAGCTTTGAGAAATTTCATTGATCTTGAGGTTTAATTCGACGTTCATGATGTTATTTTGGTGATTTGAGTACATGCATAAGTCCGTAGGATATTTTGAGGTTGTGTGTATATTTAATTTGGAGCCTGAGGACTCGGGTGAGTTTCGGATAGGCCACACGATGAAATTTGGACTAAAGGAATTGCAGGCCTGCAGGTTTCGCATTCCCCAAATATTTTTCGCAATTACTAGCATTGTTCGCATTTCCCAAACTTTATTCGCAATTCCCAGATTCGCATTTTTCAAATATTTTTCGCAATTACCAGTCATGTTCGCATTTTCCAAGCTTTCTTCGCAATTCCCATGTTCACAATTCCCAAACTTTTTTCGCATTTCATTGGCTTGTTCGCATTTCCTTGGCTTGTTCACATTTCTCAAACATTTTTCGCAATTTTCAGGTTTGCAATTACCAATTCCCAAGCCAGCAGAGGTTGGTTCGCAATTGCGAATCTCTGTTTGTAATCACATATCATAGACCTGCAACTTTTGTACTTAGATAATTTTAAACCCATTTTTCATATTCTTTCAAAACCTAAACACACTTAGGCAATTTTTCAAGGATTTCTTCTTCTCCAAATCAATCGTAAGTTATTTTTAACTAACTTCCTTCAATTCTTAACATCTTTTGAGTGATTCAACTTCATATAAATGATTTTCATGGGAAAATTAAGTATTTTGGGTAAAACCTAAGTTTTTCGAAAATTGGGGATTTATACCTCAATTTGAGGTCCGATTTTAAACAAATTATATATTTGAGTTCGTGGGGGAAAGGGTAATTGAGTTTTGATTTGAACCTCAGGTTTTGACCACGTGGGTTCGGGGGCGATTTTTGACTTTTTGGATAAAACTTTGGAAAACTTATTTTCAGGCTTTGGGGTTGATTCATTTAGTGTCTGTTGATGTAATTAAGTAATTTGTGATTAGATATGAGCAAATTGGAGGTAGATCGCGGGGTAAAGCTATACGTGAGGCTTGAGTTGTGTTCAAGGCATTGGGGTAAGTGTATGGTCTAACCCTAGCTTTAGGAACTAGGAGTTGAGTCTTATTTGCTTATTGTTTTTTGTTGAGTACAACGTATGGGCATGGTGATGAGTATCTATATGTTGGTGTCTAGCATGACCGTGAGTCTTTAAATTGTGAATATCTTGACTTTGTTGTACTTCTCTTGCCTTGGTGATGATTCCTATTTGTTGAGAAAAAGTTTGTGAAAGGAAATTGTGATATATGAACAACGAGGAGCATTGCCTCAGGTTATATTGCAATTGTGAACGTATATAAAATGGTTGGAGCATTGGCTAAAGTGGTAAAGTGAGATGAGGAATAAAAGTGAAAGAAAGAGAAAGAGTATTTAAATGTTCCCTTGCCGGGATATTTTTATTTAATGATTATTTTTCCTTGACATAACGTTGGGATTATTGTTTTTGTATCCTCGCCGGGATTTCATTATTTCATTGTGTTCCCTTGTCGGGATTTCTATTATTGTTTTGTTTCGTTTATTCCCTAACCCTTGTTTGTGATTGTTGTTTAGGTAAGAAAGAGTGTTAAAGCACGAAAGGCGATGACGTGCATTGTTTGTTTATTATGAGGAAATAGTGTAAAACACGAAGGGTAATGCCGTGCATTGTTTACTAATTGTGATGAAATAGTGTAAAGCACGAAGGGAGATGCCTTATATGTGAGGAAAGAGAGTAAAATCACGAAGGATGATGCTGTGCACATTATTATTATAGAAATAGTGTAAAACACGAAGGGTAATGCCGTGCATTGTTTACTTATTGTGATAAAAGTGTGTAAAGCACGAAGGGAGATGCCTTATATGTGAGGAAAGAGAGTAAAATCACGAAGGATGATGCTGTGCACATTATTATTATAATATCTTTGCTTGGTGAGGATGAGAGTAAAAGTACGAAGGGTGATGTCATGCATATTTTTATCATTATTTGCTTGGGAGGATGAGAGTGAAAACACGAAGGGTGATGCCGTGCATATCTTTATCATTATTTGCTTGGTGAGGATGAGAGCAAAAGGCACGTAGGGTGATGCCGTGCACTTATTGATTTATGATTCCTTATTGATGTCTAATTATGCTGCTTTTTTCGTTATTTAATGATTTTTTATTCAGAGTTTTTATTTTTTCCCACAACATGCTTCCCTCCCATATTGACTGGTTAATTCATGTATCTGGATTCCGTTGTATATGTATTTATATAATTGCACAAGTTTATGTGATAGTCCGGTCTAGCCTCGTCACTACTTCGCCAGGGTTAGGCTAGGCACTTACTGGCACATGGGGTCGGTTGTGCTGATACTATACTCGGTGCTCTTTTGCACATATCTGAGCATTGGACAACAACAGTAGCGTGGGAGTTAGCCTTCAGTCCAGCGAGACAGCGAGATAGCCTTGCAGAAGTCGGCAAGCCCGACGTCTCCTCTATCTTTTATTTTTGTCTATTATCTCATGTATTCGAGACAAACAGTTTGTACTTTTTTTCAAACGGTTGTATTAAATACTTTTAGTGGTTCTTGAGTATGTGACACCAATTCTTGGGTAGATGTTATGTCGATTTTTTCGCATTATTGTTCATATTCTTTAATTTAAGACTTCCTTTTATTTACTTTATTTCATTGTTTTCATGATATTATTGTTTATTGTTAAAAAAGTAAATTAGTTAATGAAAAAGATAGTTAAGAGTTGACTTGCATGATTCTCATTAGTAGACGCTATCACAATTTTTGAATAGGGATTTTTACCTATACATCCCATATAACAAACCTTATTACCATTATTGTGCCTTGTTTGGTTATTACCCTCATATCCCATATTTTTGTTACAAAATATGTACCAAACGAAATCTTTGCTGATGTTGCATCCTAAAATAATGCCATTTATTAAGGCTCAAATCTATGTTAAATAAATTGTAGCCTAAAATAACGCCTGTCTTTATGGCTCCTAATTAATCTTTGATTTTGTACCAAATAAATACTAATTCAGTTAAGGTAAAATCTTAAATGCTCCTAGAGATTAAATGCTTCTCTTAAGCACTGTTGATTCAATCTCTTTGGTTATTTTTAGCAGATTTCTTTGTGGTTAATAGGCAATAGCTTGCTTTGATCCGTAATGAACTAATTTTAAACATACCTTCATCACTATTATTTTTAGTTAATTATTGACGAATTAGGCAAGGAAGGCTACTGTGAACATATGAAATTAAACTATATTAACTTGCTTCTCGTTGTTGGTTATTTAAGAACTACAAGATGAAGGAGAAACTTATGATTTTTTGTTTCTTTTTTGTTTATTTGCTTATTGTTGTGCGATTAACTATTAAGATTGTAATTTATTTTTACCTATACATCACATATAGCAAATCTTATTACCATTTATTAAGGCTCAAATCTATGTTAAATAATTTGTAGCCTAAAATAACGCCTGTATTTATGGCTCCTAATTAATCTTTGATTTTGTACCAAATAAATGCTAATTCAGTTAAGGTAAAATCAGTGTTTCCACTGTGTTTTTAAAATGTAGTCAAATGTAGGTAAATGTAGTTAAGGTCATATGAAGTGTTTCCAGTTAGTTTTTAAAATGTAGTCAAATGTAGTTAAGGTTATATGCACTGTTTCCAGTGTGTTTTTAAAATGTAGTCAAATGTAGGTAAATGTAGTTAAGGTTATATGAAGTGTTTCCAGTGAGTTTTTAAAATGTAGTCAAATGTAGGTAAATGTAATTAAGGTTATATGCAGTGTTTCCAGTGTGTTTTTAAAATGTAGTCAAATTTTTGTAGTTATATGAACTGTGTAATTAATTGTAGTTACTTGTAGTTAATCGTAGTCAGTTGAAAAATATGTCTGAATAACGTATTTAACTTGTATCTACTGGGTGGTATGAGTTGCTGAAAACTACAAATGGCATTTCTATGCAACGTCAATTCATTATTCTTCATTGTTCAAGATAAGAAGTTTTATCCGAAAACATAACAGCGCAAATGTACTGCAACAATACATTTGCAGTCAAAGCACTTATGGTACCAGTTCATATTTGGTTACCCGAAGCTCATGTAGAGGCACCTATTGCCGGATTCGTCATCTTGGCGGGAATTGCTTTAAAATTAAATTAACAATAAAATTGATCATATTAACTTTAATTTGTTGATTAAAAATATAACAAATATATCTGGGCTATTTACTCTCAGGATAACTTTAAAAAAAAATAACGTCCTCTTGATATATGATAAAAAGCAAATATTGTCGATATTATATCAATTGTTAAAATTGTTACAAAAAAAAAAAGTAGTACTTAGCAAATTTCCCACCAAAAACAATAAAATAAAGGATATGAGTACGTACTAATGTGTCAAAACAATAAACAAAGATGGTGTTGCAATGCCACCAAGTGGACAGAGTTTGTAGAGACAATACTAGGTGGTCTCTGTCACTTTGAGAATCTTGTCAAACATGGAGAAACACAATTCTTCAATGCTGGTGCCAATTCCACCCAGAATACAACGAGAGAATAAAGTTGGAAGAAAGAGAAAAATGGACAAAAATAAACGTGGGGTAATTAAATGTAGTAAAAATTGGTTGGAAGAAAGAGAGAAAAATGGGGAAAGAAAATATGGAAATATTTTGTTCCACAAATCAAGCCCCTAATAAATCTTTGATAATTAAACCTTAAAAGTAAATTTTGGTACATAAATTAAAACATGGTATACTAAAAAGTAATAAATACAAACCTTAAACATGAGTGGTTATAAGGTTTGCTATATGGGATGTATATGTAAAAATCCCTTTTGAATATTAAAGGTCCGGGCCGTGACACTAAGTCAAGACATCTTTGTACTAAGCATACAGTACACATTAAAAGCGAACATCAATCTAGTTGATTCATTAAATATTCTATTTTAAATCGAATATCTTGATTCCTGAACCAAACAGATCCGCCATAATTTAAGGATTTTCTGATTATCTTAATCTTAGCACGCATGCAGGAAATATAATGTGTAGATTAATAATACAATAACATACGAAGAATATTTTAATCACTTTAGTTCCCGTATTATTATTTCGTATTAATCATGCATAAAATTATATATAAATTCTCGCATAAATTAATGTGGTTTTTTTTCAGGCATATGAATGAATGTTATTTCTTTAATTTCTCTAACAAAATATAGTTTTATTATATGGAGGATTATTGAGATTATTTTGCCATTTGGTCAATTTGGTCCACCATTTTATTGGTAAGCAATGCAAGTGAGTGACAGAGCTAGTGGGTATTATGGGCAGTATAAACAGATTCCTGATTCTTGGTCGAGGAGTCCTCTGAGCCGCCCATTGTTATTTCACTTTTTGTAATTTTATTGGTTTTGTGGTTATTGTTTCAACTTTCCATACAAGGTGGAAATGTGTGCTATTGGTTGGCCATCTTTTCCACGTCACCAAAAAGCATAAAATTCTAACCAAAAATGAAAAAAAAAACAAGTTTGGGTAGTATAAGTGGAAGCCATTAATGTGCAGAGTTGATAGAGAAAGGCTGAGAAAAAAGAGGGATAGCAAAACAGAGAAAAATGGAATCAGGAAAGAGGGGGCTTTTGACTCTCTTACCACTTCTCCTTTCTTTCCTGTTCTATTTTGATTTCTCTAAAAAGGTCTGATTTTTATGCTGATTTTTTCCATCTCATTTTCTTGATATATATATATACACCATGGGAGATAATGCCAGTTTTTTCTTTCAAGAAAATTCAGTTTTCTGGATTTGTTGTGGGGGTGTTGAGGATGATAAAATAAAATCTATTGGTTACCCACCATCAGAAATGAAGAAATTCAATCTTGTTTAACACCCATAGAAACACACACTGAAATCTAGATGGGGTTACAATGAGATAAGTACTAGTGTGTGTTTTTGTCTTTGGTTAGTCTATTTGTGGACAGAATCTTTCCCAATAAGGGGCCTCTGTTTAAGGTGGCCTCTGTTTAAAGAGATTTGATGATAGAATATAAAGTCAGCATCTTTTTGCTTTTTTAAAACAAATTCCAGAAGCCACTTCATCAAGTACTCATTAAAAAGAGATTCTTTATGAAGTTCTTGCATGTGACATGTTTAGGTACTGTAGATCTGGATATCTGTCTTGCATGTTGGGTTAGATTATGGAAGTTTGGGTTTGATTATGGAAGTGCAGCGTGATGCACTAAGCTCTTGCTAGAGAAATGGCCCGACCAACAAGGTCTATTGCAACCTTATTCTACATTTCTTTCTGCAAGAGGCTGTTTCCACGGCTATAATGGAAGGGCTGATAGAAAAAGAATTGTTGTTAGAACTAGGGAGCGGATTCTATGTTCGAACCTCCTTTGATTTACTACTGAACATATAAGAATCAAAAGAGTAAGCATTGAATGGGTAAATCATATGAATTAATTATAAAGTTGGTCAAATATCAGCATGCCTGCCCGCAGTATATGCGAACCTTTAAAGCAAGGATATGCTTTTTGGTACTTTCTAAATGGTTATTCATTTCAGTAAATTACGATTTTCTTTTGTTTCTTTTTTAGAGCATAATACTTGTAAAGTAGCTGTGTACTTGTGGCTTTTCCAGCTTTTTTGTAATGGTCATACTGCTTTTTTGTTCTATAACTTCTGAATGATCCTCAAGAAAGTTTATGGTTTTATCCCTCAGCTTCCCTCAAGTGACTGCAACCTTCTGCCTCATAATCACTATTGGATAGCCAGCAAACATATTGTGACTCCAAACGGGACAATCTCTGGTGCAGGTTTGTTGAACTAAGTTTTAAGTTTCCTTGATTTCTGGGAAATAGATATGGAATTTTATATATAAGGTGATGACTGGTACCTACAGATTACGAAGATGATGTTATCGATTGTCCGTGTTCAAAGCAACGAGAAACTGGAAACCAGTAAGAAGAAGAGACACAAAAAACAGAACGTATGTAACGTTAAAAAAAAAAAAAAATCACAGAAATGAAGAAATCCGAGACCACAGAATTCACTGTGTGTCCTTAAGGAATTTAACCCCCTCACTGTACCCGAGGTTGTGGATTATTTCCTCCCAGGATATAACGGATATACCTGTCGTAGGAGTGGCGGTACCTCAAACGCCTACGACTTCGACGAACTCAAATTCGGGAACGAAATCACACTATGACTCGATATGTTTCAGTTTGCAGAAAAGAATGCAGAATTTTTAATGCACGAATATTTTTTCCTTTTTTTTTTTCCGTACTCGAAAATGAGGCATTGCCTCAGTTTATATAGCCTCGAATTGTGACTGTTCGGAAAGGCTTGGTGCCTGTTCGGGAAAGGCCATGCCTTTTTTCTGAAAAATAAGAACGTTGGGAAGTTTACAGTTAACAAATTAATATTTTTCCCGCGGGAATTAAAAATAATTTCAGAAAATGAAGATTGAATTTTAAATAAATTTGGTCCAAAAAGATTATCAATCAATCAGATCATTTGACCAAATCCAAATCCAAATCCAAAGCCGAAGCCGAGCCGAGCGACGACGACGGCGCGAGGGGAGTCCCTCTTCTTAACCCTTTAAGAGCTAGAAGAAGTGCTTTCTAATATAAGCACATAACTTTCCCTTTCTACCTACCAATGTGGTACAAAGCTCCTTTTCAAAGGAACTTTGCTTTGAAACTTCATTTTCCTTCTATTGTCTTCTTCCCTCCATTTCTCATTCACACCAACTTAGCTAGCTTTAATCATTAACTAGCTTTAACAATCCCCCACATGAATGGGGAATGGCTATATGATGAAAAACATGCATGACAAAAAACTGTGTGATTCGTAAGCAAGGATTAATTGCATCTGGATAAGTCGATTTCTCTTTGAACTTTCCGTAGTGAGCATATGTCGGATATACTCGGTCAATCGGTAGATTTGATATCTTTGAACCGTCGAGCTTTGGTGTATACCTAGACAACCACATGTCACACAATTAACCCTTTAACCGTTTTTGGTTCTCATTGTTTTGTTCGTTTCAGCCATGAACACTTCCTGGTTCATAAGTGCGTAGAGAGCTGGCCTTACAGAGTTCTCCTTGAAGCGGCTTACACTTCACACTTACATAGGTGATTCCTAAATGTGTCATCCCGTAGATACACTATTTGATATACCCCGTATCAAACTTAGAAACCATTAAAAAGCCTTAATGCTTTATCCTGGTACTGAACATTGTCTCATCACGAGAATGGACCAAAAAGTTATTGTGACAATGTTGAACCGTCATCAATGACTTTGTTTGATCTCTTTGAACCTAGATCTTGGGATCTCATGTCTTCTAGGTAGAGTTACCGCCACGATGACTTGTCCTCGGCCATAGTCCCATTCCCCTCGATGATCTTTCAACCACTTCTCTAGTTAGGCCTTTAGTTAGTGGATCCGACACATTATCTCTTGACTTAACATAGTCAATTGTGATAATTCCACTAGAGAGTAGTTGTCTAACGGTATTATGTCTTCGTCGTATGTGACGAGACTTTCCGTTGTACATAACGCTCCCGGCTCTTCCTATTGCCGCTTGGCTATCGCAATGTATGCATATAGGAGCCAACGGTTTTGGCCAAAATGGAATATCTTCTAAGAAATTCTGGAGCCATTCAGCTTCTTCACCGGCTTTGTCTAGAGCTATGAACTCAGATTCCATTGTAGAGCGGGCGATACATGTCTGTTTGGATGACTTCCAAGACACTGCTCCTCCACCTATAGTAAAAACGTATCCACTTGTGGATTTAGTTTCAGTTGAACCGGTGATCCAATTTGCATCACTGTATCCTTCAATAACTGCAGGATACCTGTTATAATGCAAAACAAAGTTTTGAGTATGTTTCAAATACCCCAAAACTCGTTTCATTGCCAGCCAATGATTTTGGTCGGGATTACTCGTGTAGCGACTTAGTTTACTTATAGCACACGCAATATCAGGTCGCGTACAGTTCATAATATACATCAAACTTCCCAACACTCTGGCATAATCCAATTGAGAATGACTTTCACCTTTATTCTTTGCAAGAGCAAGGTTCATATCAATTGGCGTCTTTGCAACTTTAAAGTCCAAATACTTGAACTTTTCAAGTTCTTTTTCAATATAATGAGATTGAGACAATGCTAGACCTTGAGGAGTCTTATGGATTTTAATTCCCAGAATTAAATCGGCAACTCCTAAGTCTTTCATATCAAACTTACTAGCAAGCATGCGCTTAGTAGCATTTATGTTAGCAATGTTGTTACTCATTATTAACATATCATCCACGTATAAACAAACAATGACGACGTGGTTCGGAGTGTTCTTAATGTAGACACATTTATCACATTCATTTATCTTGAATCCATTTGACAGCATCGTATGGTCAAATTTTGCATGCCACTGTTTTGGTGCTTGTTTTAGTCCATAAAGAGACTTAACAAGTCTACATACCTTCTTCTCTTTCCCTGGAACTACAAACCCTTCGGGTTGTTCCATGTAAATTTCTTCCTCCAACTCTCCATTTAAGAAGGCTGTTTTCACATCCATTTGATGGATTTCAAGACCGTACACGGCGGCTAATGCTACTAACACCCGAATAGATGTAATCCTCGTTACCGGCGAGTATGTATCAAAGTAATCAAGACCTTCTCGTTGTCTAAACCCTTTAACAACTAGTCTTGCCTTATATTTTTCAATAGTGCCATCAGCTTTCATTTTCCGTTTGAAAATCCATTTGGAACCTAAAGGTTTATTCCCTGGAGGAAGATCAACCAATTCCCAAGTATGGTTGTTCAATATGGATTCTATCTCACTATTGATTGCCTCTTTCCAAAATTGAGCTTCCGATGAAGACGTAGCTTCGTTGAACGTTCGAGGCTCATTTTCCAACAAAAATGTTAAAAATTCTGGTCCAAAGGAAGTAGTCGTCCTTTGACGTTTGCTACGTCTTGGATTTTCCTCATCAGGAATGTTTTCCTTTATTTCTTCCCGAGGTCGTTTAGATTCTTTGCTAGACGACGCACATTCCTTTTTATACGGATATATGGTTTCAAAGAAGTCAGCATTATCTGATTCAATTACCGTATTCACCTGAATGTCGGGATTTTCTGATTTGTGAACCAGAAATCTATATGCCTTACTATTTGTGGCATATCCTATGAAAACACAATCAACGGTTTTAGGTCCTATTTTTACCCTTTTGGGTTTAGGAACTTGCACCTTGGCCAAACACCCCCACACTTTGAAGTATTCCAAATTGGGCTTCCTTCCTTTCCACTTTTCGTATGGAATAGATTTTGTTTTGCTATGGGGCACTCGATTGAGTATTCGGCTAGCTGTTAGAATGGCTTCCCCCCACAAGTTCTGGGGTAAACCAGAACTTATTAACAGGGCATTCATCATTTCTTTCAGTGTTCTATTTTTTCTTTCCGCAATTCCGTTTGATTGTGGCGAGTAAGGAGCAGTTGTTTGATGAATAATGCCATATTCCAAACATATTTGTTCAAAAGGAGATTCATATTCACCGCCCCTATCACT
The DNA here is from genome assembly GCA_034376525.1 of Nicotiana benthamiana. Taxonomy (NCBI): domain Eukaryota; kingdom Viridiplantae; phylum Streptophyta; class Magnoliopsida; order Solanales; family Solanaceae; genus Nicotiana; species Nicotiana benthamiana. The sequence continues at coordinate 123,464,058 of CM067324.1, read as the reverse complement.
CCTTATCATTTTAATCTTTTTGTTAAGTTGAGTCTCAACTTCAGTTTTGTATTGCCTGAACGCTTCAATTGCTTCATCTTTACTATTAAGTAAATAAACGTAGCAATACCGCGTACTATCGTCAATAAAAGTTATGAAATACTTCTTTCCACCGCGAGATGGAATTGACTTCATGTCACAAATATCTGTATGGATTAAGTCTAAAGGACTTGAATTCCTTTCAACTGACTTATAAGGATGTTTAGCATACTTAGATTCAACACAGATTTGACATTTTGATTGATTGCATTCAAACTTAGGCAATACTTCCAAACTAATCATTTTTCGCAAGGTTATATAATTGACATGTCCTAAACGTGAATGCCATAAATCATTTGACTCAAGCAAGTAAGACGAAGTAGAAACTTTATTATTATTAGCAACAACCATTACATTCAGTTTGAAAAGGCCCTCTGTGAGGTAGCCTTTTCCTATGTACATTTCGTTCTTACTTATTACAACCTTGTCAGAAACATAAACACATTTAAAACCGTTCTTCACTAGAAGTCCGGTAGATACAAGATTTTTCCTAATTTCAGGAACATGACAGACGTTGTTGAGAGTCACCACCTTGCCAGAGGTCATCTTCAGCAGTATCTTTCCATAACCTTCAATCTTGGCCGTTGCAGAATTTCCCATATATATTGTTTCGTCGGGCCCGGCGGGAGCATATGAAGCAAAGGCTTCTCTAACAGCACAAATGTGGCGAGTGGCGCCAGAGTCAATCCACCACTCTTTCGGACTTCCCACTAGGTTGCACTCGGACAACATAGCGCACAAGTCATCAACCTCCTCGTTTGTTTCAATCATATTAGCCTGACCCTTCTTCTTTTCCTTTTTCGGAGCACGACAGTCTGCAGCTTTGTGTCCGATTTTTCCACAATTATGGCAGTTTCCCTTGAATTTCTTCTTGTTGGGATAGTTCCTTGGTCCCGATGCCTTTTTCCTCTTTTTCATATTAGTTGGGGCAGTTTCAACTATATGTGCTCCCCCTATGGTTGATCTCCCATTTGCCTTTTTCTCCGCTGCCTTGTTATCTTCCTCGATTCTCAACCGGACGATGAGATCTTCCAATGTCATCTCCTTTCGCTTATGTTTCAAGTAATTTTTGAAGTCCTTCCATGAAGGAGGCAACTTCTCTATCACTGCCGCAACTTGAAACGCCCCACTAATCACCAAACCTACAACAAACAACATGTAAGTGACGGGGCACTGAATACTTTTGACAAAGGCATTAATTAAATTTATACCTTCAGCGAGGAGATCATGGATGATAACCTGCAACTCTTGAACTTGAGTGACAACAGACTTGCCATCTACCATTTTGTAGTCCAAAAACTTGGCAGCGATAAACTTCTTTAAGCCAGCATCTTCTGTTTTATATTTCTTTTCCAACGCATCCCATAGTTCTTTTGATGTTCCCACATTACTATAGACGTTGTAAAGATCATCCTCCAGTCCGCTAAGAATGTAATTCTTGCACAAAAAATCTGAGTGCTTCCACGCCTCAATTACAACAAATCGTTCATTTTCAGGTGTTGATTCCGGCGGAACCGGAATATCCTCCTTAATAAACTTTTGAAGGCTTAAAGTAGTTAGATAGAAGAACATCTTTTGTTGCCATCGTTTGAAATCAATCCCGGTGAATTTTCCGGGCTTCTCTGCCGGAGCCGGTGCTGGTGCAGTACGACTGGAGGACGCAGCATTGCTCGTAGAACCAACCACGGGGGCTGGTGTGGCAGTAACAGTAGCAGTAGCATTCAAATTTGGAGTTTGGTCTCCCATTTCTGTCGTAGGAAATAACAGAACACTTTAATAATCGGTGAAGATTTTATTTCTTCAAACCGAATCAAATTTACACAAACAGAATTAAAACAAACTTCAAATAGAATGTAATAAACTGTATGTAGTATACTTGATGAAGTTTTTATATCTTCAAATCAAGTATCCAAATGAGTAGAAAGTTCTGAAAACTTTAATCTCAACCGGAGTAGAAAATCCGAAGATTTAGTCTCCAAACAACATACAAGTTCGTTACATGCAAACAACAAAATTACAAGTTTCTTTTATTTTCTGGACAGTCACAATTTTATGTTAGGAAAAACTGTATGTAGTTTTTTCTGTACTGTTGTATCGTTCTGTAACGTTTTAATCAAAAGCAGATGAACACGGAAATAATAACCTAAATTCCTTAAGCTTGTTATCGATTGTCCGTGTTCAAAGCAACGAGAAACTGGAAACCAGTAAGAAGAAGAGACACAAAAATCAGAACGTATGTAACGTTAAAAAAAAAAAAAAATCACAGAAATGAAGAAATCCGAGACCACAGTATTCACTGTGTGTCCTTAAGGAATTTAACCCCCTCACTGTACCCGAGGTTGTGGATTATTTCCTCCCAGGATATAACGGATATACCTGTCGTAGGAGTGGCGGTACCTCAAACGCCTACGACTTCGACGAACTCAAATTCGGGAACGAAATCACACTATGACTCGATATGTTTCAGTTTGCAGAAAAGAATGCAGAATTTTTAATGCACGAATATTTTTTCCTTTTTTTTTTTTTTTCCGTACTCGAAAATGAGGCATTGCCTCAGTTTATATAGCCTCGAATTGTGACTGTTCGGAAAGGCTTGGTGCCTGTTCGGGAAAGGCCATGCCTTTTTTCTGAAAAATAAGAACGTTGGGAAGTTTACAGTTAACAAATTAATATTTTTCCCGCGGGAATTAAAAATAATTTCAGAAAATGAAGATTGAATTTTAAATAAATTTGGTCCAAAAAGATTATCAATCAATCAGATCATTTGACCAAATCCAAATCCAAATCCAAAGCCGAAGCCGAGCCGAGCGACGACGACGGCGCGAGGGTAGTCCCTCTTCTTAACCCTTTAAGAGCTAGAAGAAGTGCTTTCTAATATAAGCACATAACTTTCCCTTTCTACCACCAATGTGCTACAAAGCTCCTTTTCAAAGGAACTTTGCTTTGAAACTTCATTTTCCTTCTATTGTCTTCTTCCCTCCATTTCTCATTCACACCAACTTAGCTAGCTTTAATCATTAACTAGCTTTAACAGATGAAAGTTAAGCTGTATCTGAGAACTATACCTTCAATTGGTGTTAGTTCTCTTACCAGCAGCTTGAACTGATTCCTGATGACAAATTGTTTATTCTGAATTTGAAACAAACAGTTGAAATAAAGCAAGGAAGAATTATATCTATTGTTGCTGAAGAGAACTGGCATGTCAATTCTTGGTTTACCACAGTTGTCAATTATGGGGAGGCCGTGGTCATGCCAGGTTTTATTGATGTGTAAGATAAAACTCTCTCCTTATGTTAGTTATGCCTATGTTAGTTTTTTTTTTTGTCACCTGCCATGGAGAACTTTAATTTAGTAAGTGTAGCAAAAAATTGCAAACCACTATGCACTTAAATCCCACTAGATTTTTAATCCTTGAGCTTACTTTTTGCTTCCTTGGCCAGTATCAAAACTATACGTTAAGGTTTAACTCATAAAGCTAGCCTTGAATTCAATTTTTAATTTGTGCGTCATAGGCATGCCCATCTTGATGATCCTGGAAGAACAGAATGGGAAGGATTTCCTTCAGGAACAAAAGCAGCAGCTGCGGGTATGTGGATTCAAATTTCAAGCAGTTCATGTGTAACTTAAAACTATTTGAGAACCTGATGATCGTGTTTCATATTTCTATGTTCTTTCCAGGTGGAGTAACCACATTAATTGACATGCCTCTTAATAGTGCTCCATCAACAGTTTCTGAAGAAGCTTTAAAACTTAAGGTAAGCTTATCAGGTAGATGTTTGATATGTTTTGCAAGAAAATTTTGACAGGGTAAATATTTCTAGCTTATCAAAGGAAAACTATGATGTGTCATTATTAGCTCCTGGTTTCCTTTTGTTGAATTCAACTGGTTATTTTATATGGCACATTTGTATGGGTTATTTTGTATTCAAACTAGAGAACATATGAATTGCTAAACGAAAGTTCCTAGTTTCATGTAGGTGTAGTCATTTTGAACAATATATAATCAGGGTAACTGTTCTTTTGGCAGGTCCAGGCTGCAGAAGGGAAGGTCTACGTGGATGTTGGTATGTTACGAAGCTATATTCTGGTAGATAGATGCTATAATGTGGCGTCGCTTACTTACTGTATTCACAGGTTTCTGGGGAGGTTTGGTTCCAGAAAATGCAGAAAATGCAACTTCTCTGGAAAGACTTCTAGATGCTGGGGTTCTGGGTTTGAAGGTAATCCAGCAACATACATGCACTAGAGCTCAGATTGAGCATATATTCTGTTCCTTTCCGGTTTTTGATATCATGGCTGTCAGGAAGTCTAGCAAAGATTGATAGCATGTCCAATATACTAAACCCAGTATTTTGGACAAGTTCATTAATTTTCCAACTATTATCTTACAAATTAACAATGTGTCTTCAACATTGGAGAAATCATTCTGGGCATTATTGTGGCAGTCTACTATGTGACGTCAATTATTCTATGACATGTATGATTGGACATCTTTTGCTTTTCTCTGCAGTCTTTTATGGTGCCATCAGGCATCAATGACTTTCCCATGACAACTTCAGCCCACATTAAGGTACAGAGTCTCTATTTCGTTTTCCTGTTTGTTTTTGCCGATCATTTTACAGTAATTATGTATATGTCTTTGCGGGATGGTCATTCAGACACACTTTATTACACTTTTACTGTGTGATCACTTTTCTCTTCTGCCGTGTCAATTAAATTTCATGTGATTCAATGCTTACTTTTATGCAGGAAGCACTGCCTACTCTGGCTCGATACAAAAGACCCCTGCTTGTTCATGCCGAAGTGCTACTAGATCATGATGGGAAACTGGACCCGAAGGATGTGGTCGAGAATGCTAGATCATACTCCACATATCTTAAGACCAGGCCTGCTTCAATGTAAACAATTTACCTTTTATCATATGCTCAAATCTAGAGTAGAATTGTGTTGAGGTAACATGTCATTCTTCTTGTGTTTCCAGTTGTGTGACATCCTAACTAGTCTGTATGTATTTCTAAGAGGCGTGACAAACATTTCTTGCTTTACATTTCTCACCTTCAGAGAATGAAGGTCGCGGAGATGAGGATGCTTAGGTGGATGTGTGGGCGCACCAGACTAGATAAGATTAGGAACGAAGTTATTCGAGAGAAGGTAGGGGTGGCCCCGGTAGATGAGAAGATGCGAGAAGCGATGCTGAGGTGGTTCGGGCATGTTCGGAGGAGGGGTCCCGATGCCCCGGTGAGGAGCTGCGAGCGACTGGAGATTGTTGGCGGTCGGCGAGGCAGAGGGAGGCCTAAGAAGCATTGTCGAGAGGTGATTAGACAGGACATGACTAGAATGCAGGTTTCCGAGGATATGACCGTTGATAGGAGAGTCTGGAGGTCTAGGATCAGGGTTGTAGGTTAGGGGCTCCTAGAGTTCTTCGTAGTTACTGTATGATATTATTGCATGCGATTGTATTTAGGTTCCTTATGTTTAGATAATTATTTCCGCTATTTCTGCTATTTCTGCGGGTGATACTAATGCTCTATTGTTATTGTTTTTGTTTTTGTTTTTGTTTTACAGCTGATTTCCCTTTTTCCTATGCGCTGAGGGTCGATTGGAAACAGCCTCTCTGTCCTTTCGGGTAGGGGTAAGGCTCGTCTACATATTACCCTCCCCAGACCCCACCTGGTGGGAGTATACTGGGTAGTTGTTGTTGTTAATTTGGTCAAAAGTTCGTCTCTCACTATGCTTTCTCTTTCTTCTATCTTGCTCTCCTTGCATATTGTTACACATATACAGTGCAGTACCACATTAAGATCTTTATAATATCAGCTCCCAATTAAATCTTTCATTCTCTATTTTCTATTGTTTTTCATGTTGTGTTACCTTTTGAACATCTTTGTTCTTTAAAAGGGAAGAGGCAGCTATCAATCAGCTCATAACATTGACAAAAGAAACAAGGGCTGGTGGTTCTGTTGAAGGAGCTCATCTCCATATCGTTCATCTGTCTGATGCTAGAACTTCACTAGACCTCATTAAGGTAGCAAAATATTTTGTTCACTCCCTGTCTCTATCATTATTCATTTATATACTCACCATTTCTTGTCTTTGCACCCTTTATGGTGTACTATTTTTGGTAAGAACAGGGGAAGCTCCATCATTGCTATTGGAATATTTTACTGAAAACATCTTTTTGTTTTTTGGGATTTTCATAGGAAGCCAAACGAAGGGGTGATAGTATCACTGTTGAAACTTGCCCCCATTATCTCGCTTTTGCAGCTGAAGATATTCCTGATGGAGATACTCGTTTTAAGTGTGCTCCACCCATCCGTGATGCAGCCAATAAAGAAAAACTGTGGGATGCTTTACTGGTATAGTTTCTAAAGTCTGTTACTAGTATAGTCACTTCCCAAAATTCTTCTTTCAAAGAATTTTCTTCATTTTGGTTTTGTGTGCATTTCAGGATGGAGATATTGACATGTTAAGTTCTGACCACTCCCCTGCGGTGCCAGAAATGAAACTCTTAGATGAGGGTGACTTCTTGAATGCATGGGGTGGCATATCTTCTTTACAGGTAAACATTTACTAGTATCATGATTAGAAATTATGCAAGATATAACCATCTCGATTTAAATAGGATTAGCTCGAAAGTCTAGTGTAATTGAAAAGCTTACATGGATATGGATGGATGACACTGATGTAAACAACGTCTACAGTGCACCAATTAAACATTTTCAAAAATCACGGTTGAATCTAAGAGATGGGTTTTCTTATGTAGCTTCTACTCCTTACTCTTCCAAAATTTCCTGTTAGAACAGCTATATCATCTTAGTTACTCTTTGTTTCTGTAAATTTCAGAAGTCCATTTAGGTCCGCTTTGCCAATCTAGGGTTAGAGATATTAACTTTTTACCCAGTGAACATGAGAAAACATATTTATGAGCATACACTACCTTAGGCGTATTAGTTATTGGATAAAGAGTGATTTTCCGCATAGTAAGTGCATGAATTCTTATAGTAAATTAACGTACAGTAGGTAGTCCGTGGTGTTCCATGCATACCTGCAGACGAACTTCCTCATAATGTTTTTTATTGGATGTTGCCAAAGGGGCATTCCTAATAATGCATATTTGACGTTATTGTCACACATAGTGTTTCATAGCCAAGAGGGGTTGCTCTGATGGTAAGCAACCCCCACTTCCAACCGAGAGGTTGTGAGTTCGAGTCTCCCCAAGAACAAGGTGGGAAGTTCTTGGAAGGAAGGATGCCGGGGTCTATTTGGAAACAGCCTCTCTACCCCAGATAGAGGTAAGGTCTGCGTACATACTACCCTCCCCAGACCCCACTATGTGGGATTATACCGGGTTGTTGTTGTATAGTGTTTCATAGCCAATTTGGACTATAATGTGTTACTGTTTATGCAGTTTGTTCTTCCCGCGACATGGACATATGGACGCAAATATGGAATAACATTTGAGCAATTAGCTTCCTGGTGGAGTGAGAAGCCTGCTAAACTTGCTGGTCTAACTACTAAGGTATCGTACAGAAGTATTTCAAAACATTTGCATCTACTGTATGCTTCAGCATTAACCAAGTTCAATGTGTTAATTTGCTTTGGATTTTGTGAGGAAAATGATGTAAGATAAGGCTACTTTTATGTCCTCCACTTTATGACCCATACTAATTTTGGAAGTGTTGCAGCTTTTAGTTGATGTAAATTCGTTATGATACTTCCATTACTTTGTAGCTGGTATGTGATTACATTTCTCGTGCAGGGGGCAATTGCTATAGGGAACCAAGCAGATATAGTTGTCTGGGAGCCAGACGTTGAGTTTGACCTGGATAATAGCCACCCTGTACATATCAAGCATCCTGTACGTATTCTTGCACATGTTATTTCCATGAAAAGTAGTAATTCAAAGTGGTTTCTCATACCTGATTTGCGCGCAGAGATTTAGAATCGTTCATAAACAGGATTGACTATTAGGAAAATATTAAGGGTTTTATGCATTAAATAAAGTTTATGATATAGACCGAACATGTTCGTTCTTTTTCAATAGTTTGGGTTCCAGTGACTGGTGAGAATAGAAGTAAATCCCCTCTGATTTTCAGCTGAGAGAATATTAGCCTGAACTCTGAAGTAATCAGAATCACATTGAAAAGCTGTACACGTGGCAGTTCTTGACATTCCTCGATTCTGTTTTCGATTTCTCATATGTTCTTTCTAGTTCTTATTCTTTTCCCTTTATTGGCAGAGTATTTCTGCATACATGGGATCAAGACTGGCTGGGAAAGTTTTGGCAACCTTTGTGCGCGGAAATCTTGTATACAAGGAGGGAAATCATGCTTCTCTTGCATGTGCTCTCCCAATTCTGCATAGATAGTTAGTGGCTAGTGCATAAGACTATCGGTAACTCCACCAACTATTATCTCCTCTTCGCATTCTTCATTTTCTTTCTTTGTCCATTTTTAACCCCCCCCCCCCCCCCCCCACGAAAAGCTCAACTCCTTAATATATCCTGTAAACTTAAGTCTTATGGTCCATATTTTGTGTAGGCTGTCCCTTTGAGATGACCACGTGGCATAGTATGGAGATGGATTGGTGACTTGCATCATTTTCATACAAACCAAAACTTGCATGGATCCAAGTTGTGCATCTTCTTTTCTTTAGGCACGCAGCAGGACTGGAGTGTATATAATCTGTTGCGGCCGTAAGTTGATTGTCACTGGATATTTAGTTTCTACAGAAAGATAAACATTTCAGTTGAAGCTGAAAGCTATTGTTGTGTTGATGAAGTACACATTTCTCAGCTATCTGAATGCACAAAAGAATTCAATTCATCTCTATAATGCAATGCCATGAGAAACTAACATCAGCCTCTACGAGTAAGCTGTGACTCCTGCATTTTTGTTTTCTGTGCCATCTGTTCTTATACACACCAAAAACACAAATAAGAAAAGGAAACCATGGGAGCTGGGGGGCAAATCTAAAAAAAAGCGGTCCGACGTAATAAGCTCCCGCTTGATCGAGACACCACCATTATATAAAAGTGGTTAACGGAAATTCTGTTTGAATACATTGATGTTCTCACTTTTACTATATACTAATATAATAGATGTCATTCCTGTTATTTGGTGGTAAAAATTATATCATAGTACTCTTGCAATGATAACAAAAAAACAAATGGCATATGTCGTGTTGCTACTGTTTCAAAGTGTAATATAATTTTCTCCAACTCAGCCTTAGATCCCTGATAAATAAGGATGACAAATGGTGGGGTGCGGTTGTGAGGTAAACCCGCCAAATTTTTAACCCATCCCATATAGCATTTAGACTCGCATTCCTCCGCTTCACACTGATACCCGTGTCCACCCGCCCCGCCCCAGCCCCAATAAGTTTTTTTCTTTTCTTCTTGTTTTTTTGTGTGCTGGATTGCGAATTTCATCAACCAAAAAAATGAATGTTTTTTGTTGCTCATGTATTGAATTGTTCAATTTGTACTGAGGATTCCTTGAGTGGAGAGGGGCTCCTAGAGTGTTTTGTACTCCTCACCCGGGGTTGGGTGAGGCTTGGCAGGCCTATCCGTAGAAGATTTGTGCATTGGTTTGTATCTCCCTTTGATAGTTATTTATGGTAGTTACTATCTAGTATATTTGCATGCTATTTTATTTATGGTTCTTATGTTTAGATAATTATTTTAATTATTTACGCTATTTCTGTTGGAGTTACTAATGTTCTTTTGTTTTAGTTTTTGTTTTTTCTTTCTTCCGCTGAGCCGAGGGTCGATTGGGAACATCCTCTATGCCCTATCGGGTAAGGGTAAGGCCCGTCTATATATTACCCTCCCCAGACGCCATTTTATGGGACTATACTGGGTAGTAGTTATTGTTGTTGTTGTACTGAGGATTCCTTGGCAGACCTTATTTGATCAATTAAAATAGTTCGTTTTCATATTGAGTAACAATGAGCATTGCTGGGCAGACCTTATTTGGTCAATCAAAAAATTCTGGTTGGCTGCTAGTCTGCTACTATGTTGTACAATTTTTTAAGTGACAAAAATTAAAATAGTAATTTTTGTGCCAAAAACCATCCCTAGATGGTTTTTAAGTGAAAAATGTTAATAATCTTAATCATAAAAATATTTCTTTAAATGTCTAACTATTTTTCCCTTTCTTTCAAAATATCTAACTTAATTAATATTTCAGTAAAAGGCGAGTTTGAAAAAAAAAGTTATAAATCATTTATTTTTGTTTTTATTACATATCAAATATTTAATCAGTTAGTATGTGTATTGGGAAAAAAATTGTATTTAAGGAAACGTGTCAAGACATGTAGACTGATTGAACAGTTAAAGAATTACAACTAGCCAAGAGGTACGAGCTGAAACAAGTACGAGCAAATGACAGGAGAAGAGACACGGGTAGTTATTCAAATAACTTAGCACCCGCACCTATTGAAGTCATTTATATATGAGGGCCAAAAGGAATGAATCTGATAATAGAAAAGAGTGCAGATACGACATTTACTGAACATTAAATATGGACTACGTTAGGAAATTTGTATTGAATGTAATGATTATGTAACGTAGCATTCAATGTTTTTAAGTACTCATAATAGCCTCATTATGATTCGGGCAAAACGTATATCTTTAGGACACCTATAAAAGGGAGATATTTGATCAGTTGAGGATATGAAATCATTGGACTATATCTTGGTGTACTTGTTTTTCTCTTGTAATATTCTTTTGCTATTATTTTATACATTCTTTTGATTATCAGTAACCCTTGTTATTCTAAGTTCTATCTTTGACTAAAATTTTATTTTTTGGTTAAACAAATTAGTTCTGTTATCGGAAATCTGATAGTCTATTTTCTCTCGCTTAACTTTTCTTGTTGATCAACTATGCCAAACAACAATGCCAACACTCGGAAACCAATAAAAGCAACAAAATCAGGGAGACCCACAAGATATTAACACTTCGATTCCTACTCCACAAGGCTCTCCCAGCAAACTCATGAAGGAACCCCTAATGTGTCTCAAATGAATGAGCATGCTCAATTTGAGAATGCTAAAACTGTTGATGACGCTTTGCAGAAACTAATTGCTGCTCAGGTCAATAAAGCTGTTGAAGCACTTCTTAACCGGTTACCTATTGCAATCCCTGCACCGACTCCAAATAATAACACTTTGGAAAATCCTCATTTTGGACTTGTCAACTCAGGCAGCGGAGGAAATCCCAGTGATCACAAGAGAGGGAACTAGGTAATATGGTTAATTCTGATTTACAAAACTTAGTACTAACCTTGCAGAGACAACTCAAGGAACAAAGTGAGCGCATAGAGCAGATACCTGGGGTGCCACATGTAATCAGAAGAGTATATATAGATTGATATTCGCAACAACCCTGGAAGCCAAGTGCTGCTCCTTTTCCAATTCCAAAAAAGTTTAAAATGCCTGACATTCTAAAATATGATGGAACGTCAGACCCCACGAGACCACATGACTGCATTGACGACTGGTGTAAAAGGCAACGACTTGACTAAACAGGAGATTGAATCTCTATTAGTTAAGAAATTTGGTGAACCATTCACTAAAAGAGCGGTCACATGGTACTCTTTTCTACCTGAAAATTCTATAAATTCTTTTGCTGAGCTTGTAGATCCTTTCATCAAAGCACACTCGGGAGCTCAAAAGGTGGAAAAAAAGAATGAAAGATATTTTCAAGATTAAGCAAGGGGACTCAGAATTCCTTAGAGAATTCGTGGACAGATTTCAGCCTGAAAGAATGACATTGCCACGTGTGCCTGATAACTGGGCAGCTATAGCTTTCGCAAGCAATTTGAATGAAAAAAGCTCGGAAGCCACGAGAGACTCAAAGAAAGCCTTCTAGAATTCCCAGATACAACATGGAATGATATTTATGACAGGTATAACACTAAGCTGAGGATTAAGGAAGATACTGTTCCACAATTTCAAAAAGAAGAAAAAGGTAAGTTCAAGACGTACGGAGACCAAAAAAAGATCCGGTAAAAATAGATACGAGGATTACATGGGACATGTGAGAAAGGACTCACGATCAAGACAGGATAATCAAAGGTACGATCATAGACCAAGAAACAGAGAATCAAGTTCTTCATCAAAGTACATAAATGAGCGAAATAGCTACGAGTCACGAGATAATGATACAAATTTAAAAGCAAGATTCAGTGGCCATTAATTTTAATGTCAGCACCTCCGAGCTCGTAGCTGTTTTGAGAAGCATGCGCGAAAAGGTTTGATGGCTAAAGGAAATGAGATCGAATCCAAACAGGCACATCCCTAATCATTGGTGCAAGTTTCATAATGATCACATATATAAAACAACCGACTGTAGATTTTTACAAAGTGAAATTGATCATTTAGTGAAGCAAGGATATCTCATCGAGTTGTTCAGCGAGAAAGGAAAGCAAGCTTACATGAAAAATATGCAGGAGCCTCCAAAATCACTGTCCCCCAAAAGGACTGTCAATGTTATAAGTGGAGGTGAAGATATCAATGGTATATCATACACGGTCGCTAAAAAGATTTCAAAAATAACAATTACACAAGGTAAACGGGTGCCGCACATCTTAGAAGAAGACAACATTACATTCAAAGATGCAGATGCAGATGGCGTATTAATACCGCATAACGACGCACTAGTAATATCATTAATTGTATATGATACTAATGTAAAACGAGTTTTGATTGATCCAGGTAGCTCCGTGAACATTATTTTGCTAAGAGTATTACGTGAAATGCAAGCTGAAGAAAAAATAATACCAAAAGGCCCACACTCTATCTGGATTTGATAATTCCAGTGTGGTCACGAAAGGGGAGGTAACACTCACCACATGCGTTGAAAGTATCATCAAAGATACAAAGTTCCAGGTAGTAGATATGGAGATGGTTTACAACATCATTCTTAGTAGGCCATTGATCCACAAAATAGATGCAGTATTTCAACTTTGCATCAAGTTATTAACTTTCCATCACCATGGGGAATCTGTCAAATTCGTGGAGATCAACATATATCTAGGGCGATCAACTCCGTTACAGATACAAGCACGAGAAATGACGATAAATAGCAACCACAGAAGGCTATTGAGGTTGCCACAACACAAACCTCAACTGAGCAAGGGCAAACCGATATGGACTCAAAACCTGATACTATTCAAGAACCAGAAGAAAATGAAAATATCAAAACCACAATAGAAGAATTGCAGCCTGTCGTGTTATTTTCTCAATGGCCTAATAGAAAAGTTTACGTGGGAGCTAATCTTAGCCAAGGAATGAGAGGTAAGTTAATTGAATTTTCGAAAACTAACGTGGAATGCTTTACTTGGTCCCACTTTGACATGACAGGGATTCCACCGGAGGTGATGACTCTTATATTAAATAAAGATCCCTCGTACCCTCCTGTTAAACAAAAGAAAAGAAAGCAAGGAACTTTCATGAATCAGCTGATTCATGATGAAGTCCAAAAATTGCTGAAATTTGGTTTTATTCGTGAGGTAAAGTATCCTAACTGGTTAGTTAATACTGTTGTGGTTCCAAAGAAGAACAATTAGTGGCGAGTTTTTGTAGATTATACTATCTTAATAAAGCTTTCCCTAAAGATTCCTTTCCACTACCACGCATAGATCAACGGATTGATGCGGCTGCAAGTCATGAGCTATTAAGATTTTTAGATGTATATTCAGGTTATAATCAGATTAAAATGGATCTAGGAGATAAGGAAAAAACTTCATTCATAACAGACAAGGGGGCTTATTGTTATAATGTAATGCCCTTTGGTCTAAAGAATGCAGGTGCAACGTATCAAAAGGTTAGTTACCAAAATATTTCAAGAACATTTAGGAAAAACCACGGAAGTATATATAGATGATACACTTGTTAAAACTCATTATTCAAAGGATCACGTATCTCATTTATCTGATACATTTTCAATTTTGCGCAAATTTAATAGGAAGTTAAACCTCGAGAATTGTGCATTTGGTATTACATCAGGTAAATTTTTGGATTTTCTTGTTTCTAACCGTGGTATCGAAATAAATCCCGCACAGATTAAGGCCATTGAAGAATCCCCAATATACTTCCAAACAAGAAAGAAGTTCAAAGATTAACATGGAGAATTGCAGCTTCGGGAAGATTCATTTCTAAGTCATCGGAGAAATGCTTTAAATTCTTCTCGGCCCTTAAAAAGCAGGATCATTTTGTATGAAATGAAAAATGTCAAGAGGCACTCAGGAATTTGAAAACGTACTTGTCAAATCCACCTATACTGGCAAAACCAAAGGCAGGGGAAAGGCTACTTATTTACCTTTCCATTTTCAAAGTAACGATAAGTGATGTTTTGGTCCGGGAGGAGCAAGGTAAATAATCCCTCATCTATTATGTTAGTAAATCTTTGTTAGATGCGGAGACGGGGTATCCTCAGTTAAAAAACTTGCACTTGCATTAATCATGGGATCTAGGAAGCTAAGACTTTATTTCCGGTGTCATCCTATTGTTGTAGTAACTGCCTACCCTTTACGAATTATATTGCATAAACATGAGTTATCAGGAAGATTGGCTAAGTGGGCAATGAAGTTAAGTGAATACGAAGTCATCTATCAACCTAGGACTGCTATAAAATCACAAGTATTAGCCGATTTCGTGGTTGATTTTAGCTAGGGTATGCAATTAGAAGTAGAGAAATAATTACAGGTGTTCAATGGAGCTAACCCAGGAACTTGGACTTTATTCGCTGATGGTTCATCTAACATAAAATGTGCAGGTTTAGGAATTATTTTGGTACCACCTACGGGTGAAACCATTCGACAAGCTATTAAATATAACTCCATAACTAACACTGAATCGGAGTATGAGGCTGTGATTGCAGGTCTAGAATTGGCGCGAGAACTTGGCATAAATCAGATTATAATCAAAAGTGATTCACAACTTGTGGTTAATCAAATGTTGGGGACTTATACAACCAGGAAAACGAGGATGCAGTAGTACCTAGAAAAGGTATGGGAATTGATAAAGCAATTTCAAACTTGGAAAGTTACACAAATACCAAGGAATGAAAATGTTGAAGCGGACTCTTTAGATAACATCGCATCTGCGGCTGATACAGCAAGCTATGCAAACGCCTCAGTTATACACTTATTTCATTCAGTTCTCGATCCTGATAAGAATGCGGTAAATTTTAACAATTTAACTTTGGATTGGAGGAACAAGAATGTTGCTTTTTGCAGTATGGTACCGTGCTAGATGATAAGAAGAAAGCTCATGCGCTTCGAAAAAAGGCTGCCTGGTATTGCTTAAAGCAAGGCAATTTATATCGTAAAATATTCGGTGGACCTTTAGCAAGATGTCTCAGGCCTTCTCAAACGGAGTATGTAATGAGAGAGACTCATAAGGGGCATTGTGAGAATCACGTAGTAGGAAGATCATTGGTAAAAACCCTTATTAGAGAAGGCTATTATTGGCCTAAAATGGATGAAGAAGCAGAAATTTTCGTAGCTAAATGTGATAAATGCCAAAAGTACGACAACAATATGCATAGACCTGCAGAATTATTACATCCAATAATCGCACTGTGGCTATTTATGAAATGGGGAATGGATATCGTTGTTCCATTACCACAAGAAAAAGGACCGGTAAAATTTATGTTTATACTTACCGATTACTTTACTAAATGGGTAAAGGCAGGCACATTTAAACAAGTACGAGAAAAGGAAGTCAATGATTTCATTTGGAGGAATATCATATGAGATTCGGTGTACTCGAAGGATATTGTGTGTGATAATGACCCTCATATTATAGGAGCTCAAATCACTGAATTTTTTCAAAGTTGGCAAATTAAATGGATTACGTCAACACCTTATCACCCAATGGGAAATGGGCAAGCGAAATCAGAGAACAAGGTTATAATCAACAATCTAAGAAGCGATTAGAGGAATCAAAAGGTAACTGGCCTGAAGTGTTACCTAGAGTTTTATGGGCATATTGTACAACTGCAAAAACAAGCACGAGAGAAACACCATTTTCATTAGTTTATGGAGTTGAGGCTCTAATTCCAGTTGAGATAGGAAAGCCAAGTACACGGTTCACACAGGAAACACAAGAATCTAATGACGAGAAATTGCAGGTCAATCTTGACTTACTCGAAGGGAGGAGAGAAGCTGCATTAATAAGAATGGCAGCACAGAAACAAGTCATAGAACGATATTGCAATCGAAAAGCACGCCTCAGCTTCTTCAAATTTGGGGACTTCGTGCTTAAAAAGGTTTCTCAATCTTTGAAGCAGCTAACGCGGGTAAATTAAGTCCAACATGGGAAGGACCCTATAGAGTTCGTACTATAGTAGGAAAGGGAGCATATGAACTGGAGATAATGGATGGAAAGATATTTCCTTTACATTGGAATGCTGTTTATTTGAAGAGATATTATTTCTAAGGAACACTCACGGTCAGGTATCGGTATTTTAAATTGTTATGGTATTACTACCAATTTTAAATGATAGACAAAAATCTAACCCGTACTAAATGATGAGTCACGACATGTAAGACACACAAAATAACCTAAAATTCCTGGCTTAGAGTTACAATTATTCTGATAGAGACTTAAACGGGTTAAGCAGTCTTCATCTATGATCATACCTCCGAGTCCCGTATGTTTTTCCTTTTTAGGGAAAGGACCAAATGAGAGAAACTATCAAGTGCTCGAGGCTTTATACTTAAAAACTCAAACACTTGGGGGACTACATAATATACATAGACATGTGTATACTGAAGTCATGAGATCACAAGTGTGTATAAAGAAAGACACAAAGTCACAAGATGAAGCCATGAGTTAAGGCCAAAGAGAAACCTAACTATAGTTAGGGTAAAGGCTATGCACTGAAACGGGTTATAAGGAAAAACCTGTGTCTATTATTTTGTAAAAATCTATTACAAGAAAAACAGTTACGAGAAAGTTATAGATGTATCTTAAATACTTGTAAAGTATTATTCAAAACTTGTTAAGTATTATCAAACTTATCAAAGTTATTTCAAGGAAACATGTGTGTTTCTATTTCGTTTATCGTATGATGACACCATTATGAAGTGAACGTCTTCTTCATTGAGTGTTGAAATATTAAAGGGCATGTTTTATAAAACTCATGTTTAAGTTAATTAGCCATGAGACTAATAGAAGAATTTTTATAGGACAAAAATGTAAAATTATTCTGTAAGTCCTTAAAAAGAAAATAAAGGCAAGAGTAAACGTAATAGAAGTTTGAAATACTAACATGATGAACTTCTTAATAAGAAAACTTAAGACTAAGTATGATCTAATCATAAAACTAGGAAATTGTTTATACAAATCGTCCCATAAAAGACTTGGGGACTTTCATCTCCAAATATCAACCCTCAAATAAAGCTAGGGGTTTGATTACAGATTTTCCAAATAAAAAACAGTCATTAATGTTGATAATTGAGAAGTTTGTGGAACTGAAACTGATGCGTCAATAGCAACATGCTCGATTTGGGAAGGTACATCAGCAGTCACATGTTCAACTTGGCTTTCAGCAGTAGGCCTGGTTGGGCTTGAATGAGTCGCAATACCAGAATCAACTTCAACATTCACGGAAGCTTCAGTTATGGGAGAAGGGAAATCCTGAGGTTGCTGAGCTTTTTCAATGGTTTCATTGATCTTAGCTAATTCTAACTCCAGGTTTAAGTTTTCTTGACCAGCTTCAACAGGGTATCACGACGAGAATTCAAAAATTCCCAACTTACCTTAACAACAGACTTTTCTTCAAGGGTCTCATAATCCTTTTCCCAATCAGCAATCTCATTCTTTAGCTCTTCATTTTCAGCCAAGACGAAGTTATAAGAAGTTTGAAGAGAAGTGTGGGAGCTCTCTAAATCATGCATCTTATGAGAAGAGACTCAAAGGTCTTCTTGTGCTTGAGTTAAGCTTTGTACGAGCTCCCCCGTATAAACTTCTTTTTGACTTAAGAGAACCTTCAACTCTGTGATCTCATCACGGGCTTTAGATAGTTGTTGTGAGAAGGTAGATTCGAGACGTTCTTTCTCTTTTTCTACTTGACTTGAGGAAGCTTTTGCAATTCCTAACTCTGAAGTTAAGGCCCACAACTGCTTCTCTAAGATTCCTTTGCTCTCTTGTGAGTCTTCCACATCAATTTGTGCACTTTCAAATTGTTCTTTCCAATTGATCGCCTCCAGCTGAGAATCACGTGCTATCTTCTTTGAGTCACGTGCTGCCTTCTTCAAGAGAGGTATTCTGTTTATCATTTCCGTGTCGATGATATTAGCCTAAGAAAAAAAGGAAGGAAAATAATAATTCCAAAGATAAAATGTTTTTCAAAGTTAAGAAGAAAGAAGAGGAAAGTACCTTTAAGGTGGCATGCACGATATCGTTCTTCAGAGTCAAGGAACTATGGCGCTCTAGCTTTTCTTTTTCATGGGGCCAATTAAAGGCTCCAGCCACACGTTGGCTTGACCAGGATTCCTCAAAAGGCTTCTATCAGTAGGAACTTCAATAGTACCCTCCTCATAGTGGCACTTCTACTTAAAGAACCTCCTTCTGTATGATGAATTATGGGAGGAGGAATTGACAAAGGAGGAGTGGTAGAAGAAGTGACAACAGTAGAAGAAGGAACATAAACAACTGGAGATGGTAAGGGAGGAATCACAGGCACGATTTTTGAAAAAGAAGATAGGGGTATTTCATCTAAAACAGGCCCTAAATTGCCACTACCAAAACTACTAACGAAAAGATGATCAAGAGACTCACGAGTATCATGAGGATGGACATCATTGTCAGGAATGATTACTGGAGTCTCGGTAGGAGGAGTGGTAAAACGAGGATAAACTTCAGCTTCGTCATCAGAGACGATGCATCTCCTAGCTCGTGGCCTCGTCACCAAAGAGCCACCTTCTTCTTCTTCTTCTTCTTCTTCTTCTTCTTCTTCTTCTTCTTCTTCTTCTTCTTCTTCTTCTTCTTCTTCCTCCTTAATAACTTTCCTTTTTGCAGAAGAAGAACCCAAGACTACTTCTCGGTCACTTTCTAAGGAGATACGGGTTACCGAAGGAGTACGGGTTCCAGAGGAGACACGAGAGGCCGCGACTGCTTCAGTAGAAACCCCTCGAATAGCAAATCCTGACAAAAAGAAGGATGGAAATTAAATTAAAGTATATATATATATATATATATATATATATATATATATATAAATATATATATATATATATATATATATATATATATACATATATATATATATATATATGTATGTATATATATATATATATGTATGTATATATATATATATATATATATGTATGTATATATATATATATGTATGTACCATGAGTCTTCACTTTTCAACCCTAACGATTGAAAAGTATTTTCCAAGACCTACCATCCATTGGTGCGGTCTTCAGCAATTAATCTACCAAATCATGGAAACGGGAAACATCCTCTACAACTCCCATGATTGCTAAAAGAAAAGAAAGAAGCAAAATTAGAAAGAGTGATTGACTTAAAGGAAAAAGGCACGAGAAAGATAAAAGACTTACGTGCAAAATTTCACTTCTCAGGGAAAGGAACATTATCTTCACCTACTAATCCAATAGCAGCGGTAGCAACAAATCGGGCTTACCAGCCACAGTGATTGTCATCTTCAGGGCTCACCAAACCCTCTTACTCCTGGCTACTAAAGTAAAAACGCTATTGCTGAAAAGCCTCGAAGAGTAAAGATGAAGTAGATAAGGGAAGGTGAAAGAAACACCAGCTATATCGGCCAAATGCCTCAAACAGGCAACGACTCTCCATACAATTGGGCCAATTTGACCCAAACAGACATTAAAGAAACGACAAAATTCAAGAATAACTGGGTCAATAGCTGGTCTGAACCCTAAGGTGTAAGAATATGTATAAATAAAGGAGAACCCAATTAAATAAGAGGTAATTATCTGATGTGAATAATGATTGGAAAATCATTACTCCAATGGAAATCCTTACGAACTATAGGAATCAAATTTCTGTAATTTGAGTAGGATAAGCATTAACAGGATCTAAAGAAGAAACCTGATTCCTAAGATATTCCCTATCATGATAAAAGGACAGCTCCGTAGAAACTATCCCCTCTACTAAGGGTTCACGTAATGGTTCAAAAGGTTCTTTACCCCTAGCAAAAGATTTCTGAGAAAGTGAGCCTCTAGTTCTAGAAGAAGGACCAGAGCTGGAAGAAGGCATTGAAGAACCACCTCGAATTGATCTAGAGCTACGAAGCCTACTTCCCCTTCTACTTCTAATGGGGGCATTAGGGAAAGAATCAACGATAGCAACTATCCTAGGGTTAGGACTTGGTGAAGACATGACGAAAAGAATGCTATGAGGAAGAGAGAAGTAAGCAAAGATTTGAGGAATTAAATATTCAGTAAAAGCTTTATGTGGTAAAAGACAATAAAAAAAGTAATATTTATATTGACAAGCAACCGCCAAAGGTAAAAGTAGCAATGATGGAAGAACCATAACAATGATAACTGGCACATCAAGAATAGTGGAGCCGTAGGAAAAGCGTTGAAAAGGGCTGCAGAACTGCAGAACCAATGGAAAAACGACACGTGTACGGAGCATTAAATGGAAGCGATTATTGAAGCGCCAGTTTTGTCATAGCATTAATTGTGACAAAAATTCTCTTTTAATGATAACCACTTCCCAAGTATTTAACTGATGAATAAATGAAAAGTGGGAGGACTATGTGTATTGAAAAAAATGTATTTAAGAAAACGTGTCAAGACACGTAGACTGATTGAATGGTCGAAGAATTACTGCTAGCCAAGAGGCACGAGCTGCAACAGGTACGAGCAAATGGCGGAGAAGAGGCACGGTAAGTTATTCAAATAACTCAGCACCCGTACCTATTGAAGTCATTTATATATGAGGGTCAAAAGGAATGAATCCGACAATATAAAATAGTGAAGATACGGCATTTAATGGACATTAAATATGGAATACGTTAGGAAATTTGTATTGAATGTAATGATTATGTAAAGTAGCATCCAATATCTTTAATTACTCATAATAACCTCTTTATGATTCGGGCAAAACGTATATCTTTAGGACGCCTATAAAAGGGAGATATCTGATCAGTTGAGAACACAAAATCATTGAAATATATCTTGGTTTACTTGTTTTCTCTTGTAATATTCTTTTGCTACCTAAATTATTCTCTTTTATACATTCTTTTGATTATCAGTAACCCGTGTTCTTCTAAATTCTAGCTTTGATTAAAATTTTATTTTTTGGTTAAACATTATGGTCTTTAAAGTTTGTCATAAACCTTGCTTATGTCTTAACGAATAATTTGTAGAATATATAGTAGGTCGAAACCAGAAAACTTGTTTCCACAACTCACCCCGCCCCACATCAAACTTTTAAAAGATTATCTTAACCTGCCCCCCTCTCCCCGCCCTGCGTAGCTTTAAATCCACACTGTCCCTCATAGTCTTAAAACCGCCTCGCTCCGCCCCGCCTGGCTTTAAATCCCCGCCGTCCCGCTTGCCATCCCTGAGAAAAGGCAAATTCATTAGTGTAAATAAGAGTAGAAGAGAATAATTCAAAATTTATAAGTTCTAACTTTTAAGTTTTTACCAAAGAAATGTTATATATTTAAAATTACGAGTCTTAGGATATTCGATTTGCGTGTATAACCTTATTAATAAATGTATAAATTTAGAAAATACATAAATATTAGTATTAGATAATAAAATAGTGAATGTTGTTTTCAGTTAGCTAGCTCTTAAACAAATAAATTTTGTCTCACAAAAATTTCCAGATGCTTTATTGTTATGAAAACTTATGTGGGAATATCTAATAAAAATTATTATTATATCTGTGACCTAATAGTTGAAAATAAAACCTAAAAGTAATTTTATCGCGACTCTTCAAGTATTTGTTTAATAACTAAAATTAAAAGTTGGACTTTTTTGTCTTTTTGAGTTTGGGACGGAAAAGTTTGGCCCTATACCTCCTAACAGAACATAGTGAGATGTCATTTGTTGGATTGAACATTAAAAAAAACAACTCATTTACAATATGTTTTTTCTTTTACTATTGTATCCTTATTATTTATTTTTATTAACTTGACTCTTAATATAGTGTAGTCAATTTGATCCATTAACTGATTTTTTTCTATCATGACTTACCTTTTTATGACAATAAATTTATGTACGTTAAGAGATTTGTCAACTTGACAAATAATTTTAGTAATATGATGAATTTGAATCCAAAACTGTATTGGATTCTTTTGCTAATTGGTTAATTCAAAAAATTAATTATTTGTTACAACATTAAAGGGTAAAATTTAGTTTTTGTTAATTTAAATTTTTAATATTGACTCATACCAAGTTTAAAATACTTTACCCTTATTATAACCATAGCCGATAAGAACTCTATTTTCTAAATAATAAAAACACTATGAGATAATTTCGGAGACCTCCCTCCAACTTTGATTTTGTAACAGTAGCTTCTCTTGTGGTTTACAATATCACTTTTGTCCCTTATTTTAATTTTCTCATAATGATTATTTTAAACCATTTTTGTTAATACAAATTAATTAGTATGCCGGTTTTTTTAACATTACATTCTTCTAATTAATTAATTGCAAATAAAAAAAAGAATTTTCTACTTTTAAGTTTTACCTATAGTAAAAATTGTGCCATCCTTGAATTTTCGCTCGGCAGAAAGATGGTGCCTTCGTAGGAGATCTAATATATTCGCATACACCAATTTCTTATTTTGGAAGAGTGAGAAAAACACTAATAAATCAAACGAACTATACTTAAACCGTATTTTATCATATAAGGTGGAACTTTTTAGTTGTTTTTAGAATTCAAAATATTAGCACTTCCTACCTAGTTTAATTAGGAAAGATTTATAAAACTGAAATTTTAGTTGATTCCAAAATTACAAAATATTAGAAAAGTACCTTAGCAAAGAATATTTAGCTAAGTGGTTTTGTGCATCTAATATAGTACTAGTTTTAGAATACGTATTTTGCGCTTGTACCTCATATTAATGAGTACATAGTTTTAGAGTTCACACTATTACTATGAAACAATGTATTTGAGTTATAAAGTAAAAGTTAAAAAGAAAATGTAAGTTCATGAAAATTTATCAACATTTAGCTAGTTTAATTCAATATAATTGTATCCACGGAAAACTCTTTCTCCCCCCCCCCCCCCCTCCTCTCTCTTTTATATTCTTAAATATTTTTTTAGTTATTATTTTAAATGTGAGTGTTATTTTAAATGCTATACAAACACTAATTAATGAAAACTATTATTTGGGTACGAAAGTTGTTCAAAAATAAAATAAAATAAATTAAAGTTCATATATAGTTTAAGAATTACATGGAAGGAACTTCAGTTACAATATATTGTTTAAACAAGAAAATAATTTATATTATTTTTAAATTCAGGGGTTC
The DNA here is from genome assembly GCA_034376525.1 of Nicotiana benthamiana. NCBI lineage: Eukaryota > Viridiplantae > Streptophyta > Magnoliopsida > Solanales > Solanaceae > Nicotiana > Nicotiana benthamiana. The sequence goes on along the minus strand of CM067324.1, from coordinate 123,440,486 downwards.
ATTTGCAGATGGGTCGTGGAGAATGTTCTGCTAAACTAGGTTCCGAAAAAGAGTTTTCTTCCACAGACGCAGCTCCCGATTGTTGGACAAAACGGGCGCTTGTAACCACGTTTGCTCTCTCATTCCATGCTGTTGAAGGGACTGTTCTTTGTATAGTTAGTCCTCGTTGATCTGCACGTAGTTGTTGTGAAACAAAAATTGGTGGTGCTTCAAAAACTATGGCAGCAGCTGAACTATCCATCGGGCTGCCATATTTTACGAGTTGATCTGCAACACTATTTTATTCTGTGTACACATGAAGAACTTGTGGATCGTGGAGTAGTTGGATGAGGTGCCTGCAATCAGATAATATGTTAGTGTATAACAAATGGTCTTTTGCCAATAAATTGATTACCTCCTTAGCGTTGGCATTAGTTGAAGCTGTACAACTATTGTAAGCCCTTGAAACAAATGGTTGCAACTCAGCTGTTAGGCTATTAGAAACAGGGATTAAACCTGCGAAATCAGTTATCCAGTCGCCGTAGCTGTTACGAATGATACCCCAATTTCCATGGCGTTAGATTTTACGGGTGAGCTCCATCTGTCTTGAGTTTGTAGAAATTCGATTTAGGTGGAATCCATCTTAATGCAGTGCGGATGATTTTGGTGGTAATTTTGCATTTCGACGCTGCCAAGTATGAAAACTCAATAGCTTGATGCAACGTAAATGCTGGCATGATTGGTAAATATTTATGGTCGAACAAGTTGCGATTTCGAGTGAGCCAAATGTTCCACAAGCTTAGTGGAAGATATGAATGTTAGAATCTACTATAAGTTGTTATAGTATTCTTTATGAATAATTATTTCTTTACTTGTTTAAATTCAATAAAGTTTTATTTTAAATAGATCATGTTGGTTTGTGCGTCCATTGCTTACATAGTAGATGATTTAGTATATAGAGTTTAGCTTATCTTGATTATGAGAATGATTTACTTCCAACTTCTTGTGCTAATACATTTTGTATGTATTGAATTGATCAAGTAGAGATGAGTATTTTATACTGACTTTATAAAATAATTTCTCTAGTCCATTAAATGTACTTATACTCTTAATCCTGATATAATTATTATTAGATGTATATGTCACTTGTTGTTTTGGTTTATTAAAATATGAGATTCTTTCGCGAGTCAATAAGCCCGGTAAATTGGATAACATTGATATACATTGGCGAAGTAATAATTAGTTGATGGAATCCACGTCTCGATTTTGAGATTAATGATACTCCTTTATGAAAGCTTATAAGTTTCCATGTGTAAACCCGGCCGGTGGATTTTGTATCCGACACATGAAATAAGTTAAGTGTAAGTCTAAAGGAAGTAATTGATAAATTAAATAATCAGTAATTTAATTTGATTGATTAGTATCTGAATCTTAACATGGGGTGTTAAATAAGGTTTTATGGAAGAATTTCGAAATTGAACTAAGGAGTGCAATTACGAATTTTTAGTGGAATAATTCGTAATTTATTATGATGGAAATTAATTTCAGAATTTCGAAATTAATATCATAATAGAAAGCCTTGTTAATTAAATTCTGTGGTCCCTACTGTGCCTAAATAATAGGAAAAAGTGAAAACTGTTACTGAGTGGGAAAGAAAATGTGAAAACCGGCCCTTAGTGGGAGAAGGAAACCTAACAGGTTTTAAAAACAGTTTTGACCTAAAAAAACGCAGCTATATATATACATATAGGGATTGGACGTTTTTGACACAATTTATGACTGCGGTTTCTACTAGAATTTTGCCCACCCAAAATTTTCTATTTTTCGTTGTTATGTGGGTAATATAGTAAAAGACTGTGGAAAGCTGCTGGTGCTTTTTCAATTGAGGAACTAGAGAACGATATAAATTTGTTGTGTTTACGTTTCAAGAGGTAATCCTAAAATCTTCATACGTGCTAGTTATTTAGATTACACGTGAATATTTGGCTGTGGTATATATTCCATCAGGCTGAGTTTATGGGGTATATTTGGAGGCTTGGAATTTATTAGTGGGTATAGCCAGTCTTTTGGGGAGACTTAATGCTGGAATGTTATGATGTGTGTGTGGAGCCCTACTGAATGCCAATAAAATTTTATATTAGGGCACTGCAGAACAACATGGGTAGCGGTTTCTTGACTTGTATGGCAAAATTGGTAAATTAGTTGGGGTTATGCCAATGGAGTGAAGGAAGTGTTGTGTTGGTAGCCTATTGTGTTGTAGTAGCATCATAAAACTTTTTACTTTTGGGGGTATCAGAAGCTTCCAAATCCAGTTCCAATTGTGAGAAGGTGATCAGTTTAACATGTCGACCGGGACAAGCTTCTGTCGATTAGCTAGGGCATACATGGAGTTCACTGAGAATTGGCCCATATGAGTTATGCCCCAACAAGTGCGTTCTGATTGAGTAGTGTGTAAAGAAATGTAGTTGTCACGTATGTTATTCGTAAAGACCGAGGGTAGGTCGAATGGAATATTTGTCCAGTCCCAACTCAATTAGCTTAAATACGTAGATACTTTCAGATTGCGGTGATTTAATTAGCTTAAATACGTAGATACTTTCAGATTGCGGTGATTTGTAACCGCTTAGTTGGTTAGTGATATTGTTCGCTCTGGGTTTAGGTTTTTATAGGGTTAAAACATATCACTAGGCTATAAGGCTTGTTAACTTATATACGCAGTATCTCTTTTGAGCTTTGCCGATGTGGGACTCTGTCTAAAATCTGGAATATTACATACACCCCCTATTATGGACTTAGCGCCCTCGCTGAGGTTTGTCCCACCGCATGAGATTTGCCTAGACTCAGCACTCAGGTCCCGCCTAACTGGGATTTGCCTAAACTCAATTAATAAAGTCATTGAACTATGTCTCTTTCATTCAGAAGGTCACTCAATTAGATTTTTCAAATTTTGGATTGCCAAATATCTATTTAACATCTAATTATAAATATTTTTATTCTTTTTATTTTCTTAAAAAACTTTTTAGTATTAACAAAAAAAAAAACCAAAAACTTATTTACACAATTCAGAATGAAAGAAAATGAAAGTTGTAAAATATATATTCCATGCATGTAATATAAAAATAATTATTCAAATAAAGGTATTTTTATAATATACATTATATATTCTTGAAAATAATGCTCAATTATATTATTATGTTTCTACAAACTTTTCGACGACACAAAGTTATGTCACGAGAAAGCAGGGGGACTATCTGTATAGGGTAAAATATGTTATGTTAAGTCGTGCATAGAATATATATAATATAATTGAGAATAATTTTTAAGAATATATAATGTCTATAATAAAAAATACCTTTATTAAATAATTATTTTTATAATACATACATGGAATATATATTTTACAATCTATATTTTCTTTCATTCTGAATTGTGTAAATAAATTTTTGAATTTTTTTATTAAAACTAAAATTATTATTACTAACATATTATTCTAATTAATTTTTTTTACGATGATCATTATTTTGCTATTCTAGCATTATATATGCTTAAATACTTTTTATTTTTTAATTTATAATAATCTTTATTTATTCTATAGGTAAGTCCATAATGTAAATTAAAACGAAAAAAATCTGTGACGACCTGACCTGTCGTCTCATGAGTTACCTCTTCGTTTCCCCCATTTTTAGCTTCTTTATGCTTCATTATTCGTATTTTATGTGATCGAGTTGGTTTGGAGAGGTTTTGGTAGGACATGAGACACTTAGTCTCTTTAAGGAAGGTTTGGTTTGGAAAAGTCAACCGGATGTTGACTTATGAGTTAGAGGGCTCGGATGTGAATTTCGGTGATTCGATTAGCTTTGGGCAAATGATTTGTGACTTAAGAGCATAATCGAAAGTAGGGTTGGAGGTCCGGTGTAGAATTAGACTTGAATTGGCGAAGTTAGTATATTGGCAATTTTCGGTTGGTAGGTGAGATTTTGATCCGATGATCGGAATGGAATTCCGAGAGTTGTTGTAGCTTTGTTAGATGATTTAGGATGTGTGTGCAAATTTTCAAGTCATTCGGAGGTATTTTAGTTGGGTTTTTGATCAAATGCGTGTTTCGGAAGTTTTAGAAGAACTTACGTTTGAATTCGATGCGAACTGATGGTTTTGGTGTTGTTTGAGTTGTTTTGAGGATTAGAACAAGTTTGGGTGATGTTTTAGGAGGTGTTGGTGCTTTTGGTCGAGGTCCCGGGGGACCCGGGTAAGTTTCGGATGGTCAATCGGACCGATTTTGGCTCTTGGAAGTTGCAGGTTTTCCAGTTCTGTGTTGCACAGACCCTTCGCGTTCACGTAGGATGAGTCGCGTACGCGTAGAAAGATTTGGGGCCTGAGGTTTTTGTTCTTCGCATTCGCGGCTGAGTCTCGCATTCGCGTAGTTCTAGTAGCTGGTGCTTCGCGTTCGCGGAAGGCTGCCCGCGTTCGCATAGGAGGATCTGAAGCCCCATTGATTTTGTTCATCGCGTTCGCGACTGTGGAGCCGCGCTCACATAGTTGAGGGTTGTATATGCTTCGCGTTCACGAAGGGTAATTTGGTCTGAGACAAAGTTTGTTCATCGCGAACGCGAGTGGCCCCGGACGTTTGCATAGAGTAAGAGGTCAGCTGGCAGAAGGGTTTTTAATAATATTTCATGCGCGAGCCTAAGTTAATTTCCTCCATGGTCGAACATCTTTGAGAGTTTTTGGACGAGAATTGAAGAGGTTTTTGACTAGGATTGATTGGAGGTGGGTCCTATGAACTAAAAACATGATTTAATTATAGAATCAACCTAGAAATTTATGAAACCTTGGTAAAAATGGGAAGAAGAACTAGGGCTTGAGTTTTTGAAATTTTAAATTGGGTTTTGATGGGTCATTTGAGCTCGGATTGAGGAGTTCTTGATATGTATGAACTCGTGGCGAGATAAGGAACTTGGTGATGTGAAAATTTATGAATTTCGAGAAGTGGGTCCAGGGCTCGGGTTTTTGCCAATTTTGAAATTTTTGATGTTTTACAATTATTTTTGTTTGGGTATTGTTCCTTTAACCTATTGTGACTTATTCGTTGTGGTTTTTATCATATTCGACACGCGGGGAGGCTGATTTGAGAGTCAAGGGCATAGCGAGCTAGAGTTTTGGCCGGTTTGAAGTAAGTAATGAATGTAAATGATGTCTTGAGGGTTTGAAACCCCGGGTTTGCACATCGTAATGCTATATTGAGGTGAGACACGTGCTCGACGACGAGTACGGGGTCGTTTACTATTGGGGATTGTGACTTGGTCCGTCTCGAGTGATGATTTTACCGCATATTTGATTAAAGCTTATTTGATATCTTTATAATTTGGGTTAATTGTCATATTTGGGCTTCGTGCCAACTATTGAAACCCTTCGGGGATTATTATCACCGTTTCCTCACTATTTTCACATATTATTTGAACTCAGTCCTATTGTTTAATACTGTTTTACGAACTCAGCCACTTTTATTCAGATTTGAAACTTAAATGATATTTATAATGGTGTTTTGGGCTGAAAATTACTATTCTATTATAGCTCAAGGGGCTTATGTGATTTCTGGACTGAGTATGGGATCGGGCTGCACGCCGCAGCAGCATTATATTGATATTGATATGAGGCCGAGGGCCTAGTTGATGCCACAAGATGACTTCATTTTGCGCTTGGGCAGTAAGGGCCCCTCCCGGAGTCTGCATAACCCTAGTGAGTGCTGTCAATGATAAATAAATGGATCAGGATGCACGCTGCAGCGGGTACTAGAGAGTATCGTTCTATGTGTTACATTTTCCTTATTCATCCGTCCTTTACATATTTACCTGTTGTAGTAGTTTTATATTTCGATTGCATTGGTTTAACATTTTCGTATTACTTGCTCTAAACTGCCAATTATAGATTACCCTGTGTTTTTCCATGGTTTCTTATTCTCAGCCTTTATTTATGTTTATTACTCACTGGGTCGGAGTACTCACATTACTCCCTGCACTTTGCGTGCAGATCCAGGTGCATCTGAGGCTGAGTGAGGATTATTTCAGCTGAGCAGCACAGTATCTCGGAGCATCAAGGTAGCTGCATGGCATTCGCAGCCTTGATCTCTCCCTTCTATCCTTGCCTTTTATTTCGTAATCCTTATACGGACATGTATTAGGTTGATAAATATGTATCAGAGGCTCAGACTTGTGACACCGGATTCTTATGGGTTGTGTAGTAGGATTTTTATTTGGGATTCTGCAATGTTAAATTCTATTTCAGATTTCTAGTATTATAACTTGGTAAATTATCTGTGTTAATCTATAATGACTGTTATAAATGGGTTGAGGTTGTAAATTGGTTGGGCTTGTCTAGCAGTGTGTTGGGCGCCATCACGACCGGAGCGGGGTCGTGACAAAATCATAATATTAAAAAAGTTAAAACAACAAAGATAAATGTTTATAATTTAGAGGGTAAAATGGGTATTTGGCATCCAAAATTTAAAAAATCTAGTTGAGTGATCTTTTGAGTGCAATATGCATAGTTCAGTGACTTTGTTGTTACAAAACGAAAGAAAAGTGACTTTATGAGATAATTTGGGATAATTGAGTGATTATTTGAGTAATGGACACTGATTTAAGGCTTTTTTATGAGGCATTTGCATCTATATCCGCTTTTGCTTCACGTTTTAACTTGTGCCCGCTTTGCGGGAAAAAAATTGCAAGCGTATTCACCTATTTCGCATAACTTCAGCATACAGAGCTGAAGTAGCAAAGGCAATTACGCAAAAATTCAGCATTCTAGTAGACAAGCCTGAAGTAGCAAGTATGCTGAACTAAGTGTGCTGAAGTTTTTGTTGTAATTGTTGAACGTAAGCATAGTAGCTCAAGTTTGTTCTCTATTTGCTGAAGTTTTTGTTCGTAATTACTGAAGTTTTTGTTTTTGTAACGGGCGAGAGCTGAAGTTTTTAATTTTATAATTGGCGAGCTGAAGGTGAAGTTCTGTTTTAAACTGGCGAACTCCGGCTTTAAAGCTGAAGTTTTTTTTTGTAACTGGTGAACTCTATACCTGAAATTTTTGTTTTGTAACTGGCAAACATCAACTCAAGAGCTTAAGTTTTTGTTTTGTAACTAGCGAAGTTATTTAATTCAATTGTAAAAATTTCAGCACTATATAAGTTGAAATTTTTGAAGCTTTCTAACATACTGATAAATAATAAGATTGCCAACAATATCTAAATTATAAATTTTGAAAACAATAAACATGAAAAGAACAGAATTATCATTGTCTACTAACTTACGTATGCTAAAATATTCATAAATTATTGTCTACTAACTTATATAATTATTTATAATTTATTTTTAAATAATCTGATAAATATATTTATGGCGATCATCTCATGAACTGAAGTTTCATAGCAGCACCAACAACAGCAGAAGAAAGAAGAAGAAGAAAATGAAGGAGGACAACGAGGAGGAGAAGAGAACTGAAGTTATTTAAAAAAATTTAAAAAATTAATATAAATTAAATGAGAACGATCAACTAAAGTGCCACGTGCAATTATTACCTTTTTTTTTTTATTCAAAATTGTTGCACTTGTGTGAGTTTATTAATTTTTGGACTGCTTACAAGTTGGTTGAGCGGCTTTCAATGTGAAAATTTATATGGATAAATAAGAAAATTACAAATGGTTTTCGATTGAAAATGAAGAAGGAATCTTTGATACAAATTGCATTAGAAGACCGAGCCAAGCTCGTTTGTGGGGGTAACTTTCAAACAAGAAGCCATTCTTTTCTCCATTATGCTAAATGGTTGTGTCCCATAGATTTTGCTGTTTTCAAATAATGTCTCAATCAGGAATTAGATTATCTTAATATTCTTCCCTAGTAGTCAAAATAATGCGTATAGAAAGATACCTTGACGTCCACCTCCGCTGAAAAAAAGCTTAATTAGTTTTATCATTGAAAGAACTGAAAGCTTGAAATAGCATTATTATAGGCAAATAGTTATGGGTTAAAGTGGATCTATTATGTAGAAGAAGAGTCCAATATCGTCTGCTTCTCGAACTGCGTAAAGTCACTTACTGCTAGCTTCAGCCTTCTGTATTTAGACAAAACTTTCTTGGCTTGTTACTACCATCCTATTCATAATCTAAAATCGGACGTCCGATTCGGAATTTAAATTTTATAGTTTAATTTTTAAAAATAATATTAAATCTATTATATTTTTAAAGTTATTAATTTATATTTATTATTCATGTAATTTTAATAAAGTTTTATTTCGTATCAAAAATTATAAATTTAGTTAAATTCGTTGGTAACACATTACGTCATATGTAGAAATGGACTAGATAACCACTCTAAAGGATTATTATTTAAAAATTAATAAGTATATTTTAAATTTCAATTTTCTAATTTAATTTTTCAAAATAAAAATATTTTAAATTATACTAAATTAAATTTTTTAATTTAAAATTTTAAGATAAAATAAATACTATTATTTGGTCTCTTAAAAAAGCATCTCTGATAATAGCTGTACGTGCACTTGACCCACATACGGCCCTGTCTGAAACTACTAGTTTTTCATATTTTCTGGTACTTCAAGACCATGTTCCAAGGACATCTATCCCATCAATGAAAGAAATATAGAAATTTGGTTTACCAATTCCCAAAGTAATTATTTACCCATAAAATATTAAAGTAGTAGCATCTTGAACAAAGGAGAGTGTGACAGATGCACTATCACCATTGTTGATGCCACGTCAGTCCTTTGTTTTCAGTTACAACAGTCATTTGGATAAGCATGTCAGCTACAAGTCTACTACAGTACTAGTATAAGCAAGCACCTAGAATTTGCTTTCCTGGGATATTTATGGTTCTTGAAAAGAAAAAGTAGATTGGGATTCTTGAAAAGTTTTTAGCTTTACTTTGTCCAAACATGTTGGCTGTATTTGAGCAATCCATTGGGAAGCCACCTCCAGAATTGAGCCTTGCTCAAGCAGGTATACAGAAAAAGGAGGCTAAAACAAGGGAAGAGATTGCAGAAAGCTTCAAAACATGGAAGCAAGACTCAACTTTTTACCACCTTTTCAATGGGAATTTCATGGCTTTTTCTCATGGAAATGAAAATCCTTTACAGCCAAGGTATTGATGTTTAGTACTGCACACACTATATAACAGTCGTTTACTATAAAAGTTGAAAATTTGAGTTTTTTAAGAAACCAATCTTAATATTATGTTATAATATATATTCTCTATATAACAAGACTCAGTAGCAATAAAGTAAATTTGGAACAAATAAGCCTGTGATAGAAAGGTTTTGCTCTAGTAATAATAACTAGAGCACATTGATTAGTATACTAAAGGGAGAACTTTTCTTGAAAACTAGTATTGTGTTTCAAGATTAAAGCAACAGCAAGGTGACCAAAAAATGAATTCGTCTGAGCTTGTTTTGTTTTGTTTACATTAGGTCTATTGTGGTAATGGATGATGTCTTCTGCATCTTCTCTGGGGTTTTAGATAATACTTTTGATTTGAGAAAACATTATGGTCTTTCAAGACAAGCTACTGAGGCTATGATAATGGTTGAAGCTTACAAAGTTTTAAGGGATCGGGCGCCATATCCTCCTGATCAAGTAATCAAAGAACTTGAAGGCAAATTTGCTTTCATTCTGTTTGACTCAAAAGCTTCTACTCTTTTTCTTGCCAGGGTGAGTTACACTGCTTTTTTGTCAAAGAATTGATCTCTCTTGTTAGCTTATTGAACGTATTAACCATTTCCATGATCGATAACTTGGTGTGTTTCTTTAAACTTAAGTTTAAGCAAACTAGACAACATGATCAACATAGTACTTTTAGAAGAGTTTAAGTTCTGTGCCCTGGCGACATAAAAAATGTTTACACAATCATGTCACTTATAACGTTTAAGGGAAACCCGGTGCACTATGTGCCGGGTCTGAGGAAAGGCTAGACAGCAAGAGTCTATTGTACACAGTCTTACCCTGCATTTCTGTAAGAGGCTGTTTCCATGGCTCGCAGCGGGGACCTCCTAATCACGTAGTAGCAACTTTACCAGTTATGTCACTTATAAGGTAATTACATGTAAATCTCCACAATGAGCATTACTTGGAAACCAGGTAATAATGGTAACTAACCTTCTATCACCGGTTAAACCACACGAAAAAAATTTTATATTGTCAATGTATATAACTTAAATCCTTTTAGGGTAAACTTAATGTTGCTCTAAGCTATATAGGATCGCAATGGATGTGTGCCGTTACACTGGGGAGCTGCTGCAGATGGGTCATTAGTATGTTCGGATGATTCAGAGTTCATTCAAGCTTCTTGTGGGAAATTCTACACCCCATTTCCTCCAGGTTTCTTAATCAAATCCTCAAGATTGATTCAATCTTTTTTGGATATCAAGCAGAATTTAATGTATAAAAGCTGATTGAACAGGGTGTATCTTCATAAGTGACACTGGGCTAATAAGCTTTAATCATCCACTGCACAAAGTAAAAGCAATCGCACGAGAAGATGATGAAGGAAACATCAATGCTGTGATTTTTCAGGTGGATTTGTACACCAAACTCCACAGCATTCCACGCCGGGGAAGTGCTGCCAATTGGGCAGGTGCTACTGCGGTTGAAGGAGACTGAAGGCTTAAAACTCTGTTTCGGGGTAAATTGACAATCTTCCTGAGTTGAGTGTAATAATTTTAAATCACAAATGAAATGCTACTTTATGGCAACCTTGTTAAAATAATCTGAAATCATATATTGCTACAACCAAATCAATCCAATAATCTTTTCAATAGCTTTCAGCACTATGTTCATTCATTTCATTTTTTCCTCAATTTGCTTACTTAATTTGATAAATCAAATTCTGGATTCCTGTAGATTAGTTTCCTCTTAGAAGATTAAAGAAATAAATTCGTGATCTTTAAATTAATTCATCCTTTAAGTAAGAGGTTTATTGTTTTCCTTTCTAAATATAGCAGCTATAGATATGTGCAAGCTAAACAGAAAATTTTAGGGGTGAGAATTTTTTTGAAGAGAAGTTAGTTTCTCAAAGTAAGTCCAAGAGAAGTTAGTTTCACAAAGTAAGTCCACGCGACCAGTCGATTAGCGACCTCCCAAGTTCCTGCTTCTTCCTTCCATTTTCTAACTAGAGAGAAATTGCTCAATGCTGAATGATATTAGGCAAAGTAACAACAAATATATTCAGCATTATATTCAAAATACTAGTAGCAAGTCTATTTTTACAGTGCATAAGGAGGTTTAGCATATTGTAAAACTTCTTATATCCCAATCCACTGTAAACTAGTTTTATTTAAGTTCCTTGGAAGTGAGTATATTCTTAAACTGTGTATAGAGTTTTTCTGGCTGAAGCTACATATATAGTTTCTTTTTCTTGGTTTATGGAGAGCCTAGTTTATGATGTCTTCGTCTTTATGCTGCTTTGACTGATGATGTGCATCCTCTTCACTCCTTTCTATTGGATGATCATGTTGGTTCTCGTGTTTGTGTTGCATTGGAGAAACAAAGTGTAGTAGAAGTTCATTACAATCTTCACTTTCACACATATCTGGCCTACATCTGTAAGGTCCATCATATCGTGATAATCCTGAGATATGGAATTCAGTTATTCCTCCACTAGGATTGTTGGCAGGACATGCATAACCACAGCCCGAGGGACAGCCAAAGCCGGGGTTAAATCCAGGGATACCAAAGCCAGGGGCATCAGAACCATCCCCTCCGCCGCCACCATCACCACCACCCCAAGCACCAAAACCAATTCTAAAACTGCTAGCTTCATCCACACTGAGACCTATACCTCGGCCTCCTCCATATCTTAGATGTTTTTGTTTATTGTCATGTTTGTCTTGCATGGGGAAAACAAAGTGTAGGAGAAGCTCATTACAATCTCTACTGTCACACATATTTGGCCCTGGCCTGCATCGGTATGGCCTAGCCGATTCTGATATTCCCGTGATTTTGGATTCAGGCATTCCTTCAGTAGGAATATCGGCCGGACACACACAGCCACAACCAGGGGAATAGACTGGAACACCAAAACCAGGATTAGGTGGGAAACCAAAGCCAGGGACAGTGCAACCACGGATACTGCAGCCAGGGTTATAGCCGTAGTTAGGGGCGTCAGAACCACCAGTACCACCTCCACCACCATCACCACCATCGGCCCAATCACCACCAATGCCAAATCCACCGCCTCCTCCAAAGCCATTGGCGTTGATATTACTAAGAGTGTGAGCTTTGAGGTTGTCATGATCAGCTTCCTTAGCCTTGATTGCATCAGAGGTAAGAGGCTGGCCAGAGCATATTGCTAAGCTTAGCAAAATCATAAAAGAAATGAAAAACCATGTTGGAGCTACCATTTTAGCTAATTTCTTTAAGTAAAGACCTTGATTTGAGTGATTATGTTATACTGTTACACCACAAGGGTATTTATAAGGCAGAAGTACATACACAACAACCTGCAAAACTAACTTTTGTTAGAGCATTTCCTGGAAAATGGAGAGTAGTAGGCAAATCTGAGGGGTTTCATGTATTAATTTGTTGCAAACATGGACTTAGTGTGAGGGAAAAAGTACCAAGATTTTGTCTTACCTTGATTTCAGTTATGGAAATTACATTATGAAGTTGTCTCAGAGAAATAGCTGAGAATAGGATGTTGAGGTAGATGTGCAGACATACCCAGTTGGATAAGATTAGGAATGAGATTATTTGAGAAAAAGGTGAGTATGCCTGGTAGAGGATAAGATGCTAGAGGTAAGGTTGAGATGGTTCGGGCATGTTAAGAGGAGAAGTATAGAAGTCCCAATTGGAAGGTGCAAGCGGTTAGCCTTAGTGGGTAGCAGGAGGGGGAGGTTGGCCTAAGAAGTCTTAGGGAGAGGTTATTAGACCGGACATGACGCAGCTGGAGTTGACTGAGTACATGACTCTAGACAGGAGGGTATGGAGATTAAAGATTAGGGTAGAAGGTTCATAGGTAGTCGATCGTTTCTCTTTGACTTACTCAGTCGCTAGTATTAGTGTTTGCATCATATCTTTTATCGATAGATGGCTATTATTACCTAGAGTTTGACTGATTTTTGGACATGATTGTATTTCATCTTGTTGTTATTTCTATTTGTTTAATTACCTTCTAGGAATAGGATAAGGCTGCATACATCTACCTCTTCAGACCCTATTTGTGGGAAACTATTGGGTTTTTTTTTGCTGTTGTAAATCAGTTTTATGCTTGATTCAAATACTGATTTAACTTACATGGCTAAATGTGCAAACTTCGAGCCTATGTCGATTTATTTCGAGTAGCATCTAGCATGTATATATATTACATAAAAAATCATGTTTAAGGGTGTGTTTGGTATGAAGCAAAATATTTTTCGAAAAATGTTTTTAAATCTTTTTTATATTTGATTGGCTTAAATGTTTTGGAAAATATTTTTCGCGTGAACTCATTTTGCTCTAATTGGAGGAGATATTTTCCTTATAAAGAGAAGGGAAAATATTTTCCAAAACTCTTCTAAACATTCCCCACCTTCACTAACCCATCCCAAGAAAAGCTTTTTTTTTATCGATTTAAAGACTCAAAATTTTACAAGTTACAAAATTACGAGTTCGGAAGTTTATGTGTTTAGAAGTTTACGGGTTTAGAAATTATAATGTTTATGGGTTCAAAATTTCGCAATTTTGAAAGTTTCGTGGTTCGAAAGTTTATGAAATTTTGTGGGTCCGGAAAATTGTTAGTATGAAAGTTTATGGTTTCATGTTTATCATATCTAATTTATTTATGAATACTATTGAAAAGTCATTTTCCTTAATTTACATACCAAATACCAAAAAATGTATAAGATAGTACTTGTGAGTTGTAACTAGAGTCGTCAAAATGGGCTTGACCCGTGAGGCAAACCCAATCTAGCCCACTAATTGGATAGGGTTGGGTTGGAACTTTTAGCCCATTTAAGACTGAGGCTTATAATCCCGGTCCAAGTCAGCCCGCTAGCCCTTGAGGCATGACCGGGGATCGGCCGACCCATGGGTTAAAAATTAATTAAATTCAAAATTTAAATATTTTTAAAAAATAAAAACTAAAAAAATATTAACTATAATCCTCATTTTTGAACCTTAGATTGATCATTTATGCTTTCATATAAACTATAATTCATATTTTTGATATGCATGTAACATGACGAGATTACTTTTTCTTTTGCTTAATTAATAGGAAAGTTTTAAGTGGCCAAAATTTTTTCTCAAAAGAAAATATTACTTTAAGTGGCGAATAATCAGTTTGGTTACTTTAATATATTATTAATTGTTAAATTGCTTTTCAGTATAGAAAAAGGTCAAGTTTTAATACCCAAAAAAATTGACAATACTAGTAAATTTCATAAATTTTAAAAATTTATGGACTATAATGATAAAAAAAATATTAAATCTAAATTAAAAAACCTTAACATATAAATTTATTGAAGCAATTTCCAAACCTAAGGAAAGTAAAAGAAAAGTACTAAAAAATTATTCATGTAACGTTAAAAAAAAAAGGAAAAGAAGAGTTAGAGATATAGAGAATTTGTATTTCAATTATGAACGTCAAGTATCAAGTTTTTTGTACACTTTAAATAAACAGAAGTCCTTCATATGATTAAGAGATTATTTTACAAAAAATATCTAGAAATTTGAAAAGATTTCAAAATTGAAGGATCGATCCGACTTAGCTCGCGGCCTTCTTAGGGTTGAGCTGGACTAGCCCGTGTTGACTACTCTAACGCTAACATTCAAACTAAAGCAGCTTTTTGGAGTAATTTCTTTTATGAAGTTTAAAGATCATGAAATCACTCAAACGAAAAATGAAACTAAGCATTCTGAAGTCAGATCTATGTAATTTAAGTTATAAATCACTTAAAAGAATGCACTAATATTTATTTATTATTCAGGTATGTAAAAGTCATATTTATTATACATTATTTTATATACGTCAATTATTATAAAATTTTATATCTAAATATTTTAAAATTATTAAGCGCACAAATATTTTGAAAACATATATTTTCGATTATTGTACAAAAGTAAATCAAATTATGCAGAAACTTGTTAGAAAATCACTTAATATGCGGTTCTGGTCAAAACAAAGTTTTAATCAGAAAGCGTGTGAGTATTTCTGTTTCTCATACAGAAGTATACTTGGTCATAGTTGAAATAGTTTAACGTATTCAAATTAATGGTCACCCATGTACCTACGTAAAATATTGTGGTCTATTTTTTTATTAATCTTGTCCCATATAAATAAATGTAGCTCTTACGGTAAAATTTGGTCTTTATGATTGTTTTTGTACCTTCTAGTTTTTTGTTTCAGAAACACTATTAACTGAATTAGACTATCCTAATTACTTAATAAGAATTAAATTTGAAAGTATTTGATTCTAAACTAATTAAATAAAGAATATAAATAATAAACTTTTAACAGAGAGAAAGAACAGATTTTTATGATATCAATGTAATGAAAACTATTTAGGGTTATGAGCTATCTAACATTCCTATTATATTCTTCAATTGAATTGACTGACTAATTTATTGAGTTTATTGATTGACATGATTAATATTGCTCACAAGAATTGTTCGAGTTCTTACTTGCGTATTCAAGCTAACCTAACGCCAATATGTCTGCGGAGTTAGGATCAACAAGAACGCATTTATAATTTCTATAAATCAACCAAACAAGGCAATTAGGTATATGTCTATCCTAACCGCGAATCTGTTCCCCGATGCCCATATTCAAAAACTTGCTCTACTCAATCTCATATGCAATCTAGAATTCTCACATTCGAGTTCAACTCTAGCTTCGTAGATAGTATTCAATTGGCAATCAAATAATTAAGTGTAGGATTGAATAAACAAATCAATATGATAAACTAAGAAATCAAAATCAATATACAAATAATAATAGTCATGAAAGAACCACAACCCTATAACGTGAAGTTTAACTCCACATAGACATGGTAGCAAAACAACAAATCATACAAAGAAATATAAAAAGACTGAGTTGGTGGAAGATAAGATGAAACCTAGCCTCCACGGCGGCTTTGTGCTTGTGTTTTTCTCTCAAAAACGTCCTCCTCCCTCAAGATACCATATATATATATATATATATATATATATATATATATATATATATATATCATAAACACCATTTGAAAAATTCATTTCGGATGCAGTGGGTTCAAGATCTGAATTAATCTTGACTATATTATCACTATTGATACTGATATTATCAATCCTATTATTTTCTCTAATTTGAGATGTGGAAGCTCTAGATGGAAAATTCACCACATAATCAATTGGAGAGATATATGAAGAGTTTGATCTAGTTAACCTAGATGATAAACTGGTATTATCAGTTTGGATAGGTTCATTGAACCTAATCTTAATCGTACCATCTGAGGTTTGTTCTATTTCTGTAACCTCAGTATTACCATTGTTTCGAGGGGCAACTGCTTCCTCTATGACCCATTCTCTGGGAAAATCAATTACATCCCACTTTATAGGTCTTCTGGTAGTTACTTTAGATTTTCCAAAGTTGGTTTCTATAAGAATAGTTTCATTTTTGAAATTCATAACTTTACACATAGGATTCAGTGTATATAAAGGTTTGAAATAAATTCTATAACATATACATATACTTATGTACCAGGCAAGTAATCATAACCATGTAATTTAATGCTTAGTATTAAAGCATTTAGAGAATTTTCATCATTAAGAGAAATTTACAAATTAGGATAAGCATTAAAATAAACCGGGTCATACGCCAAACTAGTTTGCGCAGTCCCTATAAGAGACTTTTTCCAGTTTTGATTTCTGCTATCTCTGAGCGCTGCTATAAAGCTTTCATGTAAGCCTCTTAAAGTAAGTGGCTTAAAGACAACTTGTATTAAAACTATGTGAATAAATTTATGAGAATCCCTATATGGGGCTAAATCACTTTCATATAATAATCTGAATGTAGCATGGTCACTATCTACAGTGATAGTCTCTTTAGTAGTTTTAACTACTTGTTTTAAACCCATTTTTTCAAAGGTTCCCAACTGGTATATAACCTTAGGTTTGACTAATGGTATTGTCCACTTATTAAGTAGATCTAATTGTTGTGAAAATTCATATTCTTCTTTCCTATTGTTTTTAACAGTAGTCTTTTTCCTAATCATATTCATTAGATGAATAGTGTCAAACTTAGTTTCTCAGGTTTTTTTTTTACTTAACATGGCTCTGATACCAAAACGGGATGGGATCGCTTCCGAATGAGGTTCAGTATGAATTACAAGAACTATATTCCAGACAGATTACCAACCTTTAGGTAGATCTTAAATCACGATGCTCCTCACAACTCTTCAACACAGCCATCTGCCTAAATAAGTTTACGAGCACCACCAGTTAGAGTATCCTAACCAAGATTTACTATCAAGGTTAGTAACTGTTTGTTCTATATAGTTCTTAACCTAACACTTTTGGGGTGATGGACTCCCTCCCTTATTTGCTGAAAGGATTAATTTACCATATGAGTAAGTATCATAATTAATACTCATCCACTTATCGTTTAAAAAATGCCAGTGGTAATTCAATAGGTATTTCATATAAATTACCTAAGGCTTACATATGCCAACAGGATATCTGTATTCAAGAAAGTTTTGTCTTGGTCAAAGATATTGACAAGGATGTAATACAGGGTGTCCTATTTTTTATTAAATTAATGCCTTTTTATATTGGGATACAAAAATCTTTACTGGTACTTGCGATGGTAAGAACATTACTTTTGAGTTTATAACACAGTTAGTCCAAAGATTTTTGAATGAAATTATTTCTGAAAAAATTTCTTCAAAAACCAATCAAATTACATTTTTAAAGAATGAAATTTGTTCCATTACTATTGAACATGATTTAAAAAGTCCGAAGTTGGTAGAGAAAATTACTTTTTTTAAAAATCAATTTTTCACTTCTATTTGTGGTGATCATCCAAATCAATTTTGGAATAGAAAAAAGCATATTATAAGTCTTCCTTATGAAGAAGACTTCTCTGAGGATCATATCCCTACCAAGGCTCGTCCTTGCCAGATGAATTCTGAATACTTGGAACTATGCAAGAAGGAGATTGACTCCTTACAATATAAGGATTTAATAAGACCCTCAAAATCTAATTGGTCATGCACTGCTTTTTATGTTAATAAGTATGCGGAACAAGAACGTGGAGTTACAAACCTTTAAATAAGGTTTTAAAATGGATTAGGTATACAATCCCAAATAAAAAGGATTTATTAGACAGGTTACATGATGCCATCATATTTTCAAATTTTGATTTAAAATCAAGTTATTGGCAAATTCAGATATCTGAATCGGATAGGTATAAAACTGTTTTTAATGTACCAATGGGCCAATATGAATGGAATGTTATGCCTTTTGGATTAAAAAAATACACATTCAGAATTTCAAAGATTATGAATGATATTTTCCTTCCTTGTACAGACTTTATAATTGTTTATATTGATGATATTCTAGTATTTTCAAAAAATATAGAATCTCATTTCAAACATTGGGATTTATTTAGAAAAATTATTATCCAAAATGGTTTATTCATATCAAAACCAAAAATGATGATTTTTCAAACTTTTGTTAGGTTTTTTGGTCATAATGTGAAAAAAGGTAAAATCATCCCTATCAATAGAAGTATTGAATTTGCTTCTAAATTTTCTGATATAATCACTGATAAAATCCAATTTCAACAATTTCTATGGAGCTTAAATTATATTTCTCCTTTTATAAAGGATATTGCCCAAGATACTGCCCTTCTTTATGATAGACTAAAGAAGAATCCTAAAGTTTAGACTGATAACCATACTGAATCAGTCCAAAGGATTAAACAGAAGGTTCATAACCTTCCATGTTTAAGTCTAGCCAATCCCACTTGGAAAAAAATTGTGAAAACCTACGCCTCTGATATTGGCTATGGAGGAATACTAAAGTAGTGTTCTCCATTAGATAAACAAGAATACCTTGTCCAATTTTATTCAGGAAAATGGAATAATTCCCAAAAAAATTATGCGACTGTAGCATAAGAAATTCTGGCTATAGTTAAATGTGTTATGAAATTTCACATAGATCTTTACAATCAGAAATTCCTGATTAACACTGATTGCCAAGCTGCAACGTTTATATTTAATAAAGATTTCAAACATGATGTTTCTAAACAGATGTTTGCACGGTGGCAAGCTTTGCTAGCCCCTTTTGATTTTGAAATAATATACAAAAAAGGGTCTGATAACACCCTTCCTGATTTTCTTACAAGAGAATATTTGAACTCATAAGTTCTCTTTTTAATATATTCTAATCATGAATTATTACATGATATTTTTCGATGAAGAAACATTAATCACTATTTTGAAAGTGATTGAATTATGCAGGGAATTAAAAAGTCTTATAATTGATAAAATTACATATGATATTGCGGAAGAGAAATTTTCAAATCATGATGATGAATCTATTAGTAATTTTATTGATAATGTATTTCTTAACTAATATTTTGGTTTTACAGATTATGAGACCTACATACAATCCTCCTCGGGGTCGAGGAAGAGGATTAATTTCTACATTAGTAGAAAATATAATATTCTAGCTCAAATGGGAAGTCAGACTGATAGCTGCTAATATAGCAGGAGGTAATATCGATCACCCTTTATACAAGGAATTTTTGGATTTCATACAATCCAAAAGGGGTGAAGATACTTCATCTAGCACACCATCTTATTCCTCAGTCATAACAGAGGACTGTAATGAAAATCTTGAGTTTTATAACCAAAAGAAACAAAAGAATTAATAATTTTCTTGGAACAATCCGACCTTAAATGGAAGGATAACCCCTGGCAACTGATGACCAGGTATTTTGATACAGCGTCATACGCTACTTCTTCTTATAAATACAGGGTACATTATGAGATGATACTCTCAACAACAGGATCAACTGAAATTCAGCACTTTTATCCTGGAAATACAAAAGAATTATAATTTTTTCAAAGATCATTATCAAGAAGGTTATACCTTCGGATGAATGGGGAATGAGTACTCTGAAGGATCGGGAATATACTCATCCTGATCAAAAAGTCTCAGTTAAATTCAATTATTGGGACTATATAGAAAGTTTTAATAAAACCTTTCTCTATGATAATCCTAATAGGAAACACTCATGGTTTATTAAATTATGCTCCAATATGGACAACCAATATGTTCCAAATCGTTTTTTTATATGGTGGAGATTATATGGTCTATCATTGGAAATACTCCCTCTTTTATTTAAAAGTTTATATACTCAGTGGGTTGACATATCTCCCAAAATTATTTCATTACAAAAAGATAATATTTTTTATGATGGTGTTGTATCAATGTATTTTTTCGTAGAACTTTCAATTCCATGGATAATGAAATGAGATGCAAACTGGTTATACCAATGAAGGAATACCTTGCCTTTACAGAATTTTTTATAACAAATTTTGGTCAAAAATAACTCCTAAAAGATGTTAGAAACACGTTCTCAATGCAATATACTAAACGTGTACTCTTTTGTAGGTTTTGATGAATGACAAACGAAGCAAAAATTGATATATGACGGAATTCAAGTACAAGCGCACAATGGTTGCGAATAAGATTAAAGTTCAAGATATAGCTTTTAATTGTTATTGAGTTGTTCTAAATTGTAATCTCGATCCTATAACTTGACTCATAGTATGGCCTCTCTCATAAAACTATTTTCCAAAATCATGCATATTTAATTCTGTGTCAAAAAGATTTTTAAATCATGCATATTTACATTAGACAAAATGTTTTCTAAACATGCCTCAAAAATCTGTGCTAAAATAATCGATTATGTACTTATGATAATCGATTGTTTCTGAGCCAAGACTGCATGACAATCGATTATGAATTAATGGTAATCGATTGTGAGTAAGACAGTGAACATCAGGTTTTTCCAAATCTGCATGATAATCGATTGTGAACAAATGATAATCGATTGTTGTTGAGGTAAAGTTTTTCAATACTCAAAATAATCGATTATGAACTAATGGTGATCGATTGTGTTGAGTTGATGTCTTCCAGTGATTTTAAATTTAATTAAGTAATCGATTATGTCTTTAGATAATCGATTATCACTGAGACAGTAAGTTTTATGATTTTCAGAAAATAACAAGTAATCGATTGTTGCAAAGGACAATCGATTGTTGAAGCTGGCCGTTGTCAAATGATTTTCAAATACCATAAAGTAATCGATTATTGATTTTATATAATCAATGTTCTGCTTAAAATCTGGAAATGATTTTTAGAACGTTGCTGAAGTAATCGATTATTGATTTTATATAATCGATGTTTTGCTTAAAATCTGGAAATGATTTTTAGAACGTTGCTAAAGTAATCGATTATGAACTTAGTGTAATCGATTATCTGATTTTGAATATTGCCAGTAATCGATTATAGATTATGTATAATCAATTGTGAAGCGTTAAATCTGGGATTGATTTTAAACTGACTGGCAGATAATCGATTGTTTGGTCTTAATAATCGATTATCACAGAGTAATTTCAGCAACTCTTAATTGGCAATTAGACAACGGTTGAACCAACTTTTTCAACTATAAATACAGCTTCATTTCAGTGTTTTAAAAACAACAAGATACACAAACTGATCATTACATTGCTATAAGCTTTCATTCAATTGTTCCTCATTTTCTACTCATTTCATAAAGCTTTTGAGAGCCATATTATTGCTTAAAGTTGTTGTGATCTTGAACATATTCTTTTACTCATATATTGTCAATAAGGAGTACTTTAGTTAAGTGAGTGTCCAAGTATTTGATATACTTGTAAGAGAATTGCGATTCTATTGTTTCAAGGAACTTGCGTTTCCTTGGGTGAAGTCTTTGAGATTGCGATCTCCGAGCAACTGTTTGAGGCTTGTGTCCTCAAGTGTGTAACGGTTTGTTGAGCACCCTTAAGCTTAACAAGATAGTGAAAAATCTCGAGAGAGTCTCTCGGGGACTGGACTAACCACGTTGGTGGCCAACCAGTATACATCTTTGTGTAAGTTTATTTTTCTGCATTTATTTTACTTCCTGCAAAGTTTAAATTCCGCAAGAAAACGCTAAATTCTATTAATACGCTATTCACCCCCCCCCCTAGCGTAAAGCGTAGTTTCTAACAATTGGTATCAGAGCCCAACTCTCTGAAAACTTAACCGTTTGAGAGAACCATCCATGGCTTTTACTCTTGACTCTTTTGCAGGAATTGAAGAAGGACAATGCTCTACACGACCTCCTCTATTCAACGGCACAAACTACTCATACTGGAAGGAGAGGATGCAATTCTTTGTGCAATCAAATAGCTTTCATTTGTGGAAAGTATTCACCAATGGAAACCAAATTCCAACCAAGAAGGTGGAAGACGAATGGGTTCCAAAGACCGAAGAGGAATATACCGCGGAGGATATTCGTAAGGTTCAAAATAATGCCAAAGCTATAAATTTATTATATTGTGCTGTTAATGCTAACGACTACAGGAAGATATCATGTTGCAAAACAGCAAAAGAAATGTGGGATAAGCTTGAAGTGACATACGAAGGAACCGACCAGGTACGAGAAGCCAAAATTGATTTCTTAACTCACTCTTATGAACTATTCCACATGAAGGAAGGAGAGAAAGTAGACAAAATGTTTGAGCGGTTCTCAATGATCGTGAATGATCTACACGCCCTCAAAAAGACGTTTACGGATAGAGAACTTGTCCGGAAGATCCTCAGAAGTCTCACTCCGGCATGGCGATCAAAGGCCGATGCAATCCAAGAATCCATTGGCATCACAAATGTCACAATTGACGCATTAAGAGGTAATCTCAAAACCTATGAATCAACTATACTTAACCCGTTTGTTGATGATCAAAGAAGGCAAAGGATTGCTCTAAAGGCTAGCCAACCACAAATTGATGAGGAAGGTGACAACGAGTTTGGACTCGTTATCAAAAGGTTTCAAAAATTCATGCGCAAAGAGTATGAACGCAAGAACAAAAAGCAAGGCGATCAACTAAAATGCTATGAATGCGGAGAAACCGGGCACATAAAATCAAATTGCCCTAACATCAAAAAGGAGAAGAAACCCTTCAAAAAGCAACGTGCATACATCTCTTGGGGAGGAGATTCCGGAGATGAAGCAAGCGAAGAAGAAGACGATGAAGCAGCAAATTTATGTATCATGGCTCAAGAAGACGGCAAAGACGAGGTAAGTCAAATCTCTTCTCAAAATTTCTTTACTCTTGATGAAATGAGAAATGCTTTTGATGAACTATATGCTGAATTTATCAAAGCTTCAAAAACTGTCAAAAGTGTTAAAGAAAGCGCTTCTCTAAAAGAAAAAGATTTTCAAACACAGCTTTCATTAAAAGAAAAAGAATTAGAAAAAGTGGTTTTCGAAAATGAGAAGCTAAAAGAGGAAAACAAGTTTTATGGAAAAAGAAGTGCTGATAAACCTGAAGGTTCTACTAGAAACTGTTCTTCTTGTGTGCTTCTTAAGAATGAAGTAGCTAGACTTAAAGGCACATTAGATAAGTTTAATTCTTTGCATAAAAACTTGAATGATGTGCTTGTTAATCTAAAATCAACTAAACATGGAATAGGATTCAAGAATGAAGAAAAGGTTGGTGCTAAACCACAACAACCTAGAGCTCAACCTAGGACTAATAACCAAAATGCTTATCCTAGAAGTAGAAATCCTAGAAATAACTTGCATGTTAGACCAAATAGTGAAAATGCTAGAAGACCTAGAAATGATGCATATTTTAGGCCAAACCTTGAACAATTTAGAAGACCAAGAAATGACCCTCCACCTAGAAATAGATATTCTAGAAATGATGCATATTTTAGACAAACGTGTGAACCTCCTAGAGCTCATAATAGGAGAAACAATGGTGTTCAAAGTAGAGTAAGCAACCTTCATTCATCTAGTTACTATGTACCTAGAAAAATGCATAATCCCAACGTGACTTGTCATTATTGTAGACGTATTGGTCATATTGCTCCCGCTTGCTTACTCGTCATAGACATATAAATCAATTGCATCATTATAACATGCCTAACCCTCAAGGACCCAAGATGGCATGGGTACCTAAAGAACATTAATTTGTTTTGTAGGTGTGCTTGAAGGGATCAAGTGTACTATGGTACCTTGATAGTGGATGCTCCAAACACATGACGGGAGATGAATCCAAATTCCTTCAACTAGAGCACAAAGAAGGAGGAAGTGTCACATTTGGTGATAACAATAAAGGAAAAATCATCGGCATTGGTTCGGTCGGTAAGGACGAAAACTCCTCTATTAAACATATACTACTTGTGAAAGGTTTGAAGCATAATCTCTTGAGCATAAGCCAATTATGTGACAAGGGAAATCTTGCTCTATTTAATTCGGATGAATGTCTTGTATTTAGACGTAGTGATTTCAAGATCATACTTCGTGGTTTTAGAATTGATAATATTTATATGGTTGATCTTGCAAACTCCTCACCCGAATATGTTGATTGTTTAGTAAGCAAAGAGGATAACTCTTGGCTATGGCATCGTAGAGTAGCACACATGAACATGCATCTTTTGAACAAGCTTCTTTCTCAAAACTTAGTAGTTGGTCTTCCCAGTTTAAAGTTTGAAAATGATTCTATTTGCGATTCTTGTCAAAAAGGGAAGCAAACCAAAGCATCTTTTAAATCCAAGAATATTGTTTCAACGTCTAGACCTTTGCAATTACTTCACATGGATTTATTTGGTCCCTCTCGTATTGAAAGTCTTGGTAAAAATAAATATGTTTTTGTAATTGTTGATGACTTTTCTAGATTTACTTGGACTCTATTTCTTGCAAATAAAAGTGATGCTTTTCAAAATTTCAAGTATTTCCTTAAGCGTGTTCAAAACGAAAAGGAATCGACCGTCACTTCGATTAGAAGTGATCATGGGGGAGAGTTTGATCACAATCTCTTTGCGGATTTTTGTGACGAACTCGGAATCGAACACACCTTTTCCGATCCACGGACACCACAACAAAATGGGGTGGTGGAAAGGAAAAATAGGTGTCTCGAAGAGATGGCAAGAACCATGCTCGACGAAGCTAAGATTCCCAAATATTTTTGGGCGGACGCCGTGAGTACCGCTTGCTATGTTTTAAATAAAGTAGCAATTCGGCCGATACTCATGAAAACCCCATATGAACTTTATAAGGGTAGAAAACCCAACATTTCTCATTTACGTGTTTTTGGTTGTAAATGTTTTGTTCATAATAATGGGAAGGACCAATTGGGTAAGTTTGATGCTAAATCGGATGAAGGTATTTTCATTGGTTATTCCTCACGTAGCAAAGCATATAGGATCTTTAACAAAAGAACCCAAATTGTGGAGGAATCCCCTCATGTTGTGTTTTCCGAAGATAATACTCGCTTGGCGAGAAAGGAATCCGGTTTTGATCTTGCAGGTATCTTGGATAGCTTGAAAGATAAAATCCAAGAAGAACCTTCAAAGGAAAACAAAAATGAAATTGGGGAACAACCAACGGAAGAAGCGCCACAATTAGAAAAAGGAATAAATACGCCTAACGAGTGGAGAACGATCAAGGATCATCCTCTCGAACAGGTAATCGGCGATGTTGGAGAAAAGGTAAGTACCCGAAACTCCCTCAAAAACACTTTAGAACTTACTGCTTTTGTTTCTCAAATTGAACCTAAAACCATCTCCGAAGCAATTGGGGATGAATTTTGGACCTTGGCAATGCAAGAGGAGCTTAACCAATTCGAACGCAATAACGTTTGGGATTTGGTGCCAAGACCCGAAGGTCATTCTATAATTGGTACGAAATGGGTTTTTCGCAATAAACTAGATGAAAATGGTATAATCACTAGAAACAAAGCTAGGCTTGTGGCAAAAGGCTATAGTCAAGAAGAAGGTATTGATTATGAGGAAACCTATGCTCCCGTAGCTAGATTAGAAGCTATTCGTCTATTACTTGCTTTCGCCTCTTCAATGAATTTTATTCTATATCAAATAGATGTGAAAAGTGCTTTTCTAAATGGTTTTATTGAAGAAGAAGTTTATGTCAAACAACCCCCCGGCTTTGAAGATTTTAAATATCCCGATCATGTTTTCAAACTCAAAAAGGCTCTTTATGGTTTAAAACAAGCTCCTCGAGCTTGGTATGAAAGGTTGAGTAAATTTCTTTTGGAAAATGATTTCATTAGGGGAAAAGTTGACACAACCCTCTTTGTCAAGCATAAAAACAATGATATTTTATTAGTTCAAATATATGTAGACGATATTATATTTGGTGCTACTAACAATGTTTTATGCAAGGAATTTTCCAATCTAATGACTAGCGAATTTGAAATGTCTATGATGGGCGAGTTAACATTCTTTTTGGGGTTACAAGTGAAACAAATGAAAGAAGGTACATTCATATGCCAAGCCAAATATTGCAAAGAACTACTAAAACGCTTTGAGATGAACAATGCAAAAGAAATGGCTACTCCCATGAGCACATCCGATCATCTAGACAAAGATGAAAAAGGTAAGGAAGTCGACACTAAAAAGTATCGAGGTATGATTGGCTCTCTTCTTTATCTTACCGCTAGTCGTCCGGACATCATGTTTAGCGTGTGTGTATGTGCTCGCTATCAGTCATGTCCGAAGGAGTCTCACCTTACTGCGGTGAAACGGATATTAAGGTATCTCATTGGTACTACAAATGTGGGTCTATGGTACCCCAAAGGCTCTTCATGCCAACTTATTGGATATTCCGATTCCGATTTTGCTGGATGCAAATTGGACCGCAAGAGCACAAGTGGCACTTGCCATTTGCTCGGTAGCTCTCTTGTCTCTTGGTTTAGTAAGAAACAAGTAAGTGTTGCATTGTCTACCACCGAGGCTGAATATGTAGCCGCGGGGAGTTGCTGTGCTCAAATCCTATGGATGAAACAACAACTCTTGGACTATGGCCTAAGTCTTGATCACATTCCTCTTAGATGTGATAACACTAGCGCCATATGCTTGACGAAGAACCCCGTTCTTCATTCGCGAACAAAACACATCGAAATTAGACATCATTTTATTAGAGATCATGTACTCAAAGGCGATGTCGAAATTGAATTTGTTGAAACCAAAAGCCAATTGGCAGACATCTTTACCAAGCCTTTAGAGAAAGAGTCCTTCTTCCGAATTCGCAGTGAACTCGGGATCCTTGACTCCACTTTGATCTAAGTCATGCATTGCATTCTCTTTCCTACATGATTTCTAACTTGAGCGTCGGAGGCGTCTAACTTCTTTTTGCAGGTATCACCCTAGAGCTAAGAGCAATTCTTAAGCAAACCGCGAATCTGCAGCAATGTCCCTATAAAAATCGATTATCCCGTATCAATAATCGACTACCCTCTAATTTTTTTTAAATAAACCTTGTTTATTTCATCTTTTTGCATCTTTCCTTACTATTTTTTTGCTAATGGCAAAAGGGGGAAGAAAACGGGATATCGGGTATGCACCACCTCTTAATTCATTGATTGCTTATAAGCTAAAATTGAGGGGGAACTCTTAAATTGAGGGGGAATAAGAACAAAATTGCATAATTGTTACTTGTCTTGAATTGTCAATATCTTTTGCCTAAATTGCATATCCCGCTTAATGTTTGCCATTATCAAAAAGGGGGAAATTGTTAGAAACATGTTCTTAATGCAATATACTAAACGTGTACTCTTTTGTAGGTTTTGATGAATGACAAACGAAGCAAAAATTGATATATGACGGAATTCAAGTACAAGCGCACAATGGTTGCGAATAAGATTGAAGTTCAAGATATAGCTTTTAATTGTTATTGAGTTGTTCTAAAATTGTAATCTCGATCCTATAACTTGACTCATAGTATGGCCTCTCTCATAAAACTATTTTCCAAAATCATGCATATTTAATTCTGTGTCAAAAAGATTTTAAATCATGCATATTTACATTAGACAAAATGTTTTCTAAACATGCCTCAAAAATCTGGGCTAAAATAATCGATTATTTCTGAGCCAAGACTGCATGACAATCGATTATGAATTAATGGTAATCGATTGTGAGTAAGACAGTGAACATCAGGTTTTTCCAAATCTGCATGATAATCGATTGTTGTTGAGGTAAAGTTTTCCAATACTCAAAATAATCGATTATGAACTAATGGTGATCGATTGTGTTGAGTTGATGTCTTCCAGTGATTTTAAATTTAATTAAGTAATCTATTATGTCTTTAGATAATCGATTATCACTGAGACAGTAAGTTTTATGATTTTCAGAAAATAACAAGTAATCGATTGTTGCAAAGGACAATCGATTGTTGAAGCTGGCCGTTGTCAAATGATTTTCAAATACCATAAGGTAATCGATTATTGATTCTAGATAATCGATGTTCTGCTTAAAATCTGGAAATGATTTTTAGAACGTTGCTGAAGTAATCAATTATTGATTTTATATAATCAATGTTCTGCTTAAAATCTGGAAATGATTTTTAGAACGTTGCTGAAGTAATCGATTATTGATTTTATATAATCGATGTTTTGCTTAAAATCTGGAAATGATTTTTAGAACGTTGCTAAAGTAATCGATTATGAACTTAGTGTAATCGATTATCTGATTTTGAATATTGCCAGTAATCGATTATAGATTATGTATAATCGATTGTGAAGCGTTAAATCTGGGATTGATTTTTAAACTGACTGGCAGATAATCGATTGTTTGGTCTTAATAATCGATTATCACTGAGTAATTTCAGCAACTCTTAATTGGCAATTAGACAACAGTTGAACCAACTTTTTCAACTATAAATACAGCTTCATTTCAGTGTTTTAAAAAGAACAACATACACAAAACTGATCATTACATTGCTATAAGCTTTCATTCAATTGTTCTTCATTTTCTACTCATTTCATAAAGCTTTTGAGAGCCATATTATTTAAACTTTGCAGGAAGTAAAATAAATGCAGAAAAATAAACTTACACAAAGATGTATACTGGTTGGCCACCAACGTGGTTAGTCCAGTCCCCGAGAGACTCTCTCGAGATTTTTCACTATCTTGTTAAGCTTAAGGGTGCTCAACAAACCGTTACACACTTGAGGACACAAGCCTCAAACAGTTGCTCGGAGATCGCAATCTCAAAGACTTCACCCAAGGAAACGCAAGTTCCTTGAAACAAGAGAATCGCAATTCTCTTACAAGTATATCAAATACTTGGACACTCACTTAACTAAAGTACTCCTTATTGAGTAGATATGAGTAAAAGAATATGTTCAAGATCACAACAACTTTAAGCAATAATATGGCTCTCAAAAGCTTTATGAAATGAGTAGAAAATGAAGAACAATTGAATGAAAGCTTATAGCAATGTAATGATCAGTTTTGTGTATGTTGTTCCTTTTAAAACACTGAAATGAAGCTGTATTTATAGTTGAAAAAGTTGGTTCAACCGTTGTCTAATTGCCAATTAAGAGTTGCTGAAATTACTCAGTGATAATCGATTATTAAGACCAAACAATCGATTATCTGCCAGTCAGTTTAAAAATCAATCCCAGATTTAACGCTTCACAATCAATTATACATAATCTATAATCGATTACTGGCAATATTCAAAATCAGATAATCGATTACACTAAGTTCATAATCGATTACTTTAGCAACGTTCTAAAAATCATTTCCAGATTTTAAGCAAAACATCGATTATATAAAATCAATAATCGATTACTTCAGCAACGTTCTAAAAATCATTTCCAGATTTTAAGCAGAACATTGATTATATAAAATCAATAATTGATTACTTCAGCAACGTTCTAAAAATCATTTCCAAATTTTAAGCAGAACATCGATTATCTAGAATCAATAACCGATTACCTTATGGTATTTGAAAATCATTTGACAACGGCCAGCTTCAACAATCGATTGTCCTTTGCAACAATCGATTACTTGTTATTTTCTGAAAATCATAAAACTTACTGTCTCAGTGATAATCGATTATCTAAAGACATAATCGATTACTTAATTAAATTTAAAATCACTGGAAGACATCAACTCAACACAATCGATCACCATTAGTTCATAATCGATTATTTTGAGTATTGAAAAACTTTACCTCAACAACAATCGATTGTCATTTGTTCACAATCGATTATCATGCAGATTTGGAAAAACCTGATGTTCACTGTCTTACTCACAATCGATTACCATTAATTCATAATCGATTGTCATGCAGTCTTGGCTCAGAAACAATCGATTATCATAAGTACATAATCGATTATTTTAGCCCAGATTTTTTAGGCATGTTTAGAAAACATTTTGTCTAATGTAAATATGCATGATTTAAAATCTTTTTGACACAGAATTAAATATGCATGATTTTGGAAAATAGTTTTATGAGAGAGGCCATACTATGAGTCAAGTTATAGGATCGAGATTACAATTTTAGAACAACTCAATAACAATTAAAAGCTATATCTTGAACTTCAATCTTATTCGCAACCATTGTGCGCGTGTACTTGAATTCCGTCATATATCAATTTTTGCTTCGTTTGTCATTCATCAAAACCTACTAAAGAGTACACGTTTAGTATATTGCATTGAGAACGTGTTTCTAACAATTTCCCCCTTTTTGATAATGGCAAACATTAAGCGGGATATGCAATTTAGCCAAAAGATATTGACAATTCAAGACAAGTAACAATTATGCAATTTTGTTCTTGTTCCCCCTCAATTTTAGAGTTCCCCCTCAATTTTAGCTTATAAGCAATCAATGAATTAAGAGGTGGTGCATACCCGATATCCCGTTTTCTTCCCCCTTTTGCCATTAGCAAAAAAAATAGTAAGGAAAGATGCAAAAAGATGAAATAAACAAGGTTTATTTATTGGAAAAAAAGAGGGTACATCAATGGGAACCAAAGAGAACAACAGCAAAAACAAAAAAATTTATTCATTTCCGTCGTTGTCCGCCTCGTTATCCGGCGCTGCTTCAAAAGGAATGAGAGCTGCATATGGATAATTGACATGATCAAAGTATCCATGGATCTCATGAGTGAGTTGAGCAAGCTGGTCGGATATGGTTTGGAGAGTAGGCTCTTGGGACGAACTAGCACGACGGGGTGGACGACTTGAAGAAAGAGCTGGAGCATGATCACCATCATGATGGAAAGAAGACTCCGAGATTTCCCAAATTTGGTACTCCTTTTGAGAGGACCATTTTCTGCGACAAATCCGGATGCTTCAAGGAAGTTCATAATGAGGAGGGCATAAGGAAGAGGCATGTCATCACCGATGGCATCGAGCATATGAATTTTGATGAGCCGACACCAATTTATTTTGGCTCTGGTGACAATGGCATGCAGAAGTTTGGTATCCTCCTGGGATATGGTGGTGTGATTGTGCCGTCTAGGCTTGAGGACTCGGGTGATGAAGTAAAGAATCAACCGGTAGTTTGGATCCATTCCCGTTATGGTAGGACGACGGGTAGAGATAGATGGATCATAGGAGGTTATACCGGCTTGGTGGAGAAGGATGGTTTCATCAAAGAGAGCCCCGGCCTTATCAATATACCGGTAAAGGTCTTCACCTTCATTTGGAAGGCGGGCAATGGTGTGGAGATTCTCTTCAGAGAGAAGAATTTGAACCCTATTAATGGAGGTGACAAGTTCGCCATCTTCATCTTTATGGAGGTTTGAGTAAAAAGCTTGAACGAGAGTTGTGTTTATGTGAGGATGAGTGAGAAGCAAGAAGTCATATAGTTGACATTCCTTTAACATATTTGCGGCAGGGGTGAAAGGCTCAAGGAGTTTACTATTTGAGAACCGAGGAGGAAGAATGGTGCGTTTCTCAAATTTTGATAGGAACCTTGTGAGTTCATTTTCAGTTTCAAAGAACAAGACGGAACCGTCTTGGTATGGAAAATTTAAAGAAGGAGGGGCGGTTGAGGCTGATGCGCCATGTTTGGATCGGGAACGTTTTGAAGATCGTCCAGACATGTTAGGAGAAAGACTGCTGGAATTTGGCAAAGAAAATAGAAGAGATTTAGCTTTTGAATACTAGAGATAGTGCTTGAGTGGGTGAATGTGAGCTCTTATGATGCCTATTTATAGAGGAAAGGATTATCAAGCATTGAATGGAGACATTTGCTGAGATTTTGGTTTAGGAGCAGTCAGAAAACGGTAAGAATTAAAATTACTGACCGTTAGATAATCGATTATTGAACTGAAATAATCGATTCTATTTACTGTTTGATTGAGATTTTGAATCTGACAAATCGATTCTTGAGTCAAACGGTAAAAAAAATTTGAATGAAATAATCGATTGTTAAATTTTGGTAATCGATTATGGAGCATTTAAGACCTGACAGGAATCGATTGAGGAGCCAAACGGTAACAAAAAATTAATATGAAGTAATCGATTGTCAATTCTTGGTAATCGATTATTTAGGGAACTAATTTGATACAGTGAACTTGGAGAATATCAGAATTTGTCAAATAATCGATTGTATGAAAAAATAATCGATTGTTGTAGAAAGCATTGCTGAATGACTGAGGCGGAAATCGATTATGCAATTTAGGAAGTAAAAAATTAAACACAGATGCATAATAGTAATAATCAGTCGTAAACAATCGATTATTGATACTGATAATCGATGTACTGCACAGAAAATAATCGATTAGTGGCTTGAAATAGTCGATTATTTTGTGCTAAAACTTCATAATTCCCCCTACCTTTGGGGTGGTACCTACAAAATAGATTTAAACGTCTCCGACGCTCAAGTTAGTAATTTATAGCGAAATTAATAAATTACACTAGTGTTAACAAGTAATGCCGTGAACTCTTAAGAATTGTGTCCTAGAGTGTTCTTAAGAGAGTTTCGGGTACTTACCTTTTCTCCAACATCGCCAATTACCTGTTCGAGAGGATGATCCTTGATCGTTCTCCACTCGTTAGGCGTATTTATTCCTTTTTCTAATTGTGGCGCTTCTTCCGTTGGTTGTTCCCCAATTTCATTTTTGTTTTCCTTTGAAGGTTCTTCTTGGATTTTATCTTTCAAGCTATCCAAGATACCTGCAAGATCAAAACCGGATTCCTTTCTCGCCAAGCGAGTATTATCTTCGGAAAACACAACATGAGGGGATTCCTCCACAATTTGGGTTCTTTTGTTAAAGATCCTATATGCTTTGCTACGTGAGGAATAACCAATGAAAATACCTTCATCCGATTTAGCATCAAACTTACCCAATTGGTCCTTCCCATTATTATGAACAAAACATTTACAACCAAAAACACGTAAATGAGAAATGTTGGGTTTTCTACCCTTATAAAGTTCATATGGGGTTTTCATGAGTATCGGCCGAATTGCTGCTCTATTTAAAACATAGCAAGCGGTACTCACGGCGTCCGCCCAAAAATATTTGGGAATCTTAGCTTCGTCGAGCATGGTTCTTGCCATCTCTTCGAGACACCTATTTTTCCTTTCCACCACCCCATTTTGTTGTGGTGTCCGTGGAGCGGAAAAGGTGTGTTCGATTCCGAGTTCGTCACAAAAATCCGCAAAGAGATTGTGATCAAACTCTCCCCCATGATCACTTCTAATCGAAGTGACGGTCGATTCCTTTTCGTTTTGAACACGCTTAAGGAAATACTTGAAATTTTGAAAAGCATCACTTTTATTTGCAAGAAATAGAGTCCAAGTAAATCTAGAAAAGTCATCAACAATTACAAAAACATATTTATTTTTACCAAGACTTTCAATACGAGAGGGACCAAATAAATCCATGTGAAGTAATTGCAAAGGTCTAGACGTTGAAACAATATTCTTGGATTTAAAAGATGCTTTGGTTTGCTTCCCTTTTTGACAAGAATCGCAAATAGAATCATTTTCAAACTTTAAACTGGGAAGACCAACTACTAAGTTTTGAGAAAGAAGCTTGTTCAAAAGATGCATGTTCATGTGTGCTACTCTACGATGCCATAGCCAAGAGTTATCCTCTTTGCTTACTAAACAATCAACATATTCGGGTGAGGAGTTTGCAAGATCAACCATATAGATATTATCAATTCTAAAACCACGAAGTATGATCTTGAAATCACTACGTCTAAATACAAGACATTCATTTTAAATAGAGCAAGATTTCCCTTGTCACATAATTGGCTTATGCTCAAGAGATTATGCTTCAAACCTTTCACAAGTAGTATATGTTTAATAGAGGAGTTTTCGTCCTTACCGACCGAACCAATGCCGATGATTTTTCCTTTATTGTTATCACCAAATGTGACGCTTCCTCCTTCTTTGTGCTCTAGTTGAAGGAATTTGGATTCATCTCCCGTCATGTGTTTGGAGCATCCACTATCAAGGTACCATAGTACACTTGATCCCTTCAAGCACACCTACAAAACAAATTAATGTTTTTTAGGTACCCATGCCATCTTGGGTCCTTGAGGGTTAGGCATGTTATAATGATGCAATTGATTTATATGTCTATGACGAGTAAAGCAAGCGGGAGCAATATGACCAATACGTCTACAATAATGACAAGTCACGTTGGGATTATGCATTTTTCTAGGTACATAGTAACTAGATGAATGAAGGTTGCTTACTCTACTTTGAACACCATTGTTTCTCCTATTATGAGCTCTAGGAGGTTCACAAGTTTGTCTAAAATATGCATCATTTCTAGAATATCTATTTCTAGGTGGAGGGTCATTTCTTGGTCTTCTAAATTGTTCAAGGTTTGGCCTAAAATATGCATTATTTCTAGGTCTTCTAGCATTTCCACTATTTGGTCTAACATGCAAGTTATTTCTAGGATTTCTACTTCTAGGATAAGCATTTTGGTTATTAGTCCTGGGTAGCTCTAGGTTGTTGTGGTTTAGCACCAACCTTTTCTTCATTCTTGAATCCTATTCCATGTTTAGTTAATTTTAGATTAACAAGCACATCATTCAAGTTTTTATGCGAAGAATTAAACTTATCTAATGTGCCTTTAAGTCTAGCTACTTCATTCTTAAGAAGCACACAAGAAGAACAGTTTCTAGTAGAACCTTCAGGTTTATCAGCACTTCTTTTTCCATAAAACTTGTTTTCCTCTTTTAGCTTCTCATTTTCGAAAACCACTTTTTCTAATTCTTTTTCTTTTAAATGAAAGCTGTGTTTGAAAATCTTTTTCTTTTAGAGAAGCCCTTTCTTTAACACTTTTGACAGTTTTTGAAGCTTTGATAAATTCAGCATATAGTTCATCAAAAGCATTTCTCATTTCATCAAGAGTAAAAAAATTTTGAGAAGAGATTTGACTTACCTCGTCTTTGCCGTCTTCTTGAGCCATGAGACATAAATTTGCTGCTTCATCGTCTTCTTCTTCGCTTGCTTCGCCTCCGGAATCTCCTCCCCAAGAGATGTATGCACGTTGCTTTTTGAAGGGTTTCTTCTCCTTTTTGATGTTAGGGCAATTTGATTTTATGTGCCCGGTTTCTCCGCATTCATAGCATTTTAGTTGATCGCCTTGCTTTTTGTTCTTGCGTTCATACTCTTTGCGCATGAATTTTTGAAACCTTTTGATAACGAGTCCAAACTCGTTGTCACCTTCCTCATCAATTTGTGGTTGGCTAGCCTTTAGAGCAATCCTTTGCCTTCTTTGATCATCAACAAACGGGTTAAGTATAGTTGATTCATAGGTTTTGAGATTACCTCTTAATGCGTCAATTGTGACATTTATGATGCCAATGGATTCTTGGATTGCATCGGCCTTTGATCGCCATGCCGGAGTGAGACTTCTGAGGATCTTCCGGACAAGTTCTCTATCCGTAAACGTCTTTTTGAGGGATTGTAGATCATTCACGATCATTGAGAATCGCTCAAACATTTCGTCTACTTTCTCTCCTTCCTTCATGTGGAATAGTTCATAAGAGTGAGTTAAGAAATCAATTTTAGCTTCTCGTACCTGGTCGGTTCCTTCGTATGTCACTTCAAGCTTATCCCACATTTCTTTTGCTGTTTTGCAACATGATATCTTCCTGTAGTCGTTAGCATTAACAGCACAATATAATAAATTTATAGCTTTGGCATTATTTTGAACCTTACGAATATCCTCCGCGGTATATTCCTCTTCGGTCTTTGGAACCCATTCGTCTTCCACCTTCTTGGTTGGAATTTGGTTTCCATTGGTGAATACTTTCCACAAATGAAAGCTATTTGATTGCACAAAGATTTGCATCCTCTCCTTCCAGTATGAGTAGTTTGTGCCGTTGAATAGAGGAGGTCGTGTAGAGCATTGTCCTTCTTCAATTGCTGCAAAAGAGTCAAGAGTAGAAGCCATGGATGGTTCTTTCAAACGGTTAAGTTTTCAGAGAGTTGGGCTCTGATACCAATTGTTAAACTTTACCTCCTGCAAAGTAAAACAAACTTTGCAGTATACACCCAAGACAAACTATTTGGTGACGAATCAATTCAACAGATTCAAACCAAGATAGACGCATATGTGAAATTAGACAAAGCGAATGCTGCAAAAGACAAAATAAGCCAATTTGAGGTAATTACTAAAAGTCTTCAAATGAAGAAAGGAGCCATATTCAAGAAAGAAATCCTCGCTTCATATTTTGAGAAAATAAAGAAAGATTTGGCAAAAAATTTCGGAACAAAAGTCAGTGATGATATATCAATGACCTCAATAGGAAACACTTCCGATGAAGACATATTTGCAGCAGGGGAAGCTCAAAGCACCTCCAAAACGGAAGTTAATATTGAAGAGATAGAAGATTTCCTTGCAAAATTGAAGGAAATGCCGAAGAATCTTCGGAGAAAAAAAGACAAGAAGGGAAAGGGCAAAGCTTAAATTATTGAAATCCCCATAGGACAATCATAGGGGTAATAAGTTAAAAGACTTTAATAAAGATACGGACCCCTCCATTATAAGGAATCTACTTTTATAAAGTAGATTGTTCGTTTGTAATAATTTTCTTTGTGGGGCATTATTGTAAATTTTTTTTGTCGGCCAATTTTATTTGTTTGGTAGTAAATCGATCCATTATAAAAGGAAACTCATAGTTTAGGTGAAGGGGGCTTTAGAAAAAGCCGGGAACATCCCTCTAGCCATCTCTATCCTTGTAAAAATCTCTTTGTAATTTGATAGTATTTTGAATTCAGCAGTAAAAATCAAAAGTATATATATACCAAGTAGGGTTGGGTCCAAATAATTATACCTTCTCCAATGTGAAAAAGGACACTTTTCTCGGGTTTGAATAGCGTGGTCGCGGTCGAGACCGCGCTAGTGGCAAGTATTCTGCCTGACGAGCGCGGCCTGAGCACGATTGTGCTATTGACGCGCACTTTTCGCCATGTTTCGTTTGGAATTTAGAACAACGTAAAACATGAAAGTTTTAGGCCTTTGCATTAACTTTCCAACCATATATTGTGGAGCCTAAATGGAGTTTTGAGAAAAATAATATATGTATTTTACTAGACAATGCATAATATGCCTACTCGAATATTCGTTTGTTATTAACTATCAAAGGTGACCCCCAAACACGATCCCCGCTTAATTTCTTTATCTTTTACTCAGACTTCAAAGCTCCAAATTACTTGAATTCATTCCGTAATATATATATTCTCGTAATGACTCATACAAGGCATAAAACACACTGTTAATGCAAAACACTAGCGATTAAATCTCAAACTCAATCAAAGTGCAGTATGTTTGAGTGTAATAAGTGACTAAAATGTGAAATTATAGCCTATCATCAACACCCCACACTCAAAAGTTGCTCGTCCTCGAGTCAACCAAAAATTTACTCTATGTATGAGTACTTAACATATTCGAAGCACACTACACAAATGATTATGGTTGATAGTAATTATTAAACTCTAGCATATGCAATCATCATATACTTTCCTTTTACTCGTACTATTCTTAGAAGTTATTTACAACAAAGACAACATGCTCACCAAAATTCTAACATCAAAACCCGACTCAATATCACGATGCACTCATGGCTTGAATACCCAACATCGTAGAGAAGTCTAATAATGCTACCTATACCTCATGAAGTCATGTGCCCTCACAACAAGAACAAGAGAATACATTGAACCCACACAATTAAATATCATGATTAAATATAGTTTAAAGACTCATATATATATATATATATATATCAAAGAAATCTCTCACTCTTACAAAAAAAGTCACATGCATACAATTGGTATCATAGGCTTGCCTTTAATGTAAATCTCTACTAATGCAGGCTCGCTCAATGTAAAATCAATTAGATGTTTTTCATGGTTGTAATGTGGGCTAAGGGACATGTAGGATATATTTAGGAATAGTGACTAACCCTCCTAAGCACTTTAACATCCCACATAATCAATTTTAAGCATAAATTCTTCAATCCACTTCACTTTCACAAACAATATCACCCCAAAAATGCTCCCTTTCTTCTTTATGCACTACATTAATTCATACCCACTATCAAGAACAAGACAACAATGTATTCATCTCTATTATTATTATTATTATTATTTAGATTATTCTTTTTTTCAATTTTCGCTAGTGATGCATTATTTTTAAAAATAAGTACACATTTCTTTCTTTTATCGGTTCTACTCAAAAGCCACCCCACACTTAGTTTCTTCTTACTTCTTTTGTGTTCAGCTCACAATTAAAGTGCATTAAGAGGAAAAGGGATCAAAACAATGTCAATTAAGAATAAAAAGGATATAAGCTTGTAATATTGGTGCCAAATAAAAGTTTATATGCTCAAAATGATTGACTAGGGATAAATTTTATTTGTGGTAAGCAACTAAGCTCAAAAAGATCAAAGAAAGCCTAAGATCATTTTTCAAACTGAGCATCACCTAAAATTTCGCTTTGACTCACAAACCGGGCAAGTTCTAGACATAAGTACATATGGACCACACAAAAATCTCACTATACATGGCACATGACTCACTAAGGATGATTCCATTCCGACTCTCAAACAAATTCAAGTATTAACGGAGTCACGAGATATTAAGCATTAAACATAAAGTGAACATAAGTCAAGAAAATGAGACATAGGCGCCACAAAACATGATATCCAAGTAAGCAAGGCATCAACAATAAATTCAAATTATAGGTAAGATACTAAACATGTCAAAGCCTAAGTATTCTATTATCAAATAAGTCAAGGACGCCAGGTTTATCTCATCTTTCTTCCTCCATTTTATTCCCTATACTACTTTAAAAGAAAAAATTACACGGTTCAAACTACATCCCATGGAAAAGAACCAAGGCACAAAGAAACATCACGGGGGATTATTACCACCTAAAGAAAGCTAAAAGGCATATTTTTGTATTTTCTGTTTAGATTTTAATTCCTCAAGAAAACTGTCTAGGAGATCCATCGCCGAGAAACGTTCAAATTTTTCGAATTTTTTGCTTGATTTTTTTTCTCATAGCTACTAAATTACCACACGACTACAAAAACAAAATTAAGAAGTTAATATTTTTCTAACATCCTACTACTAATTATAAAGAGAAAGTCTTTCACCCCACACTTAAAAGAGTGCAGTGTCCTAATGCACAAACAAAGCAAAATAATACTAGGGATGGTCAAGACACGCCCTGAAAGGTCAAAGGCCGAAGCAATAGTGGCTCACGATGTACTTAGACTTTCCCGCATGGTCTTTTGTGTGGGCACTCCGCACTCAATTTTCATCATCTAACTTACTTTTGCACTCTTCCAATGGCTTTGCTTCCTATGTTTATAATCCTACAAAACAAAAAGAATATACAAAGATAATAGAAAAATAAAAAAAAATATTTAAAAGAAAGCAATAAAGCTGGGTTGCCTTCCAATAAGCGCCTAATTTAAAGTCGCGGCACGACTTGAACCACTTTCTGCCTCCACCTTAAATTTATGAATTATACCCCCAACAGGGTATCCAGTATGTGGATATGCTCCTTTGTTGGAGCCACAAAGATAACCATGCCAAGTAATAAATTTTTAACTCTGCACTTCTCGGCCTTTAGATGAGGAATGTAATTTTTGCTTTTTGGCATAACAAATTCAAGAATACAGACACTCTTATACTCAACCTTTGACTCAATCATAGGCTCAGATGGCTCGATTACAATCTTACTATCTAAACACAATGTGGAAAAATAATTGGAATGAGGTCTAATGCGCCCTAACTCATGAATTTTATTACTATTTGCATCCCCATATTTACACACACTCAAGTCTCCTAAAGTAATGTTATCTACTCCCTCATATGACTTTAGAGCATCTTTCTCAATATTGGCATCCTCAAAAAAAACTTGGTCTAGTGATTGGTATTCTCGTTTTAGTTCCTCAATTTGGTCTAGAAGATTTTTTTCAGCTTCACATAACTCATTATTAATTTGTTGGGCATTACACGCATCAACCTTGTGCTCAAATCTGCATCTAAGTTATGTACAGCCAAACAAAAATTATCAGTTCAATGTGCAAGTTCATCTCTCTCCTTAGACCAATCATTCACCAATGTTGTCAGAAGACAACGTCGTTCCGCATATTCGCCTAATCGAGAATATACGTCCCAATACCAACCCTTACTCCCATATTCAAATTCAGACCTCCCAGATGTCATATTGAGAGAATTAAAAACACAATAGGAGAAAAGTTATAAAATTAAAATATTTACAAAAAGAGAAGAAAAAAAATAGTAAAGATAAAAGTAAAAGTCTAATTTAGAAAAATAATTAATTTCTAAGTCCCTGGCAACGGCGCCAAAAACTTGTTGCGGCCAAACGCACACGCAAGTGTATATGGTCGTCAAGTAATAAAGTGACTAAAAGTCGGATATCGATCCCACGAGGACTTGTGATTAACTATTAACTAAATTAGACTATCCTAATTATCTGAACATGAATTAAATCTAGAAGTATTTGATTCTAAATTAATTAAATAAAGAAATATAAATAATAAACATTGAATAGAGAAAGAACGTATTTTTATGATATCAATGTAATGAAAACCATCTAGGGTTATAGGCTATCTAACATTCCTATTATATTCTTCATTTTAATTGACTAACTAATTTATCTAGTTTATTGGTTGACATGGTTAATATTGCTCATAAGAATCTGTCGAGTTCTTACTCACCTATTCAAGCTAACATAACACATATATGTCTATGAAGCTAGAATCAACAAGAACACATTTATAATTCTTGTAAACTAACCAAGCAAGGCAATTAGGTATATGTCTATCCTAACCGCGAATCCGTTCACCAATGCCCAGGTTCAAGAACTTGCTCTACTCAATCCTATATGCAATCTAGAATTATCAATTTTGAGTTCAACTCTAGCTTCGTAGACAGTATTTAATTGGTGATCAAGCAATCAAATAATTAAAAGCAGGATTGAATAAATAAACCAATATGATAAACTAAGAAATCAAAATCGATATCC
The DNA here is from genome assembly GCA_034376525.1 of Nicotiana benthamiana. Lineage (NCBI taxonomy): Eukaryota > Viridiplantae > Streptophyta > Magnoliopsida > Solanales > Solanaceae > Nicotiana > Nicotiana benthamiana. The sequence goes on along the minus strand of CM067324.1, from coordinate 123,398,970 downwards.
GAATAACAATAGTCATGAAAGAACCACAACTCTAGAACGTGAAGTTTAGCTCCACATAGACATGGTAGCAAAACAACAAATCATACAAAGAAACATAAAAAGACTAAGTTGGTGGAAAAAAAGATGAAACCCGATGAATTCCGGACTCCATGACAGCTCTATGCTCTCTCCCCTTCAAAACGCCCTCCCCCTCAAAATACCGTTTTCCATGTATGTATACATCAAGTAGGATTGGGTCCAAATAATTATACCTTCTCCAACGCGAAAAAGGACACTTTTTTTGGGTTTGACTAGCGCGGTCGCTCTAGTGGCCAGTGTTCTGCCTGACAAGCGCGGCCTGAGCGCGATCATACTATTGACACACACTTTTTACCCTGTTCTGTTTGGAATTTCGAAAAACATAAAATATGAAAGTTGTGGTATTTGCATTAGTTTTTCAATCATATATTGTGGATCCCAACTGGAGTTCTGAACAAAAAGTTATGTCTATTTTACTAGACAGTGGCGCAATATGCCTACTCGAGTCTTCGTTTGTTCTTAACTATCAAAGGTGACCCCCAAATACGATCCCGGGTTAATTTCTCGAGCTTTTACTCAGATTTCAAAGCTCCAAATCACTTGAATTCATTCTATAATTTATATAGTTCGGAATCATTCCTACGAGGCATAAAACACACCATTAGTGCAAAACACTAATAATTAAAGTTCAAACTCAATCAAACTATAATAAGTTTAAATTAATAAGCGAGTAAAATACATAATTATAGCATATCATTACACTGTATTATGTTTTTTCAGGTTCTCCTGTTTTGGTTGCGAAATTAGTCAGAAACTTTATAGCAACGAATCTAATTATTTATAGCATATGAGCATACAGCATCCTTGACGCTTCTTTTATGTTTTTTCCGGCCAATGTTAAACACATTATCTTAGAAAATAAAATTCGTTATCATTTGGCAGTGTTATATATGGTTTTGGAAGGATCGAAGGCTTCAATATGAGAGTGGGGACGGCAGTTCTTTGAATCGGAATAGTGGCAGCAGGGTAATAGATATTGACCAGAGTTCGATATCCATTCAAATATTGAAATTTATGAATTTGTTTCTTACAAATATTACACTCAAGCTATCGACCAAATATGTTATTTTCACTCTGCAACTGAAATAACATTAAAATTTCATTGAGCAATCATGATTAAAAATATGGAAAAGGGTCTAAATTATCCCTATTATTTGGTAAATAATTTATTTTTATCTTTTGTGTATCTATCCGTCAAAAAATATATACTACATTATTTTTATTAATAAAATTGCCCTTTATATTAATGTGCTGACATATTTTTCTAGGCCCCGTGACTCTTCCATTCAAAAATTACATATGGGTATAACCCGACCTATTTGTTATTCAGGTTAAAAATTAAATGTATTCCCCCTCTTGATTCTACCAACGTGGCTCCTTACCCTATTTCTCCTCCATCACCTCCAACCATGTAAATATCCATCACACCTTCTTCTCGCAATAAAGATATCTTTACCTGTAATTTTGAAAAATTAAAGAAGCAAAATTTAAGTGTTCAAATTGTAATAGAAAAGTGAGGATTACAAAGACACATACAAAATATTCTTACACAAAGAATCTGTAGGGAAAGATTTGCGTTTTCTGTTAACATGGGTCCTTAAACCTACTAAAAGCTTTGAAAATGGTGAATGAATAAACTTACTTTTTTCCGAAAAAATAATTAGAAAAAGAACATGGAGAAACCATGACGGTTACCATACAAATTCAATTATTTTCTTCTGTTGCTCTCTTGCTTCATGCCGCTTTTTGTGGTAGCAACTTCGAAAAATTTCAAGCTAATATTTTCCGGTAAATCAAAATTTCTAGCCACGGCTCCAATTTCTGAAACACAAGAGAATAAGGGTTTGACTACATTAATAAAATCAATTAATTAGCCTGCAACCCGTATTCAAGACCACCACACTCAAAGACCCAATCTTCCTTGGCTACTTTCTCAAATAAGGTGATGATTTAGCCTTTTCATTCAAAAATGGACTTGGTTGCAAGTGACAATAAGAAACAAAACGAAGGGAGAAAGTAGTTGGCGGAAAAGGTGTGTAACGGTTGAGGAGATTTAATTTGTTTAGTCAAAATGAGGAAGATACAAGGGTAAATAAGTTTAAACAATGGGTCGGGTTCGGTTAATCGGGCAGATATTGTACCTATATTTGAATTCTGAGCCTAGAGCCACGTGGCCAAATAAAAACATACTGGCGCATTAATTTTTTTTTTTGGTAATTAAACTTTTCATTAATCACAAATAAAGTTGCATTACAAGACCACAATCGGGTGTCAACTTAGCCGACTGTCTGATTGCTAACATAATAACTACTCTCCAATTCTAACTATCTAGGTTCTACTATATACTAAAATATTGTAATAGTTGTCTAATTTTAGGGGTGCCTCTAATGTTACAGTTGTATACTATGTCTTTCAGTAGAGCAGTATTACGTCGAAAAGTCTTGTTGAACACTCTTGCATTCCTCTCCAGCCAGATAGCATATGTAACTTCAGCTGTAACCATCTTGAAAATGGCTGCACGACATGTTCTTCCTTTGGCTTTGGCAATCAACCATTGCATTTGCTGCCTCCAGTTGCCTCTAAGTGTATATTGTTCATGTAGCCAATTCATTACTCTTCTCCATATATCCACAGTGACAGGGCATTTTGTGAGGAGGTGGTCTCTTGTTTCCGCTTGGGCTTGGCATAGAGGACAATGCTGCTCAATTCCCATTCCCCAGCTGCTGGCGCATTAATTTGAAGGTCCACATGTTGCACCGTTAAAAGGAGGGACAATTTTATTAATAAATTTGTTTTACCTCCTATAGCAAAGTTTAGCACCTTATTTATTTTAAATAAATATCATTTAAAAAAATTATATTCTATTGATAACTTTTAAGGTTTTTAGCAAAATATTTAATTTTGGTTACCTCCTAGCCCTAAGCCACTAAATACGCTATTCAGTAACACTATTTTCTTTCTCTCTCTACTTTGATACATCCTATTAAAATTTCCGCTCTCCTTCTCCTTCTAACGGTATTCTCTATGATTCACTTAATCAATCCTTCAAAATCCAGTAACCAGCAGCACAACAACAACAAACCCTAACCTAAAGACCCAATCAGGCCGAAGCAAATCCACGAAATCGTTGGTGATTATTTGTTGTTGAGATTCACCAAGTTTATAATGCTTGACTTCATCACATATTTATCTTTTATTGATGCCTGGATTTCAGTCAATGCGGATAACTAAACAAGAATCCAATTAAATTTCGATTAAATATTTTGTAAGTTCCAATTCAATTAGCGTTTTGCAAGATCTTTGAAGATGGAAGGACTATTTGGCTACAAGTCGGAGATTAGGTATTGTTCTTGAGCAAAGACGACAGAGTTTGGGGCTTAGCAACTTGATTTTTTTGTTAATATATTTCAATATATTTTCAACGTATAACACTATATTTTTATTTAGTTCATTGTATTTGTTGTCTTTTTTTCATTGTTATTCAATGTATCTCGTTGTATTTCATGTAATTCATTGTATTCACTATCTTTTTTTAATTATTTTTTAGTGTATCCCGTTATATTTTATGTATTTTATTGTATTCACTATCTCACTATAGTGCCATTAATGTATTTATATATATTTTTCAATTAATATAATTTATGAATTCAGATGTATTATATAATTTCTCTGAAGATTGCTATGTTTATGGGGTATCTTTCAGTTGAGAATCTTTTTTATAACCGAAAATACAAATTTTGCGTGTTATAATTGAGTTTGTTGAGTTATATTAGGAGTCTATTATGTTAATTGATACACTTTCCTTTTAAAACAGTGTAATCCCTGTTTCATGCCGTGAATACAGTCGAATATAGTAGTCTCGTTGTATTTCATGTAATTCATTGTATTCACTATCTTTTTTTAATTATTTTTTAGTGTATCCCGTTATATTTTATGTATTTTATTGTATTCACTATCTCACTATAGTGCCATGAATGTATTTATATATATTTTTTAATTAATATAATTTATGTATTCAGATGTATTATATATAATTTCTCTGAAGATTGCTATGTTTATGGGGTATTTTTCAGTTGAGAATCTTTTTTATAACCGAAATACAAATTTTGCGTGTTATAATTGAGTTTGTTGAGTTATATTAGGAGTCTATTATGTTAATTGATACACTTTCCGTTTAAAACAGTGTAATCCATGTTTCATGCCGTGAATACAATCGAATATAGTAGTTTGTCGAGCTGTAGTCCCATGTTTCACACAATGAATACAATCAAATACTCGAGTAAAACAACTGATTTGCAGGACTTCCATGATTCGCGCATATTTTTGCTATTATATTCATAAATGCAATAGCTTAGGTACATCAAATACATGTAATAACCACATAAAAGGTATCTATAATCTGTAATATAGCAAATGGTATCTATAGATGACTAATTACTACTAAAAGATAGTGCTTATAAAAATTTCTCTAAAAATAATGTGGTATATATTTTTGAACGGATAGATGGACGGAGGGTAAAAATAAGAAATTTTTATCTCCTATAGCAAAGGTTAACACCTTATATAGTTTAAATAAATACCATTTAAAAAATTATATTCTATAGATACCTTTTAATGTTTATAGCAATTTTGGATACCTCATAACTCTACAACAACAACAACAATCCAGTATAATCGCACATAGTGGGGTCTGAGGAGGGTAGTATGTACGCATACCTTACCTCTAACATGAGGTAGAGAGGCTGTTTCCAAATAGACCCCCCGCATCCTTCCCTCCAAGAACTTCCCACCTTGCTCTTGGGGAGATTCGAACTCACAAGCTCTCGGTTGGAAGTGGGGGTTACTTACCATCAGAGCAACCCCTCTTGTCTGGATACCTCATAACTCTAAACCATTAAATACGGTATTCAGTTACACTATTTTCTTTCTCTTTCTAGTTTGATACATGTCATTCTCTTCCCCCATTTTCTGAAACACACGATGCTCAATCTCAAAATTCTTCTCGCCCACATGACCTACATTCTTTTCAATCCCAATTTCTGCAATTCCATCGGAACACGCATGCCATATATGTTGACATATGGTTTCGACAATTTGGACAGAGTCCATTTTGATTTTCTATGCCGCCGTAGAGGTTAGGTAAACATCCGTTCATCCAATCTCCGTCGAAAATTAGGCTACCAGATTTTCTATGCTGCCAAAATTAGGCTTTGTTCTTTTCCATCCAATCTGAAAGTTTGGTGGATCCTGCTTCACAAGCCAGTTCTTGATTTTCTATTGTGAATTATCTCTAACTTTCTTCGTTTCTCTATTGGGAATTTTTTCTGGGTTGATTGTTGTTTCTGAAGTTGGTGTGGGACTGAGGAAATTGGGCTCTTGAGGCTCGGGTGTGAGATGATATTTTCATGTATTTTATTGTATTTATTTTCTTTTTTAAATTGTATTTTAATATATCTCGTTATGTTTCATTGCATTCACTGTCTCGTTGTATTCATAAATGTATTCATATATTTTTTAATTAATATAATTTATGTATTCAGATGTATAATATAATTTTTCTGAAGATTGCTATATTTTTGGGGTGTTTTTCGTTTGAGAATCTTTTTTATAACTGAAAATATAAAATATGTGTGCTATAATTGAGTTTATTGAGTTATATTAAGAGTCTATTATGTTAATTGATTCACTTTCCATTTAAAAACACTGTAATCCCCAATTTCACACAGTGAATACAGTCGAATACAAAAAATCTGCCCAGCTGTAATCCCATATTTCACGCGATGAATACACTCGAATACAACAATTGATTAGTTGGACTTTCCTGATTCACGCCTATTTTTGCTATTGTATTCATGAATACAATATCTTAAATACATCTAATACATCTTATAATAACATAAAATGTATCTATAATCCATAATATAGCAAATAATATCTATAGATAGTTAATTACCACTAAAAGATAGTGTTTTATGAAAATCTCTATAAAAATAAACCATTTACCAGACAATAGGGGTAGTTTAGGCCCTTTCCCTTGATAATATTACTATTTTATCAACATATAGAGTTTAATCTTATTAAAAAATTAAGTCTATTTTGGTCTACCAACATTGTATTTATACTTTTATAATAATATAAGTTTTGATATAAATATATATATGTAGATTGATAATATGTTCAACATTTATTATTTCAAAAATTTATATCATTTTAATTTTAATTTTATAATTGTAAATATATTTTAAATAATATTTACGTAATATTTTAAAGTTTTTTAGTCATTGGTAAAGAAAAAATTAGTATTTAAATCTTGCTTGTCCACTTAGAGTAATTTAGTATACTCACACAATCGATCCAATATTTCCATGGGATGCCGTGTATTCTACACTTTTGAATCTCGTAAACAGATTTTTTTTCTTTGATTTTGCTCCCATTCATGCTACGTGTAACATGATTTAGTTAGATATTTTGTAGCATCAACCATGAATTCAATAATTAGTAGTGGAAAATTATCTTTCGAACATATCATATTTGGGTCTCGAAAGTTACCACAAACACGTATTTGATAATTCTTTTTCTTGACAGGTATAATATTCAATATCCGTGATGGGTGCTTCACCTCTCGAATAAATCCCGCCTTGCTGATCTTGTTAACTTCGACTTTAATTTGTGGTACTAACTCGGGTAGAAACATGCATTGTGACTGCTTCACATGGCGCCTTCCATTTTTGATCCCCATGATGAATGGCTATCTTAGTACTAAGACCAGATATTTTTTTATAGGACCAAGCAAAGACATATAATTTGGAGTATTATTCAATGCTTTATAATAACTTAGAATTTCCTTTCCCAATTTTCATATATATTTAAATTCTCTAAACTTCCTTTTTAATAATAAGTGTCCTAATACATGTTGTCACATGTCGAGCTCCATCCTAAAAATGGAGTGCAACACCTACGTCAACATTGAGTTCATCACCGAAATTAGAATTGTTTTTATGTACTTTCCCTTCCCGCAAGGGGTGTTGTGGTGTGTGTATGATTCTTTTGACATCTATGTTGAATCAGAAGAATTTACCAATGATAATCAATACAATACCGACGAACTCTGGCATTGGGATGCTGAGAAATTTAAGTCTTTTCTTCGTGCTTCAGTTACAGTTGTTACGATTTCAGATTCTATTTTTTGGGAATACTGCAGTCAGAATAAATGATAAATTTGAATACCCGTTGCAACTTGATCTTGAGAAGTATTTACGTGATCGGATAGATAAAGTGCTTTGTTTCAGTGTTATAAAAAGTGTGCGTTTCTCGCTTAAAGCGTCAATGCGACGCGACACGATGCAATTGCGCTTTTCTGCCATAAAAAGCGGCTCACATAAAAAAAAGCGCACGCTTTACCCTGTTAAGCGAGAAGCGTCCCGATGGAAAAATCACAAAAAAGTGTGCTTAAACGAAGTTAAGACATCTGCTAGGGTTCTTTTTTTAAAAAAATGTGACAAATACACAGTTAGTTGCCAAATAAACTTACACAAACAAACACTCTGTTGCTCCAACTCCAAGCAACGACTGCTGCTCCAACTTCAAGCGACGACAACTGCTTCATCTCTGTAAGTTTCTTCTTCTTCTTCTTCTCTTCTCTTCCTCTGATTTTCTTTAGTTCCTGTTCGACTCCTTTTTCTCTTCTTCTGATAAGAATGGACCTTGGGTCTAACTCAACCCCAAAAGCTAGCTTATGAGGTGAGGATTGCCCGAGCCATATAAGGAGACCAAGGACCTCAAATCCCTCCGATGTGGGACAATTCAACACCCCCTCTCACGCCCAGATCTCTGGAGCGTGGACAACATAAATGAGGGCCCAACATCGGTAACAACAATTGGGACGGGCCTGGCTCTGATACCATGAAAAGAATGGACATTGGGCCTAACTCAACCCCAAAAGCTAGCTTATGAGGTGAGGATTGCCCGAGCCATATAAGGAGACCAAGGACCTCAAATCCCTCCGATGTGGGACAATTCAACATCTTCTTTTTATTTTTTTGGCTTTTTATTGCTCTATTCTTGTGCTCTAATTTATGCTTTGTTCTTCTGTTCTACGCTCTGCTTTGCTCTTCTTCTTTTTATTTTTTCACTTTTTATTGCTCTGTTTTGTGCCATAATCTATGCTCTGTTTTTCTAGTTTATATTGCTCTATTTTTTTTGTTTTCACTGTTCTGGTTCGAAAAAATTAACTGTTCTCTTTTTTTGTTGTTGTTGATTGTAGTAAATTTTATCTTATTATTCAATGACATCAAGCTAAAAAAGAGATCCAGCTTGGGCATATGAAACTGCAATTGGCAGTAGTATCTATTATTTTCTTCTTGATTTAAGAATTAGAACATTTGCTTAATATGTTATTTTTTAATGAGTTTTTAGCTATTTAATCATGCCTATTTAATTTTTTTATTTATGTGTTTGATTGCACTTCATATAAATAACGCGCTTCGCTTCGTGCTTTTCGCTTCGATGAAGCGAGGCCTCCTCACTTTTTTACGCTTAACGCTCTTCAAAACACAGTGTTGGATGGTATAAATTTGATGATAAATCTCATTGTTGTACTCCAGAAGGTTTGTCACAATACCTACTGTTAGTTGGCGCCAATGATAAAAGAAATATAAGTAGTATAACACTGATTATAGGCACAACGCAATATTATTTTTTCAAACATAATTTGGTATTAGGAGAAAGATTACAGCTAGATTTTATTTTAAAATATTCCTAACTATGATCATGAATGACTCAAATATCAAGTAAAGTTTAAAAATCTCATATTTCATGGGAAAAATTGGGTCATGGAGTGCAAAAGATAGAAAAGTATGTTTCATAGTATTGTTACAAATAAATAATTAATGGATTTACTACTAAAAAACTGGCTAACAGTGTCCAGGAAAATCGACCGAAATCGGTCGAAATTTAAGAAAAACAGTTAATTTCCGATCGTTTTTAATTAGTCGGAAAAATAATGATATATTACGATAGAAGTCGGTTGGTATTTTACATATATAATAATTTTATTTAAATATATGATTATGATTATTTGTAACTTGTAATAAATTTAGTCCACACTATTATAGCACTAACCCCCAGCTCGAGATATCATAGCACCACAATATTATATCTGTTATAAACTAAAGCAAAAGACAAGAACAATAGAACAAGAACAATAGCAATAGAGAGAAGAGTAGAGAGAGTTCTTCTTATTGAGTTGAGAGGGGTGAATTACAATGGTAGAGAGCACCTCTATTTATAGGGAGGAGGAAGATCTTGCTACCAATAATAGGACTCTAAAATCTCTCTAATTAAATACATTAAAGACATTCACCTTAAATAGAAGTGTAAGAATCTTCTATTTCATAACACTCCCCCTTGAATGTCTATTCAATGATGTGCCTCGTTAAAACCTTAAAACAAAACCCAATGGGAAAAATTAAAGTAAGGAAAGAGTACACATGTTTGAATATGCGCCTATTGGTTGCCTCGTTAAAAACCTTGCAAGGAAAACCCAGTGGGACAAAACCTTGTAAAGGAAAAAGAGTGCAACGCGCATTGACTCCCCCTAATGAGTACATCGATTTATATCCTTGAGCATTTGCATTCCAATCTTGTGCATCATCTTCAAAACGATCTTTGGTAGATGCTTGATGAATAAATCAACCATATTGACTTGAATAAATATTCCGCACCTTGAAATCATCATTCTTGATAGATATGAACATCTTCATATAATGTCGTGGAATAGCTCTTCAATATCTCCATAGATGCATTCTCAATGCCATCATGCTTATAGTTATAGCAAGATACATATATACACAAATTGTACTTAGGATGTGGTACTTCAGGACCACGAATTGCATATGCTTCAAGCAACTTGAATCTTTCAAGTTAAGTCATATAAGCCATATAATAAACTTTAGCTGCATATCAATCTTTCATTAGTGATACTAAACAAATAATATATAGAAAACTGACTATACATACCTTTGACTTTTATCTTTCAAGCATTTGAACTATAGGTTCAAAACTACATGTCTTTCATATGGAATCAATTCTTCTTGAATTGTATCTCTTCCATTTAGTTACTTTCTTTGGGTCAGTAAATGCGTAAAGCATGCTTTGCAATATGTTGCAATTTGAATTATCCCTTTTATGAACTTCAGGTTCATATCATGATATTCGGGGATATACATATACAAATGAGAATTCATCCCATGTAACATTTTCTCAAGTGTTTATCATGTCTCCCCCTCATGTTAGTAAAGCTAACATGTTTCCTCAACTTTGGGAAATCATCTTTGTGCATTATGTCAATATACACAGCACCTTAATAATAAGATGAAATTATTTGGTTCCTGACCCTGAACCACTTGTGAGGGGAGAATATACTCTCGTATACAACTTATATCAAACTGATATATACAACTTCGTTCTCATAAGGAACAGTTTAGCTATTAAGTGGAAGCACTCAATAATTATCTTGCTAAACCAACTTTGATATAAACCAACTTATCAAGATGAACTGTCTTGAGTAGAGAATCTGGAAATTATGCTCGAAGTTAGATTACTGAGCGTTTTACCTCGCAAGCACGGCCAGGCTGCGGGTTAATAACAATTGCGCATGTAACCATTCCATAGATGCATCATATGTGGTATACATGGCGGGTGAATGGGCCCATATTCACCTTTGATATTTCCAGAATTTAGGGGCTTCAACCCGAACTCTTTAGTTGGTCAGTTCATTACTGAGAACAAGAACTTCTAGTTCTTTGATATTCACCTATGTGAATTTGCACATCATACTTCAAATGAGATGGCTGACACGAATGTCAACTGAATAAATTATCAATATTGGTAAACTTCAAATTTACACCATGACATGTGCACTTATTAATAAACTTCGGGTTTATTATGACATGGGTTTTATACCAATAGATATCCACTTTATTGTGGCATTCTTTCGTTTGTGTAGTACAAACTGGAGAACAAAGCGGGTAGCTTTTCATATACAAATTACCCCGCTACAAGTTGTAGTAATAGGAGAATCAAAGCCTTCCTTTATTTATAGTCTCAATATCATCAATCGCCTTCGCATGTACTTTTGGAAACTGAATAAGTTTCTTTGAGACTTACTACAGCACTATACTCAATTGTGTTTCTCCAACATAGAAATAATTGGCTCTTCGAGAGCTCTCAATTACTTTTGTACTACCACAGGTTCATCAATATCCGTGTGGTGAATATCTTTCTTAAAGAGAAAGTTATACCATTATGGTCATGTCAAACTTATATGCAAGATATGTTTCTTGCATTATCGTTGTCCTTTAATGGTCATATTTCCAAAATACTTTGGCGTACAATAGGTACGCGACCAACGATCATTCATGCCATATATCATCTCAAACCTCCTTCTAGGGGTGAGGGTGGTATCATCTCAAGCCTCCTTCTAGGAGTGAGTGTGGTATATTCAATACCAATTTCATGTTCATATTCTTCCAACATTGAATATGTATTTGTGAATCACATTCACTTCGAGGATATGTGATTTTGTTATCCTTTTCAAATCTATAAATGATTCAGGCATTTGATTTGCTATTCTTTGCAAATGGATAATCTTTTGTGCCTCTTTCTTTCAAATAGAGGTATGTGGATCAAGATGACATAATGATGCATTTTTCCACAAAATTTCCCGTTTGGTTTCACCAACTTCTCCCCCTAATTTTGGGAAAAGTGTCTCATCAAATTGACAGTCTGCAAATAGTGCAGTGAACAAATCTCCTGTCAATGTTTCGAGGTAGCGAATAATGGAGGACGCGTCAAACTCAACATATATTCCTAACCTCCTTTGCAAACCCATTTTGGTGCGGGATGGCGGTGCTTCAGGCACATATATTGCGCATCCAAAGCTTCTTAAATGGGATATATTGGGTTCATGACCCAAAACCAATTGCAATGGGGAATATTTGTGTCAATTCGTCAGTCAGAGACGAACTAGCATTGCTGCATGCAACATGGCGTGACCCCAAACCGAAGTGGGCAGCCGACGAACTAGCATTGCTTCATGCAAAATGGCGTGACCCCAAACCGAAGTGGGCAGCCGACAAACTAGCATTGTTGCATTCAAAATGGCGTGGACCCAAACTGAAATGGGCAGCCTCGTTTTCATGAAGAATTCAAGATTATTCTCATCTATTGTCTCAATATGATATCCATTTTGAATGATATCTTTATAACTCAACAAGTTCCTTTTAGACTTGGAGGAGAACACTTTGATTGATATCAGCTCAACAAGTCCTTCTTAGACTTGGAGGAGAATATTGCATTCTCTATGATTAACGTCATGCCTTTGGGCAGAGTTACAATTGCTCTTCCGGAGCCTTCAATCAATTTACTACTTCCATAGATTGTAGTAATGTTTGCCTTACACAATTACTCTTCTTTTCTTTGAGTATTGTATGTGTAGTACATGAATCAACTAGGCAAATACTTTTACAATTGGATGTTGATCCAAGTTCGCTTTGTGAGATATCCATTTTGCTTTCCCATAGTTTGACATACAAAAAAATACATAAATATAAGTATAAACAACTTCAATTCTTTTGTTTCGCGTTTAAACAGCGTTTTGGGAAGCAGTTATTTAGGATATTCGAATATTGTATTCTAATATTCGAATATAATGCCTTGCGGAAAAAATAATACTTTAATGCGAAAAATATTAGATATTCGAATATTTAAGCACATATTCTAATATCTTGCCAGATATTCGAATATAGGAATTCTGATCGACTAGTTTTTAGGTTAGTCGATTACCTCTACTGTACAATAAAAATATTTGAGCATATTGAAACATTCTAAAGGGCTAATACTAACATCATATCATGAATTAACTAATACGAGCTAATGCTAATGACTATTAATTTATTCATTGACTAATACAAGTAGAATCAAACAGCTCCATCTTCTTTCATCATGGTTCCATCACCGATTAGGTGGTCTATCTTTCCCTCGGGTTGCTCAAAGAAGTCTGCCACATCCAGGTGGGTGAAGTCAAAGTTGTCATCAGAGACAAAATTTGTTTCAGGGCGTTTTCTCTTTCGAGATGCTTGATAAAGGTCAACCAAGTGTCTTGGTATTCGGCAAGTCTTAGACCAGTGCCCGTTTCCACCGCAACGATAACATATAGTTTCTGAACTATTTGCCTTAGGATCTTCGGGATCCCGTTTCTGCTTTCGGTGGTTATCTCTCTTTGTGGGGTGACGGACTTCTTTGGAATTTCTTCCTTGTCCACGTCCTTGGCTTTGACCCCGTTTATGACCATGACCATGGTCCCTTTTATGTTTGGCATAATGAGAGTGCACCATATCTGCTTCAGGCAGTGGTGTAGACCCAGTTGGTCTATTTTCGTGATTTCTCATGAGCAGTTCATTATTTCGCTCAGCCACTAGTAAGAGAGAAATCAGTTCAGAGTACTTCGTAAAGCCTTTCTCTCGGTACTGTTGCTGCAGTACCATATTGGAGGCATGAAACGTTGTAAACGTTTTCTCAAGCATATCGTAATCGGAGATGTTATCTCCACATAGCTTCAGTTTAGAAGTAATTCTGAACATAGCAGAATTATATTCAGAAACGGACTTAAAGTCCTGTAGCCTCAGATGGGCCCAATCATATCGTGCTTGTGGCAGAGTGACCAACTTCAGGTTGTCATATCTCTCCTTTAAGCTGTTCCACAAAACGAGTGGATCCTTGACGGTGAGATATTCAATCTTCAAACCTTCGTCAAGGTGGTGGCGCAAGAAAATCAAGGCCTTCGCACAATCTTGGGTGGATGCTTTTTCTTTATCTTTGATGGTGTCTCCGAGACCCATAGCATCTAAGTGGATTTCAGCATCCAACACCCATGTCATATAGTTCTTGCCCGAAATTTCAAGGGCAACGAACTTTCTTTTCATAATGTCAGACATACTCGAAAATTAAATTAGGAAGAGGGAAAATACCTTGGATTTTCGAGAATGATACTTGAGACGGTAGAGTCTCGTGCTGATAACGTGTTATAAACTAAAGCAAAAGACAAGAACAATAGAACAAGAACAATAGCAATAGAGAGAAGAGTAGAGAGAGTTCTTCTTATTGAGTTGAGAGGGGTGAATTACAATGGTAGAGAGCACCTCTATTTATAGGGAGGAGGAAGATCTTGCTACCAATAATAGGACTCTAAAATCTCTCTAATTAAATACATTAAAGACATTCACCTTAAATAGAAGTGTAAGAATCTTCTATTTCATAACAATATCTTAGTACTATATTACTAATTGGTACTATTATATCTTACCATTATTATTTTATTGAATTGTAATTCTAAATATAGAATTTAAATCTTATTACTAAAAACTAAATACAACTCTTCCTATATTTACTTATGTTTTGTTAGTCCGCAACTATTGGACTTTATGGCATCAAAGCTCAACTTATAAGATGGAAAAACTCACATTTTTCCGTCAATGTGGGACAAAAGCTCATATAAAGGTTGACAAACACCGATCGAAGTCGATCGATAATATTATTAACTTTATATTTTAATTATTTAAATTATATATCCGACCGAACTTGATATTTTTAAAAATTTTAATAAAAAATTAATTTTCCCATGGAAAACCCACTACTTCTCCTTCCATAGTATATTTATTTACTAATCTATCCATTTTATTATTTGTTTGTTTGTTTCTTTTTTACGAAAAAAATGCATTATATAAAGGATTCCATAAAAGAATAAAAAGTTATCTCGTGTGTATATATATATATATATATATATATATATATATATATATATATATATGTATTGTATAGTATAGTATATATATTTAATATAGCAGTGTGGTGTGTGCGTATAATATTATTTATTTAAAAGCATCAACTTTAGTCGGTAATTTTATTTAATTTATATTTTAATTATTTTAAAATTGTACTTCTGACTGAACTCGTTTGAAAAAAAATAATTAAAACTTATTTCGGTTGATATATATATATA
The DNA here is from genome assembly GCA_034376525.1 of Nicotiana benthamiana. Classification (NCBI taxonomy): domain Eukaryota; kingdom Viridiplantae; phylum Streptophyta; class Magnoliopsida; order Solanales; family Solanaceae; genus Nicotiana; species Nicotiana benthamiana. Next base: position 123,383,834 of record CM067324.1, on the reverse strand, counting down.
TATATATATATATATATATATATATATAGTTTTTGTTATATTAAAAACCAGTTGCCTTGGGCGGGAGTTCGATTGGGATATTTGAAAATTTATAATTAAAAATTATTTTTATAGATAATATACAAGTATGACCAAGTTTTGGTCAAATATTGACCAAGTTCTGACTAAAATTGATCGGAATTGTTATATATTTTCTGTGGGACCACTCTTTCCCTCGTCAGAAATATTTTTTTTGGCTTTTGTGATTAATTTACTTAATTTTAGATTGATTTCGGTCGGATTTTTTTTTCCGATCGATTTCCATTGGTATTCTGTGGACGAATTTTGGCAGATTTGTAGTACTGATTCACTATGTCAAGTAAAAAAAAAAATTATGCGCCACTGTTTCCTTCAAGCTCCCTTAGTTAATGCCTACGTAATTAACCATGGGCGCTTTTATTTCGCTTACTACACTGTTAATCTTTTAACATGATTACTCTAATCGCTATTTAATCTACTTTATTTTATTTTTGTTCCAATAATATTTCATGTTGTTTTATTTTTTATTTGTTATACTTTTTGTCCATTAATATCCTTATTGTTAGCAATTGATTTGTATTTGTCCTTTCCGCTAATGGAGCTCCAACATGAAATTGGGACTACGTGTGTTCAAATTTTCAAAAAAGTCTGAATTTATCCTTCGATTTTTAATTATAATTTAAAATTAGCCTTGAGTTGTAACTGCATTAAAGGTAAATGTATGTTGCATAGAATGTATCAATTATATAGTAACGCAGAGTGCAGTCGGCATGGTAATGTCAAAAAGTTTCTTGGAGTTTTCATAGTCGAAAAGTTTTTTCGAGAAAAATATGGAAGAACGAATGGTAATGTCAATAAAAAATGTAAGCATGGTAATGCACTTATTTTATAATCAATTAACACAGTGAAAGTTATATCGTTATATAGCTATTAATTTGATATACTATCATATCTCTCTATAATTGCATCCTTATATATTCGTACTTTACTATAACAGTCAAATTTTTTGGGAACCAAATTAAATGTTCTGTTATAATATATGTTTTCAATAATAACAATTCACTATAACATTTAAAAATATCTGGAACAAATGAGTCTGGTATAGAGAGTTTTGACTGTATCAGAAACTTTGAATTTCTTTTACGAACAGTTATTTTATGAAAAAAATTTCTTTCTATTTTTTTAGCAGTGGGATTTGATTAATATAAAGGAAAATTGTTTAAACACATTAAAAATTTTATTGGATATTTTTTCAATGTGATACAAATATAAGACAATCAACAATATATGGAAATAAATAAACTATAATTGGAATTGGCCATATATATACAACTTAATAAATGTCTCTTTTTTTCATTATGCAATCTCATTTAACCATTAAGGTGAATTTACATGCGAAAATGTGAGTTAAGGATAGTGAAGTCCACAAAATTTTTAGAATCAACAAAATGAGCAAGTATTAACAATTAAAGATCACATAAATTAGTTTTTTATTTCTGAATTATGCTGACAAAACAAGTAACCCTTTTAAGAATGTCTTCAAAAATGTTATAAATAAATTATATTATGAATATTCATTTATTACGCCGTTATAAATAAATTTCTTAAAGAAGCTTATTCATATTGGACTTCGCTGTAAAGATATTTATATATTTAATACTCTATTGGAAATAAGCCTCCCGGAGAAACTTATCATTTCGGCACTCCGTTGTAGATAAATTACTCTTATAGAAGATTATCTATAGCTGGTACAATAACAACTTATAAGAAGCTTATACAGCAACTTGCAGGAGCTTACAAGTAACCTATACAACATATTTCAGTAGCAAGTTACACAGCATCTTACAGTAACATCTTATAGACTAGCTTTCTTTCTTTTATAAATAAAACATATTGCAGTTCATTATGTACCTGAATTTGAAGTTGAATAATATATCAATATCTCTATGGATGAAAATTACTTACATTTCCCAACTTTGTGTTAAGGATCAAACTCCCTCCTTAACTTTGAACAATAATCATTCTCCCCCCTTAAATTCCCTCCTCAATCACTACTTTTTTATTATAAGGTATTTTTCTTGGTTTTAACTATAACTTAAATTATGTAATATCTATTATAAATTGTAATTAGAAGTCATTAAAATTATAGTAAATGATAATTACGTATATAAAATGTAATTATAATAAAACTTGAGTAGGAGGGTAATATAGTTTCATATAGTGTATAGGAATATAAAAATCTTATTTTTCAATCCTTTTATATGAATTTCTAGCTCCGTCGCTAAGAAAATATATATTTAATATGCATTACATAAAATAACAATCATAAAGATATGGTAATTTTAATTGACTCTAATTACTTATTTTACTTATAAATTTAATAAACTCTAATTATAATTTATAGGTATTATATAATTTAAGTTATAGTTAAAACCATAAAAAAGAATACATTATATAGTAAAAAAGTATTGAATTGAGGAGGAAATTGAAAATGCAAGGGCAAAATGAAAACATGCACAATATCGAAGAAACTTAGAGAGAGAAAGTAGAGAGAAGGGAGAGCATCGAAGAGTCTCGAAGAAGACTCAGAATTCATTTCTAAAAATGACGCCTCTGTTCCTATAAACGACCCCTGACCCCTTATATCAAAATAACCACTTTTACAGATATAGCCTATTTACATGACTGGCCTAATTGCAAGTATAGCCTATTTACACAACTAGTCTAATTACAGACATAGACAAACAAATTACAAAAATAGCCTAATTGTAGAAGTAGCCTATTTGGCTCAGATATGACTCTTTCCTTTAATGACCAAAATGGTCTACATGTGAGTAGTATCATCATTGCCTATTTACATAACACAAAAAAAATATTGTGTAGGATAAAGGGGGAGAATGATTATTGTTTAAAGTTGAGAGGGGTTTGATATTGTGTAAATAATGTTCAGCCATATTTCTATACTTGTTTTTGGTTTATTTATTTTACAATAAAAATTAGGTTGTCTAAACTTTTTTTTTTTTTGAAAAAAAAAGAGGATATGATAAAAAAGGGAAAAAGGAAAAAGAAAATAAGCCTAATATAAAATGCAGAAAAGAGGAAAAAGAGTTCTGTTATAGTTTTTGGTTTGCGGTATTCAGTTCACACTGTCATAGAGATTAGAGAATATTGAAAGAAGCGAGGATGGCCGGAGGAGGAGGATCAGTGAAGGAAGTTGGATCAAAGGGAGAGCTCGACAAGATTGTCGGCGACGGGTCACCGGCGATTTTGCACTTTTGGGCAACATGGTGTGAAGCTTCTAAGCACATGGACCAAGTCTTTTCTCACCTTTCTACTGATTTCCCGCATGCCCATTTTCTCAGAGTAATCAAATCTTCTCCTTTTTTATATACATATGCATATATGAAACAGAATCCCTAAAAGTTTATTTTCTTTTTTTATTTATCGATCGAGTCTGGTATTAATTTGCATATATGATACTGTTTATATGGAATTTTGAATGAATTCTGAAATAAAGTGATGGGTTATTAATAGATATTCTGCTGGATATGTTCTTGTTCTTTGGAGGGGGTTGTTTAGATTTGTTTCTGGTAACTATGCTATGAAGGGTTTAGGGTTTTGTACAATTTTTGGGCCTCATGATGCGAAACTGTTAAGCACATGGACCAAGTTTGAATCTTTTTTATTTATTGGTTTATTTCTGGTGTTTTTATTGAATATATTTCATGATAGCTTATGGAACTTTGAAGAAACTGTGAAACACCTTGATGGGGTTATCGATACGCTTTTTGGTAAGAATTTGTCTCCATTAATGGGAACAGAGAAAAAGATGTGTTCTTGTGGTTAGATAGTTACATGAATATGAAGAATTTGTGATATGGGGAAATTTGGGGGTTATTGCTCTCTTTGTTTGCTGCAGTCTTTCCTTGATTTGGTGCTTCAAATTCTTTTCAAATAGAAATTTGAGACACTGCATATACTGAAATAGCTGTTTTATTCTAGCATAGTGAACTTGGAGCTGGACTTTTCGTCTACAGTAGTTGATGTCACTGTAACCCCAACTACTTAATGGATTATGTTCCACTACTACTGGAATAGGGTCATTATTCTTCTGAAGTGTCAGCTCATATCTGATTGTGATTCTTTTGCTTGTGTCTTTGTATTTCAGGTTGAAGCTGAAGAACAGCCTGAGATATCTGAGTTGTACTCTGTTTCTGCTGTTCCTTACTTTGTGTTCTTCAAGGTAACTCACATGGAAATTTGCTGTTTCTGATTTTGTACTGTTTCTACCTGCATTTATTTTTACCTACCTTCCTTCTGACTCCTACGATCCCTACTATGATGTTACTTTTTTGGACGGTCAGCAGCACAAGGGAGAATCTGCTCATGCATCAGTTATACGAAAGAACTTCTGCTATTGGAAATGACTTTGAGAATCATGATGATATTAGTGCTAGTTGTTTGCTTAGTTATCTTGTTTTTTTTATGCAATAAACTCAGTGAAACTTATCTGCTTTTTGCGGACAAGTAAATTGTCGTATTGAGGATTTCTGTTTCGACCTCTTTTGCACTCCATCTACTACATAATTTCCATAATATTTTATTCTTTAATCACAGTATCTCTATTGATAGGAGACCTTTTACATAGCAAATGTATGTCTTAAAATAACAAGTAAATTGAGAAGATACTCTACAGTAATCAACAACCTAACCACTTTAAGATATTTTACTAACAAATGTAAGGAGTTTTTTCCCTTCTTTTTCTTCTAGATATTACTTGAACATGGAACTATGTCGCTCATGGCTTCATTATTTCTTCAAAGACAATGAGTGTGCTCTGTCTGCCCAAAGGGCAGCCCGGTGCATAAAGCACCTCGCATGCAGGGTCCGAGAAAGGACCGCACTCCTAGGGTTGTGATGTAGAAAGCCTATCCTAATGCAAGCATTAGTTGCTTCTTTACGACTCGAACGTTTGACCTGTAGGTCACACGCCCAAAGATTCCTTATATATTTATAACCCATTGCGGTGTCAATTCTTTAATGATAGAAAGCCCTTAAAATAGCGAACAGCTCGTCATATTCTGCCAAGGCCGCGTCGTTCTTTGTGCTTGTAATCTTCTTGAAAACCATATGCACCTTAAGGCTTGCATTACCCTATGAGATCTATCTGCCTCTTCTATTTGCTGACTACATGCGATATTGCTACTATTTGGAAGCATATTAAGCTAAGGACAATGGAATATTGGTCATTACTTTGCAAATATAAGCTTTAATTAAGGGGTAACACCACTTATCTTTCTCACCACTTATCTTTCTCATTTAACTTCATATACTTTCTTCTGGAAAAATCGCGAAATTGTTAAGTCTTCAGTAAACTCTACTAGTGCAGTCCGATGTACATGCCCCAAAACGATCTCTCTCACTTCCTCATTTCCCTCTTGTATGACATGCCAGTGATGGGCATTTGCAGATATTAGTGTCTTCTGTCAGCCTGATTTGAAAAGCTTTCTGATTATTCATGAAAATCACGGTGTAATTGGCTTGACTGGTCGATGTCTCTTTTTCTGGTCGCTCATCTTACTTCTGAGGATTCCACTCTCTTTGCCTCTTTGCCATTATCCTTAGGTGAAACTATGTGAGTATCAAAGTACTTAGGCTTATGCCATGGTGAAATCATCAATATGGCTTTTCAAAATTTGAGTTATTTACCTCTTTAAAAACGGGATCGAAATATTTGTAGCTACTTATTGTGAAAAGGTAAACATCTGTCAGCAAGATCAAGAAATATTAAATTCACTAGTTTTCGCCTGACAAATATAATGGGTGTTCTTGAAAAGAATTGCCTAGACTCGCCGTCACACAAATCAAATATAATTTTTTAAAAATTATGGAAAGTTGATCAATTGTTCAGTAAGTTTGATAAGAAATTTCGTTAAGATCCTTCCCATTAGTTGTATTACCCAACACTTTCAACTTTGATTCCTTGTTACATTTGAAACATTCCTTGACATGAACCTCTCTTTTTGCTTGTCACTACCTATAATGTGCTATTCCTTTGCCTATTTTAGGATGGTAAGGCTGTTGATACATTGGAAGGGGCTGATCCTTCTAGTTTGGCCAACAAGGTTGCAAAAATTGCTGGGTCAATCACTCCTGGGGATCCTGCTGCTCCTGCTAGCCTAGGGATGGCTGCAGGTCCCACTGTTCTTGAAACAGTTCAGGAATTGGCTAGAGAAAGTGGCGCTCCTCAAGTTGTAAGTTCCGGTCTTGATGATCGGCTGACAAAGCGACTTCAGCAGCTCGTTGCTTCTTATCCAGTAATGCTTTTCATGAAAGGAAACCCTGAGGAGCCTAAGTGTGGTTTTAGTCAGAAAGTTGTCGATATTTTGAAGAAAGAGAATGTCAAATTTGGAAGTTTTGATATTCTGACGGACAATGGGGTTCGTGAGGGGTTGAAGAAATTTTCCAATTGGCCAACATATCCTCAACTGTACTGCAAGGGTGAACTTCTTGGTGGTTGTGATATTATTATAACTATGCATGAGAGTGGTGAACTTAAGGAAGTTTTCAAGGATTACGAGGTAGATACTGCTGGTGGAAAGGGTGGCATCTCTGAACCATCTGGCTTGAGTGCTGCCCTGACTACTCGTCTTGCGGGTCTGATAAATTCTAGCCCGGTTATGCTGTTTATGAAAGGAAAACATGACGAACCCCGGTGTGGATTCAGCAGAAAGGTGGTGGATATTCTTAAACAGGAGAAAGTAGAGTTTGAGAGTTTTGACATTCTTACTGATGATGAAGTCCGTCAAGGACTTAAAGTTTATTCCAACTGGTTTAGCTATCCGCAGCTGTACATAAAGGGTGAACTTGTTGGTGGATCAGACATAGTATTGGAGATGCAAAAAAGTGGTGAGCTTAGGAAGATTCTAGCTGAGAAAGACAGTCTTGAAGACCGTTTAAAGAATATAGTAAATTCTTCACCTGTAATGCTCTTTATGAAGGGCATACCAGATGCTCCAAGATGTGGTTTCAGCTCCAAGGTTGTAAATGCTTTGAAGGAGAAAGGGGTTGAGTTTGGATCCTTTGACATTCTATCCGACGAAGAAGTGAGGCAGGGATTAAAGACCTTCTCCAACTGGCCAACTTATCCACAGCTGTATTACAAAGGCGAATTGGTAGGAGGATGTGATATCGTCCTGGCACTGCAAAGCAGCGGTGAACTGAAGTCAACATTATCTGAATAGTAGAACCCATGGACCAGGTTCCGTGTATCAGCCATAACATGTTAGCTGTCTCCCAGGTTTTGCATTTTGCGTCAACATGATTTCGTGGTATCTGAACTGCCAGAGCTATGTATGGTTATCTCCACAAGACTTTCATGTTACTAGAGTAATAGAGTTACATTCTTAGAGACGATTACTCTTGTGTCTTTAGAGATCTTATCTTTCAATTTTTTGGTTTTCTTTTCTTCAGCTACGCGATGAGTTTGTTATGACATTGAACTTGTAGATTAATTTGAGAATTTAGATTATTGTTATGACATCTTATGTTGTATGCCCTCAAAACGTAGCGAGGTTATATCTACCAATAGATTGCTGCTGAGATGAAATAAAGAGGGACTAAAGGTGGAAGTAGCTGCGTCTTGTCCTTTTTATTGTCACTTTACAGCTTGTTTGGATGGTTGTTACATGTCTTTTTATAATGTATTGTTTTGTATTGTACTGTATTATTTAATAAATATAATATTTAGACAGATTGTATTGTTTGTTATTGTTTCATGATGTCATTGTCACGCACCAACCAACAATATGAAGAATAAATTTGCAATATTACCAAGAAAAAATAGGATATAAAATAGAATTATTATATTAGAAAGGGGGATAAAGAATAAAATATGATTATTTAATAATAAGGAAGGGCAAGATGAGAGGAAAAAGCAAGGTAACAATGCTAACACAACAAATTCATCGTTTCATAAAGTGATAATTTTTCGTCATTACGTAGCGACAAATTTAATAATACGGTATAATAAAATTGAAGTGACAATCAAAACAAACATTATATTTAAAGTAGCAATACGATACAATGAGTAACAACCATCCAAACAGGCTGTTACGGAACAATAAAATTGAAGTAACAATCAAAAGAAACATTATAAAGTAGCAATACGATAGACTGAGTAACAACTATCCAAACAAGCTGTGATCCCCTCCCCCCCAACCCAACACACACGCACACAAAAAAATGATCCAAAATACTTGTCACTTTAAAATACCAAAAATGTATCTATTATTTCTTTTTTTTCTTAAAAAAAATTCCGCCCTTATTACGGAGAATCTGTAAGTATTCTCTGTAAGAAAAACTCACTGATGTTTTGGTGATCCTTAGTTTGCTAACCCCAGAAGGAACATCAATCTTCTCTGGCGTTCCATTAAACATTAGTAATAAAGATTCTAAAGCCCTGTTTGGTCACGAGTTTTGCCAAAATAAATTTGGAATTTATTTCAAATTCATGTTTGGCCATAAATTGTGCCCACATTTTAACAAAATCCCAAACCTCAAATTCTAGAATTACCCCAATTGCTAGTTTTGGGCCAAATTCCCAAGTTAGGAAATATGTTTTGAAAACGTATGTCCAAACACATTTTTATCTTCAAACTAAATTTCATCGAAATCAGATTTTTCAAAATAAATTTAAAAACTATGGCCAAACGCTAACTAAATGTCCATTCTGTCTCCGTAAGATCGAAAAACAAGGAATATTTAAGGAAGAATTGCATGCAATACAGGATTGAAGATTTGGATTGATTGTGATTCCACAAAATTAGGAAATTAAGGATTTTGATTTGGAGACAACCATTAAAATAAGTATTTATTCAGTTGAATAATTCGTAATATATTATTCTCAAAAAAATAATTCAGTCAGAAAGGAATTGTTTACCTAATAAGCCACCTTATTTATTAATTATGTAGTCTCCAACTCTCTATTATGCAAGTAAAAAAATAAGGACTTGGGAGATTTGTTTTTTAGTCGAGAAGAAAAGAACTTAACTTAGTTCACCCTTGATAAGAATAGACATTGGATCTAACTCGAGCCCAAAAGCTAGCTTGTGAGATCAGGATTGCCCAAGCCATATAAGGAGACCAAGGACATCAAATCCCTCCGATGTGGGACAACTCAACAACCCTAAAACAGGAAGGCCCATAATTAGGGTATATATTTGGTATATATATTTAAGTCCTTGAGCATAAGAACTGTAGTTTGTGAAAACAGCTACAAAAGCAGAGATGTTCACAAGATTTAATAAAATTGTTGGAGATCTCAGTGCTCTAGGAAAATCCTTACTCTAATGGTAGACAAGTCCGAAAAATTATGTGGAGTTTGCCTAGAGTGTGGGAACCTAAGGTTATTGCAATTGAAAGTACAAATCTGGATGAAATGACAATTGATGAACTTCGCCATAATCTTATTGCTTTCGAGAAAATTCATCTTCAAAGGCATGGACAGAAAGAAAAGAGAAGGAATGTTGCATCCAAAACCATTCTTGATGAAACATAAAGTGAAGAAGATGGCGAAGAAGATAAGGAAGACTTGGCAATGATTTCAAAGGGAATATACAACATTATGAGAAGAAGAAAACAAAAGAAGAAATCCCAGTTCGATAAAAACTCTGAAAGGAACAATGCAAGGAGGAACAACAAAGGGCCAGCATAAACTGTTAAGAACGTGACAAGCCCCGACACGTGAATGTGTTTTTCAAACACAGACACTCATGTCGAACACAGAATTACTTTCAGAATTAGCATTTGAAAGAATTTCATACAGTACATTAACTGTTACGAGCTTATTGGTTTATATTCTTCAAGTATCACTTTTGTTTCTTCATTTTCATCAATGTTATCAGCACTCATACTGTTTAGAAGTCTTTCAACTTCTTTACCACCTACTATATATGATTTTAGTAAGACATGATACATCTCTCTATTTACAGAGACGACGGGCCTCAGCGAACTCAAAAATGATTCAGCATCATCCACTCTACCATTCTCCCCCAACAAACTTAATATTTTCGTGATGACCTTAGGATCAGGTTTCCATCCTTTACTATCCTTCTTTAAGGAAAGAGCAACTTTAATGCATTTCACAGCACTCTCAAACTTACCTTTATCTAGGTAGCCTGCTGCCAATCTTCCCCAAATATTTGGTGTTAGTGTCTTCCCTTTTGTAGATAAATCTTCAAGCATGGTCTCGGCCTTTTCATAAAGCTTTTTATCGATATACCCTATAATGACTATGTATGGCACACGGATATCATAACAGTTATTGGATGTTTCCCACTCCTTGAGCAGCTGCTCCGCTTCTTCAAGCGCATCAAGACTCACCAGAGCTTCTAACATATTTATGTAATCCCTATTTATGCACCTCTTCAGAGTACTCTTCTCTAGAAACCATAATCTGATGGCTTCATCTCTGTTTCCCAGTCTAGAATATACAGAGATGAGGTAATTATACCCGAGCCCTTCTTTATTATCCATCTTCTCTTCTGCTTTCTTGAGGAAACTGTTTGCTTTATCGTTTAGGCCTGATTTAACATATATGTTCGCAACAGCAGCATAGGTGTTCCAGTCCATGACAATGTATGATTGGTTCTCCATTTCATTTAAGACCCTCTCCATCCCCTCAATATCTGATCTTGCTCCATACGAATTGATACAGATTCTGTAACTTAAATTGTCAGGACGAACCCCAATTTCCTTCATATGGCGTAGCACGTCAGGTATCTTTTCATACTCACCGGTTCTTGTGTACAATGACATTATATCATTGAAGGCCACAGAAGATAGAGAAAGACCCTTCGCCTGCATCATCTGCAAATGTGTCAATGCCTTTTCAATGTCACATTGCCGAACATAACAATGAAGAAGAGCACCATATGTCTTATCATTCTTATCTTCTTCATTCAAGTTATTGAAGTAGCTTTCTGCAGCATGAAACCCGTGCACCTTACCAATCAGATCCAGTTGTACTGCATGTTCGGTTGATGAAAAAGTGAAAATACCAGAACTCTTCATCCACTCCGAAGCCTGCTCAACAATAAAATTCAGCACAAATTACTATATATACATGTGGAAACAGAAGCTGAATGTCACAGATTAGATCTCATAGTAACATTTCCATAAGAAAGCAGACATATTTTCCACGAAAAAATATTCAATAGGAAACACCCTTAATTTTTTTTTAAAAAATAATCAGAATATATTTATAATCCAAATTAATTGCAGAAAGTCTAAACGAACATCCCAGAATAACAAATGAGCAGCTTCACCAACAATTCCACAACACTAATGACAGAAATGTTGACTACACTTAAGTTCTAAATTTCTAATTAGCTGCAAACATAAAAAATAATACAGTAAAAATAGAGAAATTATCACATATAAGAGAACAAGTATAACTGCTGGATAGAGGAGTACCTCTAGGGCCTGATTGAAGCGTTTGCGTTTACGCAGATCAAGAATGATGCGTTGAAGCTCTGCAAATCGGACTTGTTTGCCCTTGCAAACCCATTCGTCCAGCTCATTCGTTACGCTATAGTTAGGATCTCCCAGTGGACTGATTTTTGAGTAAAGTGTCACCTTTTTCCGCCTGTCAGAATGGTAAAATCGACATGTAATTCCGGTCAAGAATTGGAATACCCGACGATTCAATTGCATTTTCCGATGAAAATTGGATGACAATTAGGGCAAAAGTCCCTGTGAAACATTGTTTTAGGGTTTTGGGGGGGTTTTACATGGGTTTTAGGAGTTTCAGGCTTTCAGCGGATTTGGGGAAAGACGGAAGGAAGTTCCAAAAATTGCATAATCACCCTTCAATTGTTTGGATATTATACAGGTAAGAGGTTCTAATTTTTTATATCCAACATAAATGACATATTGCGTTTACACCTAAACGAAAGATTTTATCTCAATTAAAAAAAAAGAATTATCTCTACATAGAACTTCTTTAATTTGCCTTTTATGTTATAAATATATTATATATTATATTATAAATGTTCATTTAGTACTCCATTGTAAAAAAAAATTCGAATAAGCTTATTCATATGATACTCTGTCATAAATATGTTTATCTATTTAGTATTCTATTGGAAATAAGCCTCCTAAAGAAGCTTATCACTTTCGATACTCCGTTATGGATAAATATTACCCAAAGTAGAAGATTATTCATATCTGGTACAAGCTTATCCTTTCGGCACTCCGTTATGGATAACATTACAACCAGTAAAAAATTATCCATACCTGGTATAGTAACAACTTACACAACAGCTTGCAGTAGCAACTTATACAGCAACGTCCTTTCTTCTATAATTAGAGGAGATTTCAGTTTATTATGTACATCAATTTGAAGTTGAATAATATATTAGTTTATCTTTATACTTGTCTTTACTTTACTATCTTTATTTTATAATATGTTATCAGCACGGGACTCTGCCATCTCGAGCAAATACTTTGAAAGTATCAGAGTTACGAACTTTCTTTTTCTAAATAATGTCAAATCTTTCTAAACTTGAATTTATAGCCCTGGATATATCGGTCAAAAGCTACATGTATTGGGTGTTTAATGTTGTAATTCATCTTGATGCGATGGGTCTGGCAGACACCATCTAGGACAAAAATCAGGCATCATATCAAGACTGTGGCAAAACAATGATATTCCACGCCATCGCCTTGAAAATGAAATATCTTACTGTTAAAGATCCAGTCATACTATGAAATAATTTGAAAGATAGATATGGCCACCTGAAGATGATCGTTCTTCCACAAACACGATATGATTGTACTCATTTAAGACTACAAATTTTTAAATCCATTAGTGAATATAATTCTACGATATTTTTAAATTATATTTCAATTGAAATTATGTGGTGATAATATTATTAATCAAGATATATTGGAGAAAACTTTCACCACTTTTCATGCCCCGAATACGCTCATGCAGCAGCAATATCGAGAGATGAGATTCAAAAAAATTCTGAACTTATCTCATATATTCTTGTAGTCGAGCAACACAATAGGCTAAATGAAAAACCATGATAGCTGACCTACTGGTTCTTGTCCATTCCCGGAAGTGAATGAGACGAACTTCCACCAAGCTAAGCATGGAAGAGGTCGTGGTCAGGAAAGAAACTCTAATCATGGTAATAATAATGCACCAAATAACCATCCTCACCACCAGTAGTAGAAAAGGAAAGGAACAAAAGCATGAAGCGATGCAACCAACAAATGCAGAAATGTATGCTCTAGATATGGAGGAAAAAGTCACTGGTCACGCACTGTCGTACGCCAAAGAACCTGGTTGAACTTTATCAAGCCAGCAAAAGAAAGAGAAACATGTTGAAGCAAGTTTTATTTCTAAAGATAATTTAGACTTCATGTATTTGGATGTAGCTGATTACTTTGCACTTTCGGAAGGAGAAACAAGTCATGTGGTAGTGATGAATCTGTAGAAATGTAAATATTTTAATTTTTGTTGTTTGTAGTAGATAGTATGGTTATGTAATTGTTACATAAATAAAAGTTGTGCTTTGACAGTGATGTTTACTATCATATTTATTTTGTTTATGTTATTTTGAACAATATGAATAATTCTCAAATTATGTTTAGATCAAAGACCAATCATGAAGATATTTGTGTAATTGATAGTGGAACAACTCATGCCATATTCAAAGATCAAAAATACTTTTCTTATTTGCATAAGAAAAAATCAAATGTTTCAATAATTTCCGGTAATATAAGTTTGATTAAAGGTTCCGGAAGAGCAACTATATTTCTGTCTAGGGGAACAAAACTTATTATAGACAATGCATTATTTTCCTCCAAGTCCCGAAGAAAATTGTTGAGTTTTATAGATATCCGCCAAAATGGGTATCATGTTGAGATGATAGATAAAATGAATATGGAATATCTTTGTATTACAAAGAATGTTTCTGGCTAAAAGTGCATTATAGAAAAGTTACCAACTTTATCTTCTGGCTTATACCATTCAAAGATTAGTACGGTTGAAGAACACTCTATCATAAATCGGAAGTTTACTGATTCAAATATTTTTGTGCTTTGGCATGGCCGTTTAGGCCATCCTGGATCAATAATGATGAGACAAATTATTTAAAATTCGTTTAGCTTAAAGTATATATATTTCTATATATATCGCCTCATGTTTTACTTTTGTTTCGTGAATTTGGGATGGTAAATGTGATGACTTATACTAGTTTGAAGTGTTTTTATGTGTAGGAATAATTCGGGAGCAATTGGGGGAGAAACGTACAAAATTAGAGCCAAAACAAAGAAAATCGGGAAACTTGCGATTTTGGGCACCACAGGTGCTGCCCAATCCTACCTGTGGAGCCAAAAATAGGATGTAAATTAGTGGAGCGCCCTGGTGAGCACCTGGAGCCAAGATGGGTGCCGTTGATGTCGATTTCATCCTATTTTGCTTGGGACACGGTTTATTCGGCCCTAGACCTTTCCAACATGTATAAAAGGAAGACTAAGCCTATTTTTGGGAGGAGGACGCCACTTTAGAGAGATCAAACATACTTTGAAAGAGAATTTACGTGGGGGAACACACACCACGCTTGGAGCAGGCTTCTAACTAGTTTTTCTTCTCTTCTCTTCCTTTAGTTTCATAGTTTATTTGTTCTAGAGTTTTGGGTGCAACATGAATGTTGTAGTTTGAAGCTTGAATTGTTCTTATTATTTTATCATATTGGTTTATTTATTCAATCTTCCGCTTAATTATTTGATTGCTTGATCACCAATTGAATACTATCTACGAATCTAGGATTGAACTCGGGAGAGGAAATTCTAGATTGCATATAAGGTTGAGTAGAGAAAGATCTTACCTCTGGGGGGGTGAAGGGAGGGGGGATGCGAATTTGTGGTTAGGATAGGAATATACCTAATCGCCTTGCTTGGTTATTATACAAGAATTATTAATGCGTTCTTATTAATTCTAATTCCATAGGAATATAGGCGTTAGATTATTTTGAATAGATGAGTTTTTTTTGGGGAGAAGTCTACGATCAATATCAACACTGTCAACCAATAAACCAAATAAATTAATTAGACGATTTAAGCGGAAGATTCAACGGACTTGTTAGCTAACCCAAAGCTATAGAATATTCACTCATATTAAATTCGTCTCTATAATTTGCCAACTTATTTTATCTAATCTCTTAGTTTGTTACTTTAGATTAGTTCTAGCTAAATATTCATACTTTAGGATTTGCTTGAATAGATTAATTATTTGGTTTAATTTAGTTGATCGTTAATCACAAGTCCCTGTAGGTACGATATCTGGACTTACAATTCTATATTAATTGTCGACCATGTATAGTTACTTGTGCATTTAGGAGCAACAAATTTTTGACGCCATTGCTGGGGAACGAACCCGGTTCACCCGCGTGACAGGCGGGAATACTTACCACTTTCTGAAGTTCCTCGTTTTGCTCCACAAGCTGACCAGTATCCATAACAATTGCTTGTAGGGCATTAGACCACTCAACCTTTTTATTCTATTGATCGTGCATGTCATGGATATCTAAGCCAAATTGGCCTATCTCTTGCTTGAGCTCAGTTCTTCCTTCTATTAGTTATTATGTCATATCTAAAAGACCATCACGTCGAAAGTCATGAGATTTTATCAGTTGAGCTTGTTCCTCTAGCCAAGATTGGCTCACTATATCTGCTTCTTCTAAACTATCTTCTAGTGGGAACTCACTCTCTTCATCGACTTGAGGTTCTTCTTGGAAATTGGCCATTTATCACGACTCCAGTTCTCCCTCTGTGAACATGTTGTGTCGGTACCTAGTCCCTACAACTAGGTAATCCTAACACGGAAAAATAAATAATTTGCGGAAATTATAACTCAAAATCCAAATTTAGCAAAAAGGAAAGCAAAATGTAAAATGGCACTCGGCACGTACAACACAATAACTCAACTACTAAAATACTACCCCAAAACACGGAAACTCACGGGAACACAAGCTAACAGAATATAATACACAGCTCTAACTCCAGAATCTCTAAAACAACAGTACGAAAGGAAAGCTAATTGCTAAAGCTAGAATAAGATAGAGACTCCTGGTGTGCGGATGTGACAGATGTACCTCGAAGTCTCTTCTAGATCTCTCCGCCTTGATATTAATACGCCTGGGTGGAGATACCTGGATCTGCATATGAAAAATATGCTCAGAAGGGACATGAGTGAACCACAACGGTACTCAGTAAGTGCCAAGCCTAACCTCGGTCGAGTAGTGACGAGAAAGGTCAGGGCCCTACTGAGAATAAACATAATAATAAATTTTGCAACAGTATGAAATAAGCAGGAATAATGAGTATAACTATGAAGTAAGACAGGTTATACAAGGCAACAAATAGTTAGACAGGTTATACAAGGCAACAAATAATACACAAAAAATAAGGTAACACGGAGTAAACAACTCAGTACCAGTACCAACAACGAGGATCTCCAAGGATACCGTCCTGCAGTCCATTTCATCAACTGTCCAAAGATCTCCTGGGATACCGTCCCATAGTCCATCATATGTATATATTTGAAGGATCTCCCGGGATACCGTCCCGTAGTCCATCTAGCAATGCACGGGGATCTACCATAATCCGATCCGTAGTCCCAAAGTAAATGTGCAGGGGGGTCTACTGAGAATCTAACCCGTAGTCCCAAAGTAAATATGCAGGGGGATCTACCGGGGATCTAACCCGTAGTCTCAAAGTAAATATGCAGAGGGATCTACGGGGAATCTAACTCGTAGTCCCAAAGTAAACAAACAAAGAGGGGACGGGGTAGCTACCGGAATCCCACATCCATAGTCCCAATATAAATACTCAGTGACAACAAGAAAATATTCAGAATTGGAGTGCAAAAATACAGGGCAACAGGTAGTTCTAGTCTAACATGCTTCACATAACACAACCGAAGCAACTTAGGCAAATAGGTAATTTAGATCAACTAAACATGCTTTTCTAAACTAACACAGATTATATTTGCAAGTAGAACAAAGAAACTAAGAAAGAAACTCAGTCTAAACATTTAAATAAAAAATCAAATTTTCAATAATTAGCTCACGTACGCGCTCATTAACTCACGTACAAGGCATTCAATTGCCAAATATCATATTCTACGGGAAAGGTCCCCCACACAAGGTTAGACAAGCCACTTACCTCAAACCGGCTCCAAATTCAACTTGAAATCACACTTTTTCCATGAGTATTCGACTCCAAATGGTCCAAATATATTCAATTCTATTACATATTATAAATAACATCTTAAACAACTGATTCTACTATTTAATTCAAAGCTAAGACTTGAAATTAGGTAAAATAACCAAAACGCCCCTCAGGCCAACATCTCGAATTGGGTGAAGCTTATATTTTCAGCTCTCACAAGTTTATACATAACAAGAACACAAAAATCGGAGTTCAAATGACCCCTCAAATCCCAGATTAAAATTTAAAAATCCCAAGCCTAGTTCTTCCCTTTTTAGTTAATTCCATGAATTTCTAGGTAAATTTCACAATAGAATCACGTTTTTGGTTCATAGAACTTACCTCCAATCACTTCTCCTTGAATCCCTTTTCAATTTCCTTTCGAAGAGATCTCAAAATACTCATCTATGGTGGAATAATGGTTCAAAATCACGGATGAAATGTTTAAAAACCTCACCGCCCAGTCCTATAATTCCTTCATCGCGATCGTTGCCAAGGCCTCGCGATCGCGAAGGGCAAAAATTCCAACGTGAAACTTCCACTCACAAAGCCATGCGAACGCGTGACCATACACGCGGATGCGAAGAGTAATAACACTGGACCATAAAACTCTTATACGTGAACGCGAGCGATACAATGTGAACGCTAAGCGCCAGATCAAGACCTTCCGCGAACGTAGACCCTCAAACGCAAACTCGAAGAACAAAACACCCGCCCTCCATAAACCTTCTACGCGATCGCGAGGGACCTCAAATGATCGCGAAGACTAAAATTGTCTGCAACTGCTGTTGTAAATTTTCTGCAATCTTCAAAGTCTCAAACTTCTTGTTAGCCATCCGAAATCACCCCGAGGCCCCGAGGACCTAAACCAAAAGTGCCAACACATCCTAAAACCTTATTTAATCTTGTTCCAATCATCAAAGCACCTCAAACAACACCAAACCCATCAATTCGCATCGAGTTCAAGCCTAAGTTTTCTAAAAACTTCCGAAATACACTTTTGATAAAGAACCCAATCAAACCACCCCCGAATGAACTGAAGTTTTACTCCCACATCCTAA
The DNA here is from genome assembly GCA_034376525.1 of Nicotiana benthamiana. Classification (NCBI taxonomy): domain Eukaryota; kingdom Viridiplantae; phylum Streptophyta; class Magnoliopsida; order Solanales; family Solanaceae; genus Nicotiana; species Nicotiana benthamiana. The sequence continues at coordinate 123,365,472 of CM067324.1, read as the reverse complement.
ATCACATAACAAAGCTACAACAACTCTCAGAATTCCATCCCGACCCCCGGATAAGTATCTCATATATCAACCAGAATTTGCCAAAATACTAACTTCGCCAATTCAAGCCTAATTCTACATCGGACCTCCAAAACACATTCCGAACATACTCCCAACCCTGATATCACCCAACAAAGCTAACAGAACTATCGAATTTCCATTCCGAGGCCGTTTTCATACTGTTTCGAACATGGACAGCTTTCCAACACTTAAGCTCTCGATTAGGTAGTAAGTGTCCCAAAACTTTCCGAAACTCAAAACCGAATGTCTCGGCAATTCAGATAAGCAGAAGAAAAAGCAGTTAATAGGGGATCGGGGCTTAAATTCTTAAGACGACTGGCAGGGTATGTTGATGTCCAATTTTTTCCTATGTATTTTATATAAAAAATACTTTCAAGATTATATGTATATGAATATATAAGCATGCGTAAGTGTTTTGGGTATTTTTTCTAATTTTTAAAGGTTTTAAAAATAAATTTATTGCCCATTTTAACAGTATAAACACCAATAATTATTCCCAAAATTATCAATTTTGGTGAATAATTTATTTTATTCTCATATTTATACCAAAATATAGTTAAGGTAATTTTTGTATATTTTTACATCTTGTTTGGCATTTTAAAAGCTAAATTGCATAGAATTGCAATTTTAGCCTAATTTAAGATTGATAGCATTTTATAATTGTAAAATTGGTCCCAGTATTTTTAAATTCGTATTTATATATTATTTACTGATCTTATACTTTTAATTTAATTTCAAAATTATTTTTTACTAGTTTATAAAATAAAAGAAAAAAATGACTATTTAAAAGTGAGCCCTATTTTATTTCAATTTTAACCCAAATTGACACCTAATTAAACCTCAATTTCAGTTTCAAACGAACCGGACCCCAATCCTAAATTACCCACCCATGACCCATTTAAGAAACCTGCCCGTCTCCCTTTTTGATCCAGGTTGTTGATCATTTCGATCAACAGCCATAATTTGCCCTTTCCTTATTAATTCCCCAAACACCCCTAACCCTAATCACTTTCTCCTAATCAGCCGCCTTTGAATCCCTTCGTCTCTCAAACATTCTCAATGGTTCCTGAAACCCTAGCCTCTCTCACCCGTTTTCAACCGCCACTTCACCGGAATCCATGGCTTCTCAGGCCATGGACAACCTCTACTCACCCCCTCCACCATTAAACCCTGGGTGTCCAAAGTTTTGAGGTCTGGCCTCGATGGTTCTCTTTCAGATCTTCTCAGATCTATAGTTCTATGGCTTCTTCGGCCATGCTCCGGCGTATCCAAAGCATTAGAAGCCTGATTCTAATTCATCTGACTCAAGATCAGACTTTCTTCCAAGCCTTTCGCATTTCTAAGGTTTCTCCGAAACCCTAAGCTATTCGAGACTCTTCTCTGTTTGTTTTCTTAGATCTATGATATATCTGTGTTCTACTGGATTTTAAAGTTGTTTTCCCCAATCTTTTCTTTCAAAAATTGCTTCTATTCGATTTAGGGTTTCTGAAAGGGCTTCAAAATGCCTTTTTGATTCTTCCTTTTCTTTTCTTTATGTGTGTTTATCTATATTATGCTCGTTTATTTTCTTTTCTACCACGCATGTGTTGTTATTCTGTTTTCTTTCTACTATACATGACTGTTCTACACTTCTGTATTCTTCTACGCCTCTAGACTAGGCTCGCATGTCAATCTTTGTTGTGTTTTTCTATATGTTCTTTGCTATACTTTTCAGTATTCTTCTACTGTATGTGTTTTCTACTAAGTTCTTAAGTTTTGTTTGCTTCTACAGAACTTCTATTTGAGTTCTAAACATGTCTCATCTATTATTTCTTAAGCTTATATCACTTCTTTTCTCTTCTGAACTTGCTTAAGTTTCGAGCTTTTCCTAATAAAACATGTTCTTTATGCTTTAAATCAGCTTTCTTTCTTTGTTGTTTCAAACCTTATATCATATCTGTTTATTTCTAAGCCTCTGAAAGAGACCTTTGAGCCTTTTTTTCAATGACTTTCCTACTCGTATCTGTATCTAATTTGAGTTGAATACCATAGGATTTGAGATTTTTGGGGCAAGTTTGATTCGGTGTTTGGACTTAGGTTCTACTTTGGAACCCTGGACTCTCAGACTCATTTTGAGTCTATAAATTGAACTTGAACCTCTTTGTTATGACCCCGAACCTTTCTATGCTAGTCTTTTCTAATTAGCATGACAACTCTTTCTTGTTTGACATGTTTGTGTGTTTATATATGAGGAATTATTTCTTCAAAAAGGGTTTTGCCCAACTCGTGATTGGATTCAGAATCTCTATGTCTGATTGACTGCTATTAATTTTCCTTAAACTAAAACCATTTCCTCGCTTTTCCTGACTTGGTTTATTCGAACAAAGCCTGCAATTTTGATTTGTACTGGATATTTGATTGATTCCCTTTCCTTATTCTCACAAACCGTGTACCACTGAACTTTTGCCTTAAATAAACTTCTGTGCATTTACCCTTCTTGTGCTACTTTGGAAAAGATATTGATGAACTCTTTCCTTAATTGCCTTTTACCCGTTTGAAATCAGAATCTCTTAATTAAAGGGAGATTGATTTCAAAATTATTTTCTTACTTTTTCTCACCTGCTTTCTGCATTATAAAAGAGGCATGACCCTTCTGCACTTTGACACTTCCAATTCAATACTTTTACACACACACACACACCTTGAGTTTCAATACTCTAACATACATTACTCACTCAACATTCTACTCTCTTCTGATATACTTTGGTTGTGTGTTTGAAATTTGGCTTTACTACTGCTCTTCTCAACATTCTACTCTCTTCTGAGATAAATGAGTTTGCATGATACTTTCCTAATTCATGCCTACAGGTGTTTGCACTTCTGCATTTATTTAGAAATCACGCCCTCAGGTTTATGCATTTCTGCATATATAGATACCATGTCTTTAAGGTTCTGCACTCATATAGATACCCTGACTATAAGCTCATGCACTTTTGCATCATATAGATAACCTGTCTATAGGATCTCTTAAATTTTGCATAAACACCTATCACTAGGCAAACAGTTTATAGGGTTAAATAATAAATTGCATTCTAGATACCATTCCTATAGGGCTCTTGCATTCCTATAAACATTTTAAAACCAATCACGCTTAGAAAGCATATTTATAGGGATAATCAACTGAATCTGAATCGTCTACAAGTCTAAAATTAGTAGCAATGTTACTCAATATCTGTAGATTTTTTTTATAATCAGCAAGCCTTCTTTAATGTCAGTATACTTTTACATTGTTAGATATCATGCCTATAGGTGTCACCTAGGCAAGACATTAAGTAATTAATTGACTACACCAGTCTTCGATAATTACAACTAGGGGTAGGCCTAATTCGGACTTTTATCTGAGAAATATGTGATGAATCAGCCCGCCTTAATGCTTTCAATTTAATTTAGACCATAACCAGTATCTGTAAGTCATGCTAAATAATTTGATTCTTTAAGTGTGGAGGCCTGTTTGAGCCTTTAAACTGTTATGTGTTTTCCCGTATCTGCCTTATATGTTTGTCGTCCTAGAATTTTATCCTTTTAAACTCTGAAAAGCCAAATCTCCCTTCCCGTTAGGACTAGTTGTCCCAAATGCCTCCATGACTAATTGGATTGAGACGGGTAATAGCATGCAATAAGTAACAATACTATTCCGCACTTTAATACCTTAACGGGGTGGGAAGGGTAGATATTGATATGATGACCGGAGCGCTAATACCACGTGTAACCGCTCTTCTGAGGAGTGATTACAGGGTATTGCATTGATGTGATCCATATTATTTATAAATGAAGTCCCCAAATTCGGCATGGCAACCAATATCCACGCGAGATTGCTAAGCTGGTGGAGAGATCTTCATTCCAGTGATCAAATGCTTATCCAGAAATACCTAGGGAATATACCCTCCCTCCTGGAGGTCCAACCCAACAACAAAATTATTGAAGCTGCCACCCCGTTCTGGGATTATGATAGGTTTATGTTTCGCTTCGGAGAGATTGAGATGACACCCCTACTAGAGGAGATAGGGGGACTGGCTGGTATACCATGGGAGACTCCAGGCCTGTTAATGCCAAAAAACCGCAAGGGTAGAGGTTTTCCCAAAATGATGGGTCTAAAGAAGAATCCAGACTTGACATGCCTGAAGAAGTCTTATATTCCCTTTGATTACATGTACGAGAGGTATGGTCATAGCAAATCCTACTACTTATCCTGTGAATTCGTCCTTACATCATTGGGTCATATCATTGAAGGGTCTTCGTTTTTTTGTTCTGATTTTTGGGGATGATTGTATTTCCTATGAAGAAGGCTAGGATCCAGACCAGACTAGCCATGGTCACCAAGACTTTGATGGGGGGAATTGGCGGGCAGCCATTTAGCATAGTGCCCATGATTATTGCAGATATGTACTGAGCCCTAGAGAAGTGTCAACAAGGAGCCAAGCACTTCGAGGGTTGCAATCTGATACTCCAACTCTGGCTCATGGAGAACCTCCAAAAGGGTGAGTATCGACAAGAGATCCAGCACATGGATTGGGATGATCACATAGCCTTCCATCATCCAAGGCGAATGAACTATATGCCCAATATGTTCGCCCAGCCAGAAGACGCCAGTGGATGGGTGGAGTTGTTCGAGAATCTGACAGAAGACCAAATACAATGGATGTTCGAATAGTTCCCTACTGGAGAGTTCATTTCCCGGTCTAGGGATGCACCATTTATGATACTTATCTGTTTAAGAGGAACCTACCCCTATTTCCCTCTCCGAGCCATGAGACAAGCAGGAAGGAAGCAGGTCATAACAAGAGTTGACAAGATGAGTCACTTCAGGGCTGATTTCCAAGCTAATGATAGCCCTTATAAGTGCCTAGCCCAGCGTACGTGGCACTGCAAAATCTTCATGGAAAGGGATACTATTGAGCCAGATAGGTACCACACTGGTTGTTCCCCATACTACTCAGGTTGGCTGGAGGATAATCATAATGGTTTGGGTCAACACGAGTTTGTTCGAGGTCATAGGATCATCGATGAAAAGGCTGAAGCACGGGGTAAATACAACCAATTGTGCAAGAGGATTCGGGAATGCTAAAGTGAGCACCGAGAAATTCAAGAAGCCACTAAAAGTCAATTGAATAGTGGAAAGACATGGCTGTCAGCGCCTACAAATGACTGGGATACTTAGATAGAGGCTTAGTGGAGCTAGAAAGGAAATTCATCTAAAAGATCGAGGACTGCCAGAATACTGAAGGAAATGAAGGTGGCCACCTGGCTAGAGCCTACATACTGCTGGGACTTTGCGAGCTGGTGAAGCTGTTCGATGGAGCCAATGATGCCGAGTTCGAGGAAGGTCCTTCTGGGACCAAGTAGTTAGGAATATTTTTCTTTGCTTAAAATGTAATAAGGACAATAGCCATTAATGACATTTTATCTTCTGCTATTTTTAGTGCGTTTTGGGACTCGTCTTATTTTTATCAATGAAATGAGGCATTTAGCATTATAATTTCTCCAAAATCAATTTGTCGCTAGGCCTACCTCGAGTACCACGAGGCTCCCAAATTAGAACACGATTTACATTCTCGCACTCTGTATTTAAATATTGCAACATCTTTTTATAATCCTCACTAACTTGTTACCTTTTTTTTTAATCTTTTGTTTAATCCCTCCCAAAGGATAGTACAGACATTATGGCATCATCATCATACTCCACAAGATCCAAGTTCCCTCCACCTCATCCTCCTCCTAGTCCCGTCAGAAACATGAACAAAGGAAAAATAGAGGACTTGAGCAACATCAGAAATGAGAACTCAGTCGAACTGGTAGAGGTTACTCAGGGTAGTCAGGTTTCCAAGGAAAGTGCCTCCCAACTCGAGCAGAAGTTGTTGAAATTTCAAGAAGAACTGGACCAAGTTCGGAACTTGGCAAGCTTTTCATGTCAACTTTCCTAACACTCAAAACCCCACACCTCCACAAAACATCCCGAAACTACAAAATCATCACGTTCCTGATCACCACTGTAACACTTGCCACACTTCCAACAACACCCCACTACTTACCCCTGAACCTTTGAACTTCACAAATTATAATCTCCACACTCACACTCCCATCTATGTGGAAACCATACCCCACCCTATTTAACCCATCTCAAGCATACCTGAGTCTGATGATAAAGACTCCCTCATTAGAAAGCTGGCCGCAGAACTCAAGAAGCTGACTAGCCGAATTGAGGGTGTTGAAGGAAGCAGGGGGATTGCGGGATTGAACTATGATGACCTTTGCATACAACAAGATGTCGAACTGCCCGAGGGTTACAAACCTCCTAAGTACCGGGGACCCCGAGAGTTCATCTGAGGATATACTGCGACAAATTGGTTCGAGTAGGAAATGACAAAAAGATTCGTATGAAGCTTTTTATGAGATGTCTGAAAGGAGATGCTCTGTCTTGGTACATTAGCCAAGACCCAAAGAATGGTCAAACTGGGTTAGTGTGGCATCCGATTTCACTGACAAGTTCAGGTTCAACATAGAAAATGCGCCAGATGTGTTCTACATCCAGAACTTAAAGAAGAAACCTACGGAAACATTCTGCGAGTATGCTACTCGTTGGAGATTAGAAGCTATTAAATTCAAACCGGATTTAGAAGAAGAACAAATGAACAGGTTTTTTGTCCGAGCTCAAAACCCACAGTACTACAAAAGGTTGATGCTGATTGAAAGTTAGAAATTTTCCGACATCATCAAGCTAGGGGAGACGATCGAGGACAGTATTAAAAGTGGTATGATTACAAACCTTGAAGCTTTGCAGGCTACCAACAAGGTTCTACAGTTTGGTGGCGCATCCAAGAAAAGGGACGTGGGTGCCGTGATGGTTGCACAGAGAACAAAATCCCCAATTAAGTACCAAACCTACCCAATATCTCTACTCACATATCAACCTACACCAAATTACCAAGCACTTTCGCCCTTTTATTAAGCTCTACCACCTACTTACCAATCACCTCCACCACCCACATATCACCCTACTTCACCCAGATACCCACAACCCGCACACGTATACCAAGCCTACAACACCCAACAAGCCCACTATCAATCACCTCCCCCTTGCCAAAACTTTTCTAGGCCCCGACCAAATTTCGATCGCACACCTCCAAAATAGTATACCGCCATTGCTGAACCAATTGACAAGCTGTATAAAGGCTCAAAGCTGTTGGTTATGTCACCCCTATCCCTGCCATAAACCCCAAAAATCCTTCCCAATGGGTCAACCCAAACAAAACCTGTGGATACCATTCCGGCATAAAAGGGCATACCATTGATGAGTTCCGCTCTCTGAAGGATAAGATCCAAGCTTTGATTGACAACAAGGTCATCATGGCAAATAAGCATGATCCAAATGTCAGCAATAACTCTCTACCAGACCAGAAAGGTGGAGGCTTTCACATGATTGAGATAGAAGATGATTGGGACCCCAAAGGATCGATCGGGTTGATAGCAGAAGGTGACGAGCCAAAGAAACCAAAAGTTACCCTTAACTTGATTGTGGGATCCACCCTTCTAGGGATGCCGAGGTGAATATGTTCACACCACTTTAGTTCGAAGCACTTCGTCTGCAAAGACGACAATACCAATTGAGGTGGAGTTTGGGTCCCCAAAGGTACCTGCATCATTCGAAGTTGTTGTGTTACCTTCCAAAGCTAGGGTACCTATTCCAATAGCAGTGTTGGCCGTAGAACCATTCCACACAAAAGCCATACCATGCGATTACATAGTCGAGGCAAGAAGGAAAGGGAAAACCAAGTTCGGAGAAGCAGTTGTGGCATAGGGTATGACAAGGACTGGTAGGGTTATACTCCAGAACACTTGGCTGAGTCGAGCAAGCAGGAATCTGGTCGGCCAACCATCACTAATGCTGAACCTGATTATCTCTGGAGAATGATACAAGCAAAGGAATACTCAGTCATTGATCAGCTAAACAAAATACCGGCACAGATTTCTATCCTTTCTTTGTTACAGAGTTCCGATGCACACAAGAATGCCTTGTTAAAAGTTCTGAGTGAAGAATATTTACCGAGAAACATCACTGGAGGAAAAATGGAAAACATCATGGGGCAGGTATTGGAGAGTCACAAGATTACTTTACCACCGGACGGATTGAGTCACAACAAGGCATTGCACATCACTGTGCAGTGCGAGGATTATTTTATCACCCGGATCCTGGTCGATGGGGGGTCTAGTCTCAACATCTGTCCGCTGGTATCACTCAAGACATTAGGGAAAGAGCTGCATAAAATCAAGGATGGGGCCATCAGTGCTAAGGCTTTTGACGGGTCTTAGAGGTCTACTATTGAGGAAATTAGCTTATGTTTGCAAATGGGGCCTACTTGGTTTGATGTTGATTTTCAAGGGATAGACGTTCCCGCATCATACAAATTGCTTCTGGGATGACCGTGGATTCATGCCGTTGGGGCTATAGCATCAACCCTATATCAGGAAGTGAAGTTTGAATGGAATCACCAAGAGGTAATTATTCATCGCAATGAGAACAATCCCATATACAATCGCCAGGCCATCCCAGTGATAGGAGGAAGATAGTTTGGGAGACCTACCATCACATTGAGCGAGTCAACGACGTTGATAAGGACAAGTGGTGGGACAAAATAATTGAAAGCAAACTGAACTGGAGCGAATATGAACATGGCAAGAGACTTGGCAAAAACCTCCAAGGAATCACCAAACCTGTCCAACTGAAGAAACATGGTACCACTTTCGGTCTAGGATATGAGTGTACTTGGAAAGAGTTCAATTAACGTTCACCACCATGGAGCAGACCTTATTATCCACTGGAGCAGCTGATATCTCGCTTGGAGCAAATTTTTCAGTCAGCCGATGTTATATTTGGGTCGGAAGAAGAAGAAGCACTGGCAGTGATAAGGAGTTTGTTTTTAGAAGAGGATGACATGGACTGTTGTGTCATTTTCGAGATTAGGGTGAGGAAGGCCCTTACATACAGGCCGTGAGCTGAGGAGCATGCCTCAGTAATTGGACCATCAGAACTACCTGAGCCCGAAAAGCTTCGGGGTAGCAAGGCTGAACAAAGCACCATACATTATCTGTTGTTTTTTCGCTAGTTGATTTTCTTTTCGCATTTTTAATTTCAAAATAAGAGCTCCAATGTTCAAAATCTTTACGAAATCTATCAAAGCACTTCAGTTTCTTTTAAATCATACTCTTATTACTTTCTCTCATTCACTTTATTTACACATCATTACTATTACTTATCTTGATGAACCGATGATTGTGACATGCAATGAAACAATGCAACAAACGGATATAGATTCAAAGGAGGATGAAATACCAGAAGAGGTTGTTAAAGAGTTTGAGGATTTTGAGAATAGATCTAGGTCCAACATAGACGAGACTAAGGTTGCTAACCTAGGAGATGCAGAAAATGTCAAAGAAACGTGCATCAGTGTTCATTTGTCACCATCAGAAAAGGAAGAGTACATGGAATTTCTAAGGGAATATGAGGACATATTCGCCTGGTCGGATGATGACATGACACGTTTGAGTGCATCCATTATGGCACACAAACTGCCAACTGGTTCGACATGTCCACCGGTAAAACAGAAGCTTAGAAAGTTCAAGCCTGACATGAGTTTGAAAATCAGAGAAGAAGTCACCGAGTAAGTCAAAGCTAAGGTTCTCAGTGTAGTAGAGTATCCAACATGGCTAGCCAATATTGTGCCAGTGCCAAAGAAGGACGGGAAGGTCAGAATCTTTGACGACTACCGGGAACTCAACTGGGCCAGTCCAAAAGACGACTTGCCCTTGCCAAATATACACATCCTGATCGAGAACTGCGCTAAGCGTGAGCTGCAATCATTTGTGGATTGTTCTGCTGGGTATCATCAGATATGGATGGATGAGGAAGACGCTGAGAAAATGGCTTTCATTATGGCATGGGGGATGTATTATTACAAAATGATGCCGTTTGGGTAAAAGAATGTTGGGGCCACATATATGAGGGCCATGACTACCATTTTCCATGCCATGATACATAAAAAGATCGAAACATACGTAGATGATGTTATCGTCAAGCCCAAGAAAGCCACTAATCACATGGAAGATTTGAGGAAATTCTTCAACGGACTAAGGAGGTACTAGTTGAAGCTGAATCCTGCAAAATGTGCATTTATGGTTCTTGCCAAAACACTACTCGGGTTCGTTGTATGTCACCAAAGGATAGAGCTGGATCCATCAAAGGTCAACGTTATTCAAGAGTTACACCCACCAAAGAACAAGAAAGACGTTATGAGTTTCTTAGGGAGACTTAACTACATCAGCCGGTTCATAGCACAATCTACTCTCATATGTGAGCCAATATTTATGATGTTGAAGAAGGACACTGCTACTAAATGGACCGATGACTGTCAAAAAGCCTTCAACAGAATCAAGGATTACCTATCAACGCCGCCAGTTTTGGTCCCGCCCGAGCCGGGTAGACCTCTGCTACTCTACCTTGCAGTTTCAGGCTAGTTATTTTTGGATGACTATGGAAACGGACGCATCCAGTACGTTCGAAAGTACCATCGCTATCAGATACATGCAGATATGATTAGGGTACCTCCAAACAAGCTTAATGCAATGAGCTTGCCGTGCCCGTTCGCCGCTTGGGGAATGGATGCTATTGGACCAATCAAACCTGCCACATCAAACGGGCATAGGTTCATCTTAGTGGCAACTGATTATTTCACCAAGTGGGTTGAAGCAGCATCATATACGGAAGTGACCAAGAAAGTCATGGAAGACTTTGTCCGCAACCGTATGGTTTGTTGATTCGAGATTCAGGGTCAATCACTACTGATAATGGATCCAACCTCAACACTGACTTGATGAAAGCCATGTGTGCAACCTTCAAGATCAAACACAAGAATTCTACAACCTACAAACCTCATATGAACGAAGCCGTAGAAGCCGGCAATAAGAATATCAAGAAGACACTAAGGAAAATGATAGAGAAGCATAAGCAGTGGCATGAGAATCTATCATTTGCTTTATTAGGGTACTGCACCATAGTCCACACATCAACCGGAGCGACTCCATATATGTTGGTTTATGGTACAGAAGCGGTCATTCTCGCCGAGGTAGAAATTCCTTCCTTAAGGATCATACAAGAAGCAGAACTCGACGATGCAGAGTGGGTGAAGAGTCACTACAAGCAGTTAGCTCTTATAGATAGGAAGAGAATGAACATAGTTTTCCATGGTCAACTTTATCAGAACAGAATATCCAGAGCCTTCAACAAAAGAGTCAAGCCAAGACGATTCACACCGGGGCAGCTCGTGTTAAAGAAAATTTTTGCGCATCAAGATAAAGCCAAAGGGAAATTCTCTCCCAACTGGTAGGGTCCGTACATGGTTCACTGGGTTCTAACAGGTGGAACCCTCATACTTGCAGAAATGGACGGAGAAGTTTGGTCGAAGCCGATCAATTCAGATGCAGTGAAGTGATACTATGTGTAACTTTTATGAATTCCTTTATGATGTAATTTGAACTACGCCTGACCTGATTCCCGTTTAAGAGGGGATCGTAGGCAGCCCTATGGGTTTGGTCACAATTCAATAAAAAAAATTTCATTTCCCCCGCAATTGGAAACTAGGGCAGAATTTTGAGGAGGGCCCTCAAAATTCTGAAGTTGACTTCAGCCATCTACCGCAAGAAGCCAGCCCAGCAAACTGGGGCAGAATTTTAAGGACCCTCAAAATTCCAGAGAAAGAGAGGTTGCAATGTCTGTAATCAGGTCGCAATCATCGATTCATCTAAAGAAAACTATTCTTTGCTATTTATTTATATTATACTTTCGCTACATCATCCATGATTATTTTCAAAATCGCTTTGTTTAGCAACGCTACCCTAATGATAGTTACAGTATAACCGAAATAAAGCCAAGCCGGACAAGCGAAGCCCACGGGAATACGAACTAACCTTCCCTGTTTATAGAAATCACAATTTTTCTTTGGGTGCAGGTACCTAAGTCGCAAATCATCGAATGCATTTATACAATGATACTTTCAGGAATACAACTCTCTGAACCATCACCTATCTACAGTTTCTACCCGTACACGATATCCATAGCAGCCACAATATAGCAATCAACTATCATCTATCAACTATTCGCTAAGAGATTTTCTTACTATTCGCCTTTATTTCTCTAGGTTAAGCTCTACCTTCATCTGCATTTCTATGCATTGCATAAAGCTACCTTTCTGCTTTCTAACGTTAAGCTCTATCTCTATCTGCATTTCTCTGCATTGCATAAGGCTACCTTTCTGCCTTCCGAGGTTAAGCTCTACCTCCATCTGCATTTCTCTACATTGCATAGGGATACCATTCTGCCTTCAGAGGTTAAGATCTACCTCCATTTTCATTTCTCCGCATTGCATAAGGCTACCTTTCTGCCTTCCAAGGTTAAGATCTACCTCCATCTGCATTTCTCTGCATTGCATAACGCTACCTTTATGCCTTCCGAGGTTAAGCTCTACCTCCATCGTGGCTGAAATATCGCCACCTTATTTATTTATTTATTTTTCTTGCACAGCTAAAATATCGCCACTTTATTTTCTTGCATGGCTAAAATATCACCACTTTACGTCTTCCATCGGTTGAAATACCACCACCTTTTATTTACGTCTTGCATCGGCTGAAAGATCGCCACCCTCTACATTTCATGGGCTGAAAGATTTCCAAATTGTCCGAAAGAGTTATTGTTTGGACGCACCATTTGCATAGCCCGAGAACGCCATGCCATGTCCTGAGGACCCCATTTTTTATCTTTTACATAGCATTATTCAAAGGCATCATGATTCAAAGGCATCATTTTCATAGCCCAAGAATAGTATTTCATAGCCTGTGAATCCTTTATTATAAGCTTCATGTCCCAGGACGTCATGGACTGAGGACGTCATCCTAACTGTCCAATGACAATATTCATGGTCCAACGGGAACTTGCATCATGTTTAAATTTTCACACATTAAAAACTTGTATTGCTTATTTTTAGGTAAATCGACTATAAATGGCCGTCTCAGCAAGAGCAATCCCGTTCCAGTTCCCCCAACCCTATTAGACTTGAACCATCCATCCCAACCCGAATATCTCGTTTGTTCTTGAAAAATCTCCATTAGCATATTCCATCGATGAACCCCGAACTACATATGGCTTGATTCCTATAAGACCAAGGATATGTAGGAACCTCAGGAACCAGAGCTCTATCAAAATTCTTCAAATGGATTCGCCCGGTCAAGTTGGCCATCATATCTTTACTTGACAACTCTTTCATCATTCCCGGGTAAAGAGGGGCAGCTGTTGGTACCCAATTTTTCCTTACGTATTTTATATAAGAAATACTTTCAAGATAACATGTATATGTATATATAAGCATGCCCAAGCGTTTTAGGTATTTTTCCTAATTTTTAAAGGTTTTCAAAATTAATTTATTGTCTATTTTAGCAGTATAAAAACTAATAATTATTTCCAAAATTATCAATTTTGGTGAATAATTTATTTTATTTCCATATTTATATCAAAATATAGTTAAGGTAATTTTTGTATATTTTTAAAAATTTATTTGTTATTTTAAAAGTTAAATTGCATACAATTTCAATTTTAGCCTATTTTAAGATTAATAGCATTTTATTATTGTAAAATTGGTTCCAGTATTTTTAAATTAATATTTATATATTATTAAATGATCCAGTACTTTTAATTAAATTATAAAATCATTTTTACTAGTTTATAAAATAAAAGAGAAAATTGGCTATTTAAAAGTGAGCCTTATTTCATTTCAATTTTACCCCAAATTGACCCTCATTAAACCACGATTTCAATTTTAAATGGACCAAACCCACATCCTAATTTACCCGCCCATGACCCAATAAGAAACACGCCCTACTCCCATTTTGATCGAGGCCGTTGATCATTTTGATCAACAACCATAATCCCCCCTTTCATTTTTTAATATTCCAAACACCACTAACCCTAATCACTTTCACCTAATCGGCCGCCTTTGAATCCATTTGTCTCTCAAATGCTACCGATGGTTCTAGCCCCTCTCACCCATTTTCAACCTTCACTTCACCGGAATCCATGGCTTCTCAGGCCATGGACGACCTGTACTCACCCCCCTCCACCATTAAACCCTGGGTGTCCGAAGTTTTGAGGTTTGACCTCGATAGTTATCTTTCAGATCTTCTCAAATCTATAGCTCTGTGGCCTCTCCTACCGTGCTCCGGCGTATCCAAAGCATTAGGAGCCTGATTCTAACTCATCCGACTTTATTTCGGACTTTCTTCCAAGCCTCTCTCATTTCTAGGATTTCTCCAAAACCCTAAGCTATTCGAGGTTCTTCTCTATTTATTTTCTTAGATCTATGCTATATTTGTGTTCTACTGGATATTAAAGTTGTTTTCCCCAATCTTTTCTTTCAAAGATTTCTTCTCTTCGATTTAGGGTTTCTGAAAGGGGTTCAAAATGCCTTTTTGATTCTTCCTTTTATTTTCTTTATATGTGTTTACCTATATTAAGATTGTGTGTTTTCATTTCTACCACGCATGTGTTGTTCTTCTATTTTCTTTCTACTATACATGACTCTTCTATACTTTTGTATTCTACTGGGCCTCTAGACTAGGCTCGCATTTCAATCTTTGTTGTGTTTTGCTATACGTTCTTTGCTATACTTTTCAGTATTCTTCTACTGTATGTGTTTCCTACTGAGTTCTTAAGTTTTATTTGCTTCTACTGAACTTCTATTTGGGCTCTAAACATGTTTCATCTACTGTTTCTTAAGCTTATATCACTTCTTTTATCTTTTGAACTTGCTTAAGTTCCGAGATTTTCCTAAAAACATGTTCTTTATGCTTTAAATAAGCTTTATTTCTTTGTTTCAAACCTGCTACCATATCTATTTGTTTCTCATAAGTCTCTAAAAGAGACCTCTGAGCCTTTTTCACTGGCTTGACTTCTCGTATCTGTATCTGATTCGAGTTGAAAACCCTAGGATTTGGAATTTTAGGGGCAAGTTTGATTTGGTGTTTGGACTTAGGTTCTATTTTGGAACCCTGGAATCTCATACTCATTCTGAGTCTATAAACGGAATTTGAACCTCTTTGTTATGACCTTGAACCTTTCTATATTAGTCTTTTCTAATTAGCATGACAACTCTTTCTTGTTTGACATATCTGTGTGCTTTATATATGAGGAATTCTTTCTTCAAAAAGGGTTTTGCCCAACTCTTGATTGGATTCAGAATCTCTATGTTTGATTGATTGCTATTGATTTTCCTTAAATTAAAACCCTTTCCTCGCTTTCCTGACTTGGTTTATTTGAACAAAGCCTGCAATTTTGATTTGCTGGCTATTTGATTGACTCCCTTTCCTTATTCTCACAAATTGTGTATCACTGGACTTTTGCCTTAAATAAACTTCTATGTATTTACCCTTCTTGGGCTACTTTGGAAAAGATTTTGATTAACTCTTTCCTTAATTGCCTTTTACCCGTTAGAAATCAGAATCACTTAATTAAAGGGAGATTGATTTCAAAACTTTTTTCTTACCTTTTCTCACCTGCTTTCTGCACTATAAAAGGGGCACGACCCTTCTTCACTTTGACACTTCCAATTCAATACTTTTACACATACACACCTTGAGTTCAATACTCTAACACACATTTTCACTCAACATTCTACTCTCTTCAGAGATACTTTGGTTGTGTGTTTGCAATTTGGCTTTACTACTGCTTTTCTCTTTTGAAACTGTTATGTTCTAGTTTAGCTTTTCAGCCTCTTCCCTATGTGTTTACTTTACAGTTTCAATTTTTTTGTCTACTTTGTTGTTTATGTTCAATATTGAATATGTTGTTCTCCTTACATCTGTTGCTGTGTGAGTTCCACATACCCCTATTTCCTCTCTATATGTTTGAGTTAAAGCTCAGGCATGGAAGCATCCAAATTGTTGCTCATGTCTGGGCTTAATACTGTAAGGGATTCTAAATCCAAAACAATGTGCCTAAAAGGCTGGTTGGGGTGTGCCATCACTTTCAATTGCTGGGTATGACCACCAGCCTGTCTTGGTTTACCCCTTTGAATTCCCTTATGCACTTGCACTCTCTCTTAGATTTTAAGTTCTGCCCCTTACTATGAGCCATGTTTTGGGACCTTGAGCTCCCTCTGAACTTGGACATTTGAGGGATGGTCTTTCCACACTGCACTATAACTTAATTCTACAATATATTTTTGTGTAAGCAGTGCTCGGAGTCCACCTGAAACTCTTAAGGAACTTTGACACATCCCAAATGAGAGAAAGGCTTTGGAAATATTATCTTTGGAGTTGGTTCTTCTCATATTTTAGACCTTGAGTCTGAGTTAGGCTCCTTGGTTGTAGTTTAATTTTTTATGTAATTTTGCTTTTTCTTGATTCATTCTGGTATGTAATAATTTGTAATAAATTATGGGGTTTTAGTGAAAAGGGGATGGTCACTCATGTATGCAAAGGGTAGACATCATGCTCATAGTTGTTATTATTTAGAAATCATGCCAACAGGTTTCTGCACTTGTATATATTTAAAAATCATGTGTATAGGTTTCTGCACTTCTATATTTATTTAGAAATAATGCCCTCAGGTTTCTGCATTTCTGCATATATAGATACCATGTCTTTAAGGTTCTGCACTCATATAGATACCCTGACTATAGGCTCATACACTTTTGCATCATATAGATAACCTATCTATATGATCTCTTAAATTCTGCATAAACACCTATCACTAGGCAAACAGTTTATAGGGTTAAATAACAAATTTCATTGTAGATACCGTGCCTATAGATCTCTTGCATTCCTATAAACGTTTTAAAACCAATCACGCTTAGAAAGCATGTTATAGGGGTAATAAACTGAATCGGAATTGTCTACAAGTCTAAAATCAGTAGCAATGTTACTCAATATCTGCATAACTTATGTTTTTTTATAATCTTCAAGCCTTCTTTAAAGTCAGTATACTTCTAAATTGTTAGATATCATACCTATAGGTGTCACCTAGGAAATCCATTAAGTAATTAATTGGTTGCACCAGTCTTCGATAACTACAACTAGGGGTAGGCCTAATTCGGACTTTTATCTGAGAAATATGTGATGAATCAACCTGCATCAACGCTTTAAATTTAATTTAGACCATAACCCGTATTTGTAAGTCATGCTAAATAATTTGATTCTTTAAGTGATGAGGCATGTTTGAGCCTTTAAACTGTTATGTGTTTTCCTGTATCTAAACAAATCTACCTTATATGTTTGTCGCCCTAGAATTTTATCCTTTTAAACTCTGAAAAGCCAAATCTTCCTTCCCTTTAGGACTAATAATCCCAAATGCCTCCGGGACTGATATGATTGGGACGGGTAATTACATGCAATAAGTAATGAAACTATTCCACACTTTAATACCTTAACGGGGTGGGAATGGTAGATATGGATATGATGAATGGTGCGCTAATACCATGTATAACCCCTCTTCTGAGGAGTAATTATCGGGCATTGCATTGATGTGATCCATATTATTTATAAACCTATGACCCCTTTTCCCTTACTTTTTTCTTTCGTTACTTTCAAAATTTTCAAAACACTTTTTCTTCAAATTTTAGCCTCCATGTTTCTCCAAATTTTAACTTATTTGCAATCACAATGTGACAACCCCTCGTATTTGAAATCCTTATTTGCTGATTTGTTGTTTGTATTTAAGGTCACAATTGTAGCATGGCCGGGAACCACATTAGTGGATCTTAGGGGGTGCCTAATACCTTCCCCTCGAGATAATTTCTAGCCCTGACCCAAACTTTGGTTTCTAAAATTCAAAAACCCTCTTGGATTCCTAATGCACTTAATCATTAGGTGGCGACTCTTTAATTCAAGAACCTAATTCCCAAAAGGAACGAGTCGTCCTACCAAATGTCATAAACTCGATTTCGCTTTAGAAAAGGTGGCATCGACAGGGTCGTCAGATCTTCCTACACTTAAACATTCGTTCATCCTCGAATGAGCATAGAGACATACCTGAAGTAGTGAAAAGATGAGGGTAACGACTTTGCATATCCTGCTCATTCTCCCAGGTCGCCTCCTTGGCCGGATGACCCCACCACCGAACCTTTAGTGAAACAATGTTCTTTGACCTCAACTTTTGGATCTGCCTGTCCAATATAGCAACTGGCTCCTCAACATAAGATAGATCATTGTCCAGCTGGACTGATTTGAAATTCAACACGTGCGACAGATCATTGTGATACCTCCGGAACATCAACATGAAATATCGGATGAACCCCTGCCATGCTGGGAGGTAAGGCAAGCTCATAAACAACCTCCCCAACACGCCTCAATATCTCAAAAGGGCCAATGAACCTCGGACTCAACTTCCCTTTCTTTCCAAATCTTATGATGCCCTTCATAGGCAAAACTTGAAGAAGAACCCACTCTCCAACCATAACGGAAACATCACGAACCTTCCAGTCCGCGTAGCTCTTCTATCTAGACTGGGCTGTATGGAGTCTATCTTGATTACCTTAACCTTCTCCAAAGTATCTTGAACCAAATCTGTGCCCAATAGTCTGGCCTCGCCCTGCTCGAACCAACCCACCAAAGATCTACACCGCCTACAATACAAGGCATCATACAGTGCCATCTGAATGCTGGACTGATAGCTGTTGTTGTAAGCAAACTCCACCAATGGCAAGAACTGATCCCAAGACTCTCCAAACTCAATCAGGTACACGTAGAGAATATCCTCAAAAATCTGAAGAGTGTACTCGGACTTTCCATCCGTCTGGGGGTGAAATGATGTGCTCAACTCCTCTCGAGAACCCAACTCTTGCTGAACGACCCTCCAGAATCGTGATGTGAATTGATTACCTTTGTATGAACTAAAAGATACTGGAATACCATGTAGGCGGACAATCAACCCGATATAAATCTCCGCCAACCGCTCCGAGGAATAAGTTGTACACACAAGAATGAAATGAGCGGACTTGGTCAGCCGATCCACAATAACCCATATAGAATCAAACTTCTTCAAGGTCCGTGGCAGTCCAATTACAAAGTCCATGGTGATCCACTCCCATTTCCACTCCAGAATCTCTATCTGCTGAAGCAACCCACCCGGTCTCTGGTGCTCGTACTTAACCTGCTGGAAATTGAGGCATCTAGCTACATATCTAACTATATACTTCTTTATCCGCCTCTACCAGTAGTGTTGCCTCAAGTCCTGATACATCTTTGCGGCATCTGGATGGATGGAATATCGCGAACTATGGGCCTCCTCTAGAATCAACTCCTGTAGCCTATCGACATTGGGTACACAAACACGACCCTGCATCCTCAACACTATATCCTCGCCAATGGTCACATCTTTGGCATCACCATGTTGAACCATGTTCTTAAGGACAGGCAAATGAGGGTCATCATACTGCCGCTTCCTAATACGAGCAAACAATGAAGACCAAGAAACCACACAAGCTAAAACCCGACTGGGCTCTGAAATATCCAATATCATAAACAGGCTGGCTAAGGCCTGAACATCCATCGCCATAGGCCTTGGCGACAGTGGTAGATATGCCAAACTCCCCAAAATCTCCGCTCGGTGACTCAAGGCATTAGCCACTATATTGGCCTTGCTCCGGTGGTATAAAATAGTGATGTCGTAGTCATTTAGAAACTCCAACCACCTCCTCTGGTGCAAATTTATATCCTTCTGCTTAAACAAATACTGCAAACTCCTATGATTAGCATAAATCTCACAATGGCGCCAAATCTTCAGGGCGTAAACAATGGCAGCTAACTCAGGATCATGGACACGATAATTCTTCTCATATTTCTTCAACTGTATCTGGACGCGTAGGCAATCACCCTACCATCATGCATCAATACTGCTCCAAGGCCAACTCTCGAGGCATCACTATAGATTGTATAAGACCCTGAATCTGTAGGCAATACCAAAATTGGCACTGTAGTCAAAGGTGTCTTGATCTTTTGAAAGCTCGCCTCACACTCCTCTGTCCACTGAAATGGAGCACCCTTCTGGGTCAATTTAGTCATAGGGGCTGCAATCGATGAAAACCCCTCCACAAAATGACGGTAGTAGCCTGCCAAGCCAATGAGCTACGAATCTCAGTAGTTGAGAACAGCCTGGGCCAACTCTGCACAACCTCTACCTTCTTCGGATCCACCCGAATGCCCTCACTCGATAGCACGTGGCGTAAGAATTCCACTAAATCTAACCAAAACTCACATTTTGAGAACTTTGAATATAACTTCTTTTCTCTCAGAGTCTGGAACATTGTCTTTAAATGTTGCTCATGATCTTCCCGACTTCGAGAATACACCAAAATGTCATCAATAAAGACAATGACAAAAAAATCGATATATGGACTAAATATATTGTGCATCAAATGTATGAAGACTGATGGGTCATTGGTCATACCAAATGACATAACAAGAAACTCGTAATGACCATACCGAGTCCTGAAAGCAGTCTTTGGGATATCTGGCTACCGAATCTTCAACTGATGGTAACCTGAGCGCAAATTAATCTTAGAAAATACCCGTGCACCCTGAAGCTGGTCGAACAGATCATCAATATGAGTAAAATGATACAGTTCTTCACTGTGACCTTGTTCAACTGGCGATAATCAATACACATATGAATAGAACGATCCTTTTTCTTTACAAAACAAGACAGGAGCACCCCAAGATGAAACACCAGGCCGAATAAAGCCCTTATCAAGCAATTCATGTAACTGAAAACTTCTTCAACTCAGGAGGAGCCATACGATATGGAGGGATAGAAATGGGCTAAGTGCCAGACGCAAATCAATTCCAAAATCAATGCCTCTATCAGGTAGCATACTCGTATGATCAGCTGGAAATATATCGGGATAATCGCACTAGTGGGACTGAATCAATAGAAATGGTATCAACACTGAAATCTCTCACACAAGCTAAATATGCGGCACACCCCTTCTCAACCATATACCGAGCTTTTAGAAAAGAGATAACTCTGCTGGGAGTGTGATTTAAGGTACCACTCCACTCAATACGCGGTACACCTGGGATAGCCACTGTCACAATTTTGGCGTGACAATGAAGAATAGCAAACTGGGGTGACAACCAGGCTATGACTAAAATAATATCAAAATCAACCATGGTGAGTAGCAATAAGTCTACTGTGATCTCAAAACCATGAATGATAACCAAACATGACCGATAAATGCGGTCCACAACAAGTGAATCCTCCACAGGAATAGAAATATAAATAGGAGAGCTCAAAGAATCCCGAGATACACCCAAATGCGGAGCAAAATAAGAGGACACATAAGAGTAGGTAGAGCATGGATCAAATAGAACCAAGCATCTCTGTGGCAAACCAATATACTACCTGTGATGATAGAATTAGAGGCAACAACCTCGGCACGAGTGGGAAAGGCATAGTATCTGGCCTGGCCGCCCCCTCGAGGGTGACCTCTACCTCCCCAGCCTCCATCTCTA
The DNA here is from genome assembly GCA_034376525.1 of Nicotiana benthamiana. NCBI lineage: Eukaryota > Viridiplantae > Streptophyta > Magnoliopsida > Solanales > Solanaceae > Nicotiana > Nicotiana benthamiana. The sequence goes on along the minus strand of CM067324.1, from coordinate 123,343,827 downwards.
GCTGTTTGAGCGGGTAGGCCGGCAACTGGAGCTGTATCCATAGTCTGGGAACTCTGCGGGGCACGCTGTGGTTGAGAAGTTCTTGAAGATGCACCCTTCCCAAGTCTAGGGTAATCCCTAACCATGTGGCGTGTGTCACTACACTCAAAACAAGCATTGGGAGGACGTGGTGGCTACGACTGTCTAGGGCCAGGTCTGCTGGATTGACCAGTAGAAGCACCCCCGCAGGAGGTGCGCTAGAAACTAGAGGTGCATAATAAGGCTCTTGAGGTACTAGAGCTGGAGCAGTGCTAGCTGCTCGAAGAGCTGAATGAATGGGGTGACCCATATAGCCCCTACTATGACGACCTGTACGGGCACCAGAATAGTGGCCCGACTCTCGAGACCTCTTAGCCTCCCTCTCCTCTCTCTCCCTAGCATGCATACCCTCAATCCTCCTAGCAATTCTCACCACCTGCTGATAAGAAATTTCCATCTCCAACTCACAAGCCATGCCAGATCGGATGCTAGAAATAAGCCCCTCAATAAGCCGGTGAACCTTCTCGTGAACAGTAGCAACCAAGGCTGGTGCATTCCTAGCCAAACTAGTGTAACTGATAGCATTCTCTGAAATACTCATAGTACCCTGGCACAAATGCTCAAACTCTGCGCGCCATGCGTCCCTCAGGCTCTGAGGAACATACTATCATAAAAACATATCTGAAAACTGAGTCCAAGTCAGTGAAGCAGCTTCATCTGGATTATCTAACTCATAGGTATTCCAACACCCATAGGCAGCCCCTCGAAGCTGGAAGGTGGTTGAAGAAACCCCGCTAGATCCTAAAATACCCATGGTACGGAGAATACGTAACACTCGCCAAGAAAATCCAAAGCATCCTCTGATGCTAAACCGTTGAATACATGAGGCTTGTACTTCTTGAATCTCTCAAGCCTCAGCTGCTCATCCTCGAAAGTTGCTGCCCCGTACCGGGGCTGATCTAGTACTACAAGCGGCGCAGGTATAACCTTTAGGACCTGCTCAACATGTACTCGTTGCTTAGGAGTGCAGGCGATGGGAGTCTGTGCTCCTCCCCCAGCCTGGGATGTGGTTGCGGCAAGGGAAAGCAACCCTGCCCGAGCTAAGGTGGTGTACATGCTCATAAACCATGCCAGAGTCTCCTGGAGAGCTAGAGTAGTGGTAGCAGTAGTAGTAGTATGAGGAGTGTCAGGGGCTCTGGCTGCACCACGTGCGCCTCCTTGACCTCTACCCCGGCCTCTGACGACTGCAGTAGGGGGCGCGGGTGTCTGATTATCTCGAGTAGCACGTGTCCTCACCATTTGTGAGAGAATAGAAAGATAGAATTTTAGTTGTGATATCAAAAATCTCATACGACAAGGAAATCAAATGAAGTGGAATTTTCCTAATAGTTGCATAGCCTCGCATAGATAAGTACAGACCTCTCTATGCTGATCAGCGAGACTCTAATAAATCATCCTGTGTTCCATGACTCCTATGAACCTAGAGCTCTGATACCAACTTGTCACGACCCCAGTTCGACCTCCGTGAACATGTCATGACGGAACCTAGTCCCTACAACTAGGTAAGCCTAAAAATGTGGAAAAATAAATAATTTGCGAAAATTATAACTCAAAACCAAAATTTAGCAAAAAGGAAATCGAAATGTAAAATGACACTTGGCACGTACAACACAATAGCTCAACTACTAGAATATTATCCGAAAACCCAAAAACTCACACAAGCTAACAGAATATAATACACAGTTCTAACTCCAGAATGTCTAAAACAACAGTACGAAAGGAAAGCTAACTGCTAAAGCTAGAATAAGTTAGAGACTCCTATTCTGCGGACACGGAATATGTACCTCAAAGTCTCTACTAGATCTCTCCGCCTCGAGATTAATACGTCTGGGTGGAGGTACCTATATATGCACATGAAAAACATGCATAGAACGGGCATGAGTACACCACAACGGTACTCAGTAAGTGTCAAGCCTAACCTCGGTCGGGTTGTGACGAGGAAGATCAGGGCCCTACTGAGAATAAACATAATAATAAATCTTGCAACAATATAAAATAAGCATTAATAATGAGTACAACTATGAAGTAATATAGGTTATACAATGCAACAAATAATACATAGAAAATAAGGTAAGACGGAGTAAACAACTCAGTACCAGTACCAACAATGAAGATCTTCCGGGATACCGTCCTGTAGTCCATTTCATCAACTGTCCAAGGATCTCCCGGGATACTGTCCCATAGTCCATCATATGTATTATCTGAAGGATCTCCCGGGATACCGTCCCGTAGTCTAACTAGCAATGTGTTGGGATATACCAGAATCCGATCTGTAGTCTCAAAGTAAATGCGCAGGGGAGATCTACCGAGAATCTAACCCGTAGTCCCAAAGTAAATATGCAGGGGGATCTACCGGAAATCTAGCCCGTAGTCTTAAAGTAATGCAGGGGGATCTACCAGGAATCTAACCCGTAGACCCAAAGTAAACAAACAAAGGGGGGAGGGGGGAGCTGCCAGAATCCCACATCTATAGTCCCAATGTAAATACTCAGTCACAACAAGAAAATATTCAGAATTGGAGTGCAAAAATACAAGGCAACAGGTAGTTCTAGTCTAACATACTTCACGTAACACAACCAAAGCAACTTAGGCAAATAGGTAATTTAAATCAAATAAGCATGCTTTTCTAAACTAACACAGATTATATTTGCAAGTAGAACAACGCAGCTAAGAAAGAAACCCAATCTAAACATTTAAATAAAAATCAAATTTTCAACAATTAGCTCAAGTACGCGCTTGTTACCTCACGTACAAGGCATTCAATTACCAAATATTATATCCTAGGGGAAAGGTCCCCCACACAAGGATAGACAAGCCACTTACCTCGAACCGGCTCTAAATTCAATTCGAAATCACACTTTTGCCACGAGTATCCGACTCCAAATGGTCCAAATTTATTTAATTCTATTACATATCATAAATAACATCTCAAACAACTGATTCTACTATTTAATTCAAAGCTAAGACGCGAAATTAGGTAAAATAATCGAAATGCCCCTCAGGCCAGCGTCTCGAAATCGGGTGAAACTTATATTTTCAGAAACCTCATACTCTCATGAGTCTATACATAATAAAAACACAAAAATAGGAGTTCAAATGAACCCTCAAACCCTAGATTAAAATTTAAAAATCCCAAGTCCTAGTTCATCCCTTTTTAATTAAATTCCATGAATGTCTAGGTAAAGTTCACGATGGAATCACGGTTTTGGTTCATAAACTTACCTCCAATCACTTCTTCTTGAATCTCTGTTCAATTTCCCTCAAAGAGATCTCTAAATACTCTGCTATGGTGGAATAATGGCTCAAAATCGCGGATGAAATGTTTAAAAACCCTCACTGCCCAGTCCTGTAATTCCTTCATCGCGATTGTGGCCAAGGCCTCGCGATCGCGAAGGGAAAGAATTCCAAGTATTCAAAACTTAACTATGCGAACGCGACAGGGGCTCTACGAACATGAAGCTTCCACTCACAAAGCTATGTGAATGCGTGACCATACACGCGAATACAAAGAGTAGTAACACTAACCCCAAAACTCTTATACGCGAACACGAGCGATACAATGTGAATGAGAAGCGCTAGATCAAGACCTTCACGAATGCAGACCCTCATCCGCAAACGTGAAGAAGAAAACACCCTCCCTCCAAAAACCTTCTATGTGATCGCAAAGACTAAAATTGTCTGCAACTGCTACTGTAAATTTTCTGCAATCTTCAAACACTCAAACTTCCTGTTAGACATATGAAATCAAAAGAGGCCCCCGGGACCTCAACCAAATTGCCAACACATCCTAAAACCTCTTTTAAACTTGTTCCAATCATCAAAATATCTCAAACAACACCAAATCCATCAATTCACATTGAATTCAAGCCTAAGTTTTCTAAAAACTTCCGAAACAGGATTTTGATAAAAAATCCAACCAAACCACCTCTGAATGACATGGAATTTTACACCTACATCCTAAATCACATAAAGAAGCTACAGAAACTCTCGGAATTCCATTCTGACCCCCGGATAAAAATCTCACCTATCAATCGAAATTCGCCAAAATACTAACTTCGCCAATTCAAGCCAAATTACACTGGACATCCAAAATACATTTCGAACATGCTTCCAGCCCCAAAATCACCTAGCAAAACTAACAAAACAGTTAGATTTCCATTCTAAGGTCATCTTCACACTATTCCGACAATGGACAACTTTCCAACACGTAAGCTCTCGATTAGGGACTGTGTCCCAAAACTCTCCAAAACTCAAAAACGAATGTCCCAACAATTCAAATAAGTAGAAATAAACTTGGGAAAAGAAATTAATAGGGTATCAAGGCATAAACTCTTATGACGACCGGCCGGGTCGTCACACCATTAATTCGACCATCTAGCCTGGAGTCTTTAGATCGTTAAGGCATCAAGAGAATTGTCCAAAAGATCTTAAGTGTAATTGTATAAAACTAGTTTTTATTTAGCTATTCTTTGGAACTCGTAGCAGACATAGTCTAGGTTAAAAAAATTGGAAAACGTTTGGATTTTTTTCCAGCGATGGATCTTTAGGAAAATTTTTTTGAAGGATAAAAGTCCGATTAAAATACCAATAAGAAATTTTTTAGAATAGTTAGGTAGTATTCGTTTGTTTTTATTTGGGCACCGGTTCTATTCTAATGATGTAGCTCGAACCGGGTACTTTATTTTTTTAGGAGTAGTTTAGGAAGAAACTAAGTCGCTCCGAGATACCCATTGACATGGTTGATGCTAGCATATTAGGCTACGACATACATTCTATTTTTATGTATATTTGGTGAAATAAGTAAAGTAAATAGCCTATTTTGTGATGCTTTTTCTCAGTTGTTTGACTCGTATGCCACATAGTGAAATATTGCTTAAATTTCTCAATTATGTGTGCTTACATGACTTGAGAGTTCAATAGAACCTTCTTGATTGAGTCATCTGCAATGTGTGTGTGAGGATTTGTAATTTTTTGTGCTATCGTATGTAGTCTAGAACTTGCCTCGTGTGTTAATTGAAGTGAAATTGTGAGTTGTGCAAATCTGGGAGATGACATAGGCATTTTATTGTTTGATCTGAAATGTGCTTGTCGCATAAAAATAAATTTTTAGTTGCTAGCCTCGTTGATCCTATAGACCTTTCTTTTGTCACTCACATTACAAGCCATACCCGTATTTTGTTTTTAATTTGATATTGATTGAACCTTTACCTCCTAACGCGCTTAGTCGCTAAAAGAATTAAGGTTAGAGATTGAGAAGTAACTTTTGAGTGGAACCATGGAACGGTCCATTGGTACACCAAATTTTAATTCAAAAGACACTAACCAATGAGCCTTAATGTAAGGAGTGTTTGGGAAAAAAGAGAAAGGAAAATAAAAATTGAAAGAAAAGAAAAAAATAATAGTGAAAGTATGTACAAAACACTTCCAATTCTTAATAATTTGTGCTAGTGGGAGTATAGAAGTGCTTGAATGAATGTATGGGTTATTTCCATATGGTTGGTTGCAAGTGAATTGGTTGATAAGAACATGTGCTTGAATTATGAATGCAGTGTATTAAAGTGATTACGAGGGTTAGTCACTATTTATAAATGTATCATACCCGTCTCTTGGCCTACATTACAACCTTAAAGTCTTAATTGATCCTAGATTCGGCTAGCTTAAATTAGTAGAGACATGCACTACGGGCAAGCTTATGGTACGACCACGGGATGCATATGAATTCTTTGAGAGAGTGAGCGAATATTGTTCAATTGTGTGATGTCCTTAATCTATATTCAAAAGCATATTTGAATGGGTGAACCAATTTATATTCACTCATTTGTTTGTTGGTGAGGCACATGATCTCATGAATGATTGGTAATGTTGTAAACCTCCTTGTTAGGTAAGTGCATGAATTAGGGGTGCTTAGTGGTTGCAAGTCAATTTTTGAGGTTGGGTGGTGACGATAGGTGGTTGGAATTTGTTGAACTGAAATATTATACTTGGGTATGCTTAAACGGGAAGAATGTGAAATTTTGTGTGTTCATGGTTGAGCCGGTATTGATCGTAATCAAGATTATAGTGTGTGGTTAAAGGTTAAGGTGCTCCTCTATGATTGAACTTTGTACATAGTTGGGGGTTTATTAGATATTTCCATTGCTCAACGACGAGCAAGAGTCTAAGTGTGAGGTGTTGATATTTAACTTAAAGTGTATATATATATTTCTATATATATTGCCTCATATTTTACTTTTGATTCATGAATTTGGGATGGTAAATGTGACGATTTATACTAATTTGAAGTGTTTTTATGTGTAGGAATGATTTGGGAGTAATTGGGGGCGAAACATGCAAAATTAGAGCCAAAACGAACGAAATGGGGAAACTTGCGATTTTGGGCACCACAGGTGGCGCCCAGCCTACCTATGGCGCCAAAAATAGAATGTAAAATAATGGAGCGCCCTGGTGGAAGCCTGGAGCCGAGTTGGGTGTCGTTGACGTGGATTTCATCCTATATTTCCCGGGACATGCTTTATTCGGCCCTAGACCTATCCAACAAACATAAAAGGAAGACTAAGCCTACTTTTGGGAGGAGGACACGAACCGAACATAATTTGAAGGATAATTCACGTGGGGGAACACACACCACACTTGGAGGAGGCTTCTAACTAGTTTTTCTTATTTTCTCTTCCTTCAGGTTCATGATTTATTTGTCCTAGAGTTTTGGGTACTACATGAACGTTGTAGTTTGAAGCTTGAATTGTTCTTATAGATTAGATTTTTACTTTTTGGCTATTCAAGTTTTTATTTTTAAAATTTTAACTTAGTTTAATATTTTACTATCTTTGTTAATATGGCATCTTGGAATAATAATTGGTTGAATATTGGTTATTCTTATTTTGGTGATCCATGTCCATATTGTGGAGGACCACACTTTGGGCAAAATTGTACATCTCAATCTGATGTGTTGAATTTTTGTAATGTGCGTGGTTGTCAAGATGGCCATTGGGATGGTTGTCCTTTCTTTATTATCTTTCTCAATGTTCTTATTATAATATTTCTAATAATGTTTATAAGTTTGATTGGAGCAATGAAGTCAAGGATATAGAAAGCATGGCTCGTATTATCGACATGATGAGGCAAATAGTCGAGCAACAAAGTCTTGATGCCCTAACGATCAAAAGACTCTAGGCTATAATGGATGAATTAATGGCCAATTTCCAAGAAGAACCTCAAGTCGATGAAGAGAGCGAGTTCCTACCAGAAGATAATTTAGAAGAAGTAGATATAGTAAGCAAATCTTGGCTATAGGAACAAGCTCAACTGATAAAATCTCATGACTTTCTACACGATGGTCTTTCAAATATGATAGAAAACCTAATAGAAGGAAGAACTAAGCTCAGGAAAGAGATAGACCAATTTGTCTTAGATATCCACGACCTGCACGATCAATTGAATAAAAAGGTTGAGGCATCTGACACCCTACAACCAATTATTGTAGATACTGGTAAGCTTGTGGAGAAAAAGGAGGAACTTCAACTATTCGACCAAAATATTATTAATGATGCTAAGGTTGACGAAGTGCGCAAAATTGAGGATGTAAAAAATAATGCAATTTTGTAGTTGGAGCATGTTGGACCTCATTCTAAATACTTTTCAATATTGTGTTAGGTTGGTGACATGGGAATTGACCCAGTCGAGCATATGAAGGAGTCAATGGATGAGGAACAAAGTGCTTGTATTCTGAAATTTATGACATCAAGGAGACAAAACGACATCCCCCACTTAAAGGCCAAGAAGTGCAAGATGCGATACCTATTTCTTGGTTCATTTATTTTTATACCACCGCCAGGAACGTGATAGAAAAATTGATGCAAAATTGGGGGTGAAATCATATCTTCAAAGTGGAAGGAAAAGTGGTGAAAGCGATGGGGTCGTGCCACGACTATAAATAAGGCGCGTGTTAGGAGGCAACCCAACATGTATATCTTTTATTTATTGATTATTTTTTTATATAGTGTCAAGTTTCATGTTGTTTTTGTTTTGCAGAGTAGGGGAAGTCTGAGTACCCGAAGTTAAAGCTGGGGAGCATGTTTGAGCTTAAGTGTAGGGTCGTCCCGACCCTTAAGATTGAGGATCATGTCCGAGCTAGATCCGAGAGGGTTTCAGGGAGTATTTCTCATCCTTGTTTTAATATCTTTCTCTATGATCATGCATCGAGGATTATGCATAATATAAGTGTAGGGTGGGAAACCTACTTTCTGAAGTGCAATTGTATAAAACTATTTTTTATTTAATTTTTCTTTGGAACTCATAGTAGACATAGTATAGGTAAAATAAAAAAGAAAAAAGATATAGAAAAAGTTCGGACTTTTCCTGACAATGGATCTTTTGGATAATTTTCTTGAGGGATAAAAGTTCAATTAAAAATACCAAAAAGAATATTTTTTTAGAATAGTTAGGTAGTATTCCTTGGTTTTTCTTTGGGCACCCGTTCTTTTCCAAGGATGTAGCTCGAACATGTTACTTTATTTTTTTTAGGAGCAGTTTAGGAAGAAACTGAGTCGCTCGAAGATACTCATTGACATGGTTGATGCTGGCACATTAAGCTATGGCATACATTCTGTTTTTCTGTATATTTGATGAATTGTGACACTCTTTCACAATTGTTTGACTCGTATACCACATAGGGCAATATTTCCTAAATTTCTCAATTAGGTGTGCTTACTTGACTTAAGAGTTGAATAGAACCGTCTTGATTGGTTCTTGTGCAACGTGTGTGTGAGGATATGTGATCTTCTGTGCTATCCTGTGTAGTCTATAACTTGCCTCGTGTGTTAATTGAAGTGAAATTGTAAGTTGTGCTAATCTAGGAGATAACATAGTCATTTTCTTGCTTGATCAGGGATGTGATTATCGCATAAAAATAAAATTTTCCGTTGCTAGCCCCTTAGAGCCTATAGACCTTTCTTTTGGCACCCACATTACAAGTGATACCCCTATTTTGTTCTTAATTTGATATTGATTGAACCTTTACATACTAAGGCACTTAATTTCTAAAATAAGTAAGGTTAGATATTGAGGAGTAGCTTTTGAGTGGAACCATGGAAGGGCCCGTTGGTGCACTAAATTCGAAAACAAAAGACACTAGCCAATGAACCTTAATGTAAGGAGTGTGTGGAAAAAAAAGGAAAAGAAAAATTTAAAGAAAAGAAAAGAAATGATAGTGAAAGTATGTAGAAAACACTTCAAATTCTTAATAATTTGTGCTAGTGGGAGTATAGAAGTGCTTGAATAAATGTAATGTCTATGTGCATATAGTTTGTGGCAAGTGAATTGGTTGAGAAGAATATGTGCTTGAATTGTGAATGTAGTGTATTAAAGTACTTAGGAGGGTTAGTCATTATTTCTAAATGTATCATACACCTCTCTTGGCCTACATTACAACCTTAAATTCCTAATTGATCCTAGATTTGGCTAGCTTAAATTAGTAGAGACATACACTACGGGCAAGCTTATGATACGACCACGGGATGCATATGAATTCTTTGTGAGAGTGAGCGAATTTTGTTCAATTGTGTGATGTCCTTAATCTATATTAAAAATCATATTTGAATGTGGGGACCAATTTATATTCACTCATTTGTTTATTGGCGAGGGCACATGATCTCATGAATGATTGGTAATGTTGTAAACCTTCTTGTTAGGTAAGTGCATGAATTAAGGGTGCTTAATGGTTGCAAGTTGATTTTTGAGGTTGGGTGGTGAAGAATAGGTTGTTGGAATTTATTGAACTGAAATATTATACTTGGGTATGCTTAAACGGGAAGAATTTGAAATTGTGTGTTCATGCTTGTGTGTCCGTATTGATCGTAATCAAGGGTATAATGTATAGTTAAAAATTAAGGTGCTCCTCTATGATTGAACTCTGTACATAGTTGGGGGTTTATTAGATAGTCCCATTGCTCGAGGATGAGCAAGAGTCTAAGTGTGGGGTGTTGATGTTTAGCTTAAAATATATATATTTCTATGTATATCGCCTCATATTTTACTTTTGTTTCGTGAATTTGGGATAGTAAATATGATGATTTATACTAATCTGAAGTGTTTTTATGTGTAGGAATGATTCGGGAGCAATTGAGAACAAACCGTGTAAAATTAGAGCCAAAACGAACGAAATCGGGAAACTTTCGACTTGTGGGACCCAGCCCTACCTGTGGCGCCAGAAATAGAATATTAAATAATGGAGTGCCCTGGTGGGCGCCTTGCACTGAGCTGGGCGCCGTTGACATGGATTTCATCCTATTTTTCTCGGGACACGGTTTATTCGGTCCTGGACCTATCCAACACGTATAAAAGGAAGACTAAGCCTATTTCTGCAAGGAGGACGCCACATTAGAGGGATCGAACATGATTTGAAGGATAATTCACGTAGGGAAACACACACCACGCTTGGAGGAGGCTTCTAACTAGTTTTTCTTCTCTTCTCTTCCTTTAGTTTCATAGTTTATATGTTCTAGAGTTTTGGGTGCTACCTGAACATTGTAGTTTGAAGCTTGAATTGTTCTTATTATTTTATCATATTGGTTTATTTATTCAATCTTGCGCTTAAATATTTGATTGCTTGATCACCAATTGAATACTATCTACGAATCTAGGATTGAACTCGGGAGAGGGAATTCTAGATTTCATATAAGATTGAGTAGAGCAAGATCTTAACTCTAAGGGGAGTGGTGGATTTGCGGTTAGGATAGGAATGCATCTAATCGCCTTGCTTGGATATTATACACGAATTATTAATACATTTTTGTTAATTCTGATTTAATAGGAATATAGGCGTTAGATTAGCTTGAATAGGCGAGTTCGACTTTGGGAGAAGGCTATGAGAAATATTAACCATGTTAACCCATAAACAGAATAAATTAATTAGACGTTATAAGTGGAAGACTCAACGGGCTTGTTAGCTAACCCATAGCTATAGAATATTCACTCAAATTAAATTCGTCTCTATAATTCACCAACTTATTTTATTTAATCTCTTAGTTTGTTACTTTAGATTAGTTCTATCTAAAATATTCATACTTTAGGAGTTGCTTGAATAGATTAACTGTTTGGTTTAATTTAGTTTATATTTAATTACAAGTCCCTGTGGATACATATCTGGACTTACAATCCTATATTACTTGTTGACCATGTATACTTACGTGTGCATTTCGGAGAAACAAGTAGGCATCCATTAAAGAATTTGAAGATTCTTACAAATGATGTATTTGCTTGTGATGCTAGCTATAAAGGCAAAATGAGTACTAGACCATTACTAATGAAGGTTGGCGTTGAATTACCTACCTTTTTAGAGCGTATACATGGAGATTTATATTGACCTATTCACCTACCAAGTGGATTGTTTAGAAATTTTATGGTCCAGATAGATGCATCTTCAAGAAGGTCTCATGTGAGCCTACTATCATCTCGAAACCTAGCATTTTCAAAGCTATTATCCCAAATAATTCGATTAATCGCACAATTCCCAGATTATCCTATAAAGACTATTCGCCTTGATAATGCTGGAGAATTCTCATTTCAAAATTGTGATGATTATTGTCTATTTGTTCAGATAAAAGTTGAACATCATGTAGCTTATATTCATACTCAAAATTGCCTTGCAAGTTCATTTATTAAACACCTGCAATTGATAAAAACACCACTACTCATGAAAATAAAATTTCTCACTAATATTTGGGGACATGCTATCTTGTATGATGCATCACTTATCCGTATCATATCGACATATTATAATAAATATTCTCCGTTAGAACTAGTCTTTGGTCATGAACAAAATATTGTCCATTTACGAATTTTTTGAATATGCTTTATATGTGTAATAGCACCACCACATCGCAGTCAGTTGGGACCACAAAGAAGGATAGGAATATATGTTGGGTTTGAATTACCCTCTATTATTCTCTATCTTGAACAATTGATAGGAGATTTATTTACTGCTCGATTTGTAGATTGTCTATTTGATGACATAAATTTCCCACAATTAGGGGGAGGGAAAAAGAAAATCAAAAGAGAAATTGTGTGAAAGTTTCATCATTATCTCATTTTGATCCACGTGCGCCTATATGTAATCAGGAGGTCCAGAAGATCACCCATTTACAAAATATAGTAAATCAAATGCCAGACGCATTTATTGATTTGAAAAGGATAACTAAGTCATACATTAATGCATAGAATGTGCCTATCCGAGTTGTTGTTCCAACAGGACTATTAACTAGCATGAGAGCTAGTGAACTTAAAGCACAGCTGAAGCATGGTAGGCCTTTGGGTTCTAAGAATCGAAATCCTAGAAGAAGAAAATATCAAAATGATACTATGAAGGGATCCCCTAAAGAGACCAAAGATCTGATTAGTTCTGAGATTCTGAAGAAATCAATGAACCCGAGACTCAAGTAAGTGAGGAACTTTTAATAAGTTCTACTGGTAACGGGATTAATTTAAATCGGTCTGAAATAGTATTGGATAATATTTTTGCATATAATGTTGCATAATATTATGCAAGATATTGAGGATCTTGAATCCCAATCCGTCGAAGAATGTCGACAAAGATTTGATTGGCCAAAATGGCAAGAGAGAATTCAATCAGAATTGAACGCGCTTGCTAAAAGAGATGTCTTTGGACCAGCAGTCCAAACACATGCTAGTATGAAATCAGTTGATCATAAATGGATTTTTGTGCAAAAAAAGAATGATAAAAATAAAATTGAAAGATAAAAAGTTCACCTTATTGCACAAGGATTGTCACAACGATCTAGAGTCGATTTTGTTGAAACATATTCACCTATTATGAATGCCATAACATTTGGATATCTCGTCAGTTTAGCATTGCATGAAAAACTTGAAATACATCTCATGGATGTAGTTACAAATTATCTGTACAGTTTACTTGATAATGAAATTTATATGAAAATCCTTGAAGGATTATGCTGAAGAAAATTCAAAATCTCAAGAAATGTATTCAATCAAATTACAAAGATCTTTGTACGGTTTAAAGCAATTTAAACGCATGTGGTATAATCACCTTAGTGAATATTTACTGAAAGAGGGTTACATAAATGAAATATTTGTCCATGTATTTTTATAAAGAAAATGACATCAGAATTTGTAATAATTATAGTTTATGCTGATGACATAAATATTGTTGGAACTTAAGAAATACTCCAAAAGGCAATTGAATATCTTAAGAAAGAATTTGAGATGAAAGATCTTGGAGAGACAAATTTTTGTCTTGGTCTGCAAATTGTACATTTAGCGGACGAGATCTTTATCCATCAATCTGCCTATAAAGAAAGGGTCTTAAAATACTTTTACATGGACAAAGCGCACCATTGAGTACACCAATTGTTGTTTGAGCACTTGAAGTGAATAAGAATTTGTTCCGACCTCCAGAAGAGGATGCAAAACTCCTTGGTCCCGAAATACCCGATCTCAGTGCAATTGGTGCACTAATGTATCTTGCTAATGCTACAAGGCCTGACATGGCATTTTGTGTTAATTTATTAGCAAGATACAGATCTTCTCATAATAGGAAAGAGATTAAGCATATATTGCGATATTTAAGGGGATGCATGAGCGTTGGATAATGGAAAGAAGGTAGAATTGCTCGGGACTTAGTGATAGATTCTTTTTCTTTTATATAGGTAGGGTTAGGCAGTGACTCTACTCCTTAAAGTGAAGAATCAAAAGTCATAGTTTGTTAGACAAGGCCCACGTGCTGTGCATCTCTAGTGTTCTGCTCGTGGGGACAGGAATGCGGGAAAGTGGGGTCCTCTCACCTGTGCTCACTTCCGTTTTAGAAGTCAGATTGGATTTCCAATTGGTGCTCAATAGACTCTTGATATGGGTTTGTTTTATGCTAACAAAGATAGCGCATATCTTGTTGGTTATGCAGATGCAAGTTATTTATCTAATCTCCATAAAGCTCGATCTCAAACCAAGTACGTATTTACATATGGAAGTATTGTCATATCATGGCACTCCACGAACCAATCTATTGTTGCTACTTCTTTAAATCATGCTGAGATAATAGCTATTCATGAAGCACGTAGGGAATGCATATGGTTGAGATCAATAATTCATTTTATTCGAGAAAAATATGGTTTGAAATGTGAAAAAAGACCCACAATTTTACAAGAAGACAATGATGCATGCATAACCTAATTGAAGGGAAAATCAATAAAAGGAGATAGAACGAAGCACATTTCATCAAAATAATTCTACACACATGATCTTTAGAAAAATGATGACATTGATGTGCAACAAATCCGTTCAAGTATTAATCTGGCATATTTATTGACTAAATCTTTGCCAACTTCAACTTTTGAGAAGCTGATATACAAGATTGGAATGCGGAGACTCAAATATTTAAAATAAGGTTTTCATCATGGGGAGTAAATTACGTGATATTCTCTTTTTTCCTTACTAAGGTTTTTCCCAACAAGATTTTCCTTATAAGGTTTTTAATGAGGCACCTAACAATGCCTATTACTAGATATGTGTACTCTTTTTCCTTCTTACTAAGGTTTTAATGTGGCACGCTATCTTTTAATGAACATCCATGTGGGAATGTTACAAATATATTATATTATGGATGTTCATTTCGTACTGTAATGGAAATAAGCCTCCTGAAGAAGCTTATCACTTTTGATACTCCGTTATGAATAAACACTACACTTAGTAGAAGATTATACATACCTGGTACAATAAGATTATCCTTTTGGTACTCTGTTATGGATAAGCATTACCTCTGGTAGAAGATTATCCATACCCGGTATAGTAGTAGCTTGCACAACAGCTTGCAGTAACATCTTATACAACAACTTCCTTTCTTCTATAAATAGAGGAGATTTCAATTGATTATGTACATCAATTTGAAGTTGTATAATATATCAGTTTCTCTCTATTTTTATATTCTCTTAACGGTCTTTATTTTATAACATTGTACAAATTTTAAAATATTTAGACCCATTATTGTAATAAGATTATTATTATATGAAACTTCAATTACTTTAAGAATTCAAATTTTTAACCTTACAAGTGATAGCTCTCTTTTTTTACTATATACACCAAACTTAACAATATGATTTTAATATTTTTTTCTACTATTACAAATTAATGTAATAGTGTTGGAAACTAAACCAAGATATAGTATTCTTAAGTTATCTAAGATTTGGTATTTACTAGTTTATTTAATTTATGTGTAGTTAGGTTTTGTTTACCAATTTCATATTGGAATATGATTTTGATTTTGTAGTATTATAAATAGGGATGCTGCTACATATTTTTTTAGAGTGGAGAGGTAGCTATGATGTAGAGAGATTCAAGAGTTTATGACTTGTAAAAAAGCCCCATACTAAGTTCTCTCTCAAGTTTAATAAATTTCTTCAATATAACTTTTGCTAAATTATTTGCTTGTGCCTAAATTGTTCTTGAGGTATTTCAATTATTCAAAAATTAAAACTGATATATTAAACTCAGTTTACTATGAAAAAGTTATATAAAAATGGAGCGAGGGAATATCACTCTATCACGACCCATTCTCATGATAGGTCATGAAGGTGCTCGATACCGTTGCCAGGCAAGCCAACATGGAAACGTTACTAAATTCTTATGTTAATTTTATCAGAATTTAAGTGAAATAAATATTCCACTTTGGATTCAAAACCAAAAGTTATAAATAATGTAAGTAACATAATTATACAACCCAAAACGTAAGTCTACCAATGTGTGTGTGCCAAGATCTGGTGACATCTAGTAGAATATACAAAAGAATATCTCTATCCTACTATCTGAGGTGGAAAAGACAGCAAAAGTAAAGAAAGACTCCATCTGGCTGCTGAATGGCATAGGAGGGAAGCAACACACTGTGAAAGTCTCAGTCACTAGCTCAGGGGCACGCACCAGACTGGTAATCAGATGTACCTGCCTCAGATCCTGTACAATTAAGTACAGAAGTGTAGTATAAGTACATAAACAATATGTACCCAGTAAGTATCCCATCTAATCTTGAAAAAGTAGAGACGAGAGGTCGACTTGATACTTACTAAGGTCAAAATAACATAATGAAGTGCTATAATAAGCATGAGAACCAACAGTAATCAACAGTTTATAACGAAAAGCAATAATCATGTTCTTGGCCATGTTTCATTTAATCATTTACCCCTTTCAAATAATTAGCAAGAAAACATGTCATGTATGAGCTCCAATAAAGATATCATGCGCAATCATGCCGAGTCGACGGCCCGCTCCAATAGAAAATAAATTGCGCACTGTCGAGGATCAAACAACGCGAACCATAGATGCATCTATTTACACCGAGGCGATCAATTTGATCCATAAATATCAAGAAAATATCAAGAATACACATGAAGGAGCATTTATATACAAATAAATTCTTACATGCTCACTTTTATTTCTCCTAAGTCTCTAGCATATCGTAAATGATCATATTAGCAAGTTAATATAAAGATAATCACAAATTAGGCATGATGTGGGTCCTAAACTACCCAAGCAATTAATATCGTAGTAGCTATGCATGGACTCTCCTCACCTAGTACATACATAGTCCCCGCATTTAGCAGCAAATTCTCAATTATTATACCTATGGGGACAATTCCCTTTTACAAGGTTAGAAAGGAGACTCACCTCGCTCCAAAGCGCACTTCGAATTATCAAGTACAAGACCAAGCCCTCAATTCGGAGCCGAACGATCACAAACTAGTTAAAGGAAGTAAGAACTAGTCAATATAGGCTTAAAAGATCGAACTTTAACTATTTAAGCAATTTCCCAACCTTTTTAATAAGTTTCTTAAATTCCGACCCCAGGCCCATCTGTCCGGATTCCAAGATTTTTTCGAAGGAAGTTGTTATCTACAACCGAAGGATCAATAATATATGATTTCTAGTTCATTTCATAACAATTTTCATGGTTAAATCTAAGTTCTATTAATAACCTAAGTCTTGCTCTTGATTTAACTACTTTTAGTTTGTTAATCTACCCAAAATCCAAGTGATAAACTCACATTAAGTAGAATTTACTTACCTCACGATGCTACGTTTAATTCCCCTCTTCGAAAGCTCCAAAATCGCCCAGGTGTAGAGTAAAAATGAAATAAATGCCCTAAGTCCCGTTTTTAAAAGCTATGCCCAAGCCTCTGATGTCGCATTTGCGACACCAGGCTCGCAAATGTGAAGCCGCAATTGCGAAAATACATTCATAAACGCGAACTGGGCCCCTTTTCTAACTCGATCGCAAATGCGATGGAGGGGTCGCAAATGTGGACCCTGCCGGGTTCTCAAATGCGAAACAAAAAATCGCAAATGCAACCGCTGCCCCATCCGGCCTAATTCGTAAATGCAATGCCAACCTCGCAATTGCCAGTTCACAATTTCCAGTTCGCAATTGCGATGACCATCTCGCAATTACGAGATCTGTAGCAACAACAAAAATACCAGAAAAGCTGGTGTGTTTTTCTACCTTCAACCATGACTGAATCTCACCCGAGCCCTCGGGGCTCCACTATGAACACTCATGCAAGTCTTACAACATTGTGCAAACTTGCTCAAGTAATCAAATTGCCTAAATAACAACTAAAACCACGGATTTAAAACCAAAATGCACGAAATCCTTAAGAACATCCAAATTACTATCCTTTCAACCGGACGTCCGAATCACGTCAAATCAATCCCATTTCTCACCAAATTTCACAGACAAGATGAAAATATTATACCAAGCCTGTTCCGAGCTCCGGAACTAACATAAGGGCATGATACCAATATAACCAAGCATTTTTCCTCTTTAGTAAACTCTTAGGATTCAATTTAACAATTTTCAATAAAATTGCTCGAGCTAGGGACCTCAGAATTTGATTCCGGGCATACGCCCGGGTTCCATATTTTCCCAGGTACTCTTCGGGACCGTCAAATAACAAATCCGGGTCCATTTCCCCCAAAAAGTTGACCGAAGTCAAACTTGGCCTTTTAAGAGAATCTTATCGAAACAAACGGACATATTTCACTCAAAGCTCTTCCAACTCCCGAACCAACCATCCCCGCAAGATGTAAATTAGTTAAAACAAGCATAGGAAGTTTTATTAAGGGAACGGGGTTCTAAAATGTAAAACAACCAGTTGGGTTGTTACATTCTCCACCTCTTAAACAAACGTTCATCCTCGAACGGGCATAGAAAAGTACCTGATCGACTGAATAAATGGGGATATATGCTCTGCATGTCCTCCTCAGACTCCCAGGTCGCCTCCTCAACCAGTTGGCCCCTCTACTGGACCCTTATTGCAGAAACCCTGCTGGACCACAACTGGCGATCTTGTCTATCAAAAATGGCAACTGGCTCCTCCTCTTAACCCAAGCTCTCATCCAACTGAATAGTACTGAAGTCCAACACATGTGATATGTCGGCATGATACTTCCAGAGCGTCGATACATAGAACACTGGATGAAGTCCCAATAGGCTGGGGGTAAAGAAACCTCATAGGAAACTTCCCCAACTTGCCTCAACACCTCAAAGGGACCAATAAACCTTGGGCTCAACTTGCCCTTCTTCCCGAACCTCATAGTGCCCTTCATTGCCGAGACATTCAAGAGAACCTTCTCGCCAACAACAAATGATACATCACGTGCCTTCTGATACTTGTAACTCTTCTATCTGGACTGGGTTGTGCGAAGCCTCTCCTGAATCAACTTCACCTATCCAAGGCATCTTGTACCAAATCTGTACCAAGTAACTTAGCCTCGCCGGGCTCAAACCATCATATAGGAGAACGGCAACGTCGACCATATAAAGCCTCGTACGGAGCCATCTCAATGTTTTACTGATAGTTGTTGTTGTACGCAAAATCCACTAAAGGAAAGAACTGATCCCACTGCCTTCTAAAGTCAATCACATATGATCTAAGCATAACCTCTAAAATTTGGATTGTCCACTCTGAATGCCCATCGGTCTGAGCATGGAATGCGGTGCTAAGCTCTACACGGATCCCTAACTCACTCTGAACGGCTCTCCAGAAGTGGGAAGTGAACTGAGGGCCCTGTCGGATATAATTCTGAGCATACCTCTCTGTTGAATAAGTATTCGCCACTGGAATGAAGTGAGCCGACTTGGTCAACCAGTCCAAAATGACCCATACTGAATAAACCTTCCGCAAAGTGCGTTGTAACCCAACTACAAAATCCATGGTCATGCGCTCCCACTTCTACTCCGGAATAGGCATCTGCTGAAGTAGGCCACCCGGCCTCTGATGCTCATACTTGATCTGTTGGCAATTTAAACTTCTAGCTACATACTCCACTATAGCTTTCTTCATCCTCCACCACAAATAATGATGACTCAAGTCACGATGCATCTTCGTGGCACCCGGATGAATCGAATACCTCGAACTGTAGGCCTCCTCAAGAATCCTCTCCCTTAGACCATCAACATTAGCGACACATAGACGGCCCTGAAGCCGCAACACACCATCCTCACCAATAGAAACCTCCTTGGCAACTACCTGAAGTACCCTTTCTCTGAGAACTACCAAATGTGGATCATCGTACTGTCGGGCCTTGATGTGTCCCGATAATGAAGACTCAGCAACCACACATGCTAGAACCCGTCTGGGCTCTGAATATCCAACCTCACAAGTCTGTTAGCCAAAGACTGAATGTCTAAAGCTAGTGGCCTCTTGTCTACTGAAATAAATTCCAAACTACCAATACTCTTTGCCTTTCTGCTCACGGCATCCGCGACCACATTTGTCTTGCTCGGAAGATAAAGAATGGTGATGTCTAATCCTTTTGTAACTCAAGCCACTTGCGCTGCCTCAAGTTAAGGTCCCTTTGCCTGAATATATGTT
Organism: Nicotiana benthamiana; assembly: GCA_034376525.1. Lineage (NCBI taxonomy): Eukaryota > Viridiplantae > Streptophyta > Magnoliopsida > Solanales > Solanaceae > Nicotiana > Nicotiana benthamiana. Next base: position 123,323,860 of record CM067324.1, on the reverse strand, counting down.
GCAAGCTGCAATGGTCTGTATGAACCTCATATGGCACCCCATACAAATAATGTCTCTATATCCTAAGAGCATGAACAATCGCTGCCAACTCTAGATCGTGCACAAAGTAGTTCTTCTCATGAACCTTCAGCTAACACAAAGTATATGCGATAACTCACCCTTCCTGCATCAATACACATCCCAAACCAATGCGTGAAGAATTCCAATATATCGTATACATCCCTGAACCGGAAGGCAACACAAGAACTGGTGTTGTAGTCAGAGCCGTCTTGAGCATCTGGAAGCTCTCCTCACAATCATCGAACCAACGGAATGGAGCACCCTCTCCTAACACAACATGCCCCAAGAATGCCACTGACTCTAGCCAAAACTCAAACTTGGAGAACCTAGCATACAGCTTCTGCTCTCTCAAGGTTTGAAGCACTAATCTCAAATGCTGCTCGTGCTCCCCCAGACTACGTGAGTATATCAAGATGTCGTCAATGAAGACGATAAAAAAGGAATCAATATAAGGCCTGAATACCATGTTCATCAAGTCCATAAATGTTTTTGGGGCATTAGTCAAGCCAAAGGACATCACCAGAATCTCGTAATGGCCATATCTAGTCCGGAATGGAGTCTTCGAAACATTTGAGTCCCGAATATTCAGCTGATGTTACCCTGACCTCAAGTTGATCTTAGAGAACACCCTAGCACCCTGCAACAGGTCGAAGAAATAATCAATATGAGGCAACATATACACTTTTTTATGGTGACTTTGTTCAACTAGCGGTAATCAATGCACATCTACATAGTCTCATCCTTCTTCTTCACAAATAACACTGGTGCACCCCATGGCGACACAATGGGCCTAACAAACGCCTTTTCTAAATAATTCCTCAAGTTTCTCTTTCAACTCCTTAGGGGCCATACGGTATAATGGAATAAATATAGGCTGAGTGCCTGGATCCAAATCAATGCAGAAATAAATATCGCAATCTGAAGGCATGCCAGGAAGATTTGAGGGAAAAACATCAGCGAAATCTCGAACTACTAGGACCGAATCAATTATCGGAGACTCCGATGTGGTGTCTCGAACATAAGCTAAGTAAGCCAAACACCCCTTCTCGACCATATGTAGAGCCTTCATGAAGGAAATAACCCTGCTAGGCGTATCAACTGTGGAACCCCTCTACTCCAACCTCGGCAACCCTGGCATCACTAGGGAAACGGTCTTGGCATGGAAATCTAGGACGACATGATATGGAGATAACCAATCCATGCCCATAATGACCTCAAAATCGATCATGTCAAGCAATAGAAGATTGGATCTAGTCTCGAAACCACTGAATGTGAATACACATGGCCGGTAGACGTGATCCGCGACCACTGAATTACCCACATGAGAGGACACATGAACAGGAGCTCCCAATGGCTCAGAAGATATAACCAGGAAATGAGCAAATAGAGATGATATATATGAATAAGTAGACCCTAGATCAAATAATACCATAGCATCCTTACCAGAAACGGAAATAATACCTATGATGACAACATCTGAGGCCAATACATCTAGCCTGGCTAGATGGGAATAAAATCTAGCTGGAGTACTGGCTGGTTGGCCTAGCTGCCCTCTCCATGCTTGGCCTCCACCTCTAGGACGGCCCCTGCCAACTTGCCCTCCACCTCTAGGTGGCTGGGCAGCTGGTGCTGAAATCATGGGCTGTTGACCCTACTGTACTGCCTTGCCCCGAAGTTTAGGGTAATGTCTCCTCATGTGACCAGGGTCTCCGCACTCAAAACAACTACGCGGTGCTGCGACCTGCTTCCCAGGGGGTTGACCCTGAGAACCCGTAGAACCATTGGAAGAAGCTTGGATAGTCGATGGGCGATATAAACTCTCCAGCATAGCTCTGAAATAGGAACTAGAAGAGTCCGGAGGACCTGAATACCCGCTAGAGGCACCCTGAGTAGCTGGTGGGCGATAAGAACTCTCTGGCATAGCACTGAAAAAAGGCCTCATTGGAGCACCTCGGGGAGGAGGTAGTGGTGCTGAGTGCGGGGGCCTGCGTGGCGAGACAGCTCTATGGGAAGTATCATAAGTGCATGGCGAGACAGCTTAGAGAACCTTGCCTCATAATCGGTCACCGTCATCTGACCCTACTCAAGATACTCAAACCGATACCACAACTCTTCCCTCTCTGAGGGTGGAATGTACCATCCAGGAATAATTGTGTGAACTGACCCCAAATGAGGGGAGGAAAACCTGCTGGCCTGCCAAGAATATAGGACTGCCACCATCTACGGGCCCTGCCCTCTAGCTGAAAAGTAATGAAGTCAACTCCATGTGACTCCAATATCCTCATGTTGTGCAGTCTATCCCTGCACCTATCGATGAAGTCTAGTCCATCTGTACCCCAAAGATAGGAGGGTGGAGTCTATTCCATCTGTCCAATAACTTCTACGGATCGCCATCCGCAGATGGCCTGGGCTGGGGTGCCACTGTAGCAACTGGCTGAGCGCTATCTGCGGGTAGTGTACCCAGAGTCTGATATACTGCAGCTGCATGGCCTGGAGCCTGAGCAGTAGGGGTCTGTGCTCCCCCTCCCGCCTGTGAAGTAGCTGGATCCACTGGAAATAAACCACCTTGAGTCATAGTATTCATAAACTGTAGCATACAGCCCATAACCTCCTGAAATCCGGTGTTGTCATGAAATCTCAGCTTCGGGCACCTCGCCCTGCTCTTCGATAGTAGGATCTCCCGCAAGATCCACCGGTGGCGCCACTAGAATAGCTCTGGGACGCCCTCGTCCCCTACCATGGGCTAGTGCCCTCTTCCGGCCTCTAGCAAGGGGGGGGGGGGCGGCTTCGCCAGGATCTAGAACATCAGTCGTGTGCATCCTCACCATATGTGAGAGAATAGAATAGAGAAATTCAATATACCAACCACTGCACGACAGCGGATGAATGAGGAGTAGTCTTTCTTAATACCATATAACCTCTCGAAGATAAATACAGACGTATGCGTACCGATCTACAAGACTCTACTGGGTTTGCCCATGACTTGTGAGACCTACGTGAACCTAGTGCTCTGATACCATGTTGTCACGACCCATTCCCATGATAGGTCATGAAGGCGCCCGACGCCGTTTCCGGGCAAGCCAACGCGGACACATTACTAATTTCTTATGTTAATTTTATTATAATTTAACTGAAATAAATACTCCAATTTGGATTCAAAACCAAAAGTTACATATGTAAGTAACATAATAATACAACCGAAAACGTAAGTCTATCAATGTGTGTGTGCCAAGACCTAGTGTCACAAGTATGGACATCTAATAGATTATACAAAAGAATATCTCTATCCTACTGTTTGAGGTAGAAAAGACAGCAAATGTAAAGAAAGACTCCTTCCGGCTGATGAACGTCATAGGAGGGAAGCAGCTCACAGTGGAAGTCTTAGTCACTATATCAGGGGAGTACACCAGACTGGTAATCAGATGTACCTGCCCCAGATCCTGTACAATTAACTACAGAAGTGTAGCATGAGTACATAAACAATATGTACCCAGTAAGTATCTCGTCTAATCTCGAAGAAGTAGAGACGAGAGGTCGACTTGAAACCTACTAAGGTCGAAATAATATAATGAAGAGTTATGCTAAGCATGAGAATCAACACTAATCAACAAATTATAACGAAAAGCAATAATCATATTCTTGGCCATGTTTCAGTTAACCATTTACCTCTTTCAAATAATTAGTAAGAAAACATGTCATGTATGAGCTCTAATAAAGATATCATGCCGAGGTCGCGGCCCGCTCCAACAAAAAATAAATTATGCACTGTCGAGGGTCGAATGGGGCGAACTATAGATGCATTTATTTACACCTAGGCGATCCGTCCGATCCATAAATATCAAGAAAACATCAAGAATATACACGAAGGCACATTTATATACAAATAAATTCTTACAAGGGTTTAACAAGTTCACATGTTCACTTTTAATTCTCCCAAGTCTCTAGCATATCGTAAATAATCATATTAGCAAGTTAATATAAAGATAATCACAAATTAGGCATGACGTGGGTCCAAAACTACCCAAGCAATTACTATCATAGTAGCTACGCACGGACTCTCGTCACCTAGTACGTACGTAGCCCCCGTATTTAGTAGCAAATTCTCAATTATTATACCTATAGGGACAATTCCCTCTTACAAGATTAGAAAGGAGACTCACCTCGCTCCATAGCGCACTTCCAATTATCAAGTACAAGCCCAAGCTCTCAATTCAGAGCCGAACGATCACAAGCTAGTTAAAGGAAGTAAGAACTAGTCAATAGAAGCTTAAAAGATCGAACTCTAACTATTTAAGCAATTTCCCAACCTTTTTCACAAGTTTCCTAAATTTCGACCCCAGGCCCACGTACACGAATTCCGAGATTTTTCGAAGGAAGTTGTTCTCTACAACCTAAGGATAAATAATATATGATTTCTAGATCATTTCGTAATAATTTTCGTGGTTAAATCTAAGTTCTATTAAAACCCTTGTTCTTGCTCTAACCTAATCCTGATTAACGGGCTGACCGGCCGGGTTCGGGTTAAAAAAATTTGACCCGTCCGGTTACCGGTCCGGTCCGGGCTGGGTCGGAACAGTAACGGGTTGTAACGGGCTGGGTTGTTTCGGGTTTAAATTGGACCATACGGGTTACGGGTTGAAAGGGGCCGGGCCTGGCCGGGTTTAGTATATTTTCAACTTTGTAATAATTGAATGAATACAAGAAAGATGAGAAAAAATTGCACTTATTGCAAGTGCTACTTTATTTCAAATGTATAAGTAGAAAATGAAATGTTTACATTTTTTCTAGTGAAGTAGTAATTTCAAATGTTTTGCATCGCCTTAGCAAGTTCATCACTTCATCAGTTCATCTTCATCATAGTCAATATCTCCAATTTAAAGTTCTTCGTCTTCTGGGCTATGAACTGTGAACATCTTCCTTTCCTGATTTCTTCGTTCCGATCTATCTAATCCAATCTCTGAAACAAACATACTAAAACTTACAAAGTTACAATGTTCCAGTCCATTCTATGGGATGGACAGCTCTCATATGTCTTGTAAGTGTTCCAGTCCCTCCTAAGTTTCCTTCGGTCAAATGTTGAAAAATTTCGTTACAAAATTTGCACTTAACACTATTAGTACCTTCTATTATTTCAAAAAAATTCCATACCGGACTTCTTCTTTTACAATTAGAAGTCGGGTCATTACTATTACTACCAGAAGCTACAGGACTAGCATCATTAAACATATTGTAAAAATAAAAATATAAGCTTAAATTAAATATGCAATTAATATATTAAATAAGAGAAAGAGTTGGATGGAGTGCACCGAATTCGACAATAAATTGACCACTTGATCAAATATGAAATCTTGCAAATTGAAGGGGAGAGAGATAGATTGATAATTTGAGAATTAAGAATTTAAGATTGAGTGAAGAAATGAAGAAGAGATGAGGGTATTTATAGATTTTAAGAAGGGTTAATATTGTAAATTAATAAATACAAAAAAATAATGAAAAAATGGCCGTTTTTGTAAAATTGTCTGTTGCCCAACGGTAATGTGGGTCCCACATATTCAAAAATCAAAAAAAAAAATTTACCGTTGAACCGGGCGGGCCAGTCCGGGCGACCCGGTGCAAGGCACTATAGATGCTACCGGTTCCAGTCCGGGCCGGTTTCGTTTTTAAAAATCCTAACCGGCCTAACCCCCTCTCCCACCCCAACCCAGCCCACCCGGCCCCCTATAATCCGGGCCGGTCCGGTCCCGGTTTGTACCGGTCCGGGCCGGGCCGGGCCGGTCCCGGGTCAACCTGGCCCGGTTGACGGCTATACTCTAACCCCTTGATTTGAACTAATTTTAGTGTGTTAATCTACCCAAAACCCAAGTGTTAAACTCACATTAAGTAGAATTTACTTACCTCACGATGCTATGTTGAATTCCCTTCTTTGAAAGCTCAAAAATCCCCGAAGTGTAGAGTTATACTAAAATAAATGCCCTAAGTCCCTTTTTTAAAAGCTATGCCCAGGCCTCTGATGTCGCATTTGCGACACCAGGCTCGCAAATGCGACAATACATTCGCAAATGTGAGTTGGGCCCCTTTTCTGCCTCGATCACAAATGCGATGGAGGGGTCGCAAATGCGGACCATGCTGGGTTCGTAAATGTGAAAGAAAGGGTCGCAAATGCGACCATTGCCCCAGTCGGCCTAATTCACAAGTGCGATGCTAACCTCACAATTGTAATAACCATCTCGCAAATGTGAGATCTGCAGCAGCAACAAAAATACCAAAAAACTGGTGTATTTTTCTACCTCCAACCATGCCCGAATGTCACCCGATCCCCCGGGGCTCCACTCTGAATACTCCCGCAAGTCTTACAACATTGTGCAAACTTTCTCAAGCAATCAAATTGCCGAAATAACACCTAAAACCACAGATTCAACACCAAAATGCACGAAATCGTTAAGAACATCCAAATTCCTATTCTTTCAACCGGACGTCCGAATCACGTCAAATCAGTCCTTTTTCTCACTAAATTTCACAGCAAGACTAAAAATATGATAGTGAACCTGTACCAGGCTCCCGAACCAAAATGCGGGCTCTATACCAATATAACCAAGCATTTTTCCTCTTTATTAGACTCTTATGATTTCTATTTAATAATTTTCAATAAAAATTCATTGCTCGGGTTAGGGACCTTGGAATTCGATTCCAGCATACATCCAGGTGCCATATTTTTTCACGGACCCTCTGGAACCGTCAAATCACGAATCCGAATCTATTTCCCAAAAAAGTTGACCGAAGTCAAACTTGGCCTTTTAAGAGAATCTTATAGAAACAAATGGACATATTTCACTCAAAAATTTTCCAACTCCCGAACCAACCTTCCCTGCAAGTCGTAAATTAGGTAAAACAAGTATGGTAAATTTTATTTAAGGGAATAAGGTTCTAAAAGGTAAAACGATCAATCGGGTCGCTACACATTCTCTAACATAAACCATAATCATTTTCCTATAAAAAATAATATTAGTGTGAAAAGAGAATATAAAATGAGTTTGTTGTTGTATGTTTGGGGCATTATGTCTAAACTGCAGATTTACTGATTTTTGTTTTTTGTTGAGCGGTACATATTCCAACTTTGGTAATAAATTTTTATTTACCAAAAAAAATGAGAATAATAACTATAATTTCACAGTTTATATTCTGTTGTAAGTTTAAGTGTTTTTTTTTGTGAAGTCGCCTTCTTGCATAATAAGCTTTAGCTATGCACTTTTATATCATGCTTAATATTTCTTTAGTTTATAACAGTGTTGAAAGAAAATTGGAAAACCAACAAGGATAAAATTAATTCAAACTCAGAAAATTGATTTATAAGTCACTAAATATGTTATTAAAAAAATCACTAAATGTGTAGCTTTCTTTGTGTAGACGAAAGAAGCTATCAGGTATTATTTGGCCGCACTCATTTAATTTATATTTAGTTTTTAAAAAAGTATTAACTTATACCACTTTTTAAACAACTTCAACCTCATTTCTTCTCATCCTTCTCTTCCTTTGTGTGTTCTTCTTCTTCTTCTTGTTCTTCTTCTTCTTGTTCTTCTTCCTTTTCTCCTTTCTTCTTTCTTCTGCCGTTGTTGGTGCTGCTATAAAACTTCAGTTCATGGGGTGATTGCCATAAATATGTTCATCAGATTATTTAAAAATAAATTATAAATAATTACGTAAGTTAGTAGACAATAATTTTTGAATATTTTCACGTTAGTAGACAATGATAATTTTATTTTTTTCACGTTATCTGTTTCCAAAATTTATGATTTAGATACTATTGGCAATCTGATTATTTATCTAGTATGTTAGAAAACGTATTCAAAAGCTTCAGCTTATATAGTGCTGAAGTTTTTACAAATAAATTAAATAACTTCAGATCTGCTGAAGTTTTTGAAAAAGTTTATGACAAAACTAATTAATCCAGAACAAAAAAGCTTCAGCTTTTAGTGCTGAAGTTTTTACAAATGAACTAAATAACTTCAGCATCTTGTGCTGAAGTTTTTGAAAAAGGTTATCCATGACAAAATTTTTTTTAGCTTATTTAGTGCTGAAATTTTTATAAATGAACTAAATAACTTAAGCATCTTCTGCTGAAGTTTTTGAAAAATCTTAATGATAAAACAAATGAATCCAGGACAAAAAAAACTTCAGCTTATTTAGTGCAATTGCAAACAAAAACTTTAGCAAATAGAGAACAAAACTTCAGCAACTATGCTTAAGTTAGCAAATAGAGAATAAAACTTCAGCTACTATGCTTAAGTTCAACAATTACAAACAAAAACTTCAGCACACTTGGTTCAGTACACTTGCTACTTCAAGTCCGTCTACTGGAATGCTGATGTTTTACGGTAATTGACTTTGCTACTTTAGCCCCGTATACTGAAGTTCCGTGAAAAAATGGGTACGCTTGCAATTTTTTTGCAAAGTGAGCAAAAGTTAAAATGCGACCCAAAGAGCGGGTATAGATGCAAATGCCCCAGCTATGACGGAGAAATTCAAAAATAGCCAGAATTACAAGTGGTCATTCAAAAATAGCCACAATTTCAAAAGTAATCGAATTTTAACCATTTTTTATGTAAAGATAAATCTGAACGAAAATATTGTTCAAAATTCGGAAAAATACTCTAGCATAATCCACTAGAGTTCCAGTATATTACAGTGGAACTCCAGTCTAATATAATGGAGTTCCAATATAATATACCGGTCCAACATAATATACTAAAGTTTGAAGCATTGGTACTCTAGTCTTCAGTATATTATACTGAAGCCAGCAAAGTATATAGGTCCAACATAATATACTGGAAGTTCATACACATGTACATCGAACTCCAGTATATTATGCTGGACCGGTCTCTATTGCAATAAAATAGTGGCTATTTTTGAATGACCAATTCGAAATCTGACTAGATTATGATATTTTAACAAATTATGAATGAAGGGAGTATTGAACTTGTTTAGCATAGAAGTTGAGCCATGAAACATTACCAAGCTCCCAAATTTTGGGGCAAGACTTGAAAGACTCAACTTCCTATTTTATAAACTATTGGAAGATTCCCCTCCTTTTCATTTTTTGGGTTATTGGATTTGGGGTAATTATACATAGTTGTTTATAATACAAAAAAAATAAAAAATAAAAATAGTTTGATCCACAAAGCTCCTGCAGGGTCTAAAACAAACTTCTAGTTTTATTTTGTGAATTTTCCACACATTGAGAAAGGCATTTCAACAACTTCATTTTCACTGTTTTGAAATGAGCCATCTGCATTTGCAATTCTAACCTTTCCTTTCTTAGGTTTTTGTTCTCTTCCATGAGCAGCTGCCTTGTTTTATTCTCTTCTTTTATAGCAAATGTACTCCTTTCAGTAGGCTTTAAGTATGTAGGAAATGCACTTGGCTCACATTTCTTCCTCGTTATTTCTTCTAAAAGTTGCCTGCATCCTTTCTTGAACTTGTCATGCTGAAATTCCCACCGTTTTGATGCTACTTTCTTGAATCCCTATTATTTGATTAAAATTGTCAATAAGGAAATATAAAATAAAGGTATACATATACTCAGCGCATGAATTCAACAAAATGGAATTCGTAGTATTCAGGATAACAAAAAATTTCAAGATATATATTGAATGTTGATCAATTCTTTTTAGAGTCTTTATTGTAGAGCTCTATTGTCAAACTTGAAGTTATTTTCTTCATTATAAATAGTGTACTCTTGTTATTGTCAAATAAGTTCTTCCCAAAACCGAAAGGCGACAACGTGTGATTAAATTGACTTTAGACTATGATGGTTTTTGTTGATCGATCGGTTTTTTCGTTCTACCAATTTGACTACCATTTAAATAGTTACGGAGACATGACACTATACAAGAAATATAGAAAATTTAGACCAACAACATCGTCTTAGAAAATTCTTTCATCGATAATAAACCGTCAAAAAAAGTTTTCAGCAGCCATTCTATATTAATGATGTGAGCTGCAATTAAAGATACAGTTCAAATGAAAAAGGAGCAGGGTGGTCGAAGTGGAGGCTTGCTTCTGGGGTCCTGTGTGACAAGAAAATCCCACACAAACTCAAGGGGAAATTCTACAGAGCCGTGGTTAGACCTGCGATGTTGTATGGGGCAGAGTGCTGGCCCGTGAAGAACTCCCATGTTCAAAGAATGAAGGTTGCTGAGATGAGGATGCTTAGGTGTATGTGTGGGTACACCAGGCTAGATAAGATTAAGAATGAAGTTATTCGACAGAAGGTAGAGGTGGCCCCGGTGGACGAGAAGATGCGGGAAGCGAGGCTGAGGTGGTTCGGGCATGTACGGAGGAGGGGTCCCGATGCCCCGGTGAGGAGCTGCGAGCGGCTGGAGATTGTTGGTGGTCGGCGGGGTAGAGGGAGGCCTAGGAAGCATTGGGGAGAGGTGATTAGGCAGGACATGACTAGAATGCAGGTTACCGAGGACTTGACCCTTGATAGGGGAGTCTGGAGGTCTAGAATCAAGGTTGCAGGCTAGGGGCTCTTAGAGTCCTTCGTTCGCCCCACCCGGGGTTGGGTGTGGGATAGTAGGGTTACCCGTAGATGACTAGTGTTTTAGCGTAGGTCCCCTCTTGGTTGGTAATATGGTAGTTGTCGCTTGTTATTGTCGCATGCGACGGTATTTATGTTTCTTATGTTTACATAATCATTTACGTTATTTTTGCAGGATTACTTATGCTTTGTTTTGTTATTGTGTTTTGTCTTGCCTTGGTTCCTAACTTTATCTTTATTTTCCAATGCAGCTTTTCATTCTGTCCTATGCGCCGAGGGTCGCTTGGAAACAGCCTCTCTACCCTTTTGGGTAGGGGTAAGGCTGTCACCTTCCCCAGACCCCACCTGGTGGGAGTATACTGGGTAGTTGTTGTTGTTGTTGTTGTTGTTCAAATGAAAAAGGACTAGTAGATTAAGAGTTTGATTATGATATATTAGACATTGATCCTAATACCACGCATATTAGATAATACTTCACTACTTGTGTTACAATACTAGGCTTCTCTTGACAATAAAAAAACAATGCGTTTCTTCATTTTACAAAGCCTGATCACCAACGAAAGATGTTAGGAAATTTTATTATGTTAAAACGAAATATAGCTTAATATCCATTACATGAAAATAATCATGTTCCTGTCCATGTATCAAACCAAGTAGAAGCGGCACGTCTTTTTATCCACTTAGAAATTTAAAGACATATATATACGGATAATAATCTACAACCCTTTGAACAAAAAGCTCCAAATAACAGACAATTAAGTGCGTTAAGGGAAAAACTTTTTCTTAGAGAACAATAGCTGAATATGTTGATAATCATATTTTGCTATGGATAAATTTCTTCATAACGTGTAACTAAATATGCGGGCGCATACACAATTATTGATAAGAATGGACCTTGAATCTAACAAACCCCAAAAGATAATTTGTAAGAAGGAAATTATCCAAGCCATACAAGGAGATCAAGGAACTCAAATACCTCACAAGTCAACAATTATATACGTAGAGACTTACATAGGTATTGAGTTGTCGTATGAAACTGGAGAAATTGTTGTGCTTAAAATATCTCGGTAGCATATGCTCAGAAAATTCAGCTGGACACCACACAACAAAACCATTTCCCTCGCCATTCCATGAAATAACCTTATTAATATTCTCTTCTTCTTGCTCCTCCAAAAGATCATAAGTTTTCGACAAGAACGGCGCCGGGCACTTCGTTCTCATTGACCGTCCGATTTTCCGGCTGAGATTCCGATCGTCTGCCGGTGCCGGAATAGCATCTGTAGCCATGGCTATATATATTAATGGAGTTTTTTGTTTTTTGTTGAGTAACCAAAAGGAGAATTATAGTGCTTGTTGTTCTTACTTATACTAGTGCTTTTGGAGGGCGCACGTTTCTGACACGGAGGATTATCAATTTTAGCTTACATCAAAAATTATTTATATTTAATAATCTAAAGAACATATATATATATATATATAATTTTTATATATAAATATATATATATTATTTTAAAATAACTATACACTATTATTTTACCTTCTATGTTATCTCTTTTGTGAGATTTCTTTGTCAAGTGCTTGCAACTTTTTCTATCTAGATTATACAAAGTGACACATTCGATAAGTTTATTGATCTTTTTTTGGTATTGAGACAAGAGTGATATGATTATCTTGACTAGAAGATGTGTAGAAGTTTCACGGTTATATTCTTGGATATAATAAGCCAACGATACGTAGAATTTGGACATATTTGCCTCTTGGAATTCTTTTTTATAACTAATAAAAGACCATACTCATTCTTCAAACATGGAATACAATATCATATTATTGTCGTGTGCTATGTATATAATGTTTGGAAGTATTCAAGTTTTACACTCCTATAGCAATAAATTAATTTTATATATACTAACATAATTTAAGTTAAAATAATGAGTAAGATTAATGCAGGTGTAATAAGAATGAGTGCAGTCACAGCAAGTTATTGAAGAAGGATGGAGATACGAGGAGAAGAGCCGCGAATGCTGACTCGGCTTCAGAATTGTCAAGAAAAGTAATGTCTACATTTATTTCCTTTAATCTGGTCAGAAAAGAATAATTTTTATTTAAATTTAGAAACAATTTAATTTAAAATTAAATTTAAAAATATTCTAAATGAAATTTTTTTATAATTATACAAATATTTTAAATCCCTTTTTTAACTTGTTTAGAATCATAAATTAAAAAAATATAATTTTTTTAAAAAGATTTTATATCCAGTTAAACATATTAAATTGAAACGGAGGAAGCATAATTCTTCAATTTCATTTCTCATACGTTAATTCCGCGACCATACTCATGAGTCATGAGACATACTTTACCCATTTCATTAAGTAAGACTGCAAGAATGTTCGATTGAAAATTATATTTTAAAATTTTGTTATGTGAAATATTTTGTAATATTTCTCCGACTTGAGAATGATGATATTATAAGCAAATACAAAATTTAAAATTATTTGACTTTTATATACAACTATGCGGCATTTACAAATTCGAGAAAGAAATACCACACAAAATGGAATAAGGAACATTGGGGCTGTTTTCGGTGTACTAATTTATTGATCTTCTCCTTAATTTTTCTTTTCCTTCCCTTAATATTATGAATTACAATATAAATTCATCGCATATGGTTCTTTTATATTTTTTATTTTTTTGGTCGTACGTATGATTTTATCTCTTCTAAGACAATCAATTAATTTCGGACATAAAACTGCATTAGGATATTAAATCAATTGCTTTGAAGTTCAAAAATTGAATTACTTGTTTTGGTTTGTTTTTAGGAAAAAAATCGATCCGAATCGAACCATGACCATGAAGAGCCCTAACTTCAAATATGATCTCAAGTTAAACTAAACCTTATTAGATAGAGAAATTTCAAACTTCAATTCCTGATTTGAGTTTCAATAACCACAAATCTGTTTAAAAAATTAAAAATCAAGTGATTCATGTTAGTTTGATGTTGTTCACGAGTCCTTTTTATGTTATGTAAATATGGTAAATCGGAGGTGAGATGAAGACAAAGAAAGCAAGATAGAGAGAGGAAAGTCTTTCTCTGATATTTTGTAAAATGAACCGAAAAATGAAAGTCCCTTATTCTAGAATCCTCTGACCCTTATATCAAATTTGGGTACAAATCGGGTTGGGCCACTATAACCCGAAATGAAACAGGCCCAAAATAAAATACATACTCTAGCCTCTACCCCAATGTGTGATATATATGAAATATACAAAAATATACAATAAGAATACAGTGGATATACAACAATTATGAATGTATGTGTTTGGGCTTGGAAGCTAAGTAATCCTTTAGCTCAACACCCCTCCCCCCTCAAGTTGGAGGGGAAAACCACCTTCAACTGGGAAGTAGATAATGATGAGCAGGGCCAGGCAGGAGCTTAGTGAGCACATCAGCCAGCTGGTGAGAAGTGGATACATGAGAAAGGGAAATCAAACCATCCGTTAGCTTGGTACGAAAAAAATGACAATCGACCTTAATGTGTTTTGTCCGCTCATGAAAAACTGGATTCTTGACAATGTGGAGAGCTGCCTGGTTGTCACAGTAAACAGACAAAGGGAAAGCAATAGAGACACCAATATCAGAGAGTAAACGAGAAATCCAAGATAACTCAGCAACCACCTTACTGAGGGCTCTGTATTCAGCCTCAGCAGAGGACAGAGAAACCAGAGGCTATTTTTTTGGACTTCCAACTAACTAAGCTGTCACCCAATAGCACACAAAAGCCAGTGACAGATCTGCGAGTATCAGGGCAAGCAGCCCAGTCACTGTCTGAAAAGGCAGTCACAGTAAAGTCAGGATTGTCAGAATAGAAGAGCCCCAAATCCATAGAACCCTTAAGATACCTAAGAACATTTAGAGCAGCAAACATGTGAGGGAGTCTAGGAGCCTTCAAAAACTGACTCAAATGTTGGACAACAAAGCATATGTCAGGTCTGGTATGAGTCAGAACTAGGAGCTTGCCAATCAAGCTCCTGTAATGGTCAGGAGAAGGGAACAGATCACCAGAGTCAGCATGCAATTTGGTATTGAGGTCCAAAGGACAGACTATAGGGGAAACATCCATACAGTTAACCTGATGCAGCAAGTCAGAAATAAATTTGTGCTGATTAAGAAGTACATCACCAGCAACAGAGGACACCTCAATACCCAGAAAATAGTGCAAAGACCCAAGGTCTTTGATTCTGGATAGAGCATCCAGGAAGGCCTTGAGGGCACAAATTTCAGCAACATCATCCCCAGTGATAATAATATCATCTACATACACAGCCAGGACCACAAGACACCCAGGTTGACCCTTGACAAATAAAGAATAGTCATTCATAGAATGAACATATCCTCTAGAGTAGAGGGCATGAGATAGCTTGGCATACCATTGCCTAGAAGCTTGTCTCGGGCCATAAAGGGACTTCTGTAATTTGCACACAAGAGGGGCAGAAGTAGAAGGACCAGAAGGGGCAGAAACACACAAACCTGGAGGAAGCTTCATATAGACCTCCTCATCAAGGGCACCATGAAAAAAAGCATTATTAACCTCAAGCTGGAAAAGACCCCAATGTTTCTTAACAGCCATAGCAATCAGGCACTTAACAGTAGACAGCTTGACCACGGGAGAGAAGGTTTCAGTGAAGTCAATACCTTCAATTTGAGTATCACCCCTAATGACAAGCCTAGCTTTGTATCTTTCAACAGTGCAATCAGCTTTATGTTTAATCTTATAGATCCACTTGCATCCTATGGGCTTTTTGCCAGAAGGAAGTGGAACAATGTCCCAAGTATGGTTGGCATCCAAAGCCTCAAACTCCTTGCTCATGGCTTCCTGCCAAGCTGGGACTGATGCAGCTTGAGAATAAAAGAGGGGTTCAGACTCCAAAGGAGAGGAGGAGGAGGACGAGGAGGAACCAGAAAAGGAAGGCAAGTGACAAACATAACCATTGAGATAAGAGGGAGGATTATGTGGTCTGCCAGATCTTCTGTGTCCAGTAGGAACAACAGAAAAAGAAGGAGTGATAGGAGGAGCAGCAGCAGCAGGAAGAGGAACAGAAGGAGAGGAAAGGGAGGAAGGTGGTGAGGAAGAAGCAGGACTGGAAGCAGAAGGGGAAGAAGCAGGGAAAGTAGGCAGGACAAAATCAGAACAGGGAACATCAGAGGAAGGAACAGGAGGAGGAGGAAAAACATAATGAGCATGAGGAACAGAATAGGCAGATTCAAAAGGAAAACATGTCTCATGAAAAATAACATCTCTTGACACAAAATACTTCTTAGTAGTTAGGTCATACAGCTTGTAGCCCTTTTTGGCAAAGGAATATCCCAGAAAAATATAAGATAGAGCTCTAGGTTTAAGTTTATCTCTTTGTGGAATGGGTACAGTGGCATAGGCAAGAGAGCTAAAAGCCCTTAAATGAGAATAAGTAGGGGCTTGGCCATGCAATATTTCATAAGGAGATTTATTGTGAAGAAGTATGGAGGGAATCCTATTAAGCAAATAGGTGGCAGTCAATAGGCAGTCCCCCCAAAACTGAAGAGGTAATTTGGATTGAAAAAAGTAAAGCTCTTCAAGCTTCAAGGAGGGTTCTATGCTTTCTTTCTACAACACTATTTTGTTGATGAGTACGGGGACAGGTAGTTTGATGAATGATGGCTTGTTGAAAAGAATGGACCTTGGGCCTAACTCAACCCCAAAAGCTAGCTTATGAGGTGAGGATTGCCCAAGCCATATAAGGAGACCAATGACCTCAAATCCCTCCGATGTGGGACAACTCAACACCCCTCTCACGCCCAGATCTCTGGAGCGTGGACAACATAAATGCGGGTCCAACATCGATAACAATAATTGGGATGGACCTGGCTCTGATACCACGTAAACATGGTGAATCGGAGGTGAGATGAAGACAGAGAAAGCAAGATAGAGAGAGAAAGAGAGAGAGAGGAAAGTCCTTTTGATAATTTGTAAAATGAACCGAAAAATGAAAGTCCTTGATTCTAGAATCCTCTTTTAGAATCTGGTATCATAAGAGTTTATTTACTTATTTGGGTACTCCATAGCTTGTAATTTATACCTGCGATTACATCCATAGCATGAAAAGTTGGTGCTATTATGTACAGTTGCGTTTAATAAGGGCGACAAAGAAATTAGATATTCTCGTGTTATAGGCTTGCTTGTGTAGTTTTTGACTAAATCCAAAGGAAACTTAAACGAAGGAATAATGTGATCAACGAAGGAAAACAAGAGAGTTCGGCTAATTATGTCCCACGGGGAAGAAATAAAAGAGGCAGGGAAAAGTAAAACCGTCTAAAGCTTGGAATGATGCTTTGGCAATTCACCGGGTGTTCAAACTGAAAATCGTCAAATCAAACTTATTAAAGAATTCGATTAGGTTTGATATTGATTAAAAAGATTCGAACCAAACGGACATATAAATATATAACTTTTTATATATACTTTTAAGATTTTATATAGAATTTTGATTGAAAAATATTTAGAAATATTTGGAATCATTCATGAAACATAATATTTAAATAGAATTATAAAGTGCATTTGTTTTTATTATATCAAATTTGGGTCAGAGAGTACAAATCGGGTTGGGCCACAATAACCCGAAATGAAACAGGCCCAAAATAAAATACATACTCTAGCCTCTAGCCCAATGTGTGATATACATAAAATATACAACAATAAAAATACAATGAATGTACAACAACTATAAATGTATGTGTTTGCGCTTTGAAGCTAAATAATCATTTAGCTCAACATGTTAACCTATTGATTTGGAGCGTAAAAACTTGAAAGAGCTTTTTGCCATTAAAAGTTTCAAAGCTTCGATCTCGAATACAAAATTTTAGTTTTTAAAGTTGGATTCGGCTTTTATTGGGTGTAGGACAAATAATTGAAAAATACTTTAAGGAGCTTATATCTATATTTTTGGGCAATTTGGTAACGCAATTTCCTAGTTCGAAGAAGGAAGAAGAACTTATTGCAAATTTATACAAAAATCACTTTTTCTTTTTCAAGAAATCATTTCAGCTGACAACAATTCCTCAGCGGCTCAGCCCAGTGTACGTTGTAAAAATTTTATGTGGCGTCTAGTTTTGCACCACCTATTAAAATTGCTCATATACTTTTAAAAGAAGTTTAATTAATATTTAATTTTGAATAACTTCAAATACACACTTTTTCTTTCTTTAATATTGTTTTCTTCTTCTTTGTGCTTAAAATTCTTCTTCTTATTAGTTGCCAAATGGATTTGTTCAATTTGTTGTTATTTTAATAATTTGATGAATTGAGATTTCCTCCTTATACTATTTGTTGAGTTGTCCCACATCGGAGGGATTTGAGATCATTGGTCTCCTTATATGGCTCGGGCAATCCTCACCTTATAAGCTAGCTTTTGGGGTTGAGTTAGACCCAAGGTCCATTCTTTTCATGGTATCAAAGCCAGGCCCATCCCAATTATTGTTACCGATGTTGGACCCCCATTTATGTTGTCCACGCTCCAGAGATCTGGGCGTGATGGGGGGTGTTGAGTTGTCCCACATCGGAGAGATTTGAGGTCCTTGGTCTCATGGCTTGGGCAATCCTCACCTTATAAGCTAGCTTTTGGGGTTGAGTTAGGCCCAAGGTCCATTCTTTTCTATATTTGAAAGTTATCTTTCAGGTTTGAGCTTATTTAGAGTAAAATTAGGTATTGAATCATGTATTGTATTACTGAAATTTAAAAAACAAGTTTATGTTTTATAACTTAAGATTTAAAATCTGAAGTTGTATTCAAGAGATCAAATTATTTAAGTTTTGAATTATTCAAATTGCATTTGAAGATAGAAGAACGTCAGATTTGATTTATGAAGTTTCATTGAAGAGATTGAAGTACTTCATATTTGAATTTTTGAAATTGCTTTTAAAAGATAGAAGTGCTTCATACTTGAATTTTGAAATTGCAATAAAAAGATTGAAGTACTTCAGATTCGAGCGGATACACTTTACAAAATTTTGTACAATACATATATAACTTTAACTGTGAGTCCAAAAGTGGTTACATATGAAAATGTCCCATCTATGTTGGGCCCTAATAAGCTGGGATACAGTGTAAAATTTGCACGTGGCACCCTATTTAATCGCCACATTCAACCTATAGCCATTTTTTTAAAGTTTTAACTTGTACCAACTTTTTAAACAACTTCGGTCCCCTTTCCTCTTCTCCTCCATCGTTTTCGTTTTCTTCTTCTTCTTCTTCTTCTTCTTCTTCTTCTTCCTCCTCTTCTTCTTCTTCTTCTTTCTTCTGCTGTTATTGGTGTTGCTATGAAACTTCAGTTCATGAGATAATTGCCATAAGTATGTTTATTAGATTATTTAAAAATAAATTATACATAATAAGTTTGCGTGATTGCTTTTGCTATTTCAGGTTCATGCTGAAGCTACACAAAATAGTGAATATACTTGTATTTTTTTTGCAAAGTGCGTATAAATTAAAACGTGACCTAACAAATATGTATAAATACAAATACCCCGGCTACCGTCCTTCTTCTGATGACACGTGCTAAACTTCGACGGACCGGGTCACACATAGTTGCTTAAACCCGCCTAAATTTCCCAAATGATTTCTGCTTCATCTTCAGCAAAATCAACATAAGCCCTAATGAAGCTTTTCCGCTCTACGTTAAGGAGCCAAAATTCAATATTGTTATGAAATAATATAAAAGACAAGAACAATAATGCAAGAACAAGAGCAATAGAGAGAAGAGTAGAGAGAGTTCTTCTTATTGATACTTAGAGAATGTTAGGGATGGTTTACAATGGTAGAAGACCCCTTTATTTATAGGGAGGAGGATGATTTATCTACCAAGAATAGAACTCTAGAATCTCTCTAATTATAGACATTCACCTTAAATAGGAGATTTCATAACACTCCCCCTTGAATGTCTATTCAACAATGTGCCTCGCTAAAACCTTAAAACCAAAACCCAATGGGAAAAATTAAAGAAAGGAAAAAGAGTACACATGTTTGAATATGCGCCTATTGGTTGCCTCGTTAAAAACCTTGCAAGAAAAACCCAGTGGGACAAAACCTTGTAAGGGAAAAAGAGTGCAACGCGCATTAACTCCCCCTAATGAGTACATCAATTTATATCCTTGAGCATTTGCATTCCAATCTTGTGCATCATCTTCAAAATGATCTTTGGTAGACGTTTGACAAATCAACCATATTGACTTGAATAAATATTCCGTACCTTGAAACCATCATTCTTGATAGATATGAACATCTTCATATAATGTCGTGGAATAACTCTTCAATATCTCCATAGATGCATTCTCAATGCCATCATGCTTATAGTTATAGCAAGATACATATGCACACAAATTGTACTAAGGATGTGGTACTTCAAGACCAAGAATTTCATATGCTTCAAGCAACTTAAATCTTTCAAGTTAAGTCATATAAGCCATATAATAGACTTTAGATGCATATCAAGTTTTCCATGTCATGCTAGACAAATAAGATATCGAAAACTGACTATACATACCTTTGACTTTTATACTTTCAAGCATTTGAACTACAGGTTCAAAACTACATGTCTTTCATATGGAATCAATTCTTCTTGAATTGTATCTCTTCCATTTAGTTACTTTCTTTGGGTCAGCAAATGCGTATAGCATGCTTTGCAATATGTTGCAATTGAATTATCCCTTTTATGAACTTCAGGTTCATATCATGATATTCGGGGATATACATATACAAATGATAATTCATCCCATGTAACCTTTTCTCAAGTGTTTATCATGTCTCCCCCTCATGTTAGAAAAGCTAACTTGTTTCCTCAACTTTGGGAAATCATCTTTGTGCATTATTATGTCAATATACACAGCACATTAATAATAAGATGAAATTATTTGGTTCCTGACCCTGAACCACTTGTGAGGGGAGAATATACTCTCGTATACAACTTATATCAAACTGATATATATAACTTTGTTCTCATAAGAAATAGTTTAGCTATTAAGTGGAAGCACTCAATAATTATCTTGCTAAACCAACTTTGATATAAACCAACTTATCAAGATGAACTATCTTGAGTAGAGAATCTGGAAATTATGCTCGAAGTTAGATTACTGAGCAATTTACCTCGCAAGCACCGGCCAGGCTGCGGGTCAATAACAATTGCGCATGTAACCATATCATAGATGCATCATATGTGGTATACATGGCAGGTGAATGAGCCCATATTCACCTTTGATATTTTCAGAATTTATGGGCTTCAACCCGAACTCTTTAGTTGGTCAGTTCATTAATGAGAACAAGTGATACAAGAGAATTCGCAAAGAACTTTCTAGTTCTTTATTATTCACCTATGTGAATTTGCACATCATACATAAAATGAGATGGCTAACACGAATGTCAACTGAATAAATTATCAATATTGGTAAACTTCAAATTTACACCATGACATGTGCACTTATCAATAAACTTCAGGTTTATTATGACATGGGTTTTTATACCAATAGATATCCACTTTATTGTGGCATTCTTTCTTTTGTGTAGTACAAACTGGAGAACAAAGCGGGTAGCTTTTCATATACAAATTACCCCGCTACAAGTTGTAGTAGTAGGAGATATCAAAGCCTTCCTTTATTTATAGTCTCAATATAATCAATCGCTTTCGCGTGTACTTTGGAAACTGAATAAGTTTCTTTGAGACTTACTACAGCACAATACTCAATTGTGTTTCTCCAACATAGTAATAATTGGCTCTTCTAGAGCTCTCAATTAATTTTGTACTACCACAGATTCATCAACATCCATGTGGTGAATATCTTTCTTAAAGAGAAAGTTATACCATTATGGTCATGTCAAACTTATATGCAAGATATGTTTCTTGCATTATCGTTGTCCTTTAATAGTCATATTTCCAAAATACTTTGGCGTACAATAGGTACGTGACCAACGATCATTCATGCCATATATCATCTCAAACCTCCTGGGTGAGTGTGGTATCATCTCAAACCTCCTTCTAGGGTGAGTGTGGTATATTTAATACCAATTTCATGTTCATATTCTTCCAATAATGAATATGTATTCGTGAATCAAATGTTGTCACATTCACTTCGAGGATATGTGTTTTTGTTATCCTTTTCAAATCTATAAATGCGTCATGCATTTGATTTGCTATTCTTTGCAAATGGATAATCTTTTGTGCCTCTTTCTCACAAATAGAGGTGTGTGGATCAAGATGAGATAATGATGCATTTTTCCACAAAATTTCCCGTTTGGTTTCACCAACTTCTCCCCCTAATTTTGGGAAAAGTGTCTCATCAAATTGACAGTCTGCAAATCGTGCAGTGAACAAATCTCCTGTCAATGTTTTGAGGTAGCGAATAATGGAGGGCGATTCAACCTCAACATATATTCCTAACATTCTTTGCAGACCCATTTTGGTGCGGGATGGCGGTGCTAAAGGCACATAAACTGCGCATCCAAAAATTCTTAAATGGGATATATTGGGTCCATGACCCAAAACCAATTGCAACGGGGAATATTTGTGTCAATTCGTCAGTCAGAGACGAACTAGCATTGCTGTATGCACAATGGCGTGAACCCAAACCGAAATGGGCAGCCTCGTTTTCATGAAGAATTCAAGATTATTCTCATCTATTGTCTCAATATGATATCCATTTTGAATGATATCTTTAAAACTCAACAAGTTCTTATTATACTTGGAGGAGAACATTGCGATTGATATCATTAAAACTCAACAAGTTCTTCTTAGACTTGGAGGAGAATATTGCATTCTCTAAGATAAACGTCATGCCTTTGGGCAGAGTTACAGTTGCTCTTCCGGAGCCTTCAATCAATTTAATTCCCATGGTTTGATATACAAAAGAAATACACGAACATAATAATAAACAAGTTCAATTCTTTTGTGTCACATAATTTTTTTTCAAAATCTGCTGCTAACAGTTGACTAACAAAATCAGATATGTTATCCATTACTTTGCAGTTTGAAAATTTCAGTTTAAACGTTTTCTTCAAACAATCGATTGTTAAACACAAACAATCGATTGTTGAACATTGACAATCGATTGTTAAACACACACAATCGATTATTTGCTATTTTGAAAAACTTCAGATCATACTGTCTTAAGACAATCGATTGTTAGACATAGACAATCGATTGTTGGTTATTTTTGAAAAATTCCAGACCTCACTGTATAAAGACAATCGATTGTTAGACATAGACAATCGATTGTTGGTTATTTTTGAAAAATTCCGGACCTCACTGTATAAAGACAATCGATTGTTGGTTATTTTTTAAAAATTCCAGAGCACACTGTCTTAAGACAATCGATTGTTATGCATAGACAATCGATTGTGGATGATTTTTGAAAAATTCCAGATTACACTGTTTTAAAGACAATCGATTGTTAAACATAGACAATCGATTGTTGACTATTTTTGAAAAATTCCAGATCACACTGTTTTAAGGACAATCGATTGTTGATCATTGACAATCGATTGTTTTGCAGTTTTTATGCGAAATATGAGATAACCGACTAGTTTTTCAGGTTAGTCGATTACCTCTACTGGAAAGTAAAAATATTATTGATATTTGAGCATATTGATACATTCTAAAGAACTAATACTAACATTATGTCATGAACTAACTAATACGAGCTAATACTGATGGCTATTAGTTTATTCATTCACTAATACAAACAAGTAAAATAAAATCAAATAGCTCCATCTTCTTTCATCACGGATCCATCACCGATTAGGTGGTCTATCTTCCCCTCGGGTTGCTCAAAGAAGTCTGCCACATCCAAGTGGGTGATGTCAAAGTTGTCGTCAGAGACAAAATTCGTTTCAGGGCGTTTACTCTTTCGAGATGCTTGATAAAGGTCAACCAAAAGTCATGGTATACGGCAAGCCTTTGACCAGTGCCCGTTTTCACCGCAACGATAATATATAGTTTATAAACTATTTGCTTTTGGTTTCTTATCGTATCGTGCTTGTGGCAGAGTGACCAACTTCAGGTTGTCATGTCTCTTCTTTAAGCCATTCCACAAGATAGGTGGATCTTTGACTGTGATATATTCAATTTTCAAACCTTCATCAAGGTGATGGCGCAAGTAAATCAAGGCCTTAGCACAGTTTCAAACCTTCATCAAGGTGATGGCGCAAGAAAATCAAGGCCTTAGCATAGTTTTGGGTGGATGCATTATTTCTGTCTTTAATGGCGTCTCCAAAACCCATAGCATCTAAGTGGATTTCAGCATCCAACACCCATGTCATATAGTTCTTGCCCGAAATTTCAAGGGCAACGAACTTTCTTTTCATAATGTCAGACATAAAACAAATTTACATCAAGAGCATGTTCATACTTACGGGCTCTATTACAATTATCACATTCACTTCAGGGAATGGATCATAATCATGTGCTTTACACAATCTCATGTCAAATATTACTTTCATAAAGTGAAAGATTATTTTGAGAATCCTTATTGTTCTCATTACCACAATAATGACGATTATAACTTCGTCTATTGCCATGTCTACATCCATTGATACCTTTACGGTAATTAGTCTTCTTTCAGACTTATCACATACTGCTACCACATTCTCTAAAGGGAATGGAGCAAATTCAATTGGACGGAATTCTTTGCCACGTCCACATTCATTGATACCTTCATTTTAGTCTTCTTTCAGACTTATCATATACTGCTTCCACATTCTCTAAAGGGAATGGAGCAAATTCAATGGGACGGATTTTCAATTATTTGCCCACAATCATACATGAATTTAATCATGGCAGGACATAGAGATTTAACCACTTCATGTGGTTATAATTTCTTACAAACTCCATTAGAGTTATAATCAAACTTTGTTTGTATATTAAATCAAATCGTAGAATTTCAAGAATTTGAAAGGGAAAAGTAAATTACTTACCTTTAAGGTATACCAATTATATTTTCAATGTTTTCTTCCTTTTCTCCACTGATGCAGACGACGGCGGCTCCGATGCGGACAAATTGACGGCGGCTTAATTTTCTTAAAGAGCTTCTTGAGACGGTAGAGTCTCGTGCTGATAACGTGTTATGAAATAATATAAAAGACAAGAACAATAATGCAAGAACAAGAGCAATAGAGAGAAGAGTAGAGAGAGTTCTTCTTATTGATACTTAGAGAATGTTAGGGATGGTTTACAATGGTAGAAGACCCCTTTATTTATAGGGAGGAGGATGATTTATCTACCAAGAATAGAACTCTAGAATCTCTCTAATTATAGACATTCACCTTAAATAGGAGATTTCATAACAAATATCTTATTATAGAACCATAATTAACCGTTTCTATGGCACAACAACATCGACTAAACAAGGTAAAGATGAGAGGGGTGAGTGGGTCTACACAAGAATTGCACCATTAGGTAGCCCAGAGGTGTCAATGGTTCCAATACTGGAACAATGGGTTAAAGAAGGTAATCAAGTGTTGAGAAGTGAGCTTCAGTGGATTATCAAAAGGTTAAGAAGCTACAAAAGATATAAACATGCCCTTGAGGTACAAATCTTGCTGTTTGTTGTTGTTTTAGTGTGTTTAAGATAATGCATTGTGAAATAAACTGTCTGGAGACCAGGGTCCAAAACCCGGTAGAGGAAAACAACAACTTTGCCTAAGGTTTTTTGGTGGGTAAGGTTACTTGTGCTGGTAAAGGTTGCAGGTTCTTACCGGAATAGTCGCTGTATGCACAAGCTGTTTTGGACACCAAGTGTCATTAAAAAGATTGTTTATGTTTTTTGTTAAAGCAAATGATACAAACACACTTGCATAAAACCGGCAGACACCAAACCTAATGTTAGTGTACCAACACGACCAAGCCTTAATACCAATTAGTTGTTAAAGCATATATGGATCTGATATAAAATTATAATTAGGTATTGCTGGAGAAATTTGTATTTGTTCAAGAAACTAAGTTGAGGGTGAGCTCGATAAAGTTTTTGATGAGAGCGTTTTTTGTTCCTAAGTTGCTGCAGAGAATGTGTTAGGCCGCAGAGGCAGATGTGGCCTTCTGGCTATGGTTCATATGAACCCACAATTTTCAACCCGGAGTGCAAATATATATGTAAAAACCTACCAAATCTTAAGATATATTATATCCGAATCCATAGCTTTAGCGGTGCAATGAATTCAGTCACAATTGGGTTTTGGATTTAAGAACGAGTGTTAATGATTGGGTTCTAATTTTAATATTTGTACTTATTTAATGAATTCTTCAACACAAATTCCTTGTTTAAGAGAAAGCTATTGGGTTCGGCTGAACCCGTAGCTCGGGTTATGCCTCCACCCCCGAGTTTAGTGCTAAGAATCTTAAAGATTGAGCCTATTAAGTGTAAATCATGTATCCATCTCTGTAAATCAAGTGCATGTTCGAAGTCACCGATGGGCTTAGGCATACCACTCAAAAGGCCTCGAGCATTTAAAGAGTAGAGCTTGATACACAAAAAGAAAGAGCCACTGAGCGCTTGATCTTTTGCCCTAATCTAGTAGTCGATAGTTCCCAACCTCCATGTGCCCTTTGGTCATTCTGTTAATTTAAGCAAAGGTAACAGCAAGAGATCATAGAAATGAAGAAAACAGCAGTCACCCTTGCATGATACAGCATAGAGCGAAGTTTTGTTGGCGACGAAAGATCTGAGCTACTTATGTATCTTCATTCTTGAACTTATAAATCTTGCCCTTATCTTGATAGTTTTATGACAGGTATCTCATTGGATGACAGATAGAAGATATTTCTCCCTCCAACCTGCTGATGTTGCTACACGAATTGATTTGATGTATAAAGTAAAAGGTCTCGAAGAGGTTGAAAAATACTTCAATAGCACTCCGCAGAAATTGAAACGCCTGACAGTGTATACATCTCTCCTCAATTGCTATACCAGCGAGAAGTCTGCAGAGAAAGCTGAGGCCCTAATGCAGAAACTAAGAGATATGGGGTTTGCTAAGGGTACATTCTGCTACAATCTGATGCTGAACCTCTATTCTAAAACAGGAAGATGGGAGGAAATGGACAATCTGATGAATGAAATGTTAGGATTATGATTCCTACTAAAGACAACAACCTTCATTTGAATAATCGGATTTACAACTACATGAGCGGAAGCTAACCTGAATCCATATGTGGAAAAGTTGAGCCTCCTTCTTGATGATTGTCCTTGAGCTTTTGAACCTCTTGATTATTTCTTCAAGAATGACTTGTGGTTTGTATGTTACCACAAGAATGAATCCTCAACAATAACAATATATGAAAGGTTTACAAAATAGTATTATGACAATGATCAAGGTTTTGGCTTATGGTTTTCCACTCTATTTGCAAGACAATGGACAAATGGTTCTTACTTCAATGGGTAGAGAAAGAACTTGTCTTGTTAAAGAATGGGAACCATAACCCCACTTTATAACTCTAGGAGTTACATAACCCAAGAGACAAGAGTTACAAGACAAGAGTAATGTCTTGAGTAATGTCTTGCAAGAGTTACAAACCCAAGAGTCACAAGCAAGTAACCATAGTTACTTATGTAACCTTAGTTAGCCCATCATAAACTAAGGTTACACTTTTGGGTATCTACACATTAGTCCTACACTTTAGTATGACAATACATTGGCCCCCTTAACATAATGTCCATAAGACCACATAATTAGGCCAAACCTTAAGATAGCACATAACATATAATTATTCATGTATTGTTCATATGTGTATAGATATAAGTCCATATATCTAGATATAAATCCATATATCTTACAATCTCCCACTTGGACGAGATATACAAACATATGTACAATCCTTGATATTATAAGTTACAAACCTTAGTTGCGCAAAATTGCTATCACAATAAAATTGTCATGAACAATCCGGTCCATCAATCATACCAACATAGGACCTAAGGGCTCGTCGTTACTCATTCGTAACTAGAACCAATCATAGATCACGTATATCAATATAACCAACGACATGGATCAAGTGTGGGTATGTAGCATGGAAATAACATAAAGTGTGGTCAATAGTATGTCTATTTACCAACTGGTTCACTTAATTGAGATCAAACAGAAACTGTAAGAGTACAATAAACTTTAAAACTGAATATCTACAGATATAACTGAATTATATAATGAACAATTACAAAAATGTGCAATACAAAACTCCCACTAAAATACATAATCCTTATCTGATTTGACACCCATACAAGCAATATGCTCATGAAATACTTTTGGTGTCAATTCCTTAGTTAGCGGATCCGCAAGCATGGAGTTTGTACTAATGTACTCAATGCACAATTGTCCATTTTGTACTCTTTCTTTAACAACCCGAAATTTGACGTCCTTATGTTTTGCTTTCGTCAAATTACTGTTGTTATTAACATATGCAACTATGGTTACATATGTTATTAGCATAAATGGCAAAATTGGAGTCGGTATACCTGATGATCTCAAACTGGTCCGAACTCCGATATGTAAGCATGTAATCCTTTGTTCTATGTATGTTCCTCATGACCCTTTTGGCTGCCTACCAATGGTCCATACCCGGATTGCTTAGATATCTGCCTAACATCCCAACAATGTATGCTATATCAGGTCGTGTACATACCTGAGCATACATCAGACTACCTACCGCCGAAGCATAAGGTGTCTTCTGCATTTCCTAAATTTCATAAGTACTGTCTGGGCACTGTTTGAGACTAAATTTGTCTCCCTTAGCAACAGGGGTGTTGAATGGTTTACAATCCTGCATGCCAAATCTTTTCAGAACTTTATCGATATAGCCCTTTTGTGACAGACCGAGAACGCCTTTTGAGCGATCTCTCAGAATCTGAATTCCTAATACAAAAGAAGCTTCACCAAGATCTTTCATTTCAAATTTCTTTGAAAGAAATTTCTTAGTTTCAAGCAATAATGCTATATCGTTACAGGCAAGCAGTATGTCATCGACATATAAAACCAGAAAAATATACTTCCTCCCACTGAACTTATGGTATATACAGTCATCAGCAATATTCGGTTCAAAACCAAAAGATGTAACGACTGCATGAAACTTAAAATACCATTGACGAGAAGCTTGCTTGAGCCCATAGATGGATTTCTTTAATTTGCAAACCTTTTTCTTTGATTCATCCGAAATAAAGTTTTCAGGTTGCACCATATAAATTGTTTCCTCAATGTCACCATTGAGAAAATCAGTCTTAACATCCATTTGATGAAGCTCAAGATCAAAATGTGCTACTAATGCCATTATAATCCTGAAAGAGTCTTTCGATGAAACTGGAGAGAAAGTCTCTTTATAATCAATGCCTTCTTTCTGAGTGTAGCCTTTTGCGACAAGACGAGCTTTGTACTTAATAACATTGCCCCCTGAATCCCTTTTGATTTTAAAAATCCATTTACAACCAATAGGTTTCGTACCTTCGGGCAACGTAACAAGCTCCCAAACGTCATTATCGCTCATAGACTTCATCTCATCATTCATGGCAACAATCCACTTTTGAGAGTTAGAACACTTAATGACTTGACGGAAGTTGATTGGATCATCTTCCTCAAGTCCAATATCACTTTCTTGTTCTTGGAGAAATACATAATAATCATGCGAAATTGCATTTCTCCTCTCTCTAGTGGATCTCCTTAATGGCATTTCAGTTTCTTGAGGTTGTTGAGTTTGATTTTCATTAGTTATATCAGGGTCCTGATGGGGGAGATTTTCGAGATTGTCTTGAACCGGAGTTGCATCAACAACTTGAGGGAAAGACACATGTTCTTCCTCAAAGACAAAATCTCTAACAACTTTATTTATCTCCCCACCCCCCAAACTCAATATCCTCAAAGAACCTAGCATTTCCCGTCTCAAAAATAGTTCGTGATGTGGGATCATAAAACTTAAAACCCCTGGATTTTTCAGAATATCCAACAAAATAGCTACTAACTGTCTTAGCGTCCAGTTTCTTTTCAGTTGGCCTATAAGGCCTTGCCTCAGCTGGACAACCCCAAATGTGAAAATGCCGAATACTGGGTTTATGCCCAGTCCAAAGTTCATAAGGGGTTTTGATTGTAGCTTTAGTTGGAACTCTATTAAGAATATAAGTTGCAGTTTTTAATGCTTCACCCCAGAGTGAGTCTGGCAAAGAAGTACGAGAAATCATACTTCTTACCATATCCTTAAGGGTCCTATTTCGTCTCTCAGCTACACCATTCATCGTAGGACTTCCTGGCATAGTATATTGAGGGACGATCCCACACTCATCTAGGAATTTAGCAAAAGGCCCTGGACGTTGTTCACCGGAACCATCATATCGACCATAGTATTCACCTCCACGGTCAGATCTAACGGATTTAATTCTTTTGCTTAGTTGATTTTCAACTTCAGCCTTAAATGATTTGAACACGTCTATGGATTGGGACTTTTCGTGAATAAGATATAGGTACCCATAACGAGAGTAATCGTCTATGAATGTGATAAAGTATTGTTGACCATTCCGACAAGGAGTAGGAAATGGCCCGCAAATATCCGTATGTATCAATTCTAAGACGTCCGAAGCTCTCGTAGCACCTAATCTAGTCTTGTTTGTTTGTTTCCCTTTGATACACTCAATACATATATCCGAATTTGAGGCATCAGGAGGATCAAGAATTCCATCTGACACGAGTTTCTGAATTCTTTGAATGGATATATGACCCAAACGTTTATGCCAGAGTGAAATGGAATTCTCATTAGTTAATTTCCTTTTAGTACCACTTGTATGCAAAGTTTCTTTATTTGAAGTTATTGTGTCAACCAAATATAAGCTATCAAACGTTGATAAAACACCAGTACCAATAAGATTTGAACACTGAAAGAGACAAACTTTATTATCCCCAAATGTACATTTATAACCAGACATGTCCAATTGGGGAACTGAAATTAAGTTCCGTCTAAAAGACGGTACAATGAAAGTCTCATTCAAATCTAAATGAAAACCGGTCTTAAACAACAGCCTAATTTTGCCAATAGCTTCAACTGGCACCTTCTTGCCGTCACCCACATAGATGTATCTTTCACCATCATTTGGTTTTCGGCAGTTCAGGCAACCCTGCATTGATATACTTATAT
This sequence comes from Nicotiana benthamiana, assembly GCA_034376525.1. Taxonomy (NCBI): domain Eukaryota; kingdom Viridiplantae; phylum Streptophyta; class Magnoliopsida; order Solanales; family Solanaceae; genus Nicotiana; species Nicotiana benthamiana. The sequence continues at coordinate 123,293,090 of CM067324.1, read as the reverse complement.
GAGTAGTAGCAGCAGAATCTACCCACCAAGTATCCTTAGGTACTGAAATTAAATTAACTTCAGAACAAACAAGAGAAAGAAATGTACCTTTTTTCGCACGCCAGGCATGGTACTTTCCTTCTTCACATGGTTAGTCCCCTTACAGAAGAAGCAACCTAATGCAGTGATTTCAACCTTAGGTTCCTTATGTTGCTTATTCTTGGGCTTTGCAACTGCAACTTCCTTACCCTTCCTCTTCTTAGTTTCCTTAGAAGAGGATGCCAAATGAGCACTTTCTGTCTTATCTAGCTTTATCCTTTCCTCTTCTTGCACACAATGTGAAATGAGCTCGTTAAGAGACCATTTCTCCTTCAGGCAGTTATAACTGACCTTAAACTGATTAAAGTGTGCAGGAAGAGATATCAAAACAAAGTACACAAGCAGTTCCTCAGGTAAATCCAGCTTGAGTGACTTTAGTTTCGAAGCAAGATGAGACATTTCCATAATGTACTCCCTAATGTTTCCCTTGCCCTTATACCTCATGGAAACAAGTTTACTCAATAGTGTACTTGTTTCCGCCTTTTCGTTTTGAATAAAACGCTGTTCGAGGTTTTCAAGGAAAACTTTGGCATTGGGTTCATCATTCATAGTGCCCCTGAATGATTCTGGGATTGCACGCTTCATGATCATGAGACTCATGCGATTCGAGCGTTCCCACTTCTCCATCACCCTCCTGTCATCAGGAGAGGATGTATCCTCAAGAGGAGTAGGTTGCTCGGTCCGAAGTGCTAAGTCAAGATCCATGCAACCGAGAACGATCATGACGTTCTCTTTCCATTCCTTAAAATTAGTGCCGTTAAGCACAGGGATGCTATTGATGTTGGCAGAGATCGTAGAAGCAGAAGAGTTTACTGAAAATAGAACAAAAGGATTACTAAATACATGCTTACATAAACTTGAACTTTAACTTTATAGATTCAAAATTAGGCAATTCCCATTACAAGATACCTAGCACAACATTGCTTTTAGTCTTTGGACAGAAAAACAACTTGCAAGTGGTACTCTTGGTGTAGTGATCAAACATAGACAATAAACTCCTGTCAAACATTAAACCTTCCTTTGGGCCGATTTAATATTCACATGGAAAACCAAATAATCGTCTCATATTTACCACCACAAGAATGTTCGAATTCCTGCCAAATAACACCTTCCTTTGGGCCGATGTTAAACGCATGGAAGACTAACATCCACAGTCATCTCATATTTTAAAATTAATCAATCTACACAATAGAGGTTACTTTGGCAACTTAATGCTTCAATTGAAAAACTAAAATATAAGATGCTATAAATCTTAGTTCCTTAAGCCATTTTATGAATCTCAACTTAATGTGTTACAAGATTAGATGTGTAACACTTGAATATTAATTGTTGATTGCTTGATAGGACAATTCTAGATATATAAGAATTGATGGACTATTAAACAATTAACATTCACTGAAACTTAAGAGAGTTGAAACATTTTTCTTAAACATTACTGGACCAGACAATCGATTGTCAAAACAGACAATCGATTGTCTGACATTTTCTGAAAATTTTTTAAGTCACTGGAAGTCACGAGGAAAAATTTTTCTAAGTCATTTGGGCCAGACAATCGATTGTCAAAACAGACAATCGATTGTTTGACGTTTTCTGAAAATAGTCTTTAGACCAGACAATCGATTGTCAAACCAGACAATCGATTGTTTGGTTTTTTCTGAAAAACTTTTAAGTCTCTGTAATTGACAAGGAAAAATTTTTCTAAGTGTGGATCATCCAACAATCGATTGTCAGGCTAGACAATCGATTGTTTGAATTTTTTCTGGAAAAATTTTTCAGTCTGGAAACGTTTCAACTCACAAAAGTTAACTGCCAGAATTTTAAACGATTCAGACAATCGATTGTCTAGCCTGACAATCGATTGTCTGACTAGTTGTGACAAAAAAAAAAAAAAAATTTCTGAATAACACATGATTTTCAACATGGATCTTAAAAATAATAAACATGTTGTCAACCTACTAAAATCATGCTGAATCAATGATATAATAAACAAATACATCATCATCATAACAATCATAAGATCATGCTATTTCATGGTAGAATTTCTTGAACAAAGTTCTAAGTAAACTTAAACATGATTTCTTAAATAACATAAACCTTATGATCATCCAAATTATCCAAAATGAAGGGCGGCTCTGATACCAATTGTTAGGATTATGATTCCTACTAAAGACAACAACCTTCATTTGAATAATCGGATTTACAACTACATGAGCGGAAGCTAACCTGAATCCATATGTGGAAAAGTTGAGCCTCCTTCTTGATGATTGTCCTTGAGCTTTTGAACCTCTTGATTATTTCTTCAAGAATGACTTGTGGTTTGTATGTTACCACAAGAATGAATCCTCAACAATAACAATATATGAAAGGTTTACAAAATAGTATTATGACAATGATCAAGGTTTTGGCTTATGGTTTTCCACTCTATTTGCAAGACAATGGACAAATGGTTCTTACTTCAATGGGTAGAGAAAGAACTTGTCTTGTTAAAGAATGGGAACCATAACCCCACTTTATAACTCTAGGAGTTACATAACCCAAGAGACAAGAGTTACAAGACAAGAGTAATGTCTTGAGTAATGTCTTGCAAGAGTTACAAACCCAAGAGTCACAAGCAAGTAACCATAGTTACTTATGTAACCTTAGTTAGCCCATCATAAACTAAGGTTACATTTTTGGGTATCTACACATTAGTCCTACACTTTAGTATGACAATACATTGGCCCCCTTAACATAATGTCCATAAGACCACATAATTAGGCCAAACCTTAAGATAGCACATAACATATAATTATTCATGTATTGTTCATATGTGTATAGATATAAGTCCATATATCTAGATATAAATCCATATATCTTACATGAAATAGAGCAGAAAGGCATTAATTTTGATGAATTCACGCTCACAATACGGTTAACTGCATATGCTGCTGCTGGAGATTCTGATGGAGTGGATAAAATAGTAGCGATGATGGAATCTGATAAGCATCGCATTTTGCAGTGGGGTACTTACAGTATTGCAGCAGATATGTGTTTGAGAGTTGGACAGGTGGAGAAAGCTTTAGCAATGCTGAATAAATTGGAGGGCATGATTTTGACTGGTCAGAAAAGTAACGGTGCATATAATTCATCACTAAAACTATATGGGGAAGCTGGAAAGAAAGAAGAGGTGCACCGAGTGTGGAATTTGTACAAGCAGGAGAAGAAAATTCTCAACAAAGGTTACATTAGTGTGATGAGCTCACTAGTTAAATTTGGTGATGCAGAAGGAGTTGAGAAGATCTTTGAGGAATGGGAAGCGGAAGCTTTGTCCTATGACTTCCGTGTTCCAGACGTTCTGGTGGTACTTACTGTAGAAATGGTCTTCTGGAGAAGGCTAAGGCCCTAGTGGACAAAGGAGTGTCAAAAGGGGGTGTTCCATGGGTCACCACATGGTGTCACTTGGCAAATGGATACATACATGAAGATCTTATCCCAGAGGCTTTAGAAGCATTGAAGAAGGCCATCTCATTATGCCCGCCTAATTATAGACCTAGCAGGGAGACCTTGGTTACATGTGTACAGTACTGGGAAAACCAGGGAAATGTGCATAAGGCTGAGGACTTTGTAAGGTCTTTAGAAACGGAGCATATGTTCTCAGCTGTTTTTCGTGACAAGTTGTTGCGCTTTATTAAGGAAGAAAAACTACAGACCTGAGCAAACACAGCTTGCATGGAAACAACTTATTTAAGAGACTCTCGCAAGGTTAGGCATGGCCAACTATAGCTGTAAGTATGAACGGAAGCTGTTAGGCCTGCTAGATATGGAACAATTAAAGAGAAATTTATTTGTCCGGCGGAGATTCTTTTTCTTCGGGGTTCATAGTTGATATTTCTCATTGAGCTCACCTGTGGTTGGTCTCAACTCTCAAGTGATCTTAGGCCGCATATTCATTGGTGATAAGTAATATACTGCAAGATTAGTCCTCAAGAGAGAAGATGCTTTGTTTGTGACGTGTATTGCATCAACGAGCTTGTCTGAAGGCCAAAATTCAACAGAATGTGTATATTCTTTGTTTTGGTAACTATAGCTGGTGGGAGCACCAAAGCTCCTTTCCTGGGCTTGTTTGAGCTGGTTATGAAGACAGTACAAGAAGGTACATTACTTTGGTTCTTCGTTTTTCGCCATATGATGTTATTGTAGTTTAAATATTGTGACAATATTGTTTGTTGAGAAGCTGATAATATTAGTCCAAGCCCCATGGTGTGCCACCTCCTAATCCCCAGTTTAGCATATTTAATGAACATTTTCTCTTGATTGTAGAATATCTGAGACCTCCCGCCTTTGATGGTGGAAATGAGAGTTAATCTTCACCTCTTACAATGATTCTTTATGCTGTTACTCTCAAGGGATGCCTGAGCTGTTAATACTGGAGTGATATACTTTTTTATTTTCTTTAAAGAAATCTACCACTATTGCTCTTGTTTATTTTCTTCTATAGCTTTTGAGTAAATAAAATACATTGAATGGCGAAATTTGAAAAAAAAAATTTACTTACTATTCATGGCACGACTGTTTTTAAAGATCGTACTAAAAACTAGAGGGCGATTGATTTAATTTTCTAAACCAAAAAAGTTAAAAGTTAAAAAGAATTCACCAAACAATAGAGTTTAAAAAGAAAGTAAACTTAAAAAGGAAGTTTGAATAAATCACCCAACAAAGAAATATTTTAAAAAAATACAAGTTTTTCATTCGTATAGTTGAATTGTAAAAATTGTACGGACTAATCAGTTTTCGCATTGGTCATTCAAAAAGAGCTAATGTTTGTAAAGTTATTGAAAAATAACCACTATTTTGTTGCAGCACGGAAAGTTTCAGCATAATATACTGGAGACCGGTGCACCTATGTATGAACTTCCAGCATATTATGCTAGAACTCCAACACGCGGAAAGTTTCAATATAATATACTGGATACTGGAGCATCGGTGCTCCAATCTCCAGGATATTATGCTGGACCGATATATTATACTGAAGTATTTTTTCGGATTTCGAATATTGTTTTCGTTCAGATTTATCTTTACATAAAAAATAGCTAAATATTGATTACTTTTGAAACTGTAGCTATTTTTTAATAACCGTTTATAAATCCAACTATTTTTAATTTCTCCCTTTGAATTCCATTCTTTTACAAGAAAACTTCGTCACAAATATATATAATAGTAGTTAAAGAATACTAGTTCAATTTTCTCCCTCCCTCCCCGACGAATGAAATGTTGTAGGTAAAAATCAATAAGTAAATTAACTACGTTGCTTCAACTTAGTTTGAGTGAGCTGTATGAATCTTTTATAGTCAATCTATGTAACTTATTCCAATCATCTTATTCTATTGTACATTCGGAAAAGGAAAAGGAAAATAAAATAAAATAAAAAGGAGAAGGGTCAACTTTGAACATGCTCACCACCTTCACGATGTGAATTTTTATCAAATAGACAAATACAAAATGATTTGAAAATAAAGGATATAATTAGAGAGTCAAATAAATAAGTACTTATCTTGAAGAAAAACAAGAACAATTGCTTGTTGTTAAAGACCTTACTGTTATCATGTGACTTCTATAAGAAGAAACATATTTGACTCAAAGATGGCAAATTCATTCTAACAAGTTTGGATATTCTATGTGGTTGGCAAAACATTGACATGTCAACCAACCATTTTAGTGATTTGAAAAGTTTGGTGTAAGAATTAATAATCACATTAAGTGGGACATGCACTTAGATTATGTTGGATGGGACAAATAGGGCCGGCTCTAATGTTTTTGAGTAGCAACGATTAGGGATTTTTTTATTTCTATATAAATATTTGAAATTTATTTACTAAAATAGTCCTAATTTTATTTATTAATCATCTTAAACAAGGATTACTTACAAATTATATATAATCCATTATTAATACCTTAAATTAGAGGATTTAGTTATATTCTTTTTCTATTTTCTCTCCACTCCTCTTTCAATAAGGAGGACACGGCTCCTCTCCATTTTTTATCTCTCTAATTTCCCCCAAAAGAAAAAATAATTACGATATATAAATTTAATCATTTTTACAAAAGACTAATTCAAAATATGATCACTTCATAATTCACTTCGACTTCTCTTACTTCCTTCTTTTATGAAAGAGGATAAGCTTCACATGTCAAGATCGGAGATTCTAAAGTCTTATTACATAATTTCTGGCAAAATCAGAAATTAAACTTTGTCCATTAGTAACAAACCCTACAGATTAGGGATAATAAACTATTTACATAAGGCACAACATATTTTTACAGAATTAAGAGACCCAATGTGACACTTCTATCAGAAATTAATTGCTATTTATTGCTCTAACTTTTATATCATAAGGTTAATCCCAATTCAAGAAATCACAATATGACTTGTTATAAACAGACTAAACTTAGTAACACATAAATTAGCTTTAGCAGCATAGCATAGTAGCTCCTATCAGAAATTATTTGCTATTCATTGCTCTAACTTTCAAACCATAAGGTTTATCCCAATTCAAAAAATCACAACATGGGTTGTTATAAAAAATTACCTCGATCATTGTATAACTATGATTTATCAATACGCAAGATGGCCTAGTAGACAACTTATTTACAATTTTTATACATCATCTCTATACAATTAAATATAGTTACAACATCATACAACTTAAATAAAAAATTCATACAAATTTTATACAATACGTCTTTTATATATACTTTGTATTCGATTTGTATATATTTTGTATGTGGTGTGTGCTTCTTCCTCTCTAAAGTTCCAATCAAAACTCTCTTTTAATACAATTTTGATATATATTGTCACGATTCTAAACCCAAACTCGGTTGTAATGGCACATCTTGTAAAGACAAGGTCAGTCAACACACTTCCAATTCACTTTAAGCAGTTAAAATAATTAATACCAAGTCTTTAATAGAAATAAAATTCCAAAATAACAATATTAAGTTGCGAAATTAAAACCAACACAGCCCGACATCGGAATGTCACCAGTCATGAGCATCTAAAATAATACAAGAAATCTGAAGCCTAATCCACTACTACATAACTGAATCAAAAGAACTAAGATAGAGGGAGAATGCACTAGGCTACGAATCACCAAGCAGCTACCTAGTAAATCTCTGAAGACCTGCTGGACTATCACCCGTCAAGAACAGGACATGTAGCGCCCGAATCAGCACATAGGGGTGCAGGGGGTAAAATGAGTACTCCAAATCAGTGAGTAATTAAAATAAATGAAAAGTAAACGATATAAAATCACGTAATTAAGCTAAAAGTGGCTAGACAAAATCAATAAATATAATTATGCAATGAGATCTCATAACCATCCTTTAAACAGTTAAACAATATATAGAAAAATAACTAAAAAGTAAATACATAATAACTGCCTCTCGGACACAGTAACAATAAAATCAGCCCCTCGGGCAGTATCATAGAACAATACCACCCCCTCGGGCTATATCTCATATCACAATGTGTACCCGCGCTTACTAGAGGTGTACAGACTCCGGGAGAGGCCCCTTACGGCTCAAGCGCAATATCAAGCCATCTTGTGGCATCATAAACAGGCTCTCGACCTCATATCAAATCTCAAGTCATATTTATTTAATTTGTACACACTTCTTAAATAACTCAGCCCCTTTCTCTTCCATCTTCTCCTCCTTTGTTTTCTTTTTCTTCTGAAATAAATAACTGAAATATGCAAACAACCAATTGATTGAGTTGTCAAGCAAGAGGAAGACCATCTCGTATCCTATATTTGATTTTCCTTTGGCTTATATTAGTTCTTGTACTGCCTTCCTATAAATTTGAAGCTTTTCTGCTTCGACGTTATCTTCTCTATTGAACTGGATGAAACGGTAATCCATTAGTAATGACTAATACATGAATCGATATGTGAGGATTATTTAATATTTTGTTTGATATATTACATATTGTATATATTATAAATTAGTATAAAATACATAATTTTAAAATTTAAACAAAATATTACAACACAAAAATTTCAGCTCTAGAGCTGAAATTTTCTAGTTACAAGAGCTGAAGTTTCCAGTTACAACACAAATAGAACTGAAGTTTCTCAGTTACAACAAAAAATCTTCAGCTCTAGAGCTGAAGTTCGCTAGTTACAAAATAAAAACTTTGAGCTCTAGAGCTGAAATTCAGGCCCGGCTACTAGAATGCTGAAGTTTTGCGTGATTGCCTTTGCTACTTCAGCCCCGTGTGCTGAAGTTATGCGAAAAAGCGGGTATGCTTGTAAATGTGACACAAAAAGTGAGTGTAGATGCAAATTCCCCAAAGTATCCTCACACTACAGGCCCTCGACCTTTCTCATTCAGAATCTTATAAGCCCCTCGAGCATCGATAAAACATTAAGTTCAGCTCAAAACATCTTTAAAAATATCATTTAATGTGTTTAAAACAGAATAACATAGCTAAGTTATGAAAATAGTAAAATATAGTATAACTGAGCACCAGTATGACATCGAACAGTGAGGAAAATTTAAACTCCCCTAAGAGTTCAAACAGTTGGCACGAAGCCCACGTATGACATTTAGCCCAAAATATAATAATATTAAATAATTAACTGTCAAATACATAGTAAAATAGTAATTCATGATGGACTAACTTATAATCCCTAACGGTGTACGAACATGTGTCACACCTCAACATAGTTGTACATTATGAAATTCCGGAGTTCCATAGCTTCAGGACAACATTTAAAATTATTATTCATATCAATCCGGCTCGAAGTTTAGCTTGCAATGCCATTTCCCTTCGAATCGGTGTTCGGATGCTCCGAAGCTACCAAAAATCAAAACGTAACCATTAATTTATGCTAAAGGGACGAAGCCCATTCAAAAATAATCGAAAAACATCAAAAGCCCCAAAATTGCTCAAACCCAGCCCCGGGGCCCATGTCTCGGAATCCGATAAAATTAGCATCAATGGAATTCTCATCCTCTCACGAGTTCATACATATCAAATTACCAAAATCCAACCTCATATGGTCACTCAAATTCTCAAAATCCACTCTCTAATTTCAAACCCTAATTTCCCAACTCTTCCTCTAATTTTTCCACTAATTTTCATGAATAAACAATGAAAAATCACCATAAACACAAGGTATAAGGCCTAAGTAGCTTATCTCTAGGGAAACAATTGATCCCCTTTTGAAATCACAGCTTGGAGCTCCAAAATTACACAAAAATAGTGAAATAATAACTAAAAATCGCGAAGGGGACTTTTTATATATTCTGCCCAGCACTTCCGTACCCGCGATCCTATAAATGCACCTGCGCTTCTGCTTCTACGGAAAAACACCCGCTTCTGCTGATTTCACTTACTCCTTCAGATTCCGTATATATGACCCAGGTATGGCACCTGCAGTCCCGCAGATGTGGTCAAAGTCTCTGCTTCTGCAGCCAACACCGTTTTTGCAGTATCCTTTACGCACCAACGACATCGCACATGCGGTCACCTATCCACAGGTGCGGAAAAAATAGAGGCAGCAAATTTTCTGCTGCAAAACTCCAAGTCCGACTTTCCAATAACTATCTGAAATCACCCCGAGGCCCCCGGGACCTCAACCAAAAGCACGAGCATGTCCCATAACCTTATTCAAACTTGTACCAATCTTTAAAACACCTCAAACAACATCAAAATCATCAAAATTCATCGAATTCGAGCTTAAAGTTCTAAATTCTTTCGCATTCCGCTTTTGATCAAAAACCAAACAAAATCACCTCCAAATGACCTGAAATTTTACATACATGTCAAAAGTGCCACAATAGAGCTACTGCAACTTCCAGCATTTCATTCCGACCCCTATATCAAAATCTCACATATTAACCAAAAAATACCAAAATCTAAATTTCGTCAATTCAAGCCTAAACCTTTCACGAACTTCCAAAATGCATTCTGATCACACTCCTAAGTCCCAAATTACCGAATGGAGCTAACCAAATCATAAAATTTCCGATCCAAGATCGTATACAAATTATTCAAACCTTTCAAACAACAAGCTTCAAACTAAGAATTGTTCTTCCAAATTAACTCCGATTACCTTGAAAACTAAACTGACAATTTACGTAAGTCATAATGCATAATACGGGGCTAGACATACGCGAGAACTGGCGAGCAAACTGCAAAATCTCAAATTGACCGGTCGGGTGTTTACATCCTCCCCCATTTAACATATGTTCGTCCTCGAACGTGCCCAAGGTTGTTTCGAAAACCATTAAACCGCTGTGTAACCTTACCGTGCACATACCCACGGGTAATCCCACGTCACCCTATCTCATATAGGTTGGATAACGCGACGTAACTAAAATTTCACAATCCAACCTAGCCCATAAATCTTAAAACGACATTTCCACTTCCGAAATCATCCACAAGATCAGAATCTCACATATATACCTAAATAAGCCCAAACAAGCTGTAATAACCCATACATGCGGCCTCAGGTGCAATTACATGATATAACACATAACTCCAACACATGTAGCGATAACGTTTAATCACAGTGGATGCACACAACGACCAAATCCGGATATAAAACCTCTTATCAACTAAAGTATCATCCGAACACTTTCATATATTGCCAATGATAAATGAAACACGCAGCAAGCCATAACCATTTCTCATATCAACTATTCATGAAGCCATTTCTCCTTTGGAAAATACCATAGCAAATTTCTGAGTTGAACCTCGATATTATCCTTCCAACATGTTGAAACTGAATCCGTTTGTATTCATTCTAGGTCCCAACAATCTCATCTAGTTCCAACACAACTACTCTAGTGACATGACACATCAATATAATCTAAGACACAGCTCGTGCAATCCGTGCACCAATAAGCAACAATCTAAACGTACTCAAATCATGAAAATCGCTCAAATGAGAGAGTTGTACCGCAAGCTTACTAGTGCCACCACACCAAATACTGAGAACCCGTCACACCTCGTAGAAACAAAACACCCGAATCTAGTCCGAAGGATCATACCTCTATATAACTTTGCTCCAATACGCAAACCAACCCAAACACTGATCCACATGAAACACCTCAAGTCATTATGCTAAAATCGACAACCGCGCGCAATTTGATGCCAGAACCAAAAGCAAATCACCATAACCATAGAGAAGCCATTGACATAACATCACACAAACCCGAAAGCACACAACCGAAATGCCATCCACCATAGTAATACCCAATACTCTTCCCGCTCCAATTCCACCGAGAGACACCAATAAAACCGCACCACATGATCCTATAACCAACAAATCATAACGCCTTGCAACACTGGAAAGGTAACTCATAGATCTTCCCAGATTACTAATAAGCTCAATAATAATCAAATCAATACATCCCTCAACAATAAAATTCGGAGCCAACCAGGCCAACTCAAGTTAGAACATACATCCACATTGGACTGCTAATGAACCCCTCATCAAGGAAACCGTGAAGCTGCTCTTTCAACTTCTTTAACTCTGCCGGTGCCATATGATACAAGGTCCTGCACCAAATCAATGCCAAAATCAAAAACCTTGTCCGATGACATGCCCCGCAGCAGGAAATACATTCAGAAAAGTCCTTCATCACTAGAACTGAATCATGGTAGGAGTCTTTGCACTGACATCCATCACAAAGGACAAATAAGAAAGACAACCCTTCCCAACCATTCGCTAGGTCTTCAAAAATGAAATTACCCTACTGAAAACATAATCCTTTGAACCTTGCCAGTCAATCTGTGGCATTCCCGGCAAGCCAACGCTGCCGTCTTAGAGCAACAGTCCAGAGTAATACCACACTGTGACAACCATTCTATACCCAATATCACATTCAAAATCTAACATACCAAGCAACAAGGATCCAATCGGGTCTCCAAAATCCAATAGTTACCACACAAGACCGATATACGCGGTCCACAACCACGGCCTAGCCTGTTTATTAGGACTTCCTGTCTCCAAATGCATGTAGTACACGAATACCACATCCGATCCCAATTCTGCTGTCCGAATATATACCACACTTCTAATACCCAGTCATTCCATGAGAGATACTCTAAAATTCTTCTGTGCCGCCAAGAAAACTCAAATATGAACAGTCGGTCTAACAGAAACGTGTCACAATACTATCGAAGTACCATCAAATTAATCACATTGCTTTTTTCTGAAAGATATACCCTCGTCAAATTACCCCAATTAGCAATACCATTTCCTTAATCATCTAAATATCATTTCTCTAATTATCTGAAGCTTCCCGCTGCCTAAGAGTTTTACGACCTTCGTTTCAGAACTGAACCATGACCTCACACATGTAAATCTCAATCCTGCACAACATACCACATATACCATACCATCCTATGATAAATATGAGAATTTCATAATCCACTCTGAGCTACAACCAACTACGTACTCAACCAGCCAAGAATTTTTCCATTTGATCCGATCTAGGAGAAAATCACTATACATCCTATGCTCTTCATGCCAGTAGAAAATATACAGCTCTAACCGTAGTAGAAATGATCAAGAACTCTACGAATCCCCTTTACAAAAAATCAAACCATCAGGACTGACTCCTTCTAACTCAACCAAGCTATAAAGCCGTCAAAACCTAAGAGCATTGTCACAAAACACGTGTGGAAACCCACCACTTCATAAGCACCCAAGAGCCTATCATATCCATTACCATGCCGATCCAGCCTACCACCAAGCTATCCCACATATCCGAGTTTCCTTCTGATTTACCTTCAACTTGATACAACTTCTTGCTATAACACCACAATTCCTTAACCTAGACTCACTATACGAGACCCAAGCATAAAACCACATCGCCCAAGGCTCATAAGCCGCTAGATACTCTCTTAAATATTCCCAGAAGCACCATATTCAAAATACCTACTCTGAAGAGACTTCCTACGAATCCGGAATCATTACCTTCCTACTACTATATATATAGAATCCCATAATTGATATAGAATGACACAAGTCTTGACACCCTCCAATGCAAATCTCAGTTTCAAGCCAAATTATACACTTGAAAATTCCCATTTTTACATGTGAAATCTTGAACTCATAAGGACCATTCTTGAGAGTCATCCAGTCTGCTCAAAACTCAATTAGATTGATCAAATGAACCGAAAAAATTGTGCCTCATTAGCACTCTGACACCGCCGAATTTAACCTCATCTACGACTAATCAACTTCCCACTCTTACACCGATCATCCTTCATTAGAAACCATTCAAGACACTCCGTGATTCCCATACACCTTATGAACCATAATATAATATTTGTAAAAAAAAATTCCTTTACTCTAGCCATCCTCGATCTCAACCTCTGCAAGCCATAACTGATTCACCCGTACGTCTCAAACTGGAACCAACATAGCACATAACCGTGCAACCAACTAATCAATTGCAGACTCCCCCACTTGGCTCAAATCCATAGATCAAAACACGCACAATGACTCATAATGCTTATACTCAATTACTACCATAATACTATAGCGAGATTAAACTAGATCTTTTATGAACTCATGAAACACCAACCATATAGTACTTTAAATCTTCTGCCAATCTCGCATTCACTCTTGCAACACTTAAACCCACTCTCTTAAGTGACCCAAATTTTAATTGCAACACATATCTTTCACTTGTAAATGAGATCTCTAAAAGACAACATAAGGATCACACAACTTTACAACACTCTGTAGAAGATAACCCACCTGTTTTGCCTCAAAATAACATTTCTGTATACCTTTCACTGTCATACACATTATGCAGTCACTTGGTCTTCCTAAGTCTGAACTCATACCGCAACATGAAATTTACTTTACTTCTAGCTAGGAAACATGAAAGGTTCTTCACACCCCCATAACTCGAAGCTATACCTCAAATCTAGATAAAAATCAAGTACCTAATAGTTTTTCTATCCTCCATCGGACACTTCTCCTCGCTTCCAAATCGTATGATTACATCTCACAGTCATAACATACTCATCGCATAGCCATCCGGCCATCACTTCTACAATCAGGGGATACTATCGAACATATAAGTTCAAAAACACTTGCTCACACAATCAGCACCTTGGTGCTCAAGCCATATGCAAAAACCTGGCCTCGAGTCCTCCAGAATGGCCCAACATCAATACACAGAGATCACACCTCGCACCTCAATCAGGGAATCACAAGCCATTGATGCACATCTGATACTAAGTACTCGTTCGCGCATACGAATGCGTGGAAGGAATTCAAAAAGTTATATTTCAAGTTGAATCAAGGACGGATGATAAGAGTTCAAGAATGTGAATTTTTTCCTAAAAGTTCTGCAGCCTCCCGAGGATAAGTACAAATGTTTCCGTACCGATCCGCGAGATTATACTAAACTTGCTCATGACCCGTGAGACCTACGTAACCTAGGCTCTAATATCAACTTATCACGACCCTAAACCCAAACCCGATTGTGTTAGCACCTCTCATGAAGACAAGGCCAGCCCGCACACTTCCAATTCACTTTAAGTAATTAAAATAATAAATAAGTCTTTAATAGAAATAAAATCCCAAAGTATCCTCACACCATAGGCCCTCGGCCTTTCTCATCAGAATCTTATAAGCCACTCGGGTGTCAGTAAAACATGAAGCTCAGTTCAGAATATCTTTAAAAATATCATTTAATGTGTTTAAAACAGAATAACATAGCTGAGTTTTGAAAATAGTGAAATATAGTATGACTGAGCACCAGTATGAAATCAAACAGTGAGGAAAATATCATTTAAACTCCCCAAACGGTTCAAATAGCTGGCACAAAACCCACATATGACATATAGACCAAAATATAATAATATTAAATAATTAACTGTCAAATACACAGTAAAATAGTCATTCGGGATGAACAGTCACAATGCCTAACAGTGTTCGAACCCACGCTCGTCACCTAGCATGTGTCACATCTCAATATAGCTGTACGTTGTGAAATTACGGAGTTTCATACCCTTGGGATGGCATTTAATATTATTACTCACCTCGATCCGGCCCAAATTTTAGCTTGCAATGCCTTTGCCCTTCGAATCGATCTCCGGATTCTCCGAATCTACTAAATTAACCATTAATTTATCCTAAAGGGACAAAGCCCATTCGAAAATAATTGAAAAATATATAAAAATCTGAAATTGCTCAAACTCAGCCCCATGGGTCCAGTCTCGGAATCCGATAAAATTAACATCAATGGAATCCTCATCCTCTCACGAGTTCATACATATCAAATTTACCAAAATCCGACCTCATATGGTCACTCAAATTCTCAAAATCCACTCTACAATTTCAAGTCCTAATTTCCCAACTCTTCCTCTAATTTTTTCACTAATTTTCATGATTAAATAATGGAATAATCACCATAAACACAAGATATAAGGCCCAAATAGCTTACCTCTAAGGAAACACTTGATCCCCTCTTGAAATCACAGCTTGGAGCTCCAAAATTACACAAAAATGGTGAATAATTTACTGAAAATCGTGAAGGGGCATTTTTATACATTCTGCCCAGTACTTCCACACTCGCTATCCCATAAGCGCACCTATATTTCTGCTTCTACAGAAAAACGCCCGCTTATGCGGATTTCACTTACTCCTTCATATTCCGTATCTGCGACCTAGGTATCGCCCCTGTGATCCCGCAGATGTGGTCAAAGTCTCCGCTTCTGCGGCTAGCACCGCTTTTGCGGTCTCCTTTACTGCACCAGCGGCATCGCACCTGCGGTTACCCGCAAGTACGGAAACAACAGAGGCAGAAAATTTTATGCTGCAAAACTCTAAGTCTAACTTCCGGATAACTATGTGAAATCACCCCGAGGTCCTCGGCACCTCAACCAAAAGCACAAGCATATCCCATAACCTTATTCAAACTTATACCAATCTTCAAAACACCTCAAACAACATCAAAATCACCAAAACTCGTCAAATTCAAGCCCGAGGTTCTAAATTTTTCCACATTCCGCTTTTGATAAAAAACCCAACAAAATCACGTCCAAATGATCTAAAATTTTACACACATATCACAAATGCCACAACAGAGCTACTGCAACTTCTATAATTCCATTCTGACCCATATATCAAAATTTCACCTATAAATCGGAAAATGCCAAAATCTCAATTTCGTCAATTCAAGCCTAAACTTTCCACGGACTTCCAAAATGCATTCCGGTCATGCTCCTAAATACTAAATTACCTAATGGAGCTAACCAAATCGTAAAAGTTTTGATCCCGAATCGTATACAAACAAGTCAAATCTTGGTCAAACCTTTCCAATTTTAAGCTTTAAACTTAGAAATGTCCTAGATAAATCATAATTCATACTACGGAGCTAGACATGCGCGAGAACTGGAGAACAAAGTGCAAAAGCTCAAAATCACCAGTCGAATCGTGACACATATCAACAAATTTATGTAAAAAGATAGTATTAATAACTTAAATATAAATTTTATACAATGATTCATACTTTATACAACTATTTATTTACTTTCATACAACATTTATATATATATATATATATATATATATATATATATATATATATATATATATATATATATATATATATATATATATATATATATATATATATATATATATAGTATATATATATGTATATGTATATGTATATGTATATATGTATATATATATATATATATATATATGTATATGTATATGTATATATATATGTATGTGTACACATACATATACATATACATATACATATATATATACATAGATATATATATATATATATGTATGTATATATATATATATATATATGTATATGTATGTATGTATGTATGTATGTATGTATGTATGTATGTATGTATGTATACACATACAACAGAATACAATTTACATATAATTATAATACAACTTTACTATAATTTCGCAAGTAAATTGTATGTCATGCGTTCAAGTACCCTCAAAATTGAGATATAAAGTCCAAATAATATTTTCAATTATTTTGCAACAATACACAATCCAAATAAATAATGATTTTTGAAAACCTAAATTAGAATTCAAAGCTACAAAGCTTTTTAATGGTTGTTAATGATGAAGAGTCAAGCATCTTAAAAATTTATTGATTAACAATTTCAAATTGAACACCAATTGTGCAACACGAAAAGAAATATGTTAATATATAGTAAAACTATTAAAATCCATTGATGAATTCCATTAAAAATATATACAACGTGAAAGAATAAAAAATAGTGAATATCAGAGGAAGAAAAATTGGGGAAAGAAGATAGAATGAAAGAAATATATATATATATATATATATATATATATATATATATATATATATATATATATATATATAGAGAGAGAGAGAGAGAGAGAGAGAGAGAACACACGAGAGAGAGAACAAGAATGTGAAATAACTGATTTCTTATTCAATTCCTAATATAAAGGGATACTCATTAAAACTAATTTATACATAATTTGTAAATTATATATGGCCATGTAAGCAAGTTAAAACTTGATTAGAGAGGGTAATAAAGTTTCAGGTAAAAATCTCTAAGGATTATGCCTTTGGCCCCAAATTTTGGAGGCTCCTTTTTTTAAAAATAATAGGTCTATAGGTATTTAAGAAAAATTATTTTCTACTTTAATACAAAATTTGAGTTTTTAATAAAAGGAAAGAAAGCTCTTTAGATATATAATAAATTAGTAATTTGACTTACTTAAACATGGGGAGATGAATAGCTTTTCCAACGTTTTAATTTTTTGCTTTTTACTCCTTCAATAGATAACGTGTAAAAAATTTACTCTTCCTTTCTTAATTTGTCCACGTCAACCTTTCTTTTTTTCAATCTCTTCATATTTCAGAAGCTCCTACATATTTTGTGTCTTTCTCTTTAATATTTTTACTTGCCTCCTTTCTCCAAGAAATTTAAGCTTCCAATAAATCTATACTTCTAATGCTCGATAAACTTTTATCTAAAATCAACAATATCTCAAAAAAGATTAATGAGTTAGCTATATTATTAATTGAAAAGAAATTATTAGAGAAATTCAATTATAAAATAGACTTTTAACAACTTTATGTCTCAAAAAATTAGAAAAATAAATTTTACTTAAAAACATATCTTATAAATATTTTAAAAATATGAGGCTCATATTAAACTTTGATTTTAAGCTCTACGTATACATACTAACTAGATGAATAAATTGGGTTCCAAGCTAAACATTCATATATATTATTTAATGAATTTTTCAAAAGAAATATAGGTTATGGATAAAAGCTAATGGGTTCACGGAACTAAGGCTGTATCCGGTTCCGGTTCTGGGTCTATTTGGGTCTGCGGTTCCGGTTCTGGCGGTTCCGGTTCTGCGGTTCTGGCGGTTCTGGCGGATTCCAGTTCTGGCGGTTCCGGAGCCGGAACCGCTACCATACGGTTCCGGAACCATCCGGTTCCGGTTCTGGCGGTTCCGGTTCCGCGGTTCGGGCGGTTCCGATTATTTTTTTTTTTTTAAAATCAATATCTTGTATAGTAGTCATTAGTATATTGTAGAATATATTTTATATGGTGTACTATGTTATTAGTATAGTATATATTGTGTTTGGTAATTAGTATATATTGTGTATAAGTAGTGTATATATTGTGTATAAGTAGTGTATATTTTGTATATAAGTAGTATATATTGTATTTAAGTAGTATATATTGTATATAAGTAGTGTATATTGTATATAAGTAGTGTATATTGTGTTGTAGTTAGTAATTAGTATAAATTGTATATAAGTAGTATATATTTATAAAAGAATGTTGTCATTAGTATATTGTGTTGTATGTTATATATTGTATGTTATATAAATATTCAAGGATTGATATAGAAGTAAAGACAAAGAAATATTGAGACAAAAGATATTCAAGGATATGATAAAGAGCATATTTATTGACCAAAATGGCATATCTTTCTTAGTCTTCCTTCCCCCAATGGAAAAAAAACTAAAAGAAGACATGCCAATGTACAAGTTACATCAAAATTTATGCATTATTCCCTGAACATGACTTAACTCAGTTATCCCCTGTGGTGAACGCTTCTTCTTGTTTCTTGGGGTTAATTCTATTTACAGTTGCACCCACATCATCGACCACTTCAGTTTTTTTGACATCTTTTGGAGTTCCTGGAGCCGAGCCATATGCTTCTTCCCTGTCCGAGCCATATGCTTCTTCCCTGTCCTGTGTGCCTCCATTGATTTCTCAGACAAAGCCTCTACAATAATAATGCAATAAAATCCAGATAACAAAAAAGGTCTTTTAACTTTTCAGTCATGTTATATCACTCACAATAATAGACAAATACATATACTGAGCCATGTCGAATACAATGTCAAGGTCCATCAAAAGATAAGTTACTAAGGATTCAAATTGTTCAGGTATTAGAGAATTGAATTACAGCAGATGTCAGATCCTGTAGACAATGTACTGGACTTACCTTAAAAGTTGATGCCATAAGTAGATCTTGAAGCTTAGGGACTATGTCGTACGATAAATGTTGAACTAGGGGTGTTCATCGGGCGGATTGGGCGGCTTTTACTTTTAACGGTTTGGCTTAACGGTTATCGGCTTTTAAATGTATTAATCCGTTAGCCACCCGATAAGATATCGGACGGATTGGTATCGGGTTAGCTCTTATAGGGCGGTTAATGGGCGGTTTATCGGCCTAACATATATGTTCACTAAATATCTTTTATTCTCCTCGTCTTAGAAATAATGAATTGCCATAAAAAATAATATTTTAGAGGCAATATGATGTAGCTAATGAAACAATCGCCATCAGCATGTAGATTATAAAATAGATAAATTCACTACTAGTTCAGTATCGAGAAAAATAAAACAGAACTTATCTTCTGTTAGAGGCCACACTACATGTGTACTCATAAGCTTCGGATATAACCAAAAAAATCTGTCGCGCAAATTTCCATTCAGCTCCCACAATGAACTTTTAAAAACTGAAGTGCTCTGGTAATTTCTACTCTCTACACTCCTCTTCTATAAATAACTATCGTTCTCCATTTTCCACAAGCAATCATCCAAAATGCACAAATTTATTTCATGGGGTGTCGTTCCTCTAGTCATAACCAACATTTCAATTCTTCTTTTTCCATGACACACATAGAACTATATATGTATTAGACAACTCAATTCTATCACTAAATTATATATATATATATATATATATATATATATATATATATATATATATATATATATATATATATATATATATATATATATATATATATATATATTATTTTTTTATATTTTTAACGGGTTAACGAATTAGCCGTTAAGAAAATTGAATAATCCATCCCCAAACCGATAAGCCGTTAATAAAAAAAATTCAATCCGTTCCCCATCCATTAAGCCGTTAAACTTCGGTTTGGATCGGTTTTCGGTTTCGGATCGATTTTGAACACCCCTATGTTGAACACACCATCAAGGTGAACGGACTTCTTAGTGTTTGAAGGCACTACTTTAAATCCTGCCTTATTTGAACCACCCCATTGAGATAAAACCACCTGTTCCATTGCACCTTCTTCCGAGCCATCAGCATGGTGTTGCAAAGATGGTGTGACGTTGTCCTTTGTACCTTCTTTTTCCAAAATCTCTAGAGATGTTCCCTCCACCAATTATTACCAGGCAAGAATTCAACTTTCGGTTTTATGTTAAGACTGTCATCAACCGGGGGAGGGGTAGTATTTTGGCCACTACTTTCACCGGTTTTAGCTTTTCCTTTACCGAACATATTTTTCAACAAAAATGGCATAATAATTAGCACGTAAGAGTTGAAACGAGTTTACCGGATTGACGAACAACTTCTTGAAAATTGAAAATCGTTGAAATTGAACACTTGAAAACTTCAATTCAACAACTTCACAATGTTTCACGAATTTGCAACAATAAATTAAGCACTTGCACTAGAAAGATTGAAAGAGAGCCTGAGAGAGATTGAGAGATATTGATGAATTGGTGAACAAAAATGAAAGAATGAGGGGGTATTTATAGTTGAGAAATGGGAAATAGTGTAATTATATAAAGTTTGGGGGTCAAATGGCTATTTTTTAAACTTTCAAACGGCAACTTTTGAAAAAGAGCCGTTTGGAACCGTTTGGAACCGCCTGAACCGTTTGGAACTGTTTGGAGCCGTTTGGAACCGTTTGAAATTTTTTTTTTTTTAAATTATCGTTACAGAACTGTTTGGAACCGTTTGGAACCGCCTGAACCGGTCCGGTTCCGGTTCTGACGGTTCCGGTTCCGCGGTTCCAACGGGTGGAACCGCTCCATCACGGTTCCGGGGAACCGTCGGAACCGAAACCGCGGAACCGGAACCGCCGGAACCGGCAGAACCGCGGTTCCGGTTCAGAACCGTGAAATTTGTAGCCTTACACGGAACCCATAGCTATTGAACTGAATCGTCCTGGACTACCTGCCTTATTTCTATGCAATCTCATTAATATGGACATCTATCGCCAGTTATCTTTAGGTGATTAATCGCATTTTTTAGGTGATCTGATTGATGATAAAAGTTGAACACTATATAAACATAAACTAGCCCTTTCATGAGGGCTTTTGGCAAATTCCACTTGGTGGACAAATCTGCCTCTTCAGCAAAAGAGAATGCATGCCCCCTATGCATAGTAGGAAAAAGGAAAATTATGAGAGTAAAAGAGAAAATAATAGCAGAAAATGTATTCAATGTACAAAGTTTGAACTCACTATACTTTTGTCAAAATTTTGCTTATTATCATCTCAAATATATGATTTTTAATGACTTGATGCTCATCAACATCAGTTATGTATAATGTGTACGATGAAGGGCATCCCCGCCCCGGGGGGGTTGCCTCAATGAAACTAGAATAACAATAGGCAAAGAAGAAAACAGCAGAAGAGGAAAAGGGAAATTCTATTGAGAGACTTGTCAGCCTGCATTTCCTGTCTTCTCAATCTTGAGCTGCTATTTCCAACTAGATGATAGGAGTTAGGATATGTATATAAACTCTCTGAGTCCCCAAACATCCTAGCATAGACCATCTCTCCAAACATTCCAACAACTGGATGATAGACTCCCACTGATGTATTGCTTCCAAGGTTGAACGAAGAAGGCGATGATGAACTGTTGAGGTAACTCGTATACGGATTATAAGCATTAGGATGTGGCAGTTTCTGAGAAGGATTAAAGGAATTCGACAAGGATAATGGACCAACAGCAGCTGGCCTGGGAGGTACTTTTAAAGAGAGCTTGTTTTCGGGCGCAGATTCAGGCAGTGTCTCCCCACGCCCGTAAAGAGGGACTAAATCTTTTTGGGAGATTTCAGCCTTGCAAACTGGGCATTGAGGGCGTTCATCCGAAGATAGAGAATCGCTCTGGAAGTGAAACCACTTGTAAATGCAAGGCCAACAATAGAGATGGCCACAAAGTGTAACAACCGGATCCCGTGCAAAGTCCAAGCAGATGTTGCAATCAAAGCAAGCAGAAGTCTTCTCTGAGTCTGATGCTGGAGCATGGATTGATTTCCACTCGTTTGCATAATACTGCTCGAAAGGCATGGGATTTATTTCCTCGTAAGTTGTTCAAGCTAAGGATTCTTAAAAATCTGAAAGAACAGTTAATAGTTAGCACATGGGAAAAACACAAAGAAGAAAAGAGAAAATATAGATTTACAGCACCAGCAACTAGCCAATGTGTTAGGACTACAAAAATTTCTGATTATTCAAAGTCAATCATATTGTCTCTACTTGAGTTATCCTAGTAAGGAACATGTATTATAGTTGAGTTGTCGCACGCCGGAGGGATTTGAGGTCCTTGGTCTCTTTATATGGCTTGGGCAATCCTCACCTCATAAGCTAGCTTTTGGGATTGAGTTAGGCCCAAGGTCCATTCTTTTCATGGTATCAAAGCCAGGCCCATCCCAATTATTGTTACCGATGTTGGGCCCCCATTTATGTTGTCCACGCTCCAGAGATCTGGGCGTGAGGGGTGTGTTGACTTGTTCCACATCGGAGAGATTTGAGGTCCTTGGTCTTCTTATATGGCTTGGGCAATCCTCACATCATAAGCTAGCTTTTGGGGTTGAGTTAGGCCCAAGGTCCATTCTTATCAATTATACTGAACATTAGCAATGAGAATATAACAGTGGACATTTAGCAATCTTATGGATTGCCCCAAAGAATTACAAGAAATTAAAATAATTAGGCAATATGATGGAAAAACACATGTTAACATGTGAATTCGGTGCTACTAAGATTCTCTAATCTAAATATAAAATTGTAGAGCACTAGCAGCCAATAAGTAATTAAAACAACTACTAATTGGCTCAGTTTGACAACACATCTCAAAAAGAGAGAAGAAATTAGGTTTCTTTGTAGAGGTAAACAGAAGCAAGTGGTTGAGGAGAGAGAGAGGAAATGGTGGAGCAGTTTTATAACAACAAATTTGGAATAGAGGACTTTTTCCTTTTTAACCTATGCCGACGTGGCTGATTTTGTATGGTCTTTCTCACACATGCTATTTATTTCTTCATTTAATTGAATCTTCAATTTGCTACCTAATTACTTGATACATCAAGCCAATCTAGCTCCTTTTTTTTTTCTTCTTCTTAAAAAGAGATTTTGTATTATTACAAAAAAAATTGAGAGAGAAAAGGAGAACCGTGAGAATTGAATTACAGCTATATTTTCAACAGCTAGCTATCTAATTACATGTTTCTAGGTTTTCTAATAAAAAACTAAACTATAAATTTAATTTGTGATGCCAGTTTAGTTATTACTTTTATCAAATTACTAATTATTGATTATCATAAAGATATATCCGTAATTATATTATAACTGACACAATTGTATTGTATAAACATTTTCTATACCATCATACAACGTATAGTACAATTTTCGTGCTTGATTAGCATTGTTTTTTTTTCCTTTTATTTTTTTTGTCATGAATTAGAGCACAAGTAGTTGGTCACTTGTAAGTGTTTGGTGAATTTATTCTCAAGTAATGAAGCCACATAACAGTATTATTATTAGTAAGAGAAAATTTCACTGAGCTCCTTACTTTTCAATTTTATAATTCATATTTTTATTTATAATTAATTAGTCCATATATAATAGGCTAATATTGAATATTCAACTCCATTGGGTTTCTCAAAATTATTATTTAATTTTTAAAAAAATTCCTCAAGCTTTTAAATTAATTTTCGAATAAGTAATTGTGACTCAGATATTAATTCAACAAACCAAATCCATGTGAGTTTAAATTTCGAATTTGATTTTGTGAGAAATTTAAAGTGGGTGTTATTTAGACTTGTTATAAATAGTATATTGATGTGGTATATAAAATTTGAAGTCATGTAATGGAGATTTATACTGGTTTTGAACAAGAATTGCAATTGAACATGGAAGAAGTTCGTCTACAGACGTTTGTATAAAGGTATATAAAAGTATATAATAATGTATAAGGTGTGTTTCTATACTCATATACACTATTATATAAGATTATATATAATTATACAAAAAATTGACTTCGTCTTCTTCCTTGCGCCTTTTCTGAAATTTAACTCAAATCACTTCAAATTTAAATTTTGAACTCCTTTTCATATTTTCATTCGATTGGAACAATACCCAATCTAAACAACTAACAAATTCAAAAAAACTCATTTTCACAAGCAAACCTTTGAATGGTCTTCAATGATGGACTTCTACTCTTCAATTTTCTTTCATTGCAAGCATGTGACACAAGAAAAAAAGCAGAAGATATACGGCCCTTTGAAGCATATGTAAAAGATGTGAGAAGAAAAGAGAGTGAAAGTAATTGTTGTGAGAACAAAAAATTAACTTCCTGGCTTTTAGAAGCAATAGTTGTAAAAATACATATTTTAAATTTACAAATACTTTTAAAATATGTAGAATTATAATAAAAATTTAAAAATATAAGCTACTTTTTATTATAATATGAAATTCTATGTATTTTCTTATAATTCTTTCTATTAGTAACGGGACACAGAAAGAGGCTGTGGACTTCTACTTGAATTACTTACTCTCTCTTTTTTCGAGATAGTTAGTTAAAACTGTAATGGTGTTAGATTCATTTGGTAAACTTATAAACTAGTGTACTCACGATCATGGTGTAATGGGATTTTTACTTAAATAGTAAGACGGATTTACTGTTTATTTTTCCAAATTTATATATTAATTATATTATTTATAAATTGTACAACTAATCTTAGGGTATATGTTTTGCACACGTAATCCGTATCAATAAGTATAACTTTTAAAAAATTATATAAATATTATACATAAAATTGATATGCAATTGTTAAGTGTCATTTTGAAGGTATCTCGAGAACTTGATGTCGAGTTAATGGTTATAATAATTATAAATACTGAGATAATGTATATCTAATTATAATATTTTTAGAATGTGTATTTATATTTTAATACATTATTTGTAGAATGCCAAAGTCAAAATTATATAGCTTGAGTTTTATACCTTTTTGTAGATATGAAACCATTCACTGTTTTAATATAGTTACATATTTCATCCTACTCCTAAAACTAAATAGAGCTGAAAGTGAGGAATTTCATTTACAAAAAAAAAAATGAAATCTAAAAACAATATAAAGTGGTCGAAACTTACCGAATATAAATTGAAAATACTTGAAATTTAGGACCTCGTAAATTTGAAAGGAGTTGAAAATAAGGACTTCTAAAACTAAAAGGAATTCAAAAATCAAAGTTCTAAAAAGTAGAAAAATAATTAAATAACTAATCTTAAATATTAGATAATTCATTAAATAACTATTTTTAAATTTTGAGAAATCATTAAATGACTATTGTGTCCAATATAAATTATATTTTTAAAGAATAAAAAAAACGAACGACATTTTGATAAAATCTTTGTGCTTTTAATATAATATAGATCTATATATTATACATTTATCCACTAGTTTTTAGTTTAAGTGATTGAGTAGTCGATTATTAGAGTTACTTCTTTTTTGTTTTGTGGGTGGGTGTTCTATATATGCATGCATCCGTATAAAAAAGAAGTGGAATTTGAAGTATATATTCTCATTTCAAGTATCGCCTAGAGTCTGCTTTCTCATTTATTCACAACGGAGGAGTCTCGCTTGAAATATTCTTTTTTCATAACCAAAGAGAGAGCGCATATATATATATATATATATATATATATATATATATATATATATATATATATATATATATGTTATAAAATAGAAGTCTATTTAGAGTGAATGTCTAAGAGTTTTAGCTTGAAGCTAAGTCATTCCTCTTCCTATAAATAGAGGGGTCTTACCCCATTGTAAATCACCCCAAGTATTAATAAGAATACTTCTCTCTCCCTATTCTCTCTCTATATTGTTCTTATTCTTGCATTATTGTTCTTGTCTTTTATATTATTTCATAACACGTTATCAGCACGAGACTCTACCGTCTCAAGAAGCTCTTTAAGAAGATTAAGCCGCCATCAATTTCTCCGCATCGGAGCCGCCGTCGTCTGCATCAGTGGAGAAAAGGAAGAAAACATTGAAAATATAATTGGTATACCTTAAAGGTAAGTAATTTACTTTTCCCTTTCAAATTCTTGAAATTCTACGATTTGATTTAATATACAAACAAAGTTTGATTATAACTCTAATGGAGTTTGTAAGAAATTATAACCACATGAAGTGGTTAAATCTCTATGCCCTGCCATGATTAAATTCATGTATGATTGTGGGCAAAGAATTAAAAATCCGTCCCATTGAATTTGCTCCATTCCCTTTAGAGAATGTGGAAGCAGTATATGATAAGTCTGAAAGAAGACTAAAATATTACCATGAAGGTATCAATGAATGTGGACGTGGCAAAGAATTCCGTCCAATTGAATTTGCTCCATTCCCTTTAGAGAATGTGGTAGCAGTATGTGATAAGTCTGAAAGAAGACTAATTACCGTAAAGGTATCAATGGATGTGGACATGGCAATAGACGAAGTTATAATCGTCATTATTGTGGTAATGAGAACAATAAGGATTCTCAAAATAATCTTTCACTTTATGAAAGTAATATTTGACATGAGATTGTGTAAAGCACATGATTTTGATCCATTCCCTGAAGTGAATGTGATAATTGTAATAGAGCCTGTAAGTATGAACACGCTCTTGATATAAATCTGTTTTATGTCTGACATTATGAAAAGAAAGTTCGTTGCCCTTGAAATTTCGGGCAAGAACTATATGACATGGGTGTTGGATGCTGAAATCCACTTAGATGCTATGGGTCTCGGAGACACCATCAAAGATAGAGAAAAAGCATCCACCCAAGAATGTGCGAAGGCCTTGATTTTCTTGCGCCATCACCTTGATGAAGGTTTGAAGATTGAATATCTCACCGTCAAGGATCCACCTATCTTGTGGAATGGCTTAAAGAAGAGATATGACAACCTGAAGTTGGTCACTCTGCCACAAGCACGATACGATAAGAACCCAAAAGCAAATAGTTTATAAACTATATATTATTGTTGCGGTGAAAACGGGCACTGGTCAAAGGCCTGCCGTATACCATGAGTTTTGGTTGACCTTTATCAAGCATCTCGAAAGAGTAAACGCCCTGAAACAAATTTTGTCTCTGACGACAACTTTTGACATCACCCACTTGGATATGGCAGACTTCTTTGAGCAACCCGAGGGGAAGATAGACCACCTAATCGGTGATGGTTCCGTGATGAAAGAAGATGGAGCTATTTGATTTTATTTTACTTGTTTGTATTAATGAATGAATAAACTAATAGCCATCAGTATTAGCTCGTATTAGTTAGTTCATGACATAATGTTAGTATTAGTTCTTTAGAATGTATCAATATGCTCAAATATCAATAATATTTTTACTTTCCAGTAGAGGTAATCGACTAACCTGAAAAACTAGTCGGTTATCTCATATTTCGCATAAAAACTGCAAAACAATCGATTGTCAATGATCAACAATCGATTATCTTTAAAACAGTGTGATCTGGAATTTTACAAAAACAGTCAACAATCGATTGTCTATGATTAACAATCGATTGTCTTTAAGACTAATCTGGAATTTTTCAAAAATCATCCACAATCGATTGTCTTTGTCTAACAATCGATTGTCGTTAAGACAGTAATCTGGAATTTTTCAAAAATCATCCACAATCGATTGTCTTTGTCTAACAATCGATTGTCGTTAAGACAGTAATCTGGAATTTCAAAATAGCCAACAATCGATTGTCTATGCATAACAATCGATTGTCTTGAAACAGAGGTCGAATTTTTCAAAATAGCCAACAATCGATTGTCTATGTTTAACAATCGATTGTCTTAAAACAGTGATCTGGAAATTTTCAAAAATTGTCAACAATCGATTGTCTATGCATAACAATCGATTGTCTTGAAACAGTGCTGGAATTTTTCAAAAATTGTCAACAATCGATTGTCTATGTTTAACAATCGATTGTCAATGCTCAACAATCGATTGTGTGTGTTTAACAATCGATTGTTTTATGAAAATGCTTAAACTGAAATTTTCAAACTGCATAGTAATCAATTATGGATAACATATCTGATTTTGTTAGTCAACTGTTAGCAGCAGATTTTGAAAAAATTATGTGACACAAACGGATTGAAGTTGTTTATTCTCATGTTCGTATATTTTCTTTTATATGTCAAACCATGGGAAGTAAATTGATTGAAGGCTCCGGAAGAGCAACTGTAACTCTGCCCAAAGGCATGACGTTTATCTTAGAGAATGCAATATTCTCCTCCGAGTCTAAGAAGAACTTGTTGAGTTTTAAAGATATCATTCAAAATGGATATCATATTGAGACAATAGATGAGAATAATCTTGAATTCTTCATGAAAACGAGGCTGCCTATTTCGGTTTGGGTTCACGCCATTTTGCATGCAGCAATGCTAGTTCGTCGGCTGCCCACTTTGGTTTGGGTTCATGCCGTTTTGCATGCAGCATTTTAGTTTGTCG
The DNA here is from genome assembly GCA_034376525.1 of Nicotiana benthamiana. Lineage (NCBI taxonomy): Eukaryota > Viridiplantae > Streptophyta > Magnoliopsida > Solanales > Solanaceae > Nicotiana > Nicotiana benthamiana. The sequence continues at coordinate 123,263,949 of CM067324.1, read as the reverse complement.
GCTGCCCACTTCGGTTTGGGGTCACGCCATTTTGCATACAGCAATGCTAGTTCGTCTCTGACTGACGAATTGACACAAATATTCCCCGTTGCAATTGGTTTTTGGGTCATGGACCCAATATATCCCATTTAAGAATTTTTGGATGCGCAGTATATGTGCCTTTAGCACCGCCATCCCGCACCAAAATGGGTCTGCAAAGAAGGTTAGGAATATATGTTGAGGTTGAATTGCCCTCCATTATTCGCTACTTCGAAACATTGACAGGAGATTTGTTCACTGCACGATTTGCAGACTGTTAATTTGATGAGACACTTTTCCCAAAATTAGAGGGAGAAGTTGGTGAAACCAAACGGGAAATTTTGTGGAAAAATGCATCATTATCTCATCTTGATCCACATACCTCTATTTGTGAAAGAGGCACAAAAGATTATCCATTTGCAAAGAATAGCAAATCAAATGCCTGACGCATTTATAGATTTGAAAAGGATAACAAAATCACATATCCTCGAAGTGAATGTGACAACATCTGATACATATTCATTATTGGAAGAATATGAACATGAAATTGGTATTAAATATACCACACTCACCCCTAGATGGAGGTTTGAGATGATACCACACTCACCCCTAGAAGGAGGTTTGAGATGATATATGGCATGAATGATCGTTGGTCACGTACCTATTGTACGCCAAAGTATTTTGGAAATATGACTATTAAAGGACAACGATAATGCAAGAAACATATCTTGCACATAAGTTTGACATGACCATAATGGTATAACTTTCTCTTTAAGAAAGATATTCACCACATGGATGTTGATGAATCTGTGGTAGTACAAAATTAATTGAGAGCTCTAGAAGAGCCAATTATTACTATGTTGGAGAAACACAATTGAGTATTGTGCTGTAGTAAGTCTCAAAGAAACTTATTCAGTTTCCAAAGTACACGCGAAAGCGATTGATTATATTGAGACTATAAATAAAGGAAGACTTTGATATCTCCTATTACTACAACTTGTAGCGGGGTAATTTGCATATGAAAAGCTACCCGCTTTGTTCTCCAGTTTGTACTACACAAAAGAAAGAATGCCACAATAAAGTGGATATCTATTGGTATAAAAACCCATGTCATAATAAACCTGAAGTTTATTAAGTGCACATGTCATGGTGTAAATTTGAAGTTTACCAATATTGATAATTTATTCAGTTGGCATTCGTGTTAGCCATCTCATTTTAAGTATGATGTGCAAATTCACATAGGTGAATATTAAAGAACTAGAAAGTTCTTTACGAATTCTCTTGTATCACTTGTTCTCATTAATGAACTGACCAACTAAAGAGTTCGGGTTGAAGCCCATAAATTCTGGAAATATCAAAGGTGAATATGGGCCCATTCACCTGCCATGTATACCACATATGATGCATCTATGATATGGTTACATGCGCAATTGTTATTAACCCGCAGCCTGGCCGGTGCTTGCGAGGTAAATTGCTTAGTAATCTAACTTCGAGCATAATTTCCAGATTTCCTACTCAAGATAGTTCATCTTGATAAGTTGGTTTATATCAAAGTCGGTTTAGCAAGATAATTATTGAGTGCTTCCACTTAATAGCTAAACTGTTTCTTATGAGAACAAAGTTATATATATCAGTTTCCTTCTCTTTTATTAATGTGCCATGTATATTGACATGATAATGCACAAAGATGATTTCCCAAAGTTGAGGAAACAAGTTAGCTTTACTAACATGAGGGGGAGACATGATAAACACTTGAGAAAAGGTTACATGGGATGAATTATCATTTGTATATGTATATCCCCGAATATCATGATATGAACCTGAAGTTCATAAAAGGGATAATTCAATTGCAACATATTGCAAAGCATGCTATACGCATTTGCTGACCCAAAGAAAGTAACTAAATGGAAGAGATTCAATTCAAGAAGAATTGATTCCATATGAAAGACATGTAGTTTTGAACCTATAGTTCAAATGCTTGAAAGTATAAAGTCAAAGGTATGTATAGTCAGTTTTCGATATCTTATTTGTCTAGCATGACATGAAAAACTTGATATGCATCTAAAGTCTATTATATGGCTTATATGACTTAACTTGAAAGATTTAAGTTGCTTGAAGCATATGCAATTCTTGGTCTTGAAGTACCACATCCCAAGTACAATTTGTGTACATATGTATCTTGCTATAACTATAAGCATGATGGCATTGAGAATGCATCAATGGAGATATTGAAGAGTTATTCCACGACATTATATGAAGATGTTCATATCTATCAAGAATGATGATTTCAATGTGCGGAATATTTATTCAAGTCAATATGATTTATTTATCAAACATCTACCAAAGATCGTTTTGAAGATGATGCACAAGATTGGAATGCAAATGCTCAAGGATATAAATTGATGTACTCATTAGGGGGAGTTAATGCGCGTTGCACTCTTTTTCCCTTACAAGGTTTTGTCCCACTGGGTTTTCCTTGCGAGGTTTTTAACAAGGCAACCAATAGGCGCATATTCAAACATGTGTACTCTTTTTCCTTTCTTTAATTTTTCCCAATGGGTTTTGGTTTTAAGGTTTTATGAGGCACATTATTGAATAGACATTCAAGCGGGAGTGTTATAAAATAGAAGTCTATTTAGAGTGAATGTCTAAGAGTTTTAGCTTGAAGCTAAGTCATTCCTCTTCCTATAAATAGAGGGGTCTTACCCCATTGTAAATCACCCCAAGTATTAATAAGAATACTTCTCTCTCTCCCTATTCTCTCTCTATATTGTTCTTATTCTTGCATTATTGTTCTTGTCTTTTATATTATTTCATAAATATATATATATATATATATATATATATATATATATATATATATATCAAACTAAATTTTCAGCATTTCGGAGGAGCATTCCATTTGTGCGTTGTCCGAATAGACTCTTGAATAATGACATTTTTAAAAGTGGAACTTTAGGCAGAATTTCAGTTTTATTCCAACTCATGTAAGCCACATAAATTTAGAAGGAGTAGGAGTTGATACTCCTACTCCTTCTAAATTTATGTGGCTTACATGAGTTGGAATAAAACTGAAATTCATGAGTTGGATACTTACTTCAAGCTTTTAGTCCAAATGCGTGGCAATTTAAAAATAGTCTAATGAATTCTCTGAATATGAATATAATGAAATAAGGATACAGACAACTCATATAATTAATTAGTTCCAATTCCTTTGACATTGAAATATATTAATTTTGAATCATTAAGGAACTACGTCCAGTTTACATATAAATTATAAAATTAACTACATATGAAAACTTTTTGAAACAAAGAGAAATCAATAACATTTTTGTGAAGAAACTAAAGGAATTAATTTTATTCAATCTTATTTGTCATTCTAGAAGGCAGCTCATGGAATTAATTTCCTATACTAACAATACACAAAATCTGCCACATTAAGGCAGGGGCGAATCCAGCTTGTGATTTACGGGTGTCTGTGAATTCAGTTACTTTTATTTAAATAGTGTAAATATATTTTAAAAATTTATAAAATATTTATAAATATAAAAATGTGAACTTAATTACTATTAAAAATTTATTCGAAGTCGTTACAGAAATCCATAAATATTAAATTTTATATTTGCTTCTGCATTAAGGCTTGGAAAATGAAAGGGGCTGAGTGGAAAAACTGGTCCTACTTCTAGAAAATCTATAGTTGAAAATGTTGAGAAAACAAACACCAATTTTTATAGCTTTCATTATTAATGGAAAGGACTCAATCACAGGAATAGTTCTAACTTCTAAGGACGACGCATGGTCCAATTTAATTTGATAACATTGTTATAAATTTACCTAATTTTGAAGAAGTTAACTAAGAAAAATCAACCACAAGATGAGCAAACAGCAAAAAGTTAAAGGAAGGACAGAAATGCTCAGTTGTTCAAATACTTTGTGAGTTTGTACAACCTTACTTTATCTTCTATAAGTCCATTTATTTAAGTTAACTTACGGGTGTATATGAATTGGGTCGTTCGATTTTTATTAAAATTAAATCAAATTAATTATACTGGTTTGATTTTATCGGATTTTTAGATTTTTTATTATATAAATATTATTTTGATTTTACTTTGTTAAAATTATAGATAAACCTTTGATAAGTTAATATATGTTTAGTAAATATGGAAAAAATTGACAAACATATGATCTATTAATATATTTTAATGGGAGAATTTTTTAGTAACACATGATACTTATTTTCTTAGTCGTCTAACAATCATTTTCGTTAATTTACGCTTTCAAGGTTAATACATGAGAAAATCCCAAATATTTCTATATTTTCTAAAGAAAATTTACTATAAAGTCTTAGAAATATAAATAAAATTTATATATTTATATGTCGGTTTGGTACAAGTTTTTTACTCAATACCAAACCAAATCAAACCTAACCTAATCAGGTTTTTAATCGATTTGATTTAATTTTTCGATTTGGTACGATTTTTCGGTTCGATTTGAATACTTAACGTACTTTATCTTCCATTCCATTTATTTAATTTAACTTACCGTATATATTTGTTATTACTTAGACTAGATAAATTCATGGATTTTAGTGTCTCTTTTTGATTTACTATAGTCTTTCCACTTTTTAGTTCCTTAGATTCCACTAAACTAGTTATCCACTTTTTATTATTGTTTGTACCATATAAATCTATTTGTCCTTGTCCTTTGACGAATAAAAGAATTTAAGTTATATGCATATACGTTATAAAATTACGCAATCATATTATTTATTAGGTAATCACAAATTATATACATATATATATATAGTGCTAAGATTTTCTTTATAGTATATAACTATTGTTTAACATGTGATAATAGACTAGTCATTAATCTTTTCAGGTTACCAATTAATCTATATCATACAGATTGACTTGTAATTACATAATAAGTGTATTAAGAAAGAAAAAAATCATGTAAAAACCTTTTTTTTATTTATAAAAAATAACTTTTTAGAAAATTATCAAACAAACACAACTTTACAATTGCAAAAAATAATTTGCCAAAATCTTTTTCATCTTCCTATTTAAACAATTTCAAGAGAAAAAGTGATTTGAATTATATTTTAGAATGCGGATCACAAAATGTATTTTGGATAATCGTATTTAAAGTGCGACTTAAAAGTTGCGGTTTTAACTGCGACTTATGTATATCTACTTTAATAGTCGATTTATAAATCAGTAATTCCGATTAGACCGCCCAGTTGATTTGAATTGAAACCCGTTAAAGTCAGTACCCGTTTGAAGGACTGCCAAACCTCACTGCATAAAATCCACCGATTGATGCCCTAATCATTGTTGGAGATTTCAATTTGAAATTCGCTCTTCTATCGCACTTTCTTCTCCAGTGGAATCAACTAGTCAACACAATTGCAGGTTTTTTTTTTCAAATTTTGTCCCCCTTAACAGTTTCATAGGGTAAAAAGTTTAGATTTTACACAGTTGATTGGCATAAAATAGCTTGTAACTATAACGTCTAAATTTGTGGAAACAAGAGGAACCGGTGCTTTTTTTCTTATGTTATACGAAATGTGCGCTTGTTTTTTCCTTATATTCCCGGCGTTGATCGTTTTTAGGAATTTCTTTGTTATTTTTTCCTGGATTTGATAATCATGTTATAGAAGGAGAATGTTTTCGGCAAGTTTATCGTGCGCGTATTGTTTATTTTGTGTCTGCTTCAATTAGATAAGTTTGGCTATACGATGAGCTCCCTTTTGTCAAGAATAAGAAAAACTAATGGATTTTTGCATAATTTAGGACCAGTTAAGTTGATGTTAGCGTTTACAAGTTTTATAGGAGGACATTCTTTATGCATTGGGTTTTATAACTCTTTTTATTTCCAATGGTGTCTGCTTGGTGTACCTAACTGCTAATCTGATATGTTTGACGGTGCTTGCGGTATGAGGATTTATTGAATACTTTTGCAGGTTGAAAAGTGGAAGTTGGAATAAATAGATAATGAACAACTCTTCTATAGGGCCATCGTCAAAAGCTAGAGTAGGAGCATCACAACCATCAGAAAGTTCATTAAAAAGAAAACGCGGCATGTTTCAGAAAGACCGTAAGTGACTGTTCACATAAGCGTGGATAAGTCGATGAATCCAAGTTCTATTTATTAATGTTTCTTCTTTTTCATTGCACAGTGCAACACATGATGTATGGGTTTGGAGATGACAGTAATGTAAGATGCCTTTTCTCTTTTACGTTTCATTCTTTATTGTTTTCCCTTTGTGTATATTTGGTGATGTTTCGTTTGTTTGTGGGGAATTGAGTAGAATATGCCATGGTGCTATTGCCAAGTTCTTTGTTTGTGCACGCGTTAATAGTAGAAAAAATTAAAGATTTTGTTGGTGTATGTCGTTTTGGTTTCTGTTTAATAATGTTCTAACAACAACATGCGCTGGCTACAGGAAACAGTTTGATCTTTCTTTTGGTAACATAACTAAGCTTTTGTCTAAACTCTAGCAATAACTTTCAGAGATACTTGTGCTGATACTTAAGAAAAAACAGAATCAGGAGTAGAATTTGTACCATATTCATCTAGTTTTCTCGCTATAAAGGATAATCTATCTCATTGTAGGCTTGTAGCACACTCCTTTCTGGTTTACCAGATTTTCCTGTCCCTGCTCCATAAGTGATTTGAGCACGCTTGTACTGTGCTATTGGCTCCACCATAAATACAGATCGTAATGCTAGCAGATTTTCTTCTTAATATGTTGTCTTTTGTGGCATCAAGTTTAGAGTTTTACTGTAGTCAACTGAACTGGACTTCAAATGAATTTGGAAAGCGTGATGGTTGATTGCCTTGTATATCTAAATGTTGTGCCTCATAGTTATCTGATCTTCTGTGATTTGGTATTATTTATACTCTAATTTACTGAGCTTCTACTGTTGTACTATCAGCCACTTCCAGAAACTGTGGCACTTGTGGAGGACATCGTTGTGGATTATGTCACTGATATGGTGAGATGAACTGATTTCTACCCAATTCTGTTCTTAACAAGAATTTCTGTCAACATATTCTCTTACTGTATATTACGCCCATCATTTTTTGACTATTATCTGTTTTAGAATGAACATGCATTTGGTCCTACTTATAAGCTTCACAACTTGAATAGGTGCACAAAGCTCAAGATATTGCAACCAAAAGGGGGAAGCTTTTGACAGAGGACTTTCTGTTCTTAATCAGAAAGGTAAACTTTTTTATGAATTCAGCTTTTATTTATATGCATTTCTATCTCTTCTCCATTTTTGTGTTTTAGTAGAAGTTGATATTTCTAGGTTGTGCATCCCTAGCTTAATCACTAGTCTGAGGTCTTATTTGTCGCATCCAAAAGTTAACCACTGGTCAAAGGTGTTAGTACTGCTATCAAGCTGAATAATTGGTTTCATATTTATGATAATCATAGTTTAGCTTATGTATTTACGTGATAGAATTGATACTCAAAATTGGTCCTGTTGATCATGTTATGTATGTTTATACCTCATTAAAACAACTCTTTTGGTCTAGTCAGATGCTTTTGTTGCAACTAAAGAAGTTGAGAATAGTCAGCTTCATAGTTACTGTATTGATTATCTATACAACAATTACTCCAATTTTTGGATTGGGGAGAATTGGACTGGGAGTTAATGGAGTTGTCTTGGCATTAGTTCCTTTACTTAATACTACTTTCCTCATTTATTGCTCTGCTTTCTGCTTTCTTTTGCTGTAATTCTAATATGAGTGAACACATGTCGGTAGCTGTAAAAGGGAATCTAGAAGGCCATTATGAAAGATCAGTCATGCCTATTGCTTGCATTGGCTCTGCGAGCTGATGGATATGATGTTAGTTCAACTTTATGTGCTCTGACGTGCTGAATTTTGGATGAATACTGTTTTATTGTGCAGGACTTGCCCAAACTTAACCGGTGTACAGAATTATTGTCCATGAATGAGGAGCTGAAACAAGCTCGAAAGGCTTTTGAGGTTGATGAAGAGAAATTAGCTACACTTGAGTGATGGGGAGAATGTAAAGTTATGATCTTACTTCAGAATGCCAAATTGAGTGGCACCTCAGGGACCAGTGTAGACAATCTGCTCCTCATTTACCAAAACAGAAGAGTAAATAGCTGCTGTCCGCAGTTTTCTCCAGCCTAATCAAATGACTGTGTCAACTTGTATCTGTACTTAGAATTACCTAGTCTTTGTTCTAGTTAACCTGTCTTTGAACATGCTTTTTTCTCTCTGTCCCCAGTTCCCAACATACAGCTGTTTACAGTTGATATCCTGCTTCTGCTCAGTGTGCAGTTTATTGAGGATTTTTATCAGAAAAAAAAAAAAAAACACTGGGCGTCGAGCTAATTGGAATGTCCTGCCTGCTTCATTAGATCCTCCTCAATGATGAAATCAGTTTCTTAAGTGCTCTTATTGAATCCACCCCCATTACTTGAAGAATTCGATCCAAGGGCAGCTGATAATGTCCTATCTACTTTTTCCCCCGTAGATAGTGTTATCTCTATCTACTTAACACAAGTTGCCGTTCAATTAGATTGGTTTAAATCTGTTTAATACGTTAAAGAACCTACAAAGATTTGTAACTTTTACAAAATCCGTAACGTTAAGTATTTCAATTCTTCAAAACTTTCATTCTTAGGGTTGACTGTGTTGAAGGTGTATCAATATTCAGTTCATCCTTTTGTTCCAACTTTGGATAAACTAATTTGCCGAAGATGGAATTGTTTAACCAAAAAATGAGATTTTAGTCAAAGCTAGAATTTAGAAGAACATGGGTTACTGATTATCAAAAGAATATATAAAAGGAAATAATTTAAGTACAAAAGAGTATTTCAAAGAGAAAAGCAAGTACACCAAGGTATATTCCAATAATTTTGGGTCCTCAACTGATCAGATGTCTTCCTTTTATAGGTATCATAGAGATATACATTTTGCCCGAATCATAATGAAGTTATTATGAGTTATTAAAGACATTGAATTCTATGGTACATAATCATTACATTCAATATAAATTCTCTAACGTATTTCATATTTAATGTCCATTAAATACCGTATTCGCACTCTTTTTTATTGTCAGATTTATTCCCTTTGACCCTCATATATAAATGACTTCAATAGGTATGGGTGCTGGGTTATTTGAATAACTACATGTGCCTTTTCCCATATCATTTGCTTGTACCTATTGCAACTCGTGCCTCTTTGCTAACTGTAATTCTTTGACCATTCAATCAATCTACATGTCTTGACACGTTTCCTTAAATACAATTTTTTTCCAATACAAATAGCCCCCCACTTTCCATTTATTCATCAGTTAAATACTTGGGAAGTGGATTTCTTTAAAAGATAATTTTTTTTACCATTAATGTTATGACAAAACTGACTCTTCAATTGTTGCTTCCATTTAATGCTCCGTACACGTGTCGTTTTTCCATTGGTTATGTAGTTCTGCAGCCTTTTTCAACGCTTTTCCTACGGCTCCACTATTCTCGAAGTGTCAAATATCATTATTATGGTCCTTCCATCATTGTGTTTTTTCCTTTTGCCGGCTGCCCATCAGTATAAATATAACTTCTTTCCTTGTCTTTTACCACATAAAGATCGAACACTTCAATTCTTCAAATCTCTATTCACTTCTTCCTCACCTTATTCTTCTTCGCCATGACTTCACCAAACCCTAACCCTAGGAGAACTCTTATTTTAGATCGATTTCCCAATGCCCCCATTAGGCATAGAAGAGGTGGTAGACTCCGTAGCTTAGGGTCCGTTCGCGGTGGTAGCACATCCATGCCTTCTCCTTGTTCTGGCCCCTCTTCTAGAACTAGAGGTTCCCTTTCTCAAATGTCTTCTTCTAGAAACAAAGAACCCTCTGAGCCCTTACGTGAGCCTTTAGTTGAAGAGATAGTCCCAACAGAATTATATTTTTACCATGATGGGGAATCTCTTAGGAACCAAGTTGTTACTTTAGATCGTGCCGGTTTTTTTTCCACTCAAATTACATAAATTTTAGCTCTTATAGTTCGTAAAGGTTGTTACTGGAGCAATGATTTTCCTATTATCATTCCTAATCCGAATCGGGGGATCAGTTCTTGCATGATTGGATTCTCTTTTGTTTATACATACCCTTTCAATCTTAGGGTTTAAACCAGCCATTTACCTGGTCATTCTGGATTTTTGTCGTTTTTTCAATGTTTGCTTGGGTCAAATTGGTCCAATTGTATGGAGAGCTATCGCCTATTTGAGGCACCTCACCAACATAGCAGATTTTGTCTTTACTTTCCCTCACCTACTTTACCTCTATTCCCCTAGACTTCTCCAGCAATGGTGTTTTTACCCTAGCGGCCATGAGCAAAAGGGTTTTAGTGAGCCCTGAAGATGACAAGGACCATTGCTAGTATGCTCGGTTTGTTGCTGCCCCTACTGCTGGCTTAGTGACTGAGGATAACGTTCCCTTCCCTGAGAAGTGAAATTTCACACGTAAGTTTTATATCCTTCTCGTGCCTTTCCTTCAAGTTTATTAATTTCGCTTCTTTACTTTTCTTAGCAGCCATGGGAATTGTAGAGGATGTGCCCAACTTCCGTGGTTGGGTAGAGAAGTTGCTGAAGACTGCTCCAATGGAAGGTAGATCCTGAAAAAAGCTTTCCAACCGTTACGGATGGAAAGTAAAGACTCATGGGTAAGAGTTTCTATTTTATCTTTCACGTATATAAATATTTTCTTTTATTTTTCTAACTTTCATCCTTCTTTTTATCAAGATTTGCTATTCGAGGAGTTACCACTGAAGCAGTTGCAGCCTCTCATGACTCTTCGGGTACCCATACCTCTTTAGCTTGAGAAATAGTCTCGAGTTATTCTTCTGCACAAAGAAAAGTTCCTGAAGAAGAAGACTCCGAAGAAGAGAATGAAGGAGGCTCCCTGGTAATGAGACCACGAGCTAAAAGACATATCGTCTCTGAGGACGAAGCTGAAGTCTTACCTCGTCTTCCTATTGATACCCTGATTATTATTCCTGATGAAGACGTCACTCCTCATAATACTCGTGAGTCTATTGATCGACTTTTTATCAGTGGTTTTGATAGAGAAAATTTAGGGCATGTTTTAGAAGAACTTCCCTTATTTTCAACTCACGCGCCTGCGATTCATACCACCTGCCCCAACTGTTTCTGTTCCTCTCTCTACTGCTTCTACTCCTTCCTCCGCTCCTCATTTGACAATTCCCCCACCTATCGTTCACCATACAGAATTGGGCTGTTCGAGTAGATGTGCTGCGATGAGGAGCGTAACCATTGAAGTTCCTGCTGACGGCAGCCAGCAGATATTTGGTTCGAGCCTTAAATTGGCCTAATTGAGAAAGCAAAACTATAGTGTCATAGCTGCTTGACTCTAATGAATGACATAGTACATTCCAATTTGAAGGTATTTTCCTTCTTTACTTTGTAAAATTTTTTATCTTTGGGGTTCTTATTTCCCTTCCTTTTTTCTTAGGCCAATCTTATCGGCACAGAGCTAATGAACAGAATCTCCCTATTGGAGAAGGTAGCACGTGATCCAGAGAAAGTTGCACATGATTCGCAGTTGGAAGCAATCGATTGGAAAGAACAATTACAGTGCTCAAATTAACATGGAGGATTTACAAGAGAGCACGAATACCTTAGAGCAGCAGGTACGAGCATTAACTTCGGATCTAGTGGTTATCAAGGCAAGAAAAAGAACGCCTTGAATCCTCCTTTTCGGAACAGCTATCTAAGGCTAGCGAGGAGAACAGGGCATTGAAGGCTCTGTTGAATCAAAAGGAAATTTATGCTGAAGAGCTCGTACAAAACTTAACTCAAGCACAAGAAGATCTTCGAATCTCTACTGATAAGGTACGTGCTTTAGAGAGCTCCCATGCTTCTTTTCGAGCTTCTTTTAATTCCACCTTGGCCGAAAATGAAGAGTTCAAGAATGAGGTTGCTGCTTGGGAAAAAGATTATAAGATCCTTGAAGAAAACTTTGATGTTGAGGCAAGTTGTTCTTTTTTGAATTCACGTCGTGATACCCTAATTGAAGCTGGTCAAGAAAATTTTGACATGGAGTCAGAATTAGCTAAGGTTAATGAAACCATTGAATAAGCTCAGCAAACACAGGACTTTCCTCCTCCCATTATTGAAGCTGCCGTGGTTGAAGCCCATACGGGTATCAAATCTTCTTCAAGACCAATCAAACCTACTGCTGCAAGCCAAGTTGAAACCGCATCTGCTGATGCTCTTGCCCAAGTTGAGCTTGTTGTTGCGAATCAAGATCAACCCGCAACCGTTGATGCTCCTGTCCAAGTTGAGCTCATTGTCGTTGATGCATCTTCTTTAGTTCCCTCATCTTCTTAGTGAAAAATTTATATTGTCTTGAATTCCTTCTTTTTTTACTTTAGAAAGTTATGTTAAAGACCCTTGGCTTCATTTGAGGGTTGGTTTTGGAACGCAAGTCCCCAAGTCTTTTATGGGACAATCTGTATAAACAATTTCGTAGCTTTATGATTAAGTTTATATTTGGTCTTAAGTTTTTTTTATTAAGAAATTCTTCATGTTAGTATTTCAAACTTCTATTATGATTACTCTTGCCTTTTTCTTTTTAAGGACTTACAGAATAATTTTGCATTTTTGTCCTATAAAAATGCTTCTGTTGATCTCATGACTAATTAACTTAAATATGAGTTTTTATAAAAGAGAGCTCTTTTATATTTTGACACTTAATGAAGAAGACGTCTCAACTTCATAGTGGTGTTATCATACTATAAAAGAAATAGGAATACATATATTGTTTTTGAAATAACTTTGATAAATTTTGAATAATACTTAACAAGTTTTGAATAATACTTTACATGTATTTAAGGTACATCTATAACTTTCTCGTAACTGTTTTTGTTGTAACAGATTTTTAGGAAAAAAAAATAAACACGAGGTTTTTCTTTTCGACCTGGTTTAGTACATAGCTTTTACCGTAACTATAGTAATGATCAGGGTGCATACTTGTGTACATTATGTAGTCCCCCAAGTGTTTGAGTAGTGAAGTATGAAGCCTCGAGCACTTGATTGTTTCTCTCATTTGGTCCTTTTTCCTGAAAAGGAAAAATATACGGAAACTCGGAGGTGCGATAATAGATGAAGGCTGCTTAACCCGTTTAAGTTTCTATCATAATAATTGTAACCCTAGGCCAGGAATTTTAGGTTATTCCATGTGCCTTACAGGTCATGACTCATCATTTAGTACGGGTTAGCTTTTTGTCTATCATCTAAAATCGTTCGTAAAATCTTAGAAATTTAAAATAACGATACCTGATCGTGAGTATTCCTTAGAAATAATATATCTTCAAATGAACTGCATTCCAATGTGAAAGAAGTATCTTGACATCCATTGTCTTTAGTTCATATGCTCCATTTCCTGCTATATTACGAACTCTATAGGGTCCTTCCAATATTTGACATAACTTACCTGTGTTAGCTGCCTTCGGAGATTGAAACCCCTTTTTAAGCACGAAGTCCCCAACTTTGAAGAATCCGAGGCGTGCTTTTCGATTGTAATATTGTTCTATGACTTATTTTTGTGCTGCCATTCTTATTAATGCAACTTCTCTCCTCCTTTCGAGTAAGTCAAGATTGACCCGCATTTTCTCGTCATTAGATTCTCATGTTACATGTGTGAACTGTGTACTTGGCTATCCTATTTCAACTAGAATTAGAGCCTCAGCTCCATAATCTAATGAAAATAGTGTTTATCCCATGCTTGTTTTTGCAGTTGTACGATATGCCCATAAAACTCCATGTAACACTTCACGCCAGCTACCTTTTGATTCCTCTAATCAGTTCTTTAGATTGTTGATAATAACCTTGTTCATCGATTTTTCTTTCCCATTAACCAATGGGTGATAAGGTGTTAACGTAATCCTTTTAATTTGCCAACTTTGAAAAAATTCAGTGATTTGAGATCCTATAAATTGAGGGCCATTATCACACACAATCTCCTTTGGTACAACGAATCCGATGACTTAGAAATGAATCTCCCCAAAGCTGCAATTATCCCTGTTAACCTTTGAACTTCTTTCTTGTTCGGAAGTATATCGAGGTTTTATTCAATGGCCTTAATCTGTGCATGATTTACTTCAACACCACAGTTAGAAACATGAAAACCCAAAAACTTTCCTGATGCAATACCAAATGCACATTTCTCGGGGTTTAACTTCATATTAAATTTGCGCAAAATTAAAAATGTATCAAATAAATGAGATATGTGATCCTTTGAATACTGAGTTTTAACAAGCATATCATCTATATATACTTCCATGGTTTTTCCTAAATGTTCTTGAAATATTTTGGTAATAACTTTTGGTATGTTGCACATGCATTCTTTAGACCAAAGGGCATAACCTTATAAAAATAAGTCCCCATATCTGTTATGAATGAAGTTTTTCCTCATCTTTTGGATCCATTTTAATCTAATTATAACCTGAATATGCATCTAAAAAGCTTAATAGCTCATGACCTCCAGTCGCATCAATCAGTTGATCTATGTGTGGTAGTGGAAAAGATTCTTTAAGGCAAGCTTTATTAAGATCAGTATAATCTAGACAAACTTGCCACTTATTGTTCTTCTTCGGAACCACAACAGTATTAGCTAACCAGTTATGATATTTTACCTCATGAATAGAACCAATTTTCAGCAAATTTTGGACTTTATCTTAAATCACCTAATTTTTGAAAGTTCCTTGCTTTCTTATCTTTTGTTTTACTGGAGGGTAAGAGGGATCTTGATTTAATTTATGAGTCATTACCTCCGGTGGAATCTATGTTATGTCAGAGTGGGACCAAGAAAAGCAATGCACGTTAGTTTTCAAAAATTCAACTAACTTACCACTCATTCCTTGGCTAAGAATAGCTCTGACGTAAGCTTTCCTATCAGGCCATTGAACAAATAACACGACAGGCTCCAATTCTTCTATTGTGGTTTTGATATTTTCATTTTCTTCTGGTTTCTGAATAGTATCAGGTCTTGAATCCATATTTGTTTGCCTTTGCTCAGTTGAGGTTTGTGTTGTGGTGACCCCAGCTTCCTTCTATGGTTGCTATTTACCTTCATTTCTCATGCTTGCATCTGTAACGGAGTTGATCACCCTGGATGTATGTTGATCTCTACGAATTTGACAGATTCCCCATGACAATGGAAATTTAATAACTTGATGCAAAGTTGAAGGTACTGCATCCATTTCGTGGATCTATGGCCTCTCAAGAATTATGTTGTAAGCTATCTCCATATCTACTACCTGGAACTTGGTATCTTTGATGACACCTTCAG
Source organism: Nicotiana benthamiana (assembly GCA_034376525.1). NCBI lineage: Eukaryota > Viridiplantae > Streptophyta > Magnoliopsida > Solanales > Solanaceae > Nicotiana > Nicotiana benthamiana. The sequence goes on along the minus strand of CM067324.1, from coordinate 123,248,579 downwards.
TGAATGTGGTGAGCGTTACCTCCCCTTTCATGACCACACTGCAATTATCAAATCCAGATAGAGTGTAGGCCTTTGGTATTATTTTGTCATTGGCTTGCATTTCATGCAATACTCTTAGCAAAATAATATTTACCGAGCTACCTAGATCAATCAAAACTCGTTTCACATTAGTTTCATATACAATTAAATATATTACCAGTGCGTCGTTATGAGGTATTAATATGCTATCTGCATCCGCATCGTTCAATGTAATGATGTCTTCTTTAAGGTGTGCCGCACCCGTTTCCCTTGAGTAATTGTTATTTTTTTGAAATCTTGTTAGTGACCGTGTACAATATACTATTGATATCTTCACCTCCACTTATAACGTTGATAGTCCATTTGGGGGATGGTGGTTTTGGAGGCTCTTGCCTATTTTTCATATAAGCTTGCTTGCCTTTCTCGCTGAACAACTCCATGAGATATCCTTGATTCAATAAATGATCAACTTCACTTTGTAAAAATCTGCAGTCGGTTGTTTTATGTCCGTGGTCATTATGAAACTCATACCAATGATCAGGGTTGCGCATGTTTGGATTCCATCTCATTTCCTTTGGCCATCGAACCTTATCTCCCATGCTTCTCAAAACAGCCATGAGCTCGGAGGTGCTGACGTTGAAGTTATAGCCACCGAATCTTGCTTTTAAATTTGTATCATCATCTCGTGGCTCATGAGTGTTTCGATCATTCCTGAATCTCGAGCCTGACTCTCTATTCCTTGATCTATGATCGTACCTCTGATTGTCTTGTTTTGATCGTGAGTCTCTTCCCGCAGGTCCCATGTAAGGCTCGTATCTATTTTTACTGGATCTTTTTTCGGTCTCCGCATGTCTTGAACTTACCTTTTTTCCTGTTTGAAATCATGGAACAGTATCTTCCTCAATCCTCAGCTTCGTGCTATACCTGTTATAAACATCATTCCACGTTGTAGCTGAGAATTCTCGAAGGTTTTCTTTGAGTCTCCTCGTGGCTTTTGAGCTTTTTTCATTCAAATTGCTTGCGAAAGCTATAGCTGCCTAGTTGTCAGGTTCGCGTGGCAATGTCATTCTTTCACGCTGATCTGTCCACGAATTCTCTAAGTGACTCTCACGCCTTTGCTTAATTTTGAAAATATCTTCCATTCTTTTTTCCACCTTTTAAGCTCCCAAGTGTGCTTTGATGAAAGAATTTGCAAGCTCAGTAAAAGAATTTATAGAATTTTCAAGTAGAAGAGAGTACCATGTGAGCGCTCCTTTAGTGATTATTTCGCCAAATTTCTTAACTAATACAGATTCAATCTCCTACTTAGTCAAGTCGTTGCCTTTTACACTCGTTGTGAATACAGTCACATGGTCTCGTGGGTTTGATGTTTCATTATATTTTGGAATGTCAGGCATTTTGAACTATTTTTGAATTGGAAGAGGACCATTACTTGGCTTCCAAGGTTGTTGTGAATATCGATTCATATCTACTCCTTTGATTACATGTGGCACCCCAGCTGCTCTATGCGCTCACTTTGCTCCTTGAGTTATTTCTGCAAGGTTAGTACTAAGTTTTGTAAATCATAATTAACCACATTACCTGGTTCCCTCTCTTGTAATTCACTGGGAGTTCCTCTGTTGCCTCAGTTGAAAGTCCAAAACGAGGATTTTTCAAAGTGCTATTATTTGGAGTCGGTGCAGGGGTTGCAACATGTAACCGGTTAACAAGCGCTTCAACGGCTTTATTAACCTGAGCAACAATTAATTTCTGAAAAGCGTCATCAACAGTTTCAGCATTCTCAAATTGTGCATGCTCATTCATTTGAGACTCATCAGGGCTTCCCTCACGAGATTGTCGGGGAGAGCCTTGTGGAGTAGGAATCGAAGTGTTAATATCTTGTGGATCTCCCTAATTTTATTGGTTTTCTTGGTTTCCTCAAGCGTTGACATTGTTGTTCGACATAATTGACCAACAAGAAAAGTTAATCGAGAAAAAATAGATTATCAGATTTTCGGTATCGGGATCAATTTGTTTAACTAAAAAAATTGAGATTTAGTCAAAGCTAAAATTTAGAAGAACACGGGTTACTAATAATCAAAAGAATGTATAAAAAAAAATAATTTATGTAGCAAAAGAGTATTTCAAGAGAAAATCAAGTAAACCAAGATATATTCCAATGATTTCGTGTCCTCAACTGATTAGATGTCTCCCTTTTATAGGTGTCTTAGAGATATATGTTTTGCCCGAATCATAATGAGGCTATTATGAGTAATTAAAGACATTGAATGCTACGTTACATAATCATTACATTCAATACAAATTTTCTAACGTATTTCATATTTAATGTCCATTAAATACTATATCCGCACTCTTTTCTATTGTCAGATTTATTCCGTTTGACCCTCAGATATAATGACTTCAATCGGTACGGATGCTGAGTTATTTGAATAATATCTCGTGCCTCTTCTCCTGCCATTTGCTCGTACCTGTTACAACTCGCGCCTCTTGACTAATTGTAATTCTTTGACCATTCAATCAGTCTACGTATCTTTGACACATTTTCTTAAATATTTTTTTTTCTCATACAGGAATATCTTATAAAGTGAAGAGCAAGTTAAGAATCCATAGTGTTAGACTATAACAAAACTTTTGTTGACGAAAGGTCAAGAGCTGTATTGCACTTATATTAGAACTTTCTACATTGCTGATAAATGATTTCAATCTAAAGGGTATAAAATTTAGTGTTAAGAAGGATTTTTTTAATAAATAAAAATTTTCCCTTTAATACTAATTGCTTTTAACAAACATGGCTCTATAAATAGTGGCAGTATATATTATATAATAGATTGTAATTTATATGACATTCATTTCGTCTTGACAATCACTAGTTCAACATCTCTTACTATCACCATTAATATAACATAATAAGTCAAAGTAACAACTCGAATGATATGGAGGGTCAGTAACATCTATGTTTTGAAAATGAAAAACATATAATGCATTTACATCTTTCCTGCTTAGTCAAATGGTAATTTCAAATTGGTAGAAACATATCTTACGTGAGGCATTATTTTAGCCAAAAGAGTAACTCGGTGAGTTTTACCAAACTCATCTACCCACTAAGTTTAGCGCCAACAGAACTATAAATATCTGTTCGAAGTTCGAACCCATTTTGAATTCTGAAACCTCACTCTCTCTCTCACACAAAACAAACAAACACACACACGCGCGCGAAAATTCTCATAATTCAACTTTCCAGAGCGGTAAGGAAATGTCAGCGTTAAAATCGAGCGCAAGGAAGAGAGTTTCGGAGCCGGTAATTCCGAAATCGGAGAGCAAAAGGCGAGTCGGCGCCGTCGAGGACGAATTCGATGCTGAGATCTCAGAGTATGCATTCATTTTCATTCATCGTTGTTAATTTTCTGAACTGTTTTCTGGAATTTGATGAGGTTGTATACACGTGTGAAATTTGATAGTGATATCAAAGGGATTATGACGGCGTTAAAGCAGATAAGAGAGAAAGCACAACAGGACGGTCTCAAGAAGAAAGAAGAAACTATCTTTAGGTGCATTTTCTGCATTCCCGTTCTCATCTATCATGATTGTGCCGTGTATACATATATACGAAGCTTTATAAATTTGTGTACGCGTGGACCGTGGTTTGATCATTAGATTGCTGAATCTCAAATCTAGAATCAAGCCTGTTTTCTCCGTTCACATGTATTTGTTGAAGTACTCGCAGGCGTGTTCGTTTCATGTATTTTATTAGATTTTGCCTGTGCGTATTGCTAATATATTCACGTTTCACCAATTTCGTCAGCTAGGAGGAACTAGATATTTGTAAATTTTATGAGTCGAATTGGCGTATTTTTCTGCAAATTCTACTCCATATTCTCTCGATTGCAGCTTTTCCATTACGCAACACGGACCAGTATAAAGATCTATAAAATTTCTTTATAACTGTCTATTTTGATCAGGATATTGCTTTTGATATAATTAATGCATTGAGCTCATTGTTGCCTTGTGCATAGTACTTCTAGCAGAATTTTGGTTTTTGAAAATCATCTTCGGAATGTATGTGGGGACTTGATGTTTGTGGAGATTTCTGATTATGCCAATGGTTTGCTTATTGTTTACATGAGCTTTGCAATAACAAGTACCGTTGCTTAATTTCATAACCTAAAAGTGATTCTAGTTAGACTGCCAGGTGCCAGCTTGTTAAGGCACTCAAGCAGCTACTCTCTCCCTTTCTTATGTGAACGTATTTCCTTTTTCTTCCGTGCCAAAAAGAATGATCTCTTTCCTTATTTGGAAATAATTTACCAATGATTTATAGCCAGACAAAATATATGTGTTTCATTCTACACCACAAGTTCAAAAATCTTCTCTCTTTCCTTAAACTCCGTGTTCAGTCAAATAGGTTTACATAAATTGAAACAGAGGGAGTAATATTTTAGTTGAGACAAGAGGGGTTGCTCTGATGGTAAGCAACCCCTACTTCCAACCGAGAGGTTATGAGTTCGAGTCTCCCCAAAAGCAAGGTGGGAAGTTCTTGGAGGGAAGGATGCCGGGGTCTATTTGGAAACAGCCTTTCTACCCTAGGGTAGGGGTAAGGTCTGCGTACACACTACCCTACCCAGACCCCACTAAGTGGGATTATACTGGGTTGTTGTTGTTGGAGTAATATTTTAGTTCTGACACGTCAGAACGTTAGAACTCTGTAGCTGTTTGACCAATCTGGTGTGTTTTGCAACCTTTATTAATTAGAGTAAGAAATGGATAAAAGAGAACTCCAGTACTTACTATTTGGCAACAACAACAACAACAACAACTACCCAGTATATTCCCACCAGGTGGGGTCTGGGGAGACATGTAGACGAGCCTTACCCCTGCCCGAAAGGGCAGAGAGGCTGTTTCCAATCGACCCTCGGCGCATAGGATAAAATGAAAAGCTGCATTACTATTTGGCGTGGTTCAATTTAATTTTAGAAATGATTACTAACATTAGGGCTCTTCTATGTGTTAGCCTGACTTCAGAAGTCAAGTCAAAGATTGATGAGCTGAAACTAAAACTTGAGAAAGACAGGTGAGAAATATCTGTTGCAAAATACATGCTAAATGTAAGATTAAATTGTTGGAAGTGGTAGCTTGTTGTTGATCGTCCATATTGTTTGATCATCAGGCAAAGTTTTGCCAAGACACTGTCCAAGAGCTCCAAAGAGGTCAGCCTCAGTTAGATGAGCGTGATAGGACGTCTGAATAGAAGCTTACTAGTACTACTATTTTTTAACATATATTGCTTCTTTGCAGTGTGAGAACTTACTTAAGACTGAAACAGCTAAGTTTCAATCAATTTATGAGAATTTCAACAAGGAGAAAGCTACACATCTGCAGTCTCTCAAAGGTACTTCTCTAGTTTGAGTTTTCCTCAACAAAGAGGCCTGTTTGTAGCATGTACAGCATCTGGTCATTGTGTTTCTAGTTTAACCACCTCTTATATTTCATGAGATATCATTTTTAAAAAATTGCAAATCTTTAACTGGGAAAAACTGAACGCTGTTTCAGAATTTCAACTAGATTTGGACGTTTATACTAGGGATATGTTTGATATGTTTTGAAGAGTCATTCTAACACACCCTGCTAGAAGAAGTCATGTAAAAAGCTAACCATCGTGGTGGTACCTCAACAGATGCTATATCCAAATATGAGGAAGAAAAAGAAAGACTATTCATGCGATATGAGCAACTACGTGAGCTACAGAAACTCTCTGTATTATGTTCTCATTGATTAATAAGGATGTCTGTGACAGATTTTTATGACATTAATTCAGGAAAGAAAGAGAAGAGCATGATATCTGAACTTGAGCAAGACTCTAAGAAACGAATTACTGAACTAGAGGAGTCGCTGAAGAAAAAGAAGCAGGTTGACTTCTTTGATGCACCATTTCTCACTCACACACGCAAGTATTCTCAAAAAAGTCACTAATGTGTACATTTTTATGCTTGACAGGATGATAAAGCATTCAGCTTTCTGAGAAAAACTCTAGGTTCATTTCTGGATAATGCCTCAGATGAGGACTTCCCACCTGATAATTGAAAGTTGCGCAGATGTATCTGCAGCTGACACTGCTTCTATCTCCTGAGTCCTGATGATTGAGAGTCCCACAGACTGTCCGTGGAATACTACCACTAGCAATTAATTGGAACATCTTATAGTTGATATTAAAAAGACCATAAGCTCTTCTATGGTCAACCTTATATGTTTAAACTGTTCCATTGATCAATAGTTTTTCTTAGTAGTTGCATTGGATAACTATCATTTGCTGCAAATTCAAAATTGCTGTTTAATGCTAGCAGGACAGATTAATGTTGAGTCCAAAGCCCGAACTGGGATGCATTAAATGGTATATAGGTGTTCTAATTCTTCCGCTGCTCAACCAAGTCATGTTTTTTATTTCTTTTTTTTTTTCGCCAATGTATCTTGTAATAGGCAATGATTGTCGTTTTACGTTTTCCAAAATGTTTGTGTTCCACATATCCACTAGTACCCTAAAGAGAAATCTTTCAGCTACGGTTAACGCAACAATCCTACATGTAAGTAAATATTACTGTATAAAACCACCTGATATTAACTTCCATAAAACAAATAAAAAAAGCATTGAACAATGTTAGAACTTGTGGTTAGTTCCATGCAACTGATGTATCAAGACCTAGAGGTCTCACACTTCTTCCAGTCCCATATACACCGGTTCACATTCACTGCGTTATGAGTATGAAATTACCACACAATAATACCAAGTGGACATGGTTCCATAACAGAAGATCAAGGGGGTCGATCCATAGAATGAAAGTTCAATGGTTCCAACACAACATGAAGTGAAAGAATTTTGTTCTTATTTGCAAAATGATTACATTAGTATAACAGAGTTTGACTTCCTTATATTTGCAGTTCAGAAACTGAGTTAGCCTCCACTAATAGGTGGTATAATGGCCAATTCATCTCCATCTTCGACCGTGGTGGACTCAGGTGTGTATTCCTCATTCCGGGCAAGAAGTATGCACGCACGAATCTCTTCCAAGCGGGGGAAGCGAGAAATGACCTTATTCAAGCAATCACCAGCAGTACTACCATAAGAAACTTCCAATGGCATTTCAGTCATGCAGGTCAGATCTCTAGCACGGGCGAAAAACAGAAACTTTATCTGAAGAGATTTACTCTCATCTTCATTCTGCAAAGTTTCCACATCTTTACTGTCAATTTGTTTATCAACCATGTCTCTTGCAAATAACCTGTCCAACATATTCCACAGCAAGGGTAACATTTATCAGTTATGCTCCACTTCCAAAGTCGTGATTTTTGAAAAATCAAAATTGACAACAGAAATAACATATAGTAGTTTTTTTGGGGGGGAAGGAAGCTATGGAACTAAAATTAAGCTTATTTTTTAATAACAAAGACAACTAAGCGATCTAGAAGATGGGAATAGAAGAATTCTCAGTTATTTTTAAAAAAAGGCTTAGGTACAAAGAACAACCAGTGTCAGAAAAATGACTTCTGTTCCTTTACATGAAGGGAATGAATGCCCATCTTCTTGTGATGGTTTACATGAAGCTACTGAATCTTTAATAGTTACCCTTAAACCCAGAAGTCAATAACTATTTACTCTTAGAATGCTACCCTAGTTTGATATGATCCCCTTGACACAATGGTGCACCTTGCATTTTACCAAAGAACTAAAGCATTTAGTTTAAATAACATCTTCATGACCCGTTAGACCTTATAAGTTTAATACATGAGACAAGAGAAACAAAGGGAACTCAAATATACAAGTGTGTTCCATAATATGCACCCAATGGTGTGGCTTAGCGGTCGATGAAGTAGGTGAAAACAATGAGATACCAAGGCTAAAAAAATACTTGTAGAGACAAAAAATACTAAGGGGTTATTTGGTATGAGGTATAAGAAGGTATAAGGGTAGTATAAAAATTTAATACCACCTTAATACTCTGTTTGGTTAACAAACCAGGTATAAGTTATCATGTTGTTAATTTTAACATTGGGATAACTTATACCTTATAGAAGGTGGGGTAATTAGCACCGGTATAGCTTACACCTTCTTCTTAGAAATTATGCAATTGTTATTCTCAATACAACATATACCAAACAATGAATAAATAACAATCCCAACATAACTAATCCCAGCATAACTTATCCCAATATAACTTATATCGGTATAAATCGTATTCCAACCAAACGACCCCTAAGTGATTTCTTTTTTAATAAGGTACGCTAAAGTGATTTCTTCCCATGTGTCTAAACCTTGATGGGCTGATACTTGCACTAGTGGTAGGTAGCAACTACTCGGTCGAATCATTGAGGGGCGCAGAAATTGGCCCAGACAACACCATAAAAAAACTAGAGCTCACATATAAAATTCCTTTTGACAATATGCATTAGTGACATTCAAGTAAATGGCAATTTCAATTTCCAAGTTCAGCAAATATAAGATTAGATTGAAACCACCAACGCAAATTTTTCTAGAGCAAAAGACGAGGAAAATCATTTGCATAGAGATATTA